>JAOPSE010000008.1:46033362-47339421 GCA_029449295.1 Zea luxurians | reverse complement strand
TGAGGTTGGTATTTTTTTGCACCAGCTGTAATGTTATAGCGGTACTTACTATTTTTTTGTAGGAGACGAGGAAATGCAGTTGGGAGAGTTACGACGACAAAGGAGAGGTGATGCGCACAATAGAGTCCAAGAGAATAATGGGACAGAAGATGCGTTGTGGATCTCGGCTCGTCGATTCGTACATTAACGATCGCATACGCGGCATGCGTAGGGAAGCAAAATCTGCCTTTTATGATAGCCCGAAGCGTGCAGAGTATAGGAGGTTGAAGGCGGCAGATGAGAAGAGAGCACAAGATGCAAGGGAATGGGAAGCGGCTCAAGCCGAGAAATAGAGCATTGTACCTCATGTTTATGGGCACGTTCCTTTGCATTATTAAGGTGTGATGTTGGTTTAGGTGCCCATCTCTGCCCTCGTGTCTGCATTGCCTTGGCCTGCGCGTGTCTATCATTAAACCAAGCCACAAGCCTATAAAAAGTGAATGTTACTATAGCATTGACTGGCATGCCCCGTATACCCTTGAGCACACTGTTAAATGACTCGGCCATGTTGCTAGTCTGAAACTCGAACCGCCAGCCACCTTTGTCGTAGGCCCTTGTCCATTTCTGCGGTTCCCTCAGCAATCCAGCAATCTAGTTCTTACCTTCAGCATTTGTTGCATCTTTTAGTTCCTTCAACTTATCCTCGAAAAACGAAACCTCCAACTGTCGACATATCTCCTCAAAAAGGGGAAGTTAGCCTTGCTATGATCCTTTCGAAGAAGATTTTCTGCTAGATGTCGAGTGCACCATCTGTGGTGCATGGGTGCGTAGCCAGGAATCTGCTCTTGCACTGCATTAAGAATACCTTGGTGTCTGTCAGATATGACACCAACCTCGCGTCCAGGGCCTATGACATGGATGCGTACAAGCCGCAAGAACCAAGACCAACTATCTCTGTTCTCCCTCTCCACCAAAGCAAATGCCAAAGGAACCAGTGCGTTGTCTGCGTCGCATGATATGGCAACCAACAATGTGCCCTTATACTTCCCAAGCAGAAAAGTACCATCAATAGAGAGCACAGGACGACAATGCCTGAAGGCCTCTACGCACTGCGAGAAACACCAGAAAGCACGAAAAAATATCTCTCTGTCGTTCCTCCATTCATTAGGTTTGGGGATGTACTCGTAATGCATGCCTGGGTTTTTTGCTTTCATTGCATTGAACAATGCTGGTAACTTCTCATAACCCTCCTCCCAATCCCCGTATATCATCTTCCATGCTCGCTGCTTTGCCCTCCATGCTTTCCCATATTTGATCCTGTAACCAAACAGCTCCGAAGTCATGGTCATAATTGACTTCACCTTCAAGTTTGGCTGACCCTTCAATATCCCCAATATCCTTTTCGCAATCAGGGTAGATGTCAACTGACGATGCTTAGAGCTCAGCTCTGTCTGGGCACAAGTGTGTGGACCTACAATTTTGGTGATCTTAAACTTTCCGGTGTCCTTCTGCCTTCGGGCACATACCCTCCAATTACATTCCGACACCTCGCATACAACAGTGTAACGACGCTGTGCATACGAATGTCTCACCTTGAACGGCCTCTTGCGGTTCACAGAATATTCCTGTAGCCATCGTCTCAGTGTAGGCAGGTCCTTGAAAAGTAAGCCTACCTTAATCTCAATGCTGTCGGCGTTATCCGGAGCCTCTAGCAGTTCATCGTCACGTCCTTCAGCATATGCACAGGTGGAATGACTTAAACTGCTAAATTCATGTACTGCAGGGTCACGCTCTGGACACAAACGTCTTATGAGTTCAATTTCTTTCTCGGTCATTTCTTGAACCGGACGGTCATCATCAGAATCTAAGGCTCGTGCAGCCTCATATGGCTCCTCCTCATCCTCAATCTGAACATCAACACTATTGGATGCCCTGCATATGTTGTCCATATTATATGACATAGGCACATCAAGATAAGCAGCATTATCGATATGTGGAGATCCTGCATCGGGTCGAAGCAAGAAAAACCACATTAAAAAGTCTAATCAAACGAAATAACGATGGATACGAACAACGTGTCAAAGACACTTACTAGGATGATCGTGAACTGGATCCTGGGTCAATGGGATCTCTTGGGGGGTACCACCGGATTAGAAGCCCCATAAACACCAGGAAGAGGACGAGAAATCCCATACTCGTGCGGACCCGATTGAGCATCGGGCACAACAACCACTTCTTCATGAAGCTCTACCAAAGGAGCTTCAATACGAGATGCATTTGGCATTTGTGGAGACAACCCGACTGGACCATCGCAATGACTAACAGGTTACTTTTGAACAACCACATCTAAACATGGTGGAACCATCGTCTTCACAATTCTTAAATATATCACCCAATCATCTTCTGAGGTAATGGAGATCAACCGTCGGACAACTGTTGCATATGTAATATGGGACAACAAACCCTGAATTGATATTCTAGGGTCGTTTATGTCGCAACTAATCTCCTCACAAGCTCGAGCCAAAAGCTTGTCAAAAGATGGTCTTTCATCGAACAACATGGTCACGATCTTCATACCATCAAAAGTAACATTCCCATAAGCATCTATCTCCACCCTTCCTCCATGGTATAGTGTTACTAGGCTGTCCATCTATTGCAAAAATGGATTACTAACTCAATAATGGCTATATACTTAAGCCTACAAACTTACTAAGTAATAAATATATATTAACTAATAACTATATAGTAAATATTAAATGAACACATCAAACGAAATTACATAATCTATAAATAATGTACGAAAACAATGTATACCTGAGATCGCGTACGAGTCCAGCTAACGGTGGAGAAGGTCAAGTCGGACGAACACCTACGTACAAAAAAAACTATTGTCAATAAAAAATTTGGCAGCACCTCCCCTGTAAAGTGATGTTTATAGAACCTGCAAATAAACGACAACACGATGGTTGCCAACAAAAACATGTAATATAAATGCGCTAAACAAAATGCTAACTATATAATCACTAAGAATTTACTAAACACTAACAATATGCTAAGCAAGAAACTAGCTAACTAATTTAATAAACACTAACAAGAAAATATCTAACTATTTACTAAACAATAAAAAATACCTAACAATAGCTAACAATTTACTAACTAATACCTAACAATAGCTAACAATTTACTAACTAAGTAAATACCTAACAATACCTAACAATTTACTAACTAAGTAATTAAAAAAATACCTAGCGGCAGCGGCCGGGTCGGGGGCGCGCTGCGGCCGGTGGCGGGAGCTGGCGCGGCGGCCGGTGGCCGGGCCAGGCCGGGGCGGTGGCACGGCGGCTGGGGCGATGGACCGGCGCGCTCGGCAGCCGGGCGGGGCGGGCGATGGCACGATCGGCGGGCGGGGCGGGCGGCGCGGCGATGGACCGGCGGCGCGGTCGCTCGGCTATGGCGAAGAAGAACGAAAACCACGAGAGCGAGAGTGGAAGGAAGAAGAAACACAGCTCGGCTCGGACGCTTAAGTCCTAGCTCGGCGCCAAGATCTGTGGCGCCGAGCTAGGCGCCACGTGTACATCCACGTCATCCCTGCCCGCCATGGCCACGTCACAGCTCGGCGCCATAGGCTGTGGCGCCGAGCTGTGTTACCTCGGCGCCACAGCCTATGGCGCCGAGCATCGGGTCCAAACGTGCAAATAAAATTTCTGGGGGTCCAAACGTAAATTTTTGTCACGAAAGGGGCTAAAAAACAAAAAATTTGGTCAGGTTGAATGCATGGGCTGTCCGTAGATGATATCACACCCGAGCTTTAAGAAACAAAGCCGGGTACTCATATATGCGCCAGAGAAGACAACACATATAATAACAGAGTGTATAAAGATAAATGTCATAAATATCATAAATATACTTATTACATAGCGGAAGTCTTACAAAAATAAATAGTAAAATAAAGCGAACTAGATATTATTCCCTGGCGCCACAAAGCTGACTGTGAGACGCCACCTAGATCAAGTCGAAAGCCTCGGTGCTAGGCGGCTCCTCTTCGACCACCTGTTCTTCTCCTGTGGGGGGTGTGAGACAGCAAGAGTGAGCTCACACATGTTCATCGCTCAACAAGTTGTGGGGAATAATGTGGCATGAACTCACCCAAGGTGGGAGTTCATGAAGTGTAAGGCTGATCAATGAAATAAAGGCTGAAGCTAAGCATTGCTTTTATAGGTTGGTCAAAATTGTATTAGCAGTTACTAATTGTAAGTAAATACCAAACCTTAGAAATAATAAGTAAAAGTAATAACAAAATAATCCCAAATGCAATGATATTACAAATTGAGTTTAAGTTCTATAAGTTAATCATGTGAGTGTCCGAGCCGCTCATGACCGTGAGCATGGCTAGTATACCAGTTTTACACTCTGCAGAGGTTGCACATCTTTACCCACAAGTCGTGTTACCCATTTGCCACGGAGTTGATCAGACCCTATACACCTCTACCAAGGAAGCAAGACAGGGTACCACTACGAGGCCTTTACAAAGTTCCACTAGCTTCAGAAAACCCGCTACAGTTTATAGGAAGCTCCAGTGCAGGAATCCCTCGCCTGACCGCCATCACAGCAAAATCAACCCAAGGACCTCCCTACACTGACCACCCCCTACTGTCCTTGCCCCTTTCGGGTAAGGTAGTCATCCACTAGCTTCTCTAGTTAATCAGCCAATGGCGTCCCATTAAACCCTTGTGGTAGCACTGTTTTCCCGGATGGTTCTCCATGTTCCCATTAACATAATGATCTTATCATGAACAGAAAATAATGAACAGATAATAACGAGTGTAATCATGAGTAATAAATATCTCTATATCCAAATCCACATAAAGCAATAGCATGTACTACCCAAAAATTTAGTAGTAAAACCAGTGGTGAAATAAGGTATAAAGATAGTCAAAATCTAGGGTAACCTATTGGGTCCCATCAAAATTAACCTATGCAGATCTGTCGGGTACCATAATTAGGGGTACCCCCAATACTCCTAATCACGGCTGGTAAACACCCTCAGACCCACTGACGGGCGCGGTCCAAGTCAATGCTTTGTCTATCCAAGCGACGCGACTTCACCCGAGCCTAGCCTCAGGCTGGAGCAGTAGTACCAGATGAGTTCACGCCTCGCCCGAGGGCCTCCTCAGGCAGCGGGCGCCCCCCTCGGCTCTCCCGAAGCCCGGCTTGGGCAGGCTTCGTTGTGAAGCAACCTTGCCCAGACCGCGTCACCAACCGACCGCTTCGTATGCGCATTCAATGCAGGGGATGCCTGACGCCGTATCCTGATACACGCGCCTCAGTCGGCCAGGCCGAAGTGACCACAGTCACTTCACCCCTCTCTTTTACTGTCCGATATGACAGGAAAACAGCGCCGCTCGCCCCGCTCCGACTGCCGTGCCGACCACCCAGGCGAAGACTGACAACAAGTCACGATCAACCACCGAGTTCGGCCCCGGGCGCAACAGGAAGCTCTGCCTCGCCCGACCTCAGGCTCCGGCCTCGGGAGGAGGTCTCCGCCTCGCCCGACCCCCGGACTCGGCCTCAACCTCAGGCTCTGGCCTCGGGAGGAGGTCTCCGCCTCGTCGGACCCCCGGACTCGGCCTCGACCTCGGTCTCGGGAGCAATCGCGCCCTCGCCCGACCCTGGCCTCGGCCTCAAGAAAAGTCTCCACCTTGCCCGACCTTGGGCTCGGACCGACCGCGCCAACAGGGGATACATCATTACCCTATCCCTAGCCTGCTCAGGCTACAAGGAACAAGACTGGCGTCCCATCTGGCTTACCCCGGCGACGGGTAATGATGGTGCCCCGCGTGCACCATGACGCCGGTGGCTCTCAGCCCCTTACGGCAGCAAGGAGACGTCAGCAGGATCCTTGCTGCACTGCCAGCTATGCTCCTACAGGACTCAGGCCCTCCTCCGACGGCCACGCTATCACGTGTACAGGGCTCAAGCTCTCCCCCGACGACCACGTTGGCATGTACACAAGGCTTAGGCACTTCTCTGCCGGACACGTTAGCGCATAGCTACGCCCCCCGTTGTACGTCTGAACCCTCTCCTTGCATCTATAAAAGGGAGGTCCAGGGCCATCCTGGAGGGGGGTTCGCACGAGGGAAGGAGCGGACGAACGAGCTCTCCCTCTCTCTCTCTCTCCCTCTCGCGACGTGCTTGTAACCCCTACTACGAGCAGCACCCTGGTGCAGGATAATACAAGGCTTCCCCCACATCTTGTGTTCCATCCCGCGCCAACCCATCTGGGCAGGGGCACGCAGCGATTTCACTCGTCGGTCCAGGGACCCCCCGGGTCTGAAACACCGACAGTTGGCGCGCCAGGTAGGGGTCTGCTGCGTGTTAACGAACACCTTCCCGTTGAGTTCCAGATGGGGAGTCTTCAGCAACCTCTTCAGCCCGGGACGGTGCTACGCTTCGGGATGTCCCTCGACGGCAGCTACGACATGGTACTCCTCCCCTCACGGTGCGACGACAGCGACGGTCTTCGACTCGCCCGGCGGCGGAGAGCTCTACGACAGCAACTCCCTGCGGCAGAAGAGGAGCGCTCCGGTCGTCCCCGCCACCCTCCTCGCCGGAGGAGGCGGAGACGGGGCAACCATGGCCATGCAGGAGGCGGCACCTTGTTGGCTGTCGCACCAGAGCGAGTCGACGACGCCGACACTCCCCCGGGGGACATGTCGGGCATTGTCCTCGCACCTGAGACGACGGTGGGTGTCACTTCCCCGCGACGTCTTAGCCCCAAGCGGACTGATGATGCCAGCACCCTCGCAAGGATCTGCTGGGCGTTACCCTCGTACCTGAGATGACGGTGTGCTCCGCGCCTCCGCCCCCGACGCGACTTCACCACCGTCCATCGACCAAGAGGTATCGTCCGTTTTCCATCCCGTACCTTTTCGGTTCAGCTTTGATCCACCTAGCGACCCCGCTATGGTGAGCGCCTTCGTAAAGGCGTATCCAAACCTTCTGGGGTACCACATGTGGTCGACCTGGGACCGACTGACAGCCGTCTCAATCTTCGGATCAGCGGGTTCCGAGGAAGAGGACGACCCCGACTTCGGTTGGGATTTCTCTGGCCTCAATGACCCCGGTGCTATGCGGGACTTCATGTTCGCATGTGACCACTACCTCTCCGGTTGTTCTGATGATGGCCATGACCTTGACGATGAGGGTTACAGCCCAAGTCGCAAATGTTTCCACGTCGATCTGGGAGATCACAACGAAGGCAACCACCTCGGTATGCCGGAGGTTGACGATCCCCCTGGGCCCGCATCTCGTGTTGACATCCCGCGGGAGCTAGCTGTGGTCCTAGTCCCTGCCGAGGGTCAGGCATACAGCTCGAGCAAATCCGCGAGATGCAGGCCCAGGTCGACGGGGAAGCAGGCCGGCTTGTGCAGCTCCGATAGAACATCGAACAGGAGTGGGTAGGCCAAGCACTCGCCGGAGAAGCCTGTCATCGGGCCTAGGACATCTGCAGGCGAGCTGACCCCTCGGAGCATCACGCGGTGTCCTCCCGACGCATTCAGGAAGCCTCGGTCCATCCCGAGCGCACGTGGGACGAGGCGCCTGCCGCCCAGGATCATCTCGGCAACGAGCACCGCCATCTCGACCATCGAGCCCGTCTCGACGAGAAGGTGTGTCGGGGCTACCATCCTAGGCATGGGGGACGCTGCAACAGCGAGGAGGATCGTAGTCCTTCACCCAAACCACCCGGTCCACGGGTTTTCAGCCGGGCCATACGACGAGCGCCGTTCCCTGCCCGTTTCTGAGCCCCGACTACCATCACCAAGTACTCGGGGGAGACGAGGCCGGAGCTGTGGCTCGCGGACTACCGACTGGCATGCCAGTTGGGAGGGGCGGATGATGACAACCTCATCATCCGTAATCTATCCCTTTTCCTCTCCGACGCCGCCCAAGCCTGGCTGGAGCATCTGCCTCCTGCGTAGATCTCCGACTGGGACGATCTGGTCAAGGCTTTCACGGGAAACTTCCAAGGCACGTATGTGCGCCCTGGGAACTCGTGGGATCTCCGAAGCTGCCGCCAGCAGCCAGGGGAGTCCCTCCAAGAGTACATCTGGTGGTTTTCGAAGCAACGCACCGAGCTGTCCAACGTTACCGACTCGAATGTCATCGGGGCTTTCCTCGCCGGCACCACTTGTCGAGACCTGGTGAGCAAACTGGGGCGCAAGACTCCCACCCGTGCGAGTGAACTGATGGACGTCGCCACCAAATTCGCCTCGGGTCAAGAGGCAGTCGAAGCCATCTTCCGAAAGGACAAGCAGCCTCAGGGAGAGCCGAAGACAGACGCCCCCGAGGCGTCTGCCCTACGGGGCACGAAGAAGAAGGCCAATAACAAGTCGCAAGCGAAGCGCGACGCCGCTGACGCGAATCTCGTCGCTGCGGCCGAGCACAGGAACCCTCGGAAACCTCCTGGAGGGGCCGACGCATTCGACAAGATGCTCAAGGAGCCATGCCCCTATCACCAGGGTCCCGTCAAGCACACCCTCGAAGAATGTGTCATGCCCCGGCGCTACTTCCATAAGACCGGGCCCCCGGCGGAAGATGGCAAGGGCCGTGACAACGACAAGAAGGAGGGCGGCAAGGAAGAGGGGTTCCCGGAGGTCCATAACTGCTTCATGATCTACGGCGGGCAGGCGGCGAACGCCTCGGCTCGGCACCGCCAGCAGGAGCGCCGGGAGGTCTGCTTCGTGAAGGTGGTAGCGCCAGTCTACCTAGACTGGTCCGACAAGCCTATCACCTTCGACTGAGGCGACCACCCCGACTTCGTGCCAAGCCCAGGAAGGTACCCGCTTGTCGTTGATCCAATCATCGGCAATGTTAGGCTCTCCAAAGTCCTCATGGACGGAGGCAGCAGCCTTAACATCATCTACGCCGAGACCCTGGAACTCTTGGGGGTTGACAGGTCCGAGGTCCGGACTGGTGCGGCACCCTTCCACGGGATCGCGCCCGGAAAGCGTATCCTCCCCCTCGGACGGATTGACTTACCCGTCTGCTTCGGGACTCCCTCCAACTTCCGAAAGGAAGCTCTCACCTTTGTGGTCGTCGGGTTCCGAGGAACCCACCATGTGGTGTTGGGAAGACCATGCTACGCCAAGTTCATGGCCGTCCCCAACTACACCTACCTCAAGCTCAAGATGTCGGGCCCGAACGGGATCATCACCGTCGGATCCACGTACCGCCACGCGTACGAATGCGATGTGGAGTGCGTGGAGTACGCTGAGGCCCTCGCCGAGTCTGAGGCCCTCATCGCCGACCTGGAACGCCTCTCCAAGGAGGCACCCAACGTGAAGCGGCACGCCGGCAACTTCGAACCAGTCAAGACGGTCAAGTCCGTCACTCTTGACCCTAGCAACGACGCCAACAAGAAAGTCCGGATTGGCTCCGAGCTCGACCCCAAATAGGAAGCAGTGCTCGTCGACTTTCTCCGTGCAAACGCCAAAGTCTTTGCGTGGAGTCCCTCGGACATGCCCGGCATACCGAGGGATGTCGCCAAGCACTCACTGGACATCAGAGCTGGAGCCCGACCCGTGAAGCAAACCCTACGCCGTTTTGACAAAGAAAAGTGTAGGGCCATAGGCGAGGAGATTCACAAGCTACTCGCGGCAGGGTTCATCAAAGAGGTATTCCATCCTGAATGGTTAGCTAACCCTGTTCTTGTAAGGAAGAAGGATGGGAAATGGAGGATGTGTGTAGACTACACTGGTCTAAACAAAGCATGTCCGAAAGTTCCCTACCCTCTACCTCGCATCGATCAAATCGTGGACTCCACTGCTGGGTGTGAAACTCTGTCATTCCTCGATGCCTACTCAGGCTATCACCAAATCAAGATGAAAGAGTCCGACTAGCTCGCGACTTATTTCATCACACCTTTTGGCATGTACTGTTACACTACAATGCCATTTGGTTTGAGGAATGCAGGCGCCACCTACCAGAGGTGCATGAACCACGTGTTCGGAGAACACATCGGCAGAACGGTCGAGGCTTACGTCGATGACATCGTTGTCAAGACGAAGAAAGCCTCCGACCTCCTCTCTGACCTTGAAACGACATTCAAGTGTCTAAGAGCGAAAGGCGTGAAACTCAACCTCGAGAAGTGTGTCTTCAGAGTCCCTCGAGGCATGCTCCTGGGATTCATCGTCTCCGAGCGGGGCATCGAGGCCAATCCGGAGAAAATCGCGGCCATCACCAATATGGGACCGATCAAAGATTTGAAAGGAGTACAGAGGGTCATGGGATGCCTTGCGACTCTGAGCCGCTTCATCTCACGCCTTGGCGAGAAAGGCTTGCCTCTATACCGCCTCTTAAGGAAGGTCGAGCGCTTCACTTGGACCCCCGAGGCCGAGGAAGCCCTCAAAAACCTTAAGGCGCTCCTTACAAATACACCCATCCTGGTGCCCCCCGCTGCAGGAGAAGCCCTCTTGATCTATGTAGGCGCAACCACTCAGGTGGTCAGCGTCGCGATCGTAGTTGAGAGACAAGAAGAAGGGCATGCACTGCTCGTCCAGAGGCCAGTCTACTTCATCAGCGAAGTGCTTTCCGAGACCAAAGTCCGCTACCCACAGATCCAGAAGCTGCTCTACGCAGTGATTCTGACTCGGCGAAAGTTGCGACACTACTTCGAGTCTCATCCGGTGACTGTGGTGTCATCCTTCCCCCTGGGGGAGATTATCCAGTGTCGTGAGGCCTCGGGTAGGATAGCAAAGTGGGCGGTGGAACTCATGGGTGAAACGCTATCATTCGCTCCTTGGAAGGCCATAAAATCCTAGGTCTTGGAAGACTTCCTGGCTGAGTGGACTGACACCCAGTTACTAACAACTCCAATCCAACCCGAGCTCTGGACTATGTACTTCGATGGGTCACTCATGAAAACAGGGGGCAGGCGCTGGCTTGCTCTTCGTTTCACCCCTCGGAAAGCATCTCCGCTACGTCATTCGCCTCCATTTTCCGGCATCAAACAACGTGGCCGAGTACGAGGCTCTGGTTAACAGGCTGCGCATCGCCGTCGAGCTAGGGGCCTGGCGCCTCGATGCTCATGGCGACTCACAGCTTGTCATCGACCAAGTCATGAAGAACTCCCACTGCCGCGACCGGAGGATGGAAGCCTACTGCAACGAAGTCCGGTGCCTGAAGACAAGTTCAACCACATCGCCCGACGGTACAACGAGACTACGGACGAGCTGGTGAAAATAGCCTCGGGGCGGACGACGGTTCCCCCGGACGTCTTCTCCAGAGACCTATATCAACCATCCGTCAAGATCAACGAGGCGCCTGAGCCCAAAGAAGCCTCGGCCTAGCCCGAGGTACCCTCGGCCGAACCCGAGGTACCCTCAGCCATCGAGGAAGAGGCCTTGCCCGTCGAGGAGGAACAGAATGGGGTCACACCAGATCCGAACTGGCAGACCCCATACCTGGAATATCTCCTCTGAGGAGAGCTTCCCCTCGACAAGACAAAAGCTTGGCGGCTGGCTCGGCGCGCCAAGTCATTCGTCTTGCTGGGTGATGAAAAAGAGCTCTACCACCGCATCCCCTCGGGCATCCTCCAACGATGCATATCTATCGCCCAAGGACAAGAGCTATTGCAAGAAATGCACTCGGGGGCTTGCGGCCACCATGCAACACCTCGAGCCCTCCTGGGGAATGCCTTCCGACAAGGTTTCTATTGGCCAACCACGGTGGCCGACGCCACTAGGATTGTTCGCTCCTGCCGGGGGCGTCAATTCTACGCGAAGCAGACACGTCTGCCCGCTCAGGCCCTGTAGACGATACCCATCACCTGGTCGTTTGCTGTGTGGGGTCTAGATCTCGTCAGTCCCTTGCAGAAGGCACCCGGGGGCTTCTCGCACCTGCTGGTCGCCATCGACAAATTCTCCAAGTGGATCGAGGTCTGACCCTTGACCAGCATCAGGTCCGAGCAGGCGGTGGCGTTCTTCACCAACATCATCCATCGATTCGGGGTCCCAAACTCCATCATCACCGACAATGGCACGCAGTTCACTAGAAAAAGTTCTAGGACTTCTGCGACGACCACCACATCTGTGTGGACTGGGCCGCCGTAGCTCACCCCATGATGAATGGGCAGGTGGAGCGTGCCAACGGTATGATTTTGCAGGGGCTCAAACCGAGGATCTACAACGACCTCAACAAATTCGGCAAGCGGTGGATGAAAGAGCTACCCTCGGTAGTCTGGAGTCTGAGGACGACGCCGAGCCGTGCCACAGGTTTCTCGCCGTTTTTCTAGTCTATGGGGCCGAGGCCGTCCTCCCCACAGACTTAGAATACGGCTCCCTGAGGACCAGGGCGTATGACGACCGAAGCAACCAGACCAGCCGAGAGGACTCGCTGGACCAGCTCGAGGAGGCTCGGGATGTCGCCTTACTACATTCGGCACGGTACCAGCAGTCGCTGCGGCGCTACCACGCCCAAAGCGTTCGGCCCCGAGGCTTCCAAGTGGGAGACTTGGTGCTTCGTCTGCAACAGGACGCCCGTGGGCGCCACAAGCTCACTCCTCTCTAGGAAGGGCCCTTCATCATCGCCAAGATCTTGAAGCCCGGAACATACAAGTTGGCCAACAACCAAGGCGAGGTCTACAACAACGCTTGGAACATCCAACAACTACGTCGCTTCTACCCTTAAGATGTTTTAAGTCGTTCATGTACCTCGTTTACATACACAAAGTCTAACTATCAAGGAAGGGTCGGTCTTGCCTCAGCAAAGCCCGACCCTCCCTCGGGGGCTAGAAGGGGGAACCCCCTCTGCGTCAAAATTTTCATCGGAAAAATTTTCTACCAAAACAACCTTTGTGCTTTCGACCTCCGTATCGATAGCGGGATCCTGAGAACGACGAGAGTACACGTAAGCGGCAAGGCCGACCGAGCCGAGGGACTCCTACGCCTCCAGGATACGGATACCTCACTCATCACCTTCCGCGAGAAGTAACTCACGCTCGGATAAGCGATCCTGCTACCGAACAAGTCCAAACACTCGGGTAGAAAACAACTTTCGTGCCTTCTCGACTGTATCAATAACAGAATCCTATGACCAAATGAGAGTGCACGTAAGCGGCAAGGCCGACTGAGCCGAGGAACTCCTACGCCTCTGGGATACGGATACCTCACTCATAACCTTCCGCGAAAAGTAACTCTCGCTTGGATAAACGATTTTGCTACTGACAGATAAGTCGTGATGCTCGAAACAAGAGGAAAGAAGACACAGTTTTTTAACACGACGATAAAGTGTTTAGGCCTCGGCGACCACGAAAAAACATGTGCATGCTACAGACAAACTGTTCCTGCAGGTTCAGGCATCGGTAGGGGGAGCAGCAACACCCTCGGCATTGTTTCCACCCTCGGCGGAACCTGGCCCGGCCTCGGACGGCGACCTCGGCGAAAGGACCTCCACCTAAGGGAGGGCGCCAGCACCACGCGAGCACCGCGCCAGCAGATGTCTTGGCCAAGCTCCAGCTGCTACTGTGACATCTTCCTCGGCCTGGGAAGCCGCCAGCTCCCGGGCTGACGAAGTCTCTTTCCGAGCCGACTCCGCCTCTATCCGCGCTAACACCGCTGCCTCCGGCTCCAGCTCATCGCAGAGCAGCTGAGGGTTCTAAAAACTGAGCAAGAGAGGCCTAGAGCGGCAAGGGCGATCGAGCCGAGGGACTCCTATGCCTCCGGGATACGGATACCTCACTCGTCACCTTCCGCGAAAGGCAACTCACGCTCGGTTAAGTGGTTCGGCTAGTCAACAGGCAAGTCCCAGTGCTCGGAATGAGGAAGAAACACAGCTTTATGCTCGAAATACCCAAATGTTCAGGCCTCGACAGCCACAAAGAACAAACACATATACTTGGGGTAACTATGCTACACAGGCTTAGACGTCGGCAGAACCCTCGGCGGTTCTCCCAACCTACGACAAATGTCTAAGTACTTGAAGCGGTTACATTTTGCTCCGGCAAAAACCCAGTATATCACCTTACAAAAGGGACTCCGGTTCCGCTCCCGCGGATATGAACAACCTCCACACCAGGGGGCCTACGGGACAACAAACTCCAAGCGGCTCGCCGGCGACCTCTGCAGCAGCAGAGACAACAACCTCCACCTCGGGCGGCTAAACAACATCGGCGATGACCTCAGGACAGACGCTGCTGTGAAGAGGCCCTCGCCCACGTCCCCACATGAGGGGCGAGGACAAGCCGTTAAGGCCGAAGAGTCGGAGGGCGCCGACCGTGGGATCAAACCCACCGACGCCGAGCCCGCGAACAGCGGCTGCCCCAAAGCGCACCGGCAGGTCCTCACCCCCGTCCTCGCCGAGGCCGTCCCAGAACATGAGTACCGCCCTCGCGGCGTACGATGTGTTGAACGACCCCCCGGCGCGGCTGACGGTACGAGGAGGACCTGGACGTGGCCGGCCCGCGCGCGGCACGATTGCCGCCCGGATAAAGGACGGAAAGCTGCACCCTGTCCAGGGAGTAGCAGTTCGCCTTCCCCCGCATGGCTAGAGGACGCCTCCGCAGGGCTGGAAGATGCCTTTCTCCCCTAAACGCTAGGGGAAGAAAAGGGTCGCCGGCCCACGCAGAGGCAACCCCCCACTCGGTGTGCTCCTCCGCCTCAGCCCGGATGACGAAGATCCTTGAAGCTGAGGGCGAGGCGAAGGCTGTAGCCCAGCTTGCTTCTCCCCACCAAATTGCCCATTGGTGAGGGAATGTAGCCGGGCTGCACGACGAAAATCCTTGAAGCCGAGTGATGGCTGAAGAGCGCCGATCTCCATGAGGCCGCACTCCTCCAACGACAGCAAGAGCAAGGCGACGCTGGTGCACCCCATCCGGGGGCTCGAAAGGTGGAAGGGCGCAATGCATGAGGGGAAAACGAAGGCATGGCCACTGCTCGGGGGATCGATCCCCCTTTTATAGGCAGACCTCCTCACTTGCACCCCTTAGCATCACGGGCAAAGTCTCCACTGACATACTCTAGGGTTCTCCCCCTACGACACGGGGGCTAGGACCCACACGTCATACGAGCTGATCCGAAGCGCGAAGAAGGCGAACCGCCGCACGCGAGGCATGTAACCGTCCCGCGGTTACAAGTGCTCTCCCATCTTCGAAGAAACCGATGGTCGAAAGGGTGGACTGTCACGCGATAGGCATCCAACTGCACCGCAACTGTGCACCCTTTCGGCTTCGACCACATTCGGTGGACCAGCGCAAAGGAAGCGGGCCCGCATGTCATATAACCGGCGCGCCGGTTACGACGTACAAGAAGCTACACCGCCACTTGCGCCAATGCTGTGCCTCCTCGACTGCGGAACCAGTACCGCGTCTCAAGGCAGCCCTACGCATGACCCAACAGTGCCAACTAAAGGCGATGGCCATGGGTTAGTCGACTGCAGGGACAGGCGCGGCGGTCGGCATGGCCCAAAAGTGGGCCGACAGTAACTGTAGCGGAAGCGGCGGTAAATCACCCGCATGCTCGCGTCCCCTCTTGAAGCGACAGGAGAGCCCTCTCCCACGGCGTGAAGATGCACCCGTGTCCCATTCCTCGAACGGCTCGCGCGCAACGGGCGCCACGCGAATCGCCCATCCCGCCGCATTGACTCCCCGACGGAGCAGGCGACACCTCTAGCAGGCGAGGCGGGCGTCGCTTCGCCTTCGCCATGATGACCACGTCAAAAAAGGTGCGCCACCTTATTTAAATTCATATCCTTCCCCTCCTCCTCTCTCTCTCTCTTGCTACAGGGATCGGGAAAGGGGATGTTGTGGAAAGGATCCTTCTCGGCGAAGGAAGCGGGCCCCGAGCCCTCCTACTAATCAGGGGTTCGAAGGCTGGCCCCTCGGAAGGGTTTCGACAGCCGCCCCAGAGCACTCGGACTTCAAGCCCATTACTGATCAGGGGTTCGAAGGCTGGCCCCTCGGAAGGGTTCGACAGCCACCCTAGAGCGCTCGGGCTCCGTGCCCATTACTGATCAGGGGTTCGTAGGCTGGCCCCTCGGAAGGGTTCGATAGTCGCCCCAGAGCACGTAGAGTAAGGGATGACTCTGGGTACGTCCGATACATGGCCGAGGCTCGGGCTACGCTCTCGAGGTACCCTAGGACATTTCCGAGACTGGCGGCAACGATTTGTAACGGAATCCCACCGGAGGGAGGCATCGAGCCCTCGGACCCTATCGAAGGGGTCTGGGTCCGGTGAATCACCCACAGGTACTTTTGGAGCGCGCCTCTGGGCCACCAGCCGACCCCTAACGAACGGGGCACGGGCGTCCACTCGGATCACCCGTTAGCAGCTCACTGGAAACACCATGTTCGGCGCCCTCCGAGGGCAACATGGCGCTTTCCCCCCCTCCTCCTTGCGGAAAGGCGACACAGGGGCGTATGATAAAAGTCGGGAAAGTACTTGATCGTCCTCTCGCTCCGTGCAGAGGCTCGGGGGCTGCTCTCGCACCCGGCTACGGCCAAACTGTTGACAGCGTCACCAAACCAGCTTGATAACTTAGAACCTGACCATGCACCCGGGCTACGGCCAGGCCGCATGAGGTAACGATCAGACCGGCCGAGGCACCACGAAAAGCATTCAGACCTCAGAGGAGTCAAACCACTCCTCCGAGGCCTCGGGGGCTACACCCGGCGGGTGCGCTCGCGCGCACCCACCAGGACAAAGCAAAACCGAGAAAGGCCGGTCCCCTCATCGAAAATGCGGCAAAAGCCTCCAAGTGAGTACCAACACTCCCTTCGAGGCTCGGGGGCTACTATCGGGTACCATAATTAGGGGTACCCCCAATACTCCTAATCACGGCTGGTAAACACCCTCAGACCCACTGACGGGCGCGGTCCAAGTCAAGGCTTCGTCTACCCAAGGGACGCGACCTCACCCGAGCCTAGCCTCGGGCTAGAGCAGTAGTCCCAGACGAGTTCACTCCTCACCCGAGGGCCTCCTCAGGCAGCGGACGCCCCCTCGGCTCTCCCGAAGCCCGGCTCGGGCAGGCTTCGTTGTGAAGCAACCTTGGCCAGACCGCCTCACCAACCGACCGCTTCGCAGGCGCATTCAATGCTGGGGATGCCTGACGCCATATCCTGACACACGCGCCTCAGTCGGCCAGGCCAAAGTGACCGCAGTCACTTCGCCCCTCTCTTTTACTATTTGATATGACAGGAAAACAGCGCTGCTCGCCCCGCTTCGACTGTCGTGCCAACCACCCAGGCAAAGACTGACAACAAGTCACGATCGACCACCGAGTTCGGCCCCGGGCGCAACAAGAAGCTCCGCCTCGCCCGACCTCAGGCTCTGGCCTCGGGAGGAGGTCTCCGCCTCGCCCGACCCCCGGACTCGGCCTCGACCTCAGGCTCCAGCCTCGGGAGGAGGTCTCCGCCTCGCCTGACCCCCGGACTCGGCCTCGACCTCAGTCTCGGGAGGAATCGCGTCCTCGCCCGACCCCGGCCTCGGCCTCAAGAGAAGTCTCCGCCTCGCCCGACCTTGGGCTCGGACCGACCGTGCCAATAGGGGATACATCATTACCCTATCCCTAGCCTGCTCAGGCTACAAGGAACAAGACCGGCGTCCTATCTGGCTTACCCCGGCGACGGGTAATGATGGTGCCCCGCGTGCACCATGACGCCGGTGGCTCTCAGCCCCTTACGGTAGCAAGGAGACGTCAGCAGGATCCTTGCCGCACTGCCAGCTGTGCTCCTACAGGACTCAGGCGCTCCTCCGACGGCCACGCTATCACGTGTACATGGTTCAAGCTCTCCCTCGACGGCCACGTTGGCATGTACACAAGGCTTAGGCACTTCTCTGCCGGACACGTTAGCGCATAGCTACGCCCCCCGTTGTACGTCTGGACCCTCTCCTTGCGTCTATAAAAGGGAGGTCCAGGGCCATCCTGGAGGGGGTTCGCGTGAGGGAAGGAGCGGACGAACGGGCTCGCCCTCTCTCTCTCTCTCCCTCTCGCGACGTGCTTGTAACCCCTACTACGAGCAGCACCCTGGTGCAGGATAATACAAGGCTTCCCCCACATCTTGTGTTCCATCCCGCGTCAACCCATCTGGGCAGGGACACGCAGCGATTTCACTCGTCGGTCCAGGGACCCCCCGGGTCCGAAACGCCGACAAGATCATTATGATTAATAAGAACATGAATGGGTAAAAGAAGTGATCAAGGGCACAACTTGCCTTCAACGAACGTCTGCTCAGCAGTCTCTACCAGCTGAACCCCAGGAACCTCAGAAGCTTGCTCGTCTACTCGCATCAACACAATACATACATAGTATAGCAAAAATTAACATCACACCAAACATGTGAATAAAATACACAGTAATAATCTAGACATTAAAATGAGATCATAGGAATTGAAATTATTAATTTTGGAATTATAGATTTTAAGATATGAATTTCTGAAGGTTTTATGTATTTAATACAAGATTACGTACTAGATAAATTTTAATGTGACTTTCATGTAAAAACAGAGGCACTAATGAATAGACAATAATATTACAAAAATTTAGAAACTGGAATTGACCAATTTGGAGTTCATATGAATTTTTTACAAATTAAACAAGTTTCTGCAATTAAATTTGTACTAAAAATCTATTTTTAAATTAGTTTCTCTGGTTTTATTGTTATCTGGACTGGGCACGATTTTTTGGAAAGTGCAGGGGCTCAAGCGCAAAAGGAACCGAGACACAGAGGCTCAGCCGAGGGGACTGCGGGTTGGTTTCCTGAAAACAGAGGGGCCTAGATGCAAAACACGCGCAGCGAAGGGGTATCGGGATGCACTGGCCGCAGGATCACTCTTGGATGGCCTCGATTAGATTGACTCCGGTTAACATTCCGCTTTCAATCTTTGTCGATGGATCCGAGATCTGTGGTCGATATCTGAACACGCTGAAACCTAATCTCGCCCGCTAGATGGTTTTTACATGGCTCGAATTCGAAACGCAAGGGATGTATTTCCTCGCCTGATCACAACCGCCGAACACAGATCCCACGCGCGGCTGTCTTTGCCCCCAACTCAGGCGACCAGACCTATCTATTACGGCGGTGGCATGGCCGGAGCATGCGCCCCCCGGCGATTTCTACAGCTAGCTCCTACTCCGCCGTATGATACATGTAGTGAAAAACCGGGCGAAAACAATGGGACACTCGCCGCAATAATACGCTGGGGCTTGGCAGATCACGGTGGCGAGCGGGTCCGCGGCAGTGGTTTCCTTACCGAGGAGCTATCCAGCCATCCAAGCTACCGGTAGATCCACGCGCGCCGCCCTCGCGAAGACGATCCACAGCCCAGGGCAGCTGCAGAGGAGTCCCAACGGTGGCGGCGGTCGACCCAAGCCGCGGTTCTGTCGGCTCAAGTGCGCGATTAACCTATCCTCTCCGGTGTGGCGAGGGAATTTGTGGTAGTACTAGAGGGAGCGAGAGGTGCTTTCATCTTATACCCAGGTGCCCAAGGAGGGGGGGTCTCCATGCGTGTCCGGCACAACCGGCTGGATCTCGAAGTTCGTTGAGGAGGTGGGCGAATTCATCGCGCGGATAGAAGATGAACAGGGATGAGGTCCCACCTGGCAGAGCACCAGCGCTAAGTGGCCGACCAGTGGGACCCTTCCGTCAGCACCACGCCAGATAAAAATTAAGCCGCACGCGTGATCTGTTGGTGGGCCGAGCAGTGGACGAAGGTTAATAAGGGCCGAAACCGATGTTGGGCCCAAGTAGTAATCTTTTCTCCTTTTCTTTTCTCCTTTTCTCTTTTTCTTTTTAAATTCAAAATTCAAGCTTTTAATTCTAATTTAAATCCAAATCTTGGTGACAATTTTGTCTTCACATTAAAATGTTTATTTTGAACATATTATGGGAATAAGGTATTTATAAATTTATTTTGTTTTGTATAGCATTTATCTCTTTCTATATTATCTCCAATTTTCCTAATTGCACTTTTGGGTTAAATTCAAATCCTCAACTTATTATTATGTTTTTTTGTCCATCTTACTATTTTATTAAATGCACAAACAACCAAACTCCAGCATGATGTACATTCTTTTAATTTGATATCATTTGTTTTAATTAATCACTCTCAATTGTATGTATGCTCTTGTCGTGATAAATATATGGCACAGAAAAAAAAGTAAGGGGGACCTGTATATATTCCTTGTATACAATTTTGAGTATTACAGATGAGCAGGTAATGTCCCTGTTTGTTTTAGCATTTGCAGCTTCTGGCCACCAAAAGTTGCTGCGGACCGTCAAACACTCAGTTTTTTAGTCAGCTTCTATAAAATTCGTTTGGATAAAAACCATTCAAAATCAACATAAACATATAATCGGTTGAGTTGTTGCAATAGTAAAAATTCGTCACTTTCTAGATTCTAAGCCCTATAGACACATTTATCTTTCTCTACACGTAATTTTAATGATACTTAGATTCTCCTTACAGCCAAATTCTAAAAAAACTAGTTAGAAAAAGCTGAACCAAACGAGTCTGTTACGTCGAAAAACAGTAAAGGACAGTTCATCGTTTGTGGTGGACGAAAAACACCGCAAGCCCGGAGTAAAATAACAAAAAGTCAAAAAAATAAAACGCAGGCCGCAGGCAACCGGGGGGGTTGAACGAATGGTTCGCTGCCGTGCGCGCCAGAGTGCCGCGCGGCACGCAGGTGCAAGTCCCCGGTGGCTTACTCTTGACCGTTCCGTTAGCTGCGCTGTCGTGTCCCGACCGACCATGCGTACCGGCACGAGTTCAAACCGTCCAGCCAACCACCATAACTGCCCAGAATTCGCCATGGAGAGCGACGCGCGCGAAAAAAAAAACCCCACACCGGCCATCGCCATACGACACGGCACATCGCGTTCTCTTTCTCTCCCACGCAAACGACGCGCGACGCCGACCACGGCGAGGTGTCCGCCCCCACGTCCAGCAGCGCACGTCGTATCGGCTCGGCGCCCGGCCCGTCGGCCGCGCGGACGACGCCGCCTGTGTCAATCTCGATTCGTCGTGCGGGTCACCCACCGCCACCGGCCACCGCCGAGCGGGGTGCACCGGGAAACTGCGAAAGAAAGAGACTGGCGTAATTGCGTTATCCAGATAAGCCGGCGCGGCATGTGCACGGTGCATGCACGCGGCGGCACCGGGCCACGGCCGGGCGTTGAAGTCGGTTACGTACAGCATGCCAGCGACCGAGGTGACTGGCGCTCATTGGCGCCACTGAATTAACATTGCCCTGCCATTATCCGTTCCCAGCTGATGACGACGCCATGGAAAGCTCGCGGAAAACCTGTGCAAGTTCTTGGCTGACCGTTGAACGCCTTGAATTGATGTGCCGGTTAGGAGTAGTTTATATATACAGTACTACAAACCTCATCCATACTTCCATAGACGATACATAGGCCCATACCGTACGTGCTTGCACGCGCGCTGACAGCCGAAACAGCATTACCCGAACAATTCAAACTACTATACTATAGACGCGTTGCATGTGTGCACAGTGTAATTTTTAAGTGCAGAGCCAGCGGCTATTCGTAAATAAACTCGGAGCAAGCATACGAGTTGCGGAGGTCGTAGGCATGGCCATTGTCTAATCCGAGCATTTATTTAATATATTGATTTTAAACATATTTTTAAAAACTACTAATATATACATAATAATTATAATAATTATTAGACTAATCTAAAACTTTTTTTATAATAAACATATTTAGGTATACTTACCGTACTGTTTTTTATAAATCCAATTAAAGTTGAAATTGATTGATTACTAAAAGGAAAATTTTGTTTTTTTAACAGAAGAATAAAGTGATTTGGCAAGGCGTCCAGACTCCACACTCCAGTGTCCACGAGTCCACGGGCCACGGCACCTTTGCCTACGACCAGCTCCGCCACCTCTGCATGCGACATGCTTGGTCATTTTGCCTTAGCCTGACAAAGTGACAATGCTGTCTAGGTTTTTTTTGTTACTGTTTGGCATCAAAATGAGCACGCGGACGGTCCGGCCCTGAGGCCGGACGGTCCGCGCGTGCGTAGAGTAGATTAGGGTTCCGAGTTTTGTGCTATGTTTGTTAGCTAGATTCGCGGGATTAGCTCGAAATCCAGTTGTGTAAAGGGTCCAGCCCCCCTCCTCTATAAATAGAGAGGTATACGGCCGATTTGTAATCATCAATCGAATCAATACAACTTCTATTTCGCATTTATTTCCTGTACAATTAGGAGTAGTTCTAGTTTAGTCTTCCAATCCCCAAATCTTCTGCCTCTCCTCGACTCTACGTCGATTAGAGGAGTCTAGGTCGGTCTACCCGAGCCTAGACACCTCCTAGGATCTCTCCTCCCCGACGGGGTCCCTCCCAGGAGCGAGATCCAGGCGCCGCCAGCGATCTTCCGCCGCCCCTGCGCACGCGCGGACCGTCCGGCCCTGTGCCGCGGGCTGTCCGCGCCTGACCAGAGAGCACCGCCGCTGGTTCTTTTGAGTGATTGGCGCCTCCAAAAAGGTGTCAACATACTTTTTGGCGACTCCGCTGGAGAGTACAAATATAGACGCATCAAATCGGCCCTCAATGGCCGGTTCAAGAGATAGCTCTGATATTTCTCCAAGCAACATCATAGAGCCGACTTGGGAGACCTTGCCGGCTGATGAACAGCTCCAGTTTGAGGAGCACAAGGAGCAGATGATCCAAGAGGCGAAAGCAAAGTTCTTGGCCAACTTCAAAGTGGACAGGAACAACAAGGTCGTCCGACATCGGGCGACGGATCCAGCTTCGCTCCGACCCACACCAGAAATCCCCAATGTAAACAATACAAACGAGCTACAATCTCTTAGAAATTATGTAGATGAACAGCGCGAACAAATGCAAAATATCATAGGGGGTATGCAAAGCGATTATAGGAGACTAGTGCGTGCATTTGATAAATCAAATATCGCAAATTTTCCTTCGCACGAGGTTGAATTAGGGGATAACACACGTAATACATCGGCTAGAGGTTGTCACGACCAGTCACAACCCCTTTATGGGATGCCGATGGACACGTACCCTGAGCAACCACAAATCGGCAGCAAATCAGCCGATCTGCACTTGCCCGGACCGTCCGCACGTGAGCGCGGACCATCCGGGCCAGCAACAGCTAGGGATGAAAACGGACGGAAAAACCCCTCTCCCGTTTCCTTATCCGCATTTTATCATCGGAAACGGGATCAGGTTCGGAATAGTCGGGAACGGAAACGGGAGCGGGATAAACGGAATTGCGAAAACGAACGGAAACGGAAATACTAACGGAAACTTATAATTAAATACAAATAGAAATGTTATTGATGTTTAATTAGTGATTGATTGGCAGAATAATAACATAAAACAAATAGATATAGAGAGGCAACATTCTATTGTTGTTTGGTTGCTAAATATGTACATTTAGCTACATCCGATGTTGTTTAAGACTTTAGATCACTTGTCATTTAAAAAGAGCTGGTGGTTACAATGCCCAATTGTGCTATAATTTGTCACCTAAATACACGAGGATTTAGTTTATATACTAATGCATAATAGGCTTGTCCCATATTTGTTAAATACGGAATAAATACGGGTTCAATCCGGAAAAAAAAACGGGATCCCGCAAAAACGGACGGAATAAGCCCTCTCCCGTTTCCGTTCCGTTTCCATATTTTTCCGTAAATACGGAAACGGTCGGGTCAAATGTAGAAAACGGTACGGGTCGGGACGGGATTTTTTCCGTCCGTTTTCAACCCTAGCAACAGCCGGGCCCATTTTTAATGAGTTACCTAGACATGCACCCGAGCCACCACATACGGTACAGAATCTAAACTACCCAGTCGGACAGTCCGCATACAACGATGGACGGTCCGCATATAATCACGGACGGTCCGGGCCAATGTCCGGACGGTCCGCATATGACCTTTTTGAGGAGGATTGTTACCTGAATCCTCACCCGTCCCAGCAACACTTCCCATCGCACTATGCAATGCATCAACCCATTAATTCGAGGTCTAGAGCCCAGGAAAACTTTCCGGCCCCACCTAGAAGGCCGGAAAGGAACGATCAAACATATGAACCATATAGGGCAAGTGGCAATGCACCACGTAGCTCAAACCAATGGGGGAAAAGTCAACATGCTAATATCCAGCCAACCCCACCTATGTTTGACTAGAGAGCCGGTGGTCTCGCACCCGCTGCCATTGATATAGTGAGGGAAGAAATAGCCGGGGCGTTCCGAGATAAGCTCGGAGTAAGCATGGTCCCTAGGGGGCAATCATATCGGAAACCTTATGACAGCCGATTTGATCACCACCCATACCCACAGGGAACCAGGATACCCGAATTCGCAAAAAATTCGGGTGATCAAGGAAAGAACACACGCGAACACATAGGCCAGTTTTTAGCACAATTAGGGGAGTTGGCCGACACAGAGGCATTTCACGTACGTTTATTTTCATTATCTCTAACGGGAACCGCGTTTGCGTGGTACACCACTTTACCTCCTAATTCCATTTCATCATGGGGGATCTAGAATAAAAATTTCATGATCATTTTTTCTTAGGTGACTATGAGTTGGATTTGGTAGATTTAGTATCATTGCGACAAGCAAAAGATGAATCGGTTAATGATTACATCCGGAGGTTCCGAGATACAAGAAACCGATGCTTCCAAATTCATTTAGCAGAAAAACAGCTAGCAGGATTAGCCTTTAATGGTCTACGATATTATTTAAAAGAAAGACTAGAAGGCATCCAATTTTTTACACTAGCACAGTTACACCAGAGAGCTTTGGCTTGTGAAAGCCGAAGCAAAGAAACTGCCAAAACAATTCGTCACAACGTACATATAGTAGAGTGCGACCAAAGTAGCTGAGATGACGAATCAGTAGAAGTGTATGCTGCTGAAATGGTTTGGCCAAATCAGGCCAAATCTTCAACTTGTTCCTCCTTACAGCCGGTTCAAAAGAAACGGCAAGAGGGGGTTAAGTTTACGTTTAATGTTGGTAAGTGTGATAAAATATTTGATGAATTACTCAAAAATGGCAACATTAAAATAAATCACACTGTTCCATCCGCCGACAAGCTAAAACGTCGGGCATAATGCAAGTGGCATAACTCATTTTCTCATGCCACTAATGATTGTAATGTATTCCGTCGACAGATTCAATCGGCCATTAACGAGGGACGATTGAAATTTTAGGAAATGCAGGTGGATACAGAGCCCTTTCCGATGAACATGATCGACTTCGAGGGCAAGGAAGTCCTGGTTCGGTCAAACACAGCCGATAAAGGCAAAGGCAAAGAGACAATCATCGGCAATGCTAAAGAGGCCGATGAGGATCGTAAAGTTTCTTGCAGGAAAGTGGTGGCCGAGAAGACTCCCGATGGAGGGGAAACCCTGAAGGTGACCATCACAGCCTCTAGCACTGGGGGGCAAGCCCAGACAGGGAGACAGATGCAGGAACCCGTGCTGCGCATTCCGGACGGTCCGACACATAGGCACGGACGGTCCAGGACCCCGCCGGACGGTCCGGAGAACTCCAGCGGACGGTCCGGCCATGCTCAAGACTCACAACGGCCACGTACTTTGAAACCACGACGACCATAGATAGGTACGTGGAAAACAAATACATTCAAGGCGACTGGTCGGTTAGTCAAAGTCAGCCCAACTTTTGATCAATTATTGTCTAAATACGTAAAAAAGAAGGCTGGCCCCAGTGACCGGCCAGCAAAGCGACCTCGCTCACCCATTCATGAGCAGCGTCAGGTAAGGCCGATTGGACCACCTCACCAATCGGAAGAAATGAAAGGTCATATTGTGCAACGGAGACCTAACATACCTGCATGGACACCTCCACCTTATCCGCCTATGCCATATCCATACACATATTTACCTCCACCATATGTCCCAAATCAAATGTGGGGCATGCCACCATATCCATTTGGGATGCCACAGTACCCCGCCTGGGGGGCACCCCAAACATCTGTTTTTGATAGGTTGACGCCACCAGTACAAGACCGATTGAGCACCGCTCAATTTGGTCACCAAGCACAGACCCAACAGGATTGCCGGACTACTCGGCCTCCAAGGCCGACCAATCCGGCAGGGGGGCATGTACCTGCAGCAACCAAAAGGACAACAAAGAAGGTCGTCATCAAAATAGGTACTGCAGACGTTGTCATACAGGAAGATAATAAAAGGCCGATGATTTTTGGTGAATCGGCCAACATAACCAAAAAAGAAGATACGACTACCATCAAAACAGCCGATCCAAAATACTCCATGCCTCGATGGTGCCCAGCGGGATTGACACGGTCCCAAAAGCAGAAATTACAGCGCCTAAGAGCGAAGGAGAGCCAGGAAAAGGAGGCGGAAAAGATATTCAATGACACACATCCACAGTACCCGCCACCGCAAAAGAAATGGAGACCAAAGGTCGTTGAGGAGAAACAAACGGCCACAAAAATAGAAAATGAAACAACACTTGTACAGCACCCTACAGGTATGGCAGGTAGCCTGGCCAGCAAGACTAGGCAATCTGCACCAGGCGCGGACCGTCCGCCCCTGAAGTCTGGACCGTCCGCACCACACCAGGAAGCCTCCAACGACATGCCAACATCAATGGAAGAAGACGACTTGCTGGGAGAAGACTTGGTCGACTACGAGGCTTCTCCAGAACGCCCAGGTATGGATGTAAATGTTATTACATTTTTTGTCGATTGTACTATTATCGGCGACGATGAACCTGTTGTTGCCCAGTTCGATTTCGGTCCTAAAGAAGCCGCCTTTACTAAACCAAAGGAATTGGTAAATCATTTAAAGCCGCTCTTCGTGCGCGGTCACATTGATGGAATATCGATTGCTAAGATGTTGGTAGATGGAGGGGCGGCTGTAAATCTAATGCCTTATTCATTATACAGAAAATTAGGTAAACAAGATGACGAACTTGTCAAGACCAACATGACCCTCAGCGGTGTTGGGGATAGTTCGATTAAAGCCAGGGGAGTCACGTCCGTTGAATTAACCATCGGGACTAAGACCCTTGTTGCTGCATTCTTCGTCGCTGATGTAGAAGGAAACTACAGTTTAATTCTAAGCAGAGATTGGATTCATGCCAATCAATGTATACCTTCTACATTACATCAAATGCTAATACAATGGGTGGGCGATGAGGTAGAACAAGTACATGCTGATGTATCGGCCTGCATCGCGGTGGCCGATGCCCCTGTACTCTGGACTTATGAGACTGCTACATGTCTCACAGGAGTAGATTTTTCTGATTATCAGTTCATAAGTATAGATAAGAAAGGTTTCATTCCTGTAATACTAGAGCCGATGGAGAATCGGCTAAATCCTAAATAGAGTTTAAATGATGAATACACACAAAGTTTTGAGTCTTTGGTCACGGACAGTTCGGCTCCCAAAGCCGGATGGTCTGGTCTTTCCCAAAACAGTTCGGACTTTAAGATCGAACATCTACCACAGCAAAAAGACAGTATTACGGATGATCCGGTCCCCGAGACCGGAAAGTCCGCCATCACACAAAGACCGTCTGATTCCTCTGTGGGGGACATGATAGAGGAATTCAGAGATCTTGATAAACTAGGATAGGGATTTACATCGGCCGATCCTTTGGAGGAGATTGACATAGGAGATGGTAACACTCCAAGGCCAACTTTTGTAAACAAGACCCTGGAGACCGATCCTAGAAATGAGATGATCGGTCTATTGAAGGAATATTCAGATTGTTTTGCTTGGAATTACACTGAGATGCCTGGACTAAGCCGAGAGATCGTCGAACATCGGCTGCCTATTAAGTCCGGTTTCAGACCTTTCAAGCAGAAAGCTAGAACCTTTCATCCAGATCTTCTCCCACGAATCAAGGACGAAATCCACCGGCTGCTAGAAGCTAATTTTATTAGACCTTGCAGATAAGCAGAGTGGGTCTCCAATATTGTGCCGGTAGAGAAGAAGGAGTCAGGTAAGCTTAGGGTATGCATTGATTTTCGCAATTTAAATAGAGCAACTCCTAAAGATGAATATCCTATGCCCATAGCCGACACACTAATCAATAATGCATCAGGAAATAGAATTATTAGCTTTCTTGATGGTAATGTCGGATATAACCAGATTTTCATGGTCGAAGAGGATGCGTCTAAAACGGCCTTTATATGTCCAGGCTTTATTGGTTTATTTGAATGGGTTGTCATGACATTCGGTCTTAAAAATGCTGGTGCTACTTATCAGAGGGCTATGAATCTGATCTTCCATGAGTTGTTAGGAAACACTGTGGAAGTCTACATTGATGATATTGTAGTCAAATCGGCTGAGTTTGGTCCTCATATAGCTGATTTGCGCAAAGCCTTTGATAAAATGTGTCGGTATGGTTTGAAAATGAACCCACGTAAATGTGCTTTTGGAGTGTCGACTGGTAAGTTTTTAGGATTTGTCATCCATGAACATGGTATAGAAATAGACCCTGACCGAATCAAGTCTATTCGAAATGTGGGACCTCTGACTTGTAAGGTCGAAGTGCAGAAGTTTCTCGGCAAGGTGAATTATTTGCGAAGGTTTATTTCTAACCTAGCCGGAAAGATTGATGCCTTCACCCCTATCTTTGGCTTAAGAATGATGCCGAATTCGCTTGGGGGGCAGAACAGCAAGAAGCATTTGATCTCATCAAAAAATACTTATCTTCGGCTCCCGTATTAAAAGCACCACGAGCAGGAGTACCATTCCGATTATACATTGCAGCTAAAGATAAGGTCATTGGGGCTGTTCTGACACAAGAAACTAAGGGGAAGGAGCATGTGGTGACATATCTAAGCCGAAGGTTGGTGGATGCTGAAACTGAAAGGGAAATGTGCCCTTGGGCCATTTCTAAGTATTTTGGTGATTTAGTGTCCAACACAAGTGCCTAAGTGTAAAAAGGTGGACAAAGTACAAATCAAGGATAAAGGTATGTTTCTCAGACTTAGTACATTGTTTTATGGACTAATGTATTGTGTCTAAGTGCTGGAAACAGGAAAAATCCAATTGAAAATGCCTTGGCTCGAGCAGCCAAGACTTTGCTCAGTCTGGAGCACCGGACTGTCCGGTGGTGCACCGGACAGTGTCCGGTGCGCCAGGCTGGCTCTGGCGAACAGGCTGCTCTCGGGACTTCAACGGCGGTGTACGGCTATAATTCACCGGACTGTCCGGTGGTGCACCGGACTGTCCGGTGGGCCGTTCACAGGCGAACTCGTCGCTCTCGGGAATTCATCGGCGACGTACGACTATAATTCACCGGACTGTCCGGTGTGCACCGGACTGTTCGGTGAGCCAACGGTCGGCCGCGCAATCTGCGTGGGACACGTGGCCGAGCCAACAGCTAGAAGAAGGCACCGGACTGTCCGGTGTGCACCGGACATGTCCGGTGCGCCAACGGCTCTCAAGCTGCCAACGGTCGACTACGCTATTTATGGAAGGAAATCGGGCACCGGACAGTGTGCGGTGTGCACCGGACTGTCCGGTGCGCCAGTCGACAGAAGGCAAGATCAGCCTTCCTAGATTGCTCTCAACGGCTCCTAGCTGCCTTGGGGCTATAAAAGGGACCCCTAGGCGTATGGAGGAGGACACCAAGCATTCCTACAACAATTCTAAGCACCAAGACATCGATTCTGCACCTTTGATTCTTTGCGATAGCAATTAGAGCTCTAGTTGAGTAGTGAACTCATTGAGTTGTGTTGTGAGCTCTCGTTGCGACTTGTGTGCGTGGTGTTGCTGTGATTTCTTGTCTTGAGTGCGTTGCTAATCCCTCCCTTGCTCCGTGCTTCTTTGTGATCTTAAAGTGTAAGGGCGAGAGGCTCCAAGTTGTGGAGATTCCTCGCAAACGGGATTGAGAAAAAGCAAGCAAAACACCGTGGTATTCAAGTGGGTCTTTGGACCGCTTGAGAGGGGTTGATTGCAACCCTCGTCCATTGGGACGCCACAACATGGAGTAGGCAAGCGTTGGTCTTGGCCGAACCACGGGATAACCACCATGCCATCTCTGTGATTGATTTCTTGTGGTTATTGTGTTTTGACTCCTCTCTAGCCACTTGGCAATTATTGTGCTAACGATTAACCAAGTTTTGTGGCTTAAGTTTCAAGTTTCACAGGATCACCTATTCACCCCCCTCTAGGTGCTCTCAATTGGTATCGGAGTCGTTCTCTTCACAAAGGGACTAACCGCCCGAAGAGATGGATCCTAAGGGGAAGGGTATCGTGATCAACGATAAAGAGAAGGAATCCTTCGTCAACGAGCCGAAGGACGACAAGCCTACCGACTCCGGCTCGGGTCATAGACGGAAAGATGGGAAGAAGAAGAAGACAAGGCGCATCAAGGAAATTGTCTACTACGACGACAGCGATGAGTCTACTTCTTCCCAAAAGGACGACGACCACAACGACTACGAGAGAAGGAAACCGGTCAATTCGAACTTTTCTTTTGACTACTCTCGTATTCCTCAAAGTACAAATGCTCATTTATTATCTATTCCACTTGGTAAACCTCCTCATTTTGATGGAGAGGACTACGGATTTTGGAGTCACAAAATGCGTAGTCACTTGTTCTCTCTCCATCCTAGTATATGGGAGATTGTAGAGAGTGGAATGCACTTTGATAGTACGGATAGTCCCATGTTCATTAATGAGCAAATTCATAAGAATGCACAAGCTACTACTGTTCTTCTAGCTTCATTGTGTAGGGATGAATACCACAAAGTGAGCGGCTTGGACAATGCCAAGCAGATCTGGGACACCCTCAAGATTTCTCATGAGGGGAACGACGTCACCTTGCTCACCAAGATGGAGTTGGTGGAGGGCGAGCTTGGACGATTCGCTATGATAAGGGGTGAGGAGCCGACACAAACATACAACCGGCTCAAGACCCTTATCAACAAAATAAGGAGCTACGGAAGCACGCGATGGACGGACCACGATGTCGTCCGACTGATGCTAAGGTCCTTTACCGTTCTTGATCCTCATTTGGTGAATAATATTCGTGAGAATCCCAGGTACACCAAAATGTCGCCCGAAGAAGTCCTTGGAAAATTCGTAAGCGGGAGAATGATGATCAAGGAGGCGAGGTATGTGGACGATGCATTGAATGGTCCAATCAACGAGCCTCAACCCCTTGCTCTCAAGGCAACAAGAAGCAAGGAGGCGCTACCTAGCAAGGTGGCACAAATTGAGGCGGCCGGACTTAATGATGAAGAGATGGCCCTCATCATCAAAAGATTCAAGACGACGCTTAAGGGTCACAAGGGACAACCAAGCAAGACCAAAGCCAAGGGGAAGCGCTCATGCTTCAAATGCGGTAAGATTGGTCATTTTATTGCTAACTGTCCCGATAATGAAAGTGACCAGGAACACGGGAGCAAGAGGGAGAAGAAGAAGAACTATAAGAAGGCAAAGGGCGAGGCACATCTTGGCAAGGAGTGGGATTCGGATTGCTCCTCGTCCGACTCCGACAATGAAGGCCTCGCCGCCACCGCCTTCAACAAGTCATCCCTCTTCCCCAACGAGCGTCACACATGCCTCATGGCAAGGGATAAGAAGGTATGTACTCGAGACTCTACTTATGCTTCTTCAAGTGAAGACGAATCTAGTGATGAGGATGAAATAGATTATTCATGTTTATTTAAGGGCCTAGATAGAACCAAGGTAGATAAAATTAATGACTTGATTGATGCCTTGAATGATAAGAATAGGCTTTTAGAAAAACAAGAGGACTTGTTGTATGAAGAACATGACAAATTTGTAGAAGCACAAAAATCTCATGACTTAGAAGTTAAGAGAAATGAAATGCTTTCTTATGAATTATCTTCTTGCCATGAGACGATTTCTAGCTTAAGGAGCATTAATGATGATTTGAATGCTAAGTTAGAAATAGCTAGTAAATCAACAACTTGTGTAGAAAATGTTGTTATTTGCAATAGATGTAAAGACTTTGATATTGATGCTTGTAGTGAACACATAGCTTCTATTGCAAAGTTAAATAATGAAATGGCTAGTCTTAATGCCCAACTTAAGGCTAGCAAAAGTGATTTTGATAAACTAAAATTTGCTAGGGATGCCTACACAATTGGTAGACACCCCTCAATTAAGGATGGGCTTGGCTTCAAGGGGGAAGCCAAGAACTTAACAAGCCATAAGGCTCCCATCTTCGCCAAGGAGAAAGGGAAGGCCCCTATGGCAAGTAGTACTAAAAAGAACCATGCTTTTATGTACAATGATAGAAGACAGTCTCATAGGAGTTGTAATGCTTTTGATTCACATGCCTATGATTCTTATGCTATGTTTGCTCCCAGTTCTTCCTATATGCATGGTAGAGATGTGCCTAGGAAAAATATTCATCATGTGCCTAGAAAGAATATTGTTCATGTTCCTAGGAAAGTTATGAATGGACCCTCTACAATTTATCATGCTTTAAATGCTTCCTTTGCTATTTGTAGAAAGGATAGGAAGATAGTTGCTAGGAAATTAGGGGCAAAATGCAAGGGTGATAAAACTTGCATTTGGGTCCCTAAGACAATTTTGACTAACCTTGTAGGACCCAACAAGAGTTGGGTACCTAAGACCCAAGCCTAAATTTGCCTTGCAGGTTTATGCATCCGGGGGCTCAAGCTGGATTATCGACAGCGGATGCACAAACCATATGACGGGGGAGAAGAAGATGTTCACCTCCTACGTCAAGAATAAGGATTCCCAAGATTCAATCATATTCGGTGATGGGAACCAAGGCAAGGTGAAAGGTTTAGGCAAGATTGCAATATCCAATGAGCACTCTATCTCTAATGTGTTTTTAGTTGAGTCTCTTGGATATAATTTACTATCTGTCAGTCAATTATGTAATATGGGATATAATTGTCTATTTACAAATGTAGATGTGTCTGTCTTTAGAAGATGTGATAGTTCACTAGCTTTTAAGGGTGTACTAGACGACAAACTTTATTTAGTTGATTTTGCAAAAGAGGAGGCCGGTCTAGATGCATGCTTAATCGCTAAGACTAGCATGGGCTGGCTGTGGCATCGCCGCTTAGCACATGTGGGGATGAAGAACCTTCACAAGCTTCTAAAGGGAGAACACGTGATAGGTTTGACTAACGTGCAATTCGAAAAAGATTGACCTTGTGCAGCTTGTCAAGCAGGTAAACAAGTGGGAGGAGCACATCACAGCAAGAATGTGATGACCACTTCAAGACCTCTGGAGCTGCTACATATGGACCTCTTCGGACCCGTTGCCTATCTGAGCATAGGAGGAAGTAAGTATGGTCTAGTTATTGTTGATGACTTTTCCCGCTTCACTTGGGTGTTCTTTTTGCAGGATAAGTCTGAAACCCAAGGGACCCTCAAGCGCTTCCTAAGGAGAGCTCAAAATGAGTTTGAGCTCAAGGTGAAGAAGATAAGAAGCGACAACGGGTCCGAATTCAAGAATCTTCAAGTGGAGGAGTTCCTTGAGGAGGAGGGGATCAAGCACGAGTTCTCCGCTCCCTACACACCTCAGCAAAATGGTGTGGTAGAGAGGAAGAACAGGACGCTCATTGATATGGCGAGGACTATGCTTGGAGAGTTCAAGACCCCCGAGTGTTTTTGGTCGGAAGCCGTGAACACGGCTTGCCACGCCATCAACAGGGTCTATCTTCACCGCCTCCTCAAGAAGACTTCATACGAGCTACTAACTGGTAACAAACCCAATGTATCGTACTTTTGTGTATTTGGGAGTAAATGCTACATTCTAGTGAAGAAGGGTAGGAATTCCAAATTTGCTCCCAAAGTTGTAGAAGGGTTTTTATTAGGTTATGATTCAAATACAAAGGCGTATAGGGTCTTCAACAAATTGAAAGGGAAATATGCCCTTGGGCCATTTCTAAGTATTTTGGTGATTTAGTGTCCAACACAAGTGCCTAAGTGTAAAAAGGTGGACAAAGTACAAATCAAGAATTAAGGTATGTTTCTCAGACTTAGTACATTGTTTTATGGACTAATGTATTGTGTCTAAGTGCTGGAAACAGGAAAAATCCAATTGGAAATGTCTTGGCTCGAGCAGCCAAGAATCTGCTGAGTCTGCAAGCACCGGACTGTCCGGTGCGCCAGGCTGGCTCGAGCGAAGTGGCTGCTCTCGGGAATTCACCGGTGACGTACGGCTAAAATTCACCGGACTGTCCGGTGTGCACCGGACTGTCCGGTGAGCCAACGGTCGGCCGGGCCAACGGTCGGCCGCGCAATCTGCGCGGGACACGTGGCCGAGCCAACGGCTAGAAGACGGCACCGGACTGTCCGGTGTGCACCGGACATGTCCGGTGCGCCAACGGCTCTCAGGCTGCCAACGGTCGGCTTCGCTATTTAAGGAAGAAAATTGGGCACCGGACAGTGTCCGGTGTGCACCGAACTGTCCGGTGCCCCCGATGACAGAAGGCAAGAATGGCTTTCCAGATTTATGCTCAACGGCTCCTAGCTGCCTTGGGGCTATAAAAGGGACCCCTAGGCGCATGGAGGAGAACACCAAGCATCCTTTGAGCATCATTGATCACTCACACTTCATTCTTGCGCACTTGTTCGACATTTTAGTGATTTGAGCTCCGTTCTAGTGTGCTAGTCTCTTGAGCTCAAGTCTGGGTTTTGCGTGTGCGTATTCGCTATGATCTTTGTGTCGTGTGTGAGTTGCTAATCCCTCCCTTGCTCTGTGATTCTTCGTGAACATCTTGTGTAAGGGCGAGAGGCTCCAAGCTGTGGAGATTCCTCGCAAACGGGATTAAGAGAAGCAAAGCAACACCGTGGTATTCAAGTTGGTCTTTGGACCGCTTGAGAGGGGTTGATTGCAACCCTCGTCCGTTGGGACGCCACAACGTGGAGTAGGCAAGCGTTGGTCTTGGCCGAACCACGGGATAATCACTGTGCCATCTCTGTGATTGATATCTCTTGGTTATTGTGTTGTGATCCTTCTCTAGCCACTTGGCAAATTACTGTGCTAACAAGTAACCAAGTTTTGTGGCTTAAGTTTTGAAGTGTTACAGGATCACCTATTCACCCCCCTCTAGGTGCTCTCAATTGGTATCAGAGCCGTTCTCTTCAAGAAAGGGACTAACCGCCTGAAGAGATGGATCCTAAAGGCAAGGGGATGGTGATCAACGACAAGGAGAAGGAGTCCTTCGTCAACGAGCCCAATGATGACAGGCCCACCGACTCAGGCTCGGGCCACAAAAAAAAGACGGGAGGAAGAAGAAGACAAGGCGCATCAAGGAAATTGTCTACTACGACAGCGACGAATCTTCCTCCTCCCAAAAGGACGACGACGACTACGATAGAAGAAAGACGGTTAACTCAAACTTTTCTTTCAATTATTCGTGCATCCTGCATAGTTCAAATGCTCAATTGCTCCCCATTCCACTTGGCAAGCCCCCTCACTTTGATGGAGAGGATTACGGATTTTGGAGCCACAAAATGCGTACTCACCTGTTTTCTCTCCATCCAAGCATTTCGGAGATTGTGGAAAGTGGAATGAAATTTGATAGCTCGGATAGCCCTGTGTTTATTAATGAACAGATTCATAAAAATGCACAAGCTACTACTGTGTTGCTAGCCTCTTTGTGCAGGGACGAGTATCACAAGGTGAGCGGCTTGGACAATGCCAAGCAGATCTGGGACACCCTCAAGATCTCTCATGAGGGAAACGACGTCACCTTGCTCACCAAAATGGAGTTGGTGGAGGGCGAGCTTGGACGGTTCGCGATGATAAGGGGCGAGGAGCCGACACAAACATACAACCGGCTCAAGACCCTTATCAACAAAATAAGGAGCTACGGGAGCACGCGATGGACGGACCACGACGTCGTCCGCCTAATGCTAAGGTCATTTACCGTTCTTGATCCTCATTTGGTGAACAATATACGTGAAAATCCCAGGTACACCAAGATGTCGCCCGAAGAAGTTCTTGGGAAGTTCGTAAGCGGGGGAATGATGATCAAGGAGGCAAGATACGTGGACGACGCGTTGAACGGTCCTAGTCATGAGCCTCAACCCATTGCTCTCAAGGCAACAAGGAGCAAGGAGGCGCTACCAAGCAAGGTGGCGCAAGTTGAGGCGGCCGGACTCAATGATGAGGAGATGGCCCTCATCATTAAGCGCTTCAAGACAGCGCTTAAAGGTCGCAAGGGGCAGCCAAGCAAGAGCAAAGCCAAGGGGAAGCGCTCATGCTTCAAATGCGGTAAGCTTGGTCATTTTATTGCTAACTGTCCCGACAATGATAGTGATCAGGACCAAGGGAACAAGAGGGAGAAAAAGAAGCATTACAAGAAGGCCAAGGGCGAGGCACATATCGGAAAGGAGTGGGATTCGGATTGTTCCTCCTCCGACTCTGACAATGAAGGACTCGCCGCCACCGCCTTCAACAAGTCATCCCTCTTCCCCAACGAGCGTCACACTTGCCTCATGGCAAGAGAGAAGAAAGTAAGCACTCATACTAGTACTTATGCTTCTTCGAGTGAAGATGAGTCTAGTGATGATGATGAGATAGATTACTCATGCTTGTTCAAGGGATTAGATAGAACCAAGGTAGACAAAATTAATGAATTAATTGATGCCTTGAATGACAAGAATATGCTTTTATAAAAACAAGAGGATTTGTTGTATGAAGAACATGATAAATTTGTAGAAGCACAGAAATCTCTTGCTCTAGAAATTAAGAGGAATGAAATGCTCTCTAGTGAATTATCTTCTTGTCATGAAACTATTGCTAAGTTAAAAAGTTTTAATGATGATTTAAATGCTAAACTAGAAGTAGCTAGTAAATCTAATTCTTGTGTAGAAATTGTTGAAACTTGTAATAGGTGTAAAGATTTTGACATTGATGCTTGTAGTGATCATTTAGTTTCAATTTCCAAATTAAATGATGAATTAGCTAGTCTTAATGCCCAACTTAAGACTAGCAAGAATGAATTTGACAAGCTAAAATTTGCAAGGGATGCCTACACGATTGGTAGACAACCCTCAATTAAGGATGGACTTGGCTACAAGAGGGAAGCCAAGAACTTGACAAGCCATAAGGCTCCAATCTCCGCCAAGGAGAAAGGGAAGGCCCCTATGGCTAGTAGTGTGCAAAAGAACCATGCCTTTATGTACTATGATAGAAGACAACCTAGAAATGCTTATAGGAGTTGTAATGTATATAATGCCTTTGATTCTCATGCCATGGTTGCTTCTAGTTCTTCTTATGTGTATGATAGAAACGTTGGTAGGAGAAATGTTATTCATAATATGCCTAGGAGAAATGTCGTTAATGTTCCTAGGAAAGTTAATGAACCTTCTACAATATATCATGCTTTAAATGCTTCTTTTGCTATTTGTAGAAAGGATAGGAAGATAGTTGCTAGAAAATTAGGGGCAAGATGCAAGGGAGACAAAACTTGCATTTGGGTCCCTAAGGATATTTGTGCTAACCTTGCAGGACCCAACATGAGTTGGGTACCTAAGACCCAAGCCTAAATTTGCCTTGCAGGTTTATGCATCTGGCGGTTCAAGCTGGATTATTGACAGCGGATGCACAAACCATATGACGGGGGAGAAGAAGATGTTCACCTCCTACGTCAAGAATAAAGATTCCCAAGATTCAATAATATTCGGTGATGGGAATCAAGGCAAGGTAAAAGGGTTAGGTAAAATTGCAATCTCAAATGAGCACTCTATCTCTAATGTGTTTTTAGTAGAGTCTCTTGGATATAATTTGCTATCTGTTAGTCAATTATGCAATATGGGATATAACTGTTTGTTTACAAATGTAGATGTGTCTGTCTTTAGAAGATGTGATGGTTCACTAGCTTTTAAGGGTGTACTAGACGGCAAGCTTTACTTAGTTGATTTTGCAAAAGAAGAGGCCGGTCTAGATGCATGCTTAATGGCTAAGACTTGCATGGGCTGGCTGTGGCATCGCCGCTTAGCACATGTGGGGATGAAGAACCTCCACAAGCTTCTAAAGGGAGAACACGTGATAGGTCTAACCAATGTTCATTTCGAAAAAGATAGACCTTGTGCAGCTTGTCAAGCAGGGAAACAGGTGGGAGGCTCTCATCACACCAAAAATGTGATGACAACATCAAGACCCCTGGAGCTGCTACATATGGACCTCTTCGGACCTGTCGCCTATCTGAGCATAGGAGGAAGTAAGTATGGTCTAGTTATCGTTGATGACTTTTCCCGCTTCACTTGGGTGTTCTTTTTGCAGGATAAGTCTGAAACCCAAGGGACCCTCAAGCACTTCCTAAGGAGAGCTCAAAATGAGTTTGAGCTCAAGGTGAAGAAGATAAGGAGCGACAACGGGTCCGAATTCAAGAACCTTCAAGTGGAGGAGTTTCTTGAGGAGGAGGGGATCAAGCACGAGTTCTCCGCTCCCTACACACCTCAGCAAAATGGTGTGGTAGAGAGGAAGAACAGGACGCTCATAGATATGGCGAGGACTATGCTTGGAGAATTCAAGACCCTCGAGTGCTTTTGGTCGGAAGCCGTGAACACGGCTTGCCACGCCATCAACAGGGTCTACCTTCACCGCCTCCTCAACAAGACGTCGTATGAGCTGCTAACCGGTAACAAACCTAATGTATCGTACTTTCGTGTTTTTGGGAGTAAATGCTACATTCTAGTGAAGAAGGGTAGGAATTCCAAATTTGCTCCCAAAGCCGTAGAAGGGTTTTTATTAGGTTATGATTCAAATACAAAGGCGTATAGGGTCTTCAACAAATCATCGGGTTTGGTTGAAGTCTCTAGCGACGTTGTATTTGATGAGACTAATGGCTCTCCAAGAGAGCAAGTTGTTGATCTTGATGATGTAGATGAAGAAGACGTTCCAACGGCCGCGATACGCACCATGGCGATTGGAGATGTACGGCCTCAGGAACATTTGGAGCAAGATCAACCGTCTTCCTCAACTATGGCGCATCCCCCAACCCAAGATGACGAACAGGTACCTCAAGTGGAGGCACATGATCAAGGGGGAGCACAGGATGTTCAAGAGGAAGAAGCACCTCAGGCACCTCCAACCCAAGTTCGAGCGACGATTCAAAGGGATCATCCCGTCGACCAGATATTGGGTGATATTAGCAAGGGAGTAACTACTCGCTCAAGATTAGTTAATTTTTGTGAGCATTACTCTTTTGTCTCTTCTATTGAGCCTTTCAGGGTAGAAGAGGCCTTGCTAGATCCGGACTGGGTGTTGGCCATGCAGGAGGAACTCAACAACTTCAAGCGCAACGAAGTTTGGACACTGGTGCCTCGTCCCAAGCAAAATGTTGTGGGAACCAAGTGGGTGTTCCGCAACAAACAGGACGAGCACGGGGTGGTGACGAGGAACAAGGCTCGACTTGTGGCAAAAGGTTATGCCCAAGTCGCAGGTTTGGACTTTGAGGAGACTTTTGCTCCTGTGGCTAGGCTAGAATCAATTCGTATCTTGCTAGCATATGCCGCTCACCATTCTTTCAGGTTGTACCAAATGGATGTGAAGAGCGCTTTCCTCAACGGGCCGATCAAGGAGGAGGTGTATGTGGAGCAGCCCCCTGGCTTCGAGGATGAACGGTACCCCGACCATGTGTGTAAGCTCTCTAAGGCGCTCTATGGACTTAAGCAAGCCCCAAGAGCATGGTATGAATGCCTTAGAGACTTTTTAATTGCTAATGCTTTCAAGGTTGGGAAAGCCGATCCAACTCTTTTTACTAAGACTTGCGATGGTGATCTTTTTGTGTGCCAAATTTATATCGACGACATAATATTTGGTTCTACTAACCAAAAGTCTTGTGAAGAGTTTAGCAGGGTGATGACGCAGAAATTCGAGATGTCGATGATGGGCGAGTTGACCTACTTCCTTGGGTTCCAAGTGAAGCAACTCAAGGATGGCACCTTCATCTCCCAAACGAAGTACACACAAGATTTGCTAAAGAGGTTTGGGATAAAGGACGGCAAGCCCGCAAAGACGCCGATGGGAACCGACGGACACACCGACCTCAACAAAGGAGGTAAGTCCGTTGATCAAAAAGCATACCGGTCCATGATAGGTTCTTTGCTTTATTTATGTGCTAGTAGACCGGATATTATGCTTAGCATATGTATGTGTGCTAGATTTCAATTCGATCCGAAGGAGTGTCACTTAGTGGCTGTGAAGCGAATTCTTCGATATTTAGTCGCTACGCCTTGCTTCGGGATCTGGTATCCAAAGGGGTCTAACTTTGACTTGATTGGGTACTCAGATTCCGACTATGCTGGATGTAAGGTCGATAGGAAGAGTACATCGGGGACGTGCCAATTCTTAGGAAGGTCCCTGGTGTCATGGAACTCTAAGAAACAAACCTCCGTTGCCCTATCCACCGCTGAGGCCGAGTACGTTGCCGCTGGACAGTGTTGCGCGCAACTACTTTGGATGAGGCAAACCCTCAGGGACTTTGGCTACAATCTGAGCAAAGTCCCACTCCTATGTGATAATGAGAGTGCTATTCGAATAGCGGAAAATCCTGTTGAGCACAGCCGCACAAAGCACATTTACATCCGGCATCACTTTTTGAGAGACCACCAGCAAAAGGGGGATATCGAAGTGTTTCATGTTAGCACCGAGAACCAGCTAGCCGATATCTTTACCAAGCCTCTAGATGAGAAGACCTTTTGCAGGCTGCGTAGTGAGCTCAATATCTTAGATTCGCGGAACTTGGATTGAAATGTAGCATACATGTGTTTATGCTTTTGATTATGTTCATTCTGCATATTGTTGCTTATTGTGGTGCTCAAGTTGTACAAACACTCCCTGGACCTCACAAGTCCTGTTTGCAAGTGATGCACATATTTAGGGGGAGCTGTGCTACAACTTGACCCTTTGTGGCTAACCATGTACTTGAGTTTGGTTGTTTTAGTCTCCAAGGAAAATTGAAAGGGAAAAGGTGGACTTGGACCATGCGAGACTTCCACTGCACTCCGATGAAAAGAGTAACTCTTCCAAGTTCATCGTTATACTCTTATTGCCTATTTGCTCTTAGTTGAAGATTTTGGTGAGGCAATGGGGTTAAAGGGCCAAGATTGATCCCGTTTTGGTGCTTGATGCCAAAGGGGGAGAAAATAAAGGCCAAAGCAATAGATGGATCAGCTACCACTTGAGAAATTTTGAAAATAGTAGATTAGAGCTTTTGGTTTGGTTTGACAAAACTCTTTTATTGTCTTTTATGTCAAAAGTTGGCCTCTTGTGGGGAGAAGTGTTGATTATGGAAAAAGGGGGAGTTTTTGAAATCCTTGATCAAATTTCTTTGGAAAACCTCTCTTTATGTCTCTACAAGTGGTTTTGACTTAGAGATAGGAATTTGAGTTTGATTTACAAAAACAAACCAAGTGGTGGCATAGAGTGATCCATATATGTCAAATATGATTCAAGACAACTTTGAGTTCTTAGTTGAATTGGTTTTGTACTTGTTCTACTTGCTTTATGTTTTGTTGGCATAAATCACCAAAAAGGGGGAGATTGAAAGGGAAATATGCCCTTGGGCCATTTCTAAGTATTTTGGTGATTTAGTGTCACACCCGGTTTTTAGAAGGCAAACCGAATGCGAACCATGTACGTGCCAGGATCAGTTATTCACGTACACAGCAGTTACATAACATGGACATCATCACACAGTGCTCAAATAGTATTAAAAGGGAAATAATAGTCGATTACATCATACGTCTGAGACGTCCATATAGTTCTTACAATAAATCAAAGTGCGAAAACGAAACGTAGATAACACGGCCTTCACAGGCAGCCGACTGGGGGTTGCCGCTAACCCACGCCTAGAACTCGTCGTAGTCTTGGAACTCCTGGAAGTCTCCTTCCACAGCTTCATCTTCTCCTGAGCAGTGGTTGCAATGCTGACAACCTGGGGGGGGGTTTGGTGTGTAGAGCAAGGGTGAGTACACATCAACATACTCAGCAAGTATCTTGTTTGGCTGTAGTGGACTAGCTTTATGTGGGGATAAGTCAAGCAGTTGCTTTTAGTTGGTCAGGTTATTACTTACTAGTAGAGAGCCAGGTTTTAACATTAACCCAAGTTATTAGCCCAATGTATCCTTTCCAAACGGAAAGAATACCACTTACCAATACCATAATCATAATCGGAACCATCAATCTCATTGCCACCTGTACCAAAATATCTCTGATCAAGTATCACTAATCTCTGGAGCTCCCTTGGCCACTCATAACCGCGAGCACGGCTGATATATCAGTTTCATAACACTCTGCAGAGGTTGCGCACTTTACCCACAAGCCGTGATTCCCTCTTGCCTCGGGCTGATCAAACCCTTAAACACTACCAAGGTGAATAGGCAGGGTCTCACTACGAAGCTTTTACAAAGATTCCCCGGGGCTGTAGCCACCCGTTAGGTTTCCTAAATGTACCGCACTCCTCCCCAAGGGACAAATCAACCTTGGCAGAGCGAGCCGCATACACCGAGCCCCATTGACGGCACAACGGCTAAGCGAACTACACCCCGGTTCCTCTAATTATTCAGCTAAGGGCGTCCCATTCCACCCTCATGGTTGCACTGTTTTCCCGGGCGGTCATCCATTGAACAGGTCCTTACGGAGAGGCACTCGAGAAACCGCTCGAGTCCCCTTAAATGCCACAAGCATGATCATAAATAAGAAGGGGAAAACAGCGTATCATAGATAATCACATCATGTTCATTGATTAGAGTTGAGCAATAGCATCAAACTAAGCAGTAATAATCCGACCCAAATAGGTAAACAAGGACATGGATAACAAAAAGCTAGTCAATCCTTAGGTATAAATGTGTAATGCGGGAGGTGAATTAAAGAATGAATAGGACAGAGATAGGTCAAAGGACACTTGCCTCCACCAACCGACTGCTGCTCAGGGGCTTCTCCTGCGAATTCCTCGGGCTCTTCGACCGGATCGTTCTCTATGCGAGCGCAAACATACATACATCCATCCACATATTTAATACAAAAGAACAGTACACCATACAAGGGAACAAGTAAAGCGAATATGCATCAAGTATGACATTCCATATCACATTCATTATGGTTAGAAAGAAACGGGCAAAAGGTCTCGCAGGGGGTTAAATCTTATGCACTAATGATTAGTTACAATTGGTTCTTAACAAAAGAATTCTGTTATATATATACTAATGGGAACCTAATCATTTTTAGTTGATCAACATTGCACGGGATAAACAATTAACTACGTGAATCAATAACATAACGGAATTTTAAATTAAACTTCCTATTTTCCATAGCATGAACAATGATTAGCCTACCTAAAATAAAGTAATTATGATCACAGAAAGTAAATAAAATAAAATAAAAAAAAAATAAAAAAACAGAGGGGGGCGGTTGAACCGGCCCTAGGGCGGTTGAACCGGCCCTGGGCTGGGCGGCCGAGCTGGGGCGGGGCGCGGGCGCGGGCAGCCGAGCTGGGGCGGCTGGGCGGCTGAGCCGGCCCCCGGGCGGTTGAACCGGCCCTGCGCAGGGGGCGCGGCCAAGGGCCAGGCGGGCGGGCCAGGCGCGGCCAGCGGCCGGCTGGGGCGCGGCCAGGCGCGGCCAGCGGCCGGCTGGGGCGCGGCCAGGCGCGGCCAGCGGCCGGCCGGGGCGCGGCTGGGGCAGGCTGGGGGGGGCCGTGGGGGGGCACGGCCGGGGCGGTGGCCAAGGAGAGAGGAGGGAGGGAGGGGAGAGGGAGGGAGGAGAGAGGAGGGGGGGCTCACCGGCGTCGGGGAGCGACGGCGAGGGGCGGCCGGCGGCAGGGGCGGCCGAGGGCGGCGGTTAGGCAGGGGGCGGCGGCGGCTTAGGGCAGGGGTAGGGGCGGCGCTAGGGAGAGAGAGAGGGAAAATGAGAGGGAGAGGGAGAGGGTTAGGGGAAAAAGGGGAGGATGGGGGGGGCGGCTGGGCCTTCCAGGCCCAAGAGGGGGCGCCAGGGGCGGCTGGGCCGACCAGAAGCGGCCCACGGCGCGGGAGAGAGAGGAAAAGAGGAGAGAGAAAGAGAGAGAAAGAAAAAGAAAAGATTATTTCCCTGTTTTCGAAATCCGATCTTTCTAGATGAATGCGTTTGCACTTTCAAAGCAATCAAAAGAAATGCAAGGTTCGGCATGGTGCATCAATAAAAAAAAACAGTTTTATGGTTTTCTTACACGGGAGTTCCAAACCGAATCCCGCTAAAACTTTGGAAAAGGTCAAGGTTTAGCGGGGGAAAAAGAAAAAGAAAAGGTAACGCTCGAATTTTGGCGAGTAAAGGAAAGAAAAAATTCAACTGCAAAAATTCGGGGCGTTACAAACCTATCCCCCTTAAAAGAATCTCGCCCTCGAGATTCAGGGCTGGCTAGCAAAGAGCTCTGGGTACTTAGCCATCAAATCATCTTCACGCTCCCAGGTTGCTTCTTCCTCAGAGTGGTGACTCCATCTGACTTTGCACATTCTGATGGTCTTCCTTCGGGTGACTCTATCTGCAATCTCAAGAATCTGAGCTGGCTTCTCAACATAGGTCAAGTCCTCCTGGACTTCCAGACCTTCCACTGGCAACTGCTCTTCTGGCACACGCAAGCACTTCTTCAACTGAGACACATGAAAGACATCATGCACAGCTGACAAATTCTCTGGCAGGCTGAGCTGATAAGCCACTTCTCCACGCTTTGCAAGAATCTGATACGGACCAATGTAGCGGGGTGCTAGCTTGCCTTTGATTCCGAACCTTCTGACTCCTCTGATCGGTGACACTTTCAGATAGACAAAGTCTCCGACTTCAAAACTCAGCTCTCTTCTTCTTGTGTCTGCATAGCTTCGCTGCCTCGATTGCGCTATCTTCAGATTCTCTCGGACCATCTTGATGTTCTCTTCGGCTTCAAGCAGAATGTCTGGCCCAAACACTTGCTTCTCTCCAGGCTGATCCCATTGCAACGGAGTTCTACAACTCCTTCCATAAAGCGCTTGAAACGGTGACATCTTCAAACTGGCCTGATAACTGTTGTTATAGGAAAACTCTGCATAAGGCAATCGCTTGTCCCATCCGGACTGATCTTGCAACGCACAGGCTCTCAACATGTCTTCAAGAATTTGATTGGTTCTTTCAGTCTGGCCATCTGTCTGCGGATGATAAGCTGAACTGAAATTCAGATGTGTGCCCAAGGCTTCATGCAACTGCTGCCAGAAATGAGAGGTGAACTGCGTTCCTCTGTCTGACACTATCTTCTTTGGCACACCATGAAGACAAACGATCCGAGACATATACAACTCCGCCAATACTGCACTGCTGTAGGTGGTCTTGACAGGTATGAAGTGGGCTGACTTGGTCAAGCGGTCCACTACTACCGAAATGGAATCGTAGCCGGCTCGAGTGCGAGGCAATCCGACTATGAAATCCATACCGATTTCATCCCATTTCCACTGAGGGATCTGCAACGGTTGCAACAATCCAGCAGGTCTCTGGTGTTCGGCCTTGATTCGCCGACAACTATCGCACATAGCCACATGCTCTGCGATTTCCCTCTTCATTCCGTACCACCAGAATTTATTCTTCAGATCCTGATACATCTTCTCACTGCCAGGGTGAATCGAATAAGCTGTCTCATGAGCTTCCTTGAGAATCAACTCCCGAATGGACTGGACATTGGGAACACACAAGCGGTCTTTGAACCATATCACGCCTTCTGCGTCTTCTCGAAAATCTTTGCCTCTGCCATCTAGAATCAGTCGCCGAACCTCACTGATCTTCTCATCATTCTTCTGCGCTTCTTTGATTTCGCGCTCCAAGGTAGGTTCCAATTCAACTGTGACTCCTCGCAAATTGTTCAGAAATCCGAGACTCAACCTGTCGAACTCCTTGGCCAACTCATAAGGCATCGGACGAGCGACCATCAGATTGATTTGACTCTTCCTGCTCAAAGCATCTGCCACTACGTTTGCTTTGCCTGGATGGTAATGGATCTCCAACTCATAGTCTTTGATCAACTCTAACCATCTTCGTTGCCTCATGTTCAATTCTGACTGAGTGAATATGTACTTCAGACTCTTGTGGTCTGTGTAAACATCGCATTTCTGTCCATACAGATAGTGTCTCCATGTCTTCAGTGCATGAACCACTGCTGCCAACTCTAGATCATGGATTGGGTAATTCTTCTCATGAACCTTCAGCTGTCGGGACGAGTAAGCCACAACTCTTCCCTCTTGCATCAACACGCATCCCAAACCTGTGTAACAAGCATCACAGTACACAGAGAAGGGCTTGTGCACATCAGGCAAGACTAGGACAGGCGCTGTTGTCAACTTCTCTTTCAGCGCTTCGAAGGCCTCTTGACATTTCTGGGTCCACTTGAACTCAACCTTGTTGCCTAGCAACGCTGTCATTGGTTTCGCAATCTTCGAAAACCCCTCAATGAATCGCCGATAATATCCGGCCATTCCAATGAAGCTCTTGATTCCTCGAGCATCTGTTGGCGCTTTCCAGTTCAGAATGTCTGCCACTTTCTTCGGATCCACAGCCAATCCTTCTTTGTTGATTATGTGACCCAAGAACAGGACCTCATTGATCCAGAACTCACACTTGCTCAACTTTGCATACAACTGGTGCTCTCGCAATCTCTGCAATACCATCCTCAAATGATCTGCATGCTCTTCTTCACTTTGAGAATAAATCAGAATGTCATCAATGAATACCACCACAAACTTATCGAGATAATCCATGAATACACTGTTCATCAAGTTCATAAAGAATGCTGGTGCATTGGTCAAACCAAAAGACATCACTGTGAACTCATATAACCCATACTTGGTAATGAATGCCGTCTTCGGAATGTCCGAAGGTCGGATCCTGAGCTGATGATAACCTGACCTCAGATCTATCTTGGAGAACACACTGGCTCCTCTCAACTGGTCAAACAGATCTTCTATTCTGGGCAAAGGGTACTTGTTCTTGATCATGACTTCATTCAAAGCTCGGTAATCGATACACATCCTTTTGGTACCATCTTTCTTCTCCACAAACAGGACAGGGGCGGCCCAAGGCGAGGTGCTTGGCCGGATGTAACCTTTCTCTGACAGCTCATCAATCTGCTTCTTAAGTTCAACCAACTCTTGTCCAGATATTCTGTAAGCTCTCTTAAAGATAGGGGCGGTTCCAGGAAGAAGCTCTATGGCAAACTCAACTTTCCGCTCTGGTGGCATACCCGGTAGATCCTTTGGAAACACATCTGAGAATTCAGACACAACCTTGATACTCTCAATTGGGTCTGCTTCACTGCTATCGACAGCCATCTGATAACAACTTCCTTTCTTTGGCTCAGGCGAGACTAACTCGGTCACCACTTCCTCTCCTAGTGGGGACACCAACTTGATTGTCCTTTTATCACAACTGATAACTGCCTGATACTTATCTAGCCAATTCATCCCTAGGATGACATCTATTCCCTGAGTACCCATTACTATAAGGTTGGCGGAAAACGCTATCCCCCTTATTTCCACACTTACATTCAAACAAATGCTATCAGCTCGAATTCTACCACCAGCTGAGTCAATTTGAATGGGGGTTGACATGGCAGTAATTGGAAGATTATGTGCTTCTACCCATGATGCAGTAATAAAAGAATGTGTTGCTCCAGTATCAAATAACACTTCTGCAATATGGGAATCGACTGGGAACATACCTACTGTCATGCCGGGAGTCTCCTGAACTGCTTCAGCCTCCAAGTGGTTCAGCCTTCCATGATTATAGCGCTGCTGAGGGCGGTTGCCTGCTCCAGACTGAGACGCATTCTGCTTTGCTGGGGCATTGGGGCCTGACTGCTGCTGGGCTGCCTTCTTCGGACATTGCATCACCCAGTGGCCTTGCTCTCCACAGTGGAAACATGCTCTGTTTCCAACCTGAGCTGGTGCTGCCTGATTGTTCTGCTGGTTTGCTGGGGCAGGAAGACGAGGTGTCTGCTGATTCTGCCTCTGAAACTGACCTCCTGACTGATTGCTCTGACGGTTCTGGTACTGGTGCTGAGGATACTGCCTTTGAAACTGCTGATACTGCTGACGCTGCTGATGCTGCTGAGGTGGACGCTGGTTCTGCCTGAACTGCTGAGGTTGATTGCCTGAAAAACGAGGACGGCTGCTGCTTCCAGGCTGGGGTCCACTGATCTTGCGCTTACGATCTTCCATCTCCTTACTCTTCCTTTCTGTCATGATTGCTCTGTCAATCAGGTGCTGGAATGTCGGGAAGGTATGATTCATCAGTTGGTACTGCAGAGGGTCAACCAAGCCTCTCAAGAAACGGTACTGTCGCTTGGCGTCAGTGTTGACATCTTCAGGAGCATAGCGGGACAACTGCAGGAACCTGTCTCGATACTCACTGACAGACGATGACCCTTGCTTAAGGGCCAGGAACTCCTCCTTCTTCACTGTCATCAGACCTGCAGGCACATGGTACTGATGAAAGCTACCTCTGAATTCTTCCCAGGTGATGGCATCGGGGTTGGCATGGGTGGCGAGGTAAGACTCCCACCATGATTGGGCTGCTCCTCTCAACAGACGGGGACCATACAAGACTTTCTCCCTGTCATCACACTGAGCGGTATGCAACTCCCGCTCCACAGTGCGCAGCCAATCTTCAGCATCCATGGGGTCAGAAGAGTGAGCGAACGTTGGGGGATGACTTCTCATGAATTCAGCACGCTTGTCTCTAGGCATCTGAGGCATCTGAGACTGGGGTGGTGCTTGCTGCTGCTGCTGCTGAATGGCGGCCAGAGTCTGACCGATGGCCTGAACTGCCTGAGTCTGCATCAGAAACATCTGCTCAATCGACATCGGGGGCGGGGGTGGCAGGTGCTGCTGCTGGGGCTCCTCATCCTGCGGAGCGGCTCGCTCCTGCTGAGCACGCCTTCCTCCTCTGCGCCTGTTCTCTGACATCTGCAGAACGCAACCACACATCAGAACTGATCTGGCAAATCTTGCAGCATAAGAAAAGAGTATAGAATTCTCCAACAGTACTGAACAGATGAGCATCTTCACTGATCTCCAACACAGACCACACAGCTTCTCAGATAAAGAGGAAAGTAGAATAAAGGGTTTCCCAACTATATAACTAACTCCATTAACATAATATGTAAACCAAAATGCAGGGGATACCCACACTCTGGTGACAGTCATTACAAAGATCCAAACCAAACATAGTTCATCATGACAAACATAAATGCACAGGATATAGCAAACTACCCTGTCTAACTAAGACTAACTAAGACCGAGACTAACGCTAAGACTGAAGCTTCTATGTATATATATTTCGTATTAATTACAAGATCCAACTCTAACGATCTATGGTTCTAGATTGATCTTGGTCTTGCAGTCGGGATTGCCATAAGACTGGAGCCCACGCCGAGGTGAGCGGTACGGGTGCTGAGTCCCAATGGGAGCGGGGGAACCATCATCCAAGTGACGACGCTCCGCGCGCTCAGCCCGCAGCAGGGCGATCTCAGCACGAGCCCTACTCAGCTCGTCTAATGCATGGTCCAGCTCCGTGTTTAGCACGGCGGCTAGGTTGACTGTGCTGCTCAACCTAGGATTGTCCTCACCAGCAGGTGAAACAATCACGCCTCCTGTGCTGCCAGATGGACGGCGGGGGTAATACTTCAGGTCGAGACCATCAGCTACCCCACCGAGAACCGAGCAGTAGTGCGAAAGCGCACGCCGTGCAGCATCCTGCATGGCTGCCTCAGCTGAGTCCCGCTCAGAGATAGAATAGTGCTCTGAGCAAGCCTCCGCGCCCTGGAGACTGTTCTCCGGACGGCGCACCAAACAGGTCGCCTCCCAGCGGTCCGGGTAGACCCCGCGACTATGCTGGTAGACCACACAGCGATACTCGATGGACCAAGTACGCCGGTCAAGTGCCCGACGTAGCAGGGTGTCGAGCGCGTCGTGGAAGTGACACCCGCGAGCAGCGTCGCGAGTGATGGGTCGAGCAACCCATCCTTCCGGCTCATGGCTAGAGAGGTCGAGGTCGGTGTCGTGGCTCGGGCTGTCGTCGCCACCTCCGTCGTCTGGGTCTCCTCCAGCAGCTACTCCAGAAGCTGGGACGCCCAGTGGTGGTGCAGGGGGCGCCTCCAGGGGAAGCACAGGGGAGCAGCTCCTCATAGACTCTATCTCCTGCTGGAGCGAGAAAGAAGAGCCCTGCTGCTCCTGTCGTCGACGTTCCTGCTCCTCATGCAGGCGGTGGTGCAGTCTCTCCAAGTGGCTGGACTGTCCGGCCACGGGACGGCGAAGCGGACGCTCAGCAAGGCGGGAGGGTAAGAAGGGGATGACGGACTTTCGTGCAGTGTGTCTAAGACGATCCATCTACAAAAGACATCGCAAGCAAAAGGGTGAGAACAGAATTAATATGACCAGCAAATAATGAATCATAAATAAATGAAGGATCAGAATAAAACATAATTTTCAGCAAGGTATAATATATAGTAGAACATAGGTTTGGTCAGTAGGACCAACTTTTAAAGGGATATCAAAGTCAAGGCAGGGACAGAGGTCTATAATCCTTAGAACGACCATTCTACTCTAGGTTAGCGGTCCTACAGTCAGCACGGCTTTGATACCACTTATGTCACACCCGGTTTTTAGAAGGCAAACCGAATGCGAACCATGTACGTGCCAGGATCAGTTATTCACGTACACAGCAGTTACATAACATGGACATCATCACACAGTGCTCAAATAGTATTAAAAGGGAAATAATAGTCGATTACATCATACGTCTGAGACGTCCATATAGTTCTTACAATAAATCAAAGTGCGAAAACGAAACGTAGATAACACGGCCTTCACAGGCAGCCGACTGGGGGTTGCCGCTAACCCACGCCTAGAACTCGTCGTAGTCTTGGAACTTCTGGAAGTCTCCTTCCACAGCTTCATCTTCTCCTGAGCAGTGGTTGCAATGCTGACAACCTGGGGGGGGGGGGGGTTGGTGTGTAGAGCAAGGGTGAGTACACATCAACATACTCAGCAAGTATCCTGTTTGGCTGTAGTGGACTAGCTTTATGTGGGGATAAGTCAAGCAGTTGCTTTTAGTTGGTCAGGTTATTACTTACTAGTAGAGAGCCAGGTTTTAACATTAACCCAAGTTATTAGCCCAATGTATCCTTTCCAAACGGAAAGAATACCACTTACCAATACCATAATCATAATCGGAACCATCAATCTCATTGCCACCTGTACCAAAATATCTCTGATCAAGTATCACTAATCTCTGGAGCTCCCTTGGCCGCTCATAACCGCGAGCACGGCTGATATATCAGTTTCATAACACTCTGCAGAGGTTGCGCACTTTACCCACAAGCCGTGATTCCCTCTTGCCTCGGGCTGATCAAACCCTTAAACACTACCAAGGTGAATAGGCAGGGTCTCACTACGAAGCTTTTACAAAGATTCCCCAGGGCTGTAGCCACCCGTTAGGTTTCCTAAATGTACCGCACTCCTCCCCAAGGGACAAATCAACCTTGGCAGAGCGAGCCGCATACACCGAGCCCCATTGACGGCACAACGGCTAAGCGAACTACACCCCGGTTCCTCTAATTATTCAGCTAAGGGCGTCCCATTCCACCCTCATGGTTGCACTGTTTTCCCGGGCGGTCATCCATTGAACAGGTCCTTACGGAGAGGCACTCGAGAAACCGCTCGAGTCCCCTTAAATGCCACAAGCATGATCATAAATAAGAAGGGGAAAACAGCGTATCATAGATAATCACATCATGTTCATTGATTAGAGTTGAGCAATAGCATCAAACTAAGCAGTAATAATCCGACCCAAATAGGTAAACAAGGACATGGATAACAAAAAGCTAGTCAATCCTTAGGTATAAATGTGTAATGCGGGAGGTGAATTAAAGAATGAATAGGACAGAGATAGGTCAAAGGACACTTGCCTCCACCAACCGACTGCTGCTCAGGGGCTTCTCCTGCGAATTCCTCGGGCTCTTCGACCGGATCGTTCTCTATGCGAGCGCAAACATACATACATCCATCCACATATTTAATACAAAAGAACAGTACACCATACAAGGGAACAAGTAAAGCGAATATGCATCAAGTATGACATTCCATATCACATTCATTATGGTTAGAAAGAAACGGGCAAAAGGTCTCGCAGGGGGTTAAATCTTATGCACTAATGATTAGTTACAATTGGTTCTTACCAAAAGAATTCTGTTATATATATACTAATGGGAACCTAATCATTTTTAGTTGATCAACATTGCACGGGATAAACAATTAACTACGTGAATCAATAACATAACGGAATTTTAAATTAAACTTCCTATTTTCCATAGCATGAACAATGATTAACCTACCTAAAATAAAGTAATTATGATCACAGAAAGTAAATAAAATAAAATAAAAAAAATAAAAAAACAGAGGGGGGGGGCGGTTGAACCGGCCCTAGGGCGGTTGAACCGGCCCTGGGCTGGGCGGCCGAGCTGGGGCGGGGCGCGGGCGCGGGCAGCCGAGCTGGGGCGGCTGGGCGGCTGAGCCGGCCCCCGGGCGGTTGAACCGGCCCTGCGCAGGGGGCGCGGCCAAGGGCCAGGCGGGCGGGCCAGGCGCGGCCAGCGGCCGGCCGGGGCGCGGCTGGGGCAGGCTGGGGGGGGCCGTGGGGGGGCACGGCCGGGGCGGTGGCCAAGGAGAGAGGAGGGAGGGAGGGGAGAGGGAGGGAGGAGAGAGGAGGGGGGGCTCACCGGCGTCGGGGAGCGACGGCGAGGGGCGGCCGGCGGCAGGGGCGGCCGAGGGCGGCGGTTAGGCAGGGGGCGGCGGCGGCTTAGGGCAGGGGTAGGGGCGGCGCTAGGGAGAGAGAGAGGGAAAATGAGAGGGAGAGGGAGAGGGTTAGGGGAAAAAGGGGAGGATGGGGGGGCGGCTGGGCCTTCCAGGCCCAAGAGGGGGCGCCAGGGGCGGCTGGGCCGACCAGAAGCGGCCCACGGCGCGGGAGAGAGAGGAAAAGAGGAGAGAGAAAGAGAGAGAAAGAAAAAGAAAAGATTATTTCCCTGTTTTCGAAATCCGATCTTTCTAGATGAATGCGTTTGCACTTTCAAAGCAATCAAAAGAAATGCAAGGTTCGGCATGGTGCATCAATCAAAAAAAACAGTTTTATGGTTTTCTTACACGGGAGTTCCAAACCGAATCCCGCTAAAACTTTGGAAAAGGTCAAGGTTTAGCGGGGGAAAAAGAAAAAGAAAAGGTAACGCCCGAATTTTGGCGAGTAAAGAAAAGAAAAAATTCAACTGCAAAAATTCGGGGCGTTACATTTAGTGTCCAACACAAGTGCCTAAGTGTAAAAAGGTGGACAAAGTACAAATCAAGAATTAAGGTATGTTTCTCAGACTTAGTACATTGTTTTATGGACTAATGTATTGTGTCTAAGTGCTGGAAACAGGAAAAATCCAATTGGAAATGTCTTGGCTCGAGCAGCCAAGAATCTGCTGAGTCTGCAAGCACCGGACTGTCCGGTGGTGCACCGGACAGTGTCCGGTGCGCCAGGCTGGCTCGAGCGAAGTGGCTGCTCTCGGGAATTCACCGGCGACGTACGGCTAAAATTCACCGGACTGTCTGGTGTGCACCGGACTGTCCGGTGAGCCAACGGTCGGCCGGGCCAACGGTCGGCCGTGCAATCTGCGCGGGACACGTGGCCGAGCCAACGGCTAGAAGACGGCACCGGACTGTCTGGTGTGCATCGGACATGTCCGGTGCGCCAACGGCTCTCAGGCTGCCAACGGTCGGCTTCGCTATTTAAGGAAGGAAATCGGGCACCAGACAGTGTCCGGTGTGCAATGGACTGTCCGGTGCCCCCGATGACAGAAGGCAAGAATGGCTTTCCAGATTTGTGCTCAACGGCTCCTAGCTGCCTTGGGGCTATAAAAGGGACCCCTAGGCGCATGGAGGAGAACACCAAGCATCCTTTGAGCATCATTGATCACTCACACTTCATTCTTGCGCACTTGTTCGACATTTTAGTGATTTGAGCTCCGTTCTAGTGTGCTAGTCTCTTGAGCTCAAGTCTGGGTTTTGCGTGTGCGTATTCGCTGTGATCTTTGTGTCGTGTGTGAGTTGCTAATCCCTCCCTTGCTCTGTGATTCTTCGTGAACATCTTGTGTAAGGGCGAGAGGCTCCAAGCTGTGGAGATTCCTCGCAAACGGGATTAAGAGAAGCAAAGCAACACCGTGGTATTCAAGTTGGTCTTTGGACCGCTTGAGAGGGGTTGATTGCAACCCTCGTCCGTTGGGACGCCACAACGTGGAGTAGGCAAGCGTTGGTCTTGGCCGAACCACGGGATAATCACTGTGCCATCTCTGTGATTGATATCTCTTGGTTATTGTGTTGTGATCCTTCTCTAGCCACTTGGCAAATTACTGTGCTAACAAGTAACCAAGTTTTGTGGCTTAAGTTTTGAAGTGTTACAGGATCACCTATTCACCCCCCCCCCCCTCTAGGTGCTCTCACAAATCATCGGGTTTGGTTGAAGTCTCTAGCGACGTTGTATTTGATGAGACTAATGGCTCTCCAAGAGAGCAAGTTGTTGATCTTGATGATGTAGATGAAGAAGACGTTCCAACGGCCGCGATACGCACCATGGCAATTGGAGATGTACGGCCTCAGGAACAATTGGAGCAAGATCAACCGTCTTCCTCAACTATGGTGCATTCCCCAACCCAAGATGACGAACAGGTACCTCAAGTGGAGGCGCATGATCAAGGGGGAGCACAGGATGTTCAAGTTGAGGAGGAAGAAGCACCTCAGGCACCTCCAACCCAAGTTCGAGCGACGATCCAAAGGGATCATCCCATCGACCAAATATTGGGTGATATTAGCAAGGGAGTAACTACTCGCTCGAGATTAGTTAATTTTTGTGAGCATTACTCCTTTGTCTCTTCTATTGAGCCTTTCAGGGTAGAAGAGGCCTTGCAAGATCCGGACTGGGTGTTGGCCATGCAGGAGGAACTCAACAACTTCAAGCGCAATGAAGTTTGGACACTGGTGCCTCGTCCCAAGCAAAATGTTGTGGGAACCAAGTGGGTGTTCCGCAACAAACAGGACGAGCACGGGGTGGTGACGAGGAACAAGGCTCGACTTGTGGCAAAAGGTTATGCCCAAGTCGCAGGTTTGGACTTTGAGGAGACTTTTGCTCCAGTGGCTAGGCTAGAATCAATTCGTATTTTGCTAGCATATGCCGCTCACCATTCTTTCAGGTTGTACCAAATGGATGTGAAGAGCGCTTTCCTCAACGGGCCGATCAAGGAGGAGGTGTACGTTGAGCAACCCCCTGGCTTCGAGGATGAACGGTACCCCGACCACGTGTGTAAGCTCTCTAAGGCGCTCTATGGACTTAAGCAAGCCCCAAGAGCATGGTATGAATGCCTTAGAGACTTTTTAATTGCTAATGCTTTCAAGGTTGGGAAAGCTGATCCAACTCTTTTTACTAAGACTTGCAATGGTGATCTTTTTGTGTGCCAAATTTATGTCGATGACATAATATTTGGTTCTACTAACCAAAAGTCTTGTGAAGAGTTTAGCAGGGTGATGACGCAGAAATTCGAGATGTCGATGATGGGCGAGTTGAACTACTTCCTTGGGTTCCAAGTGAAGCAACTCAAGGACGGCACCTTCATCTCTCAAACGAAGTACACGCAAGATTTGCTAAAGCGGTTTGGGATGAAGGACGCCAAGCCCGCAAAGACGCCGATGGGAACCGACGGACACACCGACCTCAACAAAGGTGGTAAGTCCGTTGATCAAAAAGCATACCGGTCCATGATAGGTTCTTTGCTTTATTTATGTGCTAGTAGACCGGATATTATGCTTAGCGTATGCATGTGTGCTAGATTTCAATCCGATCCTAAGGAGTGTCACTTAGTGGCTGTGAAGCGAATTCTTAGATATTTAGTCGCTATGCCTTGCTTCGGGATCTGGTATCCAAAGGGGTCTAACTTTGACTTGATTGGATATTCAGATTCCGACTATGCTGGATGTAAGGTCGATAGGAAGAGTACATCGGGGACGTGCCAATTCTTAGGAAGGTCCCTGGTGTCGTGGAACTCTAAGAAACAAACTTCCGTTGCCTTATCCACCGCTGAGGCCAAGTACGTTGCCGCAGGACAGTGTTGTGCGCAACTACTTTGGATGAGGCAAACCCTCCGGGACTTTGGCTACAATCTGAGCAAAGTCCCACTCCTATGTGACAATGAGAGTGCTATCCGTATAGCGGAAAATCCTGTTGAGCACAGCCGCATAAAGCACATTGACATCCGGCATCACTTTTTGAGAGACCACCAGCAAAAGGGAGATATCGAAGTGTTTCATGTTAGCACCGAGAACCAGCTAGCCGATATCTTCACTAAGCCTTTAGATGAAAAGACCTTTTGCAGGCTGCGTAGTGAGCTAAATGTCCTAGATTCGCGGAACTTGGATTGAATTGTAGCATACATGTGTTTATGCCTTTGATCATGTTCATTCTGCATTTTGTTGCTTATTGTGGTGCTCAAGTTGTACAAACACTCCCTGGACCTCACAAGTCCTTTTTGCAAGTGATGCACATATTTAGGGGGAGCTGTGCTACAACTTGACCCTTTGAGACTAACCATATTCTTGAGTTTGGTTGTTTTAGTCTCAAAGGAGGATTGAAAGGGAAAAGGTGGACTTGGACCATGCAAGACTTCCACTGCACTCCGATGAAAAGAGTAACTTTTCCAAGTTCATCTTTATACTCTTATTGCCTTTGTACTCTTATTTGAAGATTTTGGTGAGGCAATGGGGTTAAAGAGCCAAGATTGATCCCGTTTTGGTGCTTGATGCCAAAGGGGGAGAAAATAAAGGCCAAAGCAATAGATGGATCAGCTACCACTTGAGAAATTTTGAAAATAGTAGATTAGAGCTTTTGGTTTGTCAAAACTCTTTTATTGTCTCTTATGTCAAAAGCTGGCCTCTTGTGGGGAGAAGTGTTGATTATGGGAAAAAGGGGGAGTTTTTGAAATCCTTGATCAAATTTCTTTGGAAAACCTCTCTTTATGTCTCTACAAGTGGATTTGACTTAGAGATAGGAATTTGAGTTTGATTTGCAAAAACAAACCAAGTGGTGGCATAGAGTGATCCATATATGTCAAATTTGAATCAAAACAATTTTGAGTTCTTAGTTGAATTGATTTCGCATTTGTTCTACTTGCTTTATGTTGTGTTGGCATAAATCACCAAAAAGGGGGAGATTGAAAGGGAAATGTGCCCTTGGGCCATTTCTAAGTATTTTGGTGATTTAGTGTCCAACACAAGTGCCTAAGTGTAAAAAGGTGGACAAAGTACAAATCAAGGATCAAGGTATGTTTCTCAGACTTAGTACATTGTTTTATGGACTAATGTATTGTGTCTAAGTGCTGGAAACAGGAAAAATCCAATTGAAAATGCCTTGGCTCGAGCAGCCAAGACTTTGCTCAGTCTGGAGCACCGGACTGTCCGGTGGTGCACCGGACAGTGTCCGGTGCGCCAGGCTGGCTCTGGCGAACAGGCTGCTCTCGGGACTTCGACGGCGGTGTACGGCTATAATTCACCGGACTGTCCGGTGGTGCACCGGACTGTCCGGTGGGCCGTTCACAGGCAAACTCGTCGCTCTCGGGAATTCATCGGTGATGTACGACTATAATTCACCGGACTGTCCGGTGAGCCAACGGTCGGCCGCGCAATCTGCGCGGGACACGTGGCCGAGCCAACGGCTAGAAGAAGGCACCGGACTGTCCGGTGTGCACCGGACATGTCCAGTGCGCCAACGGCTCTCAAGCTGCCAACGGTCGACTACGCTATTTATGGAAGGAAATCGGGCACCGGACAGTGTCCGGTGTGCACCGGACTGTCCGGTGCGCCAGTCGACAGAAGGCAAGATCAGCCTTCCTAGATTGCTCTCAACGGCTCCTAGCTGCCTTGGGGCTATAAAAGGGACCCCTAGGCGCATGGAGGAGGACACCAAGCATTCCTACAACAATTCTAAGCACCAAGACATCGATTCTGCACCTTTGATTCTTTGCGATAGCAATTAGAGCTCTAGTTGAGTAGTGAACTCATTGAGTTGTGTTGTGAGCTCTCGTTGCGACTTGTGTGCGTGGTGTTGCTGTGATTTCTTGTCTTGAGTGCGTTGCTAATCCCTCCATTGCTCCGTGCTTCTTTGTGATCTTAAAGTGTAAGGGCGAGAGGCTCCAAGTTGTGGAGATTCCTCGCAAACGGGATTGAGAAAAAGCAAGCAAAACACTGTGGTATTCAAGTGGGTCTTTGGATTGCTTGAGAGGGGTTGATTGCAACCCTCGTCCATTGGGACGCCACAACATGGAGTAGGCAAGCGTTGGTCTTGGCCGAACCACGGGATAACCACCATGCCATCTCTGTGATTGGTTTCTTGTGGTTATTGTGTTTTGACTCCTCTCTAGCCACTTGGCAATTATTGTGCTAACGATTAACCAAGTTTTGTGGCTTAAGTTTCAAGTTTCACAGGATCACCTATTCACCCCCCCCCCCTCTAGGTGCTCTCAGAAACAAGGTACACTTTTATTGAGAAATTATGCTTATGCTTGTTTTATGCATGCACCAAATGTAGATGTTATTTATTGTCTAGTCATTGCACTGTTTCTGGTCAAGCCGATGTGATCAAATACATGTTGCATAACCCAATTATGAGTGGTAGAATTGGTAAGTGGGCTTATGCACTCGTAGAATATGACTTGGCCTATGAACCATTGAAATCTATGAAAGGCCAAGTCATAGCGGATTTCATTGTAGAACATCATATTAATGATATTCATAAACTAGACATGTCATACCTTACTATTACTCCTTGGACTTTATATTTTGATGGATCGGTTTGCAATGAAGGGCAAGGAATTGGCATCGTACTTGTTTCACCAAGTAATGTCTCCTTCGACTTCTCTAGCCGATTGAAAAATTATTGCACTAATAATCAAGCCGAATATGAGGCCCTCTTATTCTGCTTGGAACTTTTAAATTGTATGGGAGTAAAACATGTGAAGGCATTTGGTGATTCTCAGCTGGTCGTCCAACAAGCGTTAGAAGAATATCAATGCTTTGATGGTACTCTGAATAGTTACCTTGAAAAATGTTGGAGCGTAATCCATTCTTTTGACGAATTCAGTATTCGGCATATTTCGAGAGTTGAGAATCATAGAGCTAACAATCTGGCACAAGATGCATCAGGTTATTGGATAAAGCGAGGGAGATTCCACGACACTGAAAATCTGATAACCGGTGTAGGGCCAATTCCCCAGGTTGCGGACCGTCCGCGTCAAGACGCCCGACCGTTCGGGGTTACCAGAAATGTTCTCTTAATTGAATCGGCTGATAATAAAGCCGATGCAAGTGATTGGAGGACGCTTATACTTAATTATTTATGAAATCCCAATATCAAGACAGATAAGAACATTCGGCGTACAGCTTTCAAGTATGTTTTGATGAGTGATGAACTCTACCGTCGAACAGTCAATGACGTCCTGCTTAAGTGCTTGGGCCTAGATGATGCTATATTGGCCATGGCCGAAGTACATGAAGGAATTTGTGGTACCCACCAATCGGCTCCAAAGATGAAATGGCTCTTGCGAAGGTCTGGTTTTTATTGGCCTAACATGATAGCTGATTGTTTCTAGTGCTACAAGGGTTGCCAAGTGTGTCAAAAATTCGGCGACCTACAGTTGGTCCCTGCAGCCGAATTACATCCTATCATCAAGCCTTGGCCGTTCAGAGGATGGGGATTAGACTTTGTTGGAGAAATTCATCCTTCATCATCAAAGGGGCATCGGTTCGTGTTAGTTGCCACTGACTATTTCACCAAATGGACTGAAGCCGTTGCTCTGAAGAACATGACACATAAGGAGGTAATTGAGTTCATAACTGAACATATTATTCATAGATTCGACATTCCCCAGACCTTGACTACAGATCAAGGGACTTCTTTTATGTCAAAGGAGGTACATGAGTTTGCTGAATTATATAGAATTAAATTGCTTAATTCATCTCCATATTATGCTCAGGCCAATGGACAGGCCGAGTCTAGTAATAGGACATTGATTAACTTGATAAAAAAGAAGATATTGGATAATCCTAAGCATTGGCATAAGATTTTGTCCGAGGCTTTATGGGCTCACAGGATATCTAAACATAGTGCTACTAAAGTGTCTCCTTTTGAGCTTGTCTATGGGCAGGAAGCAGTGTTACCTGTGGAAATATGTTTGAATGTTGTCAGGTTCGCCAGACAAAATGATCTAACCATCACTGATTATTACAATTCAATGATGGATAATATTGATGAGGTGACCGACAAGAGGGTTGTCGGGGACCATAATTAGGGGTACCCTCAAGACGCCTAATTCTCAGCTGGTAACCCCCATCAGCATAAAGCTGCAGAGGCCTGATGGGTGCGACTAAGTCAGGGATCAGTCCATGCGAGCGACTCGATCACGCCTCGCCCGAGCCTAGCCTCGGGCAAGGGCAGCCGACCCCGAGATGTTTCCGTCTCGCCCGAGGCCCCCTTTTAACGCCAGACACATCTCCGGCTCGCCCGAGGCCTTGCCTTCGCTAAGAAGCAACCCTGACTAAATCGCCGCGCCGACCGACCGAGTCGCAGGGGCATTTAACGCAAAGGTAGCCTGACACCTTTATCCTGACGTGCGCCCCCCAGCAGAGCCGAAGTGACCGCCGGCACTTCGCCACTCCACTGACCGGTCTGACAGAAGGACAGCGCCGCCTGCGCCATTTCGACTGCAGTGCCACTTGACAGAGTAAGACTGACAGGCAGTCAGGCCTTGCCAAAGGCGCCATAGGAAGCTCCGCCCGACCCAGGGCTCGGACTCGGGCTAAGGCCACGGAAGACGGCGAACTCCGCTCCGCCCGACCCAGGGCTCGGACTCAGGCTAAGGCCCCGGAAGACGGCGAACTCCGCTCCGCCCGACCTAGGGCTCGGACTCTGGCTAAGGCCCCGGAAGACGGCGAACTCCGCTCCGCCCGACCCAGGGCTCGGACTCGGGCTAAGGCCTCGGAAGACGGCGAACTCCGCTCCGCCCGACCCAGGGCTCGGACTCGGGCTAAGGCCCCGGAAGACGGCGAACTCCGCTCCGCCCGACCCAGGGCTCGGACTCGGGCTAGGCCCCAGAAGACGACGAACTCTGCTTCGCCCGACCCTAGGGGTCGGACTCCGCCCTGGCCTCTGCCGAACGACCTCCGCCTCGCCCGACCCAGGAGCTCGGGCTAGGCCTCGGCCATGCAGGACAGACTCGACCTCGGCTTCGGAGGAGCCTCCACGTCGCCCGACCTAGGACACAAGTCCGCCACGTCAACAGGAAGCGCCATCATCACCCTACCCCGAGCCGACTCGGGCCGCAGGGAACAAGACCGGCGTCCCATCTGGCTAGCTCTGCCAGATAGGCAATGATGGCGCCCCGCCAGACCCATGACGACGACGGCTCTCAGCTCCCTTACGGAAGCAGGGGGACGTCAGCAAGGGCCCAACCGCTCCGACAGCTGTCCCTCCGCCAGGCTCCGTTGCTCCTCCGACGGCCACGACACCACACCAGCTGGGTGCCAAGATCTCTCCGGCTGCCACATTGGCATGTACTTAGGGCGCTAGCTCACCCCCGCTAGACACGTAGCACCTTGCTACACCCCCATTGTACACTGGATCCTCTCCTTACGCCTATAAAAGGAAGGACCAGGGCCTTCTTAGAAAAAGGTTGGCCGCGCGGGGACGAGGACGGGGCAGGCGCTCTCTTGGGGCCGCTCGCTTCCCTCACCCACGTGGACGCTTGTAACCCCCTACTGCAAGCGCACCCGACCTGGGCGCGGGTCGAACACGAAGGCCGCGGGATTCCCACCTCTCTCACGACTCGTCTCCGGCCACCTCGCTTTTCCCCCCTTCGCGCTCGCCCACGCGCTCGACCCATGTGGGCTGGGGCACGCGGCACACTCACTCGTCGGCTTAGGGACCCCCCGGTCTCGAAACGCCGACAAGGGTGATAGCTTTGGGAGCAATAGAAAAGGACAAGATCATGGTAGCCAGGGCCTACAACAAGAAGGTCAAAGCAAAGTCATTTCAAGTAGGGGACCTGGTGTGGAAGACCATCCTGCCTCTAAGGAATAAAGACCGGAAGTTTGGAAAATGGTCGCCAAGCTGGGAAGGTCCTTATAAAGTAAAACAGGTAATATCTGGTAACGCCTATTTACTACAAACATTGCAAGGCAAGGATTTACCCAGAGCTTTGAATGGACGTTTCCTCAAGCAGTACCATCCTAGTATGTGGCAAGATGTTTAAGAAAACCGATGTGATCACATCGGATTAAGGTGCTTTTGGTTTGCCTAGCTCCACCAAAAGGCAGGGGGGCATATGTTTGGCACCAAAATGAGCACGCGGACGGTCCGGCCCTGAGGCCGGACAGTCCGCGTTCCAGACAGTCCACGTCTGTGGGCCGGACGGTCCGCGCGTGCGTAGACTAGATTAGGGTTCCGAGTTTTGTGCTATGTTTGTTAGCTAGATTCGCGGGATTAGCTCGGAATCCAGTTGTGTAAAGGGTCCAGCCCTCTCCTTTATAAATAGAGAGGTATACGGCCGATTTGTAATCATCAATCAAATCAATACAACTTCTATTTCGTATTTATTTCCTGTACAATTAGGAGTAGTTCTAGTCTAGTTTAGGTTTAGTCTTCCAATCCCCAAATCTTCCGCCTCTCCTCGACTCTACGTCGATTACAGGAGTCTAGGTCGGTCTACCCGAGTCTAGACACCTCCTAGGATCTCTCCTCCCCGATGGGGTCCCTCCCGGGAGTGAGATCCAGGTGCCGTCGGCGATCTTCCGCCGCCCCTGCGCACGCGCGGACCGTTCGGCCCTAGGGCGCGGACCATCTGGCCGTCAGGCAGGGAACCCGAGCTCCTGCACCAGGTCGCGGACCGTCTGGCCCTGTTCGGTCTCTTTGCTGGTGGCGAAGAGCACGAATACAACATAGCAGCTGCACGAAAGGCTCGTTAAATGAACCCGACGGAGATATATGCTGATGAGGCGTAGCGTTTTCACTCTGACAAGTTGGCGAGAAGCTAGAGACAAACATTTTCACAGTGAAAAGTTGTCAGATACTAAACCAAAAAGCTAGGTGGTTATTTCAGCTTCTGACTTTTCACAGTAAAAAGTTAGACAAGAAGCTCAAACAACTTGGCTCGTTTTAAAAGGGAACTAAACAAACGCTAATGTGTAGTCGCGAGCTCTACCAAAGTGGTGGACGTCTGAGAGCACCTAGAGGGGGGGTGAATAGGTGATCCTGTAACACTTAAAACTTAGGCCACAAAAACTTGGTTAAGTGTTAGCGCAATAACCGCCAAGTGGCTAGAGAGGAGTCTTCAGCAAAACACAATAACCAACAAGAGATCAATCACAGAGATGGTACGGTGGTTATCCCGTGGTTCGGCCAAGACCAACGCTTGCCTACTCCACGTTGTGGCGTCCCAACGGACGAGGGTTGCAATCAACCCCTCTCAAGCGGTCCAAATACCCACTTGAATACCACGGTGTTTTGCTTGCTTTTCTTAATCCCGTTTGCGAGGAATCTCCACAACTTGGAGCCTCTCGCCCTTACACTTGAAGTTCACAAAGAAGCACGGAGCATGGGAGGGATTAGCAACGCACACAAGACACAAAAATCAGAGTGTCAACACGCACACAAGTCACAACAAGAGCTCGCAACACAACCCAATGAGTTCACAACTCCACTAGAGCTCTATATGCTATCACAAAGAAACAAATGCGCGGAATCGAGGTCTTGGTGCTTAGGAATGTTGTAAGAATGCTTGGTGTACTCCTCCATGCGCCTAGGGGTCCCTTTTATAGCCACAAGGCAGCTAGGAGTCGTTGAGAACATTCCTGGAAGGCAGATCTTGTCTTCTGTCGACTGGCGCACCGGACAGTCCGGTGCACCACCGGACACTGTCCGGTGCAGATATCCTTCCTTATTTGGCGAAGCCGACCGTTGGAGTCTGAGAGCCGTTGGCGCACCGGACACTGTCCGGTGCACACCGGACAGTCCGGTGCACCAATGTGACTGTTGGCTCGCCCACGCGTCACGCGCGGAATCCTCGGCCGACCGTTGCCCCGGCTGACTGTTGACTCACCGGACAGTCCGGTGCACCACCGGACAGACCGGTGAATTTTAGTCGTACGCCGTTAATCATCTCCCGAGAGCGACGAGTTCGCCTGTGAACGGCTCACCGGACAGTCCGGTGCACCACTGGACAGACCGGTGAATTTTAGCCGTATACCGCCGTCGAAGTCCCGAGAGGAGCCTGTTCGCCAGAGCCAGCCTGGCGCACCGGACACTGTCAGGTGCACCACCGGACAGTCCGGTGCACCCAGACCGAGCAGACTTTGACTGAACAAAGCCATCTCATTTCCAATTCAATCTTTCCTGTTTCCAGCACTTAGACACAATACATTAGTCCATAAAACAATGTACTAAGTCTAGAGACATACCTTTTGACATGATTTGTACTTTGTCCACCATATTGCATAGATCAACACAAAAGCACTTGCGTTGGCACTCAATCACCAAAATACTTAGAAATGGCCCAAGGGCACATTTCCCTTTCAATCTCCCCCTTTTTGGTGATTTATGCCAACACAACATAAAGCAGCTAGAACAAGTGCAATATCAATGCAAATGAACACTCAAAATTGTTTTGATTCAATTTTGACATATATGGATCATATTTTGCCACCACTTGGTTTATTTTTGCAAATCAAACTCAAACTCCTATCTCTAAGTCAAATTCACTTGTAGAGACATAAAGAGAGGTATTCCAAAGGAAATTGATCAAGGAATTCAAAAACTCCCCCTTTTTCCCATAATCAACACTTCTCCCCACAAGAGGCCAAATTTTGACACAAGAGACAATAAAAGAGTTTTGACAAACCAAAAGCTCTAATCTACCATTTTCAAAATTTCTCAAGTGGTAGCTGATCCATCTATTGCTTTGGCCTTTATTTTCTCCCCCTTTGGCATCAAGCACCAAAACAGGATCAATCTTGGCCCCTTAACCCCATTGCCTCACCAAAATCTTCAAATGAGAACACAAAGGCAATAAGAGTACGTGAGATGAACTTGGAATAAGTTACCCTCTCATCGGAGTGCAGTGGAAGTCTTTCATGGTCCAAGTCCACCTTTTCCCTTTCAAAACTCCTTTGAGACTAAATCAAGCAAACTCAAGCAAACGGTTAGTCTCAAAGGGTCAAGTTGTAGCACAACTCCCCCTAAATATGTGCATCACTTGCACAAAGGACTTGTGAGGTCCAGGGAGTGTTTGTACAACTTGAGCACCATAGTAAGCAATAAAAATGCATAAGGAACATGATCAAAGGCATAAACACATGTATGCTATAAATCAATCCAAGTTCCGCGAATCTAGGATATTTAGCTCACTGCGCAGCCTGCAAAAAGTCTTTTCATCTAAAGGCTTAGTGAAGATATCGGCTAGCTGGTTCTCGGTGCTAACATGAAACACTTCGATATCTCCCTTTTGCTGGTGGTCTCTCAAAAAGTGATGCCGGATGTCAATGTGCTATGTGCGGCTGTGCTCAACAGGATTTTCCGCTATTCGGATAGCACTCTCATTGTCACATAGGAGTGGGACTTTGCTCAGATTGTAGCCAAAGTCCCGGAGGGTTTGCCTCATCCAAAGTAGTTGCGCACAACACTGTCCTGCGGCAACGTACTCGGCCTCAGCGGTGGATAGGGCAACGGAGGTTTGTTTATTAGAGTTCCACGACACCAGGGACCTTCCTAAGAATTGGCACGTCCCCGATGTACTCTTCCTATCGACCTTACATCCAGCATAGTCGAAATCTGAATATCCAATCAAGTCAAAGTTAGACCCCTTTGGATACCAGATCCCGAAACAAGGCGTAGCGACTAAATATCGAAGAATTCGCTTCACAGCCACTAAGTGACACACCTTAGGATCAGATTGAAATCTAGCACACATGCATACGCTAAGCATAATATCCGGTCTACTAGCACATAAATAAAGCAAAGAACCTATCATGGACCGGTACGCCTTTTGATCAACGGACTTACCACCTTTGTTGAGGTCGGTGTGTCCGTCGGTTCCCATCGGCGTCTTTGCGGGCTTGGCGTCCTTCATCCCAAACCGTTTTAGCAAATCTTGCGTGTACTTCGTTTGGGAGATGAAGGTGCCGTCCTTGAGTTGCTTCACTTGGAACCCAAGGAAGTAGTTCAACTCGCCCATCATCGACATCTCGAATTTCTGCGTCATCACCCTGCTAAACTCTTCACAAGACTTTTGGTTAGTAGAACCAAATATTATGTCATCGACATAAATTTGGCACACAAAAAGATCACCAGCGCAAGTCTTAGTGAAAAGAGTTGGATCGGCTTTCCCAACCTTGAAAGCATTAGCAATTAAAAAGTCTCTAAGGCATTCATACCATGCTCTTGGGGCTTGCTTAAGTCCATAGAGCACCTTAGAGAGCTTACACACGTGGTCGGGGTACCGTTCATCCTCGAAGCCAGGGGGTTGCTCCACGTACACCTCCTCCTTGATCGGCCCGTTGAGGAAGGCGCTCTTCACATCCATTTGGTACAACCTGAAAGAACGGTGAGCGGCATATGCTAGCAAAATACGGATTGATTCTAGCCTAGCCACAGGAGCAAATGTCTCCTCAAAGTCCAAACCTGCGACTTGGGCATAACCTTTTGCCACAAGTCGAGCCTTGTTCCTTGTCACCACCCCGTGCTCGTCCTGTTTGTTGCGGAACACCCACTTGGTTCCCACAACATTTTGCTTGGGACGAGGCACCAGTGTCCAAACTTCATTGCGCTTGAAGTTGTTGAGTTCCTCCTGCATGGCCAACACCCAGTCCGGATCTAGCAAGGTCTCTTCTACCCTGAAAGGCTCAATAGAAGAGACAAAGGAGTAATGCTCACAAAAATTAACTAATCTTGAACGAGTAGTTACTCCCTTGCTAATATCACCCAAACTTTGGTCGACGGGATGATCCCTTTGGATCGTCGCTCGAACTTGGGTTGGAGGTGCCTGAGGTGCTTCTTCCTCTTCAACTTGATCATCATGTGCTCCCCCTTGATCACGCGCCTCCACTTGAGGTACCTGTTCGTCATCTTGGGTTGGGGGATGCACCATAGTTGAGGAAGACGGTTGATCTTGCTCCAATTGTTCCTGAGGCCGCACATCTCCAATCGCCATGGTGCGTATCGCGGCCGTTGGAACGTCTTCTTCATCTACATCATCAAGATCAACAACTTGCTCTCTTGGAGAGCCATTAGTCTCATCAAATACAACGTCGCTAGAGACTTCAACCAAACCTGATGATTTGTTGAAGACCCTGTACGCCTTTGTATTTGAATCATAACCTAATAAAAACTCTTCTACAGCTTTGGGAGCAAATTTAGAAGTTCTACCTTTCTTCACAAGAATATAACACTTGCTCCCAAATACACGAAAATAAGACACATTGGGTTTGTTACCAGTTAGCAGCTCATATGAAGTCTTCTTTAGGAGGCGGTGAAGATAGACCCTGTTGATGGCGTGGCAAGCCATGTTCACGGCTTCCGACCAAAAACGCTCGGGGGTCTTGAACTCTCCAAGCATAGTCCTCGCCATATCGATGAGCATTTTGTTCTTCCTCTCTACCACACCATTTTGCTGAGGTGTGTAGGGAGCGGAGAACTCGTGCTTGATCCCCTCCTCCTCAAGGAACTCCTCCACTTGAAGATTCTTGAATTCGGACCCATTGTCGCTCCTTATTTTCTTCACCTTGAGCTCAAACTCATTTTGAGCTCTCCTGAGGAAGCGCTTGAGGGTCCCTTGGGTTTCAGATTTATCCTGCAAAAAGAATACCCAAGTGAAGCGGGAAAAATCATCAACTATAACAAGACCATACTTATTTCCTCCTATACTTAGATAGGCGACGGGTTCGAAGAGGTCCATATGAAGCATCTCCAAGGGTCTTGATGTGGTCATCACATTTTTGGTGTGATGAGAGCCTCCCACCTGTTTCCCTGCTTGACAAGCTGCACAAGGTCTATCTTTTTCGAAATGTACATTAGTTAGACCTATCACGTGTTCTCCCTTTAGAAGCTTGTGGAGGTTCTTCATCGCCACATGTGCTAAGCGGAGATGCCACAACCAGCCCATGCAAGTCTTAGCCATTAAGCATGCATCTAGACCGGCCTCTTCTTTTGCAAAATCAACCAAATAAAGTTTGCCGTCTAGTACACCCTTAAAAGCTAGTGAACCATCACATCTTCTAAAGACAGACACATCTACATTTGTAAATAGACAATTATATCCCATTTTGCATAATTGACTTACAGATAACAAATTATATCCAAGCGACTCAACTAAAAACACATTAGAAATAGAGTGCTCAGATGAAATAGCAATTTTACCTAACCCTTTTACCTTGCCTTGGTTCCCATCACCGAATATTATTGAATCATGGGAATCCTCATTTTTGACGTAGGAGGTGAACATCTTCTTCTCCCCCGTCATATGGTTTGTGCATCCGCTGTCGATAATCCAGCTTGAACCCCCGGATGCATAAACCTGCAAGGCAAATTTAGGCTTGGGTCTTAGGTACCCAACTCTTGTTGGGTCCTACAAGGTTAGTTACAATTGTCTTAGGGACCCAAATGCAAGCCTTATCTCCCTTACATTTGGCCCCTAACTTCCTAGCAATTACCTTCTTATTTTTTCTATAAATAGCAAAAGAGGCATTGCAAGCATGATATATTGTAGAAGGTTCATTAACTTTCCTAGGAACATTAACAACATTTCTCCTAGGCATATTATGAACAACATTTCTCCAACCAACATTTCTATCATGCACATAGGAAGAACTAGAAGCAAACATGGCATGAGAATCAAAAGCATCATATGCATTATAACTCCTATAAGCATTTCTATATTGTCTCTTGTCATGATACATAAAAGCATGGTTCTTTTTAGCACTACTAGCCATAGGGGCCTTCCCTTTCTCCTTGGTGGAGATGGGAGCCTTATGGCTTGTTAAGTCCTTGGCTTCCCTCTTGAAGCCAAGTCCATCCTTAATTGAGGGGTGTCTACCAATCGTGTAGGCATCCCTTGCAAATTTTAGCTTATCGAAATCACTTTTGCTAGTCTTAAGTTGGGCATTAAGACTAGCCAATTCATCATTTAATTTGGAAATTGAAACTAGGTGTTCACTACAAGCATCAATATCAAAATCTTTACACCTAGTGCAAATCATAACATGTTCTACACAAGAATTAGATTTATTTGCTACTTCTAATTTAGCATTTAAATCATTGTTAACACCTTTTAAAGTAGAAATGGTTTCATGACAAGTAGATAGTTCATAAGAAAGCATTTCATTTATTTTAACTTCTAAAGCATAGGATTTTTGTGCCTCTACAACTTTATCATGTTCTTCATACAACAAATCCTCTTGCTTTTCTAAAAGCCTATCCTTTTCATTCAAGGCATCAATCAATTCATTGATTTTATCAATTTTATTTCTATCCAATCCCTTGAACAAGCTAGAGTAATCTATTTCCTCATCGCTAGAATCATCATCACTTGAAGAAGAGTAAGTGGTATCCCGAGTGCATACCTTCTTCTCCTTCGCCATGAGGCATGTGTGATGCTCTTTGGGGAAGAGGGATGACTTGTTGAAGGCAGTGGCGGCGAGTCCTTCATTGTCGGAGTCGGAGGAGGAGCAATCCGAATCCCACTCCTTTCCGATATGTGCCTCACCCTTGGCCTTCTTGTAACTCTTCTTCTTCTCCTTCTTGTTTCCCTTTTCCTGGTCACTATCATTGTCGGGACAGTTAGCAATAAAATGACCAAGCTTACCACATTTGAAGCATGAGCGCTTGATGATGAGGGCCATCTCTTCATCATTGAGCCCTGCCGCCTCAACTTGCGCCACCTTGCTAGGTAATGCCTCCTTGCTTCTCGTTGCCTTGAGAGCAATGGGTTGAGGCTCATTGATTGGACCATTTAGTGCGTCGTCCACGTACCTCGCCTCCTTGATCATCATTCGCCCGCTTACAAATTTTCCAAGGACTTCTTCGGGCGACATTTTGGTGTACCTGGGATTCTCACGAATATTATTCACCAAATGTGGATCAAGAACGGTAAAGGACCTTAGCATTAGTCGGACGACGTCGTGGTCCGTCCATCGCGTGCTTCTGTAGCTCCTTATTTTGTTGATAAGGGTCTTGAGCCGGTTGTATGTTTGGGTTGGCTCCTCGCCCCTTATCATCGCGAATCGTCCAAGCTCGCCCTCCACCAACTCCATCTTGGTGAGCAAGGTGACGTCGTTCCCCTCATGAGAAATCTTGAGGGTGTCCCAGATCTGCTTGGCATTGTCCAAGCCGCTCACTTTATGGTACTCGTCCCTGCACAAGGAGGCTAACAACACAGTAGTGGCTTGTGCATTTCTATGAATTTGTTCATTAATAAAAATAGGACTATCCGAGCTATCAAATTTCATCCCATTCTCAACAATCTCCCATATGCTTGGATGGAGAGAGAATAGGTGACTACGCATTTTGTGGCTCTAAAATCCGTAGTCCTCTCCATCAAAGTGAGGAGGTTTGCCAAGTGGAATGGAGAGCAAATGAGTATTTGTACTTTGCGGAATACGAGAGTAGTCAAAAGAAAAGTTCGAATTAACCGGTTTTCTTCTCTTGTAGTCGTTGTGGTCGTCGTCCTTTTGGAAAGAAGTAGACTCATCGCTGTCGTCGTAGTAGACGATCTCCTTGATGCATCTCGTTTTCTTCTTCCCATCTTTGCGTCTGTGACCCGAGCCTGAGTCGGTAGGCTTGTCATCCTTCGGCTCGTTGACGAAGGACTCCTTCTCTTTATCGTTGATCACGATTCCCTTCCCCTTAGGATCCATCTCTTCAGGCGATTAGTCCCTTTGCGAAGAGAACGGCTCCGATACCAATTGAGAGCACCTAGAGGGGGGGTGAATAGGTGATCCTGTAACACTTAAAACTTAGGCCACAAAAACTTGGTTAAGTGTTAGCGCAATAACCGCCAAGTGGCTAGAGAGGAGTCTTCAACAAAACACAATAACCAACAAGAGATCAATCACAGAGATGGCACGGTGGTTATCCCGTGGTTCGGCCAAGACCAACGCTTGCCTACTCCACGTTGTGGCGTCCCAACGGACGAGGGTTGCAATCAACCCCTCTCAAGCGGTCCAAAGACCCACTTGAATACCACGGTGTTTTGCTTGCTTTTCTTAATCCCGTTTGCGAGGAATCTCCACAACTTGGAGCCTCTCGCCCTTACACTTGAAGTTCACAAAGAAGCACGGAGCAAGGGAGGGATTAGCAACACACACAAGACACAAAAATCAGAGTGTCAACACGCACACAAGTCGCAACAAGAGCTCGCAACACAACCCAATGAGTTCACAACTCCACTAGAGCTCTATATGCTATCACAAAGAAACAAATGCGCGGAATCGAGGTCTTGGTGCTTAGGAATGTTGTAAGAATGCTTGGTGTACTCCTCCATGCGCCTAGGGGTCCCTTTTATAGCCACAAGGCAGCTAGGAGCCGTTGAGAACATTCCTGGAAGGCAGATCTTGCCTTCTGTCGACTGGCGCACCGGACAGTCCGGTGCACCACCGGACAGTCCGGTGCACCACCGGACAGTCCGGTGCACCACCGGACACTGTCCGGTGCAGATATCCTTCCTTATTTGGCGAAGCCGACCATTGGAGTCTGAGAGCCGTTGGCGCACCGGACACTGTCCGGTGCACACCGGACAGTCAGGTGCACCAATGTGACCGTTGGCTCGCCCACGCGTCACGCGCGGAATCCTCGGCCGACCGTTGCCCCGGCTGACTGTTGACTCACCGGACAGTCCGGTGCACCACCGGACAGACCGGTGAATTTTAGCCGTACGCCGTTAATCATCTCCCGAGAGCGACGAGTTTGCCTGTGAACGGCTCACCGGACAGTCCGGTGCACCATCGGACAGACCGGTGAATTTTAGCCGTACACCGCCGTCGAAGTCCCGAGAGCAGCCTGTTCGCCAGAGCCAGCCTGGCGCACCGGACACTGTCCGGTGCACCACCGGACAGTCCGGTGCACCCAGACCGAGCAGACTTTGGCTGAACAAAGCCATCTCATTTCCAATTCAATCTTTCCTGTTTCCAGCACTTAGACACAATACATTAGTCCATAAAACAATGTACTAAGTCTAGAAACATACCTTTTGACATGATTTGTACTTTGTCCACCATATTGCATAGATCAACACAAAAGCACTTGCGTTGGCACTCAATCACCAAAATACTTAGAAATGGCCCAAGGGCACATTTCCCTTTCAACGTCACCTACTGCACCATCATCCGTATAAGGCTTTCGTTTTGATCTCAATCCATATGAATTATGTGAGATTGAATGAGTTTTAATTCCAAACAAATCAAAATCTTTCATATTTTTTTTTCTGATTTCATCCCATCCACGTTGAATAGAATTAACCTGGTTGCCTTACAGGTAATCAGTCTCACTGCATTCGACATGCAGGCTCTCGCCGGCCAGGCGCTCAGCCATACAAGGTAGCATGTATGTTTGGTTGCATACATCAAAGTGTTAGAAATAACAACAATTTAGTGATAAATAAAATAATTTCGACAATAATAAAATGACTAGCAACATGTTTCATAAGCGTATAACTCACTAATAGTTTATAATCTAATGCTAGTGTACGAAAGATTACGAAAATAAACAACAGAGAAAGTATAGCCATTCTCACAGCAGGATTGTCGGCACTATAACAACACAAAAAGTAGTGGAAGCAGACCAGCGAGAACGACGACATCGGTGTGGAAAAAGGAGACAAATGGCAAGCAGTCGCGATGGCGCTTCTCAAAAACCTGATACGTACCCCCATCCCGTGCAAGGACACGAGGGGATGTAGGCTTCGGAGATCCTGCTCTCACAACCCTAATGGCACGTTGGCAGTGGGATGGAGAAGACAAAGACAGCACAACACGTTGGTGTGAGGGGGAGAAATCTGTACTTGAGAGAGACGTCCTCAATATGTACACATGACCCGGCAAAAACAAGCAAGTGATCAGTCGACTGTAATCACAACACTAATGTGACTGATCCACAATGAATCAAGATCAATCACAATTAATGCGAGAATAATTGATTGTCAAAATAACCCAACTCAATTTTTTCATGTATGCAAAATATCAAGTGGCAAAAGAAAGTCACGCACCCGCAAGGTCAGAAGCGAGAAATTGCCGAACTATTCACGCTTATGTCATGCGTCTACGCCCATTGCCCCGCTAGAGCCTGGTGAGGCAAGCGAGCACGCGTGTGGATTCTCCCTTTTTCTCTTCTCAGTGGCTTCAACCATGTGGAGACAACTCAACTATTTAAGTTGGCCTTATTCCATCTACAGTAGCAAGGTGGTAATAAAGTTCCCACCATACCATGCATGTGTGAGTGGGGATGTGGAATTTATATGAATTATTATTTGGGTCAAGACCAAATTCTCTAGCAACCCCCACCAGATCCCAAAAGCCATATTTCATCATCCATGTACCAAAGTATTGTTAATATATCAGCTTTTCAGTGGAGACCGGCTAAGGTTGAACATCCACCTAGAACAAACTAGCTAGGCTCATCCACAACTGCACAATGTTATAAGCTTTTGAATTGGCAGTTTGGTGTGAACAAGTTTCACTTGTCGTCTGGATCGATACTAGGCTACCAATTGCTTACCCCGCGATTAGAGTGTATAGGTCATACTCATGTCTCTCTTCATGAGCTTCTTAAGGAATTCCTATTTTCTACAAACTGCGACCAACAGTTGAACTTAAATAGGTGTGTTCTTACAAGAATACTCTGTAGGACAATATCTTGCTATAAAGCCTCAGAACACATTAATACTAAGTCAACCTACCCTGCAGAAATGAGAGTATTGCATCTCCATTGTAGTGAGTTAGAAGTAAGGTGAACTCTCCCATTAACCAATAGTTTGTTCTTCCCTATCCTAATTCACGGGATCTTTGATCACATAGGTTGGGTTACCACTAAGGTTAACTCACATGGGTCTCAGTCATCACAGTATGTGATAGTCTCTTGGTGAAGGGGTTTGCCAGTTTTTAGCTATTTGGATATAATCCACAACTATTACTCCAGAGCATCTCAATTTCCTGTGAGACTTCAATATACGCTTGGAATTCATATTATCCTGATATTCTTCACCTTCGTGATCACCGTTTGATTACCACAGTTTATGAGAATGGTAGGAATTTATTTCTCAACCATAGGTAAGTCCATCAACAATTTTCTTACCACTCAGCTTATGTAGAAGCTATGTCCAGAGCCACGAGCTCTGCCTTCATGGTAGATTTAGTAAGTATTTTCTGTCTACATGGTCTCCAAGAGACAGCACCACCATCCAATGTGAATATATATTCACTAGTGGCCTTCATCTCAACATCATATGTAATCCAATTTGAATAACTATATCCCTGAAGTACACTTGGGTAACCTGAATAGTGAATTCAATGACTCATTGTACCCTTCAGATAGCGCATTACACGATCAATACCGCACCAATGACCATTTTCTGGATTAGTTGAGAATCTACTCAGCTTGCTTACAACAAATGAAATGTCAGGGCGGGTTGCGCTAGCTAGATACATCAAAGAGCCAACAATCTGGGAGTATCTCATATGATCTTTTCCTAGTTTTTTATTCTTTGGAAGTACCTGACTCGTACCATAATGTGTTGGAGAAGGCTTGCTATCCATATAGCCAAAGCGGTTCAACACCTTTTCTATATAATGAGACTGCAAAAGAGCAATCACATTCTCACCCTTAATAAGTTTAATATTAAGGATCACACCAGTTTCCCCTCAAATCTTTTATGTTAAAATTTTGGGATAAGAATGATTTTACATCATTTATCTTATCGAGACTTCCTAAAAATCAAATGTCATCGACATACAAGCATATGATTACTCCTTTGCCACCACCGTAGTGATAGTACACATAAGTGTTAGCTAATGTTTTATCGAACTTCTCATGCCATTGCTTGGGCGCCTGCTTTAAGCCATACAAGGATTTAATAACTCACTCACCTTACCCTCTTGTCCTTGTGTTATAATTACATGAGACTGATCCATATAAATTTCTTTCTCTAGCTCATCATTAAGTAAAGTCGTCTTCACATCTATTTAATGGATAAGAAGACTATGAGAAGCAGCCAAGGATAATAGATTATAGTTAATCGAGCGGTGACTAGCTATCAAAGAAATCATTACCCTTCTTTTGTGTATACTCTTTAGCCACAAGCATTATATTTTTAATAGTACCATCATACCTAAGCTTCTTCTTAAATACCCACCTACAACTAACTGACTTACAACATATAGATTGATCTATAACCTTACATGTTCCATTTTACAGTGATAGAATTCATCTCATTGCGGACTACATCCTTACTGCTACCTGACCATAGCATTCCTCCTAGTCGGAGAACAAACCGGTCTGCGACCAGTGCGAACTATACAAAGACATGGCTATCTAAACAATCAAAGACAATTAGCTATTGATAAAAATATGATAAAAGTGAAGTGACAACTTATAGATAAATGCAAATAAGATACCTCCAGATAATCCTACTGCAAACAATATCAAGAATATTATTAGATCAATGGTAGAGACAAGGACTTTTTACTAGTAGCTATAAGAGGATATTTTTATAGGGTACTAAAATGCCACACGCGCTCACACCCTTCCCCTTTTTTATCCAATACACACTCTAAACTGATTAAGGGGCCGTTAGTTTCTTTCGGAACTAGCCGTTTTATTTTTCTAATTTATATAGGTTTTGATCAGTTGGAATGATTTTTGTCCATTCCTGAACAAACGAACAAGGCTTAAAAGGTCTAGACATATGGACACACAATATTACTGAACGCACTTGCATGTGTGTACCCTATTTCTTGAAAAACCATAAAAAAGGGTGTGTGACTCGGAGCTCGAACCCTGGACGAGTGCGCCGTGAACAACTTAGGCCCTATTCGGTTTCTACGGATTGGAGATCCGGAATAATTCCTAGCCGGATTACTTCTCTAATTTATATAAATTTTGATGAGGTGGAACAAATCCGGGTTTATTCTCATGCAAACAAACGGCCCCTTAGGAGGATATTAAGATCGATGGATGTCTCTAATCAATGCTAATATTAATCCAGCAATACGGATTCGAAGTCGGCAAGCGATACTTAATTATGAATAAAATAATAATATTATTTATAAGACTAAATAAATACTATCAGATTGATTATAAAATAGATTTTTATAATGAATTATTTTAGAGTCGTAAATATAAATACCGTTTATTAAAATTTTATTTAGTTAGACGTGGACTACTCAAACCCTTACACAATTTATTTATAGTTGCACTCGGCGATAGAGGGAGTAGCATTTCTGTCCCGGCAAAGCTTGGGAATATACTAGTATCAAGAAACATCTAGGAGCACGAAGCTGCGCGCCTGGTCCACGTGTCAGCTTACGAACTGAGAGGACGGTACGGTAGCCCCGGGCGAGGCACACGTGAGCTCTCGTCGAGACGATGCCGGTAGCCGTCCGTCTGCGCGATCGTGTGGGTCGCCGGCTGCAAATGCGCAGCAAGTGTTTCGTTGGACCCCAGCACCCAGGACCAGGAGACCGAATGGTTCCGGAACCATCGTGGCCTCTCGTCCCAGTTCCGGCCTTCCGGTAGTCCCTCCCTCTGCGCCAGCCTGGCACGAGGGAGCAGCGATGTGAGGTCACGAGAGCGGCGTGAGAACTCAGAACTCGTCTGGGCGGTCTAGACTCCACGCAGCGGATAGACGACGTGGCCCATTGTGAGGATATGACTGCAAGTTCTGCAGAAGCCTTGGGAGTCCACTCTTGAGACGCGATCCAGCACGTCGTTCTTGAGTTGAGGATGAACGTACTGCTTCCCGGAGCCAGTTCGCGGCTGCTAGAACTATACGTTCCGGTGCTCACAATACCATTTGCTTCTTTCATCGTCAATAAGCTGTCAATATGCCGAACACAGCATGCAAATTATTCGTTATAATAAAAATATTTGTGCACCTAGAGATATAATCTGTAGAAAATGACAATCAAATATAGAAATTTTGTCCTAGTATACAATTAATAAGGTATTTATGAGAGAGAGAGAAAACAGAGAGTAGGAAGGATAGTAGATGAGGGAAAAAGTATATTCTCATACAGGTATGGAATCATTTGATTGCCGTGATCCCGTCACTAATTTGTTTCCCGTTTTCAAGCTCAGATGTCATTCAGATCTAAGGTGGAACGTCTCTCGCAATGGGACGTGGACTTTGGTCCACCGACAGGGGGAATATATTATATGTAATATAGTAATCAAATGCACAACCCCGGGTAAAAAGGTTTATCCATTGCCTTCCCCTTTATCGCATTAAATCTCGATTCGACTAATCCCAGTACGAAACGAAAGTAAAAGCAGGATCACCGGAGTGGATAATTTAGTTTCTAAATCAAGCGCCAATTAGCGGGCGGAAATCGCGACCATAAATATAAAACGAGGTCGCAGGGCCCGCCACTACAGAGAGAGCGTAGAGACATGTTATCTCCTCACTTCTCGGGCCTTCCTCCTGGAATTCCCCAAACTGCCCCACCGAGAAACTTCCGTCCACGGCGTCAGGGCCGTCCGATCTGTCTACGCCGCGACACGTGCGCCTCAGATGGAAGAGCGGCCGTGCCCAGCGGCCGACGCAACCGGGGACCATTCCGCCCTCCGGCTATCTATTTAACCCCTCGCCAACCCACGGCGGAAACCCCAACCGCAAGCTCAAGCAAAAACACAAGGCGCTTAAACCACACTCAAACCAACCGCCAGCCAACAAACAGGCCTCCTAGTCCCGACCAGAACTCGCTCGTAGCCCCGAGAACCCGACAGCGCGAGATGGCTCCCGAGCTGATGACAGCCAAGATGACCGCCAAGGCCGCGGCGGCGGCGGTGAAGCCTGCCACGAGGGCGTACGTGACGTTCCTTGCCGGCGACGGCGACTACTGGAAGGGCGTGGTGGGGCTGGCCAAGGGCCTGCGCAAGGTCCGCTCGGCCTACCCCCTGGTGGTGGCCGTGCTGCCCGACGTGCCCGAGTCCCACCGCCGCATCCTCGTCTCGCAGGGCTGCGTCGTCCGCGAGATCGAGCCCGTGTACCCGCCTGAGAACCAGACGCAGTTCGCCATGGCGTACTACGTCATCAACTACTCCAAGCTCCGCATCTGGGAGGTACGTACGTACTGTTTTTTTTGTTTACTTTTTAGCCTTTTCTTTTGCCCATAATTGTTCTGTAGCAGTGCTCACGTACGTGTCGATTCGTGCAGTTCGTGGAGTACGAGAGGATGGTGTACCTGGACGCGGACATCCAGGTGTTCGAGAACATCGACGGCCTGTTCGAGCTCGAGAAGGGGTACTTGTACGCGGTGATGGACTGCTTCTGCGAGAAGACGTGGAGCCACACCCCGCAGTACAGAATCGGCTACTGCCAGCAGTGCCCGGACAAGGTGGCGTGGCCAGCGGCGACCGCCGAGCTGGGCCCTCCGCCGTCGCTCTACTTCAACGCCGGCATGTTCGTGCACGAGCCCAGCGTGGCCACCGCCAAGGCGCTCCTCGACACCCTCCGCGTGACTCCGCCCACCCCCTTCGCAGAGCAGGTGAGCGGTGTGATCCATGCGTGGCGTGCGTGCTCACTCTTCTTAATTGGCACAGCATACAGCATGTGTGCTCACTCTTCTCGATCGAATTCCTCCTCCCGCAGGACTTCCTGAACATGTTCTTCAGGGATCAGTACAGGCCGATCCCCAACGTGTACAACCTCGTGCTGGCCATGCTCTGGAGGCACCCCGAGAACGTGCAGCTGGAGAAGGTGAAGGTCGTGCACTACTGCGCGGCGGGGTCCAAGCCGTGGAGGTTCACGGGCAAGGAGGCGAACATGGACAGGGAGGACATCAACGCCCTGGTGAGCAAGTGGTGGGACATCTACAACGACGAGACGCTGGATTTGAAGGGCCTGCCCGCGCTCTCGCCCGACGACGACGACGAGGTGGAGGCGGTGGCCAAGAAGCCGCTTCGCGCGGCCCTGGCGGAGGCCGGCACGGTCAAGTACGTCACGGCGCCCTCGGCCGCGTGATCCCGTGCTCTGGCCTTCCCCCACCGCGCACCGTACCGGTGGCCGCGCGCTATAGCTTGTGTGTGTGTGGCCATGCATCGCGGAACATAAGAAGAATCTCTCACTATAAAGGCCTTCGTTCTGTGTTTGCATTTTGGTTTTTGGATTAGGGTGTCTAATTTTTCACCAGTTCCTTTTCCCCTTTGTGTAAGTGTGGAGCTTACTCTATAGCGCCCATTTCAAGGTGCTGCAAGCGTTGGTCAGGAATTGGGCTAGAGTGTTTGTCCTGTACCGAGGGATTATGTGTATTTTTGCTACTTCGCTCGGTAAATTAATACAATAAAAAAAATAGGGAGCCGCAAAATTATGGCCATATTTCTGTCGGGTTCGGTGTCACTCGCATTACTGGTGGGTGATGTTGCACTGTCTTTTTCATGTTTTTTTTTTGTTCCCCCAGGCCCCAGATTTCTTTTTGGACTTTCTTTTCCTTCGGTTTTAATGCGGGGGCTCTTGGCTGTTGTCACTTCCTTTTCCGGCTCGCTCTTGAGAGTACAGTACCCTGACGTTCCCGCACAGTGTTCACACATTGCGCTGCGATGCTTCTGATTTGGAGTTGGAGGGTGACGTGGGATTGGTAAGGGCGTCCGGATACTGGAAAATCCACCGGGATGCGGATGACATGGCTCAAATCTTGCACGGGTCTCAAGGCTGAGGCCTGGCCTCGCCGAACAATCAAAATCACGAAAATTGAGTGCTGCTGTTGTCGATTTGTCGTGGTCTCAGCGTCTGGCAGCAAGCCCCTCACCTCTCACGGGAGAGAGAGAGAGAGAGAGCTCCCGGCTGGCGCGAGCGGTGTGGTCCAAAGATCTAGCAGCGACGTACGGAGAACCTTGACGCGAGGTATCAGCGATTAGCGAGGCAGGTATGGAATCAGAGACAAGTGATCGGGAACGGTAGAATCGGGCGGAATCAGGGAGCAACAACGGTGGAGGGAAGAGAGCGATGGGGACGGGCATGTGCCTGCCGAGCGGAGGAAGAGATTTCCTCTTTATTTTCCCGATGGGCATGGACGTCAGTCTCACCTTAATGCCGAGAGCGGTTGTAATACTATGGTCGTTTTTTTCTCGACACGATTGAGAAACCATAGCCCATAGGAAACCGCAAGGTGATGTTTGGTTTGCCAAAATATATGTTTGGTTTGTCGAAATATAACGCAAACGGATTACATAAGATAATGAATATCGATAATTTTCTTTGATGGAGCTCTTTTTAGCAATACTAGGTACTACTCACTTTATTTTTTTATTTGTCATCCTTTAGTTTTGTCGGGGACAATAATTAGGGGTACCCTCAAGTCTCCTAAATCTCAGTTGGTAACCCCCATCAGCACAAAGCTGCAAAGGCCTGATGGGTGCGACTAAGTCAAGGATCGGTCCGTTCGAGGGACGCGATCACGCCTCGCCCGAACCCAGCCTCGGGCCAGGGCAGCCGACCCCGGAGGATCTACGTCTCGCCCGAGGCCCCCCTCCAGCAACGGACACACCTTCGGCTCGCCCAAGGCCCAGTCTTCACCAAGAAGCAACCTTGGCCAAATCGCCACGCCAACCGACCAAATCGCAGGGGCATTTAATGCAAAGGTGGCCTGACACCTTTATCCTGACGCACGCCCTCCAGTCGACAGAGCCGAAGTGACCGCAGTCACTTCGCCGCTTCACTGACCGGTCTGACAAAAGGACAGCGCCGCTTCCGCTCTGACTGTTGTGCCACTCGACATAGTGAGGCTGACAGCGGCCAAGCCCGGACCTAGGCGCCATGGGAAACTCCGTTGCGCCCGACCCTATGGCTCGGACTCGGGCTCAGCCCCGGAAAACGGCGAACTCCGCTCCGCCCGACCCTAGGGCTCGGACTCGGGCTCAGCCTCGGAAGACGGCGAACTCCACTCCGCCCGATCCCAGGGCTCGGACTCGGGCTCAGCCCCGGAAGACGGCGAACTCCGCTCCGCCCGACCCCAGGGCTCGGACTCGGGCTCAGCCCCGAAGAGCGACGAACTCCGCTTCGCCCGACCCCAGGGCTCGGACTCAGCCCTGGCCTCAGCCGACGGTCTCCGCCTCACCCGACCCGGGGGCTCGGGCTCGACCTCGGCCTCGGAAGACAGACTCGACCTCGACCTCGGAGGAGCCTCCACATCGCCCAACCCAGGGCACAGACCGACCACGTCAACAGGAGGCGCCATCATTACCCTACCCCAAGCTGACTCAGGCTACGGGGAACAAGACCGGCGTCCCGTCTGGCTCGCTCCGCCAGACAAGTAATGATGGCGCCCCGCACGCCCTATGACGACGGCGGCTCTCAGCCCCCTTACGGAAGCAAGAGGACGTCAGCAAGGACTCGACAGCCCCAACAGTTGTCCTTCCGCCAGGCTCCAGCGATCCTCCGACGGCCACGACACCACACGAACCGGGTGCCAAAACCTCTCCGGCTGCCACGATGGCATGTACTTAGGGCGCTAGCTCTCCTCCGCTAGACACGTTAGCACACTGCTACACCCCCCCCATTGTACACCTGGATCCTCTCCTTGCGCCTATAAAAGGAAGGACCAGGGCCCTCTTACAGAGGGTTGGCCGCGCGGGGAAGGACGGGACGACGCTCGCGTGAGGCCGCTCGCTCCCTCCCGCGTGGACGCTTGTAACCCCCTACTGCAAGCGCACCCGACCTGGGCGCGGGACAAACACGAAGGCCGCGGGATTCCACCTCTCACGCCCGTCTCCCTCTGGCTGCCTCCCCCCTTCGCGCTCCGTCTCGCGCCGACCCATCTGGGCTGGGGCACGCGGCAACAATTTACTCGTCAGTCCAGGGACCCCCGGGTTTCGAAACGCCGACAAGTTTAAAATAAACTAACAGATGACAAATATTCGATAACGGAAATCATACTATCCAATCTATTCATAACTAGTAATCATTACTGCCGGTAAAAGATCTCATTACTATTCTCTTGACAATGCCTTAACCAAACAACACCTACGATCAAATGTCCTTGTAGAACACCATCTAGATATTCGATGTTGTATTTTCCAATGTTTTTTTTCATTTTATATTATTAAATATCTATGCATCATCACAAAACTGATCAATGAAAAAACATATGGGGTCTGGAGAGATGGTAATGGGCTCTAATTTTTACACTATAAACTTTAAGAATCAAATTGAATTAGGATGTGGCTTCATTTCCATTTATTTAAACTAAAATTTATTTAGTGTTCTAATTTATTGTGAGAAACGTTTAGACCGTGATATATTACCATATCTATATAGACCCTAGTATCTATATGACCCTTGTGGGCATGAGAGGGAACCAAATATACGACCTTCCTCAAGACACGCGGGCCCTAGTGACATATTCTATCCGAGGTTTTATCCATTTGGTGCTCTAGGACTTAAGAAGTTCTAAGAGCTTATCCGTTAGGGGACATGAAAAGCCGAGAGACATAAATGTCAGATGTATGGAGACACGAGGACCCTTCAGTCTATACACGGATCTAGCTGGCCTCCTACCACTTCTAAGTCCATAGAATCCCATTACAGTCCATCATAAAATTTGAAATGTATATTGTAGATAACTTAGTAAGGTTATACCATTGCTTTAATTTAGTCCTTTCTAAATTATTTTTGGCTCCGTCCAGTCCTAATCCACTAGGTGCCCCAGAGAGCTTGAGTAGCCAAAACAGTCTCAGCTTAAAAAGCCTTTGCCAGCTTGATCCAGTAAACATTCAAGAATATTTTTCTCCAATAAATGACGATAGAGCACGTGCAATTAACTAACTGTAGGAAATCCAGCTATGTATGAACCTAAACCACCTGAACTGCTAATTTGGGAGAAGAGATTTTGGACTTGTATATACATGTTCATTCACTTCCTACGCACCCAAACATTTAGAATGGCAACAAAAAATTCTGATGCGACGTTAAGAAATAAAATGAGCAAGCTAATGTATAGGATGAACAAGATTTCACTTATCTATAGCGATTGCCGGACGAGTAAAACAGCGAAGAGCTCACGAGGCACTCCCGCACTGTGGATTATTGCTGCTAAAGTGAAGGCAAGAAATTCTCTGTTATTATTCTAGGGGCTTGCAGACTATATATAATCGTATTCTCTATATCTCTCTTTTAATTTACATGCTTCTATAAAAGATAAAAGTTCTATCTTCTATATCTCATTTCTATTCAACACTGTCTTTTATACATTAAATACACATATTAGAGAAATATTTCGTTTTAGATTGTTAAATACACATATTATAGAGACATGTTTCGTTTTAGATTTTAATACGTACATATTTATCATACTCTAAAATATATTATATATATTTTACCTAAACCGTTGTTTGAAATATAAAAATAGACAGAGAACATAGATGAGAGCGTCTTTATATAAAAGGGTACATTGGAGTATCATCTATATTTAGAAAACGTTTTGGAGAACACTCTCTAAATGTAGGCTAGAGGAGGTTTTACCGTTCGGCACTCGAGTGAGCCTCAGTCTTTTTTTTTTCTTCTTTACCGTGTTTGTGACCTGCACCTAATCCACAAAAGTCATCAAGACGAAAGAGACGAAGGGGCAATGGTGATTAAAAAATAAAAAAATAAGAACCAGAAAAGAAAAAAAAATAAAGGCAGGTGTTTTCCCACCAGTTACTAAACATGAGCAGATCCAGTCAGCTTCTATTTTGATCGTTCTCTTTGTAGTCATCTCAATTCTACCATTCTACAGTGGCTGCAATCGACGTCACTGGAGATCAAATAAGCACATCGCACGTGTATATCCACACTCCGGTTCCCTGGCAACTTGGTAAACCGATCCCTCGGTCAAACGTCAGTTAATTCAAATCGAGTGTCTATATATGCAGTTATGCACCACCCGGTGTACGTGCAGTGTACCAGTGTCGTGGCGCTCGTGCTGTCAGGTCGTTTGTCTCCTTCCCTGTGCTGCCGCGTACGCGTCCGGCAGGCAAAGACAAGCCCCGCATATTCAAATCGAGCAGCCAGTGCATCACACAACCCCCGTCGCCATACAGAAACAAGGACAGTGACTTTTTCTGGTGCCTTGGTGGAACGGGAAGATCGATTCATCAATAGCTAGCACAGGCACACACAGTACTCCACGTACGTAAGCAAACGCAAAGCAGAAGAAGATGACAAGAGCAGTAGGCAGCAGAGGCGCTAGCTGCCCGCTCGGAGTGGGGGAGCAACTGAGTCACTGTGATCGTCCATGTATGTCTGGCCGTGTCTAAGATTTCAGGGACTAAAGCTTATCTAGAGACCCTTTTAACCCATCTATATAATAACTATATATGCAATGTATGATTATACATACACATTTCGAGGGCTCAAATGACACAAATACAATTAGCTAGCTATTGTCTATGGTATGCGAGTACGTACATGCGAAGATCGATCATCGACGACGTGCCATGTTGTGTTGTATTCTTGTTCAGTTCTTTGACGACGTGGGTTGTAGAGGCCGAACTGCTCGATTAGTATAGGACAGCTGTGGCAACCAAATGAATACAGTTTGGGCAAATTAAATAAGTGTTTAGATGTATTAGAGCTAATATTTAACCGCTAAAAATAACTAAAGACAATCAAACAGTTTAGCTATGAACTACTCTTAACAAATTATATAATAGTTAACTAGCTAATTTCATTAGTAAATTTTTAGTCAGCTAATTATTTCAACACCCCCCTAAATAAATAACTAATGTTACACTTAAATACTATATACTTGGGGTACCCAATATTTTAACGGCTCTGGGCGGCCGCCCGGTTCGACCCCACAGTTACGACCCTGGTCGCATGTCGGACAAGCTGCCGCGGAAGCTGGGTGGTCGTGGCGGGATGACACGCCGTATCGCGCCACCTGAGCACCAGGCGCGTCGCGGCCGTGTTCCCTCTCCCCCGGCGTGCGCTCGCCGGCTGTCCCGATTGTTGGATGGAGCCATGGAGGCTGTATGCGCCACGCGCGGACGCGCGCCCATTTGCGCGCAAGCACGCGGCCTTGCGATGGCCATGCACGGGGGCGGCGTGCACCTGATTGGATAACTACCAGGATACTACCTGATACCGTGACTTGCGACTTCCGATGGGCGATGGCTGCCCGACGTAGATATGATCAGATAACTTATTTTGAAGGTTGGATGGATCAGTTAATTAATTGACCTTCGTTGCCCACATGTTTCCAAACCTACCTGGCTAGTGCCTACTTACCTACCCGTGCTTCGTTTTGCTCCATTTGGTGCCGCTGTCTGCCCGGTTCCAAGCTAATAAGTTATTAGCTGTTTTAGTTGGATTGAGACAGCTTGAGAGACATAACTAGCAGTTAGCTGGCGAATAATCAGCTACTGTAGCAACAATTCGTGAGGGTATGTTTGAGTCTTAGCTAATAGATATCTTTTCTCTTTACACCATCTATTATCACCTATTAGCAAGGTTATATGGCTAATAGGCAAACAGTTTGTCAGCTCTGCGGCTAACAATTACCTAAGTTATTAGCCAGTCTGTTTGAAGGCCAATGTACTGAAATTAGTCGGTAAACTGGTTGCCACACGGATCCAAACAGAGGCTAAGAGCATCTTCAAGGAACTAGTTAAATAACTCATCAAGTTAAATTTTGACTACTCAATAGCAAAATTTGGTTAGACATATGACTAGCCATAACTAGCCAAATTTGGCCCTTGCTTTTATATGGGCTCGTCTCTAGCTCTCTCACTAGCCAAATTTGGCTAGATATTTGACTAACCAAACTAGATAGGTAGTCTATTGCAGTGAGATGTTATATATAGAGTGTAATCTTTATAAAAAAAAATTAAATAAATAGTTAAATACAGAAAAAGATAATGAAGAGTCGAGATTTGGAGCCGAAACTTATTTTCTACTCTATGGTTCAGCAGCATGCTCCTCTGTCGGTCTGTCCAGTCACGTAGGCGTCTGCTATCCTCTGTTCAATACGGAGCCACGTCTCGCAAAGGGCCATTCACCAAACGCGGCCCAACTACCACGCCTCGGCGGACTGGATGCAAGTCGGGCTCTCCACCCTTCACGCGCGCTTGGCCCGCTACGACGCCTCGTCTTCGTCTGTCCACCAACCAGACCAACCTCCGGCCACGGGCTCACGGCGGCGAGCGGCCCCAGCTCCGATGGCGCCAACGGTTGAGATCAGTCACCTCACCTTCACCTACCCCGGCATCGACGGCCGCCCTCCACCCGGCGCGCCACCGCTCATCGAGGACGTCTGCTTCTCCCTCGACGCCGGCCAACGATGCCTCCTCCTCGGCTCCAACGGCGCAGGTCACCCGCCTCTCCACCTGCTTCGTTTCTCTCGGTTGTCTCTCGGTGTTGATTTAGCGCGGCGGCGGCTTCGTTTTCCCATGCGATAGGCAAGACGACGATACTGAAGATACTAGGCGGGAAGCACATGGTGGATCCGAGCATGGTGCGGGTCCTGGGAAGGTCCGCCTTCCACGACACGGCACTCACCTCCTCCGGCGACCTCTCCTATCTCGGCGGTGAGGTGAGACAGCGACCTGAGAGTTCCTTTGTTCGGTCTCTGAAATGTAATGAGCATGCCCAATTTTGCCGTCGGATCTAATCTGTGTTAACTGTGGTGCAGTGGAGACGCGACGTGGCCTTTGCTGGCTACCAGGTGAACATTCAGATGGATATATCGGCAGAGAAGATGATTTTTGGTATTGCTGGTGTTGATCCAAAGAGGAGAGACGAGCTTATCAAGGCAGGTTAACTCTCAAAACCTGCAAAATTTTCATGACATGTGCCCATTATTTTCATGGAGCAGCATGCCTGTACGTTTTCAGATACAAGTTTTTAGGGAACTGCACTTCTAGATTGATAATCGATCACACAGTTTTATCATAGTACTCCATCCTAAAATATTAGTCGTTATAGTTCTTGATTTTTATGTCTCTATTCAAATAGATGATGATGAATCTAGACGCATATGGAACACATACATTAATTATTGTATGAATTCATTAAAAAGGTAAAAAAAAATTTAATTTGGGACGGAGGGAGTACATATTAATTCTAGTTATTGACCATCTCATTCTCCAATGGGTTATATGTTTATGCAGTCTAAAATGTTTAGTATGTACAATGGTTATTTGCTGTGAGATTCCATTTCTATTATTTTGGATCCAGTGCTTCCACAAATGTTTCCCCTTTGGGAATCCCTTGTTTCTCGGGCCAGAATATGGTCACATTTTTTCACTGGGCGTCACCAACGGGAAACAATATTATTCGGGCCTGTTTGGATGTGCTAACAGAGAAGGGCTAATTGGGTGTTTGGCTAGAATTTGGAAGCAGGAAGAATTGAGTATAATGCTATTGTGTTGATCCCTTGAGCTGTATAAGGGCTTGTTTGGTTCATGACCACAACTAGCCATACTACAGGCTAGTCGGGCCACAGTTTTTAATGTATTTATTTGGTTCGCTGCCACAAATATGACGCACCACACTTTCTTCACATGTCAGACTCATTTTCTTGTCACATGTCTGGCTTCAATTTTGCTACCACAATTTCTATAGCAGCCATAGCCCATAGTTTTTCTAAGGTTAAGTGTGATAAACTACGACACCAACTAAACAGGCCCTTAAATATAGTACAAGACATGGGGGCAAGATATTTCCAATTTTCCATGGTACATATGGCAATACGAGATTCCAATGTACCTAACTACCAAATACCTCCCTTCCCCCCAAGTCATAATGGGAGCATGGCAGATGGTCAAACTGGGGGAAAAGGTGAAGACTAACATCCCTCGCAGCCATCGTGACGTCACAATGCAGATTTTGTGACAAGAGTAGAAACCGACAAGTAGCTCATGTGGATGGACGTATCCACAAGGGCTCACACGTCATCCATCTACAACGTTGGCATCCAGAAGGTGGCAACCGTAGGCACGGCTTAAGACCTATATCGAGCATGATGAGGACCAGCGATAGCGACTGTGGTGATGGCTTGACCATGAGCAAAGTCATTGCTGCCTGGGAAGGCACAAAACGACGACGCCATTGCAGAAGCTAAGCAGGGTGGTGTGGCGGCCTGGTGCCTATGATGCTGGAGATTGAAGATGATCGAGGGACTTTGAGGAGAGGCGGAGGATGTAGAAGAACACAGGGTGGGAAGTGAGCCTGACGGGATGGCACAACAGCCTGGCAGTGCCCATCGTATGTGTTCCTCTGATTTGCTGCTGCTTGATAACACTAGGTGGTGAATCAATCAAATCAGCCGCCAAAACCGAGGGTTGGTCCCTGACAAAGATTGATCTCCCTAGTCCCTAGAGGCGACGAGAGCCTTAAGGTTCAGGAAATACCTAAAGTCATGATACCATGAAAGTAGGACGCGATCGTTATAATGCATGGATGCTTTACATTGAGCCCTTGGACGGTATAAGTAGAGTACATGACTTGGGGGAAAGATGCTTCTTTGATACATATTGTAGTGTGAGATTATAATATCCCTTACTACCAAATGTATTCTAAGGAAATTAGCTATTAGCCTCACCTATTGCCGTTAGCCCATCCAAACATGTGGGGCCTAATATCAGGGCTATTTTTTTCAGACACATTCTATCCGTTAGCTCATTAGCTGGCCAAAAAGGGCTAATTTACGCTAATTTTAGCTAGATAGTTATTAGCCTGTCCAAGCAGGTACTAATCTGCTCTGGCCACGTGCCGCATGCCTTCTAGGTTGCCGGCCACCGCCGATGCCCCCTCTCCCCGCCGGTGCTGCCGCTCCAGCGCCCCCTCACGACCACTTTTCCCTCCCTAGCGTGGGCGCCAGCAGACAGAGCTCTCTCTCCCACTCGCCTTAGGTGCCAGGTAACGCGAGGCAGACACCTTGCCTCGGCAGACCGCTTTACCGCTTAGGTGACAGTGTCGCCTAAGCGACGCCTTAATAACTATGCGTAAGTGTCTTCCTATAAAGGGCGTACTATTTAAGAAAGCTAATTAGAACCATTTTTTCTTGATTACTGCCGTGTCAGTTAGGCCTAAATGCAAAGGCATGTAGATTAAACATCTATTGGGCTATTGGCTCTAGATAACCGTGTTTGCTAATTAGAACTTCCCTCTTAATAGTACGACTATCTATTCTAAACTCGATCTTACACTTTATTGCATCTTGACCGGCAAAACGAAATGCCTATTTATACATTTGCCTTGACACATTGGATTTTGTTTTTCTCTTTCTTCTTTTCAATGTTAGGGCTCGCTGCATTCATCCATCTCCAAGCCTTGCTCTTCATAGGGCTTTTAGTTTGCAAGTCTTGAATTCTGTAGATGATGTGTTGTTGGTAATTTGAATTGACTCCATTAAACGTAAACTTTCGCAAAAGTCTACTGTGCCTTTGGTTTGCAATGAAAGCTTGTTTTGTTCAACCACCATTCTACCATGTTTCAGATTTTAGACATCGACCTCACCTGGCGCATGCACAAGGCATCAGATGGTCAGAGGAGACGTGTCCAGATTTGCATGGGACTTCTTAAGTCATTCAAGGTTTGTTTTCCTTTTCCATGTTTCAAAGGATATAATGCTATCATTCACACTGTAATTAAAAAAATGCAATGCAGGTTCTTCTTCTTGATGAGATCACAGTTGATCTTGATGTTCTGGCAAGATCAAATCTGTTATCATATCTTAAAAAGGAATGTGAGGAAAGAGGTGCAACAATCATCTATGCCACACATATTTTTGATGGTCTTGATGATTGGCCAACACACATTGTAAGCTCCATTGAATCTTGTTGTTTATAAGCTCAAGTATTTCTTGTGGAATTGTGGACTTAGATGATTATTGTTTTTGTATTTCAAGGTTTACATTGCTCATGGGAAACTGCAATTAGCACTGCCTTTGGAAAAGGTGAAAGAAATGAGTCAGTTATCTCTCATGGTAAGTATCGTCCATCCATATAGAACAGTATGCTTTAGCACATCATGGACATTCACAGTATGCTTTAGTACCGCATGGCCATTCAGATTTGCGTTTGCATTTCAGAGGACTGTGGAGAGCTGGTTGAGGAAAGAAAGAGACGAGGACAGGAGGAGGAGAAAGGAGCGAAAGGAGAAAGGCCTCCCAGAATTCGACAAGGTTGTCGAGGGTAGTCGGGTTATAGGTGATCCAGCAAAGAACGCAGACAGAGTTATAAACAACGGGTGGGCAGCTGGACGGCTTACCTCGACGATTGCAGGAGAGGAAAATTTCGTCTTCAGCTCTAACAGCGTACTTAGGCAATGATCTAGTTTTGTTTTCCTTTATCTATACATTGAAAACGGTAAATAATAGTCTTGCGGATCCAATAGAGATATCGTTGGAGCTTTGGCATTTATAGCGAAAGTTCTGTCAGGAAAGGAGAATTCACTCTATATAGTTTGGATTTGAGGATTTACACTGTAATTTTATTCGCAGCTGAGAGTGTTCGAGAAAAAGAAATCGCACTGTAACAACATATATGTACTGTACCAAATATTTGTGTGCTCATATTTATTTCTACAGGGGCTACGCATAACTCGGGTCAGGTATCAGTTGCTACGTTTGTTCATACATAAATGCAAGGCAAGGGAACTGTATGGCCAAAGTGGAACAAATACATGGTATAACACACCATGCTACTGTTCAGCACCAAATTGAAGGTGCGGACAGTCCGGCCCTGAGGCCGGACGGTCCGTGGTCCGGACGGTCCGCGTCTGTGGGCCGGACGGTCCGCGCGTGCACAGAGCAGTTTAGGGTTCCGAGTTTTGTGCTACAGTTGTTAGCTAGATTCGCGTGATTCGCTCGGAAATTAGTTTGTAAAGGGTTCAGTCCTCCGCCTCTATAAATAGAGAGGTATACGGCCGATTTAAACAACGAATCGAACCTTCAATCAATACAATTTACATTTTATCCTAGGAGTAGTTCTAGTCAATTCTAGGTTTAGTCTTCCAATCCCCAAATCTTCCGCTTCTCTTCGACTCTACGTCGATTAGAGGAGTCTAGGTCGGTCTACCCGAGCCTAGACAACTCCTAGGATCTCTCCTCCCCGACGGGGTCCCTCCCGGGAGCGAGATCCAGGCGCCGCCGGCGATCTTCCGCCGCCCCTGCGCACGCGCGGACCGTCCGGCCCTAGGGCGCGGACCGTCCGGTCGTCAGACAGGGAACCCGAGCTCCTGTACCAGGTCGCGGATCGTCCGGCCCTGTGCCGCGGACCGTCCGCGCCTGACCAGAGAGCACCGCCGCCTCGCGCCAGGTCGCGGACCGTCCGACCCTGTGCCGCGGATCGTCCGCGCCTGACCAGAGAGCACCGCCGCTGGTTCTTTTGAGTGATTGGCGCCTCCAAAAAGGTGTCAACATACTTTTTGGCGACTCCGTTGGGGACAACAAATATAGACGCATCAAATCGGCCCTCAATGACCGGTTCAAGAGATAGCTCTGATATTTCCCAAAGCAACATCATAGAGCCGACTTGGGAGACCTTGCCGGCTGACGAACAGCTCTAATTCGAGGAGCACAAGGAGCAGATGATCCAGGAGGCAAAAGCAAAGTTCTTAGCCAACTTCAAAGTGGACAGGAACAACAAGGTCGTCCGACATCGGGCGATGGCTCCGGCTTCGCTCCGACCCACACCAGAAATCCCCAATGTAAGTAATACAAACGAGCTACAATCTCTTAGAAATTATGTAGATGAACAGCGTGAGCAAATGCAAAATATCATAGGGGATATGCAAAAAGATTACAGGAGACTAGTACGTGCATTTGATAAATCTAGTATAGCAAATTTTCCTTCACACGAGGTTGAATTAGGGGATAACACACGTAATACATCGGCTAGAGGTTGTCACGACCAGTCACAACCCCTTTATGGGATGCCGATGGACACGTACCCTGAGCAACCGCAAATCGGCAGCAAATCAGCCGATCTGCATATGCCCAGACCGTCCGCACGTGAGCACGGACCGTCCGGGCCAGCAACAGTCGGGCCTATTTTTAATGAGTTACCTAGATATGCGCCCGAACCACCACATACGGCACAGAATCTAAACTACCCAGTTGGACGATCCGCATACAACGACGGACGGTCCGCATATAATCACGGACGGTCCGGGCCAATGTCCGGACAGTCCGCGCATGACCTTTTTGAGGAGGATTGTTACCTGAATCCTCACCCGTCCCAGCAACACTTCCCATTGCACTATGCAATGCACCAACCCATTAATTCGAGGTCTAGAGCCCAGGAAAGCTTTCCGGCCCCACCTAGAAGGCCGGAAAGGAACGATCAAACATATGAACCATATAGGGCAAGTGGCAATGCACCACGTAGCTCAAACCAATGGGAGGAAATACAACATGCTAATATCCAGCCAACCCCACCTATGTTTGACCAGAGAGCCGGTGGTCTCGCACCGGCTGCCATTGATATAGTAAGGGAAGAAATAGCCGGGGCGTTCCGAGATAAGCTCGGAGTAAGCATGATCCTTGGGGGGCAATCATATCAGAAACCTTATGACAGCCGATTTGATCACCACCCATACCCACAGGGAACCAGGATACCTGAATTCGTAAAATTTTCGGGTGATCAAGGAAAGAACACACGTGAACACATAGGCCAATTTTTAGCACAATTAGGAGAGTTGGCCGACACAGAGGCATTTCGCGTACATTTATTTTCATTATCTTTAACAGGAACTGCGTTTGCATGGTACGCCACTTTACCTCCTAATTCCATTTCATCATGGGGGGATCTAATTCCATTTCATCATGGGGGGATCAAGAACAAAAATTTCATGATCATTTTTTCTCCGGTGACTATGAGTTGGATTTGGTAGATTTAGTGTCATTGCGACAAGCAAAAGATGAATCGGTTAGTGATTACATCCGGAGATTCCGAGATACGAGAAACCGATGCTTCCAAATTCATTTAGCAGAAAAACAGCTAGCAGGATTAGCCTTTAATGGTCTACGATATTATTTAAAAGAATGATTAGAAGGCATCCAATTTTTTACACTAGCACAGTTACACCAGAGAGCTTTGGCTTGTGAAAGCCGAAGTAAAGAAACTGCTAAAACAATTCGTCACAACGTACATATAGTAGAATGCGACCAAAGTAGCTCAGATGACGAATCAGCAGAAGTGTATGCTGCTGAAATGGTTTGGCCAAAGCAGGCCAAATCTTCAGCTTGTTCTTCCTTACAGCTGGTTCAAAAGAAACGACAAGAGGAGGTTAAGTTTACGTTTAATGTTGGTAAGTGTGATAAAATATTTGATGAGTTACTAAAAAATGGCAACATTAAAATAAATCACACTGTTCCATCCGCCGACGAGCTAAAACGTCGTGCATACTGCAAGTGGCATAACTCATTTTCTCATGCCACAAATGATTGTAATGTATTCTGTATACAGATTCAATCGGCCATTAACAAGGGACGATTGAAATTTCAGGAAATGTAGGTGGATACAGAGCCCTTTCCGATGAACATGATCGACTTCGAGGTCAAGAAAGTCCTGATTCGGCCAAACACAACCGATAAAGGCAAGGGCAATGAGGTAGTCATCGGCAATGCAAGAGAGGCCGATGAGAATCATAAAATTTCTTCCAGGAAAGTGGTGGCAGAGAAGACTCCCGATGGAGGGGAAACTCTTAAGGTGACCATCACGACCTCCGACACTGGGGGGCAAGCACGGACCAAGGAGCAGGAACCCGTGCTACGCACCGAAGACGGTCCAACGCACAGGCGCGGACAGTCCGGGACCCCACCGGACGGTCCGGGGAACTCCAGTGGACGGTCCGGCTGTGCTCAAGACTCACAACGGCCACGTACTTTCAAACCACGACGACCAGAGATAGGTACGTGGAAAACAAATACATTCAAGGCGGCTGGTCGGTTGGTCAAAGCCGGCCCAACTTTTGATCAATTATTGTCTAAATACGTAAAAAAGAAGGCCGGCCCCAGTGACCGGGCAGCAAAGCGACCTCGCTCACCCATTCATGAGCAGCGTCAGGTAAGGCCGATTGGACCACTCACCAATCGGAAGAAATGAAAGGTCATACTGTGCAACTGAGACCTAACATACCTGCATGGACACCTCCACCTTATCCTCCTATGCCATATCCATACACATATTTACCTCCACCACATGTCCCAAATCAAATGTGGGGCATGCCACCATATCTATTTGGGATGCCACAGTACCCCGCCTGGGGGGCACCCCAAGCATCTATTTTTGACAGGTTGACGCCACCAGTACAAGACCGATTGAGCATCGCTCAATCCGGTCACCAAGCACAGACCCAACAGGATTGCCGAACTACTCGGCCTCCAAGGCCGACCAATCCGGCAGGGGGGCATGTACCTGCAGCAACCGAAAGGACAACAAAGAAGGACGTCATCAAAATAGGTACTGCAGACGTTGTCATACAGGAAGATAATAAAAGGCCGATGATTTTTGGTGAATCGGCCAACATAACCAAAAAAGAAGATACAACTACCATCAAAACAGCTGATCCAAAATACAGCGCCTAAGAGCGAAGGAGAGCCAGGAAAAGGAGGCAGAAAAGATATTCAATGACACACATCCACAATACCCGCCACCACAAAAGAAATGGAGACCAAAGGCCGTTGAGGAAAAACAAACGGCCACAAAAATAGAAAATGAAACAACACTTGTACAGCACCCTGCAGGTATGGCAGGTAGCCTGGCCAGCAAGACTGGGCAATCTGCACCAGGCGCGGACCGTCCGCCCCCGGAGTCCGGACCGTCCGCACCACACCAGGAAGCCTCCAACGACACGCCAACATCAATGGAAGAAGACGACCTGCTAGGAGAAGACTTGGTCGACTATGAGGCTTCTCCAGAACGCCCAGGTATGGATGTAAAAGTTATTACATTTTCTGCCGATTGTATTATTATCGGCGACGATGAACCTGTTGTTGCCCAGTTCGATTTTGGTCCTAAAGAAGCCACCTTTACTAAACCAAAGGAATCGGTAAATCATTTAAAGCCGCTCTTCGTGCGCGGTCACATTGATGGAATACCGATTGCTAAGATGTTGGTAGATGGAGGGGCGGCTGTAAATCTAATGCCTTATTTATTATACAGAAAATTAGGTAAACAAGATGACGAACTTGTCAAGACCAACATGACCCTCAGCGGTGTTGGGGATAGTTCGATTAAAGCTAGGGGAGTCACGTTCGTTGAATTAACCATCGGGACTAAGACCCTTGCTGCTGCATTCTTTGTCGCTGATGTAGAAGGAAATTACAGTTTAATCCTAGGCAGAGATTGGATTCATGCCAATCAATGTATACCTTCTACATTACATCAAATGCTAATACAATGGGTAGGCGATGATGTAGAACAAGTATATGCTGATGTATCGGCCTGCATCGCTGTGGCCGATGCCCTTGTACTCTAGACTTATGAGATTGCTACATGTCTCACAGGAGTAGATTTTTCTGATTATCAGTTTATAAGTATAGATAAGAAAGGTTTCATTCCTGTAATGCTAGAGCCGATGGAGAATCAGCTAAATCCTAAATAAAGTTTAAATGATGAATACACACAAAGGTTATGAGTCTTTGGTCATGGATAGTTTGGCTCCCAAAGCCGGATGGTCTGGTCTTTCACAAAACAGTTCGGACTTTAAGACCGAACAACTACCGCAGCGAAAAGACAGTATTACGGATGATCCGGTCCCCGAGACCGGAAAGTCCGCCATCACACAAAGACCATTTGATTCCTTTGTGGGGGACATGATAGAGGAATTCAGAGATCTTGATAAACTACGACAGGGATTTACATCGGCCAATCCTTTGGAGGAGATTGACATAGGAGATGGTAGCACTCCAAGGCCGACTTTTGTAAACAAGACCCTGGAGACCGATCCTAGAAATGAGATGATCGGTCTATTGAAGGAATATTCAGATTGTTTTGCTTGGAATTACACTGAGATGCCTGGACTAAGCCAAGAGATCGTCGAACATCGGCTACCTATTAAGTCCGGTTTTAGACCTTTCAAGCAGAAAGCTAGAACCTTTCGTCCAGATCTTCTCCCACGAATCAAGGACGAAATCCACCGGCTGCTAGAAGCTAATTTTATTAGACCTTGCATATATGCAGAGTGGGTCTCCAATATTGTGCCGGTAGAGAAGAAAGAGTCAGGTAAGCTTAGGGTATGCATTGATTTTCGCAATTTAAATAGAGCAACTCCTAAAGATGAATATCCTATGCCCATAGCCGACATATTAATCAATAATGCATCAGGAAATAGAATTATTAGCTTTCTTGATGGTAATGCCGGATATAACCAGATTTTCATGGCCGAAGAGGATGCGTCTAAAACGGCCTTTATATGTCCAGGTTTCATTGGTTTATTTGAATGGGTTGTCATGACATTCGGTCTTAAAAATGCTGGTGCTACTTATCATAGGGCTATGAATCTGATCTTCCATGAGTTGTTAGGAAACACTGTGGAAGTCTACATTGATGATATTGTAGTCAAATCGGCTGAGTTTGGTCCTCATATAGCTGATTTGCGCAAAGCCTTTGATAAAATGCGTCGGTATGGTTTGAAAATGAACCCACATAAATGTGCTTTTGGAGTGTCGGCTGGTAAGTTTTTAGGATTTGTCATCCATGAACATGGTATAGAAATATATCCTGACCGAATCAAGTCTATTCGGAATGTGGGACCTCCGACTTGTAAGGTCGAAGTGCAGAAGTTTCTCGGCAAGGTGAATTATTTACGAAGGTTTATTTCTAACCTAGCCAGGAAGATTGATGCCTTCACCCCTATCCTTCGGCTTAAGAATGATGCCGAATTCACTTGGGGGGCAGAGCAGCAGGAAGCATTTGGTCTCATTGAAAAATACTTGTCTTCGGCTCCCGTGTTAAAAGCACCACAAGTAGGAGCACCATTTAGATTATACATTGCGGCTGAAGACAAGGTTATTGGGGCTGTTCTGACACAAGAAACTAAAGGAAAGGAGCATGTGGTGACATATCTAAGTCGGAGGTTGGTGGATCCTGAAACAAGGTACACTTTTATTGAAAGGTTATGCTTATGCTTGTTTTATGCATGCACCAAGTGTAGATGTTATTTACTGTCTAGTCATTGCACTGTTTTTGGTCAAGCCGATGTAATTAAATACATGTTGCATAGCCCAATTATGAGTGGTAGAATTGGTAAGTGGGCTTATGCGCGTATAGAATATGACTTGGCCTATGTGAAAGTCGCCTAGAGGGGGGGGGGTGAATAGGCAAAACCTGAAATTTAAAACTTTATCCCCCAACTAGATCCCTGGATTAGTGGTTAGAACAAGATACACAAATATTGGAATATAAAAGCTAAGTTCTTGCTTGTAAAGAGTATTGCTTTCAAATAATGCGGGAGTGATAAATCAAAACAACTAATAAGTTATAGAATAACAAAGCAAGAAGCCTTAGATGAGAAGAGCACTAGGTCAAGTTCTTTCTTGCAACGTGTTGCTTTACTAAATGGGAATTTAACTTGAAGCAACACCAAATGATATTAGTAAATAATGGTGCAAGAAAACTTAGAGCAAGGGAAAACAAATAAATCACAAGCAATAAACACAATGGACACGGGTGATTTGTTTTACCGAGGTTCGGCCCTCGAAGGCCTAGTCCCCATTGAGGAGTCCACTTAAGGACGGGTCTTTTTCAACCCTTTCCCTCTCTCTCCCGATCACACAAGGATCGGCGAGCTCTTCTTCTTCTCAAGGATCACTCTCGATCCCGCAAGGACCACCACACACTTTGGTGTCTCTTGCTAGCTTTTACAAACCTCCAAAACTTTGGAGGAAGTTCAATGGGAGTCAAAACTCCACGCGCAAATGAACACAAAGATGAAGCACACACTATCTCTCGATGAATCTCACAAGACACTAGTGCTAAACTCAAATGAGTAGCTCTCTTTTGCTTGCTCTCTCTTTTGTGGCACTTGTGTTGGTTGTAGTGGTCTAAATCTTGTGTATAGGATGGAACAAGGAATATATGTGGTTCGGAGGGCTTGAGTATGTCAACTAGATGACTTGGAATATTGCTTGGGCTCTCCCACCTTGAAGTGGCCGGTTGGGGTGGTATTTATAGCCACCAACCAAAATCTAGCCGTTGGTGAAAGCTGTCTGACGTATGGCGCACCGGACAGTCCGGTGCACACCGGACATGTCCGGTGCGACAGCCACGTCATCCGGCCGTCAGGGTTTCGACCGTTGGAGCTCTGACGCTGGGCCCGCCTGGATGTCCGGTGGCGCACCGAACATGTACTGTAGAGTGTCCGGTGCGCCACTACGCGCGTGCCTGACTTCTGCGCGCTCTGGCGCGCATTAATTGCTGTTGCAGGTGACCGTTGGCGCGAAGTAGCCGTTGCCCCGCAGTTACACCGGACAGTCCGGTGTACACCAGACATGTCCGGTGAATTATAGCGGAGCAGCCGTTGCATTTTCCCGAAGCTGGCGAGTTCCTGAGGCCGCTCTTCTTTGGAGCACCGGACACTGTCCGGTGTACACCGGACAGTCCGGTGAATTATAGTGGAGTTGCCTCTGGATTTTCCCGAAGACGACGAGTTTGCGCTGTAGTCCTCTGGTGCACCGGACATGTCCGGTGCGCCAGACCAGAGGTGCCTTCGGTTGCCCCTGTGCTCTTTTGTCGAACCCAATATTTGGTCTTTTTATTGGCTAAGTGTGAACCTTTGGCACCTGTATAACTTATACACTAGAGCAAACTAGTTAGTCCAATTATTTGTGTTGGGCAATTCAACCACCAAAATTAATTAGGGACTAGGTGTAAGCCTAATTCCCTTTCAATCTCCCCCTTTTTGGTGATTGATGCCAACACAAACCAAAGCAAATATAAAAGTGCATATTTGAACTAGTTTGCATAATGTAAGTGCAAAGGTTGCTTGGAATTGAGCCAATATAAATACTTACAAGATATGCATGGATTGTTTCTTTATTATTAACATTTTGGACCACGCTTGCACCACAAGTTTTGTTTTTGCAAATTCTTTTTGTAAATTCTTTTAAAAGTCCTTTTGCAAAATGGTCAAAGGTAAATGAATAAGATTTTGAGAAGCATTTATAAGATTTGAAAATTTTCTCCCCTTGTTTCAAATGCTTTTTCCTTTGACTAAAAACAAAACTCCCCCTCAATCAATTCTCCTCTTAGTGTTCAAGAGGGTTTTAAGATATCAAGTTTTGAAAATGCTACTTGCTCCCCCTTTAGAACACAAGGAGATACAAATTTGAAATTTACCAATTGAAAATCATTAATTTTAAAAATTAGGGTGGTGGTGCGGTCCTTTTGCTTTGGGCCAATACTTTCTCCCCCTTTGGCATGAATCGCCAAAAACGGATACTTGGAATGAAATATAGGTCCGTGACAACTATTTTCTCCCCTTTGTCAAATAAAACATATGAGTGAAGATTATACCAAAGATGGAGAGTGAAGCAGAGCGACGGCGAAGGATGAGTAGTAGAGTGGAGTGGAAGCCTTTGTCTTCGCCGAAGACTCCAATTCCCTTTCAATATACCTATGACTTGGTTTGAAATACACTTGAAAACACATTAGTCATAGACATAAAAGAGATATGATCAAGAGGATATATCAAATTAAGCATGATCATAGTTCTATATAACATAGATTGCTCCCCCTAAGTATGTGCATGGAGAGGAACACATATTTTGGCCTTAAATGCCAATTGCACATAATTAGGTTAATGAGAACATATCTATATCATACAGAATGTGAAGTGCATTGTGTCATAGTATAAGTGTGATGCTCATGACAATTTATGCACTTATGAAAGCATGTTGTAAACATTTTAAGCATTTTCCCTTAAGGATTTCAAAGAGACTTAAGGACCATCCACCTTTGGAACAAAGGCAGCTTATCCTCGTTACAAGGTTAAGCTTTAAGCTCTTTGACAATAAAAGTACTTCATCTAGTTTTACCAAAGATGCACTAAAGCAGGAATGAATTTTGGGAAATTAAACTAGGTATGAAGCAGGGATAATACATGGGCATGCTTTCTCTTCCTTTTATACAAGATATGCAAAGAATGTATAGAAAAGGAAGATTTAGGTACAAGTTTTAAGTGAAAGGAGATAGTTTTACCCTTTTGTACCTTCACATAGAGATGCTCTCTTCATTGTGCTTTGTCCATAGTCTTTAGATGCTTAAGACCTATACTTAATGATAGTATATGGAAATATTTTGCACAAGAGAGAGTTTTACAACTAGTGATCCTTTTCCAAGTTATTGAAGCATATATCAAATGGATCACCAATTGTATAAATGAATCATGAATTCTCCTTTTAACTTAGTGCATATCAAGAGAGATATTGATTGAAAGAATATGTATATGAGGCACTAAGAGGCATGGTTGTTAATGAAAGTCATTCAATGATCAAACAAATAACACATGTGATCAAAAGAACAACATACGCATTAGATTATCAATCAATCTTAGGATAGGAGAATCCAGCAAATACTTCATGAGAAACTCATTCTCATGCAAGAGACATGAAATTTCTAAGATAAAGTAATAGTCTCAACATAATCAAGATATGAAAAGAGGCTCCCCTAAAGATATGCATCAAGTATTTGAATGAATGTATTTACTTTAAAGAGAAATAGAGAGAAGCATTATACATCTTGATCAAGGCTCATTAAATTTGTAATAAACAACTTGAGCCTAGTATTCTCATTATGAAAGGGTTTAGAATACTCACAACCACACCATTGATTGTTTCGTAGAAGTAGGTGGTGTTGTTCTTGATGTTCTCCTCTTTCATTTGAGAGTCCTCCCTTTGCAGTGGCTTCTTTTTCCTTTCAAACTTATTGAAAATACTCAAGAAGGATGTTAGTAATACAAGGGAGTATTTAATGAAGGATGATTTCTTTTAGATAGGAAATAAGCACAATTTATCATCCATAGGTCACACAGACATGAAGTAAAATCTATGACATTGGTGCATTTCATTTGAGAAATATGAGTGAGCACCTTTTAAGTATTTTAATAATCATTGTAGATTTTACTTTATCATATTGAATTTAGTTAATCATTACTTGGAAGCAAATCAATATGATAACAAATATAGCAAAGGCATGAAATATATTCTAGTGGATAAGTGCATTGATTGAATGCACATCTTAGACAATTTAAATTCGATAAAGAATCAATTTCTTCACAGAGATATAATTAGAGTAAATAATCATTGATAGGAACTATATTTGATTAAGAAAATGAGTTCCCATACCTTTGCTTTTACCTTTCTTCCTCTTGGGTGTAGAGTACGCTTTGAGGCTTGTGCACTTTCTCTTTTGTAGATATTCGTAATTAGGCTCAAGAGATACTTTGTTAGTAACACAAGCACTAATTTCCATTTTTGTAATCATTTTTGATAAGGAATGAAAAGCTAGATTACTAAAACATGGAAACTTCATAGCATGAACTAGATTATCCATAAATGATGTTATGCTTAATTTTAACTCATAAGATAAGCATAAATAATCCTTTAAGATTATGGGAATAAATCTAATTCATGATATGGAAAGCGATAAATGTGAAAGAATCAAATCCAATTTAAGCAAGTAGAAGCACATCGTAAATCATTGGATTGATTTTTTATGTTAGATTACACACTTCCAAAAAGAAACTTATTCTCTACAAGTGAGACTACTTGAGTTAATTAGATAAAAATCATTAGTCTCACTATTCCAGTTATAGAGAGAGTTTTCCTTTTACAAGTGTCCTAAGGATTTGAATTCCTTACATGACACCTTATTCTTTTAAGAACATGAAATATCTCTCTATATCTAGAATCATGGCAATAACAAGATAATTAGAGGGAGAACATGCCATGATATACTTGCAACAAATTAGAGCATGTAGATTGCCATAGTATGGAAATGATGAATGTGCAATCTACCATATGAGAGGAAATTCTTCAAAGAATGGTAATACCAATTTAAAGACATTTGAAGTGCTTCAATTTTTCTATGTGACTACTCAAGACACATAAGAAATGATATTCTAAAATACTTGCACTTAAAAGATAAGTGTTACCATCCTTTGGCTCTCCTCCATGTTGTAGGCCTTGATTTTTCGCACATGATATCTCTTCACTTCCTACAACATATAATATCTTCCGCGAGATGATATGAGTTTAAGACATAGCAATTTGAAAAATAACCTCGGGTCAATCAAGTATATAGATCATTGAAGATTGATAGTTTGAGTTGATAAGAATTGAATGGACTTTCTCAAGCACCCCAAGGCTTCATATCATCTCCTTTTCCTGCAAAGCTTGTCAAGCATATTTTGGTACCCATCGCTTGATGGGTCCATCATGGTTAGTCAACAAAGATCTAGGAACCCAAAAGTCCTTTGTGTTAGCACTAGGTAAACTCATTACCTTTCTAGCACAAGTTGCAATTTTGGGTTGTCTAGTTACATGAGAATTAATTGACAAGCTAGGAGTGGAATTGTTACCAATGGGACAATCCTTGCATTGATGTCCCTTCTTTCGGCATGTGTAGCAAAGGCGCTTTTCAAGTTTTAAAACTTTCTTCTTTCCTTGTTTGTTGCTTGCTACATGCTTAGTCAAAACTTTCTTTTCTAACCCTATGCCACTTTGTTTTAAATGGGGACAAGATCTAAGTAAGTGTCCCTTCTTGGAGCATTTAAAACAAAGTCTATCATCCTTGTTAATAATCAAGCCATTTTTATTGTAGGGACATGACCTAATCAAGTGCCCCTCTTCAAAGCATTCACTACACCTCTTAATGTGAAGTGTGGCTTGATCATTACCTTGGATGTTACCTTTTGTGGAGGCGTGGTTGAGGCTTTTGTAGGAGGTGTTGAAATTCATCTTTTGTTTCTTCCTCTTGGCAATCCTCAATTCCTTGACATTTTCTTCAAGGGATGTAGTGCATGCCACGGTTGTTCCCGTCTCAAGCTTCTTCACCATGTGATCACGGTTATCTTGAGAAGGTTGAGCAATGCACTTCCCTTTTAGTTGTGTCAAGCTCATTTTTAGCCTCTCATTTTCTTCTTTGAGCTTTTGATATGAATCATCATTTGTTCCTGCAAATTTTAGCTCAAAGGAAGATTTGCTTGTTGACGGACAACAAGCATTAGCACATGACAATATAGTATCAATTTGAATACATGTGCATGAGTGAGGTTGTTGGGATTTTAAGTTTTCTATCACAACCTCATGAGCAATATTCAATATGATATGATCATCCATAAGATTTTCATGAGAACATAGAAGCATATCATATTTTTCTTGAAAAGCTAGATTTTCAATTTTTTGCTTTTCTACTTGGTCCTTAAGCAAGGTGTTCCTATTTACTAATTGAGCGATATAATGTAAAGCGTTATCTTGCTCAATTGAAATAGTTTCATACCTTTGGACCAAATCAACATGAGAGCACTTTAGCTCCTCATATTCTTTAGTCAACTCGTCAAAGCATTGCATCTTCATGGAGAGAATACTTTCTAGCCTTTGACGAGCATTGCCTTGCTCTCTCGCTCTTTCTAGAAGTTTGAGCATGACCGCCTTATCTTCTTGGCTTAGGCGAGCGTAGAGTTGCACAAAGCTTCTTTCTTCCTCCTCATCCTCATTTGTGCTTCCGCCATCATTTACATTAGCCACACAACACATGTGGGAATCGAAATGGGAGGACAAACCTTTAGGAGAGGTGGATTCATCATTTGGTCTCCACCGTTCATTTTCTTCTTCTTCCTTGCAAGAGTTAGTATCACAAATACCAAGGGAAGTAGAAGCATAAAATGAACTATCATGTTTGGACTCATCAAATTTGCTTTTAATTCTAGTCCAAATATCATGCGCATCATGAATTGATTCATCATAATTTGATATGAAGGCATGATAATCTTCTTTGCTAAGAGAATTGCTTAAGATGTCAAAAGCTAGGTAGTTTAAGCGAAAACATCTTTGATCCTCCTCGGAGACAATTTTTCCGTTATAACTAGGAGGGAAGATACTCTTGTCTAAAATTTATTCTAATTGTGGATCTATGGTTCTAAAAGCATTTATCACTCTAGTAGACCAAGAAACATAATTAGAACAATCGGAAAGTAATATCTCAAGAGTTACCTCCTTGTTCTCCTGGATCTTCTTGTTCTTTTGGGATCTTCTACGAGCCATCACTTCGAGTTGTTAGACTCAAGATGAAGTGCCTACCTCTGATACCAATTGAAAGTCGCCTAGAGGGAAGGGGGGGTGAATAGGCAAAACCTGAAATTTAAAACTTTATCCCCCAACTAGATCCCTAGATTAGTGGTTAGAACAAGATACACAAATATTGGAATATAAAAGCTAAGTTCTTGCTTGTAAAGAGTATTGCTTTCAAATAATGCGGGAGTGATAAATCAAAACAACTAATAAGTTATAGAATAACAAAGCAAGAAGCCTTAGATGAGAAGAGCACTAGGTCAAGTTCTTTCTTGCAACGTGTTGCTTTACTAAATGGGAATTTAACTTGAAGCAACACCAAATGATATTAGCAAATAATGGTGCAAGAAAACTTAGAGCAAGGGAAAACAAACAAATCACAAGCAATAAACACAATGGACACGGATGATTTGTTTTACCGAGGTTCGGCCCTCGAAGGCCTAGTCCCCGTTGAGGAGTCCACTTAAGGACGGGTCTTTTTCAACCCTTTTCCTCTCTCCCCCGATCACACAAGGATCGGCGAGCTCTTCTTCTTCTCAAGGATCACTCTCGATCCCGCAAGGACCACCACACACTTTGGTGTCTCTTGCTAGCTTTTACAAACCTCCAAAACTTTGGAGGAAGTTCAATGGGAGTCAAAACTCCACGCGCAAATGAACACAAAGATGAAGCACACACTATCTCTCGATGAATCTCACAAGACACTAGTGCTAAACTCAAATGAGTAGCTCTCTTTTGCTTGCTCTCTCTTTTGTGGCACTTGTGTTGGTTGTAGTGGTCTAAATCTTGTGTATAGGATGGATCAATGAATATATGTGGTTGGGAGGGCTTGAGTATGTCAACTAGATGACTTGGAATGTTGCTTGGGCTCTCCCACCTTGAAGTGGCCGGTTGGGGTGGTATTTATAGCCACCAACCAAAATCTAGCCGTTGGTGAAAGCTGTCTGACGTATGGCGCACCGGACAGTCCGGTGCACACCGGACATGTCCGGTACGACAGCCACGTCACCCGGCCGTCAGGGTTTCGACCGTTGGAGCTCTGACGCTGGGCCCGCCTGGATGTCCGGTGGCGCACCAGACATGTACTGTAGAGTGTCCGGTGCGCCACTACGCACGTGCCTGACTTCTGCGCGCTCTGGCGCGCATTAATTGCTGTTGCAGGTGACCGTTGGCGCGAAGTAGCCGTTGCCCCGCAGTTACACCGGACAGTCCGGTGTACACCGGACATGTCCGGTGAATTATAGCGGAGCAGCCGTTGCATTTTCCCGAAGCTGGCGAGTTCCTAAGGCCGCTCTTCTTTGGAGCACTGGACACTGTCCGGTGTACACCGGACAGTCCGGTGAATTATAGTGGAGTTGCCTCTGGATTTTCCCGAAGACGACGAGTTTGCGCTGTAGTCCTCTGGTGCACCGGACATGTCCGGTGGCACACCGGACAGTCCGGTGCGCCAGACCAGAGGTGCCTTCGGTTGCCCCTGTGCTCTTTTGTCGAACCCAATATTTGGTCTTTTTATTGGCTAAGTGTGAACTTTTGGCACCTGTATAACTTATACACTAGAGCAAACTAGTTAGTCCAATTATTTGTGTTGGGCAATTCAACCACCAAAATTAATTAGGGACTAGGTGTAAGCCTAATTCCCTTTCACTATGAACCATTGAAATCTATGAAAGGCCAGGTCGTAGCAGATTTTATTGTAAAACATCGGATTAATGATATTCATAAACTAGACATGACATACCTCACTATTACTCCTTGGACTTTATATTTTGATGGATCGGTTTGCAATGAAGGGCAAGGCATTGGCATCGTACTTGTTTCACCAAGTGATGTCTCCTTCGACTTCTCTAGCCGATTGAAAACTTATTATACTAATAATCAAGCCAAATATGAGGCCCTCTTATTCGGCTTGGAACTTTTAAATTGTATGGGAGTAAAACATGTGAAGGCATTTGGTGATTCTCAGCTGGTCGTCCAACAGGTGTTAGGAGAATATCAATGTTTTGATGGTACTTTAAATAGTTACCTTGAAAAATGTTGAAGCATAATCCATTCTTTTGACGAATTCAGTATTCGGCATATCTCTAGAGTTGAGAATCATAGAGCTAACAATTTGGCACAAGATGCATCAGGTTATCGGATAAAGCGAGGGAGATTTCACAACACTGAAAATCTGATAACCAGTGCAGGGCCAAATCAACAGGCCGCGGACCGTCCGCGTGAAGGCGCCGGACCGTCCGGGGTTACCAGGAAGGTTCTCCTAGTCGATTCGGCTGATAATGAAGCCAATGCAAGTGATTGGAGGACGCCTATAATAAATTATTTACGAAATCCCAATGTCAGGACAGATAAGAATATTCGACGTACAACTTTCAAGTATGTTTTGATGAGTGATGAACTCTACCGCCGAACAGTCAACGACATCCTGCTTAAGTGCTTGGGCCCAGATGATGCTATATTAGCCATGGCCGAAGTGCATGAAGGAATTTGTGGTACCCATCAATCGGCTCCAAAGATGAAATGGCTATTGCGAAGGTTTGGTTTTTATTGGCCTAACATGATAGCTGATTGTTTCAAGTACTACAAGGGTTGCCAAGTGTGTCAAAAATTCGGTGACCTACAGTTGGTCCCTGCAGCCGAATTACATCCTATCATCAAGCCTTGGCCTTTCAGAGGATGAGGATTAGACTTTATTGGAGAAATTCATCCTTCATCATCAAAGGGGCATCGGTTCGTGTTAGTTGCCACTGACTACTTTACCAAATGGACTGAAGTCGTTGCTCTGAAAAACATGACGCACAAGGAGGTAATTGAGTTCATAACTGAACATATCATTCATAGATTCGGCATTCCCCAGATCTTGACTACAGATCAAGGGACTTCTTTTATGTCAAAGGAGGTACGTGAATTTGCTGAATTATATAGAATTAAGCTGCTTAATTCATCTCCATATTATGCTCAGGCCAATGGACAGACCGAGTCTAGTAATAGGACATTGATTAATTTAATAAAAAAGAAGATATCTGATAATCCTAAATATTGGCATAAGATTTTGTCCGAAGCTTTATGGGCTCATAGAATATCTAAACATAGTGCTACTAAAGTATCTCCTTTTGAGCTTGTCTATGGGCAGGAAGCAGTATTGCCTGTGGAAATAAGTTTGATTGCTGTCAGGTTCGATAGACAAAATGATCTAACTGTCACTGACTATTATAATTCAATGATGGATAATATTGATGAGGTGACTGACAAGAGGGTGATAGCTTTGGGAGCAATAGAAAAGGACAACATTATGGTAGCCAGGGCCTACAACAAGAAGGTCAAAGCAAAATCATTTCAAGTAGGGGACCTGGTGTGGAAGACCATCCTGCCTCTAAGGAATAAAGACCGGAAGTTCGGGAAATGGCCGCCAAGCTGGGAGGGTCCTTATAAAGTAAAACAGGTCATGTCTGGTAACACTTATTTACTACAAACATTACAAGACATGGATTTACCTAAGGCTTTGAATGGGCGTTTCCTCAAACAGTACCATCCTAGTATGTGGCAAGATGCCTAAAAGAACTGATGTAATCACGTCGAGTTAATTGCTTTTGGTTTGCTCAGCTCCACCAAAAGGCAGGGGGCATATGTTCAGCACCAAATTGAAGGTGCGGACAGTCCGGCCCTGAGGCCGGATGGTCCGCGGTCCGGACGGTCCGCGCCTGTGAGCCGGACGGTCCGCGCGTGCGCAGAGCAGTTTAGGGTTCCGAGTTTTGTGCTACAGTTGTTAGCTAGATTCGCGGGATTCGCTCGGAAATTAGTTTGTAAAGGGTCCAGTCCCCCGCCTCTATAAATAGAGAGGTATACGGCCGATTTAAACAACGAATCGAACCTTCAATCAATACAATTTACATTTTATCCTAGGAGTAGTTCTAGTCTAGTTTAGGTTTAGTCTTCCAATCCCCAAATCTTCCGCTTCTCTTCGACTCTACGTCGATTAGAGGAGTCTAGGTCGGTCTACCCGAGCCTAAACAACTCATAGGATCTATTCTCCCCAACGGGGTCCCTCCCGGAAGTGAGATCCAGGTGCCGCCGGCGATCTTCCGCCGCCCCTGCGCACGCGCGGACCGTCCGGCCGTCAGGCAGGGAACCCGAGCTCCTGTACCAGGTCGCGGACCGTCCGGCCCTGTGCTGCGGACCGTCCGCGCCTGACCAGAGAGCACCGCCGCCTCGCGCCAGGCCGCGGACCGTCCGGCCCTGTGCCGCGGACCGTCCGCGCCTGAACAGAGAGCACCGCCGCTGGTTCTTTTGAGTGATTGGCGCCTCTAAAAAGGTGTCAACAGCTACATTTGAAAAACAAGGATTATAAGGTGATTTTTACTTTTCTAAACTTTTAGGCCTTGCTAATAGTAGAGATTTTAAATCGCTATAGATTTAAACCCATTCAATCCACATGCATTGAGGTGAAAAGGAACATGCAAATAAATAAACACACCAACTAAAACTTTTCATTTGCTGCAAAGATCATGTGGCCGTTGACCGTATACACCATGGGCGTTCATCATATACACAGCAGATGCCCAGAACCACTTCTCGGTACGACCCTCCATGCGCACATGCTACACCCCTTCACAGGCACATATAGCAAGAGTTGATGCTGCGATATGGACCATATGGGCCAATTTTACAACTACTGCCGGTTTCCAACAAGCAGCTCACCACACACGCTGATGTCTAGAACTAGAACCGTCTTTACACACCCTTCTTGTAACATAACTCTTGTAACATAATTCTACTGCCAACAGCGGACCAAAGTAAAGCAACTACTACACCTTTTTTTTTTCTTTAAAATATTACTGTGTTCATTTGTATCTGTGGACATCAATTTTTAGCAACAGTATTTACCAACTCCATAATTGTTTCTTGTGTTGTGTGTATAGTTTTACATGAAGCCCAAGCCCGTTGACCCGGCCTGAGGCCCTTTTTTGTCCCGATCCACGCCCAGCCTGACATGGGGGCAGAAGCAGGCCTAGAAATTTAAGATTGAGTATTCAAAAATTCAAAAGATCAAAGAAATTAGTGCTCTAACACTATTTTTTATAATACATTATTGATAAATTACTATAGATCACCAAAAATAACAAAAAAACTTGGATATTCAATGAATACCCATGAACCACCCCTGGGCTCGCCCCTCTATGGGGGTGATGGGCCCGAGCAAGCATGGCCCAGTGGAGCAGGCCGTGCTTGGGCCGAAAGCCAGGCACGTGGGGTGGTACGGCACAACCTGCTCGTAGCAGGGCAGCCCGGTAGAGACCCATGTGGCCATATACTCGGCCACCCCACCCCCTCGCCCCCTCAGTCGTCCATCTCCCACTCCCACTCGACCCGACCTCCGCCCTCTCTCCCCGACTTGATGCCTCCCAGCTCGGCTCCTCCGCCGCGGCGCCGCCCCGATTCGGTGACCTCGGTGCCCTTGGCTCCCAGCCCCGTCCTCGACGCCGGTGACCTTGATCCAGCACCAGCTCCTCTCTCCCCTCTCCCCTCTCCTATCCCCTCTCTCTCTCGGTGAACTATGTGAGTTCGTGTTGTTGTCTACTCCTCCTCCCATGCCCCGCTCGTCGTCGTCTCTAATCAGTGTCTGTCTGTCGTCTGGGTGGCCCCCGTATTCTCCGGCGTTGGGCTCCGGTAGCACAGGTAAACCCTAACCCTAGAATCCATATTTCACTTGCGTCGTTTCTAATCGCTAATTGGTTTGCTCTTTTGCGTAGATCAGTTGTTGATGCCTCGTCTTCTGTAAGACCCACAATTAGTAGATTTTTTTAAAAAATAAACAAATACAATTATTTTAGTGCATTGGGAATTAGGGAATGAAATATATATATGAGAAAGGAATTTTTCTTTTAAATGAAACCATTTATATCTCCCATGAAATAAATAACAAGGAGAAAAATAAATAATGACATTGTAAACAATAAAAGTTATATTCACATTAGTAATAATTTGGATACTTATAAATTTGAAGATCAAACATGGAATTGAAAAGAGTGAGAAAGGTAATTATGATAAATATCTATTCCTTTTTAGAACTAAATGGCGAGGAAGAAGATAAATAAAAATAATAATAATAAATATGATGATGGGATTTCTGTCCACATCAGAATTGTGCTTGAAATTCAAAATTGAATTAGGTTTGAATTTAAAATCCAATTGGAATTTGGAAAGCAAACAAAATAAAAAAGAAAATAAAAAAAGACAGAAACCTCATCTTGGGCCGAGGTCACCTGTTTCGGCCCAACTTCATTTCCTCCTCACCGCGCCAACCATCTCCGCGCGGCCCATTCCACGTGTGGCGCACACACTCACTGCCGCGTGGGCCTGCTAGCCAGGAAAACCGACCGCGCCTGCGTGTTGACTCCCTCGCTTCCATGTGGGCCCAGGGTGTCGGATTCATCTGCCTCGCTGCAACAAACTCTGCCAACTAGGACGCCGCGGATCGCGCGCAGAATCCCACCCGACCACCGCTAATCTCACCGGTTGCGCTATTGGGGCGGATTGTTGGTGGCCGAGGATGGGTATAAAATCCTCGCCCCTCAGCTCACGCTGGGGAACTACCAGGTTATGCCCTAAGCTTGGTGCAGGGAGAAAGCAGGAGTGCACCGCCGCCAGCTGTTTTCCGTTCACGCCGTCGGTCGGGGTCAAACCAGTGACTAGGAAGGTTGCCGCGACGGGGTGAACGTGTTAGCGGCACCAACACTGGTGGATGAGCGCCTGTCACTAAGGAATTGCTCAACGGAAAACCACGACCACCGTGGACCGTATGTCGCCGTGGACTGGTGTTCCTGCCGCGCCACTACAGGTAATATGCTCCCCTTGTCGTTCGCAGCTGACCACTCTCCCTGTAGAACCGTTTACGGGAGGACCGGGGGCATCGGGGCGCCGAATTGCAGTCTCCGGCGAGCATCGCCACCGTGGTGGGCAGCTCACCGCCGTTGCTGGTTCTCGGTTGGGGAAGACGTCTCTGGGTCGTTGGATCTCGGCCGAACGGTGGTGATTAGATGAGGAGGTACCCTTTCGGCGATTTGATCCGAACCGTTGGGCACATCGGATGGCCCATATTGGATCACGTTACATTAAATACTGACCGTTGATCCAAGATCTGGCGGCCAGTAGCGCGTACCGGTTCACTTAAATGGGCGATCTAATCTGGGGCGTTCGCTTGCGATCCGATGGCCCTGATCAAATACCGGTATATAAAACACTAGATCTAATCCCAGCCTCGATATCTGATCGTGCGGCTCAAAATGACCCGTACCCCTTCAGTTGGGATTATATGCAAAGGAGCCCCCGCAAAATCCCATAACCAACCCGCCATCCACGCGGTGAGAATATGAGTCTTGGAGAAATATACAAATTAGCCCCTGCACTTCTTTGATTTTGGCGCGCAGTCCAGATAAATTATAAAACAGAGAAATACATTTAGAAAAAGATTTATAATACACAATTAATTCCAATAACTTGTTTAATTCATAGAAAATTCATATTAAGTCCAAATTAGCTCATTCCAATTCCTATAATTTTGTAATATTATTGTTTATCATTTAGTACCACTGTTTTGACATGAATATCATAATAAAATTTGTAACCTATTTAATCTTGTACGAAACACATAAAACCTTCAGAAATTCATAACTTAAAATCTGTAACTCCAAAATTAATAATTCTTGTTCCTATGATCTTATTTTAATATGTAGATTATTAATATGTATCTTATTCTTATGTTTGGTGTGATGTTAATTTTGTCTATACCATGTTTGTCTGTATTGCTACGTCTAGCAGTGAGGACACGTGTCACCCGAAGATCATCCTGATACTTGGAATCTCAAGTCCCAAGCAAGTTGTGCCCTTGATACTTCTTTTTACCCAGCCATGTTCTGATTAATCATAATGATCTGCATAGGTTAATTTTGATGGGACCCAATAGGTTACCCTAGTTTGTCTATCTTTATACCTTGTTTACCACTGAACTTTTTGGGTAGTACTTGCTAGTTCTTTATGTGATTTTGGGTATGAAGATACATTATTCATGATCACACTTTTATTATCCGTTTATTATTACTGTTCATGATAAGATCATTATGTTAATTGGAACATGGAGCGACCACCCGGGAAAACATTGCTACCACAAGGGAGGAATGGGACCCCTTGGCTGATTAATTAGGAAAGCTAGTGGATGACTACCTTACCCGAAAGGGGCAAGGGCAGTAGGTGAGTGGTCAGTGTAGGGAGGCCCTTGGGATGATTTTGCTGCAATGGCGGTCATGCGAGGGGTCCCTGCATTGGAGCTTCCTATAAACTATAGCGGGTTTTCTGAAGCTAGTGGAACTTTGTAAAGGCCTCATAGTGTTACCCTGCCTCGCCTCCTCGGTAGAGGTGTATGGGAAGTCGTGATCCCTTGGCAGATGGGTAACATGACTTGTGGGTAAAGATGTGCAACCTCTGCAGGGTGTAAAACTGGTATATCAGCCGTGCTCATGGTCATGAGCAGCTCGGACCCTCACATGATTAATTTATGGAACTAAATTCAATTTGTCATATGCATTGCATCGCAGGTGATGTTGTTACTACTTTTGTTCAACTACTTAATTGGGTTGGTATTTACTTATACTTAGTAATTGCTAATAAAATTTTGACCAACTTTAAAAGCAATGCTCAGCTCTAACCATCCTCTTTGGTAAGCCTTACACTTCACATGAGCTCCCACCTTTGGCGAGTTCATGCACATTATTCCCCACAACTTGTTGAGCTATGAACGTATGTGAGCTCACTCTTGCTGTCTCACACCCCCACAGGTCAAGAACAGGTACCACAGGATGAGGCGCATGGAGAATGCTGCGATGTGTTCGTGAGAGGTCTAGGCCGTCGTCTCCCAGTCAACTTTGGGTTGCTGGACCGTTGTCTCCTTATAATGTAATTGTTTATTTTGTATAGAACTTCTATTATATAGTAAAGTTGTGACATTCGATCCTGTGCCATGATTCATCATATGTGTGAGACTTGGTCCCAGCACACCTGGTGATGATGTTCGCGCACGGGTTTTGGTGCCCCGAAACCCGGGTGTGACAGAAGTGGTATCAGAGGAATGTTGACTGTAGGACGAAACCTAGATAGAACTGGACAACCATTGTCTACTTACCTTTGTTACTCTGACTTTTTTTAAACTTTTCTTAATCTTTTCTCATCTATTTCCGCTTTACTCTGATTATTCTTACCTTTTCCTTCTAAAGAAAAATGTGGATTTCTGAAAGGGAAATAGGGTCAAACCTTTTCCAATATGAATTTTGGTGGTTGAATTGCCCAACACAAATTACTGGACTAACTAGTTTGCTCTAGAAAATATGTTCTACAGGTGCCAAAGGTTCACAACAAACCAATACAAAGATAAAAGAAAGGGTTCAAAACAAAGGAGCAAAGTATACCGAAGGCAGCCCTGGTCTGGCGCATCGGACTGTCCGGTGTGCCACCGGACAGTGTCCGGTGTACCAAGGAGATCGACGCTGAACTTGCCAGCTTCGGGAATTTGGGAGGCCGCTCCGCTATAATTCACCGGACTGTCCGGTGTAGCACCGGACTGTCCGGTGTGCCAGCGGAGCAACAACTACTTCGCACCAACGGTCGTCTGCAGAAGGCATTAAATGCGCTACAGTGCGTGCCTGCGTGCGCAGAAGTCAGAGCAGGCGCCAGAAGGCGCACCAGACAGTCTACAGGACCTGTCCGGTGCACCACCGGACTATTCGGTGGCCCCACAAGTCAGAGCTCCAATGGTCGAACCCTAACGGTTGGGTGACGTGGCTGGCGCACCGGACAGTGTCTGGTGGCGCACCAGACTGTCCGGTGCGCACGTCGACAGAAGCCATCCCCAACGGCCATTTTGGTGGTTGGGGCTATAAATACCTCCAACCACCCCACATTCATGGCATCCAAGTTTTCAGCCTTTGAGAGCACCTAGAGGGGGGGGGGGTGAATAGGTGATCCTGTAAAAACTTGAAACTTAAAGCCACAAAACTTGATTAGGAGTTAGTATAATGAAATCAAGTGGCTAAGGAGAGCTCTTGTGAAACACAATAGACACAGTGATAACAAGCACAAGAGACACGAGGATTTATCCCATGGTTCGGCCAAGTACAACACTTGCCTACTCCACGTTGTGGCGTCCCAACGGACGAGGGTTGCACTCAACCCCTCTCAAGTGATCCGATGATCAACTTGAATACCACGGTGTTCTTCTTTCTTTACTCTTTCCCGTTTGCGAGGAATCTCCACAACTTGGAGTCTCTCGCCCTTACAATGAGGATCAAAGTGAAAGCACTAGAGTAAGGGAGGGAAGCAACACACACAAATCCACAGCAATACGCACACACACGGCCAAGACTCGAGCTCAAATGAATATCACAAGGTTCTCACTAGAACGGAGCTCAAATCACTAAGAATGTCAAACGAGTGCGCAAAGACGAAGTGTGAATGATCAAGAATGCTCAAAGTATGCTTGGTGTGCTCCTCCATGCGCCTAGGGGGTCCCTTTTATAGCCCCAAGGCAGCTAGGAGCCGTTGAAAGCAATCCAGGAAGGCAATTCTTTCCTTCTGTCGGTTGGTGCACCGGACAGTTCGGTGCACCACCGAACACTGTCCGGTGTTGATTTCTTTCCTATTCTGGCGCAGCCGACCGTTGAAGATTTGGAGCCGTTGGCGCATCGAACACTGTCCGGTGCACACCGGACAGTCCGGTGCCCCCTTCTGACCGTTGGCTCGGCCACGCGTCACGCGCGGATTGCGCAGCCGACCGTTGGCCCAGCCGATCGTTGGCTCACCGGACAGTCCGGTGAATTATAGCCGTACGCTGTTGACTTGATTCCCGAGAGCGGTGACTTCCCGCAGCCGACTCACCGGACAGTCCGGTGCACCACCGGACAGTCCGGTGATTTATAACCGTACGCCACCTTCGAGACCCGAGAGCAGCCAGTTGACCAGACGCCAGTCTGGCGCACCGGACACTGTCTGGTGCACCACCGGACAGTCCGGTGCACCCAGACTGAGCAACATCTTGACTGCTCGAGCCAAGTCTTTTCCAATTGCATTTTCTCTGATTATAGCACTTAGACAAATAAGTTAGTACACTAAAACCAATGTACTAAGTCTAGAATCATACCTTTGTGTTGATTTTCACTTTATCCACCATTTGGCATAGTTTCACACTTAAACCATTTGTGTTGACACTTGATCACCAAAATACTTAGAAATGGCCCAAGGGCACATTTCCCTTTCAGCCTTCAAACCTCATACAAGAGCTATAGCATTCAATACAAGACACAAACAAAGAGATCAAATCCTCTCCCAAGTCTGGAATCACTCCAAACAAATTAGTGACTAGAGAGAGACTTTTGTGTTCTTTTGAGCTCTTGCGCTTGGATTGCTTTTCTTCTTCCTCATTCTTGTTTCCATAACACTTGTAATCAAAACAAGAGACACCAATTGTGTGGTGGTCCTTGTAGTGGACTTAGTGTCCCATTTAATTGAGAAGAGAAGCTCACTCGATCTAAGTGACCGTTTGAGAGAGGGAAAGGGTTGAAAGAGACCCGGTCTTTGTGACCACCTGAAAGGGAATTAGGCTTACACCTAGATTCCTAATTGATTTTGGTGGTTGAATTGCCCAACACAAATAATTGGACTAACTAGTTTGCTCTAGTCTATAAGTTCTACAGGTGCCAAAGGTTCACAATAAGCCAATAAAAAGACCAAGAAAAAGGGTACAAACAAAAGAGCAAAGGGACAACCGAAGGCACCCTGGTCTGGCGCACCGGACTGTCCGGTGTGCCACCGGACAGTGTCCGGTGCACCAGGGGACTCCAAGCTGAACTCTTCACCTTCGGGAAAAATCAGAGGCGCTTCGCTATAATTCACCGGACTGTCCGGTGGACCACCGGACAGTGTCCGGTGCTCCAGAGGAGAGCGACTCTGAACTCGCAAGCTTCGGGAATCCGCTCCGCTATAATTCACCGGACATGTCCGGTGCACACCGGACTGTCCGGTGTAACGGCGGAGCAACGGCTACTTCAAGCGCAACGGTAGTCTGCAACGCATTAGCACGCACGGGTGGCACACCGGACAACCTACTGGGCTTGTCCGGTGCACCACCGGACAGCCAGGCAGGCCTACACGTCAGAGCTCCAACGGTCGAACCCTAACGGCCGGGTGACGTGGCTGGCGCACCGAACAGTGTCCGGTGGCGCACCAGACTGTCCGGTGCACCCGTCGACAGCAGCCTTCACCAAACGGCTAGTTTGGTGGTTGGGGTTATAAATACCCCCAACCACCCCACATTCAAGTCATCCAAGTTTTCCACCTTCCAACCATTTACAAGAGCTCTAGCATTCAATTCTAGACACACCCAAGTGATCAAATCCTCTCCAAATTCCACACAAAGCTTTAGTGTTTAGTGAGAGAGATTTGTTGTGTTCTTTTGAGCTCTTGCACTTGGATTGCTTCTTTCTTTCATTCTTTCTTGCGATCATCTCAATTGTAATCGAGACAAGAGACACCAATTGTGTGGTGGTCCTTGCGGGGAAGTTTGTTCCCGTTTGATTGAGAGAAGAAGCTCACTCGGTCCGAGGGACCGTTTGAGAGAGGGAAAGGGTTGAAAGAGACCCGGTCTTTGTGACCACCTCAACGGGGAGTAGGTTTGAGAGAACCGAACCTCGGTAAAACAAATCCTTGTGTCTCACTTCTTTATCCGCTTGCGATTTGTTTTTACGCCCTCTCTCGGACTCGCATTGTATTTCTAACGCTAACCTGACTTGTAGTTGTGATTAACTTTGTAAATTTCAGTTTCACCCTATTCACCCCCTCTAGGCGACTTTCAATTGGTATCAGAGCCCGGTGCCTCATTAGAGCCTAACCGCTCGAAGTGATGTCGGGAGATCACACCAAAAGGGAGATGGAGACCGGCGACAAGCCCACTACAAGCCACGGGAAGACTTCATCGGAAGAATCCCGCAACAAGGGGAAGGGGAAGGAGAAGAAATCTTCTTCCCACAAGTCGCATCGGAGAGGCGACAAGCACAAGAAGATGAGGAAAGTGGTCTACTACGAGACCAACACTTCATCACCATCGACCTCCGGCTCCGATGCGCCATCCGTTACTTCTAAGCGCCATGAGCGCAAGAAGTATAGTAAGATTCCTCTACGCTATCCCCATATTTCAAAGCATACTCCTTTGCTCTCCGTTCCATTAGGCAAACCACCGGTTTTTGACGGTGAAGATTATAATATGTGGAGTGACAAAATGAGGCATCATCTAACCTCACTCCACACAAGCATACGGAATGTTGTTGAGTTTGGTGTACAGGTACCATCCGTAGGGGATGAAGACTACGACTCGGACGAAGTGGCCCAAATTCACCACTTTAACTCCCAAGCCACCACTATACTCCTCGCCTCTTTAAGTCGAGAGGAGTATAATAAGGTGCAAGGGTTAAAAAGTGCGAAGGAAATTTGGGACATACTCAAGACCGCGCACGAAGGAGACGAGGTGACAAAAATCACCAAGCGGGAGACGATCGAGGGGGAGCTCGGTCGCTTCATGCTTCACCAAGGAGAGGATCCACAAGCTATGTACAACCGCTTGAAGACCTTGGTGAACCAAGTGCGCAACCTCGGGAGCGAAAAATGGGATGACCATGAGATGGTCAAGGTTATTCTTAGATCCCTCATATTTCTTAACCCTACGCAAGTTCAATTAATTCGAGGTGATCCTAGATATAAGCTAATGTCTCCCGAGGAGGTTATAGGAAAATTTGTGAGCTTTGAGCTAATGATTAAAGGCTCAAAGAAAATCATCGAGCAAGGCACCTCCTCAATGCCCGAAGCACAACCGGTGGCATTCAAGGCGACGGAGGAAAAGAAGGAGGAATCTACTCCAAGTCGAACACCCATCGACGCCTCCAAGCTCGACAATGAGGAGATGGCGCTCATCATCAAGAGCTTCCGCCAAATCCTCAAGCAAAGGAGGGGGAAAGATTACAAACCCCGCTCCAAGAAAGTGTGCTACAAATGTGGTAAGCCCGGTCATTTTATTGCAAAATGTCCATTATCTAGTGATAGTGACAGGGGCGACGATAAGAAGGGGAGAAGAAAGGAGAAGAAGAGATACTACAAGAAGAAGGGCGGCGATGCCCATGTTTGCCGGGAGTGGGACTCCGACGAGAGCTCCACCGACTCCTCCTCTGACGAGGACGCCGCAAACATCGCCGTCACCAAGGGTCTTCTCTTCCCCAACGTCGACCACAAATGCCTCATGGCCAAGGATGGCAAAAGGAAGAAGGTAAAATCAAGATCCTCTACTAAATATGAAACCTCTAGTGATGAGGATAATGCTAGTAATGAGGAGGATAACTTGCGTATTCTTTTTGCCAACCTAAACATGCAACAAAAAGAAAAGTTAAATGAATTAATTAGTGCTATTCATGAGAAGGATGAATTCTTGGACTCCCAAGAGGACTTCCTAATCAAGGAAAATAAAAAGCATATTAAGGTTAAAAATGCTTATGCTTTGGAAGTTGAAAAATGTGAGAAATTAACTAGTGAGCTAAGCACATGCCATGATTTGATTGCCAACCTTAGAAATGAAAATGCTAGATTAATTGCTAAGGTTGATTCTAATATTTGTGATGATTCAATCTCCAATCTTAGAGATGATAATGCTAATTTGCTTACTAAGATTGAAAAATTGAATGATTCTCTTGCTAGCCTTAGAAATGAAAATGAAAAATTAATTGCTAAGGCTAAAGATTTTGATGTTTGCAATGTTACTATTTCCAATCTTAGAAGTGAAAATGATATATTACATGCTAAGATTGTAGAATTAAAATCTTGCAAACCCTCTACATCTACCGTTGAGCATATTTCCATTTGCACTAGATGTAGAGATGTTGATATTGATGCTATTCATGATCATGTGGCTTTAATTAAACAACAAAATGATCATATAGCAAAATTAGATGCTAAAATTGCCGAGCATGAACTTGAAAATGAAAAATTTAAATTTGCTCGTAGTATGCTTTATAGTGGGAGACGCCCTGGCATCAAGGATGGCATTGGCTTCGAAAAGGGAGACAATGTCAAACTTAATGCCCCTCCTAAGAAATTGTCTAACTTTGTTAAGGGCAAGGCTCCCATGCCTCAGGATAACGAGGGTTACATTTTGTACCCTGCCGGTTATCCCGAGAGCAAGATTAGGAGAATTCACTCTAGGAAGTCTCACTCTGGCCCTAATCATGTTTTTATGTATAAGGGTGAGACATCTAGCTCTAGGCAACCAACCTGTGCTAAGTTGCCTAAGAAGAAAACTCCTAATGCATCAAATGGTCATGACATTTCATTTAAAACTTTTGATGCATCTTATGTTTTGACTAACAAATCCGGCAAGGTAGTTGCCAAGTTTGTTGGGGGCAAACACAAGGGCTCCAAGACTTGTGTTTGGGTACCCAAATTTCTTGTGTCTAATGCCAAAGGACCCAAAACCGTTTGGGTACCTAAAGTCAAGAACTAAAATTGTTTTATAGGTTTATGCATCCGGGGGCTCAAGTTGGATCATCGATAGCGGGTGCACGAACCACATGACAGGGGAGAAGAAAATGTTCTCCTCCTGCAAGAAAAACCAAGATCCCCAACGAGCTATCACATTCGGGGATGGAAACCAAGGTTTGGTCAAAGGTTTGGGTAAAATAGCTATATCTCCTGACCATTCCATTTCCAATGTTTTTCTTGTTGATTCATTAGATTACAACTTGCTTTCCGTTTCCCAATTATGTCAAATGGGCTACAACTGTCTGTTTACTGATGTAGGTGTCACTGTCTTTAGAAGAAGTGATGATTCAATAGCATTTAAGGGAGTGTTAGAGGGTCAGCTATACTTAGTAGATTTTGATAGAGCTGAACTCGACACTTGCTTAATGGCTAAGACTAACATGGGTTGGCTCTGGCACCGCCGACTAGCCCATGTCGGAATGAAGAATCTTCATAAGCTTCTAAAGGGAGAGCACATTTTAGGATTAACAAATGTTCATTTTGAGAAAGACAGGATCTGTAGCGCATGCCAAGCAGGGAAGCAAGTTGGCACTCATCATCCACACAAGAACATCATGACGACTGATAGGCCACTGGAGCTCCTACACATGGACCTATTCAGCCCGATAGCTTACATAAGCATCGGCGGGAATAAGTACTGTCTAGTTATTGTGGATGATTATTCTCGCTTCACTTGGGTATTCTTTTTGCAGGAAAAATCTCAAACCCAAGAGACCTTAAAGGGATTCTTGAGACGGGCTCAAAATAAGTTCGCCTTAAGGATCAAGAAAATAAGAAGCGACAACGGGACGGAGTTCAAGAACTCTCAAATTGAAGGCTTCCTTGAGGAGGAGGGCATCAAGCATGAGTTCTCCTCTCCCTACACGCCACAACAAAATGGTGTAGTAGAGAGAAAGAATAGAACTCTATTGGACATGGCAAGAACCATGCTTGATGAGTACAAGACGCCGGATCGGTTTTGGGCCGAGGCGGTCAACACCGCCTGCTACGCCATCAACCGATTGTATCTACACCGAATCCTCAAGAAGATATCATACGAACTCCTAACTGGTAAAAAGCCCAACATTTCATATTTTAGAGTCTTTGGTAGCAAATGCTTTATTCTAGTTAAAAGAAGTAGAAAATCTAAATTTGCTCCTAAGACTGTAGAAGGCTTTTTACTAGGATATGATTCAAACACAAGGGCATATAGAGTCTTTAACAAGTCCTCAGGACTAGTTGAAGTTTCTTGTGACGTTGTGTTTGATGAAACTAACGGCTCTCAAGTAGAGCAAGTTGATCTTGATGAGATAGGTGAAGAAGAGGCTCCGTGCATCGCGCTAAGGAACATGTCCATTGGGGATGTGTGTCCTAAGGAATCCGAAGAGCCACCACATACACAAGATCAACCATCCTCCTCCACGCAAGCATCTCCACCAACTCAAAATGAGGATGAGGCCCAAGTTGATGAAGGAGAAAATCAAAATGATGAGCCACCTCAAAATGATGGCAATGATCAAGGGGGAGATACAAATGATCAAGACAAGGAGGATGAAGAACCAAGACCGCCACACCCAAGAGTCCACCAAGCAATCCAACGAGATCACCCTGTCGACACCATCCTCGACGACATTTGTAAGGGGGTAACCACTAGATCTCGTGTTGCACATTTTTGTGAGCATTACTCTTTTGTTTCCTCTATTGAGCCACACATGGTAGAGGAAGCACTCCAAGATTCGGATTGGGTGATGGCGATGCAAGAGGAGCTCAACAATTTCAGTAGAAACGAGGTATGGCATTTAGTTCCACGTCCTAATCAAAATGTTGTAGGAACCAAATGGGTCTTCCGCAACAAGCAAGATGAGCATGGTGTGGTGACAAGGAACAAAGCTCGACTTGTGGCCAAGGGGTACTCCCAAGTCGAAGGTTTGGATTTTGGTGAAACCTATGCACCCGTAGCTAGGCTTGAGTCAATTCGTATATTATTAGCCTATGCTACTTACCATGGCTTCAAGCTTTACCAAATGAACGTGAAGAGTGCCTTCCTCAATGGACCAATCAAGGAAGAGGTCTATGTTGAGCAACCTCCCGGCTTTGAAGACAGTGAGTACCCTAACCATGTCTATAGGCTCTCTAAGGCGATTTATGGGCTCAAGCAAGCCCCAAGAGCATGGTATAAATGCCTAAGAGATTTCCTTATTGCTAATGGCTTCAAAGTCGATGTAACACCCGGATTTTAGGGGTCCAAAACCCGGGCGCTAACATAATCACCAGGTGTGCTGGGACCAAGTCTCACACATATGATGAATCATGGCACAGGATCGAATGTCACATATTTATATATAACAGGAGTTCTATACAAAATAAATAATTACATAATAAGGAGACAACGGTCCAGCAACCCAAAGTTGACTGGGAGACGACGGCCTAGACCTCTCACGAACTCATCGCAGCATCCTCCAAGCGCCTCATCCTGCAGTACCTGTTCTTGACCTGTGGTGTGTGTGAGACAGCAAGAGTGAGCTCACATACGTTCATCGCTCAACAAGTTGTGGGGAATAATGTGCATGAACTCGCCAAAGGTGGGAGCTCACGTGAAGTGTAAGGCTTACCAAAGAAGATGGTTGAAGCTGAGCATTGCTTTTAAAGTTGGTCAAAATTTTATCAGCAGTTACTAAGTATAAGTAAATACCAAACCCAATTAAGTAATAGAACAAAAGTAACCACATCACCTGCGATGCAATGCATATGACAAATTGAATTTAGTTCCATAATTTAATCATGTGAGTGTCCGAGCTGCTCATGACCGTGAGCACGGCTAGTATACCAGTTTTACACTCTGCAGAGGTTGCGCATCTTTACCCACAAGTCGTGTATCCCATGTCGCCAGGGTTTGCAAGGCCCTTAGACACTTCCGAGGTGAATGGCTAGGGATCCACTACGAGGCCTTTACAAAGTTCCACTAGCTTCCGAAAACCCGCTACAGTTTATAGGAAGTTCCAATGCAGGAATCCCTTGCAGGACCGCCATCGCAGCAAAATCCTCCCGAGGGCCTCCCTACACTGACCACTCCCCTACTGCCCTTGCCCCTTTCGGGTAAGGTAGTCTTCCACTAGCTTTCCTAATTAATCAGCCAAGGGCGTCCCATTAAACCCTTGTGGTAGCACTGTTTTCCCGGGTGGTTCTCCATGTTCCAATTAACATAATGATCTTATCATGAACAATAAATAACAACTGATAACAAAAGTGTAATCATGAATAGTGTATCTCCATACCCAAAACCACATATAGCACTAGCAAGTACTACCCAGAAAGTTCAGTGGTAAACAAGGTATAAAGATAGACAAACTAGGGTAACCTATTGGGTCCCATCAAAATTAACCTATGCAGATCATTATGATTAATTAGAACATGAGTGGGTAAAAAGAAGTGATCAAGGGCACAACTTGCCTGGGCCTTGAGATTCCAGGTACCAGGATGATCTTCAGGTGACACGTGACCTCGCTCTAGTCGTAGCAATTTAAACAAACATGGTATAGGCAAAATTAACATTACACCAAACATAAGAACAAAATACACATTAATAATATACATATTAAAATAAGATCATAGGAACAGGAATCATTAATTTTGGAGTTATAGATTTTAAGTTATGAATTTTCAAAGGTTTTATGTGTTTAAAATGGATTAAGTGAGAGATTAAATTTCTAATTGTTTTCATGACCAAACAGAGGTTCTAGGTGGTAGAGAATAAAATTACAAAATTTCAGAAAGTGGAATGGATTAATTTGGACTAAAAATGGATTTTCTATGATTTAAACAAGTTCTAGCATTTATTTATCTATTAAAAATCCATTTATAAATTATTTTCTCTGGTTTTATAACGTTCTGGACTGGGCCTCGAAATCTAGGAATAGCAGGGGGCTCGGTGCAAGTTTTCCAAGACACAGGGAACAGCAGCCATGGACTGCGGGTTCGTTTATCTGAAAGCTAAGGGGGTTCTTTTGCAATTCGGCCGCGCGGTTATAACAGCGGATGAATCTGGACCGCCAGATCTTGATTCAACGGCCAAGATTACAATGCGAAACGGTATCCTGTCCTGGCCATCCGATCTTGATCCGATGGCCCGGATCAAACGCACCGAAGCGGTACGCAGTGTTCTGATCTGACCCCTTTATTCCATGATCTACGGTCGCTAGCGCATCTAGCCACGCCGTCGATCGAACACGGCGGCGGGCCGGCCTGACGCGGTGGCGCCATGGCCGGTAACCACGAACTCTCCGATCCCAGGCTCAAACTTCGATATGAAAAGCGCTACACGCTACGGAGAAGATGACGAATCTGAAGGAAGGGTTCTCACCGTGATCCTAGGCGCGGAGATCCCTGCCCACGACGGAGGGCGGATCCGTGGCGGTCCGAAGTCCGTCGAGCGATCACGGCCGTCTCCGCCGCACCACAACGCCAGCAAACGGTGCACACGCGACCCACGTTCCCCGGCGGCGCGATTCGCTCCCCACTGCACCCTCTCTCTCGGGCAACGGCGATGGTGGCGGACCGGATGAGGTGAGAAGAGGAGGTTGTAGGCCCAATTTATAGCCCGGGGCGAGGGTATTCATGGCCGACCCCGTCCGGAGGTCCGCGCGGCGAAGATCTTGGTCACGCGCAACGATCCGCATCAAATCGCAGTCCCCAAATTCTCTCTCTGTTTGTTGCCGTGAAAATCGCTGTCGTTGAAGATGAAGCACCTGCTCCATAGTCCCACCAATCAGCGGTTCAATGAGCTAAGGCAAGCGCGCCGCCAGATAGGATCCAGCCCCGAGCGATTCCTACGCAGCCGCGATTCCACTGGTCAGACGCCTGGGAGCGACGCCCGCGCGACTCGGGTTCTGTTACACGGGGGAAGGGAAAGAGCTGACGCGTGGGGTTCACATGTCAGCGAAGGGAGAGCTGAGGCGCGTGCAAGAAGGGCTGGCTTGCGGGCCCGGGTTGTCGGCGCCAGGTCGCGGGTGAGCGCGAGTGGGCCGCGCGAGGTAGAGCGCGTGCGTAGACATCGGTTGGGGTCGCCGACTTGTGGGCCCCGCGCCACAGTGGGCATGGCTGAGCGCGCAGAAACGGGCTGGGTGGGCCGGCAGGAGCAAATTCGGCCCAGGCTAGGTTTGTCCTTTTCTTTTTCTTTTTCTTTTGTTTTCTGTTTTTGTTTTCAAATTCAATTTTAAATATTCAAACCAAATTCAAATTTTATTTTTGAATTTTAGATTCCTAAAATCAAACATAATCCGAAGGAAATTTAGACTTTATTGTTTGGATTATTTATTTATTTTTAACAAGTATATATTCTTGCCTTCCCATTCATTTTCTATTCCTTATTCCAAATTCAAATTTATACTTCTTCTTTAGTTTTCAGATTTTTCAAATGTAGCAATTGAAACCCAAAGGTGAATATAAACCATACTATTTTAATATTACTAATTTAAGTTTTATTCTCCTTGTTATTTATTTCATGGGATGTATAAATGGTTTCCTTTAAAAGAAAAATCCTTTTCTCATCATTTTTCTTATTTCCTAATTTCCAAAGCATTATGATACTTTGTTTATATATATTTTTTTCTACTAATTTTGGGTCTTACAGTCGACAAGGCCAATCCTACTTTATTTACTAAAACTGTTGACAATGATTTGTTTGTATGCCAAATTTATGTTGATGATATTATATTTGGGTCCACTAACGAATCTACATGTGAAGAATTTAGTAGGATCATGACACAGAAATTCGAGATGTCAATGATGGGGGAGTTGAAGTATTTCTTAGGATTTCAAGTAAAGCAACTCCAAGAGGGCACCTTCATTAGCCAAACGAAGTATACTCAAGACATTCTAAACAAGTTTGGTATGAAGGATGCCAAGCCCATCAAGACACCCATGGGAACCAATGGGCATCTCGACCTCGACACGGAAGGTAAATCCGTAGATCAAAAGGTATACCGGTCGATGATAGGTTCATTACTCTATTTATGTGCATCTCGACCGGACATTATGCTTTCCGTATGCATGTGTGCAAGATTCCAAGCCGACCCTAAGGAATCTCACCTTACGGCCGTAAAACGAATCTTGAGATATTTGGCTTATACTCCTAAGTTTGGGCTTTGGTACCCTCGGGGATCCACATTTGATTTAATTGGTTATTCCGATGCCGATTGGGCAGGGTGCAAAATCAATAGAAAGAGCACATCGGGGACTTGCCAGTTTTTGGGAAGGTCCTTGGTGTCTTGGGCTTCAAAGAAGCAAAATTCTGTGGCTCTTTCAACCGCCGAAGCCGAGTATATTGCCGCAGGCCATTGTTGCGCGCAATTGCTTTTGATGAGGCAAACCCTTAGGGACTATGGTTACAAATTAACCAAAGTTCCTCTTCTATGTGATAATGAGAGTTCAATCCGCATGGCGGATAATCCCGTTGAGCATAGCCGCACTAAACACATAGCCATTCGGTATCATTTTCTTTGGGATCACCAACAAAAGGGGGATATCGAGATTGCATATATTAACACTAAAGATCAATTAGTCGATATCTTTACCAAGCCATTGGATGAACAAACTTTTACCCGACTTAGGCATGAGCTAAATATTCTTGATTCTAGAAATTTCTTTTGATGTCTTGCACACATAGCTCATAAATATACCTTTGATCATCTCTTTCATGTGCTATGACTAATGTGTTTTCAAGTGTATTTCAAACCAAGTCATAGGTATATTGAAAGGGAATTGGAGACTTCGGCGAAAACAAAGGCTTCCACTCCACTCCATAACTCATCCTTCGCCGTCGCTCCGAGCAATTCCTCGTCTTTGGTATAATCTTCACTCATATGTCTTATTTGCCAAAGGGGAGAAAATAGTTAGCCAAGGGCTTATATTTCACTCTAAGTATCCGTTTTTGGCGATTCATGCCAAAGGGGGAGAGAGTATGAGCCCAAAGCAAAAGGACCGCACCACCACCAAATTTTAAAACTTATGATTTTCAAATTAGTATCTCTTTGTGTTAAAAATGGGAAGAAAGTAGTATTTTCAAAAATTGATATCTTAAAATCCTCTTGAACACTAAAAGGAGGATTTCATTAAGGGGGAGTTTTGTTTAGTCAAAGGAAAAGCATTTGAAACAAGGGGAGAAAATTTCAAAACTTAAAAATGCTTCGCAAAATCTTATTCATTTACCTTTGACTGTTTTGCAAAAGGACTTTGAAAAAGATTTACAAAAAGAATTTGCAAAAACAAAACATGTGGTGCAAGCGTGGTCCAAAATGTTAAAAATAAAGAAACAATCCATGCATATCTAGTAAGTAATATTTATTGGCTCAATTCTAAGTAACCTTTGCACTTACATATGCAAACTAGTTCAAATATGCACTTCTATATTTGCTTTGGTTTGTGTTGGCATCAATCACCAAAAAGGGGGAGATTGAAAGGGAATTAGGCTTACACCTAGATTCCTAATTGATTTTGGTGGTTGAATTGCCCAACACAAATAATTGGACTAACTAGTTTGCTCTAGTCTATAAGTTCTACAGGTGCCAAAGGTTCACAATAAGCCAATAAAAAGACCAAGAAAAAGGGTTCAAACAAAAGAGCAAAGGGACAACCGAAGGCACCCTGGTCTGGCGCACTGGACTGTCCGGTGCACCACCGGACAGTGTCCGGTGCACCAGGGGACTCCAAGCTGAACTCTTCACCTTTGGGAAAAATCAGAGGCGCTTCGCTATAATTCACCGGACTGTCCGGTGGACCACCGGACAGTGTCCGGTGCTCCAGAGGAGAGCGACTCTGAACTCGCCAGCTTCGGGAATCAGCTCCGCTATAATTCACCGGACATGTCCGATGCACACCGGACTGTCCGGTGTAACGGCGGAGCAACGGCTACTTCAAGCGCAACGGTCGTCTGCAACACATTAAATGCGCGCCAGCGCGCGCAGAGGAGCAGAGCACGCGTGGGTGGCACACCGGACAGCCTACAGGGCTTGTCCGGTGCACCATCGGACAGCCAGGCGGGCCCACACGTCAGAGCTCCAACGGTCGAACCCTAACGGCCGGGTGACGTGGCCGGCGCACCGGACAGTGTCCGGTGCGCCCGTCGACAGCAGCCTTCACCAAACGGCTAGTTTGGTGGTTGGGGTTATAAATACCCCCAACCACCCCACATTCAAGTCATCCAAGTTTTCCACCTTCCAACCATTTACAAGAGCTCTAGCATTCAATTCTAGACACACCCAAGTGATCAAATCCTCTCCAAATTCCACACAAAGCTTTAGTGATTAGTGAGAGAGATTTGTTGTGTTCTTTTGAGCTCTTGCACTTGGATTGCTTCTTTCTTTCATTCTTTCTTGCGATCATCTCAATTGTAATCGAGACAAGAGACACCAATTGTGTGGTGGTCCTTGCGGGGAAGTTTGTTCCCATTTGATTGAGAGAAGAAGCTCACTCGGTCCGAGGGACCGTTTGAGAGAGGGAAAGGGTTGAAAGAGACCCGGTCTTTGTGACCACCTCAACGGGGAGTAGGTTTGAGAGAACCGAACCTCGGTAAAACAAATCCTTGTGTCTCACTTTTTTATCCGCTTGCGATTTGTTTTTACGCCCTCTCTCGGACTCGCATTGTATTTCTAACGCTAACTCGGCTTGTAGTTGTGATTAACTTTGTAAATTTTAGTTTCGCCCTATTCACCCCCCCTCTAGGCGACTTTCACCACCTCAACGGGGAGTAGGTTCGCAAGAACCAAACCTCGGTAAAACAAATCACCGTGCCAGCTGTTCTTATTTGCTTGTGATTTGTTTTCTCCCTCTCTTTCGGACTAGTTTATATTTCTAACGCTAACCCCGGCTTGTAGTTGTGCTTAAGTTTGTAATTTTCAGATTCCGCCTATTCACCCCCCTCTAGGCGATTTTCAATTGGTATCAGAGCCCAGTGCTTCATTAGAGCCTAACTGTAACACCCTAAAATTCAATCTTGTGAAGACAAAGAAAAATTCTCAAAGATTTTAAATCAAAACACCTTTCCTTAAAGATAATCATAATTTAGAAGTTTCCACTCATGAATATGTTAAAAATACATAATTAAAGATACTTGGATATTCTAAATTACCTTTGGATTGGGATATATAAAAGAATTAGGATTAAACTATTTCTTAATATATATAGTCTACAATATGAATTTGATTTTCCCTAGAAGTAATAAGGTAGGGATTATTCTACTATATGATTAAAAGCTTGTCTAAAAGAACTAAAAATAAATAAAGAAATATATAAAATATGTTTTTGCACATTATGCTGAAGTTCTATATGTGTATCCAAATTAAAGTGTTTGAACTTTAAACTTGTGTTGATTTGAAATTCAAATGGAAAGGAAAAATAGAAAATAGAAAATAAATGGGAAAGGGAGAAAAGAGAAGAGATATGAAAAATATACATAAAATGTATAACCAAATATCTTCAGGTTTAGCATTTTTAATTTCAAAAAGATGAGTTTATAAATGAAGATCCATACAAAGTTTGAATTTGAACTTGAACTCAATTTGGATTTGAAAATGAAAAAAAAAACAGAAAATATAAAAAGAAAAAGATAAAAGGAGCTAGCTGGGCCGACTTCGCGCATTCGGCCCATCTCCACTCATCACACGCGCGCGGCCCAACTTGCTCCCGCCGTTCCTGCTCTCGCTGACAACGTGGGGCCCTCACTTCAGTCTCTCAGCCCGCGACCGCGCTGCCCTTCTCTGAGACTGCGATCTGGGCCCTCCTCGTCAGTCTCCCACACGCACGCTCGCTTGCCTTTCTCTTTCGCTGATCCGCGGGGCCCGCACGTCGGGTCGTCCCCTTCGCGTAACAGAAGCCGCGCGGAAGACTCGGCTGCCGTTGCGAGACCAGGTCGCTCGCCCTTGCCGCGGAATTCTCGCGCATGACCGGTTCAACCGTCGCGGGGGATAAAAGACACCGTCCCCTCACCTTTTCCCTATAGCTATCCAGACGACGTGCGATCAGAGAAGGTAGAGAAGGGAAAGCGGGTGCCGCCGTGGGGCCTCCTATCGCGACGCCGGGAATACGGCCTCGGGGTGGAGCCTAGGGTGCTCGGTGACCTTCGGCCAGGTGTGTGGATCCAGTTGGAGGGGGGATTGGCGCCCGAGAGTCCTTTGTGCGGTGTGAATTGCTCGCCGGAGCGACGACCCCGCGGAGGAGCCGCTCGTGCGCGTGAGTCGGTGGTTGAGTTGCCGCCGTATCGGTATGTGACCCTCTCCCATATTCGTTGTGCTCTACCATGCGTCCTGCGGGGCTCGGATTGGCGATTGGCGCACGGAATCGCCGGTGAGAGTTCGCCGGAGTGCCTTGTGCCGCGCGGTGTGCGCGCCGCTGCCCTGGGAAGCACGGGGGTAGGTGATGACCCCTGGACCGTTAGATCGGGCGTGTTCGGTCAGGATTAGAAGCAGGCGTAGTGAGCTCGGGTACCGTTGATCTGATAGCGTACGGTCCCGATTGGATGCGTCGTACCCGTTCACTGATTTCGTCCGAGCCGTTGGATCGGGATCCGATAGTCGGGGTTGAGCGCGATGTGTAACACACCAGGATCTAATCTGTAGCGTCCAGTGGTGATCGTGCGGCTGACATTTAGAGATACCCCTTCGCGATGGTCATTTTTCTAAAGAGCCCTTCGCTTATTAGAAAATCAACCCGCCGTCCAGTCTGACTGTGCGCTGTGTCTGTGGCATCTTACCCCGAGCCCCCTGACCTTTCTTATAATTGAGGCCCAATCCAGAACATAATAAAACCAGGGAAAATTATTATTAAATAGATTTTTAATATGAAAATAATTGCTAAAACTTAGATAATTCATAGAAAATCCATTTTAGCTCCAAATTGAGTCATTCCAATTCCTAAAATTTTGTAATAATATTCTCTACCATTTAGAATCACTGTTTTGACATGAACTCTGTCAGAAAATTTATTTATCATTTAATCATATTATAATCACCTTAAACCTTAGGAAAATCATAACTTGGATTCTACAACTCCAAAATTAATAATTCCTTTTCCTGTGAACTTATTTTAATATGTAGATTATTAATATGTATTTTGCATATATGTTTGGTGTAATGTTAATTTTGCCTATACCATGTATGTTGTATTGCTACGACTAGCAGTGAGGTCACGAATCACCTGAAGATCATCCTGGTACCTGGATTCTCAAGGCCCAGGCAAGTTGTGCCCTTGATCACTTACTTTTCCCAGCCATGTTCTTATTAATTTTAATGATCTGCATAGGTTAATTTTGATGGGAACCTTTATGTACCCCAGTTTTGATTATCTCTATACCTTGTTCACCCCTGGAATATTTTTGGGTAGTACTTGCTATTGCTTTATGTGGATTGGGTATGGAGATTCATCATTCATGATTATTCTGTTATTATCTTGTTATTATTACTGTTCATGTTAAGATCATTAAATTAATGGGAACATGGAGCGACCACCCGGGAAAACAGTGCTACCACAAGGGTAGTATGGGATGCCCTTGGCTGATTAATTAGGAAAGCTAGTGGAAGACTACCTTACCCGAAAGGGGCAAGGGCAGTAGGGGAGAGGTCAGTGCGGGGAGGTCCCTGGTTGATTTTGCTGCGATGGCTATCAGCCAGGAACCCTTTACTGGATCTTCCCATAAACTGTAGCGGGTTTTCGGAAGCTAGTGGAACTTTGTAAAGGCCTCGTAGTGGATCCCTAGCCATTCACCTCGGTAGTGTCTAAGGGCCTTGCAAACCCAGGCGACATGGGATACACGACTTGTGGGTAAAGATGCGCAACCTCTGCAGAGTGTAAAACTGGTATACTAGCCGTGCTCACGGTCATGAGCAGCTCGGACCCTCACATGATTAATTTATGGAACTAAATTCAATTTGTCATATGCATTGCATTGCAGGTGGTGTTGTTACTTTTTGATCTATTACTTAATTGGGTTTGGTATTTACTTATACTTAGTAACTGCTAATAAAATTTTGACCAACTTTAAAAGCAATGCTCAGCTCTAACCATCTTCTTTGGTAAGCCTTACACTTTATGAGCTCCCACCTTTGGCGAGTTCATGCACATTATTCCCCACAACTTGTTGAGCGATGAACGTATGTGAGCTCACTCTTGCTGTCTCACATACACCACAGGTCAAGACCAGGTACTGCAGGATGATGCTCATGGAGGATGCTGTGATGAGTTCGTGAGAGGTCTAGGTCGTCGTCTCCCAGTCAACTTTGGGTTGCTGGACCGTTGTCTCCTTATAATGTAATTATTTATTTTGTATAGAACTCCTGTTATATGTAAAGATGTGACATTCGATCCTGTGCCACTATACATCATATGTATGAGACTTGGTCCCAGCATACCTGGTGTTTATGTTAACCCCGGGTTTTGGACCCCTAAAATCCGGGTGTTACAGAAGTGGTATCAGAGCAAGGTTGACTGTAGGACGAAACCTAGATAGAACTGGACAACCATTATTTACTTACCTCTGCTACTCTGATTCTTTTCTAAACTTCTCTTAATCTTTCTCATCTATTTCCGCTATACTCTGATTATTCTTACCTTTTCTTTTCTGAAGACAAATGTGGATTTCACACTTTGAAATCCTATGCCCAAATTGACTCTAGGAATAGGAGACCTATTCTTAGGTACAAAAACAAAACTATTTTTATAGATATCTATGAACTTGAATGTTTGTTCTTATGATACTTGCCTGATTTGGATCTTTGATTGAGTGTGATGAGTTGTGGAATGATGTCCACAATTGCATCTGCATATACACATAGGTATAAAAATATATTTATAAAATAACTAGACAACCTAGATTGTCCCCGTTGGAACATAACTAGCTTAAGAGATTTATCCTATCCTAAAAGATCTCATTCCAATCAATTCATCTTATCTTACAAGGTTCTCTCTTATCATAATAGATCCATCTCATCTTAAAAGATACTCATCTTATCTTGAAAAGATTCTATCTAGTCTAGTTATACCAATCTAACCTAAAATTGGTGCCCTAGACCAACTTTACCATATACAACCACCTAACCATATGCAACTACCTTACCCATCAAATAGTTGCATAACCCCCCTCTGTTTTAACCTAACAGAGATTTATAACATATCCTGATAAAATATATCCTACCCAGGAAGATCTATCTAACTAGTCTCATCTAGTCAAACTAGTTATACCAATCTAATCTAATCTAATATGATCTAATCTAATGTGGTCTACTTAAACACATTAGTAATGATGGTAGAAGAGACTTAACCCTACTAGCCATGTATTAACTTGTCTTAGCACATTGGATCAATTCAACCATAAGCTAACCCAACCCATAGAGCCATGATGAATGGTATAACCTTTCTATTCCCACCTAACAACAAACAAACTTTTTACCTACATCTTGTAGTCTATCTCACCCATATATATCTCTTATCTTGACTGATTCCATCTTACCCTTGGATATTCACCTTATCTGATTGGTTACCCCAATCTGGACATAAAACAAAGATTAAGCCCTACCAAAGAACCTATAGATTATGACCAACTACTAGCTTATTCATTCCGCTTATTGAATAAATTCCATTGCAAAACTATTACCATATGCTTCTAACTTTCATGGTCAATACCAGGAAAGGAAAGATTATCACGCAACAACAAACAGAAAATGAATCCTCCAAAGCCTACACCTGTTGAAATCGATCAAGTGGTTGCTACCCAAAGACTGGTAATACAACAGTTAACAGACCTGGTGACCGAGATGCAAAATCAGATAAGACAACAACGCGAGGAAATACGTCAGGCCCGTCAAGAAATAAGGCAAGCACGGTTGGAGAGACAACAACAACAACAACCCCCACCACCACCAGCTTCACCAAGCCACATAGATATAGATTATGATGATTTGTAGATCTAGATGTTACTTTAGTTAGTAGATAATATGATATTATTCTAGAAGGAACAATAAGGTCTATTGACCCTATGTTTTGTTAAAGAATTATACCTCATGCTGAGATTTCTTTGTTTGTGCATATGAGCATACATCCCTTTTCTTACAAATCTCGAGGACGAGATTATTTTTAAGGGGGGTAGGATTTGTAACACCCTAAAATTCAATCTTGTGAAGACAAAGAAAAATTCTCAAAGATTTTAAATCAAAACACCTTTCCTTAAAGATAATCATAATTTAGAAGTTTCCACTCATGAATATGTTAAAAATACATAATTAAAGATACTTGGATATTCTAAATTACCTTTGGATTGGGATATATAAAAGAATTAGGATTAAACTATTTCTTAATATATATAGTCTACAATATGAATTTGATTTTCCCTAGAAGTAATAAGGTAGGGATTATTCTACTATATGATTAAAAGCTTGTCTAAAAGAACTAAAAATAAATAAAGAAATATATAAAATATGTTTTTGCACATTATGCTGAAGTTCTATATGTGTATCCAAATTAAAGTGTTTGAACTTTAAACTTGTGTTGATTTGAAATTCAAATGGAAAGGAAAAATAGAAAATAGAAAATAAATGGGAAAGGGAGAAAAGAGAAGAGATATGAAAAATATACATAAAATGTATAACCAAATATCTTCAGGTTTAGCATTTTTAATTTCAAAAAGATGAGTTTATAAATGAAGATCCATACAAAGTTTGAATTTGAACTTGAACTCAATTTGGATTTGAAAATGAAAAAAAAAACAGAAAATATAAAAAGAAAAAGATAAAAGGAGCTAGCTGGGCCGACTTCGCGCATTCGGCCCATCTCCACTCATCACACGCGCGCGGCCCAACTTGCTCCCGCCGTTCCTGCTCTCGCTGACAACGTGGGGCCCTCACTTCAGTCTCTCAGCCCGCGACCGCGCTGCCCTTCTCTGAGACTGCGATCTGGGCCCTCCTCGTCAGTCTCCCACACGCACGCTCGCTTGCCTTTCTCTTTCGCTGATCCGCGGGGCCCGCACGTCGGGTCGTCCCCTTCGCGTAACAGAAGCCGCGCGGAAGACTCGGCTGCCGTTGCGAGACCAGGTCGCTCGCCGCCGCCGCGGAATTCTCGCGCATGACCGGTTCAACCGTCGCGGGGGATAAAAGACACCGTCCCCTCACCTTTTCCCTATAGCTATCCAGACGACGTGCGATCAGAGAAGGTAGAGAAGGGAAAGCGGGTGCCGCCGTGGGGCCTCCTATCGCGACGCCGGGAATACGGCCTCGGGGTGGAGCCTAGGGTGCTCGGTGACCTTCGGCCAGGTGTGTGGATCCAGTTGGAGGGGGGATTGGCGCCCGAGAGTCCTTTGTGCGGTGTGAATTGCTCGCCGGAGCGACGACCCCGCGGAGGAGCCGCTCGTGCGCGTGAGCCGGTGGTTGAGTTGCCGCCGTATCGGTATGTGACCCTCTCCCATATTCGTTGTGCTCTACCATGCGTCCTGCGGGGCTCGGATTGGCGATTGGCGCACGGAATCGCCGGTGAGAGTTCGCCGGAGTGCCTTGTGCCGCGCGGTGTGCGCGCCGCTGCCCTGGGAAGCACGGGGGTAGGTGATGACCCCTGGACCGTTAGATCGGGCGTGTTCGGTCAGGATTAGAAGCAGGCGTAGTGAGCTCGGGTACCGTTGATCTGATAGCGTACGGTCCCGATTGGATGCGTCGTACCCGTTCACTGATTTCGTCCGAGCCGTTGGATCGGGATCCGATAGTCGGGGTTGAGCGCGATGTGTAACACACCAGGATCTAATCTGTAGCGTCCAGTGGTGATCGTGCGGCTGACATTTAGAGATACCCCTTCGCGATGGTCATTTTTCTAAAGAGCCCTTCGCTTATTAGAAAATCAACCCGCCGTCCAGTCTGACTGTGCGCTGTGTCTGTGGCATCTTACCCCGAGCCCCCTGACCTTTCTTATAATTGAGGCCCAATCCAGAACATAATAAAACCAGGGAAAATTATTATTAAATAGATTTTTAATATGAAAATAATTGCTAAAACTTAGATAATTCATAGAAAATCCATTTTAGCTCCAAATTGAGTCATTCCAATTCCTAAAATTTTGTAATAATATTCTCTACCATTTAGAATCACTGTTTTGACATGAACTCTGTCAGAAAATTTATTTATCATTTAATCATATTATAATCACCTTAAACCTTAGGAAAATCATAACTTGGATTCTACAACTCCAAAATTAATAATTCCTTTTCCTGTGAACTTATTTTAATATGTAGATTATTAATATGTATTTTGCATATATGTTTGGTGTAATGTTAATTTTGCCTATACCATGTATGTTGTATTGCTACGACTAGCAGTGAGGTCACGAATCACCTGAAGATCATCCTGGTACCTGGATTCTCAAGGCCCAGGCAAGTTGTGCCCTTGATCACTTACTTTTCCCAGCCATGTTCTTATTAATTTTAATGATCTGCATAGGTTAATTTTGATGGGAACCTTTATGTACCCCAGTTTTGATTATCTCTATACCTTGTTCACCCCTGGAATATTTTTGGGTAGTACTTGCTATTGCTTTATGTGGATTGGGTATGGAGATTCATCATTCATGATTATTCTGTTATTATCTTGTTATTATTACTGTTCATGTTAAGATCATTAAATTAATGGGAACATGGAGCGACCACCCGGGAAAACAGTGCTACCACAAGGGTAGTATGGGATGCCCTTGGCTGATTAATTAGGAAAGCTAGTGGAAGACTACCTTACCCGAAAGGGGCAAGGGCAGTAGGGGAGAGGTCAGTGCGGGGAGGTCCCTGGTTGATTTTGCTGCGATGGCTATCAGCCAGGAACCCTTTACTGGATCTTCCCATAAACTGTAGCGGGTTTTCGGAAGCTAGTGGAACTTTGTAAAGGCCTCGTAGTGGATCCCTAGCCATTCACCTCGGTAGTGTCTAAGGGCCTTGCAAACCCAGGCGACATGGGATACACGACTTGTGGGTAAAGATGCGCAACCTCTGCAGAGTGTAAAACTGGTATACTAGCCGTGCTCACGGTCATGAGCAGCTCGGACCCTCACATGATTAATTTATGGAACTAAATTCAATTTGTCATATGCATTGCATTGCAGGTGGTGTTGTTACTTTTTGATCTATTACTTAATTGGGTTTGGTATTTACTTATACTTAGTAACTGCTAATAAAATTTTGACCAACTTTAAAAGCAATGCTCAGCTCTAACCATCTTCTTTGGTAAGCCTTACACTTTATGAGCTCCCACCTTTGGCGAGTTCATGCACATTATTCCCCACAACTTGTTGAGCGATGAACGTATGTGAGCTCACTCTTGCTGTCTCACATACACCACAGGTCAAGACCAGGTACTGCAGGATGATGCTCATGGAGGATGCTGTGATGAGTTCGTGAGAGGTCTAGGTCGTCGTCTCCCAGTCAACTTTGGGTTGCTGGACCGTTGTCTCCTTATAATGTAATTATTTATTTTGTATAGAACTCCTGTTATATGTAAAGATGTGACATTCGATCCTGTGCCACTATACATCATATGTATGAGACTTGGTCCCAGCATACCTGGTGTTTATGTTAACCCCGGGTTTTGGACCCCTAAAATCCGGGTGTTACACTAACCGCTCGAAGTGATGTCGGGAGATCACGCCAAGAAGGAGATGGTGACCGGTGAGAAGCCCGCTACAAGTCTCGGGAAGGCTCCGTCAAGGGAGTCCGGCTCCAAAGGAAAGGGAGAATCACACTCCCACAACAAGTCGCATCAGAGTGGCGACAAAAAGAAGAAGATGAAGAAGGTGGTCTACTACGAGACCGATTCTTCGTCGTCATCCACCTCCGGCTCTGACGCGCCGTCCGTAACTTCTAAGCGCCATGAGCGCAAGAAGTTTAGTAAGATTCCCCTACGCTACCCTCGCATTTCTAAACGTACTCCATTGCTTTCCGTTCCATTAGGCAAACCACCGGTTTTTTATGGTGAAGATTATAACATGTGGAGTGATAAAATGAGACATCATCTAACCTCACTCCACACTAGTATTTGGGACGTTGTTGAGTTTGGTGTACAGGTACCATCCGTAGGGGATGAGGACTATGATTCGGACGAAGTTGCCCAAATACGACACTTCAACTCACAAGCCACCACAATACTTCTCGCCTCTCTAAGTCGAGAGGAGTATAACAAGGCGCAAGGATTGAAGAGCGCCAAGGAGATTTGGGACGTACTCAAAACGACACACGAAAAAGACGAGGTGACGAAGATCACCAAGAGGGAAACGATCGAGGGGGAGCTCGGTCGCTTCATGCTCAACCAAGGAGAAGACCCGCAAGCCATGTACAACCGGCTAAAAACCTTGGTGAACCAAGTGCGCAACCTCGGGAGCACCAAGTGGGATGACCATGAAATGGTCAAGGTTATTTTTAGATCACTCATATTTATTAACCCCACTCAAGTTCAATTAATTCGTGGTGATCCAAGATATAAACTAATGTCTCCCGAGGAAGTGATCGGCAAATTTGTGAGCTTTGAATTGATGATCCAAGGCTCCAAGAAGATCATCGAGCAAGGCGCCTCCTCCTCCGTACCCGAAGCACAACCTGTTGCATTCAAGGCAACAGAGGAGAAGACAGAAGACTCTACACCGAGTAGGGTCCCCATCGACGCCTCCAAGCTCGACAATGAGGAGATGGCGCTCATCATCAAGAGCTTCCGCCAAATCCTCAAACAAAGGAAGGGGAAAGATTACAAGCCCCGTTCCACGAAGGTTTGCTACAAGTGTGGTAAGCCCGGTCATTTCATTGCTAAATGTCCATTATCTAGTGATAGTGACAGGGGCGACGACAAGAAGGGAAAGAGGAGAGAAAAGAAGAGGTACTACAAGAAGAAGGGCAGCGATGCCCATGTTTGCCGGGAGTGGGACTCCGACGAGAGCTCCACCGACTCCTCCTCCGACAAGGACGCCGCCAACATCGCCGTCAACAAAGGGCTCCTCTTCCCCAACGTCGGCCACAAGTGTCTTATGGCGAAGGACGACAAGAAGAAGGTAAAATCCAAATCCTCCACTAAGTATGCAACATCTAGTGATGAGGCTAATTCTAGTGATGATGTGGATAATTTGTTTACTCTTTTTGCCAACTTAAACATGGAACAAAAGGAAAAATTAAATGAATTGATTAGCGCTATTCATGAGAAGGATGAACTCTTGGATAGCCAAGAGGACTTCCTAATTAAAGAGAACAAAAAGCATGTTAAAGTTAAAAATGCTTATGCTCAGGAGGTAGAGAAAAATGAAAAATTAACTAGTGAGCTAAGCACTTGCCATGACATTGTTTCCAACCTTAGAAATGAAAATGCAAAATTAATTGCTAAGGTTGAAAAGTTTGATGTTTGTGATGATTTAATTGTTAATCTTAGAAATGACAATGCCAATTTAATTACTAAGATTGACAAATTGAATGCCTCTCTTTCTAGCCTTAAAATTGAAAATGAAAAATTAATTGCTAAGGCTAAAGACTTAGATGTTTGCAATGTTTCCATTTCCAATCTTAGAGATGAAAATGCTATTTTACATGCTAAGATTGTTGAATTAAATGATTGCAAACCCTCTACATCTACCGTTGAGCATGTTTCTATTTGCACTAGATGTAGAGATGTTAATGTAGATGCTATTCATGATCACCTTGCTTTAATTAAACAACAAAATGATCACATAGCTACATTAACTGCTAAAATCAATGAGCATGACTTGGAAAATGAGAAATTTAAATTTGCTAGAAGTATGCTCTATAGTGGGAGACGCCCTGGCATTAAGGATGGCATTGGCTTCCAACAGGGAGACAATGTCAAGCTTAATGCCCCTCCAGAAAGATTGTCTAACTTTGTTAAGGGCAAAGCTCCCATGGTTCAGGATAACGAGGGTTACATTTTGTACCCTGCCGGCTATCCCGAACACAAAAATAGGAGAATTCATTCTAGGAAGTCTCACTCTGGATCTCATCATGCTTTTATGTATAAGAGTGAGACATCTAGTTCTAGGCAATCCACTCATGCTAAATTGCCTAAGAAGAAAACTCCTGTTGCATCAAATGACCATAACATTTCATTCAAGACTTTTGATGCTTCCTATGTGCTAACTAACAAATCAGGCAAGGTAGTTGCCAAATATGTTGGGGTCAAACACAAGGGATCAAAGACTTGTGTTTGGGTACCCAAAGTTCTTGTATCTAATGTCAAAGGACCCAAAACTGTTTGGGTACCTAAAATCAAGAACTAAATCTGTTTTGTAGGTTTATGCATCCGGGGGCTCAAGTTGGATCATCAACATCGGGTGCACAAACCATATGACTGGGGAGAAAAAGATGTTCTCCTCCTACGAGAAAAACCAAGATCCCCAACGAGCTATCACATTCGGGGATGGAAATCAAGGTTTGGTCAAAGGATTGGGTAAAATTGCTATATCACCTAACCATTCTATTTCCAATGTTTTTCTTGTAGATTCTTTAGATTACAACTTGCTTTCTGTTTCTCAATTATGCAAAATGGGTTACAACTGTCTTTTCACGGATACAGGTGTTACTGTCTTTAGAAGAAGTGATGATTCAGTAGCTTTTAAGGGAGTGTTAGAGGGTCAGCTATACTTAGTTGATTTCGATAGAGCTGAACTCAAAACTTGCTTAATTGCTAAGACTAACATGGGTTGGCTCTGGCATCGCCGACTAGCCCATGTTGGGATGAAGAATCTTCACAAGCTTCTAAAGGGAGAACCCATTTTGGGACTAACAAATGTGCATTTTGAGAAAGACAGGATTTGTAGCGCATGCCAAGCAGGGAAGCAAGTTGGTGTTCATCATCCACACAAGAACATCATGACAACTGACAGGCCACTCGAGCTCCTCCACATGGACCTATTCGGCACGATAGCTTACATAAGCATCGACGGGAGTAAGTACTATCTAGTTATTGTGGATGATTATTCTCGCTTCACTTGGGTATTCTTTTTACAGGATAAATCTCAAACCCAAGAGACTTTGAAAGGATTCTTGAGACGGGCTCAAAATGAGTTCGGCTTGAGGATCAAGAAAATTAGAAGCAACAACAGGACGGAGTTCAAGAACTCACAAATAGAAGGCTTTCTTGAGGAAGAGGGCATCAAGCATGAGTTCTCTTCTCCCTACACGCCACAACAAAATGGTGTAGTGGAGAGGAAGAATAGGACTCTATTGGACATGGCAAGGACCATGATTGATGAATACAAGACTTCGGATCAGTTTTGGGCCGAGGCGGTCAACACCGCTTGCTACGCCATCAACTGGTTATATCTACACCGAATCCTCAAGAAGACATCATACGAACTCCTCACCGGTAAAAAGCCCAATGTTTCATATTTTAGAGTCTTTGGTAGCAAATGCTTTATTCTTGTTAAAAGAGGTAGAAAATCTAAATTTGCTCCTAAGGCTGTAGAAGGCTTTTTACTAGGATATGATTCAAACACAAGGGCATATAAAGTCTTTAACAAGTCCACTGGACTAGTTGAAGTTTCTTGTGACATTGTGTTTGATGAGACTAACAGCTCTCAAGTAGAGCAAGTTGATCTTGATGAATTAGATGATGAAGAGGCTCCGTGCGTCGCGCTAAGGAACATGTCCATCGGGGATGTGTGTCCTAAGGAATTTGAAGAGCCTCCACAAGCACAAGATCAACGATCTTCCTCCATACAAGCATCTCCACCAACTCAAGATGAGGATGAGGCTCAAGATGATGAAGGAGAAGATCAAGAAGATGAGCCACCTCAAGAGGAGGACAAGGATCAAGGGGGAGATGCCGATGATAAAGACAAGGAAGATGAACAAAATCAAAGGCCGCCACACCCAAGAGTCCACCAAGCAATCCAACGAGATCACCCCGTGAATACCATCCTAGGAGACATTCATAAGGGGGTAACCACTCGATCTCGTGTTGCTCATTTTTGTGAACATTACTCTTTTGTTTCCTCTATTGAGCCACACAGGGTAGAGGAAGCACTTCAAGATTCGGATTGGGTGTTGGCGATGCAAGAGGAGCTCAACAACTTCACGAGGAATGCGGTATGGCATTTAGTTCCACGTCCTAATCAAAATGTTGTAGGAACCAAGTGGGTCTTTCGCAACAAACAAGATGAGCATGGTGTGGTGACAAGGAACAAGGCACAACTTGTGGCCAAAGGGTATTCACAAGTCGAAGGTTTGGGTTTTGGAGAAACCTATGCACCCGTAGCTAGGCTTGAGTCAATTCGTATATTACTTGCCTATGCTACTTACCATGGCTTTAAGCTCTATCAAATGGACGTGAAGAGTGCCTTCCTTAATGGACCAATCAAGGAAGAGGTCTATGTTGAGAAACCTCCCGGCTTTGAAGATAGTGAGTATCCTAACCACGTGTATAAACTCTCTAAGGCGCTTTATGGGCTCAAGCAAGCCCCAAGAGCATGGTATGAATGCCTAAGAGATTTTATTATCACTAATGGCTTCAAAGTCGGCAAGGCCAATCCTACTTTATTCACTAAAACCATTGAAAATGATTTGTTTGTATGCCAAATTTATGTTGATGATATCATATTTGGGTCTACTAACAAATCTATTTGTGAAGAGTTTAGTAGGATCATGATTCAAAAATTCGAGATGTCTATGATGGGGGAGTTGAAGTATTTTCTAGGATTTCAAGTCAAGCAACTCCAAGAGGGCACTTTCATCAGCCAAACGAAGTACATTCAAGATATAATCACCAAGTTTGGAATGAAGGATGCCAAGCCCATCAAGACACCCATGGGAACCAATGGGCATCTCGACCTCGACACGGGAGGTAAATCTGTAGATCAAAAGGTATACCGGTCGATGATAGGATCCTTACTCTATTTATGTGCATCTCGACCGGACATTATGCTTTCTGTATGCATGTGTGCAAGGTTCCAAGCCGACCCTAAGGAAGTTCACCTTAAGGCCGTGAAGAGAATCTTGAGATATTTAGTTCAAACACCTAAGTTTGGTCTTTGGTACCCCAAGGGATCCTCATTTGATTTATTAGGATTTTCCGATGCTGATTGGCTAGAGTGTAAGATTGATAGAAAGAGCACATCAGGGACTTGTCAGTTTCTGGGGAGATCCCTGGTGTCTTGGGCTTCAAAGAAACAAAACTCAGTAGCTCTTTCTACCGCCGAAGCCGAGTACATTGCCGCAGGCCATTGTTGCACGCAATTGCTTTGGATGAGGCAAACCCTTAGGGACTATGGCTATAGATTTAGCAAAGTCCCTCTCCTATGTGACAATGAGAGTGCAATCCGCATGGCGGATAATCCCGTTGAACACAGCCTCACTAAGCACATAGCCATTCGATATCACTTTCTGAGTGATCACCAACAAAAGGGGGATATCGAGATAGCCTATATAAACACCAAAGATCAATTGCTCGATATCTTTACCAAGCCTTTAGATGAGCAATCCTTTACCAAACTTAGGAATGAGCTAAATATTCTTGATTCTAGGAATTTTGATTGATTCTTTGCACACATAGCTCATTTATATACCTTTGATCATATCTCTTTTATGTCTATGACTAATGTGTTTTCAAGTATCATATTATGCTTAGTCATAGATATTGAAAGGGAAATGAAGTATTCGGCAAAGAAGGCGCTTCCACTCAACTCCAATTGTATTTGCCGGTACTCCGCATCGTTCTCCACTTTGGTATAATCTTCACTCACATTTTTGTGTTTGCCAAAGGGGGAGAGAGTTTCTGAAAGGGCTTATATTTCACTCACAAGTATCCGTTTTTGACGATTCATGCCAAAGGGGGAGAAAGTATGAGCCCAAAGCAAAAGGACCGCATCACCACCGTTTTTTTCAAAAAAAGAAGTTTTTCAAGTTGAAATCTTATTGTGTTCAAAAGGGGGAGAAAGTAGTATCTTCAAAACTTGCAAAACCCTCTTGAGCACTAAGAGGAGAATTTTATTTAGGGGGAGTTTTGTTTTAGTCAAAGCAAAAGCATTTGAAACAGGGGGAGAAAATTTCAAATCTTGAAAATGCTTCTTTCAATCTTATTCATGTACCTTTGACTATTTGTAAAAGGTTTTTGAAAAGAATTTTACAAAGGATTTGTAAAAACAAAACCCGTGGTGCAAATGAGGTCCAAAATTTTAAATAAGAAGAAAACCATCCATGCACATCTATTGAAATAAGTATATTGGTTTCAATTCCAAGCAACCTTTGCACTTACATTATGCAAACTAGTTCAATTCTGCACTTTTATATTTGCTTTGGTTTGTGTTGGCATCAATCACCAAAAAGGGGGAGATTGAAAGAGAAATAGGGTCAAACCTTTTCCAATATGAATTTTGGTGGTTGAATTGCCCAACACAATTTACTGGACTAACTAGTTTGCTCTAGAAAATATGTTCTACAGGTGCCAAAGGTTCACAACAAACCAATACAAAGATAAAAGAAGGGGTTCAAAACAAAGGAGCAAAGTATACCGAAGGCAGCCCTGGTCTGGCGCACCGGACTGTCCGGTGTGCCACCGGATAGTGTCCGGTGCACCAGGGAGATCGACGCTGAACTTGCTAACTTCGGGAATTTGAGAGGCCGCTCCACTATAATTCACCGGACTGTCCGGTGTAGCACTAGACTGTCCGGTGTGCCAGCAGAGCAATGGCTACTTCGCGCCAACGGTCGTCTGCAGAAGGCATTAAATGCGCTACAGTGCGCGCCTGCGCGCGCATAAGTCAGAGCAGGCGCCAGATGGCGCACCGGACAGTCTACAGGACCTGTCCGGTGCACCACTGGACTATCCAGTGGCCCCACAAGTCAGAGCTGCAACGGTCGAACCCTAATGGTTGGGTGACGTGGCTGGCGCACCGGACTGTCCGGTGCGCCCGTCGACAGAAGCCATCCCCAACGACCATTTTGGTGGTTGGGGCTATAAATACCCCCAACCACCCCACATTCATGGCATCCAAGTTTTCAGCCTTCAAACCTCATACAAGAGCTATAACATTCAATACAAGACACAAACAAAGAGATCAAATCCTCTCCCAAGTCCGGAATCACTCCAAACAAATTAGTGACTAGAGACAGAGACTTTTGTGTTCTTTTGAGCTCTTGCGCTTGGATTGCTTTTCTTCTTCATCATTCTTGTTTCCATAACACTTGTAATCAAAACAAGAGACACCAATTGTGTGGTGGTCCTTGTAGTGGACTTAGTGTCCCATTTGATTGAGAAGAGAAGCTCACTCGGTCTAAGTGACCGTTTGAGAGAGGGAAAGGATTGAAAGAGACTCGGTCTTTGTGACCACTTCAACGGGGAGTAAGTTCGCAAGAACCAAACCTCGGTAAAACAAATCACCATGCCATCCGTTCTTATTTGCTTGTGATTTATTTTCGCCCTCTCTTTCGGACTCGTTTATATTTCTAACGCTAACCCCGGCTTGTAGTTGTGCTTAAGTTTGTAATTTTCAGATTCCGCCTATTCACCCCCTCCCCTCTAGGCGACTTTCAATTTCACACTTTGAAATCCCTTATCTAAAGTGACCTTTAGAAATAGGAGACCTACTTTTAGGAATAAAAACAAAACTATTTTTATATAGATGTCTATGAACTTAAATGTTTGTTCTTATGATACTTGTTTGATTTGGATCTTTGATTGAGTGTGATGAGTTGTGGAGTAATGTCCACAATTACATCTGCATATACATCTAGGCATAAAGGATAGTATTTATAAAATAACTAGACAATCTAGAATATCCCCATTAAAAGGTAACTAGTATTCCGTATCTATCTCATCTTGACAGATTCTATCTTATCTTTGGACATTCACCTCATACAACTAGTTACCCTAGTCTTGACATAAAACATCTGGTCAAGCCCTGCCAAAGAATCTTCAGTACATAACCAACTATTAGCTTATTCATTCTGCCTACCAAATGATTCCCTTGCAAAACTATCTTACCATATGCTTCTAACTCAGATGGTCAATACCAGGAAGGGAGGAGGAATTGATCTACCTGCCAATCCATATAACCAAAGGGTGCTTAGACAACAACAACAAGCAGAGATGAATCCCACAAATCCTCCACCAGTCGATGCTGATCCAGTTATTACAACCTAGATGCAAATAATGTAGCAAATGGCAGACACTATGGCAGATATGCACGCACAGATGCGACAGGAGCGTCAAGAGATGCGCCAAGAAAGAGAGGATATACGTCAAGAGATGCGCCAAGAGCCGGAGGAGATACGTCAAGAGAGAAGGGCGCAACAGCAACAACAACAAGCACCACTGCCGCCACCTCCACCACCAGCTCCATCCAGGGATAAGCACAGGGAATTCATGAGCAACAAACCACCAACCTTCTCCAACTCCGTGGATCCGCTGCAAGCAGATGACTGGCTAAAGTCCGTAGAGAAGATGCTCAACATAGCTCAGTGCTCAGACAGAGAGAAAGTTCTCTACGCATCGGGTCGTCTTACTGGTCCCGCTGCGGATTGGTGGGATGCGTACTGCGCTGCTCATGCTGCTGTCGACACAATTACCTGGGCAGAATTCTCCACGCAATTCAGGAGTTACCATATTCCTGTGGACTCATGAAGATTAAAAGGAAGGAGTTTCTATCCCTTAAGCAAGGAAGCATGTCTGTGAGTGAATATAGAGACAAATTCATCCAGTTATCTTGATATGCTCCTAGGGATGTAGAGGATGATGAGAAGAAGCAGGAGCTTTTTCTGGATGGTTTGATTGGACTCTTGCAATATCAACTGGTATCACACACATTCCCATCCTTCTAAAGGCTACTTGACAAAGCTATTGCTGTAGAAAACAAGAGGATTATGTTTGGAGAGAAAAGAAGGGCTGCTAACCAAGGACAGGCTAGAAGTAGTTCCCACCCTCGCTATACTACCACTCCAAGTACACCAGCTCGTGGCGGTTCAGGGCAGCAAACTCAACAGGCACCAACTGCTCCTCCGCAAGCAAGCACCCCAGCAGGACCTGTTGCTCCTAACACATCCACCAACAGGGCATGCTTCAAGTGTGGACAACCAGGACACTATGCCAACTACTGTCCTAACAGGGCTGCCTACACTACACCAGCTCCAATGAAGCAAGGTCAGGCTTCGGCAGGAAAGAGTCAACCGCTACCTATCAACCGGGGACAAGCCCATCATGCAGAAGTAGAGACAGAACCTGGTGAACTTGAAATTCAAGAAGAAGAGCTAGTCAAAGATGAAGTAGTCAGTGAAGAAGTCAATGAGCAACAAGAGTAGAGCATAAATGGAAATAAACATAAATATACATACATATATATATATATATTACTATTTGTAAGACCTAAATATTAGTTTCGCCAATAGTAAGTATTTTACTATTTTAGGAATAATAATAAGGTCTATTGACTATATATTTTGCTAATGAGTTATGCATCATGCTGAGATTTCTTTGTTTGTGCATATGTTCTGAGACAATATGAGTGTACATCCTTTTCCTTACAAATCTCGAGGACGAGATTTCTGTTAAGGGGGTAGGATTTGTAAGACCCACAAATAGTAGATTTTTTTTAAAAAAATAAACAAATACAATTATTATAGTGCATTGGGAATTAGGGAATGAAATATATATATGAGAAAGGAATTTTTCTTTTAAAGGAAACCATTTATATCTCCCATGAAATAAATAACAAGGAGAAAAATAAATAATGACATTGTAAACAATAAAAGTTATATTCACATTAGTAATAATTTGGACACTTATAAATTTGAAGATCAAACATGGAATTGAAAAGAGTGAGAAAGGTAATTATGATAAATATTGTGACGGAACCTCCCAAGTAATTAGGCCCACCTACAGTTGTCCTTGTCTAGCAGACATCAGACACCCTGTAGATGTTCCTAAGTCACTTGACAAGCTCGGTATCTTTCCCGACCTCACCAGGAACGTTTCACCCGTCTTGCAGTCATTACAGAACATCGGAGATAAAGAAATGCGGAAGCGAATTACATAAACTTACATTTATTTCAAAAGCAAGCTCGAGTTATTTTATTACAGACCAGTTTAAAAGTGGGTGCATAGAAGTAATAATTATACAAACCAAGGGAGACGCAAACTTCTCCCGAAAGGCTATAAACAAAAGATCCTAGATGGAGGACCGAGTCCTCCCGCACTTCAGTCTTGTTTTTCTTCGTTGGGAACCACCTTGGCACAGAAGCAGCAAAAGTCTGCTACTTCCCCACCTAAAAACAACAAAGGGATAAACCCTGAGTATGGAATTACTCAGCAAGTCTTACCCGACTAAGGAAAAGACTCTCAAGGGTATGCTGGATAAATAGGAATCAAGGAGAGGCTTTACCAAAGATCAACTTATACTTTTGCGGAAGTAGCTTACTAAAGTGAGTCCTTACTTTCAATCTTTTAACGCCATATTAGGTATTAATAGACTCTATTTGCATCTAGTCTAATTTCACATCACATCAAGACAACATCATTTTTATCCATAGTGTTCACGTCCTGACTTTAGGTTGCAGGGAAGTGACCAAGTCTTCATAACCGCGAAGGTACGGCGATCCGAATCGATTATACTCAGCTGAGGATCTCCAATCACACGACATATGTAGCACTTAACCCTTGCATATGTCAACCCGCCACCGGGGTTCTTAAGACCGGATCAGGTTCACGCAAACCGAGAGCACAGATACACCACCGTCCAACCTCTTGCCACGGAGGGTACACGCTACTCTCGCCACCACTCCACTCCCATTTCGTGTTATCTTATTCCGGCCTTAGTCTGCCCGAGGCAAGGCTTACCCATGACGAGGCATGTGACCAGTTAAAGGGTCCTCGGTCAGCACGCCTACATACGCGTTAATCCTTAACCAACCTGGGTAGAACATCACCTGTTCCTACCCCCAAGTCTCAATTTACGTATTTCCATCCTTAGGATTGTGTCTGTTCCTTAGGATGAAAGAGCATCATAGGGAACTTTGCAGTAAGATCCCATCATTGCTCCAAATGAAAATATTCTTGCAGGTAGAAGCCGTCCTTTCTCGAGTTAAATTAAGGACAACCTCTATCCACAAGATCTAAGCAAGGCTAAGCATTTTTGTAAATCATAATTTTGATACTTCACAGAAGTATCTATAAAGGTATGGATATCAAGGAAAGCAATGCATCAAAGGGTTTCAAGTAACTCCTATGAACCTAATGCACATTTCACTAGACTTAAATGTGCGAAAAGTATTTGAAAACACAAGGAAAAGGGTTGCATGCACCGGGGCTTGCCTTTGTTATCAGGTGTGTCCTGCTCGGATCCACAAATATCGAAATACAAGCAGTTGTCTGATTGAGGATCAGAGGTTGGTGGTATCCCTTCTTCAGAGACTTCTTCTTCTTCTTCGTGCTCTAACATAACCATATACATGCATAAGAATGGATGTCATGGGATTCTCATGAGGATGCAAAGATAATATAAACTTATTATCTAAGTCTTGAGTACAACTTTCCTTCACGGTACTCCGAGAACCTAGGGTTTCCGGAGTCAGTAAAGGAGTTCATGGAGCAGGGGGGGTGGTTTTGGGTTCTAGTCATCAAACAAGGTCCAAATCAACCCAAATTCTACCCAAGGCTTCTAAATATTTGTTTAAGTTCACATAAAAAGTTTGGGAAATTTTGGACTTATTATTTATTTTCTAAAAATCCAGAATCAATGGTTTAGGCTATTTTAAATACCCTAAAATTCCCTATTTGATCTAAAAATCATGAGTTTATTTTTATTAAATACTAGGGAAAATAAGGAATCTAGGAAAATTGGTTTCACAATTTTAGCATTTTTCTACATTTTTCTACATATTTCTAAAGTTCTGCGGAAAAAGAAAAGGAAAAACTCTAAACAGTACTGGGCCAAAACTAATCCAGGCGGCCCAAGCCCGAGTGGATTTGCGCTCGCGCTCGCGCCCGCGAGGCGAGTTTGCGCAGAGGCCCTCGGCGTTTTGGCTAACTCAGAACAGGGTCGTTTACTATTGCGCAGAGTCACTGACACTTACAAAAAGACCCCTGCGTTTCTATCAATTCGCAACCGGAAGTCCCCGACGGCGCTCGCGCACCGCCGCGCTCCGGCGAGCATCTACGCCGGCCGATTGGGACCATTACTGGCGCTCTCGAGAGGTTGTCACCGAATTGGATCCTCCCTAATCAATTTATCTAACTCAATTTCACTAATTACCCTATGGTTTGTACTGGCCACGACGACCGTGGATATGGCGGAACGATGAGCGTGTTCTTGGTGATTCATGTCAGTCCAGTACAATTAAAGGGTTCGAGGAGTGTTAGGAGAGCCTAGGGATGCTGGAACATTTAACAGAGGAGTACGAATTCACCTGGAATGGGCTGGCCGCGGTGAAGTGTTCTTGCGGGGTGCTCGACCCGATTTGGGGGAAGTCCCAAATTCGCGTTCTCAGGTGAACCATTGAGGACGATATTTGGTGGCTGGGTGGGTGATGAGGTTACGCAGCTAGGGGAGGGCTCAATTTATAGGCGGTTTAGACGGTGGCCGTGAATTTTGAGGAGGACGCGCGGCGGCCGGAGGGAAAGAAGAACACTGGCGCAAGTAAATTCGTGGCAAACGGCGTGGCATTCTCCCCGACGACGATGGGACAGCCTTAAGGTGTCACGGTGGTGCGGTGGAAAGGCTAAGCCACGCGGCACATGGCCGGGAGGCGGCGGTCACCGGCGAGGTAATCCGCGCTAGCCGCAAAGCAGAAGAGGAAGACGACGGTGAGTCACCGGAGTGACGTCCAGCGCATGGGCGGTGAAGATCTTTTCAAGGTGAGCGATATCCACACGGCCGCGGCACCAATCCTGGCAAAGCGGTCGCCGGCGGTGAGATTTTTCCACGGCGGTCGATCTGATCGGTTAGAGCACTGTACCATGGGATATGTTCGTCAGTCGCCTGAACCGACCATGATCCCACCCGATTAACTCTTGAATCTTGTTAAGAACAAAGCAATCCTGCTTAATAAAAGTTGTTCACTGATTATCAATCTCCCAACTTACTATAGGATTCCTGGATCAAAACCGAACGTACAAAAAGTTATGGCGCGTGTAAATTGGCCTTACATCACGGTGACCACTTCTGACTTTAGGTTCAGTCTCAGTTTCTTGATTCCAGCCTGACAGAGTAACTTCAGGCACGATTATCTCTAATATTTTCTTAACAACTCTGCTCACACTCTTAAGCAAAGTTATGCTCCTATAATTGGGCTATAATTTTGATGTGGTGACCCAGGGCAAAAACCCTTTTGTTTAGAAGCTACAAGGTCACAAAGATGGGCACAATACACTGAAGTTCAGACTTAATCAAAAGAGTTCAAATAGGGCTCTTTTGCAAATAAGTCCAAAACTCAGGGTTTGGCTTGCAAATTCACATATGAGTGACCCAAATACCTTAAGACACTTATTTGACTTGATTTTTGCACTTTAGTCCAAAAGTGGACTAATTTTGCACATAAGCCCCTAGGGTTTGGTTTCAGGGTTTTCGAGGGTTCCAATTAGGGTTTCTGGTATCCCAGGGGTATAAATGTGATTCAACTCTATTCTTGGAGTCATTTTATGACTTTTACCCTAAAGCTTTTAGGTTTTCTCAACTTAGGTTAAGTTTTACCCCTTTAATCACTATTTAGGGTTAAGTCCTTTAACCAGGGTCCTATTTGTAAAACATCAAAACAATACAACTTGTTTGAAATTTTTGCCTAGTGAATGCACTCTAGGTGTGTCAAACATATGCAATGCCAATGCTTATGATGTCATGCTCAAGTTTTAGTTATAGTAACACCAGGGGTGTTACATCCTTCCCCCCATAAAAGAATCTCGTCCCGAGATTTAAAGTCCTAGGGTGAGTAATGGAAAAGGAAATGTGTCACATTTTTATTTCCTTATTTCTGGTATAAGGCAGGGGTGGTGTGGGGGTTCATTCCTTGATTACACAGCTATACAGACTTTACAACTTACAAGAGGCTAGAAAGCCTGGGAAATTCTTATCTAAGAAATCTTGGGTTTCCCATGTAGCCTCATCTTCCGAATGCTGGTTCCACTGTATCTTATAAAACTTGAGAGTCTTTCTCCGGGTAACCCTGTCCTTTTGATCCAGAACTCGAATGGGATGTTCCGAGTACGTTAAATCTGGTTCCAGGACAACATCAGTCACTTCAATGGTTCGATCGGGAACCCGAAGACACTTCTTCAATTGTGACACGTGGAACACATTATGCACAGCAGACAATATTTCGGGTAGCTGAAGTCGGTATGCCACTGGTCCACATTGCTCAAGTACCAGGAATGGATCAATGTATCTGGGTGCAAGCTTCCCTTTAACCCCGAAACGCGATACACCCTTCATTGGTGAAACTTTCAAGTAGACATAATCGTCTACCAGAAAACATAAGGGTTGTCGTCGTCGGTCTGCATAACTCTTTTGTCGAGTCTGAGCTTCCTTCATATTATGAATAATTTTCTGAACCTTTTCTTCGACCTCTTTCACCATATCAGGCCTAAAGAAGTATCTTTCTCCAGGTTCAGACCAATTTAGCGGAGTTCGACACCGTCGCCCGTATAAAGCTTCAAAAGGTGCCATCTTGATACTTTCTTGATAACTGTTATTATATGAAAACTCCGCTAGGGGCAAACATTCATCCCATTTTTGCGAGAAGTCCAGAACACATGCCCGCAGCATATCTTCAAGTATTTGGTTCACTCTCTCAGTTTGTCCACTGGTTTGAGGATGATAGGCCGAACTGTGGAGCAATTTGGTACCCAAGGATTTATGAAGTTCTTCCCAAAACTTGGATACAAATTGAGGTCCACGATCTGACACTATGGTCTTTGGAATACCATGCAAACTGAGAATACGGCTGATATATAATGCTGCATAAGTGGCTACCGTAAATTTGGCCCGGACGGGTAAGAAGTGGGCAATTTTTGTGAGTCGATCAACGATAACCCAAATAGAATCATTCCCTTTGGCGGTTCTGGGCAATCCCACAATAAAGTCCATGCTAATGTCTTCCCATTTCCATGTTGGGATTGGCAAAGATTGCAATGGACCAGCAGTTTTCATGTGTATGGCTTTGACACGTCTGCAAGTGTCACACTTAGCCACATAGCGTGCAATTTCAATCTTCATCTTCGTCCACCAGTAGTGTTGTTTTAGATCATGATACATCTTAGTGCTTCCCGGATGAATAGAATAGCGACTAAGATGCGCTTCATCTAAGATTTGCTGGCGGAGTTCTTCATTCTTCGGCACTACTATGCGGTTGTTAAACCATAACACACCTTGATCATCTTCCTTGAAACATTTGGCTGTTCCAGCCCTTATCTTCTCTCGTATGTGCTTCATGCCCAGATTATCCTTTTGAGCATCAATTATCCTTTGCAAAATAGTTGACTCAAGCTTTAGTTGATTCAGAGTCCCTTGCTGGATTATCCCCAGGTTTAACTTCTCCATTTCTTGACATAGAGTGTTTTCGGAGGTCTTTGCCATAAGACAGTGGCAGGAAGTCTTACGACTCAATGCATCTGCCACCACATTAGCCTTGCCTGGGTGATAATGGATCTCTAGTTCATAGTCTTTAATGAGCTCAAGCCATCGTCTTTGCCTCATATTTAACTCTGACTGGGTAAATATATACTTCAAACTCTTATGATCTGTATATATGTGACAGATATTTCCCAGCAGATAGTGACGCCATATTTTCAGGGCATGAACCACAGCAGCTAGCTCTAGATCATGTGTTGGATAATGCTCTTCATGTCGACGTAACTGCCTTGAAGCATACGCAATTACTCGGCCCTCTTGCATCAGCACACAGCCGAGTCCACTGCCTGACGCATCACAATATACATCAAAAGGCTTAGTGATGTCCGGTTGAGCTAGTACCGGAGCAGTGGTTAATAGTGTCTTCAATTGCTCAAAGGCTTCATTACATTTAGAAGACCAATTGAACTTAGTATCATTCTTCAATAAACTTGTGATTGGCTTCACAAGCTTAGAAAAATCGGGTATGAATCTGCGATAATACCCAGCTAGTCCAAGAAAACTCCGGACTTGGTGAACAGTGGTTGGGGGTTTCCATTCTAGAATATCTTTGACCTTGCTAGGATCTACCGCAATTCCTTTAGCTGATAACACGTGCCCCAAAAATTGAATTTCTTCCAGCCAGAACGCACACTTGCTGAACTTGGCATACAGCTGATGTTCCCTCAGGCGCGTCAATACAATCCGTAGGTGCTGAGCATGCTCCTCTTCATTTTTAGAGTATATCAAAATATCGTCGATGAAGACCACCACGAACTTGTCTAACTCGGGCATGAACACCGAGTTCATCAAATAGGTGAAGTGGGCAGGAGCATTGGTGAGCCCGAAAGACATTACCAAGTATTCAAACAATCCATACCGCGTAGTAAATGCGGTCTTCGGTATATCCTCGGGCCGAATACGGATTTGATGATATCCCGACCTGAGATCAATTTTGGAAAATACCCTCGCCCCAGTCAGTTGATCAAATAAGATATCGATCCTTGGAAGAGGGTACTTATTCTTGATGGTAACCTCATTCAGGGGCCGATAGTCCACGCACATGCGCAAGGTTTGATCCTTCTTCTTGACAAAAATGGCGGGACAACCCCACGGGGACGAGCTTGGCCGGATGAATCCTTTATTCAGTAGATCTTGTAATTGAACCTTCAATTCCGCCAACTCATTAGGGGGCATACGGTACGATCTTCGGGAGATGGGAGCCGTACCGGGCTTTAGCTCAATTACGAATTCTACATCTCTTTCCGGGGGCAGTCCAGGCAAATCTTCCGGAAATACATCTGGAAACTCACATACTACCGGAATGTTCTTGATTTCCGGTACAATGGCTTCAAATATCCTACCAGAAGCTTTGGCTGGATTGGTTTTGGGGAGAGACAAAAGAATTTCTTCTTGATTATAGCTCAACCTGACGGTTCTGAGTTCAGTGTTGAGAATTGCCTTGTGTTGAGTTAACCAATTCATACCCAAAATTACATCTATATCCTGGCCTTTCAGAACAATCATGTTAGCAGGAAAGTTCCGTCCGGCCATGGTTACTGGCACTTCATAGGCCACTTCTCTAGTAAAAATGTGTCCCCCAGGTGAATGAATTTTAAATCCTTCTTTTGATTCATGACATGCAATGTGATGTTGCTCCACAAATGTCTTGCTAATGAAGGTATGCGAAGCACCAGAATCAAAAAGAATAAGTGCAGGGTGACTGGCCACAGGAAACGTACCCATAATCACCGACTCTCCCTCCGGTGTAGTAGCCACTTGAGTGTAATATACTCGCCCCGTCTTCTTGGTATTCTTGCCCGAAGTACTTCCCTTGCCTGGAGCTGAATTCCCCGATCCTTGCTGATTATTAGCCTGATTTTGCCTAGGATAGGGGCAATCTTTAATAAAATGCCCAGATTTGCCACAGTTAAAACATCCAGTTGAAGAACTTGGCAGAGCAGGGAATCGAGTGCCTGGGGCACCCGGCTGACTTTGGACAGTAGGGGCTTTGTTGGGACGAATAATTATGGGCTGCTTGAAAGGGAAGGATGGTGCACTCGAACGGTTCTGGTTAGAAGGCCGGAGAATAAACCGTTGCCTCTTCACCGGGCCCTGACTAGGCCTATCACCACTGAATCCCTTATTTTTCCCAGAATTTGAGTATTTTGCCTCCACAGATAAGGCTGTACTGACAGCCTTTCCATATGTGAGATCAATACATGCAGCCATTTTTCGCTGCATCCGGTCATTTAGACCTCTCATAAAACAATTCTTCTTCTTCAAATCAGTATTCACCTGATCAATTGCATATTGTGACAGGTGATTGAACTTGTTGAGATACTGATTAACAGTATCTCCCCCTTGTTTCAGTTTCATGAACTCTTCTTGTTTCATGTGCAGCACTCCCTCTGGTATATAGTGCTCGCGGAAGGCTGCTTTAAATTCGTTCCATGTAATTTGATGGTCGTCAGGTTGGATAGCCACAAAGTTTCCCCACCAAGTACTGGCAAGGCCATGGAGCTGCTGCGCCGCGAACAATGGCTTCTGTGTTTCCGAACAACGAAGAAGGCCAAACTTCTGTTCGATGACTCGTATCCACTCGTCGGCTTCGAGCGGGTCTTCTGCTTTGATGAATAGAGGTGGACGAGTCTCGGAGAAGTCCAGATAAGTAGTCTCACGGGGACCTTGCTGGAAACCTCTTCCTGCCTGTTGCAGGAACTGCTGCTGACCCGCCATTTCCCTAAGGAAGCGGGTATTGTCGGCGGTGGCATTCACCAGGGCAGCAATTGCCTCGGCTAGCGTGGGCGGAACTGGAGGTGGATTCGGGGTGACATCCCGACCCCCAGATGTTCCGGCTGCGTCCTGTCCGCGAGTCCTGGTCGGCATCTGAGGCAAAAACATTTGAATAAACATAATGTGCCAAAGAAAACCTTCCATTTTACATTACTATAAAGAGTAATGATACAGACTCGATATTACATAACAGGATACATTACCCATTTTACAAAAGTTTAACCTATGATACAACAGTACACCCTACAATACACTACTCTACTTTTATTACACCATTAGTCCTGCTTTCCGTTGCTTTTGGCGGCTTCATTGTCAGGTGTGGGAGTCCAGACATCAACCAACCTCAAAGAAGGAGGGGGTTCAAAAAGGTCTAACTCCCCACCCAGCGCGCGTCCCGCAACGTGAGAGGGTCCGGCTTCTGACTCAGCAGAGTGTACAGGCTCACTAGGGTGTAATTGTGAGTATAACACATGGACTTCCTCATGCAAAGTATTGCAGTAGACCTGCAGGTTGTCGACAGCTGAGCTAAGTTCTTTAATTCGGGCCTGAGCCCTTGCTTCCTTAGCACATGCCAACATACGAGACTGTACTGCCCAGTCAAGTGCTAAGTCCCGATCAGCCAGCTGATCCTGCAGGTGACGGATGTCCCTTCTTAGTTCATTGATTCTATCTCCGTCTGCAATCCAAGCATTGGTCCTGTGTTGCAGCGTTGCTTGAAGTCGACTCACTTCGGCTTCCAGGTCTCCTATGGGGTCATTACTCCCGCTGCTACTGCTTTCGTGTCGAGGGGCTAGTTGATGCCGGGGTACTCCAATTGGTCCCGTTGACTTACGTGCCGTGAGCCTGGTGCGTGGCGGCATCTTTCTAAGGGGAAAAATTTATTAGCATAATTCTTAGCATGATGCATGAATAAGTACAGAATCAACCTTGGTCGATTCAACCTTCTATACATTGCACTCTTCCTATCTGGTCTTTAAGATAAACTCTTCATAATACTTAGGTAAGAAGAGAAAAGAATCTTTAGGTAAGACTTTTGAAAATCTTTTTGAAGATGCCTTGTAATATCTGCAAAGAAGGGCTACGCTCCGATACCAGCTGTGACGGAACCTCCCAAGTAATTAGGCCCACCTACAGTTGTCCTTGTCTAGCAGACATCAGACACCCTGTAGATGTTCCTAAGTCACTTGACAAGCTCGGTATCTTTCCCGACCTCACCAGGAACGTTTCACCCGTCTTGCAGTCATTACAGAACATCGGAGATAAAGAAATGCGGAAGCGAATTACATAAACTTACATTTATTTCAAAAGCAAGCTCGAGTTATTTTATTACAGACCAGTTTAAAAGTGGGTGCATAGAAGTAATAATTATACAAACCAAGGGAGACGCAAACTTCTCCCGAAAGGCTATAAACAAAAGATCCTAGATGGAGGACCGAGTCCTCCCGCACTTCAGTCTTGTTTTTCTTCGTTGGGAACCACCTTGGCACAGAAGCAGCAAAAGTCTGCTACTTCCCCACCTAAAAACAACAAAGGGATAAACCCTGAGTATGGAATTACTCAGCAAGTCTTACCCGACTAAGGAAAAGACTCTCAAGGGTATGCTGGATAAATAGGAATCAAGGAGAGGCTTTACCAAAGATCAACTTATACTTTTGCGGAAGTAGCTTACTAAAGTGAGTCCTTACTTTCAATCTTTTAACGCCATATTAGGTATTAATAGACTCTATTTGCATCTAGTCTAATTTCACATCACATCAAGACAACATCATTTTTATCCATAGTGTTCACGTCCTGACTTTAGGTTGCAGGGAAGTGACCAAGTCTTCATAACCGCGAAGGTACGGCGATCCGAATCGATTATACTCAGCTGAGGATCTCCAATCACACGACATATGTAGCACTTAACCCTTGCATATGTCAACCCGCCACCGGGGTTCTTAAGACCGGATCAGGTTCACGCAAACCGAGAGCACAGATACACCACCGTCCAACCTCTTGCCACGGAGGGTACACGCTACTCTCGCCACCGCTCCACTCCCATTTCGTGTTATCTTATTCCGGCCTTAGTCTGCCCGAGGCAAGGCTTACCCATGACGAGGCATGTGACCAGTTAAAGGGTCCTCGGTCAGCACGCCTACATACGCGTTAATCCTTAACCAACCTAGGTAGAACATCACCTGTTCCTACCCCCAAGTCTCAATTTACGTATTTCCATCCTTAGGATTGTGTCTGTTCCTTAGGATGAAAGAGCATCACAGGGAACTTTGCAGTAAGATCCCATCATTGCTCCAAATGAAAATATTCTTGCAGGTAGAAGCCGTCCTTTCTCAAGTTAAATTAAGGACAACCTCTATCCACAAGATCTAAGCAAGGCTAAGCATTTTTGTAAATCATAATTTTGATACTTCACAGAAGTATCTATAAAGGTATGGATATCAAGGAAAGCAATGCATCAAAGGGTTTCAAGTAACTCCTATGAACCTAATGCACATTTCACTAGACTTAAATGTGCGAAAAGTATTTGAAAACACAAGGAAAAGGGTTGCATGCACCGGGGCTTGCCTTTGTTATCAGGTGTGTCCTGCTCGGATCCACAAATATCGAAATACAAGCAGTTGTCTGATTGAGGATCAGAGGTTGGTGGTATCCCTTCTTCAGAGACTTCTTCTTCTTCTTCGTGCTCTAACATAACCATATACATGCATAAGAATGGATGTCATGGGATGCTCATGAGGATGCAAAGATAATATAAACTTATTATCTAAGTCTTGAGTACAACTTTCCTTCACGGTACTCCGAGAACCTAGGGTTTCCGGAGTCAGTAAAGGAGTTCATGGAGCAGGGGGGGTGGTTTTGGGTTCTAGTCATCAAACAAGGTCCAAATCAACCCAAATTCTACCCAAGGCTTCTAAATATTTGTTTAAGTTCACATAAAAAGTTTGGGAAATTTTGGACTTATTATTTATTTTCTAAAAATCCAGAATCAATGGTTTAGGCTATTTTAAATACCCTAAAATTCCCTATTTGATCTAAAAATCATGAGTTTATTTTTATTAAATACTAGGGAAAATAAGGAATCTAGGAAAATTGGTTTCACAATTTTAGCATTTTTCTACATATTTCTAAAGTTCTGCGGAAAAAGAAAAGGAAAAACTCTAAACAGTACTGGGCCAAAACTAATCCAGGCGGCCCAAGCCCGAGTGGATTTGCGCTCGCGCTTGCGCCCGCGAGGCGAGTTTGCGCAGAGGCCCTCGGCGTTTTGGCTAACTCAGAACAGGGTCGTTTACTATTGCGCAGAGTCACTGACACTTACAAAAAGACCCCTGCGTTTCTATCAATTCGCAACCGGAAGTCCCCGACGGCGCTCGCGCACCGCCGCGCTCCGGCGAGCATCTACGCCGGCCGATTGGGACCATTACTGGCGCTCTCGAGAGGTTGTCACCGAATTGGATCCTCCCTAATCAATTTATCTAACTCAATTTCACTAATTACCCTATGGTTTGTACTGGCCACGACGACCGTGGATATGGCGGAACGATGAGCGTGTTCTTGGTGATTCATGTCAGTCCAGTACAATTAAAGGGTTCGAGGAGTGTTAGGAGAGCCTAGGGATGCTGGAACATTTAACAGAGGAGTACGAATTCACCTGGAATGGGCTGGCCGCGGTGAAGTGTTCTTGCGGGGTGTTCGACCCGATTTGGGGGAAGCCCCAAATTCGCGTTCTCAGGTGAACGATTGAGGACGATATTTGGTGGCTGGGTGGGTGATGAGGTTACGCAGCTAGGGGAGGGCTCAATTTATAGGCGGTTTAGACGGTGGCCGTGAATTTTGAGGAGGACGCGCGGCGGCCGGAGGGAAAGAAGAACACTGGCGCAAGTAAATTCGTGGCAAACGACGTGGCATTCTCCCCGACGACGATGGGACAGCCTTAAGGTGTCACGGTGGTGCGGTGGAAAGGCTAAGCCACGCGGCACATGGCCGGGAGGCGGCGGTCACCGGCGAGGTAATCCGCGCTAGCCGCAAAGCAGAAGAGGAAGACGACGGTGAGTCACCGGAGTGACGTCCAGCGCATGGGCGGTGAAGATCTTTTCAAGGTGAGCGATATCCACACGGCCGCGGCACCAATTCCGGCAAAGCGGTCGCCGGCGGTGAGATTTTTCCACGGCGGTCGATCTGATCGGTTAGAGCACTGTACCATGGGATATGTTCGTCAGTCGCCTGAACCGACCATGATCCCACCCGATTAACTCTTGAATCTTGTTAAGAACAAAGCAATCCTGCTTAATAAAAGTTGTTCACTGATTATCAATCTCCCAACTTACTATAGGATTCCTGGATCAAAACCGAACGTACAAAAAGTTATGGCGCGTGTAAATTGGCCTTACATCACGGTGACCACTTCTGACTTTAGGTTCAGTCTCAGTTTCTTGATTCCAGCCTGACAGAGTAACTTCAGGCACGATTATCTCTAATATTTTCTTAACAACTCTGCTCACACTCTTAAGCAAAGTTATGCTCCTATAATTGGGCTATAATTTTGATGTGGTGACCCAGGGCAAAAACCCTTTTGTTTAGAAGCTACAAGGTCACAAAGATGGGCACAATACACTGAAGTTCAGACTTAATCAAAAGAGTTCAAATAGGGCTCTTTTGCAAATAAGTCCAAAACTCAGGGTTTGGCTTGCAAATTCACATATGAGTGACCCAAATACCTTAAGACACTTATTTGACTTGATTTTTGCACTTTAGTCCAAAAGTGGACTAATTTTGCACATAAGCCCCTAGGGTTTGGTTTCAGGGTTTTCTAGGGTTCCAATTAGGGTTTCTGGTATCCCAGGGGTATAAATGTGATTCAACTCTATTCTTGGAGTCATTTTATGACTTTTACCCTAAAGCTTTTAGGTTTTCTCAACTTAGGTTAAGTTTTACCCCTTTAATCACTATTTAGGGTTAAGTCCTTTAACCAGGGTCCTATTTGTAAAACATCAAAACAATACAACTTGTTTGAAATTTTTGCCTAGTGAATGCACTCTAGGTGTGTCAAACATATGCAATGCCAATGCTTATGATGTCATGCTCAAGTTTTAGTTATAGTAACACCAGGGGTGTTACAAATATCTATTCCTTTTTATAACTAAATGGCGAGGAAGAAGATAAATAAAAATAATAATAATAATAAATATGATGATGGTATTTCTGTCCACATCAGAATCGTGCTTGAAATTCAAAATTGAATTAGGTTTGAATTTAAAATCCAATTGGAATTTGGAAAGCAAACAAAATAAAAAAGAAAATAAAAAAAGACAGAAACCTCATCTTGGGCCGAGGTCACCTGTTTCGGCCCAACTTCATTTCCTCCTCACCACGCCAGCCATCTCTGCGTGGCCCATTCTGCGTGTGGCGCACACACTCACTGCCACGTGGGCCTGCTAGCCAGGAAAACCGACCGCGCCTGCGTGTTGACTCCCTTGCTTCCATGTGGGCCTAGGGTGTCGGATTCATCTGCCTCGCTGCAACAAACTCCGTCGACCAGGACACCGCGGATCGCGCGCGGAATCCCACCTGACCACCGCTAATCTCACTGGTTGCGCTATTGGGGCGGATTGTTGGTGGCCGAGGATGGGTATAAAACCCTTGCCCCTCAGCTCACGCTGGGGAACTACCGGGTTATGCCCTAAGCTTGGTGCAGGGAAAAAGCAGGAGTGTACCGCCGCTGGCTGTTTTCCGTTCACGCCGTCGGTCGGGGTCAAACCAGTGACTAGGAAGGTTGCCGCGACCGGGCGAACGTGTTAGCGGCACCAGCACTGGTGGATGAGCGCCTGTCACTAAGGAATTGCTCAACGGAAAACCACAACCACCATGGACCGCATGTCACCGTGGACTGGTGTTCCTACCGCGCCACTACAGGTAATATGCTCCCCTTGTCGTTCGCAGCTGACCACTCTCCCTGTAGAACCATTTACGGGAGGACCGGGGGCATCGGGGCGCCGAATTGCAGTCTCCAGCGAGCATCGCCACCGTGGTGGGCGGCTCACCGCCGCTGCTGGTTCTCGGTTGGGAAAGACGTCTCTGGGTCGTTGGATCTCGGCCGAACGGTGGTGATTAGATGAGGAGGTACCCTTTCGGCGATTTGATCCGAACCGTTGGGCAGATTGGATGGCCCATATTGGATCACAGTTACATTAAATACTGACCGTTGATCCAAGATCTGGCGGCCAGTAGCGCGTACTGGTTCACTTAAATGGGCGATCTAATCTGGGGCGTTCGCTTGCGATCCAATGGCCCTGGTCAAATACTGGTATATAAAACACTAGATCTAATCCCAGCCCTCGATATCTGATTGTGCGGCTCAAAATGACCCGTACCCCTTAAGAGCACCTAGAGGGGGGGTGAATAGGTGATCCTATAAAAACTTGAAACTTAATCCACAAAACTTGATTAAGAGTTAGCACAATAAAGCCAAGTGGCTAGAGAAGAGTTCTTGCACAACACGATAACCACAAGAAGATCAACACAGAGATGGCACAGTGGTTTATCCCGTGGTTCGGCCAAGCCAACACTTGCCTACTCCACGTTGTGGCGTCCCAACGGACGAGGGTTGCACTCAACCCCTTTCAAGCGGTCCAAAGACCCACTTGAATACCACGATGTTTTGATTTCACTTTACTATATCCCGCTTGCGAGGAATCTCCACAACTTGGAGCCTCTCGCCCTTACACTTTGATTATCACAAAGAAGAACAGAAGTAAGAATGGGATGAGCAACGCACACAAGACACAAAATCAGAGCAACAACACGCACATAAGTCACAACACGAGCTCTCAACACAACTCAAAGAGTACTCTACTCAAATGGAGCTCTAGTTGCTATCACAAAGAATCGAATGCGCGGAATTGGAGTCTTGGTGCTTAGGAATGCTTAGAGAATGCTTGGTGTACTCCTCCATGCGCCTAGGGGTCCCTTTTATAGCCCCAAGGCAGCTAGGAGCCGTTGAGAGCATTCCAGGAAGGCAATTCTTGCCTTCTGTCGCCTGGCGCACCGGACAGTCCGGTGCACCACCGGACACTGTCCGGTGCAGATTTCTTTCCTTCTGTGGCGCAGCCGACCGTTGAAGATCCAGAGCCGTTGGCGCACCGGATAGTCCGGTGCGCCCTTTTGACCGTTGGTTCGGCCACACATCGCGCACGGGTTACGAGGCCGACCGTTGGCCCGGCCGACCGTTGGCTCACCGGACAGTCCGGTGCACCATCGGACAGTCCGGTGATTTATATCCGTACGCCGTTGATCGCTTCCCGAGAGCAACGACTTCGCCTGTGAATGGCTCACCGGACAGTCCGGTGCACCACCGGACAGTCCGGTGATTTATAGTCATACGCCGTTGATCGCTTCCCGAGAGCAGCCAGTTGACAGTCGCCAGCCTGGCGCACCGGACAGTCCGGTGCACCCAGACTGAGCAGAGTCTTGGCTGCTCGAGCCAAGTCTTTTTCAATTGGATTTTCTCTGATTCTAGCACTTAGACAAATATGTTAGTACACAAAACCAATGTACTAAGTCTAGAATCATACCTTTGTACTGATTTGCACTTTGTCCACCATTTGGCATAGTTTCACACTTAAGCAATTGTGTTGAACATGTAATCACCAAAATACTTAGAAATGGCCCAAGGGCACATTTCCCTTTCAATCTCCCCCTTTTTGGTGATTTATGCCAACAGAACATAATGCAACTAAAAGGAAGTGCAACATCAATGCAATTTCGAACAAAAAATGATTTCGATTCAAATTTGGCATATTTGGATCATTCTTTGCCACCACTTGGTTTGTTTTTGCAAATCAAACTCAAATTCCTATCTCTAAGTCAAATTCACTTGTAGAGACATAAAGAGAGGTATTCCAAGAGAAATTGATCAAAGATTCAAAAACTCCCCCTTTTTCCCATAATCAAACATTCTCCCCACAAGAGACCAACTTTTGACAATAAGAGATAACAAGAGTATTTTGGCAAAACAAAGGCTCTAACTCTACTATTTTAAAAATTCTCAAATGGTAGCTGATCCATTTCTTGCTTTGGCCTTATTTTCTCCCCCTTTGGCATCAAGCACCAAAACGGGATCAATCTTGGTTCCTAAACCCCATTGCCTCACCAAAATATTCAAATAAGAGTACAAAGGCAATAAGGATATTGAGATGAACTTGGAGTAAGTTACCCTCTCATCGGAGTGCAGTGGAAGTCTTGCATGGTCCAAGTCCACCTTTTCCCTTTCAATCCACCTTTGAGACCCCTTTGGATACCAGATCCCGAAGCAAGGCGTAGTGACTAAATATCTAAGAATTCGCTTCACAGCCACTAAGTGACACTCCCTTGGATCGGATTGAAATCTAGCACACATGCATACACTAAGCATAATATCCGGTCTACTAGCACATAAATAAAGCAAGGAACCTATCATAGACCGGTATGCTTTTTGATCAACGGACTTACCTCCTTTGTTGAGGTCGACATGTCCGTCGGTTCCCATTGGAGTCTTTGCGGGCTTGGCCTCCTTCATCCTGAACCGCTTTAGCAAGTCTTGCGTGTACTTCGTTTGGGAGATGAAGGTGCCGTCCTTGAGTTGCAGAACCAAATATTATGTCATCGACATAAATTTGGCACACAAATAAATCACCATCACAAGTCTTAGTGAATAAAGTCGGATCGGCTTTCCCAACCTTGAAAGCATTAGCAATTAAAAAGTCTCTAAGGCATTCATACCATGCTCTTGGGGCTTGCTTAAGTCCATAGAGCGCCTTAGAGAGCTTACATACGTGGTCGGGGTACCGTTCATCCTCGAAACCAGGGGGTTGCTCCACGTACACCTCCTCCTTGATTGGCCCGTTGAGGAAAGCACTCTTCACATCCATTTGGAACAACCTGAAAGAATGGTGAGCGGCATATGCTAGCAAAATACGAATAGACTCTAGCCTAGCCACAGGAGCGAAAGTCTCCTCAAAGTCCAAACCTGCGACTTGGGCATAACCTTTTGCCACAAGTCGAGCCTTGTTCCTTGTCACCACTCCGTGCTCGTCTTGTTTGTTGCAAAACACCCACTTGGTTCCCACAACGTTTTGCTTGGGACGAGGCACCAGTGTCCAAACTTCATTTCTCTTGAAGTTATTGAGCTCTTCCTGCATGGCCAACACCCAGTCCGGATCTAGCAAAGCCTCTTCTACCCTGAAAGGCTCAATAGAAGAGACAAAAGAGTAATTCTCACAAAAATTAACTAATCTAGAGCTAGTAGTTACTCCCTTGCTAATGTCACCCAAAATTTGGTCGACGGGAGGATTCCTTTGAATCGTCGCTCGAACTTGAGTTGGAGGGGCCTGTGGTGTTTCTTCCTCTTCAACTTGGACATCCTGTGCTCCCCCTTGATCACACGCCTCTTCTTGAGGAACCTGTTCATCATTTTGAGTTGGGGGTGCACCATCGTTGAGGAAGAAGGATGATCTTGCTCCTTTTGTTCTTGCGGCCTCACTTCTCCAATCGCCATGGTGCGTATTGCGACCGTTGGAACGTCTTCTTCATCTACATCATCAATATCAACAACTTGCTCTCTTGGAGAGCCATTAGTCTCATCAAATACAACGTCGCTAGAGACTTCAACCAAACCCGATGATTTGTTGAAGACCCTATACGCCTTTGTATTTGAGTCATAACCTAACAAAAACCCTTCTACAGCTTTGGGAGCAAACTTAGAATTTCTAACTTTCTTTACTAGAATATAACATTTGCTCCCAAATACATGAAAGTAAGACACATTGGGTTTGTTACCGGTTAGAAGCTCATACGAAGTTTTCTTGAGGAGGCGATGAAGGTACACCCGGTTTATGGCGTGACAAGCCGTGTTCACGGCTTCCGACCAAAATCGCTCGGGCGTCTTGAATTTTCCAAGCATTGTCCTCGCCATGTCAATGAGCGTCCTGTTCTTCCTCTCTACCACACCGTTTTGCTGTGGTGTGTAGGGAGCGGAGAACTCATGCTTGATCCCTTCCTCCTCAAGGTACTCCTACACTTGAAGGTTCATGAACTTGGACCCGTTGTCGCTCCTTATCTTCTTCACCTTGAGCTCAAACTCATTTTGAGCTCTCCTTAGGAAGCGCTTGAGGGTCCCTTGGGTTTCAGATTTATCCTGCAAGAAGAATACCCAAGTGAAGCGGGAAAAATCATCAACTATAACAAGACCATACTTACTTCCTCCTATGCTTAGATAGGTGATGGGTCCAAAGAGGTCCATATGAAGCAACTCCAAAGGTCTTGATGTCGTCATCACATTTTTGGTATGATGAGAGCTTCCCACCTGTTTGCCTGCTTGACAAGCTGCACAAGGTCTATCTTTTTCGAAAGTAACATTTGTTAGACCTATCACATGTTCTCCCTTTAGAAGTTTGTGAAGGTTCTTCATCCCCACATGTGCTAAGCGGTGATGCCACAGCCAGCCCATGCTAGTCTTAGCAATTAAGCATGCATCTAGACCGGCCTCCTCTTTTGCAAAATCAACTAAATAGAGTTTGCCGTCTAATACACCCTTAAAAGCTAATGAACCATCACTCCTTCTAAAGACAGACACATCTACATTTGTGAATAAGTAGTTATATCCCATATTACAAAGCTGACTCACAGACAACAAGTTATATCCAAGCGACTCAACTAAAAACACATTGGAAATGGAGTGCTCGGATGAAATAGCTATTTTTCCTAACCCTTTCACCTTGCCTTGATTCCCGTCACCGAATATGATTGAGTCTTAGGAATCTTTGTTCTTGACGTAGGAGGTGAACATCTTCTTCTCCCCCGTCATGTGGTTTGTGCATCCGCTGTCGATAATCCAGCTTGATCCCCCGGATGCATAAACCTGCAAGGCAAATTTAGGCTTGGGTCTTAGGTACCCAACTCTTGTTGGGTCCTACAAGGTTAGTGACAATATCCTTAGGGACCCAAATGCAAGTTTTATCTCCCTTGCATTTTGCCCCTAATTTCCTAGCAATCACCTTTCTATCCTTTCTACAAATTGCAAAGGAAGCATTGCAAGCATGATAAATTGTAGAAGGTTCATTGTTTACTTTCCTAGGAACATGAACAACATTTCTTCTAGGCATGACATTTTTCCTAGTCAAATTTCTATTATGCATAATAGAAGAACTTGATGCAATCATTGCATTTGAATTGTAAGCATTACAACTCCTATCATAATGAACATTTCTAGAAAATTTCCTATTATGGTACATGAAAGCATGGTTCTTTTGACAACTATTAGTCATAGGGGCCTTCCCTTTCTCCTTGGTGGGAATGGGAGCCTTATGACTAGTTAAGTTCTTGGCTTCCCTCTTGAAGCCAAGCCCATCCTTAATTGAGGGGTGTCTACCAATAGTGTAGGCATCCCTTGCAAATTTTAGTTTGTCAAATTCATCCTTGCTAGTCTTAAGTTGGGCATTAAGACTAGCCACTTCACCATTTTGTTTTGCAATGGAAACTAGATGTTCACTACAAGCATCAACATTAAAATCTTTGCACCTATTGCAAATCACAACATGTTCTACACAAGAGTTAGATCTATTTGCTACTTCTAACTTAGCATTCAAGTCATCATTAATACTCTTCAAGTTAGAAATAGACTCGTGGCATGTAGATAGTTCACATGAAAGCATTTCATTTCTTTTGACTTCTAGAGCAAGAGAATTTTGCGCACTAATAAATTTATCATGCTCTTCATACAAAAGATCCTTTTGCTTTTCTAACAATCTATTCTTATCATTTAAAGCATCAATCAATTCATTAATCTTTTCAATCTTAGTTCTATCTAAGCCTTTGAATAAGCATGAATAGTCAATTTCATCATCACTAGATTCATCTTCACTTGAAGAAGCGTAAGTACTAGTATTACGAGTGCTTACCTTCTTTTCCCTTGCCATGAGGCAGGTGTGATGCTTGTTGGGGAAGAGGGATGATTTGTTGAAGGCAGTGGCGGCGAGTCCTTCGTTGTCGGAGTCGGACGAGGAGCAATCCGAATCCCACTCCTTTCCAAGATGTGCCTCACCCTTTGCCTTCTTGTAGTTCTTCTTCTTTTCCCACTTTCCACTCTTCTTTTCCTGGTCACTCTCATTATCGGGACAATTAGCGATAAAATGACCAATCTTACCACATTTGAAGCAGGAGCGCTTCCCCTTCGTCTTGTTCTTGTTGGGGTGCTCCTTGCGACCCTTAAGCGCCATCTTGAACCGCTTGATGATGAGGGCCATTTCTTCCTCATTAAGCCCGACCGCCTCAACTTGCGCCACCTTGCTAGGTAGCGCCTCCTTGCTCCTTGTTGCTTTGAGAGCCACAGTTTGAGGCTCGTGGATTGGGCCATTCAATGCATCATCGACGTATCTTGCCTCCTTGATCATCATCCGCCCGCTTACAAACTTCCCAAGTACTTCTTCGGGCGACATCTTGGTGTACCTGGGATTCTCACGAATATTGTTTACAAGATGTGGATCAAGGACAGTAAAAGACCTTAGCATTAGGCGGACGACGTCGTGGTCCGTCCATCGTGTGCTCCCATAGCTCCTTATTTTGTTGATGAGGGTCTTGAGCCGGTTGTACGTTTGGGTTGGCTCCTCTCCCCTGATCATTGCGAATCTCCCAAGTTCGCCCTCCACCAGTTCCATCTTGGTGAGCATGGTGACGTCATTTCCCTCATGTGATATCTTGAGGGTGTCCCAGATCTGCTTGGCATTGTCCAAGCCGCTTACCTTATTGTATTCTTCCCTGCACAAAGATGCTAAAAGGACAGTAGTAGCTTGTGCATTTTTATGGATTTGTTCATTGATGAACATGGGACTATCTGTACTATCAAAGTGCATTCTATTTTCTACTATCTCCCATATACTTGGATGGAGAGAGAACAAGTGGCTACGCATTTTGTGACTCCAAAATCTGTAGTCCTCTCCATCAAAGAGAGGGGGTTAACCGAGGGGAATGGAAAGCAAATGAGTATTGGAACTTTGCGGAATACGAGAATAATCAAAGGAAAAATTTGAATTAACCGTCTTCTTTTTCTCGTAGTCGTTGTCGTCGTCCTTTTGGGAAGAAGAGGACTCGTCGCTGTCGTTGTAGTAGACGATCTCCTTGATGCGCCTCATTTTCTTCTTCTTCCCGTCTTTTCTTTTGTGACTCGCGCCCGAGTCAGTAGGCTTGTCATCCTTTGGATCATTGACGAAGGACTCCTTCTCCTTATCATTGACCACCATCCCCTTGCCCTTAGGATCCATCTCTTCAGGCGATTAGTCCCTCACGTGAAGAGAACGGCTTTGATACCAATTGAGAGCACCTAGAGGGGGGGGTGAATAGGTGATCCTGTAAAAACTTGAAACTTAATCCACAAAACATGATTAAGAGTGTCGGGGACCGTAATTAGGGGTACCCCCAAGGCTCCTAATCTCAGCTGGTAACCCCCATCAGCACAAAGCTGCAAAGGCCTGATGGGCGCAATTCCAGTTAAGGCTCCGTCCACTCAAGGGACACGATCTCGCCTCGCCCGAGCCCAGCCTCGGGCAGGAACGGAAGACCAAGGCAGATTCACGCCTCGCCCGAGGGTCTCCTCAAGCAACGGGCACACCTTCTACTCGCCCGATGCCCAGCTCGGGTAGGCTTCACGGAGAAGCAACCTTGGCCAGATCGCCTCGCCAAGCCGACCGGATCGCAGGAGCATTCAATGCAAGGATCGCCTGACACCTTATCCTGACGCGCGCTTTCCAGTCGACAAGGCCAAAGTGACCGCAGTCACTTCGCCCCTCCACTGACTGACCTGACAGGAAAACAGCGCCGCCTGCGCTGCTCCGACTGCTGTGCCACCCGCCATGGTGAGGCTGACAGCAACCAAGTCCAGCCTCGGGCGCCATAAGAATCTCCGCCTCGTCCGACCCCAGGGCTCGGACTCGACCTCGCCCCGGACGACGATCTCCGCCTCGCCCGACCCCAGGGCTCGGACTTGACCTTGCCTCGGACGACGATCTCCGCCTTGCCCAACCCCAGGGCTCGGACTCGACCTCGCCTCGAACGACGATCTCCACCTCGCCCGACCCCAGGGCTCGGACTCGACCTCGCCTCGGACGACGATCTCTGCCTCGCCCGACCCAGGGCTCGGACTCGACCTCGACCTCGAAGGAGTCACCACCTCGCTCGGGCCGACCACGCCACAAGGGGAGGCCATCATTACCCTACCCCTAGCTAGCCCAAGCTACGGGGAACAAGACCGGCGTCCCATCTGGCTCGCCCCGGTAAAACAAGTAATGATGGCACCCCGCGTGCTCCATGACAACGGTGGTTCTCAGCCCCCTATGGAAGCAAGGATACGTCAGCAAGGATCTGACAGCCCCGGCAGCTGTGCTTCTATAGGGCTCAAGCGCTCCTCCGACGGCCACGACGCCACATGAACAGGGCTCCAACACCTCTCCGACAGCCATGTCGGCACGTACATAGGGCTCTAGCTCCTCTCTGCTAGACACGTTAGCACACTGCTACACCCCCCGTTGTACACCTGGACCCTCTCCTTACGCCTATAAAAGGAAGGTCCAGGGCTCTCATACAAAAAAGGTGGCCGCGCGGGAGAACGGGCAGCCTAACGCCCCCTGTCTCTCTCTCTCCCTCGCGAACGCTTGTAACCCCATACTGCAAGCGCATCTGCCCTGGGCGCTGGACAACACGAGGCCGCGGGTGTCCCCTCACTGTTTTCCCGCCTTGTGTCTCCGTCTCGCGCCGACCCATCTGGGCTGGGACACGCAGCGACAATTTACTCGTCGGTCCAGGGACCCCCCCGGGGTCGAAACGCCGACAGTTGGCGCGCCAGGTAGGGGACTGCTGCGTGTTGACGAACAGCTTCCCGTCAAGCTCTAGATGGGGAGTCTCCAGCAACCTCTTCAACCCAGGATGAAGCTCTGTTTCGGGAGTCTCGAGTTCATGTCCCTCGACGGCAGCTACGACATGATACTCCTTCCTCCGCCGCGCGACAACGACAATGGCGGCCGTTAGCCCGCCCGCCGGTGGCGAAATCGATGACGTCTTCCCCACGTGGCGGAAGAGCGACATCCGGGTCTGTCTCGTCACCTTCCCTACCGACGGAGGAGGAGACGGGGCAGGCATGGCCAAGCAGGAGGCGGCACCTCGTTGGCTGTCGAGCGAGTCGACGGCACCGGCGCCCCAACGGGGGATACGTCGGGCGTTGACCTCGCGCCTGAGACGAAGACGAGCGTCGTTTCCCCGCAACACGCCAACCCCAAGCATACGACGGGCGACACCAGCACGCTCGCGAAGGACTTGCTGGGCGTCAGCCTTGTACCTGAGATAACGGTGCAGTCCGTCCCCGACGCGACTCCGTCACCGTCCGTCGATCAAGAGGTACCGTCTGTTTCCCATCCAGTGCCTTTTAGATTCAGCTTAGACCCACCAAGCGACCCCGCTTCGGTGGACGCTTTCATAAAGGCATATCCAAACCTCCTGGGGTACCATATGTGGTCAACCTAGGACAGATTGACGGCCGTCTCGGCCTACGGGCCCTCGGGTTCCGAGGAAGACGACGAGCCCGACTCTAGTTGGGATTTCTCCGGGCTCGGTAACTCTAGTGCCATGCGGGACTTCATGACCGCATGTGACTACTGCCTCTCCGATTGCTCTGATGATAGCCACAGCCTCGGCGACGAGGACTGTGGCCCAAGTCACGAATGTTTCCACGTCGATCTAGAGGGTCTCGACGAAGGCAACCACCTTGGTATGCCGGAGGATGGCGATCCCTCTAGGCCTGCGCCTCGCATTGACATCCTTCGGGAGCTAGCTGTGGTCCCAGTCCCTGCGGGGGGTCAGGACACACAGCTCGAGCAAATCCGCGAGATGCAGGCCAGGCTCGACGAGGAAGCAGGACAACTTGTGCAGCTCCGGCAGAACATCGGGCAGGAGCGGGCAGGCCGAGCACCGGCCGGAGAAGTATGTCATCAGGCCTAGGATGTCCAGTGCCGCATCGCCGACGATGCCAGGGCAAGGTTGCCCCTGGCTTCCAGTGGGGTCGGCCAGAACCTGGCTGCGGCAGCAATACTGCTCCGAGCAATGCCAGAACCATCCACCACCGAGGGGCGGCGTATCCAGGGAGAACTCAGGAATCTCCTGGAGGATGCCGCGGTTCGACGGGCCGAAAGCTCTGCCTCCCGAAGGCAGGGATACCCCCCGGAGCATCGCGCCGCAACTTCCCGATTCATGAGGGAGGCCTCGGTCCACACCGGGCGCACGCGGGACACAGCGCCTACGGCCCCGGGCCGCCTCGGCAACGAGCACCATCGCCGCGACCGTCGAGCCCACCTCAACGAGAGGGTGCGCCGAGGCTACCACCCCAGGCGTGGGGGACGCTACGATAGCGGGGAGGATCGGAGCCCTTCGCCCGAACCACCCGGTCCGCAAGCTTTCAGCCGGGCCATACGACGGGCGCCGTTCCCGACCCGATTCCAGGCCTCGACTACCATCACCAAGTACTCGGGGGAAACGAGGCCTGAACTATGGCTCGCACACTACCGGCTGGCCAGCCAGCTGGGTGGAACGGACGATGACAACCTCATCATCCGCAACCTCCCCCTGTTCCTCTCTGACGCCGCCCGAGCCTGGCTGGAGCATCTGCCTCCTACGCAGATCTCCAACTGGGACGACCTGGTCAAAGCCTTCGCCGGCAACTTCTAGGGCACATACGTGCGCCCTGGGAACTCCTGGGATCTCCGAAGCTGCCGCCAGCAGCCGGGAGAATCCCTGCGGGACTACATCCAGTGATTTTCGAAGCAGCGCACCGAGCTGCCCAACATCACCGACTCCGATGTCATCGGCGCGTTCCTCGCCGGCACCACTTGCCGCGACCTGGTGAGCAAGCTGGGTCGCAAGACTCCCACCAGGGCGAGCGAGCTGATGGACATCGCCACCAAGTTCGCCTCTGGCCAGGAGGCGGTCGAGGCCATCTTCCGGAAGGACAAACAGCCTCAGGGGCGCCAGCCAGATGACGCCCCCGAAGCGTCCGCTCAGCGCGGCAGGAGGAAGAAGGGCAAGAAGAAGTCGCAAGCGAAACGCGACGCCGCCGACACAGACCTTGTCGCCGCCGCCGAGCACAAGAACCCTCGGAAACCTCCCGGAGGCACCAACTCGTTCGACAAGATGCTCAAGGAGTCGTGCCCCTATCATTAGGGTCCTGTCAAGCACACCCTTGAGGAGTGCGTCATGCTTCGACACTACTTCCACAAGGCCGGGCCACCGGCGGAAGGTGGCAGGGCCCCCGATAACGACAAGAGGGAAGCTCACAAGGCAGAGGAGTTCCCCGAGGTCCATGACTGCTTCATGATCTACGGTGGGCGGGTGGTGAACGCCTCGGCTCGGCACCGCAAGCGAGAGCGCCAGGAGGTCTGCTCGGTAAAGGTGGCGGCGCCAGTCTATCAAGACTAGTCCGAGAAGCCCATCACCTTCGACCAAGACGACCACCCCGACCATGTGCCGAGCCCGGGGAAGTACCCGCTCGTTGTTGATCCTGTCATTGGCAATGTCAGGCTTACCAAGGTCCTCATGGACGGAGGCAGCAGCCTCAACATCATCTACGCCGACACCCTCGGGCTCTTGCAGATCGATCTGTCCTCGATCCGGGCCAGAGCGGCGCCCTTTCATGGGATCATTCCCGAGAAGCGCATACAGCCCCTTGGACAACTCGATCTGCCCGTCTGCTTCGGGACTCCCTCCAACTTCCGAAAGGAAACCCTCACGTTCGAGGTGGTCGGGTTCCGAGGAACCTACCACGCAGTGCTGGGGAGACCATGTTATGCCAAGTTCATGGCCGTCCCCAACTACACCTACCTCAAGCTCAAGATGTCGGGCCCCAACAGGGTCATCACCGTCGGCCCCACGTACCGACACGTGTACGAATGCGACGTGGAGTACGTGGAGTACGCCGAGGCCCTCGCCGAATCCGAGGCCCCCATGCCGGCAAATTCGAACCAGCAGAGGCGGTTAAGTCCGTCCCTCTCGACCCCAGCAACGACGCCTCCAAGCAGATCCGGATCGGCTCCGAGCTCGACCCCAAATAGGAAGCAGTGCTCGTCGACTTTCTCCGTGCGAACGCCGAGGTTTTTGCGTGGAGTCCCTCGGACATGCCTAGCATACCGAGGGAAGTCGCCGAGCACTCACTGGATATCCGAGCTGGTGCCCGACCCGTGAAGCAGCCTCTGCGCCGATTCGACGAAGAAAAGCGCAGAGCCATAGGCGAGGAGATCCACAAGTTGATGGCTGCAGGGTTCATCAAAGAGGTATTCCATGCCGAATGGCTAGCCAACCCTGTGCTTGTGAAAAAGAAAGGTGGGAAATGGCGGATGTGTGTAGACTACACTGGTCTAAACAAAGCATGTCCGAAGGTTCCCTACCCTCTGCCTCGTATCGATCAAATCGTGGATTCCACTGCTGGGTGCGAAACCCTGTCGTTCCTCGATGCCTACTCAGGGTATCACCAAATCAGGATGAAAGAGTCCGACCAGCTCGCGACTTCTTTCATCACACCTTTTGGCATGTACTGTTACGTTACTATGCCACTCGGTTTGAGGAACGCGGGTGCGACATACCAAAGGTGCATGAACCACGTGTTCGGTGAGCACATTGGTCGAACGGTTGAGGCCTACATCGATGACATCGTAGTCAAGACGAGGAAAGCCTCCAACCTCCTCTCCGACCTTGAAACGACATTCCGGTGTCTCAAGGCAAAAGGCGTAAAACTCAATCCCGAGAAGTGTGTCTTCGGAGTCCCCCGAGGCATGCTCCTGGGGTTCATCGTCTCCGAGCGGGGCATCGAGGCCAACCCGAAGAAAATCGCGGCCATCACCAACATGGGGCCTATCAAGGACTTGAAAGGAGTACAGAGGGTCATGGGATGCCTTGCGGCTCTGAGCCGCTTCATCTCACGCCTCGACGAAAGAGGCCTGCCCCTGTATCGCCTCTTAAGGAAGACCGAGCGCTTTACTTGGACCCCCGAGGCCGAGGAAGCCCTCGGGAACTTGAAGGCGCTCCTTACAATCACGCCCATCCTAGTGCCCCCCGCTGCCGGTGAAGCCCTCTTAATCTACGTCGCCGCTACCACTCAGGTGGTCAGCGCCGCGATCGTGGTCGAGAGACGAGAAGAAGGGCACGCACTGCCCATCCAGAGGCCGGTTTACTTCATCAGTGAGGTACTGTCCGAGACCAAGATCCGCTACCCGCAAATTCATAAGCTGCTGTACGCGGTGATTCTGACACGGCAAAAGTTGTGACACTACTTCGAGTCTCATCCGGTGACTGTGGTGTCATCCTTCCCCCTGGGGGAGATCATCCAGTGCCGAGAGGCCTCAAGTAGGGTTGCGAAGTGGGCGGTGGAGATCATGGGCGAGACAATCTCGTTCCGTCGTTCGCCCCTCGGAAGGCCATAAAGTCCCAAGTCTTGGCGGACTTTGTGGCTGAATGGGTCGACACCCAGCTTCCAACAGCTTCGATCCAACCAGAACTCTGGACTATATTTTTCGACGGGTCGCTGATGAAAACAGGAGCGGGCGCGGGCCTGCTCTTCATCTCACCCCTCGGGAAGCACCTCCGCTACGTGCTGCGCCTCCATTTCCCGGCGTCCAACAACGTGGCTGAGTATGAGGCTGTGGTTAACGGGTTGCGCATTGCCATCGAGCTAGGGGTCCGACGCCTCGACGCTCGCGGCGACTCGCAGCTTGTCATCGACCAAGTCATGAAGAACTCCCACTGCCGCGACCTGAAGATGGAAGCCTACCGCGACGAGGTTCACCGCCTGGAGGACAAGTTCTACGGGCTCGAGCTCAACCACGTCGCTCGACGATACAACGAGACTGCGGACGAGCTGGCTAAGATAGCCTCGGGGCGAACAACGGTTCCTCCGGACGTCTTCTCCCGAGACCTACATCAACCCTCCGTCAAGACCGACGACACGCCCGAGCCCGAGAAGGCCTCAGCTCTGCCCGAGGCACCCTCGACCCAGCCCGAGGCGCCCTCGGCTCAGCCCGAGGTAGCCTCGGCCCCGCCCGAGGTAGCCTCGGCCCCGCCCGAGGCACCCTCGGCCCCCGAGGGTGAGGCACTGCGCGTCGAGGAAGAGCGGAATGGGGTCACGCCTAATCGAGACTGGCAGACCCCATACCTGCAATATCTCCGCCGAGGAGAGCTACCCCTCGACAGAGCCGAAGCTCGGCGATTGGCGCGGTGCGCCAAGTCGTTCGTCTTGCTGGGTGACAAAAAGGAGCTCTACCACCACAGCCCCTCAGGCATCCTCCAACGATGCATATCCATCGCCGAAGGTCAGGAGTTATTGCAAGAAATACACTCGGGGGCTTGCGGTCACCACGCAGCACCTCGGGCCCTCGTAGGAAACGCCTTCCGACAGGGTTTCTACTGGCCGACCGCGGTGGCCGACGCCACTAGGATTGTACACACCTGCCAAGGGTGTCAATTCTACGCAAAGCAGACCCACCTGCCCGCTCAGGCTCTGCAAACAATACCAATCACCTGGCCGTTTGCTGTGTGGGGTCTGGACCTCGTCGGTCCCTTGCAGAAGGCACCCGGGGGCTTCACGCACCTACTGGTCGCCATCGACAAATTCTCCAAGTGGATTGAGGTCCGACCCCTAAACAGCATCAGGTCCGAACAGGCGGTGGCGTTCTTCACCAACATCATCCATCGCTTCGGGGTCCCGAACTCCATCATCACCGACAACGGCACACAGTTCACAGGCAGAAAGTTCCTGGACTTCTGTGAGGACCACCACATCCGGGTGGACTGGGCCGCCGTAGCCCACCCCATGACAAATGGGCAGGTAGAGCGTGCCAACGGCATGATTCTACAGGGGCTCAAGCCAAGGATCTACAACGACCTCAACAAGTTCGGCAGGCGGTGGGTGAAGGAACTCCCCTCGGTGGTCTGGAGTCTGAGGACGACGCCAAGCCGAGCCACGGGCTTCACGCCATTTTTCTAGTCTATGGGGCCGAGGCTATCTTGCCCACAGACTTAGAACACGGCTCCCCAAGGACGAGGGCATACGACACCCGAAGCAACCAGACAAATCGAGAAGACCCACTTAACTAGCTGGAAGAGGCTCGGGACATGGCCTTACTACACTCGGCGCGGTATTAGCAGTCCCTGCGACGCTACCACGCCCGAGGGGTTTGGTCCCGAGACCTCCAGGTGGGCGACCTGGTGCTTCGGCTACGACAAGACGCCCGAGGGCGCCACAAGCTCACACCTCCCTGGGAAGGGCCATTCATCATTACCAAGATTCTGAATCCCGGAACATACAAGCTGGCCAACAGTCAAGGCGAGGTCTACGCTTGGAACATCCGACAGCTACGTCGCTTCTACCCTTAAGATGTTTTCAAGTCGTTCATGTACCTTGTTTACATACACAAGCAAAGTCTAATCTTCAAGGAAGGGTCAGCCTTGCCTCGGCAAAGCCCGACCCTCCCTCGGGGGCTAGAAGGGGGGAACACCCTCTGCGTCAAAATTTTCTTCGGAAAAAGTCTTTCTGCCAGAACATCTTTCGTGCTTTTCGACTACTTCGATAGTGGAGTCCTGAAAACGACGGAGTACACGTAAGCAGGCAAGGCCGACCGAGCCGAGGGACTCCTACGCCTCCGGGATACGAATACCTCACTCATCACCTTCTGCGATAAGTAACTCACGCTCGGATAAGGGATTCCGCTGTCCGAGCAAGTCTTAACGCTCGAAAACTTCTTCTGCTAAAACGATTTTTCGTGCTGTCTCAACTATATCGATAACAGAATCCTACGGACGAGTAAGAGTACACGTAAGCAGGCAAGGCCGACCGAGCCGAGGGACTCCTACGCCTCTGGGATACGGATACCTCACTCATCACCTTCTGCGATAAGTAACTCACGCTCGGATAAACGATTCTGTTACCGACGAACAAGTCCTGATACTTGAAACAAGGGGAAAAGAAACGCAGCTTTACAACATGACGATGGTATGTTTTGGCCTCGGCGGCCGCAAAAAACATACGCACGCTACAGACAAACTGTTCCTGCAGGTTCAGACGTCAGCAGGGGGAGCAGCAGCGCCCTCGGCATCGACTCCACCCTCGGCGGAATCCGACCCGGCCTCGAACAGCGACATGGTCGAAGGATCTCCACCTCGAAGGAAGATGCCAGTACCGCGCCTAGGCCATCGCCGCCAGGGTCTCCTCCAGGAACCCGGCCCAAGCAGACGGCCGGACCGACCGCTCCGTAGCCTCAGCCAGCTGTCCCCCGAGGACACCAGCCCGGCTCATGGCCTCGGCAGCCCGACTCCAGGGTTGGTCCTGCCAGCGGACGACCTGGCCAGGTCCCAGCTGCCACTGCGACGCCTCGTCGGCCTGGGAAGTCCCCTACTCCTGGGCCAATGAAGTTTCTTCTCCAGCCAACTCCGCCTTTGTCTATGCTGACACCGCTGCCTCCGGCTTCGGCTTATCGTAGAGCAGCCGAGGTTTCCTTCACTAAGCAAGAGGAGCCTCGAGTGGCAAGGCCGACCGAGCCGAGGGACTCCTACGCCTCTGGGATACGGATGCCTCACTCGTCACCTTCCGCACAGGGCAACTCACGCTTGGTTAAGCGGTCCAGCTAGCCGACAGGCGAGTTCTGGTGCACAAAATGGGGAAGAAACACGACTTTACGCCCAAATACACAAATGTTCAGGCCCCGACAGCCGCAATGAACATACGCCAGCACTCAAGGTGCCATTACAAACGGGACTCCGGTTCCGTTCCCGCAGGTATGAACAATCTCCATACCAGGAGGCCCGCGGGACGACGAACTCCAAGCGGTTCACCACCGCCCGCTCTGACAGAAGCGGCAACAACCTCCGTCTCGGGTGGCAAGACAGCTGCAGCAACGGCTTCCGGGCGGACGCTGTGGCGGAAAGGCTCTCACCCACGAAGGACGAGAACCAGCCATTCATGCCAGGGGGATGGAGGTCCAGGGGTGCAGGCGGAGTTGACGGTCTCGACGGCGGAGAAGCATTCTCCAGCTGCCACCACCTCAGCACCGACGGCGGCGTCCACCTGTCCACCAACACCGCACCAGCGAGCGCCAGCCGCCCCAAAGCCCCAAAGCGCACCGGCAGGTCCTCACTCCCGTCCTCGTCACGAAAGCGAGGACAGAGGACGGAATGTTGCACCCGGGCTAGGCAGCAACAGTTCGCCTTCCCCGGCTTGGCTGGAGGGCGCCTCCTCCGCAGAGCTGGAGGATGGTTTCCACCCCCAGAAGCTGGAAGAAGAGGCGGCTAGCCGACCAGTACGGGAGGAAGAGCTCCGGCTCAGCTCGCCCTCCGCCCCAGCCCGGATGACGAAAATCCTCGAAGCTGAGGGCGGGGCGAAGGCCACAGCCCAGCTCGCTTCTCTCCACCGAATTGCCCATTGGTGGGGGAAGGCGGCCGGGCTGCCTGACAAAAATCCTTGAAGCTGAGCGATGGCTGAAAGGTACCAACGTCCACAAGGTTGCGCTCCTTCCACAACAAGACGAAGACAACGCGGATGCTCCCCATCCGGAGGCTCGGAAGGTGGAAGGACGCGATGCATGAAGGGAGTGCGAAGACATGGTTGCCATCCAAGGAGGTCGATCCCTTTTTAAAGGCGACTCTCCCCACTTGCGTCCTCAGCCGTCACGGACGGAGTCTTCACCAACACGCTTTAAGGTCCTCCCCCTACGACACGGTGGCTGGGCCCCACGCGTCATGCAAGCTGCCCCAGGACAAAAGAAGCCAAACCGCCGCGCACGGAGCGTGTAACCGCCCAGCGGTTACAAGCATTCCTCCGTCTTCGCCAAAACCAGCGGGTGAAAGGGCGGACCGCCATGCAGGCGGCATGCAACTGCACCAAGGGGGCGCACCCTTTTGACTTCGACGCATCCAGCATGGAGGACCGGGCCCACACGTCATGGAACCGGCGCGCCGGTTATTGCGTGCAAAAAACTGCAGCGCCACTTGCGCTAGCGCCGCGCCTTCTCGACTACGGAACCGGTGTCGCGACTCGAGGCAACCCTGCGCATGGCCCAGCAGTGCCAACCAGGCACGCCGGTCACGGGTCAGTCAGCCGCGGGAGAAGGCGCGACGATCAACATGGCCAAAAGTGGGCCAGCAGTAATGGCGGTGGCAGGCAGGCGGAAGCAGCAGTCAAATCGTTTGCAGGCTCACGTCCCCTCCTGGAACAGCGAGAGAGCCCTCTCCCACGGCGTGAAGACGACGCGCCCGTGTTCCATTCCTCGAATGGCTCGCGCATGCACAACGGCTGCCTCGCGAATCACTCGTCCCGTCGCATTAACTCTGCGGCAGGACAGGCGACACCTTTGGCAGGCGAAGCGGGCGACGCTTCACCTCCGCCATAATGACCGCGTCAAAAAAGGTGTGCCACGTCGTTCAATTTCGTATCCTTTTCCTCTTCCCCTTTCTCTCTCTTGCTACAGGGACTGGGAAAGGGGATACTCTGAAAGGGATCCTTCTCCGCGAAGGAAGCGGGCCCCGAGCCCCCCTACTGATCAGAGGTTCGAAGGCTGGCCCCTCGGAAGGGTTCGACAGCCGCCTCAGAGCACTTAGGCTCCGCGCCTACTACTGGTCAGAGGTTCGAAGGCTCTCCTCTCGGAAGGGTTCGACAGCCGCCTCAGGCCACTCGGGCTCCGCGCCCACTACTGATCAGGGGTTTGTAGGCTGGCCCCCCGACGGGTTCGACAGTCGCCCCAGAGCACGTAGAGTGAGGGATGACTCTGGGTACGTTCGATACATAACCAAGGCTCGGGCTACGCTCCCGAGGTACCCTAGGACATTTTTGAGACCAGCAGGAACGATTCTGTAACGGAATCCCATCAGAGGGAGGCCTCGAGCCCTCGGACCCTATCGAACGGGACCGGGTCTGGCAAATCACCTGCAGGTACTTTTGGAGCGCGCCTCTGGGCCACTAGCCGACCCTTATCGAACGGGACACGGGCGTCCACTCGGATCACCCGTTAGCAACTCACTGGAAACACCATGTTCGGCGCCCACCGAGGGCAACATGGCGCTTTCCCCCCCCCCCCTCCTCCTTGCGGAAAGGCGACGCAGGGGCGTATGAAAAAAGCTGAGTCTGCCCTTGGCTGTCCTCTTGCCCTGTGCAGAGGCTCGGGGGCTGCTCTTGCAAACCCGGCTCCGGCCAAACCGTTGACAGCGTCAACATACCAGCTCGAGAACTCGGAACCTGACTATGCGCTCGGGCAACGACCAGTTCGCATGAGGGAACAACCAGACCGGCCAAGCCATCACGAAAGGCATTAAGACCTCGAAGGAGTCAAACCACTCCTCCGTGGCCTCGAGGGCTACACCCGGCGGGTGCGCTCGCGCGCACCCACCGGAACAAAATGCAACCGAGAAAGGCCGGAGCATTCAATGCAAGGATCGCCTGACACCTTATCCTGACGCGCGCTTTCCAGTCGACAAGGCCAAAGTGACCGCAGTCACTTCGCCCCTCCACTGACTGACCTGACAGGAAAACAGCGCCGCCTGCGCTGCTCCACTGCTGTGCCACCCACTAGGGTGAGGCTGACAGCAATCGAGTCCAGCCTCGGGCGCCATAGGAATCTCTGCCTCGTCTGACCCCAGGGCTCGGACTCGACCTCGCCCCGGACGACGATCTCCGCCTCGCCCGACCCAGGGCTTGGACTCGACCTCGCCTCGGACGATGATCTCCGCCTCGCCCGACCCCAGGGCTCGGACTCGACCTCGCCTCGGACGACGATCTCCGCCTCGCCCGACCCTAGGGCTCGGACTCGACCTCGCCTCGGATGACGATCTCCGCCTCACCCGACCCCAGGGCTCGGACTCGACCTCGACCTCGGAGGAGTCACCACCTCGCTCGGGCCGACCACGCCACAAGGGGAGGCCATCATTACCCTACCCCTAGCTAGCCCAGGCTACGGGAAACAAGACCGGCGTCCCATCTGGCTCGCCCCGGTAAAACAAGTAATGATGGCACCCCGCGTGCTCCATGACAACGGTGATTCTCAGCCCCCTACGGAAGCAAGGATACGTCAGCAAGGATCCGACAGCCCCGACAGCTGTGCTTCTACAGGGCTCAAGCGCTCCTCCGACGGCCACGACGCCACATGAATAGGGCTCCAACACCTCTCCGACAGCCACGTCGGCACGTACATAGGGCTCTAGCTCCTCTCTGCTAGACACGTTAGCACACTGCTACACCCCCCGTTGTACACCTGGACCCTCTCCTTACGCCTATAAAAGGAAGGTTCAGGGCTCTCATACGAAAAAGGTGGCCGCATGGAGAACGCGCAGCCTAACGCCCCCTGTCTCTCTCTCTCCCTCGCGAACGCTTGTAACCCCCTACTTTAAGCGCATCCGCCCTAGGTGCTGGACAACATGAGGCCGCGGGTTTCCCCTCACTTTTTCCCCCCTTGTGTCTCCGTCTCGCGCCGACCCATCTGGGCTGGGACACGCAACGACAATTTACTCGTCGGTCCAGGGACCCCCCCGGGGTCGAAACGCCAACAAAGAGTTAGCACAATAAAGCCAAGTGGCTAGAGAAGAGTTCTTGCACAACACGATAACCACAAGAAGATCAACACAGAGATGGCACAGTGGTTTATCCCGTGGTTTGGCCAAGCCAACACTTGCCTACTCCATGTTGTGGCGTCCCAACGGACGAGGGTTGCACTCAACCCCTTTCAAGCGGTCCAAAGACCCACTTGAATACCACGGTGTTTTGCTTTCACTTTACTATATCCCGCTTGCGAGGAATCTCCACAACTTGGAGCCTCTCGCCCTTACACTTTGATTATCACAAAGAAGAACATAAGTAAGAATGGGATGAGCAACGCACACAAGACACAAAATCAGAGCAACAACACGCACACAAGTCACAACACGAGCTCTCAACACAACTCAAAGAGTTCTCTACTCAAATGGAGCTCTAGTTGCTATCACAAAGAATCGAATGCGCGAAATTGGAGTCTTGGTGCTTAGGAATGCTTAGAGAATGCTTGGTGTACTCCTCCATGCGCCTAGGGTCCCTTTTATAGCCCCAAGGCAACTAGGAGCCGTTGAGAGCATTCCAGGAAGGCAATTCTTGCCTTCTGTCGCCTGGCGCACTGGACAGTCCGATGCACCACCGGACACTGTCCGGTGCGGATTTCTTTCCTTCTGTGGTGCAGCCGACCGTTGAAGATCCAGAGTCGTTGGCGCACCGGACACTGTCCGGTGCACACCAGACAGTCTGGTGCCCCTTTTGACCGTTGGCTCGGCCACGCGTCGCGCGCGGGTTACGCGGCCGACCGTTGGCTCACCGGACAGTCCGGTGCACCACCGGACAGGCCGGTGATTTATAGTCGTACGCCGTTGATCGCTTCCCGAGAGCAACGACTTCGCCTGTGAATGGCTCACCGGACAGTCCGGTGCACCACCGGACAGTCCGGTGATTTATAGCCGTACGCCGTTGATCGCTTCCCGAGAGCAGCCAGTTGACAGTCGCCAGCCTGGCGCACCAGACACTGTCCGGTGCACCCAGACTGAGCAGAGTCTTGGCTGCTCGAGCCAAGTCTTTTTCAATTGCATTTTCTCTGATTCTAGCACTTAGACAAATATGTTAGTACACAAAACCAATGTACTAAGTCTAGAATCATACCTTTGTACTGATTTGCACTTTGTCCACCATTTGGCATAGTTTCACACTTAAGCAATTGTGTTGGACATGTAATCACCAAAATACTTAGAAATGGCCCAAGGGCACATTTCCCTTTCACCCCTTCGGCTGGGATTATATGCAAAGGAGCCCCCGCAAAATCCCATAACCAACCCGCCATCCACGCGGTGAGAATATGAGTCTTGGAGAAATATACAAATTAGCCCCTGCACTTCTTTGATTTTGGCGCGCAGTCCAGATAAATTATAAAACAGAGAAATACATTTAGAAAAAGATTTATAATACATAATTAATTCCAATAACTTGTTTAATTCATAGAAAATTCATATTAAGTCCAAATTAGCCCATTCCAATTCCTATAATTTTGTAATATTATTGTTTATCATTTAGTATCACTGTTTTGACATGAATATCATAATAAAATTTGTATCCTATTTAATCTTGTACAAAACACATAAAACCTTCAGAAATTCATAACTTAAAATCTATAACTCCAAAATTAATAATTCTTGTTCCTATGATCTTATTTTAATATGTAGATTATTAATATGTATCTTATTCTTATGTTTGGTGTGATGTTAATTTTGTCTATACCATGTTTGTCTGTATTGCTACGTCTAGCAGTGAGGACACGTGTCACCCGAAGATCATCCTGATACTTGGAATCTCAAGTTCCAGGCAAGTTGTGCCCTTGATCACTTCTTTTTACCCAGTCATGTTCTGATTAATCATAATAATCTGCATAGGTTAATTTTGATGGGACCCAATAAGTTACCCTAGTTTGTCTATCTTTATACCTTGTTTACCACTGAACTTTTTGGGTAGTACTTGCTAGTGCTTTATGTGGTTTTGGGTATGAAGATACATTATTCATGATCACACTTTTATTATCCGTTTATTATTACTGTTCATGATAGGATCATTATGTTAATTGGAACATGGAGCGACCACCCGGGAAAACAGTGCTACCACAAGGGAGGAATGAGACCCCTTGGCTGATTAATTAGGAAAGCTAGTAGATGACTACCTTACCCGAAAGGGGCAAGGGCAGTAGGGGAGTGGTCAGTGTAGGGAGGCCCTTGGGATGATTTTGGTACGATGGCGGTCATGCGAGGGTCCTTGCTTTGGAGCTTCCTATAAACTGTAGCGGGTTTTCTGAAGCTAATGGAACTTTGTAAAGGCCTCGTAGTGTTACCCTGCCTCGCCTCCTCGGTAGAGGTGTATGGGAAGTCGCGATCCCTTGGCAGATGGGTAACATGACTTGTGGGTAAAGATGTGCAACCTCTGCAGAGTGTAAAACTGGTATATCAGCTGTGCTCACGGTCATGAGCAGCTCGGACCCTCACATGATTAATTTATGGAACTAAATTCAATTTGTCATATGCATTGCATCGCAGGTGATGTTGTTACTACTTTTGTTCAACTACTTAATTGGATTGGTATTTACTTATACTTAGTAATTGCTAATAAAATTTCAACTAAAAGCAATGCTCAGCTCTAACCATCCTCTTTGGTAAGCCTTACACTTCACATGAGCTCCCACCTTTGGCGAGTTCATGCACATTATTCCCCACAACTTGTTGAGCTATGAACGTTTGTGAGCTCACTCTTGCTGTCTCACACCCCCCACAGGTCAAGAACAGGTACCACAGGACGAGGCGCATGGAGGATGCTGCGATGTGTTTGTGAGAGGTCTAGGCCGTCGTCTCCCAGTCAACTTTGGGTTGCTGGACCGTTGTCTCCTTATAATGTAATTGTTTATTTTGTATAGAACTTCTATTATATAGTAAAGTTGTGACATTCGATCCTGTGCCATGATTCATCATATGTGTGAGACTTGGTCCCAGCACACCTGGTCATGATGTTCGCGCCCGGGTTTTGGTGCCCCGAAACCCGGGTGTGACATCTTCCTCCTCTGGAGTAGACCGGGCTTGATGGCTACGTGCATCATTGAGGAATGGTGCTAGAGATCGGCCGTCCGTGGTGAAGGTCGCCATGGTGGATGATGACGATGTCTATCCGCTCACCGGCAACGACGACCTTTGCACGACAGGGCTTGTCCCAGATGACGAAGATGACATCCAGGCAGATGCTGCTGCCTTGCTCGGTATCGATCTAAGCTCTACTCCGATCGATCTAAGCTTTACTCTGGGCGACGGTGGTGGAGGGCCTACGACGGCAGCCGACACTCCGGTCCGCTCCACTAGCACCAATGGTGGTACTGGTACTTCATCAGTTGGTAAGCATAAATCTAGTGTCTGGGTTGATTTTGATGAGATCTTTGAGAAAGTGAATGGGTCTAATGTTCGAACTGCTGCTATTTGTAGAATGTGTAAGACTAGATTGTCTGCTAGATTAGATCTTTTGCTCGTACTGGCATTTTCTTTAATGTGTTGCATTTACTTGGTGACTGCATTGGGTGTGAGTACAGTACCTATTATGCTGATGTCAAAAATAAATTGTATAAAATGTTTACTAATTATCATACTAAGTTTGGCGCAGTTAGGGCTCAAAGGCCTGCTCAGCCTTCAATTCATACATGTAAAAAGAAGCAAGCTTGGGGAATAATACTTGGAGATCCAAGTTCAGGTGTTGTTGGTCCTCCCCGTGTCTCTGCCCCTTCTGCTTCATCTTCCTCTGCTATTTGTGAGCTCTCACCCTACTTAGAAGTGACAATGTCACTTCTTATGAGGATGATTTTGATATACTTCTCTGGTGGCGTGACCACAAGCTAACATATCTAGTCTTGTCCATAATGGCAAGGGATATCATGTCTGTTCATGTGTCTACTGTCTCTTCGGAGTCTTGTTTCAGTTTGACAAGGAGGATAATTGAGGAGCGATGATGACACTTATTGCCTGAGAATGTGGAGATGCTGACTGGCTTAAAAGATTGGGAATTAGGAGAAAAGAGAGAGCAACATGCGGTTGACAACCTAGAGCTTGAGGATTCATTCCAGAACTCGTTCCTTGACGAAGATGAACCTGCTGCTACTTTATGATTTTGGTACTTACTATTTAGTTCTAGACTCTGGTGTGGTGATATGTTCTGTGTTTTGTCAATGTGAGAGACGGAGAGATTTTATATTGTAATCTTCATCTGTAACAGATATAAACTTAGTGACTAAACTTTGAGCTGGCTGCACTCTTTTTTCCTTTCTAGAGTTTCTTACAAGGGTGGGTTTTACTTAGAAAAGTTTTTAATGAGGCAGCGTTGCACAAAACAGTTCTTTTATTATATTTTTCTATATTTTTCTGTTGTTATTTTTTCTGGTGCGATTAAGTATGGCGTGCTTCGTGCTGGCACGGTCCATTTTTTAACCATGCCCAGCGGGCTAGCCCGACACGAAAAACAGCCCAAAGGGACGTGTTTGAGCCAACGTCCAGGCACGTGGGCTCTTCAAGCACAGCTTACCGTGCTGGCCCATTTGGTGTTGGGTCGTGCTTGACCGGGTCGGCTTGTTGGCTATCTATATGTGTGTGAACATGTAAAGTTTCAGAGAAAAAGAAGTGCAATATATGTTTCCAAGTAAGACAAGGTCTTTGTTTCAGAATAACCAGCACCGGATTTTATTGTCAAAACTGAAGTAACTACGCTGATCCATGTACTGCAGGTACAAGTCTAAAGAATGTGGCGTAGCTTTGTAACATCTGCAACATCCGTAGACCTTCATGAGTCTAAAGGTACACCGGTTCGGTAACATAGTTGCAGTTATCACCGTTATTATTTGAAAATTGGCTTGAAATGGGAAAAAAAAACCATTCCAACTGCCATTTGAAAATCGACCTGAATCGAAGTAAATTCCAACTTTGTAACTGTAACCAGCATAAGAATATTTGCTCAAGATTGATTGTTAGTGCACATTGAAGTGCCGTAGTTCCAAGGATGGCCGCAGGTGCAGTCAGCAATGAGACAAACCTTGCAAACTGATGTTACTTTAGATTAGATTAGATGACCCGGTAGCTATAACTCCACGTTGTCAATCGGTAATTTCCATGTTTCACTGCATTAAGGTTCCACCCACTCCCGAGCCTAGACCTGTTCCTCTCCATTTCTGCCTCTGTCCAAGTGGTAGGAAGAATGGTCACGATCTGCGTTCTGCCTTTCTCTTCTATTATTATTATCCTTTCCTTTTCCACGACGACGTACATTTGTTTGACAGAGCATATCGGACGACAGCAGAAAGAACACGTAAACAACACGGTAGCTGGATTTGTGCGCGTGAAAGACCTTACTGTGGGCTGGAAATTGGAATAAGGAAAATTGTACGTATATCGTTGACGATATCCATTTCTTTTCTCTTATATAAGGTTGCAAAACGCAGCTCAAATGGTGCAAGTACAAAATCTTTTATAAGCACAGCTTCCATCTCCGCTCCAAAAAACCAGCAGATAACACACTTGTGCAAATGAAGCAGCTTCAGAAGATGGCTCTCCTACAACTCTTGTTGGAAAATATGGTTCTCTTACTGCCGCTGCTCGCTCTGACCTTTTCTTGCTGCGACGCGGCAACCCTGAAGATGCACGCCCACCACGCGGACGGCGGCCTCAGCCTCAGCCGCCGGGAGCTGCTGCACCGCATGGCCGCGCGCAGCAAGGCCCGCGCCGCGCGGCTGCTCTCGGCCTCGGGGAGCGCCCGCGTAGACCCGGGACCTTACGCCAACGGCGTCCCCGACACGGAGTACCTGGTGCACCTCGCCATCGGCACGCCGCCGCAGCCCGCGCAGCTCATCCTCGACACAGGGAGCGACCTCGTCTGGACGCAGTGCCGGCCGTGCCCCGCCACCACCTGCTTCAGCCAGGCGCTCCCATACCTGGACCTGTCCAACTCCTCCACGTTCGGCGTGCTCCCCTGCAACCAGCCCATGTGTGACAACCTCGCCTGGTCGTCTTGCGGCAAGCACAGCTGGGGGAACCAAACCTGTGTCTACGTCTACTCATACGGCGACGGCTCCATAACCACCGGCCACCTCAACGCCGACACCTTCACGTTCGCGGCCGCTGATGGCTCCGGCGGCCAGGCCGCCGTACCCGACCTGGCCTTCGGCTGCGGTCTCTTCAACAACGGGATTTTCAAGTCCAACGAGACCGGCATCGCCGGCTTCGGGCGCGGCGCGCTGTCCCTGCCGTCGCAGCTCAAAGTGGACAACTTCTCCTACTGTTTCACCGACATAACGCGGCCGGAGCCCAGTTCCATCCTGCTCGGCCTTCCGGCCAACCTTTACGGCGACGCCGGCGGCGTAGTGCAGTCCACTCCTCTGGTCCAGAACTTCTCGTCTCTGGAACTATACTACCTGTCACTAAAGGGCATAACCGTCGGCTCGACGAGGCTGCCGATTCCGGAGTCAACGTTCGCGTTGAAGCAGGACGGGACGGGCGGCACGATCATCGACTCTGGCACCGGCATGACAATGCTGCCCCAGGACGTGTACAAGCTCGTGCACGACGCGTTCACTGCTCAGGTGAGGCTGCCCGTGGACAACGCCACGTCGTCGTCGCTCTCGCAGCTCTGCTTCTCGGTGCCGCGGCGAGCTAAACCCGACGTGCCACAGCTGGTGTTGCACTTTGAGGGCGCAACGCTGGCCCTGCCGAGGGAGAACTACATGTTTGAGTTCGAGGACGCAGGCGGCAGCTTCACCTGTCTTGCTATCAACGCCGGAGATGGCCTGATGACCATCATCGGCAACTACCAGCAACAGAACCTCCACGTCCTTTACGACCTGGTGGGCAACATGTTATCCTTTGTTCCTGCTCGGTGCAACAGGCTTTAGAGGAGTAACGGATCTAGAATTTCACTACATGGTATGCCACGTTAAAATTTTCGTTATATACACAATAAGGTAAAAATTCAATTTAAAAAATTCAATAAAAAAACTATCCTGCAAATCTGTATTCAGAGTAAAAACTACCACGTTAAGTTTGACAATTTATATAAATTGTCCTTTCTCTAGTGCAGCCATAAATGAAATGTTTACTTGTATCACTATATTTAGATACATACTAGCTAAGTGTCCGTGCGTTGCAACGGCATATAAAATATTCAACAAAATATTAGTGCACAACGATTACAGAAAAAACGGGCACTATATATATTCCAGAAAAACGGGTGTTATAAAGGAGTGAAATGACATGATGTTACGGCCCCCTCCCCAAAGGTAAAAATCCATGACAATGGTATATGTAAAGGTGATAAACAATTTATGAGCACACCGAATCATATAATATAGTGTATACTAATATCATGCAGACATTTAAACATATTTAAACTGGCAAGGTTAAAAGAACCCTGGCACTAAATTAATACTCACCCTTTGTCCACAAGCCAATATACCATCCCATAAGTGATACCCTTAAGCCCTGTTTGGAAGCTTTTTAAGAAACCGATTTTTATTTTTTAGCTAGGGAAGGCCAGCTTTTTGGTTTTTAAGAAACTGAGAATCTAATTTCTATAAACCGAGTCATAAACTGATATGTTTGGAACCACCTTTATTTCTATAAATCGGTTTCTTAAAAACTGGGTGGTTCCAAATAGGGCCTTAGTCACTGAGAAAATAGGAAAGAGAGAATCAGGTTGAACAGGTCGACGATCATACTTCCCCAACATACCGGCAACAATATCTATTATGACATTTCCATCTTTATAAGCGCAGACCTAGGAAGAAACAAATGTAAGTGTTACACACAGCTACTATATTTTGTACATAATTTCTGCAAGCGTAGTTGAATCATAGATTATCGGGTGGGTCCTACTTGTATTCCTAAAATTTTGTCGCTTCCCAACTCAAGCAGTTCTCAGTTTAGACTCCACATCACAGTTAGCAGGTGAGTAAAAATCCATCGACTGAAGTTAACATACATGCACTTTTCATTTCTTGTGTTCGTGCTTCATCTCTGATCACAATCTGTTGTTTTTACTCTTTATTAGACATGTCGAGTTTTGGGAAGAAGGATGGGAGCGTGAAGGCCAGGTTGCTCTTATCGTGAGACCAAGGACTGAACAAATTAATGATGCAGCGAGAACGTTTGAGACATTTGGTTTTGTTTTCAGTTCCTCTCTTCATACAAATTGTGTATTTGGTGATTTCTTCCCAGATACGAAGCATAAACACGGGCCTCTATGGAGCTTGTCCCTGCCGGTAAATAAATGCAAAGCATACCGGTAGTATCAGAAGCTCAGAAATTTGATCGTCTGATAACGTTAGTTATGTTCTGTGGCTTTTGTTTGCCCTGGCCCTGTCCATTGCACTCATTATTACTCATTGACAATGACAATTGTGGGAGCCTACAAGGAAAACATGAATGTGCCATTGCAAGCGTCGGCGCCTGTTGCTTTTATTTTTCAGGCATTATCGTCGCTGCAAGCGCGAGCCATACACAGCGCTAGCCACACGCGTTGCAGAAATCCTATCTTTTGGCTAAATGAAACTAAATAGACGTAGAACGAAAGTAACGAGCCGGACATCTGGGCTTATTCTTACCAGACTCGGCAAGCTACCCGATTTCAGAAAATGAACATGGGCACTCCGGCAGTGTCTTAGGTTTCCAACCTTCCTATGCTCACTGACAGGATATGATATAAGTGCTTCAAATACGAGATTAGTCTCTTGATACCATGGTTTTTAAAAACTACAACATTCAAACAGGACAATCGTCCAAATAATTCGGTCATGTTCCAGAAACGTTGCTGCTTCAGGAACGCAAAATGTGCAGCCCACGTGGAACTACAGCTCCCTCGTTAACAGCCATAATAATCTCTCAAGCAGAAACAATTGCTATACCAACAAACAATAGATGGACCAGCATCAGCACAAATGCATAAGCATTAAATTCCATTTTCCTAGTTTCCCACTGCCGGGTAAGACTGATAATTTGATAAAAAAAAGTACCACGTACAAATTGCAAAATTCTTCAGGTCCCAATCATTTTCAACCTTCAAAGAGGTTTCGATCTGATGATGTCAACCACAACACCACAAATGAGTTCAATGGCTACCTCATTTCATGTCTATTTACATTCCATGCATGTATGAAGCAAAACTGTATCACTTATAGTATTAATCCCTGCGCAGCTTCTGGCTTTTTAGAAACTTCAGCTGGTGGAGTGGCCGTGCTGGGCTCCTCATCTGTAACAGCGGGACAGTCATGGAAGACATGGGAACATCTTCAGAGGTTTCAGAGACATGTATGTTTGCGAATTCGCTGTCCAACTCCCTGTGTGCTGCAGGGATCTCTGAGATGTTTGCTTGTCCAGGCCCACCCTCGGCATTCTTGTCCTCCTGCTCGACTGCTATTTTCTCCTTAGCCTTTGCACCAACATCGTTGGCAGCACTGGTGACCTTGCTGAAAGCACCGGTTACCCATGCTGCTCCGGTGAGAACATACATGTTCTTCATGATAGCAGATCCAGCGGTCAAGACACTCTGTTCAGCAGCTGCCAGCGCTGACTTTGTCTTCTCAGAGACTTGGTATTTCTGATCCATTTCCTTCACTTTATCATTTACAACTGAAGTGCCAACACTGATCTTCTCACTTAGGCCTATTCTCTTGTCAAAGGAGGACACTCTAGCTGTGGCAGTTGACGTGAGCTGGTACTTTTCGTCCAAAGCTTTTTCTTTGTCCAGTGCATCTTTACCAAGGATAAATCCCTTTGCCAGCATGGTCCCAACAATGTCCTCGGCCTTTTGAAGGGCAGAAGGTTTTGTGTCTTTAGGCTGGAAATGAAAATAATGTTACAACGTTGTACAACAACTATAGCAATACCATGTTGTAACATGTAAATAGTATGGTTCTGATCATACCTCAAGAGCAGCTAAAACAGAAGCTGGTAGCTCATAATCATTGGCTGGTGTGACGATTACAGCCATATCAACTATTGTGGCTCCCTTTGATAGCACCAAAGTATATGTTAGAATTTGTGGGACATCTATTTGCAAACAAAGTTCTCATTGACATCAAAGACAACATGGTTTCAAGCTACAACTAACAGGTAAAGGTAGACAAGATGTTGGAAAATTAGTTGGAACATTTGGCTATGTAAAAGGCAACATCCAATGACAAGCAAAGATATCACATGAAACAACCAGCAAAAGAGGGATAGTCTTTGGTTGGGACCTAAAAATGTCATGGCAACAAATTGCGGTACAATGGCACATTGCTGAAATATTGATTATGAGCTACCAAATTGTAGTACAATGGCACAAATTGCAGTACAATGGCACATTGCTGTCGGTAAATAAATGACAAGCAAAGATTTGTTTTAAGTATGATAAAAAGCTAGGAAATAAATATTCTGGGAAAAATAAATCATTTTTTAGACAATAGAAAACATTTTGCCTTAAATAGCATACAACCGATTCTAAATTTTTTAGAAAAGAGGGGAAAATAGACCTGCCACAACTTTAGCCTTTCTATCCTCACCAGCAAGCTTTCCCATAGTGTATGAGCACCAGCACACAGAACTCCAACCTGCCTCATTCCACCTCCTAGGATCTTTCGAAGATTTTTTGGCCTGAAGGTATTGTTCATTTTCCATTATAATATACAGTTCTTTTCATTTTGCAATAATACAACACTACAATTTAGACTTAGAAACACACATGGATAGACCTTGTCAACAAAAGCCTTTGAATCCAATAGGGACGCCTAAACCTTTAGATAGGCACATCTGAAGTTTCAGTTTCAAAGAGAATTAGAAGCATCACCATACATGTGTCTGTATTCCATTCATATGTAAGTACTGAGTAGTGTAGCTAAGCATAGTACTCTAAAAATTGTAACATACCGAAACTGAATCTGCGGCTTTCATGTCATCAAGCAATTATAGGCACTGCCAGTCTGAAGTCCTGATATACTATATATTTCCTTGAGCTCATTTTTTACCATTGTGCCAAAACATCAGGAGGCATTTCATATCCCCAATTGAAACGAAATTCTGCAGTTTGATTCCTTGCCTCATGTGCCAATGATCTCCCCTCACCTGTAATGATGATTGAAGAAAAAAATATGATTATCGGCATTCTAAAACAAGCATGCAAATAAAAATAACTATTATGTCATGTTTTGATGTTACCATCTTTGGTGCTCCACGCGGCAGTACTGGTAATGGTGATTCGAGTTGGTTCAAATTTGAATAGAAAATTCTAAACCATTTCAGGTGTTAAATTTAATGGCAATTGTGTAATGTTTAACAAGGTACCAAGCCAATGGTCAGATGCAATGGTGATTAGAAACAGAAGTAATAAACTGGCAGAGCCACCTTACTTCAAGTGGTGTCAAGCTTAGCTAGCAATAATGCATTCCATGCTCATGAACATAAGGCAGAAATAGCTCACATCAATCAGTAAAACCAAACAGATCATTAGAATTTAGACCAACTTCTACAATGTGATGCATTAATGCATTATATGTGTGCGTTAATGATGACAGTCGAATTGACCCTCTGCTGTGTATGACCAAAGGTTTCAGATTATCAAATTGAATATGATTACAGCATGTTGGTGTGTCAACCAACCAAAATGCAAGTCTAAAGAACTCAATTTAAAAAGGTTCATAGAAGAATTTTGAGGATACACCTAGTAGTTTAAATTTTCAAACGCCCTCATGCTATGCCATGGGTATTACACCATTACCCCAAAACTCCCCGGCATCATCACCCCAAAAACCGTAAGAGCATCTCCAACGAGGGGTCTCAAAATAGTGCCCCGAAATTAAAATACCATATCATTTAAAGTGTTTGTGGCACTAAAAACAAATTGAGCTCCAACCATTAAACTCTAAATCATGTATTTTAGAAAATAAATGACATTATTAGGGAAGAAAAGGTTGAGGATGATGTAGAAAACAAAGATAGGACACTAATCCAGGACTTCATATATTTAGGTACATTCCGCAAAGCATTCTGGCAGAAATGACATGAGAAGCAAGCACTGCTGAGGTCACCTGCGATCCCCGTGGCGAGCAACCCCAGCCGGTCGGTGATCGGGAACAGGCACGAAACGCTGGTCATGTCCAGCAATTTGTCCTAGAAGCAAACAAGCAGAAGCACCACAACCGACTAATCAGCCAAACGCTAGAGACTAAACTTGGACCGATCTCCGCCGCAGGCGCGCGAGACCAGGGGGGCTAACCTTGGGCAAAATATATGTATTACGTACAACAAATAGAACAGGAAAACAACCTTTTATGGAACAGTATCATGTTTGATTTTTTACTGATCAGCAAAATATTTCTAGAACTGAAATAGAGTAAACATCAACATCTAATTAGGTAGTACCAAAATCTCTACTACTCTATTATTATATAACATATAAACATAAACAAAACAGTTGGTGTGCAAAAAGGTTCTCGAACTGAAATAGAATTTACTGAAATAATAATATTAAACAACCTTACTTTCATAAATAGGAATTTTCAATAATATATTATACCAGTAAGGTTGGTTAATCCTTTCTGTCCGCCAATCTTGTAATTACATATATATCTGCGCCAATAATAGATATTAGCAAGACAGTAGAATGTAACTGAAAATTTTATTGAACCGCCGCTTATTTAATAAAGACAAGATAATGAACCGTCTCTTATTTAATAAAGACAATATGTAACGTCAGTATGGAATATTATTGAGCACTAAATAAATTAGAAAAGTTTCAGTCGAATCTACTTCTTTTCTTAGCGCTTTCACAAGTCCAAGTCCTATGACAATCTAAAAAAATGTTTGCTATCTAAAAAACACCCAATGCGGGTACCTGAACCACCAATAGCAGTGGAATGGACCGATAATTGGAGCTCTCACCGGATTGGAGACTGACGAGCAGCTGAAGGCGATGCTCTTAAGCTGCCGCATCATATGCATCCTCCTCCCTTAGAGGGTGCTGACCGATGCAGCCCAACAGTGATTCTTCACCTCGCTTTCGTCTGACCTTGTCGCCCAGCTCCTCCACCGCCCTCGCGATGCAGCCTCGTCGCTGCTGGAGGTGGCTTTGCCCTGCCTTCGTCTGACCACGTCGCCCAGCTCCTCCACTGCCCTCGCAATGGTCATCCATTCTCCTATCTAATATCAAAACTACATTTGATACATAACTGAATACAACAAAAAATGGGTGAATAGAGAAGGTAATGATATACTAATTGCTCTAATCTGGTAAAGATAATAGACAAACAAACATATAACTAATAGCTTAGCATACGACCAAATATGAAATGCAAATGGATGGATGGGACTTCTTTTCCACTGCAAGAAATTGGACTGTGTGAGGTGGATTCAGAAACAAAAGCACAATCTGTGTACTCATGCAAGCAGCATCCTCAGATGAAATTGCATCAAAGATCATGCGGCTCGGCCGTAGACCCGCAACCCAAGATCCACCCAGACCAACCCATCCCCTAGTTCGCCAAACTAAGAAGCTAACAATCCTGACGCTCGATTGACCAACAGATCTGGCGGACTGCATACCACTTGCCCCCAGATCGGCCACCAAAGATGAACATGTTGCAGTCAATGACAACAGCTATGTGAAAAGCCCTTGGGCTTGGGCTGGCCTGCCCATCCGACCCATTGCCAGTGCACTCAGGTGTGTACCATAGCTTATTCTCTGCAACATAAGTTGCATCCAGAAGTTTGTAAGGCCAAGCTCTTTCTTCCTTCCAATGCATATGCTCCATCATCCCATCCATAACAATCTCAAGCATGTAAATGCAATCTACGTCCCTCAATCTAATAACCCTTAAGATGAGTTGCAGCGTGTGCACAAATTGCTCGAAGACGTGGGCAGACAAATTGGCACGACAAGCGAACAGTCGGAGAATTGGAGAGGAATTATATTACCGACGTCGTAGACGGAAACATCAGCGAGGAAGCGCTTGTCGGCGAATCCACCGAAGACGACCACCTTGGACTTGCCAATGATAACATCAGTGTGCCCGTTGCACGAAATCACAAAATCGTGAGGTTGTTACTTTGTTAGAGGGGTAGGGTGAGACTCCAATCCAGGACAGGATCGAGGCGGCGACGAGGAGGAGGAGGAGCTGGATGGATACCTGCGGGGGGCGAGACGGTCGCCCCCGAAGTCGGAGGAGTCGGCCCTCACCCAGTGCATCTGCTTCGGTTGCAGCTGCTGCATCCTTTCCCTCGCTCCAGCTCCCAGTCTACTATCACACCCGGGTTTCGGGGGCACCAAGACCCGGGCGCGAACATAAACACCAGGTATGCTGGGACCAAGTCTCACACATATGATGTATAGTGGCACAGGATCGAATGTCACATCTTTATATATAACAGGAGTTCTATACAAAATAAATAATTACATTATAAGGAGACAACGGTCCAGCAACCCAAAGTTGACTGGGAGACGACGACCTAGACCTCTCGCGAACTCGTCACAGCATCCTCCAAGCGCTTCATCCTGCGGTACCTGTTCTTGACCTGTGGGGGGGGTGTGAGACAGCAAGAGTGAGCTCACATACGTTCATCGCTCAACAAGTTGTGGGAAATAATGTGCATGAACTCGCCAAAGGTGGGAGTTCACGTGAAGTGTAAGGCTTACCAAAGAGGATGGTTAGAGCTGAGCATTGCTTTTAAAGTTGGTCAAAATTTTATTAGCAGTTACTAAGTATAAGTAAATACCAAACCCAATTAAGTAGTAGAACAAAAATAACAACATCACCTGCGATGCAATGCATATGACAAATTGAATTTAGTTCCATAGATTAATCATGTGAGGGTCCGAGCTGCTCATGACCGTGAGCACGGCTAGTATACCAGTTTTACACTCTGCAGAGGTTGCGCATCTTTACCCACAAGTCATGTTACCCATCTGCCAAGGGATCGCGACTTCCCATACACCTCTACCGAGGAGGCGAGGCAGGGTAATACTACGAGGCCTTTACAAAGTTCCACTAGCTTCAGAAAACCCGCTACAGTTTATAGGAAGCTCCAATGCAGGAATCCCTTGCAGGACCGCCATCGCAGCAAAATCCTCCCGAGGGCCTCCCTACACTGACCACTCCCCTACTGCCCTTGCCCCTTTCGGGTAAGGTAGTCTTCCACTAGCTTTCCTAATTAATCAGCCAAGGGGTCCCATTCCTCCCTTGTGGTAGCACTGTTTTCCCGGGTGGTCGCTCCATGTTCCAATTAACATAATGATCTTATCATGAATAGTAATAATAAACATATAATAAAAGTGTGATCATAAATAATGTACCTTCATACCCAAAACCACATAAAGCACTAGCAAGTACTACCCAAAAAGTTCAGTGGTAAACAAGGTATAAAGATAGACAAACTAGGGTAACCTATTGGGTCCCATCAAAATTAACCTATGCAGATCATTATGATTAATTAGAACATGAGTGGGTAAAAAGAAGTGATCAAGGGCACAACTTGCCTGGCACTTGAGATTCCAGGTACCAACTTGCTCTTCGGATGACACGTGACCTCGCTCTAGTCGTAGCAATACAAACAAACATTGTATAGGCAAAAATTAACATTACACCAAACATATATGCAAAATTCATATTAATAATCTACATATTTAAATAAGATCACAGGAACAGGAATTATTAATTTTGGAGGTATAGATTTTATGTTATGGATTTCTAAAGATTCTATGTGCTTGGTACAAGATTAATTAGGATATCAATTTTAATATGGCTTTTATGTCAAAATAGTGACACAAAATGATAAACAATAATATTACAAAATTATAGAAACTGGAATGGGTTAATTCGGAGTTAGAATGAATTAAATATGAATTAAACAAGTTTCTAGATTTATTTTGTATAAAAATTCAATTTCTAATATTAATTATCTGGTTTTCTCTGTTATCTGGACTGCGCGTCATTTACTAAGAAACTTGAGGTTCAATTTGCAAAATCTACCAGACTCAGCCCTGACCAGAGGTGGACGGCGGGTTAATTTAGAATAAGCCGAGGGGCTCATTTACAATTGTTCTGAAGCGAAGCGGTATTCCCCAACCTCAGCCGTTGGATTCCCCACCTACGGCCCAGGTTAGATCTCAATAACAATAAAATCAACAGGCTATGTGGGCCGCCAGATTGGTCATCCACGGCCCGCACACGCGAATGACTTCAACCGCTAGATTCGCCCTGAGCGGCCAGATTTCCCCCAATCAAACAGGTATACTCTAGATTGATCTAGAGCAACCGATCCAAGGCGAACGACTTGGATTCATTTGCGATGAAGCGTTAAGCAACTCTAATCCTAGCCGTTCGCGCCCGAATCCACGGCTGCCAGACTTTCTTCACTAACCCAACGCAAGCCGACGGCGCAAGCACGGCGGTGCCCAGACCCGCGGCGAGGGCTTCGCGCGCACACGCAGACGGTGACCTATCTTCTACCTTTCCGGGCGTTACACAACTAAAAAGGGACGAAGCGCACGGCGTGGAAGTGACCTTACCATGGGTGGCGACTCCGAGACGCGTGCCTACGACGAGCGACCACACCGGTGTCTGCGAGATCCCCGCCTAAGCACTTCGACCACGACGCAGGCACCGCGGCACTAGTTGTTCATGGGCTTCGCTGGCGGCCGAAGACGACTCCCGTTCCCCCCCCCCCCTTGGCGGCCCGGGCGAGGATGATGGGGGCAAGGGAGAGGAGTAGCATAGTGGGTACCGTCGCCATGGAAGTGGGCAGTTCCGCGAACGGTTCCTGGTTCCCATGGCGATGAGATGGAGGCTGGGAGCTGGGTTGGCGGCGTTCGATTTTATACGTAGGGGTATGAGGCCGAGATGAATCGAGGAGAACGCGCGGAAATCGGTTGTCGTTGCGCATGCGGTGGACTCACCCAGCACGGAATCCGCGGCATCCAGCGGAGAAGAACAACAGGGCACGGGGCCCACGCGACAGAGGAGAAGGTCAACAGGACTCCTCCGCGTCTGGCGAATGGACCTGGCAGAGGTGTGCGCGCGTGGATATGACGAGTGGAGCCCACTCGCAGAGTAATCCAGCGCGCGGCATGGACACGGAAAGGGCGCCGAGCGCTGACTAGGCTGGCTAAAGCGGAGAAATGGGCCACACTGGGTAAATTTGGCCCAGGTGCAGGTTTACCTTTTTCTTTTTTTATTCTTTTTTTCACTTCTATTCCAAATTCTAGATCAACTTCAAACCCTTATTTTGAATTTCAAATTTAAACATCAATTAGGGTGCACAACCCAGAATTCCATCATGAAATGCAAGGGTTTTATTGTATTTATATTAATATTTGTTTAACCACATGCTTCCAGTATTAACCACATACACCTATTTTGTTTATTTATTTCAAGGAAGTCATTTATTTGAATGTATACTAAACTTAAGGATCTATCCGAAGTTTGGTATTTACTACTCATTTGTTGGAAGATGTTTGGATAATATTTTTAGCAGGATTTTTTTTAGTAAAACATCTTAGGGTGTTAATTATATAGTTCATGAGAGGAACACTTCTCTGTTACATTTTTCTAAAATAATTCTTGGTTTTAGAAATTCAGTCTCAATTTTCAACTCTCAAATATAATTTGAGATATCACTCAAGTATAAATTGAGATATCTGAATTTACTATTTTATTTCTTCATATATTTATTTTATTATCATTATTTTTTTTCTTCCTTATACAAATTTTGGGCCTTACAAATCCTACCCCCCTTAACAGAAATCTCGTCCTCGAGATTTGTAAGAAAAAGGTATCACTATGTCATCTCAACACGCATGCACAAACAAAATCTCAGCATGATGCATACTTTATTAGCAACACATGGGTCAATTAGACCTTATTATTTCTCCTAAAATAGTATCATAACTAAAGTAACATTTAGATCTTACAAATAGTAGTAATTTATATATATGTTTATGTAGCTTGGTGGAGCTAGTGGTTAGGAAAGCATGGATGTATGTATGTATGTCCACTTTATCATGTAGGGTAGAAGATGCCCTTAAAGCATAGATAGGTTTGGGCAAGAAAGGATAGGGTAAGGAAGTACTCCATCCAAGATTTATGGATCTTGATTCATCGGATGATCTAGCTTGATCTTTGAAGGCTTGAGTTGATGCTTATCCTTTTTTGACGTGGTTGGTCTTCTTTGGTCTTTCTTCTTGGAGTTGCCATCCGTAGTTAGGATAGTCGGGGTACACGGGGTAGGTAGGTTTGAATAGAGTTGTATTTTGCTTTTCGAACAAATAGACTAGGCAGCCTGTGATGTAGGTTATATTGTTGTTTATGGACAAGTTGGTATATGACATGAATTTAGGTTAGGTTATGTTTGTTGAAGAAGTGTCTAACCCATATCACCAGATTAACTATCCTGTTAATAACTCACTTTAGATTGGATAATATTAGACTAGATGGGATCTAGATTATATCGGTTAAGATATGAGGTCAGTTAGATCTATTAGGATAGGATAAGTAAGGTGGTTAGGATAAGATGAATCCGTCAAGGTGAGATGAATCTATTGAGATAAGAGAGAATTTTTTTTAATCCAAGATGGATCTATGAGTGTAGGATAGAATCTTTTAAGATGAAATGGATATCATTAGGCTAGATACTTTAATGAGGGATAATCTAGTTTATCTAGTTATTTTTATAAGCATATATATTTTTTTCTATATGTATATGCAGATGTAATTGTGGACATCACTCCACAACTCATCCCACTCAATCAAAGATCCAAATCATACAAGTATCATAAGAACAAACATTCAAGTACATAGATATTTATAAAATAGTTTTGTTTTTTTTTGTTCCTAAGAGTAGGTCTCCTATTCCTAAAGTCACTTTAGGCACAGGATTTCAAAGTGTAAAATCCACATTTGTCTTTAGAAGGAAAAAGTAAGGATAATCAGAGTAAAGCGGAAATAGATGAGAAGAAGATTAAGATAAGTTTAGAAAAGAATCAGAGTAAGGTAAGTAAAGAATGGTTGTCCAGTTCTATCTAGGTTTCGTCCTACAGTCAACATTCCTCTGATACCACTTCTGTCACACCCGGGTTTCGGGGGCACCAAGACCCGGGCGCGAACATAAACACCAGGTATGCTGGGACCAAGTCTCACACATATGATGTATAGTGGCACAGGATCGAATGTCACATCTTTATATATAACAGGAGTTCTATACAAAATAAATAATTACATTATAAGGAGACAACGGTCCAGCAACCCAAAGTTGACTGGGAGACGACGACCTAGACCTCTCGCGAACTCGTCACAGCATCCTCCAAGCGCTTCATCCTGCGGTACCTGTTCTTGACCTGTGGGGGGGGGGGTGTGAGACAGCAAGAGTGAGCTCACATACATTCATCGCTCAACAAGTTGTGGGAAATAATGTGCATGAACTCGCCAAAGGTGGGAGTTCACGTGAAGTGTAAGGCTTACCAAAGAGGATGGTTAGAGCTGAGCATTGCTTTTAAAGTTGGTCAAAATTTTATTAGCAGTTACTAAGTATAAGTAAATACCAAACCCAATTAAGTAGTAGAACAAAAATAACAACATCACCTGCGATGCAATGCATATGACAAATTGAATTTAGTTCCATAGATTAATCATGTGAGGGTCCGAGCTGCTCATGACCGTGAGCACGGCTAGTATACCAGTTTTACACTCTGCAGAGGTTGCGCATCTTTACCCACAAGTCATGTTACCCATCTGCCAAGGGATCGCGACTTCCCATACACCTCTACCGAGGAGGCGAGGCAGGGTAACACTACGAGGCCTTTACAAAGTTCCACTAGCTTCAGAAAACCCGCTACAGTTTATAGGAAGCTCCAATGCAGGAATCCCTTGCAGGACCGCCATCGCAGCAAAATCCTCCCGAGGGCCTCCCTACACTGACCACTCCCCTACTGCCCTTGCCCCTTTCGGGTAAGGTAGTCTTCCACTAGCTTTCCTAATTAATCAGCCAAGGGGTCCCATTCCTCCCTTGTGGTAGCACTGTTTTCCCGGGTGGTCGCTCCATGTTCCAATTAACATAATGATCTTATCATGAATAGTAATAATAAACATATAATAAAAGTGTGATCATAAATAATGTACCTTCATACCCAAAACCACATAAAGCACTAGCAAGTACTACCCAAAAAGTTCAGTGGTAAACAAGGTATAAAGATAGACAAACTAGGGTAACCTATTGGGTCCCATCAAAATTAACCTATGCAGATCATTATGATTAATTAGAACATGAGTGGGTAAAAAGAAGTGATCAAGGGCACAACTTGCCTGGCACTTGAGATTCCAGGTACCAACTTGCTCTTCGGATGACACGTGACCTCGCTCTAGTCGTAGCAATACAAACAAACATTGTATAGGCAAAAATTAACATTACACCAAACATATATGCAAAATTCATATTAATAATCTACATATTTAAATAAGATCACAGGAACAGGAATTATTAATTTTGGAGGTATAGATTTTATGTTATGGATTTCTAAAGATTCTATGTGCTTGGTACAAGATTAATTAGGATATCAATTTTAATATGGCTTTTATGTCAAAATAGTGACACAAAATGATAAACAATAATATTACAAAATTATAGAAACTGGAATGGGTTAATTCGGAGTTAGAATGAATTAAATATGAATTAAACAAGTTTCTAGATTTATTTTGTATAAAAATTCAATTTCTAATATTAATTATCTGGTTTTCTCTGTTATCTGGACTGCGCGTCATTTACTAAGAAACTTGAGGTTCAATTTGCAAAATCTACCAGACTCAGCCCTGACCAGAGGTGGACGGCGGGTTAATTTAGAATAAGCCGAGGGGCTCATTTACAATTGTTCTGAAGCGAAGCGGTATTCCCCAACCTCAGCCGTTGGATTCCCCACCTACGGCCCAGGTTAGATCTCAATAACAATAAAATCAACAGGCTATGTGGGCCGCCAGATTGGTCATCCACGGCCCGCACACGCGAATGACTTCAACCGCTAGATTCGCCCTGAGCGGCCAGATTTCCCCCAATCGAATAGGTATACTCTAGATTGATCTAGAGCAACCGATCCAAGGCGAACGACATGGATTCATTTGCGATGAAGCGTTAAGCAACTCTAATCCTAGCCGTTCGCGCCTGAATCCACGGCTGCCAGACTTTCTTCACTAACCCAACGCAAGCCGACGGCGCAAGCACGGCGGTGCCCAGACCCGCGGCGAGGGCTTCGCGCGCACACGCAGACGGTGACCTATCTTCTACCTTTCCGGGCGTTACACAACTAAAAAGGGACGAAGCGCACGGCGTGGAAGTGACCTTACCATGGGTGGCGACTCCGAGACGCGTGCCTACGACGAGCGACCACACCGGTGTCTGCGAGATCCCCGCCTAAGCACTTCGACCACGACGCAGGCACCGCGGCACTAGTTGTTCATGGGCTTCGCTGGCGGCCGAAGACGACTCCCGTTCCCCCCCCCCCTTGGCGGCCCGGGCGAGGATGATGGGGGCAAGGGAGAGGAGTAGCACAGTGGGTACCGTCGCCATGGAAGTGGGCAGTTCCGCGAACGGTTCCTGGTTCCCATGGCGATGAGATGGAGGCTGGGAGCTGGGTTGGCGGCGTTCGATTTTATACGTAGGGGTATGAGGCTGAGATGAATCGAGGAGAACGCGCGGAAATCGGTTGTCGTTGCGCATGCGGTGGACTCACCCTGCACGGAATCCGCGGCATCCAGCGGAGAAGAACAACAGGGCACGGGGCCCACGCGACAGAGGAGAAGGTCAACAGGACTCCTCCGCGTCTGGCGAATGGACCCGGCAGAGGTGTGCGCGCGTGGATATGACGAGTGGAGCCCACTCGCAGAGTAATCCAGCGCGCGGCATGGACACGGAAAGGGCGCCGAGCGCTGACTAGGCTGGCTAAAGCGGAGAAATGGGCCGCACTGGGTAAATTTGGCCCAGGTGCAGGTTTACCTTTTTCTTTTTTTTATTCTTTTTTTCACTTCTATTCCAAATTCTAGATCAACTTCAAACCCTTATTTTGAATTTCAAATTTAAACATCAATTAGGGTGCACAACCCAGAATTCCATCATGAAATGCAAGGGTTTTATTGTATTTATATTAATATTTGTTTAACCACATGCTTCCAGTATTAACCACATACACCTATTTTGTTTATTTATTTCAAGGAAGTCATTTATTTGAATGTATACTAAACTTAAGGATCTATCCGAAGTTTGGTATTTACTACTCATTTGTTGGAAGATGTTTGGATAATATTTTTAGCAGGATTTTTTTTTAGTAAAACATCTTAGAGTGTTAATTATATAGTTCATGAGAGGAACACTTCTCTGTTACATCTTTTCTAAAATAATTCTTGGTTTTAGAAATTCAGTCTCAATTTTCAACTCTCAAATATAATTTGAGATATCACTCAAGTATAAATTGAGATATCTGAATTTACTATTTTATTTCATCATATATTTATTTTATTATCATTATTTTTTTTTCTTCCTTATACAAATTTTGGGCCTTACATCTACGCGCCTCTCTTCGTGAAGGAACTGGACACGGCTGCGACCGGGAGGATGAGCCCTGTACCGGCGGCTGGATGGCGGCCGGGGGCGGCGAGCGGTGGACGACGGGGAGTCTGGCAGGTGGGGGAGAGGGGATCGGACGAAGCAGAGAAGTCAGAGCAGGAGGATGGAAACAGTAGCGCCCCACGGTCGGCCCAAACGAAACGACCACGACCAGAGACACACGCGCGACCTCACCCACCCTGCCTCCAACGCGCCATCAGCGGCGAGATGGATGGGGTAGCGGATGGGAGCGCGGGGTCGGCGCGGGATGCAGGGAAGGAAGTCGGCGCGGTTGAGGGCGGGATGCGGGGAAGACGGCGCGGGCTCGCGGGCGGGATGCAGGGAAGACGGCGCGGGCGGGGGCTGGAGCGGGGGCACGGTGAGGTTGGTGGACGCACTCGCTTCAGTCTTAAGGTATAGTAGAGATGAAAAAGAGCTAATCATTCTCGCCTCGCGCCTATCATCACTTCCATTGCAATTCCATTTCCGTGGCCCCTGGGCTAGGCAGGCGCCTAGGCTAAGGCTAGGCTGGTCCCGCCGGACAGCCTCAGTACCACTCAGGTACGTTCACGAGAGAGAGAAGAGAGAGAGAGAAGCGACTAAGCGAGGAAGAAATCGGTCAACAAAGAGCAACCGTAACACTTCTCTCACCTGAGCCAGCGGGCGGTGAATGTTGCCTGTGCCCCTCTCTCCCCCGACGCCCCTCCTTCCCGCGCCCCTCCCTCCCCCGCCACCTCTTCCTCCACCTGGCTTGCAGGGGCTCTCACGCAAAGCCCAGAAGCCGGCGAGCAGAAAATCTCAATCTCCCTGGACAAATTCGCAAAAGAGCAACGCAGGGGGAAATCGGCCTGGTTCGTGGATACCTGAAGAGCATGGATGGGCCGTGAAAGTGGATGACCCGAGGAAGGGGCAGCCAAGGAGTCTAGGCTCGGGTTCCATCTCCAGGGGGGTGGATCGCAGCCCAGAAGGCTGGCAACAAGTCGATCGAGGTAGGGTTTCCTCCTGATCTTATTGGTGCTCGACCCCCAAAACACCTGTCCGCTCTTCTAGCTTCGCTGTGGGCGCTGCCTACCCACAAGCGGGAGAGTTTCTCTGGAGGGTGGCGATCCATCCCATTCCGCCCGCCCGATTTCGGTCCTCAGCCAGGAGGGGGAGGGGGAGGGGGTGTGCTCGCTGGTGAAACTTCAGAGAAGATGGACCCAAGGCTGAAACCCACACAGTGGGATCGGTGGAACTCTAAGGAGGCGAGGAATCCACCCAATGCTTGGGGAAGACACCGCAATATGAGCTGGCGACTCCGACCCCCACACGTGAAATCTGAGGGAGAGGTGATTGGATCATCATCTGGTGACATGAATACTCCAGGTAACCCTAAATCCCCGACTCTCCCTGGGATCCTGGAGGTAGAAGGAAGTCGTCGCATGTTCTGCCAAAAATGTGGAGATGAAGGTCATCATGCCAGAGATTGTTCTAGGGCTTTGTGGTGTGATATCTGCATGAAAGAGACCCATGTAACTGCGAAATGTGTGTGGCCAAGACAGAACAAACCTATTATGCCATTAGTGGGAATGGCAGCAGATGGTTTGGGTTTTTACTCCTCTCAGTTTGGAAAGAACATTTCCAAAAAACCTAAGAGGAGCCTGCTGGGATTAGTTAAAATTGTGGAGGGGATGGTGTCTGCTGGTGATCTGGAGAGGGATTTTAGCTTTCATTTTCCATGGGGACGACCTTGGAAAGCAGATAAATGTCATCTTGGTTTCCTGATGCAATTCCCATCACAGGACAGGCTTGATGAACTGACCAACTTTACTGAGTTGAAGATGAAGATTTCAGGGGTCAAGATTGTAGTTACTGTGTGGACTTCCCAGGCTTTGGCTAAATCCAGATTGCACTCAGTTTGGATTAAGGCCGAAAATGTGCCTGAAGAATTGTTGAACTATCAAGCCATATGTGAGTTGGGATCGGTTTTAGGAGCTGTGGAAGAAGTGGATCTGGCCTCTCTGAAATCTAATGACATGGTTAGATTTAAAGTGCATGTGAAGAGCATCGCAAGGATTCCACCTGTCATTGAGATAGGAGTCAAGCATCTCTTATATGACATTTATTTTAAGGTGGAAAAGGTGGAAACTGAAGGATGGAATGAGGAAGAAGCTAGTATGAGAAAGAGATCTTCTGTTGATGTACATCAGAACGAGTTCGGTTTGGGTGACAATGGAGGGAAAAAACCCAAAAGTGATATCCATGAAAGTGGGAAGGTCCCTCTGATTCCTGTAAATCAGAAAACATCTTCCTCTGAGTTTAAAGAAGCAATGATTGCTACAGATCCACAAACCAATGAATGTGACAAATGCAATGAGGAAGGGGAAAATGTGGGGGATGAAAACAATGAGAAGGTAGACTTTGAAGACAGTGATGAAGACCTACTCAGTTCCCAAGAGCTTAATAACTTTGTGAAAGGAATGGGTGTTGAGATAGCGGATGAGCAGGAATTGGAGATGGATGAGGGTGAACTCCTTAAATTTCAAGATGAACAACAAACTGGTAAGGATAACAAAGGTAAAGCCAAGTTGGTAGATAAAACTGAAGGCACAAGGAAAAGTAGCAGACTGGAGGCAAATGAAGATATCAGGATTGCGGACAAAGCCATCAATAGAGCTGAAGCGAAGGATGCCTTCTTGAACAAAGGTAACTACCCCAACCCTTTCTCTATCTTAAATTCTGAAAATAGCTTATTGATTGATATAGCTAATAAACTTGGGGTGAATCTGGGAAAAGATGATAATGAAAGATTAGATAACTTAGAAATGATCAAGTGCTTAGAAGAAGAATGTGCCAGGGCTATTATGCCAGACGTTAGTACTGAGAATATTGATAATAAATTTGCTGGTAATCTAGTGGAGAATGAGGATACTTCGATTATAGATAGAATTGTCCAAGAGATGATAGAGAGTGAATCGGAAGGGAAAAAAGAACAAAACACCAAAGAAGAAGAAAAAAATACAGAAAGAGAAAAATATTCTCTGAGGAAAAAAAAGGGTTCTCCAAAAATTAGATATACATCTAATAATAGGAGATACCTGAAGCATCATCAATGGGACAGCCAAGTATCTGAATGAAAGGAGTAATATGGAACTGCCAGGGGCTTGTCAAACCCGGGAAATTTGAGTTCATCCATGAACTCATAAACAAGGAAAAAGTTGATTTCATTAGTCTGCAAGAGACTAATAAGAAAGAATTTGGGCAGAACTGGTTACTGTCTTTAAGCAGTAATAAGTTGTTTAAGTGGATTTCTTCTCCCCCTAACGGTAGATCAGGGGGTTTGCTGGTGGGTTTTAATTTAGACACTTTGGATGTCTCGGACATTCAAATCAAGGACTTCATGATTGTGTGTCGGGTGCATCACAAGATTAAAAATCTTTCTTGGACTTTTGCTAATGTCTATGGGGCAGCTCAAGCGGTTAATAAAGATAATTTCTTAAGCGAGTTAGCTGCCACTTGCTCCCACTGTAATGGTCCCATTCTGCTAGGTGGTGACTTTAACATTTTGAGGAGTAGTGATGACAAAAATAAGCCTTATGTTGCCAATAGATGAACGCTTCTCTTTAACGCCATCATTGATCAGCACGGTCTGGTTGAGCTAGATCTAACTGATAGGAAGTTTACGTGGTCCAATAATAGAAATCCTCCCACTTTTGAAAAACTTGACAGATTTCTTGTGAGCCCTGATTGGGATTTATTATACAGCAAGGCTACGGTTAGAGGGCTGAACAGATTTCTTTCAGACCATGTTCCTTTGATGTTAAACACTGAGGATTCAAAAAAACCTATTGCTACTTTTAGATATGAGTTGCTCTGGCATAAAAAACCTGATTTTAGAGAGTTGGTTTGTAGAAGTTGGGAGCTTCCAATAAGGAGTAAAGGAAGTCTTAACATCTGGAAAGAGAAAGTTAAGAGACTCAAAAAATACCTTAAGGGTTGGAATTTTAATGAAGAAGGGAGTAACAGGAGAAGGAGAGAAGATCTTTTGAAGAAAATCAATGGGTTAGACATTAAAAATGAAGAAGGTGGGCTGTCGGATAATGAAAAAAAGGCTAAAAAAGATTGTGAGCTTTTGCTTAATAAACTTCTCTTAGAGGAAGAGATGAAAATGAAGCAGAGAGCTCGTGAGAGGTTAATTACGGAAGGAGATGAAAATACAAATTATTTTCATCAAAAAGCCAATCTCAATAGAAGGAGAATCAGGATTCATGCACTGATGGATAAGGAGAACTTGGTTGAAGAGGAGGATGAGAAGAATCGTATTGCTACTAACTTCTATAAAAACTTGTTTGGCCCTTCTCCTATCTCTGTCATCTACATGGAGGATAGAAACATGGATAAGATTAGCGAGGAGGACAGATGTATCCTCACTGCCCCTTTTACAGAGACTGAGGTTAAACATGTAGTAGACAACTTTAAACACAATAGTGCCCCTGGCCCTGATGGGCTCCCTGCAGAATTTTTTAAGGACTTCTGGGACATTATTAAAAAGGACATCATGAAGCTTTTCGAAGACTTTTTCAAAGGAAAACTGGACATAAAAAGATTAAACTATGGTGTTGTCACTTTAATTCCTAAAGTGGACAAGGCTATAGATATGAAAAACTTTAGACCCATTTGTCTTTTAAATGTTTGCTATAAGATGATCACCGAAGTCCTTAACAATAGGTTGTCAAATTGTATCACTAAGGTGATTAGTGATAACCAGTTTGGCTTTATTAAAGGAAGATATATCTTGGATGGTGTTGTGGCCCTTCATGAGATTATTCATGAAGTAAAAAAGAAAAAGCAAGATGGGATCATTTTGAAAATTGATTTTGAAAAGGCGTATGACAAAGTTAATTGGCATTTTTTGTATAAAATGCTTGAGATAAAAGGATTTGGCGAGAAGTGGGGAGACTGGGTGATGAAAACAGTTAGTGGGGGCAAGGTTGCCGTTAGGACTAATAATATAACTGGCCCATTCTTCTCTACGCATAAGGGGGTAAGACAAGGAGATCCCTTATCTCTGTTGCTCTTCAACATTGTTGCGGATGGTCTTTCTTGTATGATTAAAAGGGCCCAGGAGGTTGGTCTTTTGGTGGGCCTTGTTCCCCACATCATTGATAATGGTTGTGCTTGTTTGCAATATGCAGATGACACTATCTTCCTTCTTCAGGATAACCCAATGTATGCAAGGAATCTGAAATTTATTTTGGTCCTTTTTGAGCAGATGTCAGGCCTCAAAATTAACTTTCACAAGAGTGAGATTCTGTGCTTTGGCAAAGCCGTAGATATGAAGAATTTATACGCTGAAATCTTCACTTGTCCTATCAGAAATTTACCCATGAACTACTTGGGCATCCCTGTGGATTACAAGACTCTTAGAATCTCCCATTGGGCCAAAATGGAAGAAAAAATGGAAAAAAACTGGGGGTCTGGCAAGGAAGGTATCTCAGCCTTGGGGGGAGGCTGGTGCTGATTAATAGTAGTTTGTCTAGCATCGCTTTATACATGCTTTCCCTTTTCTGGGCTCCTGTTAGTGTGCTCAAAAAACTGGACATGTATAGAAGGAGGATGCTATGGCAGGGGGGAAAAAGAGCAATAAACCCCATCTGGTGAACTGGGATATTGTTTGTAGACCTAAGGATCAAGGAGGTCTGGGAATTTTAGACCTGAGATGCATGAAACTTTGCCTTCTGGCCAAATGGTGGTGGAGTTTGGAGAATAGGGAGGGCCTGTGGCAAAAAATAGTAAGGTTTAAATATATCAGAGGAAGACCTTTGAGTTTGATGCAAAGAAAACAAGGGGACTCTCATTTCTGGAAAAGCATTCTGGAAGTAAAAGATGTGTTTTACAAAAACTGCAAAAGAATCATTGGAGATGGTAAATCAACCAGTTTTTGGAATGATTGTTGGTGTGGGAATATTCCTCTCTCGGTTAGATTTAAAAGACTTCATGATTTAGCTCTTGATAAAGAGATAAGTGTAGAAAAGGTGATAAGTACGAATTCTGAATCCTTAACCTTCAGAAGGAGGCTAGTGGGAGTTGGGGCTGACAATCTCAAGGATATGATATCCTCATATGAGGACATATGCCTTAATGATTCAAGAGATAATGTTATTTGGTTACTAGATAAAAAAGGATTTTCGGTCAAATCCCTTTACCTTAACTGCCGAAACAATTTGGGTCGGGTGCCTTATATGTTCATCTGGAACGCTAAAATCCCCCAAAGGATAAAAGTTTTCCTTTGGCTTCTTTTGAGAGACAGGATACTATCCAAGGCAAATCTTAGCAAAAGGAATTGGCAAGGAAATATCAATTGCACTTGGTGTGATTGCCTAGAATCTACGCAACACATCTTCTTTGACTGTCAGATAGCGAAATTTACATGGAGAGTGGTGCAGGTGGTGCTTCATCCCATTTGTATTCCCATGAACCCCAGTGAGATGTTTAGCCATTGGCTCCTTCTATTCAATAAACGGGACAGGAATTTGTTGACTGTGGGATGTAGTGCAGTTCTTTGGACTCTTTGGAAAATAAGAAACGAAGCTTGCTTTGAAGATAAAAGAATAGTTAATACGTTAGACATCTTTGTATTGTGTTGTTTTTGGATGAACTCATGGACTTTATTACAGAAAAAATCGGCAAGAAGGATGCTGGAGGAAAGAAGCAATCATATCAGAAAAATGGCTAGTGAGTTCTTCAGTCGAGCTTGGGGGTGGTCTCCAGTTGACAGGAGGCTGACGCAGTGATCAGTTGAGCGGGGGATCCTTTTTGGCGATGATGCTTCTTTCTCTTCTTGAACCTAGAGACTCTTTTGGCTCTTTTATCAGAATGTCGGTCTGTAATAATGTCTTGGTTAAACACCCTTTCTTGTCTTAGTCGTCTTGGTTTGGCAATAGATTTTGGGTCAGGTCTGATCAAAGGTGTAGCTGGATTAGATGCTGAGCTTGTGTTGCCAGTGACTTGTTTTGGCTAAGACATTTCTGGTGTGTGTCTGTATGTGTTTCCTATTTCTTAATGAAATAGGGGGGAAACCCCTTTTCGTCAAAAAAAAGGTATAGTAGAGATAACAATTTACGCTAGTCGTAGAAAAGTTTTATGTATTTTTCTTACCTATTTATACATGTTTTCAAGACCGTGTTGGTTGAGAGTGAATCAATATTTACATTTTTATCTAGTACTATTTGCTCAAACTTGAGGATTTTTAAAATTATAAATACAACACAGAAAGTTATCAAAACTGAGGGTTTTTACACTAAAAACCGAAGGTTTTTATGCTCGAACCTAAAGTGAATCCATCAGTATATCATGTGCCATATTTTTCGTATGCATAGTGAAAAAGGAATCCCTTGATTTATGGTATTCATGACCCCCCAGAAAAAAAAACCAAATTACCTAATCAGTTCACATAACTAACTCTCCTAATCAAATCCCTTGATTTATGATGGCTGCAAGAATGTGGGGATTGTTGATTCGGACTGAATCAACATTTACACTATATCTAACACTATTTTATACTCAAACTTAAGGATTTTTACGATCATGAATACAATGTATCAGTGTTATCAACATCTTTCATGTTGGCTCTATATTTACACTCAGAACTAAGGGTTTTATGCCAAAAACTGAAAGTTTTTATGCTAGAACCTGAAGATCCATCCACCATTGTATCGCATGCCGGTTTTTACGTCTACCATAATTTTTAGACCTGAAACCAATCAACAAAATGTATCTGCCACAAAATTTGTCCCTTCCACAAATCATATCTGAAAGGGAATTAGGTTTACACCTAGTTCCTAAAAAATTTTGGTGGTTGAATTGCCCAACACAAATATTGGACTAACTAGTTTGCTCTAGTGTGTAAGTTATACAGGTGCAAAAGGTTCACACATAGCCAATAAAAAGACCAAGTATTGGGTTCAAATAAAGGAGCAAGGGTCAACCGAAGGCACCTCTGGTCTGGTGCACCGGACTGTCCGGTGTGCCACCGGACATGTCTGGTGCACCAGAGGACTCCAACTCCGAACTCTTCACTCTCGGGAATTTCCAAAGGCCACTCCGCTATAATTCACCGGACTGTCCGGTGTACACCGGACATGTCCGGTGCTCCAAGGAAGAGCGGCCTCAGGAACTCGCCAGCCTCGGGTTTTCATTTCGGCTGCTCCGCTAAAATTCACCGGACTGTCCGGTGTAACAGCGGGGCAACGACTATATCGGCGCCAACGGCTACCTGCAGCGCATTTATTGCGCGCCAGCGCGCGCAGAGGTCAGACACGTCCATTCTGGCGCACCGGACATTCTACAGTACCTGTCCGGTGCGCCACCGGACATCCAGGCGGGCCCAGAAGACAGAGCTCCAACGGTCGACCCAACGGCTTTTTGGTGACGTGGCTGTCGCACCGGACATGTCCGGTGTGCACCGGACTGTCCGGTGCGCCATCGAACAGACAGCTCCACCAAACGGCTAGTTTGGTGGTTGGGGCTATAAATACTCCCAACCACCCACCATTCATGGTATCCAAGTTTTCCACTTCTCAACTACTTACAAGAGCTCTAGCATTCAATTCTAGACACACCCAAGAGATCAAATCCTCTCCAAATTCCACACAACGCCCTAGTGATTAGAGAGAGTGATTTGCTTGTGTTCTTTCGAGCTCTTGCGCTTGGATTGCTTTCTTCTTTCTTGATTCTTTCTTGTGATCAAACACTCACTTGTAATTGAGGCAAGAGACACCAATCGTGTGGTGGTCCTTGCGGGAACTTTGTGTTCCAAGTGATTGAGAAGAGAAAGCTCACTCGGTCCGAGGGACCGTTTGAGAGAGGGTAAGGGTTGAAAGAGACCCGGCCTTTGTGGCCTCCTCAACGGGGAGTAGGTTTGAGAGAACCGAACCTCGGTAAAACAAATCCGCGTGTCTCACTTCATTATTTGCTTGCGATTTGTTTTGCGCTCTCTCTCGCGGACTCTATTATATTTCTAACGCTAACCCGGCTTGTAGTTGTGATTATTTTTGAGAATTTCAGTTTCGCCCTATTCACCCCCCTCTAGGCGACTTTCAATTGGTATCAGAGCCCGGTGCTTCATTAGAGCCTAACCGCTCGAAGTGATGTCGGGAGATCACACCAAGAGGGAGATGGAGACCGGCGACAAGCCCACTACAAGCCACGGGAGCACTTCATCGGAAGAGTCCCGCACCAAGAGGAAGGAGAAGAAAAAGGTCTCCTCCAAAGGGAAGGAGAAAAGATCTTCTTCACACCACGAAGAAAAGAAGAAGGACTCCTCCAAAGGGAAGGAGAAAATATCTTCTTCACATCACAAAGAGAAGAAGGAAAAATCCTCTTCCCACAAGCCGCATCGGAGTGGGGACAAGAAGAAGAGGATGAGGAAAGTGGTCTACTACGAGACCGATTCTTCATCGACATCCACCTCCGGCTCTGACGCGGCATCCGTCACTTCTAAGCGCCAAGAGCGTAAAAAGTATAGTAAGATCCCCCTACGCTACCCTCGCATTCCTAAACATACACCTTTACTTTCCGTCCCATTAGGCAAACCACCAACGTTTGATGGTGAAGATTATGCTATGTGGAGTGATTTAATGCGATTTCATCTAACCTTACTCCACAAAAGTATATGGGATGTTGTTGAGTATGGTGTACAGGTACCATCCGTAGGGGATGAAGACTATGATGAGGACGAGGTGGCCCAAATCGAGCACTTCAACTCTCAAGCTACAACCATACTCCTTGCTTCTCTAAGTAAGGAGGAATATAACAAGGTGCAAGGGTTGAAGAGCGCAAAGGAGATTTGGGACCTACTCAAGACCGCGCACGAGGGGAGGAGCCTCAAGATCGAGGGGGAGCTCGGTCGCTTTCGTCTTCGCCAAGGGGAGGAGCCTCAAGATATGTACAACCGGCTCAAGACCTTGGTGAACCAAGTGCGCAACCTTGGGAGCAAGAAATGGGACGACCACGAGGTGGTTAAGGTTATTCTAAGATCTCTCATTTTCCTTAACCCCACACAAGTTCAATTAATTCGTGGCAACCCAAGATATACTCAAATGACCCCCGAGGAAGTTATCGGGAATTTTGTGAGCTTTGAATGTATGATCAAGGGCTCAAGGAAGATCAACGAGCTTGATGATCCCTCCACGTTCGAAGCACAACCGGTGGCATTTAAGGCGACGGAGGAGAAGAAGGAGGAGTCTACACCAAGTAGACAACCAATTGACGCCTCCAAGCTCGACAATGAGGAGATGGCTTTAATCATCAAAAGCTTTTGCCAAATCCTCAAGCAACGGAAGGGGAAAGACTACAAATCCCGTTCCAAGAAGGTTTGCTACAAGTGTGGTAAGCCCGGTCACTTTATAGCTAAATGTCCATTATCAAGTGACAGTGACAGGGACAACGACAAGAAAGGCAAGAGAAGAGAAAAGAAGAGGTACCACAAGAAGAGGGGCGGCGATGCCCACGTGTGCCGCGAGTGGGACTCCGACGAGAGCTCCACCGAGTCCTCCTCCGACGAGGACGCCGCCAACATCGCCGTCACCAAGGGGCTTCTCTTCCCCAACGTAGGCCACAAGTGCCTCATGGCAAAAGACGGCAAAAGGAAGAAGGTTAAATCTAAGTCCTCCACAAAATATGAATCCTCTAGTGATGATAATGCTAGTGATGAGGAGGATAACTTGCTTACCCTTTTTGCCAATCTTAACATGGAACAAAAGGAAAAATTAAATGAATTGATTAGTGCTATTCATGAAAAGGATGACCTTTTGGATTCCCAAGAGGATTTTCTAATTAAAGAAAACAAGAAACATGTTAAGGTTAAAAATGCTTATGCTCTAGAAGTAGAAAAATGTCAAAAACTATCTAGTGAGCTAAGCACTTGCCATGACACTATTGCCAACCTTAGAAATGAAAATGCTAATTTAATTGCTAAGGTTGATTCTCATGTTTGTGATGTTTCAATTCCCAATCCTAGAAATAATGATGATGATTTGCTTGCTAGGATTGAAGAATTAAACATTTCTGTTGCTAGCCTTAAGATTGAAAATGAAAAATTGCTTGCTAAGGCTAAGGATTTTGATGTTTGCAAAGCTACTGTTTCCGACCTTAGAACTAAAAATGATTTGTTACATGCTAAGGTTGTAGAATTGAAATCTTGCAAACCCTCTACATCTATTGTTGAGCACACTTCTATTTGCACTAGATGTAGAGATATTGATGTTAATGCTATTCATGATCACATGTCTTTAATTAAACAACAAAATGATCATATAGCAAAACTAGATGCTAAAATTGCCGAGCATAACTTGGAAAATGAAAAGTTTAAATTTGCTAGAAGTATGCTCTATAATGGGAGACGCCCGGGCATCAAGGATGGCATTGGCTTCCAAAGGGGAGACAATGTCAAACTTAATGCCCCTCCTAAAAATTTGTCTAACTTTGTTAAGGGCAAGGCTCCCATGCCTCAGGATAACGAGGGTTACATTTTGTACCCTGCCGGTTATCCCGAGAGCAAAATTAGGAGAATTCACTCTAGGAAGTCTCACTCTGGCCCTAACCATGCTTTTATGTATAAGGGTGAGACATCTAGCTCTAGGCAACCAACCCGTGCCAAGTTGCCTAGAAAGAAAACTCCTAATGCATCAAATGATCATGCCATTTCATTCAAAACTTTTGATGCATCATATGTGCTTACTAACAAATCCGGCAAGGTAGTTGCCAAGTTTGTTGGGGGCAAACACAAGGGCTCCAAGACTTGTGTTTGGGTACCCAAAGTTCTTGTTTCTAATGCCAAAGGACCCAAAACCGTTTGGGTACCTAAAGTCAAGAACTAAAATTGTTTTGCAGGTTTATGCATTTGGGGGCTCAAGTTGGATACTCGACAGCGGGTGCACAAACCACATGACAGGGGAGAAGAAAATGTTCTCCTCATATGAGAAAAACCAAGATCCCCAACGAGCTATCACATTCGGGGATGGAAATCAAGGTTTGGTCAAAGGATTGGGTAAAATTGCTATATCACCTGACCATACTATTTCCAATGTTTTTCTTGTAGATTCTTTAGATTACAATTTGCTTTCCGTATCCCAATTATGTCAAATGGGTTACAACTGTCTATTTACTGATGTAGGTGTTACTGTCTTTAGAAGAAATGATGATTCAATAGCATTTAAGGGAGTGTTAGAGGGTCAGCTATACTTGGTAGATTTTGATAGAACTGAACTCGACACTTGCTTGGTTGCTAAGACTAACTTGGGTTGGCTTTGGCACCGCCGACTAGCCCATGTTGGAATGAAGAATCTTCATAAGCTTCTAAAGGGGGAACACATTTTAGGACTAACCAATGTTCATTTTGAGAAAGACAGGATTTGTAGCGCATGCCAAGCCGGGAAGCAAGTTGGCACTCATCATCCACACAAGAACATCATGACTAGTGACAGGCCACTGGAGCTCCTACACATGGACCTATTCGGCCCGATCGCTTACATAAGCATCGGCGGGAGTAAGTACTGTCTAGTTATTGTGGATGATTATTCTCACTTCACTTGGGTATTCTTTTTGCAGGAAAAATCTCATACCCAAGAGACCTTAAAGGGATTCTTGAGACGGGCTCAAAATGAGTTCGGCTTAAGGATCAAGAAAATTAGAAGCGACAATGGGACGGAGTTCAAGAACTCACAAATAGAAGGCTTCCTTGAGGAGGAGGGCATCAAGCATGAGTTCTCTTCTCCCTACACTCCACAACAAAATGGTGTAGTGGAGAGGAAGAATCGAACTCTATTGGACATGGCAAGAACCATGCTTGATGAGTACAAGACACCGGATCGGTTTTGGGCCGAGGCAGTCAACACCGCCTGCTACGCCATCAACCGGTTATATCTACACCGAATCCTCAAGAAGACATCCTATGAACTCCTAACCGGTAAAAAGCCCAATATTTCATATTTTAGAGTTTTTGGTAGCAAATGTTTTATTCTTGTTAAAAGAAGTAGAAAATCTAAATTTGCTCCTAAAACTGTAGAAGGCTTTTTACTAGGATATGACTCAAACACAAGGGCATATAGGGTCTTTAACAAGTCCTCAGGACTTGTTGAAGTTTCTTGTGACGTTATGTTTGATGAGACTAACGGCTCTCAAGTAGAGCAAGTTGATCTTGATGAGATAGGTGAAGAACAGGCTCTGTGCATCGCGCTAAGGAACATGTCCATTGGGGATGTGTGTCCTAAGGAATCCGAAGAGCCTCCACATGCACAAGATCAACCATCCTCCTCCACGCAAGCATCTCCACCAACCCAAAATGAGGACGAAGCTCAAGTTGATAAAGATGAAGAAGACAATGATGAGCCACCTCAAGACGACGGCAATGATCAAGGGGGAGACGCAAATGATGAAGACAAGGAGGATGAACAACCAAGGCCGCCACACCCAAGAGTCCACCAAGCAATACAACGAGATCACCCCGTCGACACCATCCTCGGCGACATTCATAAGGGGGTAACCACTCGATCTCGTGTTGCACATTTTTGTGAGCATTACTCTTTTGTTTCCTCTATTGAGCCACACAGGGTAGAGGAAGCACTACAAGATTCGGATTGGGTGATGGCGATGCAAGAGGAGCTCAACAATTTCACAAGGAACGAGGTATGGCACTTAGTTCCACGTCCTAACCAAAATGTTGTAGGAACCAAGTGGGTCTTCCGCAACAAGCAAGATGAGCATGGTGTGGTGACTAGGAACAAAGCTCGACTCGTGGCCAAGGGGTATTCACAAGTCGAAGGTTTGGATTTTGGTGAAACCTATGCACCCGTAGCTAGGCTTGAGTCAATTCGCATATTATTAGCCTATGCTACTTACCATGGCTTCAAGCTTTATCAAATGGACGTGAAGAGTGCCTTCCTCAATGGACCGATCAAGGAGGAGGTCTATGTTGAGCAACCTCCCGGCTTTGAAGACAGTGAGTACCCTAACCATGTTTATAGGCTCTCTAAGGCGCTTTATGGGCTCAAGCAAGCCCCAAGAGCATGGTATGAATGCCTTAGAGATTTCCTTATTGCTAATGGCTTCAAAGTCGGCAAAGTCGATCCAACTTTATTCACTAAAACTCTTGACAATGATTTGTTCGTATGCCAAATTTATGTTGATGATATCATATTTGGGTCTACTAACGAATCTACATGTGAAGAATTTAGTAGGATCATGACAAAGAAATTCGAGATGTCAATGATGGGGGAGTTGAAGTATTTTCTAGGATTCCAAGTTAAGCAACTCCAAGAGGGCACCTTCATTAGCCAAACAAAGTACACTCAAGACATCCTAACCAAGTTTGGAATGAAGGATGCCAAGCCCATCAAAACACCCATGGGAACAAATGGGCATCTCGACCTCGACACGGGAGGTAAGTCCGTGGATCAAAAGGTATACCGGTCGATGATTGGTTCATTGCTTTATTTATGTGCATCTCGACCGGACATTATGCTTTCCGTTTGCATGTGTGCAAGATTCCAAGCCGACCCTAAGGAATCACACCTTACGGCCGTAAAACGAATCTTGAGATACTTGGCTTATACTCCTAAGTTTGGGCTTTGGTACCCTCGGGGATCCACATTTGATTTGATTGGTTATTCGGATGCCGATTGGGCGGGGTGTAAGATTAATAGGAAGAGCACATCGGGGACTTGCCAGTTCTTGGGAAGATCCTTGGTGTCTTGGGCTTCAAAGAAGCAAAATTCGGTCGCTCTTTCTACCGTCGAAGCCGAGTATATTGCCGCAGGCCATTGTTGTGCGCAATTGCTTTGGATGAGGCAAACCCTGCGGGACTATGGTTACAAACTAACCAAAGTTCCTCTTCTATGTGATAATGAGAGTGCAATCCGCATGGCGGATAATCCCGTTGAACATAGCCGCACTAAACACATAGCCATTCGGTATCATTTTCTTAGGGATCACCAACAAAAGGGGGATATCGAGATTTCCTACATTAACACTAAAGATCAATTAGTCGATATCTTTACCAAGCCTCTTGATGAACAATCTTTTACCAAACTTAGGCATGAGCTAAATATTCTTGATTCTAGGAATTTCTTTTGCTAATTTGCACACATAGAACACAAATATACCTTTGATCATATCTCTTTTATATATGCTATGACTAATGTGTTTTCAAGTGTATTTCAAACCAAGTCATAGGTATATTGAAAGGGAATTGGAGTCTTCGGCGAAGACAAAGGCTTCCACTCCACTCTACTACTCATCCTTCGCCGTCACTCCGAGCATCTCTCCAACTTTGGTATAATCTTCACTCATTTATTTTATGACCAAAGGAGGAGAAAGTACTTCGTTGGGCTCTAATAATTCCGTTTTTGGCGATTCATGCCAAAGGGGGAGAAAATATGAGCCCAAAGCAAAAGGACCGCACCACCACCTAACTTTAAAAATTTGGAGATTTTCAATTGGTCAATTTCAAATTAATATCTTACTATGTTCAAAAGGGGGGGGAAGTAGTATTTCAAAAATGGTATATCAAAACCCTCTTGAACACTAAGAGGAGGATCTCATTTAGGGGGAGTTTTGTTTAGTCAAAGGAAAAGCATTTCAAACAAAAGGAGAAAATTTCAAATCTTGAAAATGCTTCTCAAAATTCTTATTCATTTACCTTTGACTATCTTGCAAAAGGACTTTGAAAAGAATTTACAAAAGGATTTGCAAAAACAAAACATGTGGTGCAAATGTGGTCCAATATGTTAAAAATAAAGAAACAATCCATGCACATCATGTAAGTACTTATATTGGCTCAATTCCAAGCAACCTTTGCACTTACATTATGCAAACTAGTTCAAATTATGCACTTTTACATTTGCTTTGGTTGTGTTGGCATCAATCACCAAAAAGGGGGAGATTGAAAGGGAATTAGGTTTACACCTAATTCCTAAATAATTTTGGTGGTTGAATTGCCCAACACAAATATTGGACTAACTAGTTTGCTCTAGTGTGTAAGTTATACAGGTGCAAAAGGTTCACACATAGCCAATAAAAAGACCAAGTATTGGGTTCAAATAAAGGAGCAAGGGTCAACCGAAGGCACCTCTGGTCTGGCGCACCGGACTGTCCGGTGTGCCACCGGACATGTCCGGTGCACCAGAGGACTCCAACTCCGAACTCTTCACTCTCGGGAATTTCCAAAGGCCACTCCGCTATAATTCACCGGACTGTCCGGTGTACACCGGACATGTCCGGTGCTCCAAGGAAGAGCGGCCTCAGGAACTCGCCAGCCTCGGGTTTTCATTTCGGCTGCTCCGCTAAAATTCACCGGACTGTCCGGTGTACACCGGACTGTCCGGTGTAACAGCGGGGCAACGGCTATATCGGCGCCAATGGCTACCTGCAGCGCATTTATTGCGCGCCAGCGCGCGCAGAGGTCAGACACGCCCATGCTGGCGCACCGGACATTCTACAGTACCTGTCCGGTGCGCCACCGGACATCCAGGCGGGCCCAGAAGACAGAGCTCCAACGGTCGACCCAACGGCTTTTTGGTGACGTGGCTGTCGCACCGGACATGTCCGGTGTGCACCGGACTGTCCGGTGCGCCATCGAACAGACAGCTCCACCAAACGGCTAGTTTGGTGGTTGGGGCTATAAATACCCCCAACCACCCACCATTTATGGTATCCAAGTTTTCCACTTCTCAACTACTTACAAGAGCTCTAGCATTCAATTCTAGACACACCCAAGAGATCAAATCCTCTCCAAATTCCACACAACGCCCTAGTGATTAGAGAGAGTGATTTGCTTGTGTTCTTTCGAGCTCTTGCGCTTGCATTGCTTTCTTCTTTCTTGATTCTTTCTTGTGATCAAACACTCACTTGTAATTGAGGCAAGAGACACCAATCGTGTGGTGGTCCTTGCGGGAACTTTGTGTTCCAAGTGATTGAGAAGAGAAAGCTCACTCGGTCCGAGGGACCGTTTGAGAGAGGGTAAGGGTTGAAAGAGACCCGACCTTTGTGGCCTCCTCAACGGGGAGTAGGTTTGAGAGAACCAAACCTCGGTAAAACAAATCCGCGTGTCTCACTTCATTATTTGCTTGCGATTTGTTTTGCGCTCTCTCTCGCGGACTCTATTATATTTCTAACGCTAACCCGGCTTGTAGTTGTGATTATTTTTGAGAATTTCAGTTTCGCCCTATTCACCCCCCTCTAGGCGACTTTCAATATCTCACACGCGCGCTTGATCAAACCGCCCATAATTTTTGCCACAAAATCGCACCTGCCATAAAAGCGCATCTAGTTTCAGTGAGGTTGTAAGTTGGGCCCGTATTAGAACTTTTTATCAATTATGATGCACAGTGTAGATTTTTTATGCAATTTTCTATAAGGATTTATATTTTGTGTGATACTTGTCATCTATTTTTAACGCAAATGCGGCGAAAACGAAAATATCATACAAAATTGCCCGCATGCAATGAAAACACACACATGTTATAATTATCGGATCTACCATAAAAATAGAAATCGTGCATGTAGCTGGTGGGGCGACGTGCCCACATGCATGCGCACACCTGGTGTTGGTTGGACGTAGTGCTGGAGGGCAGCTGGGGCTTCCTGTAACATTGGAAGCCTTGAACTCCCGATATACCCTCCTGAGAGCATCTAGAGGAGTGTTGAATAGGTGATCCTGCAAAAATCAACTCTAAACAACATAAACTTAGTTTATAATAAGTGTTAGTGAAAACTAAAACCAAGTTAGAATGAGAAAATAGATGGAGAGAAAACTCTTCTCTTGATTGCTCCTTTAAGATGTGTATTAAACTTAGGAGTAATATTGCAAGGGAGTGGAGAACCCATGAAAATAGTAATCACAATAAGTAAATAGACAAGTGACACAACCAGAATCGGTGGGGTGGTTGTGGGGGCCAAAGATGGCCAGGGCGGTGTGCAAGCAAGCTTGCACGGCCGAAGGCAGCAGCCACAAGCGAAGCACAACAAGTGGTTGAGGCCACTAGCAAGGGTGGGAGCGGTGGCTGAGGGCCAAGGCACAGTGGCAGAAGGCGGCGATATGGCGACATTTTGTGGCAAGGTTACGTGCAGGAGAGGAAGGCGTCCGGGAGAAGGATGTGGTGTAGTCATGTTAACGATAACTCCCATCAACCAATCTGGCAGCCGATAGGAATTAAGTAATTCTCATGGACCTGACGGTGTGGCCGACGGGAGTTACCTTAATTCTCGTCGACTTGGCGAAGGCAGATAAGAATTATTTTAGCCGACGAGATTACTCACAATTCTTGTTGTGACTTGCATGGCTTACTATCCAAACTATATAAACAGAAAATGAGATGCCCTTAGCACCAATACACTAAACCATGTCTTTAGCTAATAATAGACTAGCAATATAGTCCTTACATGGAAAAACTAAAGATCTATAAGCTAAGAGGCACACTAGAACAAGCAAATCTAGTTGTCACCAAATTAGTTAAGGTAGACACAAGCACTAAGCTGGCCAATCAACATGAATGTAAATGTAAGAGGTAGAAAGGACAAGAGACAACTAACTTTTTCTCTCATTGTATCCAGGTGTTGCCACATCCTCCTAATCTATGTTGAAGCATCCACAAAGGGTTGAGCTCCTTTGAGTCACCAAGGCTCATGCTTCACTAAGACGACTCGTTCTCCAATTTGGATTGACTAGTCACTAATCTAAGAACAAAACACTTGTGCCTTCTAGTGAATCTTCTGTAATGGAGGGTGAAAGGATGAAATAATTCAGATCGTTGTCCCTTTGCTCTATGCATATGATTTGTTGGTCCATCTATGTCTATAATTTGAGGGTCTAATGACAAATTTTTGAAGCCCCGCTGATAAGAATAGCAAAATAGATAATCTCCTGTGAAATGACTAAGAGTGTAGCCTAGAGGATTGTGAATAAGTGTTTCTAAATATTTATAACTTAAATGTAGAAATTGTTCCATGAGGATTTTCTTGAAAATCCCAAATTAGAGCAAATCATCCCCTCTAGATATGAACACTATGCATATAAAATATATTAAACAATACCAAAAGGCAAACACCAACAACAAAAATGGTTAGAGCAACAAATAACAAAAACAACATAGTGGATGACTCCCTCATGAGTCACGACCTTATGGTCGGGCCTCGCCTCTACGCTCGCTACCGGTGGCTGTTGGGCCCATGCATTGTCGCTCATGGCTATGCCAGTACCGCACTGCTCGTGGCCGGCTCGGTATCAAGTCGGCGTGACACCAAGTTAACTCATGCCACCCAAGACTGGATATAGTAGAGGGCCACTGGGATGGTGGCTCTAGGCCCCCTAAATCTGGTAGGATTCTTCTCTTGTCTTCCCTATATCGGTACCTTGGTTTTAGCTCAATAAAAAATTCCAAAAAAAGTTATGGTTGATATTACAATTACATCGTTGAAAGTAGATTTGAAGAGCTTCAGACATTCAAAAATATATCTGGTTGCTTATTGAGCCCATAAACCTTAAATTCACTAAATGAGGTTGAGTTGAAAAATTGTTGCACTAAGTTTGCAGAAATATTCTGTTTGCCTGGTTCATCTGATGTTGACATAAATGAACTAATATCTGAGATGAGGATTCTGAATTTAAGTTTGCTAGAAACGTCAATGTCTTCTATGCAGATTTTTTTGAGTATATTAAAAAGATAGATTCTTATCCTAAAATATCTATATCTTATCGGATCTTATTTATCATGTCTGTGAATGTGGCATCAGTTGAAACAAATTTTTTAATTTGAAATTGTTGACGAATAATTTAAGATCTATAATGTCTCAAAAACGATTGAACGGTCTATCAATTTTATGTGTTGAGAAGAAATTATTGAATGAGATTGGTACCAACACCATTATTAATGACTTTGCATCAAGAACTGTTTGAAGAAACTTTTAAGATATTATATAAATAGTTTGATGCGTTTTTAATATCAAGTTAGTTTTTGCTGATAAAAATGTATGCATATATAAATATATTAATTAAGTTAAATTATATTTATACATAAGAAGTTTGATATTTGGGTCCATCTCTAAAATATCAGCTCGATGCCACCGGGCCTGCTGCCTGCACACCCTTCTTCCTTGCAAGCATACGCTAACCCGCTCATCACACGTGGATAGGAGTGGTAATAAACTTTAAATTGTATACTATAATCATTGTGTTCTATTTCTATTCATTTTTAAAACAAAATTTATTAATAGCTTAAACAAATCATAAAAATTTATTTGGATCGTGATCCATTACCACACCTATATATGGTATATCTCCATCCATTCTTTTTCCAAGAACGAGCTGAACCCGAATCTACGTGGTATATTCCATTGTAGGATGATCCCTATCTCTGATTCTTAAGCAAACGCTATGCTCAAGCAAGTTTAATAATATAGCCAACTATTAGCTATAAAGTTTATTATAGTCAATCTTTTAGTCTATTCATATAATTGTTAGCTCTTAACTATTAGTACAGGACCAACTTATTTCTCTCACAGAGTTTCTTGGTTCACTTCTTTTTTTCCCTCCATCTCAGCCTGCTTAAGGCCTTCTCTTATTACTAGGTGTGTGCCCGTGCGTTGCAACGGGAGTACACTGGGATGAGCATCGACACATATCTAAGCGGGTCTTATATTTTCTTAGGGATCTGGAGAAAGTTTGTTCGGAAGCCAAATATGTTAAGACCTGAGCATGTGTTACCCTTGTGCCCCATCAGCACACGGCGGATTGCTCGGGGCCGCGCACGGGGGATTGAGCTCGGGGTTTCAGTTTGCGACGGAGTATGCGGCGGTCGCGGCACGACGGATTACGGCGAGGGAGTAGACAATTAACGGCTTGCTCGGGATTGCTCGGGGACGCGGCGAACGGATTGCGGCAGAGTTTGCTCGGGGGCGGCTGCGGGGTTCCACGGGTCGTGCAGGGCGTGCGGCAGGCGGTTCGTGGCGTTGTGATGGTCGCGGCGCGATTCGCGGAGGGATTTGCGGGCTTGAGGATCGCGACGGTCAAAGGTTTGCGGACAGACGGGTATCACAGCGAGGCGGGGGGCGGGAGGTTTGCGGCGGCGAGGTTTGCGACGGACATGGCTCTCACGGAGGTTTGCGGAGGCGGGGTTTCTGGAGGTCGGACGGGCGGAGGCAGGGGCAGTCTACAGTAAGCGCTTAATAGTTAGTAGAATACTACTATTATATTATTCCCTCTGTCCTAATTTATAGTTCGTTTAACTTTTCTAATCTTAAATTTAACCACTCGTCTTATAGTTGCGCCACTGCGATCAAAATTGACAGATGCAAGCAGTCGGATAGGGCCGACCACATGCTTACAACGTGTAGTGCTCGAAACCCATCTCCATAAGCCACAGAAGAATCTGTTTCGATTTGGTGCTTGAAGAACTCGCCAAGTCTTTTTTCGAATTCTGTCTTTGCACCCTTTTCATTGAGGAAGATGTAGAAGATGACGACGGCGCATCTGAGGTTGTTGCCATGCTACCAGAACCTAATGTGATTTCTGACTCAAGCCAAAGATGAGCTAGAACCTGACAGTTACCTTCTTCAACCTCTGGACTCAGGGTTCAGTATCCTACCCCAAAAAAAGACATTAAGATAGTAAATATTGTTGTACTGCAAACATATAATGGTATCGAAGAATGAAGTGGAAGTTGCAGACGAAGATAAACAAGCACAACCAGAATACCTGTAAGTAGGAGGTAAGCATGCACCATCTCATGCGCTAGAATCGAGCCAGCAGCCTACATGCAATTAAATAAATGAAAATTAAAACGTGCAAGCATTCTGACGGATTGGTAGTAGAATCAATGTTCGTCGAAGGGAAACTAAATCAATTGTAATTAGTGTGTTAAATAATAAGAATGAAATCACCTTGGCAGCTCGTACAATATAAGAATTGCAGTCACTTCACACCGTCGAATGAGTTTGTATGGCCCTGTGATCATATCTATGGTGATCTGTTGCCTGGTCCAATTATTGGTCTTTTTAATATATAGACCAATTAAGCAAAACAAGGAAACATTTTAAATTCATATAATTGTAACAATCTGCTCCTTAGATAAGCAGAGGCATCTCCACCAAATACCAGTAACTGAGAACCAAGGATATTGATTGTCCATCTCAAGCTATCTAATGCAAAGTAAAAAAAAAGAAATGTCATATAGAATCCAACAAGGTTGCAAGTAAACATGTGCACCAGTTCAATCACAAACCAGATTGGCTCTATGTACAGAAGAAAGGAAACTTTCAACAGGACTACCATCAATGAGTTAAACTGCATCTAGAAATTTAGCACTATCATCTACAATCAGCTTAGTTCTTGTAAAATTGAGACCATCCCGATAATATCAACAAGCAATGTTTTAGGTAAAGGGTACACCAACGAACCAAGTTAGACAACTGATACTTGTGTAATGAGAACTATGTGTGTGTCGAAGGAAATCAATTACCTCACATTTTTCTGCTCTAAGTTTAATACATGAAAAACATAATGTTTTCGTGAAGATATACTTGAAACCATGTTTGATGATTATGACAACCTTGTGCTCCTAGCTACGACCAAAAGATACTTTTCCACTTCACCTTAGCAAAAAGACAACAAACAACATAGATCATGATAGTTGTTTAGATCAAATGAGGCAATGAGGCTATGGGGCTACAAGACAGCAAAAACCATTACAAAGATATGTTGGTTTGTTTTGTCAGAGTTCACTAAAGACGGGCACAAAAAATTCACTTGATCTCATGCAAAATCTCCTTGAAGCAACATGTCCCATCAACTGAACAAAGTAAGATCATGTAATAAAAAGAATGAAATATCTCAATGGACGTCGATGTGCCAGGCTTGGATGAAGGACAGTGGCTTGAGCGCCTAGCGAAGGAAGCCCAAGGAGTAGTTGAAAGTGGAACATGTTCTCGTCGTCCTCGACATAGTTGTGGGTAAGCAACGAGTAGAGGTCGACGAGGAGCACGTCGTCGCCAAGGTCAGAGCAGTTAGCAAACAATTACTCATATAATGTTACCAACAGAAGTTCTGAATAAATGAGTGACTGTTAGTATTAATTCAGCTAATACAGAAGATGCAACGTTGACCTTTCGTTTCCCATTGATTTAGCAAACATTAAGAAACATTCCTTGCCATGCTAGAAATATTAATACATTGAGCATAAGTCTCCACTGGAAGCTAGAAACCATAGCAATAAAAAACAATAGGCCAGAAACGCTGCAGTACCTGTCGTCCTCGGTGCTGAAGAAGCCTCAGAGACAGCGCGCACGTAGATCAACGGGGTGGCTCCACGCCGTCAAGGAGGTTCATTTGGTGGTCCCAGAAGTCAGAAGAGGGTAGAAGAGACAAGCTTTCGGTCGCTACTACGCCGATGCTAGAAGCGAAGGGTGAAGGGAGGTGGCGGCGGCTTGCTCGCGGGGCAGAGTAGGCGGGCCAGACCGCCAGACCCGACCGCGCACGAAACGATCCATGCTGTAGCAGAGCAGAGCACCTGATCTCGCTGCGATCCATGGCGTCGTCTCCGCAGCCGCTGGCGCCGTTCGCCGCGCAAAACCCTACCGCGCAGGGCTCAAGCCAGGGCCACCAGGCTCCGGGGTGGGGGCTCTCTCCGGGGCGTTCGCCAACCTCCAGATCTCCCGCGGCGCGGCCCCGCCGCCCACTTTAGCCGCGCGTCCGAGCCCTCCACCGTCCGCTGCCTGTCCCGCCTTGAAGGAGCGGTGCGAGCGAAGCAGCGCCCGTCGTCCTCCTCGTCCGCAGCGGCGGTGCCCTCGCGGAGGAACACCATGGCGAGCGCGCAGACGGCGGCCGGCACGACGGCGAGCATGACGAGGAACGAGGCCGGGTCGTCGACGAAGAGCGCGGAGCAGGTGTCGATGAAGATGGCGGTGCTGAGGCCGACGTAGCCCTTGAGCAGGCCGGAGATGGGGCCCCTGCTCCAGCGGAAGTTGCGGATGCAGGTGATTCGCCGCGGAGGGGAATCGCGGCAGGGGTCGGTTGCGCTTGCGCGTGATCTGCGGGCGGGGAATCGCGGCGTTCGGTTGCGGCGATTTTTGCGGGGGCTGGGCGCGTGGTAGCGGGAGGATTTGGTAGCGGTGGGGACAGTCTACAATCCGCTCTTAATAGTTGTAGAGATACTTGCTCTAAGGTGAAATATCCTATCTCGGACCACCCTATCCCCGAACCAAACAAAGCCTGACCCCTACCGTTTTGCGTACGGATTGACCTCTTATGCTTTCATTTTGATATTATATAGGAAGTTATAATGTAAGTCCAAAAATACGTATGATCCGATTGCCGCCATCTTTTCATTGCCATTTTCCAAACACTGCCATACTTGTGGCAAACGAGATGCTAAACGCACAAGACATGGGGCCTCGGCTTGTCGCAAGCATATTTTCTTTTCTCCTTTCTTTCTTTTTCCAACTTGAATCAACAGTGCTACAGTCTACAGGACAGGAAAGAAACCATGTTTGCATGTCTCCTTGAAAGTCATTGATCAGGCCGATTACAGAAGGCATATTGTACAGCTGACTGCGATACAACGACAAAAATTGGTAATGAATCTCGTTGCGCATCGAGAATCTTTGCCATGTATCGACTCACCAGTCGTCATCCCATCGCACCCCATGTTTGGCAGCGAGATGGTAAGCATTGATAGGCCCTCTGTCCCCAGCCTCGTAGAGCTCAGGAACTACTCTGTTCTGATCTATCTCATGGATTATCGGGGTCAGCACGTTCCATGCGGCAGCCAGCTCGTCGCTGCGCATGAATAAATGACTATCTCCATCTAGCACGTCCAGTAAAAGATGTTCATACGAATCTGGTACCTCGGTGTTGTACCTACACGTCAAAGTTCATAGTTTAATGACAGTTCTATGGATAAATCATAAGGCGATCCAAGAGATCTCCATACCTATCCCGGTAAAGCAGGTTCAGTTCTGAAGCATCCAGTTGGAGCCCAAGCCCTGGGACCTTGTTGTTGACTTTCAACAGGATTGCTTCTTCAGGTTGATCGCGTAGAACCAGCTCGTTTGTGTCGAGATCTATGTCATGGCCAAAGCGTTCACGGTAGATATTACCAGGGACATGGCGAAACTGAATTCGAATTTCAGCTCTGAAGGAAATCAATAATTAGATAGACGACTTCAGTTATGTTTGATCAATTTGTCAGGTGATAGTTTTTTTCCTATAAGAAATTAGTAATATTCTTTTATAAAAGTGTGGCAATCTTGCAAAAGCTATCAACAAAGTGATCAGAACAGGGTGCACTACTGAAACATTTGATAGAACAGCATGCTATCTGTATAGAATCGATTCCTGATTCTACGTTTTGAGATGTTAGGATATAGAAATGCAATAAGATCATAACAGCACAGTGCTACAATGAGGTGGCTGAATTCAGAAATTTAACTATTAAGACATTTCCTGATAAAAGTTATGAAACTCATTGAATTGAACGTACCTATTCGTCATAAGTCCCATGCCTGTCCTGATAAAAAATGGTACCCCATCCCAGCGTGCATTGTCAATGTACATAGCAGCAGCAAAATAGGTTGGTATCATGGATTTTGTGTATCTGTCAACTTTACCAGACATATCTTTAAGTTGACCAAGAACAACATCATCAAGGTCCACTTTCCGAATTGATCTGAGAACCTTCACCTGCATAAGTGGAAGTTCTTATGATCCTGTATCAAAGCCAGCACTTTCTAACTTCTATTAAGCACAGTAGTGCCGATTTACTATGTTAAAAGGATTATACCACCTTACCTTTTCATCTCGGATATCCTCTCCATCAAGACTTACAGGTGGTTCCATAGCAAATAGAGCTATTGTTTGAAGAATGTGGCTGTGAAGTATGTCACGGATTATCCCATAATTTCCAAAGTACCTGCAAGGGCATATGGTTTTGAACTAAATGATCCAGAATTAGAATGCCGAAACATGAATCGGTTTTCAATAAAGAGAACCAAGATAAGAGATAATTTCAAAGGTTAAACAGAAGAGACTATTGTAAAGTTCAAACAAACCTAATAATGACCTACTCACGCAGAGTTAGTCTAGAGTTTGTGATAACATGTATGGTTTTATAACATTCAAGACTGTTAAGGCAATTCAATAGGATTAACTCACCTCCCTTGTATTTCATTTGATGTTTCTTCAGAAAAAATGACCTGACACAATTCACACACATTACTACATGATTCATGTATATACAAGATAATAAAGCATGTGCAAAATGACTTTTGAAGTGTACCTGCACATTCCGTATGTAAGTTCGACTCCACAAAGGTTCAAACACCAAGTTAGAAAATCTCAAGACAGTAAGATTTTCGATCAAATCCTTCCCCAGAAGGTGGTCAATCCTATGGGATAAAAATGTAAAGCTTCGTAATTGAACAATCCAAAAAAGGGAAAACCAGCTAAGGTTGGAAGGAATGTGAATGGGTGTCTAGCTCAATTGGTTAGATGGCCTCATTAGCACTCAAGTCCTGGGTTTGACTCCCCGTGGGACCAAATTTTATGTGAGGTTAAGGTTGAAAGGATTAAACATTAAAGGTGGAATAGTACCTGTAAATTTGCTTCTCCTCAAACCTTGACAGCATAGATTGTGTTACCCGCAGTGAGGACAAACCAGTAAAGCCAAATGGTTTCTCGATAATTATTCTATTCCAGCCTTGCTTAGTTTGGGCACCGTCAGCCAGTGGCAATGCTACATCAAGGAGTGCCTCTTGTGGAACAGCAAGGTAGAATATTCTGTTTGCAGCACCAATGCCCTGTGAAACAAAAATGGGTGTGATGGAACTTAATGAATGGGATTTCTATTTCAAGTATCCCAAAAGATTCAGAAACAGATATGAGATCAAATTTTACCTCTATTTGTGCCATCCTAGAATTTAATCTAACCATCCCTTCTCGGTTGTCATGTCCGGCATCTACATAATACGTCTTTTTGAGGAACTCAATTAGCTTGTCATCACAATTTTCACTGCATTCACAATAAACATCAGAACACATTCTTCTTAGTTTGGTAAAGCCTTTTTTTCTACGACAGTAAAACTATTTTTAAAATGACAGAAAAACTATGTTAGTGCATGCACCAAAAACTTTGGAAGAAGCGAAGTGGTGTCAAGCACCAACCTAAACAACAGATCGTTTGGTCTAAAACCATGCTGTGCAGCTTATTAAAGGCATCATAAGAATGGGTTGGCTATAATAATTATTTATATTAATCTCAAAGCTATAAAGGAAATAGTATAGATACTAAATGTGGTGCTGTTTTTTTATTTTGTCAATGCAACTGCCATCACAAAAATTATCATATGGAAAGTTGCCAAATAACATACTGGTGATCCACCCGGCAGGTCAAATTGGCTTCAATTATAGATCTTAAGCCCTCATCTGTCAATTTCTTCCTAGAATACCCAAATATACCAACATTCTGCAGCATAAAAATGAAAATGAAAGGTGTGACATGAAAATGACAGTAGCAGAAGTTATTCTATGTTCATACCCGAGGAAGAAAACCACTGTAATACAGAGCAAATAATGCTGGAAAAACTTTAGTTCTTGCCAGCTCACCAGTAGCTCCAATTACAGCAATGCAAAGAGATGGTTCATTGTTAGAGCGTCTTTTGGACACAGCAGACTCTTCCTTTTGAACATGAGAACTGATTTCAGAGATGATGTGTCCCGGAAGCACTGGTTTTTCCTGAACAGTTGAACTATCCAAAGTATCAGAGCTTGTGTTGGCCATTTCACCTCCAGAATCTGCATAAAGGGGAAACAGTCAGGGCAACATGAAAGCATAAAGACAAAAATTGCCAAGAAGTTTGCAGTAAAAAGTAGTTGTAAGATAATATGACGAAGAAAGTTTCTCTTGAGCATTTTTTTGCTTATAATGCTAATGCAAATTGAATGTAACTATCAAAAGTATGAAGCAATCCAGTGTCAGCAGCACTGAGGAAATCATAAGGCATTAGAACAATAATGACAACTATGGTAAGCACATCTGCACATGCAAAGTAACGGACTCAAGACAACGGATTTCCCAATAGAGTGACAACCATAAGCAAGATGCATGTTCCAATGACTTCTCTTTTCAGTCAGAGATGCAGCCTCCAAGCAATCTGGAACTTTATCATTCCCTCGAACATCTAGATTTCTTTGAAGTTGCCATCCGTGATGCCTTTTCAATGCCTTGCGGAGTTTCAGCTTTGCAGCAATCCAGCACCTCAATCCACAAGCTTGCGTTCTGAAACTTGGAGCAGGTCCTGCAACCTATGTAAAGAAGCATCAAGTAGAAAGATCAATAGATGAATGTAGCAATGTGTAACTACCAAATAATGTAAGCTAAGAAACTCCATCCCGTCATCAATGCCTAATAAATCGGATGTGATAAATTTGTCTGTCAGCCACCGAATGCAAAGCAATTTTTGCAAGACTTCAATTGGCCAATGGTGGGGAAAGGGGGACAAGTTTTTTATTCATGTACTGCACAACGTAAACAAACATAGCATTCAAACCAACAAACAATCTCCCCCCGTGTAATGGATTGACTATTGATGCAACTGCAATTCCATCAACCAAGCGTGTGCGGTTCATATCAAACCAGCACACCTTTTATGTGTACCACATTCCTCGAATATCCAAACAGGAGCATGTTGACACGTCAAACGTTCAATTCAATGCGGCCTAGGGCTGAAAAAAAAAGCTTGAGGTTCGCGAGCCGGCTCGAGCTCGCTCTCGAGCCGGGCCAGGTTTTCAAGCTCGTTGGTCCAATGAGTCGAGCCAAGAGCCGAGCCCGTCGTTCTGGCTCACGAGCTGGCTTGCTGACTATACAAAATTAATCAACCAATATAATAATAATAGATATTGGATAATTTTATAGCTATCTGACTCGTTCCTTAGCCATTGATGATAAATATATGACAATTTATAATTTAGATTACTTATAGTGTTGAATGATAATTATAATTTTCACATTTATATGCTATTAAGTCATTATATAATGCAATTTTATTTATCAGGGTGCAGCTCGTAAGCCGACTTCGAGCCAAGACTCCATCAGCTCGTTGAGTGGGCGAGCTGCCCTAATGCGGCTTAAGTTGTCCTGAACAATGACCCGTATCCTCCCGGCCTCCTTCCCCCCAACCCCCCCAACACACCACCTCCGGCACCAGAGAGGGAAGGAAATAAAACAACATCATATGGAACCCGTGGCGGAAACGAGATCATGGATGATGCTATAATAAACTTGCGTTGCAGAGCCGAGCAGGGCAGAAAGGTTCACTAGGATCACAAGCTGGCACTGGCAAAGCAAAGCCTCGCCATCCCACTCCGTGAATCTGCAACGGGCACGTATTGCTCCAGAACGCTACCGCACCAGCGCCAAGCGAATTGGTTGAGGCATTTCAACGAGCAAGCTAAGCGCGCAGCGCCGGGAGGAAAGAAAACCAGCACTTCTGCATCCTAGTCCTAGCACCGACCAGGGATACAACACCACAGCCGCTCGTGGCGAGTACTCACCGGGGTGAAGCGCGAGGTCGCCAACGAGAACGGCGCCGGAGCTGCGGACGCCGACGCGGCGAGCCCTGACATCTTCGGCGCTGCTCGCCTGCTTGGTGCTGCGGTAATTGCTGACTTGCCTGCTCCCTCCGTCAGATCGCCTCGACCAATACTGGGAACCAGGAAGTGAAGAAGACTTAATTGCTCATGGCAACTTGTGACGGGGAAAATGGATAGCGACAGTGTAGCGAGGCTGGGGCCGCCGTCGAAGTTGAACCGCTGTAGCTGTACATTACACGTCGACGACGTCGTGTATAGAGCAATTGGTGGAATTCTTGGCTAACCGCCAGGAGCCCAGGATGCTTTACCAGAATTTGATGGAAAATACCGGAATTCCCCAGGAATCGAAAGCATATGCACTTCTTCGATGCGTTAGCAAAAGTTCGAATTTTGCCTAGATACTACTCATCGACAACTTGTGAAAGAAATGTTTACAGAATCCTCAGTCAAAATGTGTACTAAATTTTAATGTCACAGAATTCATCTAAAAAATGTATAGCAAATGTTACCATCATCATAACGTAGCCAACAGATCGTGTATTGGTTATGCAAAATGGTATCATTGTTTACAGAGTAGAGCTTGAAATAGATACATGAGACTTGCTAGAGATAGTCCAGGGAGCTCCTAGAAGCACAATCCCTGATAGCCTCTGGTGAATCCCTACATCTCTCCTGAATCTTTCTTTGTTCTATATACCCAAAAAAGGCACTTACAGCCGAATATTCAAAGCAACATAACAACCTTCTGCTGCTCGTTTCCAACCAATATAGATGCTGGATATCCTTCCAGGCTTCCAGCACTTATGTACTTCTATTTTTATTGCTAATACAATTGTACAATATGCCAATAACAAATTCATGATAACTTACAAGTTAATCCAAGCTTTTCCCTAACTTGTACAACACTGGAGCACAATATGAGACCAGAAGATGTTAATACAACTTGTACAGAGAGGACTGATCCTCCAGTCATCTGCAAATGCGTTGCGAGTTTGCAGCCAGCAGTCCCCAACATTCACAGATCAGTTCATTGAGTGACCCCAACGTGGGTGATGTTACTCTCGTGGCCTAGCGAGCCAAAGAGAACTCAGTGCGCGCAAACGTGAAAAGTAGTCATGGATTGCAAGAAGCGCACGAGCAGCTTGTCGGATTGTCAGGATACGTTGCATCTGATGTAAGGTCTGCTGTCGTAGATTGTCAGCCTATAACGATAATAGAACACCAAAAGTCTTCAGAGCTAGGAACACCAAGAGCTACATACATATTTCTTAAAAGTAGAGAAAATGTATCGAATCAAATGGCATGATCTCCCTATCACAGTCAACAACAGAAACAACAAAACTAAATGTTCGCCAGGGTTAGAGGTATCTGAAAAGTTTACCTGACGAAGGAAATTCTCGAGTGTGCCAAGTTTTCCCATGGCCATAGCCATTTGACCCATATAGTTTGCCACGTTTCCAGAAGATCCTGATGGACCAAGGGACCCAGCCAGCGTTTCTGCCAAGGACTGCTGCAATGCTTCCATTCCTTGTGACAATGCATCCTCAGCCTGCTGAGAGGATTGCTGCAGATTGGATAACCCCATCAATTGCTGCTCAGTTAGAGGCTCAAGCTGATTCACAAGGAGCTGCAATTTTACAAAAGTGTAAGGAATAGTTCATCTTGAAGCAGAAACATCCATTGAATGGTACGGATTATAAAATAAAATAAAATAAAAATTCACGCCCTACTAAGGAAAATACTCCTGCAATAGGCTATAACTGTAAGTTGTTTTGGGCATCTACACAGCACTCTTGTCGAGGAAAATATATTACAGTTACAAACTGGTAAAAGCCATTGGATGTGACAACAGCATGCAGGACCTTAAGATTCATGTCATTGGTACATTGGGGGATACATTTGGGCATCTACACAGCAACAGCATGCAGGTCCTGACATCTGCAATGATATTGAATAATACCAAAAAGATGTGGACATTATGGAAGTAGTTGCACTGATATATATAGGTGATAACAGCCCTTACAAATTGGTGGTGGTGGTGATGTGTGTGTGTTGTGGTGGTGATGTGCGTGTGCGTTGAGGTGGTGATTATGGTGTGTGGGGTGTCTGTCATTTTGAGGCAGGTACCAAGACTATTTGAAATCAAAGGTGGTTTCATATAACTTGATCTATATCATATGCATGCACCTTTAGAAGCTCAGACGAACGGAAACCCCCAAGCCACAAGAAGCACCTTTCAGCAGGTGTTTTCCACATGCCTGAAAGTATATGGAACACATCAGCCTTTGCAGCAATGCCCTTCAGCCTGAATATCTCGTCATAATGTGCCATTATCCCATCGACTATAAGACGGAGGTCACTATCACTTGCATGAGCATTTACTGCAGTCCTCAGCTCATTTATCTGTTTATTTTGTTCCTCTTGCCATCGAGAATATTCTAAATCGAAGGTCATAGCTCCTGCAGAGATGAGCTTACTTCGTCAGCTATAATCCTTTGAAGCACTTGAGCATTACAATGACGTAAGGTTGCAAAAGCAATTACAGAAAGGATGTGTGGGGGTGTGCATGAGAGAGAGAGAGAGAGATTTTACCATTTCCACTCATAGTATGAGTTTGATCTCCAGAACTAGAAATGAAGATTCCCTACAATTAATATCCAAGCAATAAAATTAAAAGAACCATTTGAGACTTGTCAGCAAAAAAGTGCCCCAGTATCAACCAAATAAACACACCTGCTGTCGAGCTTTCTGGAGTTCTTGCTCCAGGCTTGCAAGTTTTAGCTTACTGCTCTCTAGCTGTTGCACATATGCCTTTGAAAACAATAAATATTAGAAAGGGCTTTTAGCAAATAAATAAACCTGAAAGTGAACAAAGAAAAACTATTGGACACACTTCAATCTACATAATCCGAACTTCCGAAGTTCTAAATCATACACACTTGCAGGCTATCCAAGTAAGTGCATCACCATACAGTACTATCTCTCTGATGCACGAAATCAATCTTATACATACTACACAATCACAAACCATGGTGGATGACAGGAATTGACACTGACTTGGGCTCACATCTCTCTACATAACACATTACCACCCAGCATCTGTGTTGTGTGCATTTGTAGAAAAAACCAATACGGACTTCTCTTTTTTTTTTCTTGAACAGACAGGAGAGCTCTGTATCATTATATTAAAGGCAGAGTTCTCATTTTCCACAAAGTTACTTAAGTTATTCTTAGACGCAGAGTTGTTTTTCGTAGAAGCTCATGAAAATGTGAAAGCATATAAATAGTGGTAAAATAAATGTGGTATCACATACGGCGTACGTAAATTGGTACAATTTAGACGATTTCAAAAATTAGACTTATATAGGTGTCAACGTTCAAGAGTTAATGTATCAACTAATGAAACCTAATTATTTGCCTAATTTTTATAAGGTGAACATTAGGGTATGTGGTTGACAGGGACAGATTAAAGCTCAAGTAGAATGGACCATGGTTTGCTTCACCCCTGATGACAAATTGACAACTAGGCAGATAAACCTCAGTCCTGATTCACACTAGTGCACATACATGCATGCATCAGGGAGTGACACACTGCACCAAAAATGTAGGAATAGATCCCAGGTGTACAGAGTCATGCTAATAATACCTTTTTCCTCAGCCGGCTTTTTCTTGCTGCCTCACGATTTTGGGCAAGCCGTCGTAAAACCTAAAGAATACCAAATGCATCATCTAGATACCATCATTGTGAAATGGTAACAAACACTAAAGAGTACAAAGAGATAGGAGACAAAATTAATACCTTCTGGTCCATATGTTTGTCAGATCTGTCAGACCGGTCAGATGAATTAGAAGCCGGGACCATGGCTCCACTCTGTCCGTTTTCTAACTGCACAGGCCAAATAAGATAAGTTGCAGAAATTCATTGTTTATGCATGAAACTATAACGTAAAGGAAAAATAGCATGAAATGGTATATAGATGGTCGTTTTTTTTAATTGGAATACATAGATCATAGATGAGTGGAATAAGTAACATACAATAACATCACAATGACATTACCACTTTACATGCATCTCTCCAAGACCTGTACCATTAGATGTCCCACAGAGAGAAGTTGAAATTTCGTTAAATAATCTGATACAAGTAACTAAAATTAGGAGATTGTCCATTGTACCTCCAAAGGCCCCAAGGCCAAAATCAAATTGTTCTATCAACTAGTAATCAATTTTCTTCACAGAATTCAAATGTAAAATAGGCAGGATGTGCTTAGTGTGAACAAAAGTTGCAACGTCATTTAATGCTTGCAAACTCAAAAGCAAATCTAACAAATTTGGAGCTACATGCAAACAACTTGTTGCCAAACCATAATACAAGATCAGTAACAGATGAAACAGATAAAAAGCAAGAACAGGAAGAAGGAAAATACAAGAAAAATAACTTGTTTCCTATGGATTTAGACAATCTCAAATCACCAAGTGGCTTATAGGGGTTAATCCATATTGTCATCCTTATTGTCATGGGGCGGCAGCCCAGGGCATGGAGGCCCATAGGGATAGGCTCAGGGTTAGGATTAGTTGATAAAGATTAGATTAGATAAGATTGAGTTAGTTACTTGGGATTAGATTAGATAAGATTGAGTTAGTTACTTGGGGGCCAAGTCTTCCTATCTATATAAGGATGGGTTGTACCTCCTTAAGAGGGAATCAATCAATGAAGAATTAGTCTCAGATCTCTCTAATAGTCTAGTCCCTCCCCCCAAGCCAACTCCGCCCGGCTATCTTCCTGGCGCTGTTTATCCCGTTATGAACTAGGATTCATAACATCTGGTATCATGAATCAAGGATCCTTTCCCATGACTTCTGTTGCAGACGATGTATACACTTGGCGTGAGGAGCTCGCTCGTGCCAGGGCAAATCTGGAGTAGGCCCGATCTGCTATCCTCCAGCTCCGTGATCTACTTGCGGCAAAAGGTGGAGTCTGACCGTCGATCAGCGGCGACAACATGACTGCACGTGGCTTCCTGGTGCGGCGTCCAGTGCGACAAGTTGCGGCAGTGGCTTGCTGTCTTCAGGCTACGGCGCGCGGCGTCAAGCACGACAAGCGGCAGCATGGCTGCAGGCATTGGCTTGCCGTATTTAGGCTGCGGCACGTGGCTTCCTAGCGCGGCGTCAAGCACGGCAAGCGGCGGCGCGGCTGCAGGCTACAGTTCGCCGTTCCCTGGCACAGCGACTTGCATCGATATTGTGTGTTCAACAACATGCGACACATAGGGCGGCAAGGCCTTCAGCAGGGTTGGCCAATCCTGCACTCCAGCTCACCGTCCTGATCCATAGCCATGTGGACAGCAAGAACACGTCTGTTTGGGTGGCACTGTCTCCACTGGAAGTCTGGAACTCGCGGTAGCTCATGTTAGGATTTATGGGCTTGGCCCAATTAAGAAATTCAAATAAATCCCAGAAAATCTCAAAAGCCCATACAAGAGGATGGCTAGAGGATAGGTGGAACCATTAGCACCATATTGCTAGCTCTAGTGGAGTAGAGCTAGCTTAAATATGGAAGCCACACTCACTCACCAAGTCATGGATGAGAGGAGAGAGTGTGGAGAGCCACACGCGCGCGCGCGCTCGCTCGCCTCGCCTCGCCTCGCCTGGCCTGGGCGGGGCGGGGCGAAGGGCGCGGGCGCACGACATGCGCGTGAATGGTCCGCCGAAATCCGGCCCCTCGCCTTGCGGGGGCGCGGCTACCTTTTGCCGTTTGATTTTTGGTTTCTTGGCTGTTACGCTTATCCTAACCGATCGCTATAAAATCTCAACTGATTGCGAGATTTTCGTGGGCGGATAAGCACGGGGGGTCGCGGACTCGGCCCTATAAAAGGAGCCCGGCAGCCAGCCTCCAAATCATCCCAATTCGCTTTCGCCTCTCTTCAAAGCTGAGCCGCCTTCCAGTTCTCTTCGTCCCGATCGTAGAGGTGCATCTGCGATTAGGAGAGCAGGTCTCCGGAACCCTTCGCCTTCTAGATCCTGCACCAGGAGAGGCCGAATAAGGTTTTTGGGAAGCGTCTTCACGCGACTGCTCGTGATCTGATTGACCTCGTCGACCCTGCTGATTTCGCTACTTCGACATCGTCGACCCTGCTGATTCCGGCGCGTGCCATCTATCAGTAAGTCTAATCAGTACGCATCATCTGATTTGGCTTGTTATTTCAGTGCTTGTGATTTTGTCATGATTTATATTCGGAATTTAAACTGGAATTTGTCTAATTGTTCAACAATCCAAAAACCTTATTGTAGACAATTTCCTAGTTTTTCTATGGCTGCTTTTGCCGATGCGCTCAAGCCAGAAAAGTTCAATGGTATGCATTTTAAGAGATGGCAAGTCAAGGCCACGCTCTGGCTTACTGCTATGAATGTCTTCCATGTTAGTAAAGGCAGACCTGAGGGTCCACTGACTCCTGAACAGGAGAAAGAGTACGACCATGCCAATACTATCTTTACGGGAGCCGTTCTTAGCGCCCTTGTTGACCGTCTGGTTGATGCGAATATTCAGTATACAGACGGGAAAGAGTTATGGGATGCACTTACTACCAAGTATGGTGCATTGGATGCTGGCAGTGACCTGTATATCATGGAGAGCTTTCATGATTATAAGATGGTTGATAATCGCTCTATTGTAGAGCAAGCTCATGAAATACAGTGTATAGCCAAGGAACTCGACCACCTTAAGATAGTCCTTCCTGACCGATTTGTGGCTGGGTGCATTATTGCAAAGTTGCCTTCTACATGGAGGAACTTCGCCACATCTCTGAAACATAAGAGACAGGAGATATCAGTTGAAAATCTGATAGCGTCTCTGGATGTTGAGGAGAAAGCTCGGGCTAAGGACACGGGATCTAAAGGAGGCGAGGGCCACTCCAGTGCCAACATGGTTCAGAGGAACCACAACAAGGGCAAAGGAAAGCCAAAATCTAACAAGCCCAACAAAACTACCAACTTCAAGAAGAAGAAGAACAAGGCTGAACTGACATGTTTCGCATGTGGCGAAACGGGTCATTTTGCCAAGGATTGTCCTGATCGAGCGGATCGCCGTGGCAAAAAGGGCAATGTCAACACAGTGATCGCTAGCAATGAGGAAGACAAAGGGTATGGTAATCTACCTTTCATCTTCTCAGTATTTCAATCACCTAGTTGGTGGCTTGATACTGGTGCTAATGTTCATGTGTGTTCTGACATTAACTTGTTCTCTTCTTATCAGGGTGCCCGGGATTCTTCCGTCCTAATGGGGAATGGGTCACATGCTTCTGTTCATGGCACTGGCACGGTGGATCTGAAGTTTACTTCGGGAAAGATCGTGCAGCTGAAGAACGTGCATCATGTCCCTTCTATACACAAGAATCTCGTTAGCGGAACCCTTCTGTGTAGAGATGGGTTCAAGGTAGTTTTGGAGTCCAATAAATTAGTTGTGTCTAAGTCTGGACAATTTATTGGTAAAGGCTATGACTGCGGAGGCTTGTTCCGCTTTTCTCTGTTAGATTTCAATAATAAGTCTGTGAACCATATTTGCGCTAATGTTGATGATCTTACGAGTATTTGGCATTCTCGTTTGTGTCATATTAATTTTGGCTCTATGTCTCGGCTTGCAACCATGAGTTTAATTCCGAATATCACCATAGTCAAAGGTTCTAAGTGCCATAGTTGTGTGCAGTCGAAGCAACCTCGAAAGCCTCACAAGGCTGCTGAGGAGAGACACCTGGCACCTCTAGAACTCATACATTCTGATCTTTGTGAGATGAATGGTGTGTTGACAAAGGGTGGTAAGAGATACTTCATGACATTGATTGATGATGCGTCTAGATTTTGCTATGTATACTTGCTAAAAACTAAAGATGAGGCTTTAGACTACTTTAAAATCTATAAGGCTGAAGTTGAAAACCAACTAGAGAGAAAGATCAAACGTCTTAGATCAGATCGTGGTGGCGAGTTCTTTCCCAAAGTCTTTGACGATTTCTGTGCAGAACATGGCATTATTCATGAGAGGACTCCTCCCTATTCACCCGAGTCAAACGGGATTGCTGAAAGGAAAAACCGTACGTTGACTGACCTAGTGAATGCCATGTTAGACACTTGTGGTTTATCTAAGGCATGGTGGGAGGAGGCAGTCCTGACTTCATGTCATGTTCTGAATAGAATTCCTATGGGCAAAGAAGAGAAAACCCCTTATGAGAAGTGGGTTGGAAGAAAACCATCACTTTCATACTTGCGCACTTGGGGGTGCATGGCGAAAGTTAATGTACCAATTAATAAAAAGCGCAAGCTTGGTCCAAGGACAGTGGATTGTGTCTTTCTTGGATATGCTTCGTGTAGCATAGCATATAGATTTTTAGTAGTTAAATCTGAAGTTCCTGATGTGTATGTTGATACTATTATGGAATCACGTGATGCTACTTTCTTTGAACATATATTTCCAATGAAAGACATTCATAGCAACTCTAGATACTCTTCTGAGATAATTCCTGAACATAGTACACCTATTGAGAATTTTGAACAGCCACATGAAATTGTCCTAGAGGAGGATGACAATGATGCTCCTAAAAGGAGCAAGAGACAAAGGGTTGAAAAATCCTTTGGTGATGATGTCATTGTGTACCTTGTGGACGATACTCCTACTACCATTGCAGAAGCATTTGCATCTTCAGATGCAGATGATTGGAAAGAAGCAGTTCATAATGAGATGGACTCTATTCTTTCAAATGGTACGTGGGAAGTCACTGATCGACCCTATGGATGCAAACCTGTGGGTTGTAAGTGGGTGTTTAAAAAGAAGCTCAAGCCTGATGGTACAATTGAAAAGTACAAGGCTAGGCTTGTGGCTAAAGGCTATACTCAGAAAGAAGGAGAAGACTTCTTTGATACTTACTCACCTGTTGCTAGAATGACCACTATTCGAGTACTACTTTCTTTGGCTGCCTCGTATGGTCTCCTTGTTCATCAGATGGATGTAAAGACAGCTTTTCTTAATGGAGAGCTGGACGAGGAAATCTATATGGAACAGCCTGATGGATTTGTAGTAAAGGGTCAAGAAAGCAAGGTGTGCAAGTTATTGAAATCTTTGTATGGTCTGAAGCAAGCACCAAAGCAGTGGCATGAGAAGTTTGACACTACTCTAACGTCTGCAGGCTTTGCCATTAATGAGGCAGACAGGTGTGTATATTATCGCTGTGGTGGGGGCGAAGGAGTTATATTGTGCTTATATGTTGATGATATATTGATATTTGGCACAAACATTGATGTGATCAATGAAGTCAAGTCTTTTCTATCAGAGTTTTGATATGAAAGATCTGGGAGAAGCTGATGTGATTCTAAACATCAAGCTGATTAAGGCAGATGGTGGGATTACTCTCTCGCAATCTCACTATGTTGAAAAGGTTTTGAAGCGATTTGGCTTCTCTGAGTGCAAACCTTCTCCAACACCTTATGATCCCAGTGTGACACTGCGAAAGAACAAGAGAATTGGTTTAGACCAATTGAGATACTCTCAGATTGTCGGTTCACTCATGTATCTTGCTGGTGCAACAAGGCCCGATATCTCGTTTGCTGTGAGCAAATTGAGCAGGTTCATGTCAAACCCCGGGACTAATCATTGGCATGCACTTGAGCGGGTTATGCGCTACCTGCAAGGTACAATGAGTTATGGAATTCACTATTCTGGTCAGCATGCAGTACTTGAAGGATATAGTGATTCGAACTGGATATCTGATGCAGACGAGCTTTATGCCACCAGTGGTTATGTCTTTACTATTGGTGGAGGTGCGGTATCATGGAGGTCATGCAAGCAGACCATTTTGACGAGGTCAACCATGGAAGCCGAGTTAGCTGCACTTGACACAGCAACTGTTGAGGCAGAATGGTTGCGTGAACTCTTGATGGACTTGCCGGTGGTTGAGAAACCAATACCAGCTATCCTTATGAACTGTGACAATCAGACAGTGATTGCTAAAGTGATGAGTTCTAAGGATAATGGAAAGTCATCAAGACATGTCAAAAGACGATTGAAGTCTGTCAGAAAGTTGAGGAACTCCGGAGTTATAAGTGTGACTTATATTTCAACAGATAAAAATCTGGCAGATCCTTTTACCAAGGGACTACCACGTAATGTGATAGAAATCGCATCGAGAGAGATGGGTATGAGACCCGAATAAAGTTGCCATGGTGGAAACCCAGTCTATGTAATCGGAGATCCCGTGAATTAGGTCCTGGGAAGAACAAGCCATTGGTGAACTGAGGAGAGTAACCTTTGACCCTCTCTAAGTAAAGATGCAATACTCTCAAATGCTGTAAGGCAGGTTGGCTTTGTGCCTTAATGTGTTCTGTTGGCTTGTATTAGCGAAGATGTTGTCCTGCAGAACATTCTTTGAAAGAACACACCTATATGAGTTAGACTGTCTAACGTCGCAGTCTATGAGATTTGGGTGATCTCTAGTAAACTCATGAAGAGACCTTGGAGTACGACGTATATGCTCCACCCGAGAAGGGGACTACTGGTAGCCAAGTACTGGTCATGACTTCAAGTGAAACCCATTCACGCAAAACTTGCAATTCAAGGCATAGTCCATTGTCCAAGTTGTGGGTTGGCGTAGCTTGGAGTTCTAGGCGGAAGTTCAACTTAACAGTCTCCGCTGAAAAACTAGTATATTAAACAGTAGTGAACAATGGCGAAAACTGCAGATGGGCATTTGAGATCTGGTGGGGGATTGTTAGGATTTATGGGCTTGGCCCAATTAAGAAATTCAAATAAATCCCAGAAAATCTCAAAAGCCCATACAAGAGGATGGCTAGAGGATAGGTGGAACCATTAGCACCATATTGCTAGCTCTAGTGGAGTAGAGCTAGCTTAAATATGGAAGCCACACTCACTCACCAAGTCATGGATGAGAGGAGAGAGTGTGGAGAGCCACACGCGCGCGCGCGCTCGCTCGCCTCGCCTCGCCTGGCCTGGCCTGGGCGGGGCGGGGCGAAGGGCGCGGGCGCACGACATGCGCGTGAATGGTCCGCCGAAATCCGGCCCCTCGCCTTGCGGGGGCGCGGCTACCTTTTGCCGTTTGATTTTTGGTTTCTTGGCTGTTACGCTTATCCTAACCGATCGCTATAAAATCTCAACTGATTGCGAGATTTTCGTGGGCGGATAAGCACGGGGGGTCGCGGACTCGGCCCTATAAAAGGAGCCTGGCAGCCAGCCTCCAAATCATCCCAATTCGCTTTCGCCTCTCTTCACAGCTGAGCCGCCTTCCAGTTCTCTTCGTCCCGATCGTAGAGGTGCATCTGCGATTAGGAGAGCAGGTCTCCGGAACCCTTCGCCTTCTAGATCCTGCACCAGGAGAGGCCGAATAAGGTTTTTGGGAAGCGTCTTCACGCGACTGCTCGTGATCTGATTGACCTCGTCGACCCTGCTGATTTCGCTACTTCGACATCGTCGACCCTGCTGATTCCGGCGCGTGCCATCTATCAGTAAGTCTAATCAGTACGCATCATCTGATTTGACTTGTTATTTCAGTGCTTGTGATTTTGTCATGATTTATATTCGGAATTTAAACTGGAATTTGTCTAATTGTTCAACAGCTCAGGCCGTAGGACTGATGAGCTGCCACGTCCGTGCCTTTGCAGCCTGGACGAGGTTGTTCCCATGGCATCCAGGGGGCCAACCTTGGCATATGTTAGGTTCTTTATTTTATTTGCAAATAAATTAAAATCGAGATGTAAAAGGCTTGTAGTTAGGGTTGCACTTTCACGTGCATATCAAGTTAGACAGCAAGGCTGTTGCCATGCACCCCATTACAGCTCGAGGACGAGCTATCTTTAAAGGGTGGGGGAATGTAATGAGGCGGCAGCCTAGGGCATGGAGGCCCATAGGGACAGGCTCAGGGTTAGGATTAGTGGATAAAGTTTAGATTAGATGAGATTGAGTTAGTTACTTGAGATTAGATTAGATAAAATTGAGTTAGTTACTTGGGGGCCAAGTCTTCCTATCTATATAAGGATGGGTTGTACCTCTTAAGGGGGGATCAATCAATGAAGAAGAATTAGTCGCGGATCTCTCTAATAATCTAGTCCCCCCAAGCCAACTCCACCCGGCTATCTTCCCCACGTTTTTTATCCCGTTATGAACTAGGATTCATAACACTTACTTTAGTCAAAGTTTCATTTATAGAGATTAATAATATTCAAGTGTTCATACTTTAAGGCACTTCAAGTGAAACTTCCCACTTCATGAGACCAATAACACAGATTGCCAAATTTGAAAGCTGATATCTAATCTGTATCTATTTCTTTTGACGTGAGAGCATGAGAGCGCAATGTTCTGAAAATGATTAAACAGACATGGCAAAAAATGTTATGTGCATCAGAGAACATGAGCTCAACACATCATTTATTGGACTTCGCATCCTACTAGACTACTAGAAAGATCAGAGTCAAGGTACAGTACCAACATTATGCTATCATCCCCTAACAGTTCACGAATGATCAATCATAAAGAACACAACATATAACAGATGGAGAAAAGAGGGGCTACCCTTTGATTCTTATCATCCATGTCTACAACAGTCGAGGTGTCAGTTCTCGAACTAGCATCTGCCATGCCGAGTGCTCGCCAGCTCCTAAGAATGAGACAACAAATTGCTTTGTTGTCTCTTTTTCACTTTACTTACGATAGGCTGACAAGCCAGCCTGCAGTTAGCACAACCCACAATCCAGTGATCCACCCACTGGACAGAGAAGCAACCTATCCATTACAAGAAAAAAAAACAGGTACATCAGCAGCATAATAAATGATATAAAGGTACAAATGGCAAAAATGATAGTCCATCTAAGCACTGGTGTATTGCTAACTTTATCAAAAACAGCAAATGGTCAGAGTTAACTGCATGTTCCCGTCCTGGAAAGATTAAGAAAATGCATCTAGCTGCAGTTAACTGAGAATCATGGTGGTGACACCTTCCCAAATGCCACCACCTGTCAATAGCAGCTTGTAATTCCAAAGAGGCAAAGACAATAAGTACAGCACCACATCATGTGGACGCATGGTATGCAAAACAACAACAATGTTTTTTTAGTTTCAAACGTTAATTACTAGGCATAGTCCTAACTCCTAAATTTCCCAGCTCATGCGATTATGCCCCAGCTTGCTGAAAGCAAAGGACATCCTAAAAAATCATAACCACGAGTTCAATCATCGATGAGTATAGCTACAGTAAATTTGGCAATAACCCACTCACTCACACAAGAAATATACAAGATCAGAAAGTGCTAATAAATTAGAGGAAGCACATAGAATACAGGTGATCAAGAGAACAAGGGTCTGTGAGGGAGGAGCTCAGGCAGCTCATGCAGGTTCGAAGGAGGTAGCCTGAAAGCCGACAGAGCAGCTTTCATTAATTCAGCTCGTAACGGGAAGCCGAAGTGATGAGACACCTTCGCAAATGATATTGCCTTATAGTAGCACCAAGCTCTCCAAAGCAAGTACGAAACGAGGACAACAGGGCAACACAGTGACACAGGGAAGGGGACGACTCAGATGTGGGGTATAGGGATTGAATTCCAAATTTCTCCGTATTTCAGAAAAAATAAATGCCCGCGCACCTCGGCTACCACGAATCGTTGTGTAGTGTAAACTGATATATTGATCTTTCGCTATGGAGTAGAAGGACCTAATCGAACCGTGCATGGATAGATTATCACGCAAGGCTGCTACTGCTCTCAGACAACAAATCAGTAACAAACTGAACACTCGGAATCCTTCCCTACAGCAAACAAAAGAAGCTCCTAAGAGTTAAAAGAATCAACCCAGCAGCTAGGGTTACTTACCGAGATGAAGAAATCGAACCAGGTCCGGATGGATCTCCACTCCGCGCAAGTCCACTGCCAGCAGAGGAGGGCGAGGAGCAGGTGAGCAAGTGCTCTCTACGAGAGACGACTTTCGGAGCGAAGGGCCTGGCTTAGTTTATCCGATCGCCGATGACGAGGCACCAAAAGCTGTGATGGGGTGAAGCAAAGCAAGTTCTAGGCAGGGAAGGGATGGAATTAAGGCAGAAATCAGCGAAGACGAGTAGCGGAGAGTAGGAAGAGCTGGAAGAAGGCTGCACGGGGATTTCTCCCGCACAGTGGATCGGGAAAGCCGCCACCGCTCCGTGACATCACACCGTGGACTCACACGCGATGGTGGGGGAAGGAAAGCCGCTGCAGGCTGCAGCAGCAGAGCACGTCTCCTCGCCTTCCTCGTTTGCTGGTTTCGCAAAAACAATTTCTGTCGTCTCTGGTTTGACGCAACAAATTTTCCCATCTCAGCGTCTGTGTACCACCAGTCCACCACGTGGCAAAGAAAAAACGAAAGTACAGAGTAAACTGTATACCATCTCCATCATAAATCCACGTTTTTAATCTTATTTTGTTTTTAATCTTATTTTGTACTACCTTCCTTCTCAAATATTTATCATTTGTTAGTTTATTTTTAAACTAAACTGCGATAAATAAAAAAACGGAGAGAGTACACGATAGGAAAAAAGCCTCCCAACATCTTTTAACAAAAGTAGAACCTAATTTATACTAAAGTAGAACCTAATTTAAAGTGTTTATGGAACAATCATACCACCAGTCCACCTCTGGCATGGCATAGATCATCTTCAACAAAAAAAAAGTCTTATATTTGAGTCCTCAAAACTAAAGTAGAACCTAATTTAAAGTGTTTATGGAACAAAAAAACATTTGCGGCTCCATCTAGGGACAGAATACAACAATCATACTGCTTTCAGCTTAATGTTCAAGGTTGAGAAAGGGCATTGCATAACTGTAAAAGGCTGCCATACCAAAGATACAACCTCTAGAAAGCCATCAATCTTGGACCAAAAAGCTTCAAAATGGAACATGCACCTTCCTAAGATATTATCCTTCAACCACGAAAGAAGGGGACAATGATCTAATCATTTTAAGCTAAACTTTGAAGCAATGAATTTGGGAACAGTTCCTCCCATTCTATGGTGCATAAGACTATGTCAAGATTCACTATGGTGGGAGAGTCCTACCAATTAGAGGGAACTCACTTAGCTTAGAGCAAGGTCATTGATCAGTTTGTGAAACCTCCTCCTCATAACTCAGTTGATGTTAGTGTTATTCTTATCTTCAACCTTGTAAATCAAGTTGAAATCACCAACAATCATCAACGGTCCATGACACAACACTCTCAGATCTTTAAGCTCTTAGAGGAAAAGGACTTTTTCATTGCTCCCATGTGGTTCATATACATAAGTAAGACATCAAGGTCTCCCATTTGAAAGTCGCCTAGAGGGGGTGAATAGGCGGAATCTGAAATGTATAAACTTGTCGGGTACCATAATTAGGGGTACCCCCAACGCTCCTAGTCATGGCTGGTAAACACCCTCATACCAACTGACGGGTGCGGTTCAAGTCAAGGCTTCGTCTACCCAAGGGACGCCACCTCACCCGAGCCCAGCCCCGGGCTGGAGCAGTAGTCCCAGACGAGTTCACGCCTCACCCGAGGGCCGCCTCAGGCAGCAGGCACCCCCTCCGCTCTCCCGAAGCCCGGCTCGGGCAGGCTTCGTTGTGAAGCAACCTTGGCCAGACCGCCTCACCAACCGACCGCTCCGCAGGCGCATTCAATGCAGGGGACGCCTGACACCGCATCCTGACACACGCGCTTCAGTCGGTCAGGCTGAAGTGACCGCAGTCACTTCGCCCCTCTTCTTTACTATCCAATGTGACGGGAAAATAGTGTCGCTCGTCCCGCTCCGACTGCCGTGCCAACCACCCAGGCAAAGACTGACAACAAGTCACGATCAACCACCGAGTTCGGCCTCGGGCGCAACAGGAAGCTCCGCCTCGCCCGACCTCAGGCTCCGGCCTCGGGAGAAGGTCTCCGCCTCGCCCGACCCCCGGACTCGGCGTCGACCTCGGTCTCGGGAGGAATCGCGTCCTCGCCCGACCCCGGCCTCGGCCTCAAGAGAAGTCTCCGCCTCGCCCGACCTTGGGCTCGGACCGACCGCGCCAACAGGGGATACATCATTACCCTATCCCTAGCCAGCTCAGGCTACAAGGAACAAGACCGGTGTCCCATCTGGCTTACCCCGGCGACGGGTAATGATGGTGCCCCGCGTGCACCATGACGCCGGTGGCTCTCAACCCCTTACGGCAGCAAGGAGGCGTCAGCAGGATCCTTGCCGCACTGCCAGTTGTGCTCCTACAGGACTCAGGCGCTCCTCCGACAGCCACGCTATCACGTGTACAGGTCCCAAGCTCTCCCCCGACAGTCACGTTGGCATGTACACGGGGCTTAGGCACTCCTCTGCCGGACACGTTAGCGCATAGCTACGCCCCCCCTTGTACGTCTGGACCCTCTCCTTGCGTCTATAAAAGGGAGGTCCAGGGCCATCCTGGAGGGGGGTTCGCGCGGGGGGAAGGAGCGGACGAACGGGCTCCCGCTCTCTATCTCTCTCTCCCTCACACGACGCGCTTGTAACCCCTACTACGAGCGGCACCCCTGGTGCAGGATAATACAAGGCTTGTCCCACCTCTTGTGTTCCATCCTGCGCCAACCCATCTAGGCAGGGGCACGCAGCGATTTCACTCGTCGGTCTAGGGACCCCCCGGGTCCGAAACGCCGACAGTTGGCGCGCCAAGTAGGGGCCTGCTGCGTGTTAACGAACACCTTCCCATTGAGTTCCAGATGGGGAGTCTTTAGCAACCTCTTCGGCCCGGGACAGTGCTCCGCTTCGGGAGTCTCGAGTTCATGTCCCTCGACGGCAGCTACGACATGGTACTCCTCCCCCCGCGGCGCGACGACAACGACGGTATTCGACTCGCCCGGTAGCGGTGAGCTCGACGACAGCATCTCCCCGCGGCAGAAGAGGAGCACTCCGGTCGTCCTCGCCACCCTCCTCGCCGGAGGAGGCAGAGACGAGGCAACCATGGCCACGCAGGAGGCAGCACCTTGACGGTTGTCGCACCAGAGCGAGTCGACGACGCCGGCACTCCCCCGGGGGACATGTCGGGCATTGTCCTCGCACCTGAGACGACGGCGGGTGTCACTTCCCCGCGACGTGTCAGCCCCAAGCGGACTGATGACGCCAGCACCCTCGCAAAGGACCTGCTGGGCGTTACCCTCGTACCTGAGATGACGGTGTGCTCCGCCCCCGACGCGACTTCACCACCGTCCATCGACCAAGAGGTACCATCCGTTTTCCATCCCGTACCTTTTCGATTCAACTTCGATCCACCTAGCGACCCCGCTACGGTGAGCGCCTTCGTAAAGGCGTATCCAAACCTTCCGGGGTACCACATGTGGTCGACCTGGGACCGACTGACAGCCGTCTCAACCTTTGGACCGGCGGGTTCCAAGGAAGAGGACGACCCCGACTCCGGTTGGGATTTCTCTGGCCTCAGTGACCCCGGTGCCATGCGGGACTTCATGTTCGCATGTGACCACTGCCTATCCGGTTGTTCTGACGATGGTCATGACCTTGACAACGAGGGTTACGGCCCAAGTCGCGAATGTTTCCACGTCGATCTGGGAGATCACAACGAAGGCAACCACCTCGGTATGCCGGAGGTTGACGATCCCCCTGGGCCCGCATTTCGCGTTGACATCCCGCGGGAGCTAGCTGTGGTCCCAGTCCCTGCGGGGGGTCAGGACATACAGCTCGAGCAAATCCGTGAGATGGAGGCCCGGGTCGACGGGGAAGCAGGCCGGCTTGTGCAGCTCCGACAGAACATCGAACAGGAATGGGCAGGCCGAACACTCGCCGGAGAAGCATGTCATCGGCCCCAAGACATCCGGCGTCGCATCGTCGACAACGCCATGGCAGCGCTACCCCCGGCCGTCAGCGGGTCCGGCCAGGACCTAGCTGCAGCGACGATGCTACTTCGAGCCATGCCGGAACCATCCACCACTGAGGGACGACGCATCTAGGGCGAACTCAGGGATCTCCTGGAAGGCGCCGCAGTTCGACGAGCCGAGAGCTCCGCCTCCCGGAGGCGAGCTGACCCCTCGGATCATCACGCGGTGTCCTCCCGACGCATTCGGGAAGCCTCGGTCCATCCCGAGCGCACGCGGGACGAGGCGCCTGCTGCCCAGGATCGCCTCGGCAACGAGCACCACCATCTCGACCATCGAGCCCGCCTCGACGAGAAGGTGCGCCGAGGCTACCATCCCAGGCGTGGGGAACGCTGCAACAGCGAGGAGGATCGCAGTCCTTCGCCCGAACCACCCGGTCCGTGTGTCTTCAGCCGGGCCATACGACGAGCGTCGTTCCCTGCCCGTTTCCGAGCCCCGACTACCATCACCAAGTACTCGGGGGAGACGAGGCCGGAGCTGTGGCTCGCGGACTACCGACTGGCATGCCAGTTGGGAGGGGCGGACGATGACAACCTCATCATCCGTAATCTACCCCTTTTTCTCTCCGACGCCGCCCGAGCCTGGCTGGAGCATCTGCCTCCTGCGCAGATCTCCGACTGGGACGATCTGGTCAAGGCTTTCGCGGAAAACTTCCAAGGCATAGGATTTCGCGGAAAACTTCCAAGGCATGTACGTGTGCCCTGGGAACTCGTGGGATCTCCGAAGCTGCCGCTAGCAGCCAGTGGAGTCCCTCCGAGAGTACATCCGGCGGTTTTCGAAGCAGCGCACCGAGCTGCCCAACGTTACCGACTCGGATGTCATCGGGGCTTTCCTTGCCAGCACCACTTGTCGAGACCTGGTGAGCAAACTGGGGCGCAAGACTCTCACCCGTGCGAGCGAACTGATGGACGTCGCCACCAAGTTCGCCTTGGGTCAGGAGGCGGTCGAAGCCATCTTCCGAAAGGACAAGCAGCCTTAGGGAGAGCCGAAGAAAGATGCCCCCGAGGCGTCCGCCCAGCGGGGCACGAAGAAGAAGGCCAAGAACAAGTCGCAAGTGAAGTGTGACACCGCTGACGAGAATCTCATCGCTGCGGCCGAGCACAGGAACCCTCGGAAATCTCCTGGAGGGGCCGGCGCGTTCGACAAGATGCTCAAAGAGTTGTGCCCTATCACCAGGGGCCCGTCAAGCACACCCTCGAAGAATGAGTCATGCTCCGGCGCTACTTCCATAAGGCCGGGCCTCCGGCGGAAGATGGCAAGAGCCATGACAACAACAAGAAGGAGGGCGGCAAGGGAGAGGGGTTCCCGGAGGTCCACAACTACTTCATGATCTACGACGGGCAGGCGGCGAACGCCTCGGCTCGGCACCGCAAGCAGGAGCGCCGGGAGGTCTGCTTGGTGAAGGTGGAAGCGCCAGTCTACCTAGACTGGTCCGACAAGCCTATCACCTTCGACCGAGGCGACCACCCCGACTTCGTGCCAAGCCCAGGAAGGTACCCGCTCGTCATCGATCCGATCATCGGCAACGTTAGGCTCTCCAAAGTCCTCATGGACGGGGGCAGCAGCCTTAACATCATCTACGCCGAGACCCTGGAACTCCTGGGGGTTGATAGGTCCGAGGTCCGGTCCGGTGTGGCACCCTTCCACGGGATCGTGCCTGGAAAGCGAATCCTGCCCCTCGGATGGATCGACTTACCTGTCTGCTTCGGGACTCCCTCCAACTTTCAAAAGGAGGCTCTCACCTTCGAGGTCGTCGGGTTCCGAGGAACCTACCATGCGGTGTTGGGAAGACCATGCTCTGCCAAGTTCATGGTCGTCCCCAACTACACCTATCTCAAGCTCAAGATGCCAGGCCCGAACGGGATCATCACCGTCGGATCCATGTACCGCCACGCGTACGAATGCGACGTGGAGTGCATGGAGTACGCTGAGGCCCTCGCCGAGTCCGAGGCCCTCATCGCTGACCTAGAACGCCTCTCCAAGGAGGCACCCGACGCGAAGCGGCACGCCGGCAACTTCAAACCAGTTGAGGCGGTCAAGTCCGTCTCTCTCGACCCCAGCAACGACGCCAGCAAGAAAGTTTGGATCGGCTCCAAGCTCAACCCCAAATAGGAAGCAGTGCTCGTCGACTTTCTCCGCGCAAACGCCGAAGTCTTTGCGTGGAGTCCCTCGGACATGCCCGGCATACCGAGGGATGTCGCCGAGCACTCACTGGACATCAGAACTGGAGTCCGACTTATGAAGCAAACCTTGCGCCGTTTTGATGAAGAAAAGCGTTGGGCCATAGGCGAGGAGATCCACAAGCTACTCACGGCAGGGTTCATCAAAGAGGTATTCCATCTCGAATGGTTAGCTAACCCTGTTCTTGTAAGGAAGAAGGATGGGAAATGGAGGATGTGTGTAGACTACAGTGGTCTAAACAAAGCATGTCCGAAAGTTCCCTACCCTCTACCTCGCATCGATCAAATTGTGGACTCCACTGCTGGGTGCGAAACCCTGTCATTGCTCGATGCCTACTCAGGCTATCACCAAATCAAGATGAAAGAGTCCAACCAGCTCGCCACTTCTTTTATCACGCCTTTTGGCATGTACTGTTACACTACAATGCCATTTGGTTTGAGGAATGCAGACGCCACCTACCAGAGGTGCATGAACCACATGTTTGGAGAACACATCGGCAGAACGGTCGAGGCTTACGTCGATGACATCGTTGTCAAGACGAAGAAAGCCTCCGACCTCCTCTCTGACCTTGAAACGACATTCAAGTGTCTGAGAGCGAAAGGCGTGAAACTCAATCTTGAGAAGTGTGTCTTCGGAGTCCTTCGAGGCATGCTCTTAGGATTCATCGTCTTCGAGCGAGGCATCGAGGCCAATCCAGAGAAAATCGCGACCGTCTCCAACATGGGACCGATCAAAGATTTGAAAGGAGTACAGAGGGTCATGGGATGCCTTGCGGCTCTGAGCCGCTTCATCTCACGCCTTGGCGAGAAAGGCTTGCCCCTGTACCGCCTCTTAAGGAAGGCCGAGCGCTTCACTTGGACCCCCGAGGCCGAGGAAGCCCTCGGAAACCTTAAGGCGCTCCTTACAAATACACCCATCCTGGTGCCCCCCGCTGCAGGAGAAGCCCTCTTGATCTACATAGTCGCGACCACTCAGGTGGTCAGCGCTGCGATCGTAGTCGAGAGACGAGAAGAAGGGCATGCACTGCCCGTCCAAAGGCCAGTCTACTTCATCAGCGAAGTGCTTTCCGAGACCAAAGTCCGCTACCCACAGATTCAGAAGCTGCTCTACGCAGTGATTCTGACACGGCGAAAGTTGTGACACTACTTCGAGTCTCATCCGGTGACTGTGGTGTCATCCTTCGCCCTGGGGGAGATCATCCAGTGTCGTGAGGCCTCGGGTAGGATAGCAAAGTGGGCGGTGGAACTCATGGGCGAGACGCTATCATTCGCTCCTCGGAAGGCCATAAAATCCCAGGTCTTGGCAGACTTCCTGGCTGAGTGGACCGACACCCAGTTACTGACAACTCCAATCCAACCCAAGCTCTGGACCATGTACTTCGATGGGTCACTCATGAAAACAGGGGTAGGCGCTGGCTTGCTCTTCGTTTCACCCCTCAGAAAGCATCTTCGCTACGTCATTCGTCTCCATTTTCCGGCGTCAAACAACATGGCTGAGTACGAGGCTCTGGTTAACGGGCTGCGCATCGCCATCGAGCTAGGGGTCCGGTGCCTCGACGCTCATAGCGACTCGCAGCTTGTCATCGACCAAGTCATGAAGAACTCCCACTATCGCGACCGGAGGATGGAAGCCTACTACGACGAAGTCCAGCGCCTGGAAGACAAGTTCTATGGGCTGGAGCTCAACCACATCGCCGACGGTACAACGAGACTGCGGACGAGCTGGCGAAGATAGCCTCGGGGCGGACGACGGTTCCCCCAGACGTCTTCTCCAGAGACCTACATCAACCATCCGTCAAGATCGACGACGCGCCCGAGCCTGAGGAAGCCTCGGCCCAGCCCGAGGTACCCTCGGCCGAGCTCGAGGTACCCTCGGCTGAACCCGAGGTACCCTCGACCATCAAGCAAGAGGCCTTGTCCGTCAAGGGGGAACAGAATGGGGTCACGCTAGATCCAAACTGGCAGACCCCGTACCTGGAATATCTCCTCCGAGGAGAGCTTCCCCTCGACAAGGCCAAAGCTCGGCGACTGGCTCGGCGCGCCAAGTCATTCATCTTGCTAGGCGATGAAAAGGAACTCTATCACTGCAGCCCCTCGGGCATCCTCCAACGATGCATATCCATCGCCCAAGGACAAGAGCTGTTGCGAGAAATACACTCGGGGGCTTGCGGCCACCATGCAGCACCTCGAGCCCTCGTGGGAAATGCCTTCCAACAAGGTTTCTACTGGCCAACCGCGGTGGCCGACGCCACTAGGATTGTACGCTCCTGCCGGGGGTGTTAATTCTACGCAAAGCAGACACGCCTGCCCACTCAGGCCCTGCAGACGATACCCATCACCTGGCCGTTTGCTGTGTGGGGTCTAGACCTCGTCGGTCCCTTGCAGAAGGCACCTGGGGGCTTCTCGCACCTGCTGGTCGCCATCGACAAATTCTCCAAGTGGATCGAGGTTCGACCCTTGACCAGCATCAGGTCCGAGCAGGCGGTGGCGTTCTTCACCAACATCATCCATCGATTCGGGGTCCCAAACTCCATCATCACCGACAATGGCACACAGTTCACCGGAAAAAAGTTCCTGGACTTCTGCGACGACCACCACATCCGTGTGGACTGGGCCGCCGTGGCTCACCCCATGACGAATGGGCAGGTGGAGCGCGCCAACGGTACGATTTTGCAGGGACTCAAACCGAGGATCTACAACGACCTCAACAAGTTCGACAAGCGATGGATGAAAGAGCTGCCCTCGGTGGTCTGGAGTCTGAGGACGACGTCGAGCCGTGCCACGGGTTTCTCGCCATTTTTCTAGTCTATGGGGCCGAGGCCGTCCTCCCCACGGACTTAGAATACGGTTCCCCGAGGACCAGGGCGTACGACGACCGAAGCAACCAAACCACCTGAGAGGACTCGCTGGACTAGCTCGAGGAGACTCGAGACGTTGCCTTACTACATTCGGCACGGTACCAGTAGTCGCTGCGACGCTACCACGCCTGAAGCATTCGGCCCCGAGGCTTCCAAGTGGGAGACTTGGTGCTTCGTCTGTGATAGGACGCCCGAGGGCGCCACAAGCTCACTCCTCCCTAGGAAGGGCCCTTCATCATCACCAAGATTTTAAAGCCCAGAACATACAAGCTAGCCAATGACCAAGGCAAAGTCTACGACAACGCTTGGAACATCCAACAGCTACGTCGCTTCTACCCTTAAGATGTTTTAAGTCGTTCATGTACCCCGCTTTCTTTACATACATAAAGTCTAACCGTCAAGGAAGGGTCGGCCTTGCCTCAGCAAAGCCCAACCCTCCCTCGGGGGCTAGAAGGGGGGAACCCCCTCTACGTCAAAATTTTCCAGGGAAAAATTTTCTACCAAAACAACCTTTCGTGCTTTCGACTTATGTATCGATAGTGGGATCCTAAAAACAACGAGAGTACACGTAAGCGGCAAGGCCGACCGAGCCGAGGGACTCCTACGCCTCTGGGATACGGATACCCCACTCGTCACCTTCCGCGAAAAGTAACTCTTGCTCGGACAAGTGGTTCTTCTACCAACGAACAAGTCATGGCGCACGAAACAAGAGGAAAGAAAACATAGCTTTATGATACGACGATGAAAGTGTTTAGGCCTCGGCGGCCGCAATGAACACATGCATGCTACAAATAAACTGCTCCAGCAGGATCAGGCGTCAGCAGGGGAAGCAGCTGCGCCCTCGGCGCCGTTTCCGCCTTCGGTGAAGTCTGGCCCAGCCTCACACGACGATGCGGGCGGAAGGATCTCCACCTCGAAGGAGGAGGCCAGCACCGCGCTTGAGCCCTCAGCGGCCGCATCAAGCCTCTGGACCTCGGCTAAGGCAGCCTCATCTTTGTCGGGTAGACAGTACCTCTCGCTGACCCGCTCCAAGTCCACATCACAGTGGGAAGCGAGCATGACGAAGGCTCGCCTAACGCCGTGATGCAGCACCCCGCAGAGTCTGCTGCGCACATGGCCGCCTGAAAGTCGCCTAGAGGGGGGTGAATAGGGCGAAACTGAAATTTACAAATATAAACACAACTACGAGACGGGTTAGCGTTAGAAATAAACACGAGTCCGAGAGAGAGGGCGCAAAACAAATCGTGAGCAAATGCGGAGTGAGACACGATGATTTGTTTTACCGAGGTTCGGTTCTCACAAACCTACTCCCCATTGAGAAGGCCACAAAGGTCGGGTCTTTTTCAACCCTTTCCCTCTCTCAAACGGTCCCTCGGACCGAGTGAGCTTCTCTTCTCAAAATCAAACCGGGAACAAAACTTCCCCGCAAGGATCACCACACAATTGGTGTCTCTTGCCTCGATTATAATGGAGTTTTGATCACAAGAACAAGTGAGAAAGAAAGAAGCAATCCAAGCGCAAGAGCTCAAAAGAACACGGCAAATCTCTCTCTCTAATCACTAAAGCCTTGTGTGGAATTGGAGAGGATTTGATCACTTGAGTGTGTCTAGAATTGAATGCCTAGCTCTTGTAAGTGGTTGAGAAGTGGAAAACTTGGATGGATGACTTGAATGGGGGGTGGTTGGGGGTATTTATAGCCCCAACCACTAAACTAGCCGTTTGGTGGAAGCTGTCTGTCGTATGGTGCACCGGACAGTCCGGTGCACACCCGACATGTCCGGTGCGACAGCCACGTCACCCGGCCATTAGGGTTCCGACCGTTGGAGCTCTGACTTCTAGGCCCGCCTGGATGTCCGGTGGCGCACCGGACATGAACTATAGGGTGTCCGGTGCGCCAGCATGGGCGTGCCTGACCTCTGCGCGCGCTGGCGCGCATTTAATGCGCTGCAGGTAGCCGTTGGCGCCTGAAGTAGCCGTTGCCCCGCAGTTACACTGGACAGTCCGGTGTACACTGGACATGTCAGGTGAATTATAGCGGAGCAGCCGATGCGAATTCCCGAGGCTGCCGAGTTCAGGGCCGCGTCCTCTTGGAGCACCGGACACTGTCCGGTGTACACCGGACAGTCCAGTGAATTATAGCGCGCCGGCTCTCAGAATTCCCGAAGGTGCGAAGTTCAGTTTGGAGTTCCCTGGTGCACCGGACACTGTCCGGTGGCACACCGGACACTGTCCGGTGGCACACCGGACAGTCTGGTGCGCCCGACCAGGGTGCCTTTCGGTTGTCCCTTGGCTCCTTTGTTTGAACCCTTTCTCTTGATTTTTTTATTGGCTTATTGTGAACCTTTGGTACCTGTAGATCTTATAGACTTGGGCAAACTAGTTAGTCCAATTATTTGTGTTGGGCAATTCAACCACCAAAAATAGTTTAGGAAATAGGTGTAAGCCTAATTCCCTTTCACCGCCCAAGGCCCGCAGATGACTTTGGGGGGAGCTACCTGAGGGGACGTCGTCGAGGTCAAAGGCTCGGCAAAAGCCCGAGATAGCCTCGGACATAGCCACACGGTCGACCTCATTCTGCTCAGCCGCCCAGGCGTGCACCTTGGCGGACTCATTAAGAGCCCTCTCAAGCTCTGCAGATAACCGATCAAAATTCTTCAGACACGAGTTGAAGAGTGAAGCGGAATTGAAGTCGCAAAGTAGGCGAGACATACCTTCAGCCCGGGCACGCTCCTGCGAGGCCAAGACTTGGGCAGACTGGGCAGATCCGACGGCCACAGCCAGGTCCACTGCAAGGGCCCCGACCCGAGCGGACACCTCGGCCAGCTGACCCTCAAGGGCCTCAGCACGGCCCACAGCCTCGGCAGCCTGGCTCCAAGACTGGTCCCGCTCATCGATGGTCTGGACAAGCTCCAGCTGCCGCCGCTGTGCCTCCGTCCGTGCCAACGCCGCCTCTGCCCACACCGCCGCTGCCTCCGCCTTCAGATCATCACAGAGCAGCCGAAGGTCCGCCAGCTTGGTGCTCTGTTGGACGAGGCGCTCATTAGCCTTGGCAAGTGCGGCCCTCTAGGACCGCAGCGAACCCCAGATGCCGCTCTCGCGGCGGATGAACAGCGACTTGGCGATGCTTACATCTGCCAGTTCCTGAGCAAGGAAGACAAGGTATTACAAAGAATGCCCTGGCCACCCAAGGCATGCGCCTGAAATCCTTACCTGGAGGACCCTGGGAATGTCCCTAGAAAGGATCTCCATGGTCGACCGAAGCGACCCCATCGCCGCCTCGGCATACTCGCAGAGCTCATCCCGAGTCTGCTCCTCCTGCTCATCGTTGAGGACGAGGAGGGGTTTCGAGGCGCCGCGGCTCCAGAACCGGAACGCCTGTCCACACCACTCATTGGGGTTACGCTACGCGGGGATGAGGACGTCGCCCCCCGAGACGGGCCGCGGTGTTGTGCGCTTCTCCGCCAAGGCGTCAGGTTCCCCTGCAGTCAACACATCGGGCACCATCGCCATCGACGCGCTGGGCTTCCCCTCGGCTAAGGTGGCGGGTTTCCGATCGCCGACCTCGGCAACAGCATTAGTGTCACACCCGGATTTTAGGGGTCCAAAACCCGGGCGCGAACATAATCACCAGGTGTGCTGGGACCAAGTCTCACACATATGATGAATCATGGCACAGGATCGAATGTCACATCTTTATATATAACAGGAGTTCTATACAAAATAAATAATTACATTATAAGGAGACAACGGTCCAGCAACCCAAAGTTGACTGGGAGACGACGGCCTAGACTTCTCTCGAATACACCACAACATCCTCCAAGCGCCTCATCCTGCGGTACCTGTTCTTGACCTGTGGGGGGGGGTGTGAGACAGCAAGAGTGAGCTCACATACGTTCATCGCTCAACAAGTTGTGGGGAATAATGTGCATGAACTCGCCAAAGGTGGGAGCTCACGTGAAGTGTAAGGCTTACCAAAGAAGATGGTTAGAGCTGAGCGTTGCTTTTAAAGTTGGTCAAAATTTTATTAGCAGTTACTAAGTATAAGTAAATACCAACCCAGTTAAATAGTAGAACAAAAGTAACAACTTCACCTGCGATGCAATGCAAATGACATATTGAATTTAGTTCCATAAATTAATCATGTGAGGGTCCGAGCCGCTCATGACCGTGAGCACGGCTAGTATACTAGTTTTACACTCTGCAGAGGTTGCGCATCTTTACCCACAAGTCGTGTATCCCATGTCGCCAGGGTTTGCAAGGCCCTTAGACACTACCGAGGTGAATGGCTAGGGATCCACTACGAGGCCTTTACAAAGTTCCACTAGCTTCCGAAAACCCGCTACAGTTTATAGGAAGTTCCAATGCAGGAATCCCTTGCAGGACCGCCATCGCAGCAAAATCCTCCCGAGGGCCTCCCTACACTGACCACTCCCCTACTGCCCTTGCCCCTTTCGGGTAAGGTAGTCTTCCACTAGCTTTCCTAATTAATCAGCCAAGGGGTCCCATTCCTCCCTTGTGGTAGCACTGTTTTCCCGGGTGGTCACTCCATGTTCCAATTAACATAATGATCTTATCATGAACAGTAATAATAAACATATAATAAAATTGTGATCATGAATAATATACCTTCATACCCAAAACCACATAAAGCATTAGCAAGTACTACCCAAAAAGTTCAGTGGTAAACAAGGTATAAAGATAGACAAACTAGGGTAACCTATTGGGTCCCATCAAAATTAACCTATGCAGATCATTATGATTAATTAGAACATGAGTGGGTAAAAAGAAGTGATCAAGGGCACAACTTGCCTGGGCCTTGAGAATCCAGGTACCAACTTGCTCTTCAGATGACACGTGACCTCGCTCTAGTCGTAGCAATACAAACAAACATTGTATAGGCAAAATTAACATTACACCAAACATAAGTACAAACTGAATAATAATAATCTACGCGTTGCTACGAGATCGTAGGAACAAGAATCACTAAATTTGGAGTTATAGTTATTTAGTTATGAATTTCTGAAGTTATTAAGCACCTAGAACAGATTAATTCAAATGAACAATTTTGCTTCAAGTTTCATGGCTAAACAGTGTTACTAGTTGATATACAATATTAAAATAAAATTATTGCAACTGGAATGACTCAATTTGGAGTTAAAATGAATTAAATATGAATTATACAAGTTTTAAGATTTATTTTTATACTATAAATCAAATTTTAATATTAATTATCTAATTTCTCTGTTATCTGGACTGCGCGTCAAATCCTGGAAAAGTCAGGGGTCTCAACGCAAGAAACCCGAGACTCAGAGAATAGTACTCTGAGAACTGCGGGTTGATTTCACACTTCTCCGAGGACTCTTTAACAAAATTTCCGGCCGAACGGGTACGGGAGCACATCAGCCGCCCGATCGGAGATGGGCGCACGAGATTAGATCTCGCCACCCGCGCAGCGCGAACCCTTAGATGAAAATCCGACGGTCCCGATTTAATGAGTCCAAATACGAGTAGCCACCATCCGATCCTGATCGGACGGTCGACGTGTAACCAGAACGAACCGGTCAGCGCGATCTAATCAGAGCCGTTCGCTGTGCATCCAACGGCGCAAAACCCACCATCCCCGGATCTGATCCTAGCCACACCCTCTACATCCTACGACTCGCATGGATTTCCCCCAACGGAGCACACCCGCACGGCGGCGCCGCCCCGTACGCACGGCGGAGCACGCCGGCGAAAATGCAATCGGCCGTTCCTGAGCGCCATATACAAATTGGACCGAGCTACACGTAGAGAAGGACGAGACGAGCACGGTGTACGGGTCCATACCGAGAATCGCACCGTGAAGCGCCCTGGCCACGGAGAGGAGCGGACCCGCGGCGGTGCTTGAGCTACGGCGAGCAATTGATGGCTGCGCGGTCGTCGATTCCTCCCGAAAGCTCCACGGATGGTTTCGCGCAAGCACGGTGCAAGCCCCGGTTCCGATCCCAAGCCTTGGACGACGACGGCGGCGGCGGTCCGAGAACTCGGTGCAGCGGCGATCTCCTCTCTCTCTCTCTCTCTGTGCTCGATGTGCCACGGGGGTTTTCTGGTGATGGGCAGGGGCGGTGGTCGAGTTTTATAAGCAGCGCGAGGATTGAATCCAGGGGGGCCGCGGGTTCTACGGCGAGGAGGTCGGGGCAACGGAGCGCGCGATGCGCGGGTCTGTTTCCGAACGGCCTACGGGGAAGACGGGCCTGACCGCGCGGGCCCGCAGGTCGGCGAAAAGGGGAGGGCAGGCAAGCGCGCGCGAGAGGCTGCCCGGTGGGGCCCGGTCGTCAGTGCCAGCGGCGCGCACGCGAGGGGGTTTGGGCTAGCCGGTTAGTGGGCTGGCGCGGGGAGGGTGAGATGGGCCGAGCAGAGATGATTTCGGCCCAGGGTAAGTTTTGCTCTTTTCTGTTTTTCTTTTTATGATTTCTTTTTCAAACTTTCAATTCATATTTTGAATTTTAAACATGATTCATTTTTGAATTTCAATCATAATTCTAATGTGGACAAAAATCCTATCTTCATATTTATTATTATTGTTATTAGTATTATTTTTATTTATCTTCCTCCTCACCATTTAATTCAATAATTATCATAATTATCTTTCTCAACTCTTTTCAAATCCATGTTTGATCTTCAAATTTCCAAGTGTCTAAATTCATACTAATGTGAACATAACTTCTTATTGTTTACAATGTTATTATATTTTTTTTCTATTCTTCTCCTTGTTATTTATTCATGGAAGGAATAAATGGTTTTCTTTTAAAAAAATTCCCTTCTCATCATTTTTTTTATTTCCCAATTTCCAAAGTATTATAATTTGTTTATTTTATTTTTTTTCTAATAATTTTGGGTCTTACAAATCCTACCCCCCTTAACAGAAATCTCGTCCTCGAGATTTGTAAGGAGAGGGTATATACTCATATTATCTTAGAACATATGCACAAACAAAGAAATCTTGGCATGATGCATAATCCTTTAACAAAACATAGGTTTAATAGACCCTACTATTATCACTAAAATAGTAATAATACTAACTAATAGCTAAACTAATATTTAGGTCTTACAAATAGTAAAATATATATATATATGTATCTATATCTATGTTTATCTCTATTCTTGTTGCTCGTTGACTTCTTCACCAACTACTTCATCTTCAACTGGCTCTTCTTCTTGAATTTCAAGTTCATCGGGTTCAGCTTCTACTTCTGCATGATGGGCATGTCCCCGGTTGATAGATAGGGGCTGACTCTTTCCGGCCGAGGCTTGTCCTTGCTTCATCGGAGCTGGTGTAGTGTAGGCAGCCCTGTTGGGACAGTAGTTAGCGTAGTGTCCCGGTTGTCCACACTTGTAGCATGTCCTGTTGGTGGTTGTGTTAGGAGCAACGGGTCCTGCTGGGGTGCTTGCTTTTGGAGGAGCAGTTGGTGCCTGTTGAGTTTGTTGTCCAGAACTGCCACTAGCTGGTGTACTTGGTGTGGTAGTATAGCGAGGACGGGAACTATTTCCAGCCTGCCCTTGGTTGACAGCCTTTCTTTTCTCTCCAAATATACTCCTCTTGTTTTCTACAGCAATAGCTTTGTCAAGTAGCCTTTGGAAGGATGGGAATGTGTGCGATACCAGTTGATATTGCAAGGGTCCAATTAACCCGTCCAGAAAAAGCTCCTGCTTTTGCTCATCATCCTCAACATCTCTGGGAGCATATCGAGATAACTGGATGAATTTGTCCCTATATTCACTCACGGACATACTTCCTTGTTTGAGGGATAGAAACTCCTTCCTCTTAATCTTCATGAGTCTAGCAGGAATATGGTAATTTCTGAATTGTGTGGAGAATTCTGCCCAGGTAATTGTATCGACAGCAACATGAGCAGCGCAGTACGCATCCCACCAATCCGCAGCGGGACCAGCAAGACGACCTGATGCATAGAGTACTTTCTCTTTATCCGAGCACTGAGCTATGTTGAGCATCTTCTCTATGGACTTTAACCAGTCATCTGCTTGCAGCGGATCTGCGGAGTTGGAGAAGGTTGGTGGTTTGTGGCTCATGAATTCCCGGTGCTTGTCCCGGGGTGGAACTGGTGGTGGAGGTGGAGGCAATGGCACCTGTTGCTGTTGCTGCTGTTGTTGAAGTTGTTGTTGCAACTGCTGTTATTGTACCCTTCTCTCCTGGCGTATCTCTTCCCGCTCTTGGCGCATTTCCCGACGTGCATCCTCTCTTTCCTGGTGCATTTCTTGGCGTTCTTGCTGCATTTGGGTGCGCATATCTGCCATAGTGTCAGCCATTTGCTGCATCATCCTCATTTGAGCTGCAATTAGTGGATCGACTCCGCCTGGTGGAGGATTAGGAGGATTCATCTCTGCTGGCTGTGGTTGGGGTTGTCGATATATCCACCGAGTGTGTCGATTAGCAGGTAAATCAATTCCACCACCCCGCCTGGTATTGACCATCTAAGTTAGAAGCATATGGTAAGATAGTTTTGCAAGGGAATCATTTGTTAGGCAGAATGAATATGCTAATAGTTGGTTATGTACTGAAACTTTCTTTGGCAGAGCTTGACCAGATATTTTATGTCAAGACTAGGGTAACTAGTTGTACGGGGTGAATGTCCAAAGGTAAGATAGAATCTGTCAAGATGAGATAGATACGGAATACTATATATATATATATATATTTTCTAAGGGGATAATCTAGATTGTCTAGTTATCTTACAAATGCTATCCTTTATGCCTAGATGTATATGCAGATGTAATTGTGGACATTGATCCACAACCCATCACACTCAAACAAAGATCCAAATCAGACATATATCATAAGAGCAAACATTCAAATACATAGACACTTATACAAATAGTTTTGTTTTTGTTCCTAGGATTAGGTCTCCTATTCCTAAAGGTCACTTCGGTCACAGGATTTCAAAGTGTAAAATCCACATTTGTCTTTTAGAAAGAAAAGATAAGAATAATCAGAGTAAAGCGGAAATAGACGAGAAAAGATTAAGGTGAGTTTAGAAAAGAATCAGAGTAAGGTAAGTAAAGAATGGTTGTCTAGTTCTACCTAGGCTTCGTCCTACAGTCAACATTCCTCTGATACCACTTCTGTCACACCCGGATTTTAGGGGTCCAAAACCCGGGCGCGAACATAATCACCAGGTGTGCTGGGACCAAGTCTCACACATATGATGAATCATGGCACAGGATCGAATGTCACATCTTTATATATAACAGGAGTTCTATACAAAATAAATAATTACATTATAAGGAGACAATGGTCCAGCAACCCAAAGTTGACTGGGAGACGACGGCCTAGACTTCTCTCGAATACACCACGACATCCTCCAAGCGCCTCATCCTGCGGTACCTGTTCTTGACCTGTGGGGGGGTGTGAGACAGCAAGAGTGAGCTCACATACGTTCATCGCTCAACAAGTTGTGGGGAATAATGTGCATGAACTCGCCAAAGGTGGGAGCTCACGTGAAGTGTAAGGCTTACCAAAGAAGATGGTTAGAGCTGAGCGTTGCTTTTAAAGTTGGTCAAAATTTTATTAGCAGTTACTAAGTATAAGTAAATACCAACCCAGTTAAATAGTAGAACAAAAGTAACAACTTCACCTGCGATGCAATGCAAATGACATATTGAATTTAGTTCCATAAATTAATCATGTGAGGGTCCGAGCCGCTCATGACCGTGAGCACGGCTAGTATACTAGTTTTACACTCTGCAGAGGTTGCGCATCTTTACCCACAAGTCGTGTATCCCATGTCGCCAGGGTTTGCAAGGCCCTTAGACACTACCGAGGTGAATGGCTAGGGATCCACTATGAGGCCTTTACAAAGTTCCACTAGCTTCCGAAAACCCGCTACAGTTTATAGGAAGTTCCAATGCAGGAATCCCTTGCAGGACCGCCATCGCAGCAAAATCCTCCCGAGGGCCTCCCTACACTGACCACTCCCCTACTGCCCTTGCCCCTTTCGGGTAAGGTAGTCTTCCACTAGCTTTCCTAATTAATCAGCCAAGGGGTCCCATTCCTCCCTTGTGGTAGCACTGTTTTCCCGGGTGGTCACTCCATGTTCCAATTAACATAATGATCTTATCATGAACAGTAATAATAAACATATAATAAAAGTGTAATCATGAATAATATACCTTCATACCCAAAACCACATAAAGCACTAGCAAGTACTACCCAAAAAGTTCAGTGGTAAACAAGGTATAAAGATAGACAAACTAGGGTAACCTATTGGGTCCCATCAAAATTAACCTATGCAGATCATTATGATTAATTAGAACATGAGTGGGTAAAAAGAAGTGATCAAGGGCACAACTTGCCTGGGCCTTGAGAATCCAGGTACCAACTTGCTCTTCAGATGACACGTGACCTCGCTCTAGTCGTAGCAATACAAACAAACATTGTATAGGCAAAATTAACATTACACCAAACATAAGTACAAACTGAATAATAATAATCTACGCGTTGCTACGAGATCGTAGGAACAAGAATCACTAAATTTGGAGTTATAGTTATTTAGTTATGAATTTCTGAAGTTATTAAGCACCTAGAACAGATTAATTCAAATGAACAATTTTGCTTCAAGTTTCATGGCTAAACAGTGTTACTAGTTGATATACAATATTAAAATAAAATTATTGCAACTGGAATGACTCAATTTGGAGTTAAAATGAATTAAATATGAATTATACAAGTTTTAAGATTTATTTTTATACTATAAATCAATTTTTAATATTAATTATCTAATTTCTCTGTTATCTGGACTGCGCGTCAAATCCTGGAAAAGTCAGGGGTCTCAACGCAAGAAACCCGAGACTCAGAGAATAGTACTCTGAGAACTGCGGGTTGATTTCACACTTCTCCGAGGACTCTTTAACAAAATTTCCGGCCGAACGGGTACGGGAGCACATCAGCCGCCCGATCGGAGATGGGCGCACGAGATTAGATCTCGCCACCCGCGCAGCGCGAACCCTTAGATGAAAATCCGACGGTCCTGATTTAATGAGTCCAAATACGAGTAGCCACCATCCGATCCTGATCGGACGATCGACGTGTAACCAGAACGAACCGGTCAGCGCGATCTAATCAGAGCCGTTCGCTGTGCATCCAACGGCGCAAAACCCACCATCCCCGGATCTGATCCTAGCCACACCCTCTACATCCTACGACTCGCATGGATTTCCCCCAACGGAGCACACCCGCACGGCGGCGCCGCCCCGTACGCACGGCGGAGCACGCCGGCGAAAATGCAATCGGCCGTTCCCGAGCGCCATATACAAATTGGACCGAGCTACACGTAGAGAAGGATGAGACGAGCACGGTGTACGGGTCCATACCGAGAATCGCACCGTGAAGCGCCCTGGCCACGGAGAGGAGCGGACCCGTGGCGGTGCTTGAGCTACGGCGAGCAATTGATGGCTGCGCGGTCGTCGATTCCTCCCGAAAGCTCCACGGATGGTTTCGCGCAAGCACGGTGCAAGCCCCGGTTCCGATCCCAAGCCTTGGACGACGACGGCGGCGGCAGTCCGAGAACTCGGTGCAGCGGCGATCTCCTCTCTCTCTCTCTCTCTGTGCTCGATGTGCCACGGGGGTTTTCTGGTGATGGGCAGGGGCGGTGGTCGAGTTTTATAAGCAGCGCGAGGATTGAATCCAGGGGGGGGCCGCGGGTTCTACGGCGAGGAGGTCGGGGCAACGGAGCGCGCGATGCGCGGGTCTGTTTCCGAACGGCCTACGGGGAAGACAGGCCTGACCGCGCGGGCCCGTAGGTCGGCGAAAAGGGGAGGGCAGGCAAGCGCGCGCGAGAGGCTGCCCGGTGGGGCCCGGTCGTCAGTGCCAGCGGCGCGCACGCGAGGGGGTTTGGGCTAGCCGGTTAGTGGGCTGGCGCGGGGAGGGTGAGATGGGCCGAGCAGAGATGATTTCGGCCCAGGGTAAGTTTTGCTCTTTTCTGTTTTTCTTTTTATGATTTCTTTTTCAAACTTTCAATTCATATTTTGAATTTTAAACATGATTCATTTTTGAATTTCAATCATAATTCTAATGTGGACAAAAATCCTATCTTCATATTTATTATTATTGTTATTAGTATTATTTTTATTTATCTTCCTCCTCACCATTTAATTCAATAATTATCATAATTATCTTTCTCAACTCTTTTCAAATCCATGTTTGATCTTCAAATTTCCAAGTGTCTAAATTCATACTAATGTGAACATAACTTCTTATTGTTTACAATGTTATTATATTTTTTTTCTATTCTTCTCCTTGTTATTTATTCATGGAAGGAATAAATGGTTTTCTTTTAAAAAAAAATTCCCTTCTCATCATTTTTTTATTTCGCAATTTCCAAAGTATTATAATTTGTTTGTTTTATTTTTTTTTTCTAATAATTTTGGGTCTTACAAATCCTACCCCCCTTAACAGAAATCTCGTCCTCGAGATTTGTAAGGAGAGGGTATATACTCATATTATCTTAGAACATATGCACAAACAAAGAAATCTTGGCATGATGCATAATCCTTTAACAAAACATAGGTTTAATAGACCCTACTATTATCACTAAAATAGTAATAATACTAACTAATAGCTAAACTAATATTTAGGTCTTACAAATAGTAAAATATATATATATATGTATCTATATCTATGTTTATCTCTATTCTTGTTGCTCGTTGACTTCTTCACCGACTACTTCATCTTCAACTGGCTCTTCTTCTTGAATTTCAAGTTCACCGGGTTCAGCTTCTAATTCTGCATGATGGGCATGTCCCCGGTTGATAGATAGGGGCTGACTCTTTCCGGCCGAGGCTTGTCCTTGCTTCATCGGAGCTGGTGTAGTGTAGGCAGCCCTGTTGGGACAGTAGTTAGCGTAGTGTCCCGGTTGTCCACACTTGTAGCATGTCCTGTTGGTGGTTGTGTTAGGAGCAACGGGTCCTGCTGGGGTGCTTGCTTTTGGAGGAGCAGTTGGTGCCTGTTGAGTTTGTTGTCCAGAACTGCCACTAGCTGGTGTACTTGGTGTGGTAGTATAGCGAGGACGGGAACTATTTCCAGCCTGCCCTTGGTTGACAGCCTTTCTTTTCTCTCCAAATATACTCCTCTTGTTTTCTACAGCAATAGCTTTGTCAAGTAGCCTTTGGAAGGATGGGAATGTGTGCGATACCAGTTGATATTGCAAGGGTCCAATTAACCCGTCCAGAAAAAGCTCCTGCTTTTGCTCATCATCCTCAACATCTCTGGGAGCATATTGAGATAACTGGATGAATTTGTCCCTATATTCACTCACGGACATACTTCCTTGTTTGAGGGATAGAAACTCCTTCCTCTTAATCTTCATGAGTCCAGCAGGAATATGGTAATTTCTGAATTGTGTGGAGAATTCTGCCCAGGTAATTGTATCGACAGCAACATGAGCAGCGCAGTACGCATCCCACCAATCCGCAGCGGGACCAGCAAGACGACCTGATGCATAGAGTACTTTCTCTTTATCCGAGCACTGAGCTATGTTGAGCATCTTCTCTATGGACTTTAACCAGTCATCTGCTTGCAGCGGATCTGCGGAGTTGGAGAAGGTTGGTGGTTTGTGGCTCATGAATTCCCGGTGCTTGTCCCGGGGTGGAACTGGTGGTGGAGGTGGAGGCAATGGCACCTGTTGCTGTTGCTGCTGTTGTTGAAGTTGTTGTTGCAACTGCTGTTGTTGTACCCTTCTCTCCTGGCGTATCTCTTCCCGCTCTTGGCGCATTTCCCGACGTGCATCCTCTCTTTCCTGGTGCATTTCTTGGCGTTCTTGCTGCATTTGGGTGCGCATATCTGCCATAGTGTCAGCCATTTGCTGCATCATCCTCATTTGAGCTGCAATTAGTGGATCGACTCCGCCTGGTGGAGGATTAGGAGGATTCATCTCTGCTGGCTGTGGTTGGGGTTGTCGATATATCCACCGAGTGTGTCGATTAGCAGGTAAATCAATTCCACCACCCCGCCTGGTATTGACCATCTAAGTTAGAAGCATATGGTAAGATAGTTTTGCAAGGGAATCATTTGTTAGGCAGAATGAATATGCTAATAGTTGGTTATGTACTGAAACTTTCTTTGGCAGAGCTTGACCAGATATTTTATGTCAAGACTAGGGTAACTAGTTGTACGGGGTGAATGTCCAAAGGTAAGATAGAATCTGTCAAGATGAGATAGATACGGAATACTATATATATATATATTTTCTAAGGGGATAATCTAGATTGTCTAGTTATCTTACAAATGCTATCCTTTATGCCTAGATGTATATGCAGATGTAATTGTGGACATTGATCCACAACCCATCACACTCAAACAAAGATCCAAATCAGACATATATCATAAGAGCAAACATTCAAATACATAGACACTTATACAAATAGTTTTGTTTTTGTTCCTAGGATTAGGTCTCCTATTCCTAAAGGTCACTTCGGTCACAGGATTTCAAAGTGTAAAATCCACATTTGTCTTTTAGAAAGAAAAGATAAGAATAATCAGAGTAAAGCGGAAATAGACGAGAAAAGATTAAGGTGAGTTTAGAAAAGAATCAGAGTAAGGTAAGTAAAGAATGGTTGTCTAGTTCTACCTAGGCTTCGTCCTACAGTCAACATTCCTCTGATACCACTTCTGTCACACCTGGATTTTAGGGGTCCAAAACCCGGGCGCGAACATAATCACCAGGTGTGCTGGGACCAAGTCTCACACATATGATGAATCATGGCACAGGATCGAATGTCACATCTTTATATATAACAGGAGTTCTATACAAAATAAATAATTACATTATAAGGAGACAACGGTCCAGCAACCCAAAGTTGACTGGGAGACGACGGCCTAGACTTCTCTCGAATACACCACGACATCCTCCAAGCGCCTCATCCTGCGGTACCTGTTCTTGACCTATGGGGGGGGGGTGTGAGACAGCAAGAGTGAGCTCACATACGTTCATCGCTCAACAAGTTGTGGGGAATAATGTGCATGAACTCGCCAAAGGTGGGAGCTCACGTGAAGTGTAAGGCTTACCAAAGAAGATGGTTAGAGCTGAGCGTTGCTTTTAAAGTTGGATCTTTTCAAATCCATGTTTGATCTTCAAATTTCCAAGTGTCTAAATTCATACTAATGTGAACATAACTTCTTATTGTTTACAATGTTATTATATTTTTTTTCTATTCTTCTCCTTGTTATTTATTCATGGAAGGAATAAATGGTTTTCTTTTAAAAAAAATTCCCTTCTCATCATTTTTTTATTTCCCAATTTCCAAAGTATTATAATTTGTTTATTTTATTTTTTTTCTAATAACTTTGGGTCTTACAAATTACAATTAGCCCCCTCCTCAGGGCCAGGAACGGGGAGGTCGGGGACGACCGCGAGCGGCAAAGCCCCAACCATCTCAACGTCGGGGGCGGTGGACGGCTCCGTGGGTGAATCAGCAACGACCGCGACGGAAGTCGACACCGGCACCGACGACACGTCAGGCGGGCTCAGGGCCACGGTCGCGTCAGCAGCCTCCCCGGGCACGACGACCGCCCCGACGGAGGGGTCGGCCTGGGAGGCTTGCCCCATGGCAGCTCATGCCGCCTGGACCCCTCGCTCGAGAGCATCCTGTGCGGAGACCAGCCAACCGACATGACGCGCCGCGGCACCGGCGGCAGAAGCCGGCACCGTCTTAAGGGCCTTCGTGGGGGCTAGGCCGGTTGGGCCCTGCCTCCGTTTGCTGAAAGGAAGAAGGAAAGCAAGTTCAAGACACGCAACGAAAGAAGCCAAAACAGAGGCATTCTCAGACACTTACCTGCTCCGGACCAGGGCCAATCGTGCCTGCGGGGAGGCTCCTTGGGCCTCGGTCCCCGCAGGCGCCGCCAAGGGTTGCCCCGCTACCGATTTCGGCGACACTCCCACCTCGGGCGCCCGAGGCGACGAAGGAGCGGCCTGCCCAGGCATCGCCGCAGCGGCCGGAGGATCGACCTCCTGCACAGCCGGCACGGGCGTTTGCCCCTAGGGGACAGAGGGGTCGGCCTGACTCCCCGGAGTCAACACAGCTATCTCGGCCAAGGGGTCAGGTGCCCCCTCGGCCTGCCTCCGCTCCTCGGACTAGGACCCCGATGTCCCGGCCTCGGGCACTGATGGTACCAGCCCACTTGGAGGCTGGCACGGTGATCCCTGGCCCGGCCCCGGGTCCGGGCTGAGGCCAAGATGGGCCACCATGTCGTCATCCTCGTCATCGTCGTCGTCGGGCGTCTCCGGTGACGGCTCCCTCGGGAGCCCGTCCCTTACTTGTCTTCGACGACACTTCTCCAAGGCGTCCCGAGCCCGCATCCGCTCACGAGCCTGAGCCTTCTCCGTGTCCTTCTTCTTCTTCTCCTCCACGGCGACCCTCCGCGCGGCTTAGTCCACCGCGTCCTCCGGGACCCGCGGCGGGGTGGGTTTATAAAAACTTAACCCCTGGAAGAGCAAAGATCCCAATAGTGGGAATCGAAGGCAACTCGGCGCAGTACAAGAGAAGGATCGGATACTTACCAGGGAAACATACACATGGTCAGGACGCATCGCAGGCTGGGTAAGGGCGCCGGCATCCAGCCTCCCTACCGTACCCGCTACCCGCTTGCGGAGGTCGTCGTCGGGGAGCGAGGCCGAGGACATCTGCGAGCCCTCCAGATCGACCCCCGGTCTCATCTCCGAGAGCTGCAACTGCCGCTCTGCCAAAGGGAGCACCCTCCGGCGATGGATAGCGGCAACAACCCCCGTAGCGGTAAGGCCCCCATCTCGTAACTTCTGCAAAGCCTGTAGAATAGGCTGGAGCTTCTCCTGTTTCTCGCGCGTGGCACCCCAGCGCCAGTTGCTGCCGGCGGCGGTCACCACTCGCTGAGAAAACGACGGAAGCCTCCCGTCGTCGTTCCGGAGATAAAACCATCGGCGCTGCCATCCCTTGTTCGAAGACACAAGGATGGCAGGGATGTACTGCTACGCGCGCCCCTGCCTCAGCTGGAGGGTGCAGCCACCGGCCCGCACCGCCATACGGACCTTCTTCGCATCCGTCGTCAAGGCGAAGAGCTCCGCGGAGAAGAGGTGGGTCCACAGATCCCAGTGAACTTCGATCCCCAGAAAACCCTCACAAACCACCGCGAAGATGGCCGCTTACGCAATGGAGTTGGGGTTGAGGTTGTGCAGCTCCACCCCGTAGTGGTGTAGGAGCGCCCGCATAAAGCGGCTCGCTGGCACTCCGAACCCCCGCTCATGGAAGGCGATGAAGCTAACCACGTACCCCGGCGGCGGGGAAGGGACAGCCTCGCTCGGGGCCATCCACTCCGGCTGCGCCCCACCGGAGAGGGGACAGAGCAGACCATCGGCGACGAGGGCCTCCAGATCCTTCGCGACGACGGTGGAGGAAGGCCACGGGTTGCGCGGTGGGACAACGGTCACCCTGTTAGCCATCACCGAACGAAGGTGGTCGAGGCGGAGGGGATGAGGTGCACGGTTTCCTTCTCCCTGGCTATTCTCGTAGGTTGCAAAAACCAGAGCAAAAGGCAGGCGCAAATAGCGGAGTGACGAACCACTGCCGGCCCCCCTTTCGAGTATATAAAGGCCCGGGCGAGAACCGTTCAAAACTTCGCCCGAACTTGCCGCGAAATTCAAAACTCGAAGGTAAAGCGATCTTTCCGTTCCTCAAACGGTTGCACGCGTAACGGGCGCCACGCGAATCGCCCGTCCCGTCGCATTAACTCCCCGGCGGAGCAGGCGACACCTCTGGCAGGCGAGACGGGCGTCGCTTCGCCTTCGCCATAATGACCGCGTCAAAAAAGGTGCGCCACCTTATTTAAATTCATATCCTTCCCCTCCTCCTCTCTCTCTCGCTACAGGGACCGGGAAAGGGGATGCTTCGGAAAGGATCCTTCTCGGCGAAGGAAGCGGGCCCCGAGCCCTCCTACTGATCAGGGGTTCGAAGGCTGGCCCTTCGGAAGGGTTTCGACAGCCGCCCCAGAGCACTTGGGTCTCAGGCCCATTACTGATCAGGTGTTCGAAGGCTGGCCCCTCGCAAGGGTTCGACAGCCGCCCTAGAGCGCTCGGGCTCCGTGCCCATTACCGATCAGGGGTTCGTAGGCTGGCCCCTCGGAAGGGTTCGACAGTCGCCCCAGAGCACGCAGAGTGAGGGATGACTCTGGGTACGTTCCATACATGGTCGAGGCTCGGGCTACGCTCCCGAGGTACCCTAGGACATTTCCGAGATTGGCGGGAATGATTTGTAACGGAATCCCACCGGAGGGAGGCATCGAGCCCTCGGACCCTGTCGAAGGGGTCTGGGTCCGGCGAATCACCCACAGGTACTTTTGGAGCGCGCCTCTGGGCCACCAGCCGACCCCTAACGAACGGGGCACGGGCGTCCACTCGGATCACTCGTTAGCAGCTCACTAGAAACACCATGTTCGGCGCCCTCCGAGGGCAACATGGCGCTTCCCCCCTCCTCCTTGCGGAAAGGCGACGCAGGGGCGTATGATAAAAGTCGGGAAAGTCCTTGATCGTCCTCTCGCTCCGTGCAGAGGCTCGGGGGCTGCTCTCGCACCCAGCTACGGCCAAACTGTTGACAGCGTCAACAAACCAGCTTGATAACTTGGAACCTGACCATGCACCCGGGCTACGGCTAGGCCGCATGAGAGAACGATCAGACCGGCCGAGGCACCACGAAAAGCATTCAGACCTCAAAGGAGTCAAACCACTCCTCCGAGGCCTCAGGGGCTACACCTGGCAGGTGCGCTCGTGCGCACCCACCAGAACAAAGCAAAAACCGAGAAAGGTCGGTCCCCTCACCGAAAATGCGGCAAAAGCCTCCAAGCGAGTACCAACACTCCCTTCGAGGCTCGGGGGCTACTGTCGGGTACCATAATTAGGGGTACCCCCAATGCTCCTAATCATGGCTGGTAAACACCATCATACCAACTGACGGGCGCGGTTCAAGTCAAGGCTTCGTCTACCCAAGGGACGCCACCTCACCCGAGCCCAGCCCTAGGCTGGAGCAGTAGTCCCAGACGAGTTCACGCCTCGCCCGAGGGCCGCCTCAGGCAGCAGGCACCCCCTCAGCTCTCCCGAAGCCCAGCTCGGGCAGGCTTCATTGTGAAGCAACCTTGGCCAGACTGCCTCACCAACAGACCGCTCCGCAGGCGCATTCAATGCAGGGGACGCCTGACACCGCATCCTGACACACGCGCCTCAGTCGGCCAGGCCGAAGTGACCGCAGTCACTTCGCCCCTCTTCTTTATTGTCCGATGTGACGGGAAAATAGCACCGCTCGCCCCGCTCCGACTGTCGTGCCAATCACCTAGGCAAAGACTGACAACAAGTCACGATCAACCACCGAGTTCGGCCTCGGGCGCAACATGAAGCTCCACCTCGCCCGACCTCAGGCTCCGGCCTCGAGAGGAAGTCTCCGCCTCGCCCGACCTCAGGCTTCGTCCTCGGGAGGAGGTCTCCGCCTCACCCGACCCCCAAACTCGGCCTCGACCTCGGTCTCGGGAGGAATCGCGTCCTCGCCCGACCCCGGCCTCGGCCTCAAGAGAAGTCTCCGCCTCGCCCGATCTTGGGCTCGGACCGACCGCGCCAACAGGGGATACATCATTACCCTATCCCTAGCCAGCTCAGGCTACAAGGAACAAGACTGGTGTCCCATCTGGCTTACCCCGACGACGGGTAATGATGGTGCCCTGCGTGCACCATGACGCTGGTGGCTCTTAGCCCCTTACGGCAGCAAGGAGACGTCAGCAGGATCCTTGCCGCACTGCCAGTTGTGCTCCTACAGGATTCAGGAGCTCCTCTGACGGCCACGCTATCACGTCTACAGGGCCCAAGCTCTCCCCCGACAGCCACGTTGGCATGTACACAGGGCTTAGGCACTCCTCTGCCGGACACGTTAGCGCATAGCTACGCCCCCCCCCCCGTTGTACGTCTGGACCCTCTCCTTGCGTCTATAAAAGGGAGGTCCAGGGCCATCCTAGAGGGGGGGTTCGCGCGGGGGAAGGAGCGGACGAACGGGATCCCGCTCTCTATCTCTCTCTCCCTCACGCGACACGCTTGTAACCCATACTACGAGCGGCACCCCTGGTGCAGGATAATACAAGGCTTGTCCCACCTCTTGTGTTCCATCCCGCACCAACCCATCTGGGCAGGGGCACGCGGCGATTTCACTCGTCGGTCCAGGGACCCCCCGGGTCCGAAACGCCGACAAAACTTAAAGCACAACTACAAGCCGGGGTTAGCGTTAGAAATAAAGTCGAGTCCAAAAGAGAGTGTGAAAAACAAATCAAGAGCAAATGAAGCGGATGACACGGTGATTTGTTTTACTGAGGTTCAGTTCTTGCAAACCTAGTCCCCGTTGAGGTGGTCACAAAGACCGGGTCTCTTTCAACCCTTTCCCTCTCTCAAACGGTCACCTAGACCGAGTGAGCTTTTCTCCTTAATCAAACGGGTCACTTAGACCCCTACAAGGACCACCACAACTTGGTGTCTCTTGCTTTGATTACAAATGTCTTGAGAACAAGAATGAGGAAGAATAAAAGCGATCCAAGCGACAAGAACTCAAATTAACACAAATGTCTCTCTCTCAAGCCACTAAATCTTTGGAATGAGTTTGGGACTTGGAGAGGATTTGATCTTTTGTTTTGTGTCTTGGAATGAAGTCTAGAGCTCTTGTATTGAATGCAAATTACTGGAAACTTGGATACCTTGAAGTGGTGGTGGTTGGGGTTATTTATAGCCCCAACCACCAAACCAACCGTTGGGGAAGGCTGCTGTCGATGGGCGCACCGGACAGTCCGGTGCACCACCGGACACTGTCCGGTGTGCCAGCCACGTCACCCAACCGTTAGGGTTCTGACGGTTTCGACCGTTGGAGCTCTGTCTTCTTAGGGCACTGGACAGTCCGGTGCCGCACCGGATAGGCAGTATTCACTGTCCGGTGTGCCTCTGGCGCCTGCTCTGACTTCTACCGCGAACTGTAGCTCTGTCAGGGCACTGTGCAGTCGACCGTTGGCGCAGTAGCCGTTGCTCCGCATGGCACACCGGACAGTCTGGTGCTACACCGGACAGTCCGGTGAATTATAGCGGAGTGGCCTGGAGAAAACCCGAAGCTGAGGAGTTCAGGGTTGATCTCCCTAGTGCACCGGACACTGTCCGGTGGTGCACCAGACAGTCCGGTGCGCCAGACCATGGCAGCCTTCGGTTTGTTTTGCTCCTTTCTTTTTGAACCCTAACTTGTTCTTTTTATTGGTTTGTGTTGAACCTATGGCACCTATAGAACATATAGTCTAGAGCAAACTAGTTAGTCCAATTGTTTGTGTTGGACAATTGAACCACCAAAATCATTTAGGAAAAGGTTTGACCCTATTTCCCTTTCAATCTCCCCCTTTTTGGCGATTGATGCCAACACAAACCAAAACAAATATATAAGTGCTGAAATGAACTAGTTTGCATAATGTAAGTGCATAGGTTGCTTGGAATCAAACCAATATCTACTTACACTAGATATGCATGGATTGCTTTCTTTCTTTTAACATTTTGGACCACGCTGGCACCACGGTTCTGTTTTTGCAAATTCTTTTGGAAAATCTTTTCAAAGTCTTTTTGTAAATAGTCAAAGGTATATGAGTAAGATTGCAAGAAGCATTTTCAAGATTTGACATTTTCTCCCCCTGTTTCAAATGCTTTTCCTTTGACTAAAACAAAACTCCCCCTGGATGAAATTCCCCTCTTAGTGTTCAAGAGGGTTTTACCAATATGAAAAAGATTTGAATACCAATTGGAAAATCCTCCTTTAAATAATCAATATAGATACAATTTGAGATATAATTTCTAGGGGAAAACCAATTTTGAGAGATATTAACACGATATCAATTGAAAACTTTATTTTGAAAATTTTGAAATTGGTGGTGGTGCGGTCCTTTTGCTTTGGGCTATTATTCTCTCCCCCTTTGGCATTAATCGCCAAAAACAGAGACATTTGAGAGCCTTTTTAAATTCTCCCCCCTTTGGCAAACAATATATGAGTGAAAGATTATACCAATGTGGAGAGATGGCGGAATACTGGCAAAGAGGAAATAATATCGATAGAGTTGAGTGGAAGCGTCGTCTTTGCCGAATACTCCATTTCCCTTTCAATTCTATGACTAAGCATGAAAATACACTTGAAAACACATTAGCCATAGACACAAAAGAGATATGATCAAAGGTATATAAATGAGCTATGTGTGCAAAGTATCAATCAAAATTTCGAGAATCAAGAATGTTTAGCTCATTCCTAAGTTTGGTAAAGGTTTTCTCATCTAATGGTTTGGTAAAGATATCGGCTAGTTGTTCTTTGGTGCTAACTAAAGCAATCTCGATATCCCCCTTTGTTGGTGATCTCTCAAAAAGTGATACCGAATGGTTATATGCTTAGTGCGCTGTGTTCAACGGGATTATCCGCCATGCGGATTGCACTCTCATTATCACATAGGAGAGTGACTTTGCTAAATTTGTAGCCATAGTCCCTGAGGGTTTGCCTCATCCAAAGCAATTGCGCGCAACAATGGCCTACAGCAATATACACGGCTTCGACAATAGAAAGAGCTACTGAGTTTTGTTTCTTTGAAGCCCAAGACACCAGGGATCTCCCCAGAAACTGACAAGTCCCTGATGTGCTCTTCCTATCAATTTTACACCCTGCCCAATCAGCATCTGAATATCCTAATAAATCAAAAGAGGATCCCTTGGGGTACCAAAGACCAAACTTAGGAGTATAAACTAAATATCTCAAGATTCTTTTCACGGCCCTAAGGTGAACTTCCTTAAGATCGGCTTGGAATCTTGCACACATGCATACGGAAAGCATAATATCCGGTCGAGATGCGCATAAATAGAGTAGAGATCCTATCATCGACCGATATACCTTTTGATCTATGGATTTACCTCCCGTGTCGAGGTCGAGATATCCATTGGTTCCCATGGGTGTCTTGATGGGTTTGGCATCTTTCATTCCAAACTTGGTAAGAATATCTTGAATGTACTTTGTTTGGCTGATGAAAATGCCCTCTTGAAGTTACTTCACTTGAAATCCTAAGAAATACTTCAACTCCCCCATCATAGACATCTTGAATTTCTGTATCATGAACCTACTAAACTCTTCACAAGTAGATTTGTTAGTAGACCCAAATATGATATCATCAACATAAATTTGGCATACAAACAAATCTTTTGCAATAGTTTTGGTAAAGAGAGTAGGATCAGCTTTTCCGACTTTGAAGCCATTAGTGATAAGAAAATCTCTTAGGCATTCATACCATGCTCTTGGGGCTTGCTTGAGCCCATAAAGCGCCTTAGAGAGTTTATACACATGGTCAGGGTACTCACTATCTTCAAAGCCGGGAGGATGCTCAACATAGACCTCTTCCTTGATTGGTCCATTGAGGAAGGCACTTTTCACGTCCATTTGATAGAGCTTAAAGCCATGGTAAGTAGCACAGGCAAGTAATATACGAATTGACTCAAGCCTAGTTATGGGTGCATAGGTTTCACCGAAATCCAAACCTTCGACTTGTGAATATCCCTTGGCCACAAGTCGGGCTTTGTTCCTTGTCACCACACCATGCTCATCTTGCTTGTTGTGGAAAACCCACTTGGTTCCTACAATATTTTGGTTAGGACGTGGAACTAAATGTCATACTTCATTCCTAATGAAGTTGTTGAGCTCCTCTTGCATTGCCAGCACCCAATCCGAATCTTTTAGTGCATCCTCTACCCTATATGGCTCAATAGAGGAGACAAAAGAGTAATGTTCACAAAAATGAGTGACTCGAGATCGAGTGGTTACCCCCTTATGAATATCGCCAAGGATGGTGTTCACGGGGTGATCTCTTTGAATCGCTTGGTGGACTCTTGGGTGTGGTGGTCTTTGACCCTGTTCATCTTCCTTGTCTTGATCATTGTCATCTCCCCCTTGATCATTGTCCTCCTCTTGAGGTGGCTCATCTTCTTGATCTTCTTCTTCATCATCTTGAGCCTATTCCTCATCTCGAGTTGGTGGAGATGCTTGAATGGAAGATGATGGTTGATCTTGTGCTTGTGGAGGCTCTTCAGATTCCTTAGGACACACATCCCCAATGGACATGTTCCTTAGCGCGACGCACGGAGCCTCTTCATCATCTAATTCATCAAGATCAACTTGCTCCACTTGGGAGCCATTAGTCTCATCAAACACAATGTCACAAGAAACTTCAACTAGTCCAGTGGACTTGTTAAATACTGTCACACCCGGCTTTAAGGAACAAAGCCAGGCGCATCTCATACATGCGCCAAGAAGACAACATATAAAATAACAGAGTGTATAGAGATAAATGTCATAATATAATCAGAGTATTTATTACATAGCGGAAGTCTTACAAAATAAAAGATAAATATAACACAAATTAAGGATCGTCCTTGGTGCAAGAAAGTCAACTGGGAGACGACGACCTAGACCTCTCACGAACACAGCGCAACATCCACCATGTGCCATCCAGTGATACCTGTTCTTGACCTGTGGGGGGTGTGAGACAGCAAGGGTGAGCTCACACATGTTCAACGCTCAACAAGTTGTGGGGAATAATGTGGCATAAACTCACCAAAGGTGGGAGTTCATGAAGTGTGTAAGGCTGATCAACAATAGGGGTTAAAGCTGAGCATTGCTTTTAAAGTTGGTCAAAATTTTATTAGCAATTACTAAGTGTAAGTGAATACCAAACCATAATAAAATAATAGAACAAAATTAATAACAAATCCCATGCAAATGCAAATGACAAATTGAGTTTAAGTTCCATAAATTAATCATCGGAGAGTCCTGAGCTGCTCTTGACCGTGAGCTCGGCTAGTATACCAGTTTTACACTCTGTAGAGGTTGTACCCTGTCACACCCGGTTTTAGAAGGCAAACCGAATGCGAACCATGTACGTGCCAGGATCAGTTATTCACGTACACAGCAGTTACATAACATGGACATCATCACACAGTGCTCAAAATAGTATTAAAAGGGAAATAATAGTCGATTACATCATACGTCTGAGACGTCCATATAGTCCTTACAATAAATCAAAGTGCGGAAAAGAAACGTAGATAACCGCGGCCTTCACAGGCAGCCGACTGGGGGGTTGCCGCTAACCCACACCTAGAACTCGTCATAGTCTTGGAACTCCTGGAAGTCTCCTTCCACAGCTTCATCTTCTCCTGAGCAGTGGTTGCAATGCTGACAACCTAGGGGGGGGGGTTTGGTGTGTAGAGCAAGGGTGAGTACACATCAACATACTCAGCAAGTATCCTGTTTGGCTGTAGTGGACTAGCTTTATGTGGGGATAAGTCAAGCAGTTGCTTTTAGTTGGTCAGTTTATTATTTACTAGTGGAAAGCCAGGTTTTAGCATTAACCCAAGTTATTAACCCAAAGTACCCTTTCCAAACAGAAAGAATACCACTTACCATTACCATAAGTATAATCATAACCATCCTCACTGTCATCTGTAAACCAAAATGTCTCTGATCAAGTACCACTAATCATTGGAGCTCCCTTGGCCGCTCATAACCGCGAGCACGGCTGATATATCAGTTTCCAAACACTCTGCAGAGGTTGTGCACTTTACCCACAAGCCGTGATTCCCTTTCTGCCCGGAGATCATGACTCTCCATTGATCACTACCAAGGTGACCCAGCAGGGCATCACTACGTAGCCTTTACAAAGATTCCCCGGGACTGTAGTCGCCCGTTAGGTTTCCTAAATGTACCGCACTCCTCCCCAAGGGACAAATCAACCTTGGCAGAGCGAGCCGCATACACCGAGCCCCATTGACGGCACGACGGCTAAGCGAACTACACCCCAGTTCCTCTAATTATTCAGCTAAGGGCGTCCCATTCCACCCTCATGGTTGCACTGTTTTCCCGGGCGGTCATCCATAGAACAGGTCCTTACGGAGAGGCACTCGAGAAACCGCTCGAGCCCCCTTGAAGACCACAAGTACAACATCATAGTAAGAGAAGGGAAAACAGCATATCATAGATAATCTCATCATGTTCATTAATTAGAGTTGAGCAATAGCATAAAGCTAAACAATAATAATAATCCAACCCAAATCGGTAAACAAGGACATGGATAACAAAAGCTAGTAAATCCTTAGGTATAAATGTGTAATGCGGGAGGTGAATTAAAGAATGAATAGGACAGAGATAGGTCAAAGGACACTTGCCTCCACCAACCGACTGCTGCTCAGGGGCTTCTCCTGCGAGTTCCTCGGGCTCTTCGACCGGATCGTTCTCTATGCGATTGCAAGCATACATACATTCATCCATTCAAATTGGGAAACAAACAGTACATCATACAAGGGAACAAATAAAGTAAATATGCATCAAGTATGACATTCGATATCGCATTCATTATGGTTAGAAAGAAACGGGAAAGGGTCTCGCGGGGGGGGGGGGGGGGTTAAAGCTTCTGCACTAATGATTAGTTACAATTGGTTCCAACAAAAGAATTTAGTTATATGCACTAATGGAAACCTAGTCATTTTTAGTTGATCAACATTGAACTGGATAAACAATTGATTATATGAATCAACTAGCGTAACGGAATTCTAAATTAAGTTTCCTATTTCAATAACATGAACAATGATTAACCTGCCTAAAATAAAATATATAACAGTAATGAAAGAAAATTAAACAAAATAAAATAATAAAAAAATAAAAAAAATAAAAAGGGGGGGGGGGGGTTGAACCGGCCAGGGGCGGTTGAACCGGCCTGGGGCAGGGGCGGCTGGGCAGGGCGCGGCCGAGCTGGGCACGCAGGGGCGGCCGGGCTGGGGCGGCCGAACCGGCGGCGGGGGGGGGGGGGGGGGGGGGGCTAGGCCGGCCAAGGCGGCGGCCGAGCTGGCGGCCGAGCTGGGCAGGCGGGCGCGCAGGGGCGGCCGAGCCGGCCAGGGGCAGGGCGCGCAGGGGCGGCCGAGCCGGCCAGGGGCAGGGCGCGCAGGGGCGGCGGCGGCCGAGCCGGCCATGGGGCGGCCGAGCCGGGCGGCGGTTGGGCCGGGGAGGGGGAGAGGAGGGGAGAGGGAAGGGAGGAGAGGGGGGAGGGGGACCTCACCGGGGATGGGGACGGGCGGCCGAACCGGCGACGAGCAGGGGCGGCGGCTAGGGCAGGGGGCGGCGGCTAGAGAGAAAATGGGAGAAAGGGAGGGAGAGAGAGGGATTTGGGGGAAGAGGGAGGGGCGGCTGGGCCAACTGGGCCCAAAAGGGGGCACGCGGGGGGGCGGCTGGGCCGGCCAGGGGCGGCTAGGCCGGCCGGGGTGGCCCACGGCGCGGGAGAGAGAAAAAGGAGGAGGGAGAGAAAGAAAAAGAAAAAGAAAGAAAATGTTTTTCTCCTTTTCGAAATCCGATCTTCCTAGATGAATGCACTTACATTTCTAAGCAATCAAAGAATGCATAGTTCGGCATGGTGCATCAAACAACATAAAGTAATTTAGGGTTTTTCTTTACACGGGAATTCCAAGCCAAACCCCGCTAAAACTTTGGAAAAGGTCAAGGTTTAGCGAGAGAACGAGAAAAGAAAAGAGTAACGCCTGAATTTGGTGAGAGAAAAGAAGAAAAAATTCTATCCCCAAATTCAGGGCGTTACAAACCTATCCCCCTTAAAAGAATCTCGCCCTCGAGATTCAGGGCTGGCTAGCAAAGATCTCTGGGTACTTAGCCATTAGATCATATTCACGCTCCCAGGTTGCTTCTTCCTCAGAGTGGTGATTCCATCTGACTTTGCACATTCTGGTGGTCTTCCTTCGGGTGACTCTGTCTGCAACCTCAAGGATCTGCACTGGCTTCTCAACGTAGGTCAAGTCCTCCTGGACTTCAAGACCTTCCACTGGCAACTGCTCTTCTGGCACACACAAGCACTTCCTCAACTGAGACACATGAAAGACATCATGCACAGCAGACAAATTCTCTGGCAGACTGAGCTGATAGGCCACTTCTCCACGTCTTGCAAGAATCTGATACGGACCAATGTAGCGGGGTGCTAGCTTGCCTTTCACTCCGAACCTTCTGACTCCTCTGATCGGTGACACTTTCAGATAGACAAAGTCTCCGACTTCGAAACTCAGCTCTCTTCTTCTTGTGCCTGCATAGCTTCACTGCCTTGATTGCGCTATCTTCAGATTCTCTCGGACCATCTTGATGTTCTCTTCGGCTTCAAGCAAAATGTCTGGCCCGAACACTTGCTTTTCCCCAGGCTGATCCCATTGCAATGGAGTTCTACAACTCCTCCCATAGAGCGCTTGAAACGGTGACATCTTCAAACTGGCCTGGTAACTGTTGTTATAGGAAAACTCTGCATAAGGCAATCGCTTGTCCCATCCGGACTGATCTTGCAGCGCACAGGCTCTCAACATATCTTCGAGAATTTGATTGGTCCTTTCGGTCTGGCCATCTGTCTGCGGATGATAAGCTGAACTGAAATTCAGATGTGTGCCCAAGGCTTCATGCAACTGCTGCCAGAAATGAGAGGTGAACTGCGTTCCTCTGTCTGACACTATCTTCTTTGGCACACCATGAAGACAAACGATCTGAGACATATACAATTCTGCCAATACGGCACTGCTATAGTTGGTCTTGACAGGTATGAAGTGGGCTGACTTTGTCAAACGGTCCACTACTACCCAGATGGAATCGTAGCCGGCTCGAGTGCGGGGCAATCCGACTATGAAATCCATACCAATTTCATCCCATTTCCACTGAGGGATCTGCAACGGTTGCAACAATCCAGCTGGTCTCTGGTGTTCTGCCTTAATTCTTCGGCAACTATCGCACATAGCCACATGCTCTGCAATTTCCCTCTTCATTTCGTACCACCAGAATTTCTTCTTCAGATCCTGATACATCTTCTCACTACCAGGGTGAATCGAATAGTCTGTCTCATGAGCTTCCTTGAGAATCAACTCCCGAATGGACTGGACATTGGGAACACACAAGCGGTCTTTGAACCATATCACACCTCCTGCATCTTCCCGAAAATCTTTGCCTCTGCCATCTAGATTCAGTCGCCGAATCTCACTGATCTTCTCATCATTCTTCTGCGCTTCTTTGATTTCGCGCTCTAAGGTAGGTTCCAACTCAACTGTGACTCCTCGCGAATTGTTCAGAAATCCAAGACTCAACCTGTCGAACTCCTTGGCCAACTCATAAGGCATCGGACGAGCGACCATCAGATTGACTTGATTCTTTCTGCTCAAAGCATCTGCCACTACGTTTGCTTTGCCTGGATGGTAATGAATCTCCAACTCATAATCTTTGATCAACTCTAACCATCTTCGTTGCCTCATGTTCAACTCTGACTGAGTGAATATGTACTTCAGACTCTTGTGGTCTGTGTAAACATCGCATTTCTGTCCATACAAATAGTGCCTCCATGTTTTCAGTGCGTGAACCACTGCTGCCAACTCTAGGTCATGGATTGGGTAATTCTTCTCATGAACCTTCAGCTGTCGGGACGAGTAAGCCACAACTCTTCCCTCTTGCATCAACACGCATCCCAAACCTGTGTAACAAGCATCACAGTACACAGAGAAGGGCTTGTGCACATCAGGCAAGACTAGGACAGGCGCTGTTGTCAACTTCTCTTTCAGCGCTTCAAAGGCCTCTTGACATTTCTGGGTCCACTTGAACTCAACCTTGTTGCCTAGCAACGCTGTCATTGGTTTCGCAATCTTCGAAAACCCTTCAATGAATCGCCGATAATATCCGGCCATTCCAATGAAGCTCTTGATTCCTCGAGCATCTGTTGGCGCTTTCCAGTTCAGAATGTCTGCCACTTTCTTCGGATCCACAGCCAATCCTTCTTTGTTGATTATGTGACCCAAGAACAGGACTTCACTGATCCAGAACTCACACTTGCTCAACTTTGCATACAACTGGTGCTCTCGCAATCTCTGCAATACCATCCTCAAATGATCTGCATGTTTTTCTTCGCTTTGAGAATAAACCAGAATCTCATCAATGAATACCACCACAAACTTATCAAGGTAATCCATGAATACACTGTTCATCAAGTTCATGAAAAACGCTGGTGCATTGGTCAAACCAAAAGACATCACTGTGAACTCATATAACCCATACTTGGTAGTGAATGCCGTCTTCGGAACGTCCGAAGGTCGGATCCTGAGCTGATGATAACCTGACCTCAGATCAATCTTGGAGAACACACTGGCTCCTCTCAACTGGTCGAACAGATCTTCTATTCTGGGCAAAGGGTACTTATTCTTGATCGTGACTTCATTCAAAGCTCGATAATCGATACACATCCTCTTGGTGCCATCTTTCTTTTCCACGAACAAGACAGGGGCGGCCCAAGGCGAGGTGCTTGGCCGAATGTAACCTTTCTCTGACAGCTCATCAATCTGCTTCTTAAGCTCAACCAACTCTGGTCCGGATATTCTGTAAGCTCTCTTAAAGATAGGGGCGGTTCCAGGAAGAAGCTCTATGGCAAACTCAACTTTCCGCTCTGGTGGCATACCCGGTAAGTCCTTTGGAAACACATCTAGGAACTCGGACACAACCTTGATACTCTCAATTGGGTCTGCTTCACTGCTATCAACAGCTAGCTGATAACAACTTCCTTTCTTTGGCTCAGGCGGGACTAACTCAGTCACCACTTCTTCTCCTAGTGGGGACACCAACTTGATGGTCCTTTTATCACAACTGATAACTGCCTGATACTTATCTAGCCAATTCATCCCTAGGATGACATCTATTCCCTGAGTACCCATTACTATAAGGTTAGCAGGAAACGCTATCCCCCTTATTTCCACACTTATATTCAAACAGATGCTATCAGCTCGAATTCTACCACCGGCTGAGTCAATTTGAATGGAGGTCGACATGGTAGTAATTGGAAGATTATGTGCTTCTACCCATGATGCAGTAATGAAAGAATGCGTTGCTCCAGTATCAAATAACACTTCTGCAATATGGGAGTCGACTGGGAACATACCTACTATCATGCCGGGGGTCTCCTGAACTGCTTCAGCCTCCAAGTGGTTCAGTCTTCCATGATTATAGCGCGGTTGAGAGCGGTTGCCTGCTCCAGGCTGAGACACATTCTGCTTTGCTGGGGCATTGGGGCCTGACTGCTGCTGGGTTGCCTTCTTCGGGCATTGCATCACCCAATGGCCTTGCTCTCCACAATGGAAACATGCTCTGTTTCCAACCTGAGCTGGTGCTGCCTGACTGTTCTGCTGGTTTGCGGGGGCAGGAAGACGGGGTGCCTGCTGATTCTGCCTCTAAAACTGACCTCCTGACTGATTGCTCTGACGGTTCTGGTACTGATGCTGAGGATACTGCCTTTGGAACTGCTGATGCTGCTGAGGTGGACGCTGGTTCTGCCTGAACTGCTGAGGTTGATTGCCTGAGAAACGAGGACGGCTGCTGCTTCCAGGCTGAGGTCCACTAATGTTACGCTTACGATCCTCCATCTCCTTACGCTTCCTTTCTGTCATGATTGCTCTGTCAATCAGGTGCTGGAATGTCGGGAAGGTATGATTCATCAGTTGGTACTGAAGAGGGTCAACCAAGCCTCTCAAGAAACGGTACTGTCGCTTGGCGTCGGTGTTGACATCTTCAGGAGCATAGCGAGACAACTGCAGAAACCTGTCTCGATACTCACTGACAGATGATGACCCTTGCTTAAGGGCCAAGAACTCCTCCTTCTTCACTGTCATCAGACCTGCAGGCACATGGTACTGACGAAAGCTACCTCTGAACTCTTCCCAGGTGATAGCATCGGGGTTGGCATGGGTGGCGAGATAAGACTCCCACCATGATTGGGCTGCTTCTCTCAACAGACGGGGACCATACAAGACTTTCTCCCTGTCATCACACTGAGCGGTATGCAACTCTCGCTCCATAGTGCGCAGCCAATCTTCAGCATCCATGGGGTCAGAAGAGTGAGCGAACGTTGGGGGATGACCTCTCATGAATTCAACACGCTTGTCTCTGGGCATCTGAGGCATCTGAGGCTGGGGTGGAGCCTGCTGCTGTTGCTGCTGCTACTGCTGAATGGCGGCCAGAGTCTGACCGATGGCTTGAATCGCTTGAGTCTGCATCAGAAACATCTGCTCGATCGACATCGGGGGCGGGGGTGGCAGGTGCTGCTGCTGGGGCACCTCATCCTGCGGAGCGGCTCGCTCCTACTGAGCATGCCTTCCTCCTCTGCGCCTGTTCTCTGACATCTGCAGAACGCAACCACACATCAGAACTGATCTGGCAAATCTTGCAGCATAAGAAAAGAGTATAGAATTCTTCAACAGCACTGAACAGATGAGCATCTTCACTGATCTCCAACACAGACCACACAGCTTCTCAGATAAAGAGGAAAGTGGAATAAAGGTTTTCCCAACTATATAACTAACTCCATTAACATATAACAGGTAAACCATAATGCAGGGGGTACCCACACTCTGGTGACAATCATTACAAAGATCCAAACCAAACATAGTTCATCATGACAAACATAGATGCACAGGATATAGCAAACTATCCTGTCTAACTAAGACTAACTAAAACCGAGACTAACGCTAAGACTGTAGTTTCTACGTATATATTTTGTATTAATTACAAGATCCAACTCTAACGAGCTATGGTTCTAGAGTTATCTTGGTCTTGCAGTCGGGATTGCCATAAGACTGGTGTCCACGCCGAGGTGAGCGGTACGGGTGCTGAGTCCCGACGGGAGCGGGGGAACCATCATCCAAGTGACGACGTTCCGCGCGCTCAGCCCGCAGCAGGGCGATCTCAGCACGAGCCCTACTCAGTTCGTCTAGTGCATGGTCCAGCTCCGTGTTTAGCACGGCGGCTAGGTTGACTGTGCTGCTCAACCTAGGATTGTCCTCACCAGCAGGTGAAACAATCACGCCTCCTGTGCTGCCAGATGGACGGCGGGGGTAATACTTCAGGTCGAGGCCGTCAGCTACCCCACCGAAAACCGAGCAGTAGTGCGAAAGCGCACGCCGTGCAGCATCCTGCATGGCTGCCTCAGCTGAGTCCCGCTCAGAGATAGAATAGTGCTCTGAGCAAGCCTCCGCGCCCTGGAGACTGTTCTCCGGACGGCGCACCAAACAGGTCGCCTCCCAGCGGTCCGGGTAGACCCCGCGACTATGCTGGTAGACCACACAGCGATACTCGATGGACCAAGTACGCCGGTCAAGTGCCTGACGTAGCAGGGTGTCGAGCGCGTCGTGGAAGTGACACCCGCGAGCAGCGTCGCGAGTGATGGGTCGAGCAACCCATCCTTCCGGCTCATGGTCAGTAGGGAAGTCAGTGTCGTGGCTCGGGCTGTCGTCGCCATCTCCGTCGTCTGGGTCTCCTCCAGCAGCTACTCCAGGGGCAGGGGCGCCCAGTGGTGGTGCAGGGGGCGCCTCTAGAGGAAGCACAGGAGAGCAGCTCCTCACAAACTCTATCTCCTGCTGGAGCGAGAAAGAAGAGCCCTGCTGCTCCTGTCGTCGACGTTCCTGCTCCTCATGCAGGCGGTGGTGCAGTCTCTCCAAGTGGCTGGACTGTCCGGCCACGGGACGGCGAAGCGGACGCTCAGCAAGGCGGGAGGGTAAGAAGGGGATGATAGACTTTCGTGCAGTGTGTCTAAGTCGAGCCATCTACAAAAAACATCGCAAGCAAAAGGGTGAGAACAGAATTAATATGACCAGCAAATAATGAATCATAAATAAATGAAGGATTAGAATAAAACATAATTTTCAGCAAGGTATAATATATAGTAGAACATAGGTTTGGTCGATATGACCAACTTTTGAAGGGATATCAAAGTCAAGGCAGGGACAGAGGTCTATAATCCTTAGAATGACCATTCTACTCTAGGTTAGCGGTCCTACAGTCAGCACGGCTTTGATACCACTTATGTCACACCCGGTTTTAGAAGGCAAACCGAATGCGAACCATGTACGTGCCAGGATCAGTTATTCACGTACACAGCAGTTACATAACATGGACATCATCACACAGTGCTCAAAATAGTATTAAAAGGGAAATAATAGTCGATTACATCATACGTCTGAGACGTCCATATAGTCCTTACAATAAATCAAAGTGCGGAAAAGAAACGTAGATAACCGTGGCCTTCACAGGCAGCCGACTGGGGGGTTGCCGCTAACCCACACCTAGAACTCGTCATAGTCTTGGAACTCCTGGAAGTCTCCTTCCACAGCTTCATCTTCTCCTGAGCAGTGGTTGCAATGCTGACAACCTGGGGGGGGTTTGGTGTGTAGAGCAAGGGTGAGTACACATCAACATACTCAGCAAGTATCCTGTTTGGCTGTAGTGGACTAGCTTTATGTGGGGATAAGTCAAGCAGTTGCTTTTAGTTGGTCAGTTTATTATTTACTAGTGGAAAGCCAGGTTTTAGCATTAACCCAAGTTATTAACCCAAAGTACCCTTTCCAAACGGAAAGAATACCACTTACCATTACCATAAGTATAATCATAACCATCCTCACTGTCATCTGTAAACCAAAATGTCTCTGATCAAGTACCACTAATCATTGGAGCTCCCTTGGCCGCTCATAACCGCGAGCACGGCTGATATATCAGTTTCCAAACACTCTGCAGAGGTTGTGCACTTTACCCACAAGCCGTGATTCCCTTTCTGCCCGGAGATCATGACTCTCCATTGATCACTACCAAGGTGACCCAGCAGGGCATCACTACGTAGCCTTTACAAAGATTCCCCGGGACTGTAGTCGCCCGTTAGGTTTCCTAAATGTACCGCACTCCTCCCCAAGGGACAAATCAACCTTGGCAGAGCGAGCCGCATACACCGAGCCCCATTGACGGCACGACGGCTAAGCGAACTACACCCCGGTTCCTCTAATTATTCAGCTAAGGGCGTCCCATTCCACCCTCATGGTTGCACTGTTTTCCCGGGCGGTCATCCATAGAACAGGTCCTTACGGAGAGGCACTCGAGAAACCGCTCGAGCCCCCTTGAAGACCACAAGTACAACATCATAGTAAGAGAAGGGAAAACAGCGTATCATAGATAATCTCATCATGTTCATTGATTAGAGTTGAGCAATAGCATAAAGCTAAACAATAATAATAATCCAACCCAAATCGGTAAACAAGGACATGGATAACAAAAGCTAGTCAATCCTTAGGTATAAATGTGTAATGCGGGAGGTGAATTAAAGAATGAATAGGACAGAGATAGGTCAAAGGACACTTGCCTCCACCAACCGACTGCTGCTCAGGGGCTTCTCCTGCGAGTTCCTCGGGCTCTTCGACCGGACCGTTCTCTATGCGATTGCAAGCATACATACATTCATCCATTCAAATTGGGAAACAAACAATACATCATACAAGGGAACAAATAAAGTAAATATGCATCAAGTATGACATTCGATATCGCATTCATTATGGTTAGAAAGAAACGGGAAAGGGTCTCGCGGGGGGGGGGGGGGGGGGTTAAAGCTTATGCACTAATGATTAGTTACAATTGGTTCCAACAAAAGAATTTAGTTATATGCACTAATGGAAACCTAGTCATTTTTAGTTGATCAACATTGAACTGGATAAACAATTGATTATATGAATCAACTAGCGTAACGGAATTCTAAATTAAGTTTCCTATTTCAATAACATGAACAATGATTAACTTGCCTAAAATAAAATATATAACAGTAATGAAAGAAAATTAAACAAAATAAAATAATAAAAAAAATAAAAAAAAATAAAAAAGGGGGGGCGGTTGAACCGGCCTGGGGCAGGGGCGGCTGGGCAGGGCGCAGCCGAGCTGGGCGCGCAGGGGCGGCCGGGCTGGGGCGGCCGAACCGGCGGGGGGGGGGGCTGGGCCGGCCAAGGCGGCGGCCGAGCTGGGCGGGCGGGCGCGCAGGGGCGGCCGAGCCGGCCAGGGGCGGGGCAGGGCGCGCAGGGGCGGCGGCGGCCGAGCCGGCCATGGGGCAGTCGAGCCGGGCGGCGGTTGGGCCGGGGAGGGGGAGAGGGAAGGGAGGAGAGGGGGGAGGGGGACCTCACCGGGGACGGGGACGGGTAGCCGAACCGGCGACGAGCAGGGGCGGCGGCTAGGGCAGGGGCGGCGGCTAGGGCAGGGGGCGGCGGCTAGAGAGAAAATGGGAGAAAGGGAGGGAGAGAGAGGGATTTGGGGGAAGAGGGAGGGGCGGCTGGGCCAACTGGGCCCAAAAGGGGGCGCGCGGGGGGGCGGCTGGGCCGGCCAGGGGCGGCTAGGCCGGCCGGGGCGGCCCACGGCGCGGGAGAGAGAAAAAGGAGGAGGGAGAGAAAGAAAAAGAAAAAGAAAGAAAAGGTTTTTCTCCTTTTCAAAATCTGATCTTCCTAGATGAATGCACTTACATTTCTAAGCAATCAAAGAATGCATAGTTCGGCATGGTGCATCAAACAACATAAAGTAATTTAGGGTTTTTCTTTACACGGGAATTCCAAGCCAAACCCCGCTAAAACTTTGGAAAAGGTCAAGGTTTAGCGAGAGAACGAGAAAAGAAAAGAGTAACGCCTGAATTTGGTGAGAGAAAAGAAGAAAAAATTCTATCCCCAAATTCAGGGCGTTACATACCCTTTACCCACAAGTCGTGTTTCCCATGTCGCCAGGGTTAGCTAGGCCCTTAGACACTACCGAGGTGAATGGCTAGGGATCCACTACGAGGCCTTTACAAAGTTCCACTAGCTTTCGAAAACCCGCTACAGTTTATGGGAAGAGCACTTGCAAGAATCCCTCGTCTGACCGCCATCGCAGCAAATCAACCCGAGAACCTCCTTGCATGCAACTCCCCTACTGCCCTTGCCCCTTTCGGGTAAGGTAGTCTTCCACTAGCTTTCCTAATTAGTTAGCCAAGGGGTCCCATTCCTCCCTTGTGGTGGCACGTGTTTCTCAAGCTAAGCTCCATGTTCCAATTAACAATAATATAATGATCTTGACATGAACATAAATAGAATAACATAATAACTGGAACATGGATATAATGAAATATTAATCCCAGAACCATGTAAAGAAATAGCATAACTACCCATATGATTCAGGGGTAAACAAGGTAAAATGGATAAACAGACTAGGGTGACCTATTGGATCCCATCAAAATTAAACCTATGCATTGAATAGTGATAATAAAGAATATTATTGGGTAACAAAAGTGAATCAAGGGCACAACTTGCCTGACACTTGAGATTCCAGGTACCAACTTGCTTTTCAGATGACAAGTGTCCTCGCGCTAGTCGTAGCAATACAAACAAACATGGTACAGATAAAATTAACATCACACCAAATATAAGAACATACTGCATAATAATGATCTACGCGAAGCTACAAAATCGCGGGATCGAGAACCACTAAAATCGGAGTTACGGATTGTGAGTTATGAATTTCCTAAGGTTTTATGTGTTTGATATGAAATTATTTAGGAGATCAATTTTATTATTGTTTTCATATCAAAACAAAGACATTAGATGATAAACAATAATATAATAAAGTTATAGGAATTGGAATGGACTAAAAAGGACTTCATATGAATTTTATATGAATTAAACAAGTTCTAGTATTTATTTTCATATTAAAATCATTTTCTAATCACTTTTACCGAATTTCTAATTTTTCTGGACTGGGCGTCAAATACTAGAAAAGGTAGGGTCTCTGGCGCCAAAATCCGCAAGACTCAAAGGGACGGTGGGTTGATTCAAATGTTTGTCAGGGTCTCTTTAGTAAATAAGCCAAACGAAGAGGTATCGGTGAATCCAAGCCGTTAGATCTTACTCCGAGGGCCCCGATTAGATTTACTCAAAACTGAATCGGGACGCACTACGGGCCGTTGGATTAGAGATCTAGGGTTCGGATTACATCACGAAACAGTACGCAACCTATACCACCGGATTTAAAAACAACGATCCCGATTTCACCTTAACCTGATCTAATCCTATTCGTACGCAGATAGATCAACGGCCACGATTCGATGAATCAAAGGGGTATCAGACGATTTAACCGAAGCCGTCCACTGGCCGGTCAATGGCCAGCAACACATTACCCACCACAACCGTTCATCGCCTGGCATGCGGTCCGCAGGCTTCTTCTTCTTCCCCTGACTCGTAGGCCGGCGGTGGCGCAGAAGCGCCCGCGACAGCGCCCGCCTGAGAAACCATCGCCGCGCGCATCCCCGCACTAAACACCAAATGAAATCTAATCCTTAAGGGATCAAAAGGAAACAAGGTTCTCACCAGAGAGCTAGACGCCACCTGCGCCATCCACGATGATACGTAGTTGTGCGGCGATGTCGAAGTTCGACGAGAGATTGCTGCTCGCCGACCGTCGCACACGCCCGAGATGATGGACGAGCTGTTAGAAATATAGGCATTTTCCATACCATTTTAATTCCATAAATTAATATTATGATGATGACATATAAAATATGTTTAATCATAGAAATCGCGATCTCAAATATATCCATAATAATATGGATCATGAGAACATAAAGCATATGAATCATATAAATATAATAAGCATATAAACAGTCAGATCAATTGAGAATAAATAGACAGCAACATAAACAGCATGACTGTAAAGTTAAGACAAACAGATTTATCATATTACTAGTATGAACAGGCATCAGACATGTCATGATATAATACGAAAAAACAGATTGGATAAATTTATGGCTATATATGAAACAGCAGGTATAAACATATGAAACATATATAATCTGCAGAACGTAAAACAGTAAGGAGATGAATTGATCATACCCTCCCATGCGCTCCGAGGATCTCGCTTCTCTGTGCGCGCAGAGCTACGAGATGGAAACACCCACGCTTGCGGCTGAACAGTGATTCTGCTCTCGTATTCCAAGTGCCAGGGGTTCTCCTCTATTTAACCTCTCGCAGAGGGAAGCTGAAGGAGAAGGGTCTGCACGCCAAGGGACAGGCAGCTGAAGGACAAGAGTCTCGCATGCAGCTGACGAAGATACAGGCAACTGAAAGGTTTACGCGGTTAGTGAGTGCTAAAAATTAACACAACCACACCCGCTCGCCTGCCTGCCTCGCCTCGCCACGCCCGGCCCGAGCCCGGCCCGGCCGGCGGCGGCGGCGCGCGCGCTCGTGTGGCATGCCCTTATCCGTTCCTTGACTTCTCAAGTTAGGTGGAATAATTCCCACCATATAAGTCAAGACAAAAGACCCTTGGACTTCCAATATGGTATTATTGGTATTCCCCACCATTACACACCATAGAGTTTATTCAATAAATGGGCCAAGCCCATAAAAGATCCAACAATCCCCACCAAACTCTAGGGTTTGTAATGATGAAGTATCAGAATCACAATCCTTTGATATACCAGTGTTTCGATGGAGACTGTTAAGTTGAACATCCATCTAGAATAAGAGTTTCACTCATTCACAACTGAACAATGGACTAAGCCTTGAATTGACAGTTTTGTGCGAAATGAGATTCGCTCAAATCCTTTGCTGATACTAGGCTGCAAAAGGGTATTCCCGCTGTTTAGAAGCATATAAGTCACACTTCAGTGCCTTTCATGAGTATTTAGGGATTACCCAAGTCCCATAGACTGTGACCAGAAGTATGACTCATATAGGTGTACTCCTCAGAAGATGTTCTGTAGGACAACATCTCATCTTTATAAGACTCTTGGAATACATTAAGGTAAATACCATCCTGCCTTACAGATAGGAAAGATGTGCATCAGAAATGAGTTAAAGGAAGGGATCTTTTTTCACAATCTACTCCTAGCTTGTTTCTCCACTCTACTTCACAGGATCTCCGATCACATAGAGCAGGTTACCACTAGAGTAGATTTCACATGGGTCTCATACCCATTTCTCTCGATGCACTTTCTATCACATTGCGTGATAGACCCTTAGTGAATTGATCTGCCAGATTATTAGATGTGTGGACATAATCCACAGTAATAACTCCGGAGTTTTTCAGCTTTCTGACATATTTCAATCTCCTCTTAACATGCCTTGTAGACTTCATGTTATTCCTAGAACTGTTGACCTTTGTAATCACCGTTTGGTTGTCACAGTTCATGGAAATAGCCGGTATCGGTTTTTCAACTACCGGTAAATCCAATAGGAAATCACGAAGCCACTCAGCCTCAGCCCCAGCAGTGTCTAATGTTGCGAGTTCTGCTTCCATTGTAGACTTCGTTAAGATAGTCTGCTTGCAAGACTTCCAGGAAACAGCGCCACCTCCAAACAGAAACACATATCCGCTTGTGGCATAAAGCTCATTAGCATCAGAAATCCAGTTGGCATCACAATAGCCTTCCAGCACTTTTGGGTTTCCAGTATAATGAATACCGTATGTCATAGTACCTTTCAAATACCGCAACACTCTCTCAAGAGCACGCCAGTGATCATCTCCTGGTTTCGACACAACCCGACTTAGCTTACTCACAGCATAGGAGATGTCTGGCCTTGTTGCACTTGCAAGGTACATGAGCGAGCCAATGATCTGGGAGTATGTCAATTGATCCCTTGCTATTCTCCGATTCTTTCTCAATAGCACACTAGGATCATAAGGTGTTGGAGCAGGATCACAGTCACTAAAACCAAAGCGACTCAATACCTTTTCCACATAATGGGATTGTAACAAAGTTACCCCACCATCAGCTTCTCTAACAAGCTTGATGTTTAGAATGACATCAGCCTCTCCCAAATCTTTCATCTCAAAATTGCTCGATAGAAGACTTTTAACTTCCTCAATCACATTGAGATTTGATCCAAAGATCAAGATGTCATCAACATAAAGACACAGCATAACAGACTCACCCCCACCATACCGATAATATACACATGTGTCAGATTCATTTACAGCAAAACCAGCGGCTGTAAGAGTATTATCAAACTTTTCATGCCATTGCTTAGGTGCTTGTTTTAGGCCATACAATGATTTTATCAACCTGCACACCTTGTTCTCTTGACCATCCGCAATGAACCCTTCTGGCTGATCCATGTAGATCTCCTCATCCAACTCTCCATTTAGGAAAGTTGTCTTAACATCCATCTGATGAATGATAAGACCATAAGAGGTTGCCACGGCTATTAATGTGCGAATCATAGTCAATCGAGCCACTGGTGAGTAGGTATCAAAGAAATCTTCACCCTCCTTTTGGGTATATCCTTTGGCCACAAGCCTTGCCTTGTACCTCTCGATTGTACCATCAGGCCTAAGCTTTTTCTTGAAGATCCATTTGCAGCCTATAGGTTGACAACCATAGGGACGGTCAACGACCTCCCAAGTTCCATTAGACATAATAGATTCCATCTCACTCCTTATTGCTTCCTTCCATAAGTCAGCATCAGGAGAGGAATATGCCTCACTAATGGTAGTTGGTGTGTCTTCCACAAGGTACACTATAAAGTCATTACCAAAGGATTTTGCAACCCTCTGTCTCTTGCTCTTTCGAGTGACTATAGTGTCATCCTCCTCAGGGATGTGCACGTGAGAATCCTCAGCATGATCTATAGGAATCGACAGTTCGTACTCATGGGGAATTATAGTCTCATGACTTGTATCACTAGGTGTATTCTTCATGGGAAACTCATTTTCAAAAAATGTTGCGTCTCTTGATTCCATGATAGTATCAACATACATATCAGGCACATCAGATTTTATAATTAAGAACCTATACCCAGTGCTGTGAAAAGAGTACCCAAGGAATATACAATCAACAATTTTAGGCCTAAGTTTACGCTTTTTGTTGATTGGCACATTCACTTTAGCCAAGCAACCCGAAGTGCGCAAATATGAGAGATTTAATCTTCTCTTTTCCCATTCCTCAAATGGTGTGATCTCTTTGTTCTTTGTTGGAACTCTGTTCAGGACATGACACGCTGTCAAAATCGCCTCACCCCACCATGCCTTGGATAATCCCGCTGTACTCAACATGGCATTCACCAAATCTGTTAGAGTGCGGTTTTTCCTTTCAGCAATCCCATTGGATTGTGGTGAGAATGGCGGTGTCCTCTCATAAATAAAACCATGTTCCACGCAGAACTCATCGAACACATTAGAGAAATATTCTCCACCTCGATTGGACCTTAACCGTTTTATTTTCATCTCAAGTTGGTTCTCAACTTCAGCTTTATAGGTCTTAAAATAATTGAACGCTTCATCTTTTGTTTTTAAGAGATACACATAGCAAAATCTAGTGGAGTCATCTATAAAAGTGAGTAAGTATCTTTTACCACCTTTGGTCAAAATTCTATTCATCTCGCATAGATCAGAATGAACAAGTTCTAGAGGTGCCAAACTCCTCGTCTCAGCAGCCTTGTGAGGCTTGCGGGGTTGTTTTGATTCAACACACACATGGCACTTAGACTTTTTGACCAAGTTAAATTTAGGAATTAGATTTATATTTGCTAACCGCATAAGACAGCCAAAGCTTGCATGACAAAAACGTGAATGTCATAAATCTGTCTCATCAGAAAAATGAACAAAATTCACCATTTTATTACACACATCATGCAGTGGTAAGCGGAACAAGCCTCCGCAGTCATATCCTTTACCAACAAAAGTACCATGTTTAGACACAACACATTTATTAGACTCAAGAACAACTTTGTATCCATCTCGACATAGCATAGAAGCGCTAACGAGATTCTTCTTGATAGAGGGCACATGCTGCACGCTCTTCAATGGCACCATCTTTCCTGAAGTAAACTGTAGAATGACCGTACCAACACCAAGAACATGAGCACGCGACCCATTTCCCATTAACAAGGCGCCAGACCTCCTGACCTGGTAGGAGGAGAACATAGAGGCATCAGCACACACATGAATATTTGCACCACTGTCCATCCACCACTCAGGTGAATTACAAACTGAGAGAACAAATGGTAAAGAATTACCATACCCAGATGTTCCATCTGTAGTTTCAGTGGTTACAACATTAGCTGATTTCTTGTCCTGTGTGAACTTGCGATCAGGGCACTCTCTAGCCCAGTGTTGATCACTGCCACAGACAAAGCATCCTCCCTTTCCTTTGTTATTGTTGTTCTTCTTTTTAAACTGTACTGTTTGAACAAGTTTATTTGTATTCTCTTGTTTGTTCTGGTTTTTCTTCTTGATAAACTTGCGGAAGTTTCTCTTCTGCACACATTAGCAGTAGAGGTCTCCACACCTTTTCCATTGTCCTTTGTTCTAGCCCTTTCCTCAACATCAAGAGTACCAATGAGCTCTTCCACATTGAACTCTTGTCTCTTATGTTTGAGAGAGGTAGCAAAGTCCTTCCAAGAAGGTGGCAACTTGGCGATTATACCGCCAGCCACAAACTTGTCAGGCAAAAGACAAGGAAAAAGCTCGAGTTTCTTAGCTAGTGCCTGAAACTCATGAGCCTGTTCCACTATAGATCGGTTCTCAACCATCTTGTAGTCATACAATTGCTCCATGAGATACAGCTCGCTACCAGCGTCAGTAACTCCAAACTTTCCAACAAGTGCATCCCACAGCTCTTTCCCTGCGGGAAGGATGATATAGCTTTTCTGGAATTTTGTGTCAAGTGTGCTAATCACTGCTCCTTGAAAGAGGTTGTCATCAGCCTTAAACTTAGCCTCATCCTCAGGAGGTAAGTTGGCAGGCTTGCCCTCAGCGGCATAATAACAAGACATAGCAGTTAGCCACAATTCCATCTTAGCTTTCCATATCAAGAAGTTTTTACCATCAAAAGGATCAGGCTTTAGCACAGCAGCAAAACCTCTGACAGAAAAATGCCTAACATTAGGTTTTTGGAATGTTAGAAATATAGGCATTTTCCATATCATTTTAATTCCATAAATTAATATTATGATGATGACATATAAAATATGTTTAATCCTAGAAATCGTAATCTCAAATATATCCATAACAATATGGATCATGAGAACATAAAGCATATGAATCATATAAATATAATAAGCATATAAACAGTCAGACCAATTGAGAATAAATAGACAGCAACATAAACAACATGACTGTAAAATTAAGACAAACAAATTTATCATATTACTAGTATGAACAGGCATCAGACATGTCATGATATAATACGAAAAAACAGATTGGATAAATTTATGGCTATATATGTGTCGGGGACCATAATTAGGGGTACCCTCAAGACTCCTAATTCTCAGCTGGTAACCCCCATCAGCATAAAGCTGCAAAGGCCTGATGGGTGCGATTAAGTCAGGGATCAGTCCATTCGAGCGACTCGATCGTGCCTCGCCCGAGCCTAGCCTCGGACAAGGGCAGCTGACCCCGAAGGATTTCCGTCTCGCCCGAGGCCCCCCTCCAACGGCGGACACATCTCTGGCTCGCCCGAGGCCCTGCCTTCGCTAAGAAGCAACCCTGACCAAATCGCCGCACCGACCGACCAAGTCGCAGGAGCATTTAACGCAAAGGTGACCTGACACCTTTATCCTAACGCGCGCCCCCCGGAAGAGCCGAAGTGACCGCCGTCACTTCACCACTCCACTGACCGGCCTGACAGAAGGACAGCGCCGCCTGCGCCACTCCGACTGCAGTGCCACCTGACAGAGTGAGACTGACAGGCAGTCAGGCCCTGCCAAAGGCACCATAGGAAGCTCCGCCCGACCCAGGGCTCGGACTCGGGCTAGGTCCCGGAAGACGGCGAACTCCGCTCCGCCCGACCCAGGGCTCGGACTTGGGCTAAGCCCCGGAAGACGGCGAACTCCGCTCCGCCCGACCCAGGGCTCGGACTCGGGCTAAGTCCCGGAAGACGGCGAACTCCGCTCCGCCCGACCTAGGGCTCGGACTCGGGCTAAGTCCCGGAAGACGGCGAACTCCGCTCTGCCCGACCCAGGGCTCGGACTCGGGCTAAGTCCCGGAAGACGGCGAACTCCGCTCCGCCCGACCCAGGGCTCGGACTCGGGCTAAGTCCCGGAAGACGACGAACTCCGCTTCGCCCGACCCCAAGGCTCGGACTCGGGCTCAGCCCCAGAAGACGACGAACTCCGCTTCGCCCGACCCCAGGGCTCGGACTCCACCCTGGCCTCTGCCGAACGACCTCCGCCTTGCCCGACCCAGGGGCTCGGACTCGGCCTCGGCCATGGAAGACAGACTCGACCTCGGCTTCGGAGGAGCCTCCACGTCGCCCAACCTAGGGCGCAGGCCAGCCACGACAATTGGAAGCGCCATCATCACCCTACCCCGAGCTGACTCGGGCCGCAGAGAACAAGACCGGTGTCCCATCTGGCTAGCTCCGCCAGATAGGCAATGATGGCGCCCCGCATGCTCTGTGACGACGGCGGCTCTCAGCTCTCTTACGGAAGCAGGAGGACGTCAGCAAGGACTCAACCGCTCCGACAGCTGTCCCTCCGCCAGGCTCCGTCGCTCCTTCGACGGCCACGACTTCACACCAGCTGGGTGCCAAAATCTCTCCGGCTGCCACATCGGCATGTACTTAGGGCGCTAGCTCTCCCCTGCTAGACACGTAGCACTCTGCTACACCCCTATTGTACACCTGGATCCTCTCCTTACGCCTATAAAAGGAAGGACCAGGGCCCTCTTAGAGAAGGTTGGCCGCGCGGAGACGAGGACGGGACAGGCGCTCTCTTGGGGCCGCTCGCTTCCCTCTCCCGCGTGGACGCTTGTAACCCCCTACTGCAAGCGCACCCGACCTGGGCATGGGACGAACACGAAGGCCGCGGGATTCCCACCTCTCTCACGCCGGTCTCCGGCCGCCTCGCTCCTTTCCCCCTTCGCGCTCGCCCATGCGCTCGACCCATCTGGGCTGGGGCACGCGGCAACACTCACTCGTCGGTCCGAGGGACCCCCCGGTCTCGAAACGCCGACAGTTGGCGCGCCAGGTAGGGGCCTGCTACGTGTTGACGAACAGCTTCCCGTCAAGCTCCAGATGGGCAGTCTCCAGCAACCTCTCCGACCCGGGACGGTGCTCCGTTTCGGGAGTCTTGGGTTCATGTCCTTTGACGGCAGCTACGACATGATACTCCTTCCACCGCCGCGTGACAACGACAATGGCGGCCGACAGCCCGCCCGCCGACGGCGGAATCGACGACGTCTTCTCCGCGTGGTGGAAGAACAACATTCGAGCTCGCCCCGTCCTCTCCCCCGCCGACGGAGGAGGAGGCGGGGCAACCAAGGCCAAGCAGAAGGTCGTGCCTCGTTGGCTGTCGAGCGAGTCGACGTCCCTAGCGCCCCAACAGGGGGCGCGTTGGGCGTCGACCTCGCGTTTGAGACGAAGGCGAGCGCCGTCTCCCCGCGACACGCCAATCCTGAGCAAGCGGACGACGCCAGCACGCTCGCGGAAGGCTTGCTGGGCGTCTCCCTCGTACCTGAGATGACGGTGCAGTCAGTCCCCGACGTGACTTCATCGCCGTTCGTCGACCAAAAGGTACCGACCGATTCCCATCCTACGTCATTTGGATTCAGCCTCAACCCGCCTAGCGACCTTGCTTTGGCGGGCACTCTCGTAGAGGCGAGTTCAAACCCTCCGGGGTTTCGCATGCGGTCGCCTTGGGACCGGCTGACGGACGTCTCGACCTATGGGCCCTCCGGGTCTGAGGAAGACGACGACCCCAGCATCTGTTGGGATTTCCCTGGACTTGGCAACCCTAGTGCCATGCAGGACTTCATGACCACATGTGACTACTGCCTCTCCGACTGTTCCGATGGTAGCCGCAGCCTCGACGACGAGGACTGCGGCCCAAGCCGCGAATGTTTCCACGTCGATCTAGGGGGTCCCTCCGAAGGCAATCATCTCGGCATGCCGGAGGACGGTGATCTCCCTAGGCCGGTGCCTCGCGCTGACATCCCGCGGGAGCTAGCTGTGGTCCCCGTTCCGGCGGGGGGTCACGACCCACAGCTCGAGCAAGTCCGCGGGGCGCAGGCCAGGCTCGACGAGGGAGCAGGAGCGCTTGAGCCGATCCGCCGGGACGTCGGGCAGGCATGGGCGGGCCAACCCCCGGCCGGAGAAATACGTCACCTGCCCCAGGGTCTCCAGCTCCGCGTCGCCAACGACGTCAGGGTCAGGCCGCCACCCGCATCCAGTGGGGTCGGTCAGAACCTGGCTGCAGCAGCGATGCTTCTCCACGCGATGCCGGAGCCATCAACCACCGAGGGTCGGAGAATCCAGGGAGAGCTCAAGAATCTCCTGGAAGGCGCTGCGGCCCGACGGGCCGAGAGCTCTGCCTCCCGAAGGCAGGGATACCCCTCGGAACCTCATGCCGCGACTTCCCGATTCATGCGGGAAGCCTCGGTCTACACCGGGCGCACGCGCAACACCGCGCCTGCGGCACCGGGCCACCTCGGCAACGAGCACCATCATCGCGACCGTCGGGCCCACCTCGACGAGAGGGTGCGCCGAGGGTATCACCCCAGGCATGGGGGACGCTACGACAGCGGGGAGGATCGGAGTCCCTCGCCCGAACCACCCGGTCCGCAGGCCTTCAGCCGGGCCATCCGGCGGGCACCGTTCCCGACCCGGTTCCGACCCCCGACTACTATCACAAAGTACTCGGGGGAAACGAGACCGGAACTGTGGCTCGCGGACTACCGCCTAGCCTGCCAGCTGGGTGGAACGGACGACGACAACCTCATCATCCGCAACCTCCCCCTGTTCCTCTCCGACACCGCTCGCGCCTGGTTGGAGCACCTGCCTCCGGGGCAGATCTCCAACTGGGATGACCTGGTCCAAGCCTTCGCCGGCAATTTCCAGGGCACGTATGTGCGCCCCGGGAATTCCTAGGACCTCCGAAGCTGCCGGCAGCAGCCGGTAGAGTCTCTCCGGGACTACATCCGGCGATTCTCGAAGCAGCGCACCGAGCTGCCCAACATCACCGACTCGGATGTCATCGGCGCGTTCCTTGCCGGCACCACCTGCCGCGACCTGGTGAGCAAGTTGGGTCGCAAGACCCCCACCAGGGCGAGCGAGCTGATGAACATCGCCACCAAGTTCACCTCTGGCCAGGAGGCGGTCGAGGCTATCTTCCGAAAGGACAAGCAGCCCCAGGGCCGCCCATCGGAAGATGCTCCCGAGGCGTCTACTCCGCGCGGCGCCAAGAAGAAAGGCAAGAAGAAGTCGCAAGCGAAACGCGACGCCGCGGACGCGGACCTTGTCGCCGCCGCCGAGTACAAGAACCCTCGGAAGCCCCCCGGAGGTGCCAACCTCTTCGACAAGATGCTCAAGGAGCCGTGCCCCTATCATCAGGGGCCGGTCAAGCACACCCTTGAGGAGTGCGTCATGCTTCGGCGCCACTTCCACAGGACCGGGCCACCCGCGGAGGGTGGCAGGGCCCGCGACAACGACAAGAAGGAAGATCACCAAGCAGGAGAGTTCCCCGAGGTCCGCGACTGCTTCATGATCTACGGTGGGCATGCGGCGAATGCCTCGGCACAGCACCGCAAGCAAGAGCGCCGGGAGGTCTGCTCGGTCAAGGTGGCGGCGCCGGTCTATCTGGACTGGTCCGACAAGCCCATCACCTTCGACCAAGACGACCACCCCGACCACGTGCCGAGCCCGGGGAAATACCCGCTCGTCGTCGACCCCATCATCGGCGACGTCAACCCACCAAGGTCCTTATGGACGGGGGCAGCAGCCTCAACATCATCTACGCCGAGACCCTCAGGCTCCTGCGCGTCGATCTGTCCTCCGTTCGAGCAGGCGCTGCGCCCTTCCACGGGATCATTCCTGGGAAGCGCGTCCAGCCCCTCGGACGACTCGACCTTCCCGTCTGCTTCGGAACACCCTCCAACTTCCGAAGGGAGACTCTGACGTTCGAGGTGGTCGGGTTCCGAGGAACCTACCACGCGGTACTGGGGAGGCCATGCTACGCGAAGTTCATGGCCGTCCCCAACTAGACCTACCTGAAGCTCAAGATGCCGGGCCCCAACGGGGTCATCACCGTCGACCCTACGTACAAACACGCGTTCGAATGCGACGTGGAGTGCGTGGAGTACGCCGAGGCCCTCGCCGAGTCCAAGGCCCTCATCGCTGACCTGGAAAGCCTCTCCAAAGAGGTGCCAGACGTGAAGCGTCATGCCGGCAACTTCGAGCCAGTGGAGACGGTTAAGGCCATCCCCCTCGACCCCAGTGGCGACGCCTCCAAGCAGATCCGGATCGGTTCCGGGCTCGACCCCAAATAGGAAACAGTGCTCGTCGACTTTCTCCGCGCGAACGCCGACGTCTTCGCGTGGAGTCCCTCGGACATGCCCGGCATACGGAGGGATGTCGCTGAGCACTCGCTGGATATTCGGGCCAGAGCCCGACCCGTCAAGCAGCCTCTGCGCCGATTCGACGAGGAGAAGCGCAGAGCGATAGGCGAGGAGATCCACAAGCTAATGGCAGCCGGGTTCATCAAAGAGGTATTCCATCCCGAATGGCTTGCCAACCCTATGCTTGTGAGAAAGAAAAGGGGGAAATGGCGGATGTGTGTAGACTACACTGGTCTCAACAAAGCATGTCCGAAGGTTCCCTACCCTCTGCCTCGCATCGATCAAATCGTGGATTCCACTTCTGGGTGCGAAACCCTGTCTTTCCTCGACGCCTACTCAGGGTACCACCAAATCAGGATGAAAGAGTCCGACCAGCTCGCGACTTCTTTCATCACGCCCTTCGGCATGTACTGCTATGTCACCATGCCGTTCGGTTTGAGGAATGTGGGCGCAACGTACCAGCGGTGCATGAACCATGTGTTCGGCGAACACATCGGTCGCACGGTTGAGGCCTACGTCGATGACATCGTAGTCAAGACGAGGAAAGCTTCCGACCTCCTCTCCGACCTTGAAGTGACATTCCGATGTCTCAAGGCGAAAGGCGTCAAGCTCAATCCCGAGAAGTGTGTCTTCGGGGTGCCCCGGGGCATGCTCTTGGGGTTCATCGTCTCCGAGCGGGGCATCGAAGCCAACCCGGAGAAGATCGCAGCCATCACCAGCATGGGTCCCATCAAGGACTTAAAGGGCGTACAGAGGGTCATGGGATGTCTCGCGGCTCTGAGCCGCTTCATCTCACGCCTCGGCGAAAGAGGCCTGCCTCTGTACCGCCTCTTAAGGAAGGCCGAGCGCTTCACTTGGACCCCTGAGGCCGAGGAAGCTCTCGGGAACCTGAAGGCGCTCCTCACAAAGGCGCCTATCTTGGTGCCTCCAGCTGACGGAGAACCCCTCTTGGTCTATGTCGCCGCGACCACTCAGGTGGTTAGCGCCGCGATTGTGGTCGAGAGGCAAGAAGAGGGGCATGCATTGCCCGTTCAGAGGCCAGTTTACTTCGTCAGCGAGGTACTGTCCGAAACCAAGATCCGCTACCCACAAGTTCAGAAGCTGCTGTATGCAGTGATCCTGACGCGGCGGAAGTTGCGACACTACTTTGAGTCTCATCCGGTAACTATGGTGTCATCCTTCCCCCTGGGGGAGATCATCCAGTGCCGAGAGGCCTCGGGTAGGATTGCAAAGTGGGCGGTGGAGATCATGGGCGAGACAATCTCGTTCGCCCCTCGGAAGGCCATCAAGTCCCAGGTCTTGGCGGACTTCGTAGCCGAATGGGTCGACACCCAGCTACCGACGGCTCCGATCCAACCGGAGCTCTGGACCATGTTTTTCGACGGGTCGCTGATGAAGATGGGAGCCGGCGCGGGCCTACTCTTCATCTCGCCCCTCGGGAAACACCTACGCTATGTGCTACGCCTCCACTTTCCGGTGTCCAACAATGTGGCTGAGTACGAGGCTCTGGTCAACGGGTTGCGGATCGCCATCGAGCTAGGAGTCAGGCGCCTCGACGCACGCGGTGACTCGCAGCTCGTCATCGACCAAGTCATGAAGAACTCCCACTGCCGCGACCCGAAGATGGAGGCCTACTGCGATGAGGTTCGGCGCTTGGAAGACAAGTTCTACGGGCTCGAGCTTAACCACATCGCTCGGCGCTACAACGAGACTGCGGACGAGCTGGCAAAAATAGCCTCGGGGCGAACAACGGTTCCCCCGGATGTCTTCTCTTGGGATCTGCATCAACCCTCCGTCAAGATCGACGACTCGCTCGAGCCTGAGGCGCCCTCGGTCCAGCCCGAGGTGCCCTCGGCACAGCTCGAGGCACCCTCAGCTCGGCCCGAGGCGGCCTCGGTTCAACCCGAGGTACCCTCGGCCTCCGAGGGTGAGGCACTGCGCATCGAGGAGGAGCGGAGCGGGGCCACGCCTGATCGAGATTGGTAGACCCCGTACCTGCAATATCTTCGCCAAGGAGAGCTACCCCTCGACCGAGCCGAGGCCCGGCGGGTAGCGCGACGCGCCAAGTCGTTCGTCTTGCTGGGCGATGAGAAGGAGCTCTACCACCACAGCCCCTCGGGCATCCTCCAGCGATGCATCTCCGTCGCTGAAGGACAGAAACTCCTGCAAGAGATACACTCGGGGGCTTGCGGCCATCACGCAGCGCCTCGAGCCCTTGTCGGGAATGCTTTCCGGCAAGGCTTCTACTGGCCAACGGCGGTGGCTGACGCCACTAGAATTGTCCGCACCTGCGAAGGGTGTCAATTCTATGCGAAGCAAACCCACCTGCCCGCTCAGGCTCTGCAGACGATACCCATCACCTGGCCCTTTGCTATGTGGGGGCTGGACCTCGTCGGCCCCTTGCAGAAGGCGCCCGGGGGCTACACGCACCTGCTGGTCGCCATCGACAAATTCTCCAAGTGGGTCGAGGTCCGACCTCTGAACTGCATCAGGTCCGAGCAGGCGGTGACGTTCTTCACCAACATCATCCATCGCTTCGGGGTCCCGAACTCCATCATCACCGACAACGGTACCCAGTTCACCGGCAGAAAATTCTTGGACTTCTGCGAGGATCACCACATCCGGGTGGACTGGGCCGCCGTAGCTCATCCCATGTCGAATGGGCAAGTAGAGCGTGCCAACGGCATGATTCTACAAGGGCTCAAGCCTCGGATTTACAACGACCTCAACAAGTTCGGCAAGCGATGGATGAAGGAACTCCCCTCGGTGGTCTGGAGCCTGAGGACAACGCCGAGCCGGGCCACGGGTTTCACGTCGTTCTTCCTGGTCTACGGGGCCGAGGCCGTCTTGCCCACTGACCTGGAATACGGCTCCCCGAGGACGAGGGCCTACAGCGATCAAAGCAACCAAGCTAGCCGAGAAGACTCGCTGGACCAGCTGGAAGAGGCTCGGGACAAGGCCTTGCTACACTCGGCACGGTACCAGCAGTCCCTACGACGCTACCACGCCCGAGGGGTCCGGCCCCGAGACCTCTAGGTGGGCGACCTGGTGCTTCGGCTGCGGCAAGACGCCCGAGGGAGGCACAAGCTCACGCCCCCTGGGAGGGGCCATTCGTCATCGCCAAAGTTCTGAAGCCCGGAACGTACAAGCTGGCCAACAGTCAAGGCGAGGTCTACGGCAACGCTTGGAACATCCAACAGCTACGTCGCTTCTACCCTTAAGATGTTTTCAAGTTGTTCATATACCTCGCACCCGCGCAAAGTTTAGTCATCAAGGAAGGGTGTAACACCCTGAATTTGGGGGTATAAAATTTCTTTGCTCATATTCACAAATTCAGGTGTTACTTCCCTTTTCTCATCCTTCCCCAATCTTATCTTTCTCATTTCTATAGGAGAAAAGTGGTTATTTTATTTGTAACTATAGTCTATGGGCTCAAACTCCAAGGGAGTATGAATTGTTGCATCATGTTGAACCCTAGATTTCACTTTTGTTTGGTGCATAATTCTTAGAAAGTCTAATTTGAATTTGTGGCTTATTTGAATTTGAATCAAATGGAGAAAATAAAAAGAAAAAGGAAAAACAATTCCAGATTAAAAAGAAAAGGAAAAGAAGCCCACTCCCCCGCCCCCCTCGGCCTTTCGGCCCATCAGGCCCATCCCGCGCGCGCCTCTCCCCCCCTTCTCTCTCTGCCCTGGCGGGCCCACCCGTCAGCGCAGCCGCTCTCCCCATCCCGCGCGCGCCCGCTCCCCCCCCCCCGCTCTCTCTGCTCGCCCGGCCCCACTCGTCGGCGCAGCCGCTTTCCCCGCGCCCGCGCCCGCTTTCCCCTCTCTCTCTGCCCGCGGGCCCCGGCTGTCAGCCCCGTCGTCCCCGCGTAACCGCCGCCGCGCGTGCCGCGGACTCCGCGCTCACGTCGCGCGTGGGGCTCGCCACCACCTCGCCTCGGCCACTAGAGCCCGGAGCCCCACTCGCCCTCTCCCCCTCCCTCATTTGCGCACCTGCAGACCCCTCTCTCGCCTCCCCCTCGCTGCGCGCACGCCAAAGCGCCGCCGCCATTAAACCGCCGCCGCCCGAGCTCGTTCCTCCGTCGCTGTTGGAGCCCCGCCGTGCCCTCTGCCACGGTGAGCTCCGCCCCGACGTCCGCAGCTCGGGACGCGCTCCAATTTCCCCTTCCCCTCCCTATTTCCCTCTGCCCGTGCTCACCCGCCGTCCACCGTGCAGCCGCCGGGGTCCGCCACCGTCGACCCGGGCCGTCGTCGCGCCATTGCCGCCACCGAGGAGTCTCCGGAGTTCGCCTTGAGGTAAGGAACCTCCCAGGCCCTCTCCCTTCCCCTCTATTGCACTCTGTCGCGCTTAATTCCTCGTCGGAGTTGCTTAACGCCGCCGCCGAGCCACTTCGCCGTGGACAGCCCCCCTCCGGTGCCCCTGCCCCGACCCAGTCCCCACCAGAAGACTCCCCGCGCCCTCCCCAACCTCCCCGGCCATTCAGGTCGCCCCAGGGACCCGCAGGGCCCCCGCGCCCCTCGTCTCCGGCGAGCTCCTCCGCCGCGGAGACGGGCGCCGCCGCCTCAGCTGGCTGGGGAAGGAGACAGAAGCCAGCCGCCCCATCTCCGCCGTCCATCTTAGATCGGACGGCCCTGTTTCAAATAGCCCGAACCCAACCTCAGCCGTCCGCCTGAGATCCGACGGCCCAGAGCCGTTTCCCCCGCGCCCCGCCTCCCTGCCAATTGGGCCCCGCCTGTCAGCCCGCCCGCGCCCGCTCTGCCGCCCGGCCCCGCCTGTCAGTCCCGCGCCCGCGCTGCCCGCCGGTCCCGCCTGTCAGCCCGCCCGCGCGCTCGCGCTGCCTGCCGGCCCCGCCTGTCAGCCACCCAGGCCGCCGCGCGCTCGCGCGCCTGCCCGCAGGATCTAATCCTGGCCGTCCGTCTGAGATCCGGCGGCCGTAGGAGTCCGATACCCCTTCGCCCACGCGTTTTCTTAAAGAGACCCCCGGTTTTCTGAAATTTAACCCGCCGTCCCTGGTTTCTCGCAGTTAGGTCCTCGGACCTTTTATTTAATTCAAAATAAGTATTTAGGGTATATTTTTAATCCCTAAACTTGTAAAATTCATAACTTTGTCATATGAACTCCAAATTAGGTGCTTCAAATTGCAAAATGTTCATAATATTATTATCTATCTGTTTAAGCAATGTTTCCCTGCTGTTTCTATGTCCCAATTAATAGTTGATCATTAGGGTAAAATTAATGTTATGGGAACCCTATTTGAGATAAATAAAAGATAGTAGACTTTAATAAAAGTTGGAGCACTTAAGTTTATGGACTTAACACTATGTAATGATTTAACCCCACCACTGACTTAAACCTGATTAGTGGATAATGAATCACTTTGTATAGTCCTCTATCCTAGACCTAGGGAATACTAGAGTGCCAATCCTTTTCTATTGTGAATTTGTGATCTCTCTGCTGCATATGTTTGGTATATTGCTTTTGTATGTTGTTTCCCAAGTGCATAGTGTGAATGATTACTTTACGTAGACAACGAGCAGTCTGTGTTCCCCGAGGAAGTTGCAGAGGAAGTTCCTGATCAACAGTTTGGTGAAGGCAAGTGTCCTCTGACCTATTATGTCCTATTCACTTATAACTTACTATCCCGCATGACTTACTTGAAACCTAAGGATTGACTAGCTTTACACTTTACTTTATCCTTGATTACCTTTTGGGTTATATGGTTAACATTCTGCTATTGCCTTAACTTAATCAATGAACATGATGTGAACATTTATGATACGATGCTGCTATCCTGATTATGTTGATGATCTTGTGATACTCTAGGGGGCTCAGGCTGTTTCCTGAGTACCTCTCCGTAAGGACCTGTTCGTTGAGAGACCACCCGGGATAACAGTGCAACCATGAGGGTGAAATGGGGTGCCCTTAGCTAATTAATTAGAGGAACTAGAGGTGTAGTTGCTTCGCCGTCGTGCCGTCAATGGGGTCCAGGCACAGTGCTTGCTCTGCCGAGGCTGAGTGCCGAGGTTCTTTCGTTTTGCTTTTGTTAGTCACTCTCCTGCGGGGAGGAGTACTGTGTTTATCAAACTGGAGAAACCTAACGGGCAGCTATGACCTCTAGGGAATCTTTGTAAAAGCTACGTAGTGATACCCTGCCGGACCACCTAGGTAGTGGTCAATGGGGATTAGCTCTCCCCGGGCAGAAAGGGAATCACGGCTCATGGGTAAAGTGTGCGACCTCTGCAGAGGGTAGTGAAACTGATATATCAGCCGTGCTCACGGTTAAGAGAAGCCTTGGGATCCTCTTTGATTAGAGATACAGATGGTTCGAGATACAAGGTTTATGTTATGGTTTTGGTTCGAATATGATGATGTTGTTCCTCGATGAGGAAATGGTTCATGGGTTGGTTAATGCTAAAATCTGGCTTCTACTAATGATAAATACCTGACCAACTAAAAGCAACTGCTTGAGCCTAACCCCACATAAAGCTAGTCCACTTCAGCCAAACGGGACATTTGCTGAGTACGTTGATGTGTACTCATCCTTGCTTTACCACCAAACACCAGGTTGTCCGCATTGTAACCACTGCTCAGGAGAAGGCGAAGCCGTGGAAGGAGACTTCCAGGAGTTCCAAGACTACGACGAGTTCTAGGTGTGGGTTGGCGGCAACCCCCAGTCAGCTGCCTGTGAAGGCCTTATCTTTACTGCGTTTCGCTAGCACTTTGATTTAACTGTTAAGTTGATGACTATGTGGATGTCTATGACTCTGTGATGTAATAAGTTAATACTCTTTTATGTTATTATTCGAGCATTGTGCGACGATGTTCATTTATGTAATCGCTGTGTACGTGAGTTCTGATCCTGGCACGTACATAGTTCGCATTCGGTTTGCCTTCCAAAACCGGGTGTGACAAAGGGTCGGCCTTGCCTCGGCAAAGCCCGACCCTCCCTCGGGGGCTAAAAGGGGGGGAACCCCCTCTGCATTGAAATTTTCCTCGAAAAAAGATCTCTTCTGCCAGAATATCTTTCGTGCTTTCTGACTACTTCGAAAAGTGGATCCTGAAAACGATGGAGTACACGTAAGTAGCCAAGGCTGACCGAGCCGAGGAACTCCTACGCCTCCGGGATACGGATACCTCACTCATCACCTTCTGTGATAAGTAACTCGCGTTCGGATAAAGTGATTCCGTGGACCGAACAAGTCTTCACGTTCGGAAGCTCTTCTGCCGAAGCGATCCTTCGAGCCTTCTCGACTGAGTCGGTGACAGGGCCTCATGGACGGGTGAAAGTGCGCGTAAGCGGCAAGGCCGACCGAGCCGAGGGACTCCCACACCTCCGGGATACGGATACCTCACTCGTCACCTTCCGCGAGAAGCAACTCTCGCTCGCACAAACACCCCTGCTACAGACAAAAAAACCCATATACTCGAAACAAGAGGAAAGGAGACACAGCTTTACAACACAGCGAGGGTGTGTATTCTGGCCTCGGCGGCCGCAGAAGGCACACGCTACAAGACACTCTGATCCTGCAGGCTCGGGTCTTGACGCTGGAAGGGGGCAGTAACACCCTCGGCATCGACGACACCTTCAGCAAGGTCCGAGCTAGCCTCAGACGGCGACGCGGTCCAAGGATCCCCACTCTGGAGGACGACGTCATCGTCACGCCCGGACAATCGCTGCCAGGGACTTCTCCGGGAATCCGGCCCGAGCAGGCGGCTCGGCCGGTTACCCCTGGGGCCTCGGCCAACCATCTTCCAAGGGCGCCAGCCCGACCCGAGGCCTCGGCTGATCGACTCCGGCGTCGGTCCCGCTAACGGACAACCCGGCTAGGCTCCGGCCAACCAGGTTTCATTTTCGAGCCAACTCCGCCTCTGTTCATGCTGATATCGCTACCCCTGGCCTCGGCTCGTCGAAGAGCGGCCAAGGGGTCCCTTTAACTAAGCTAGAGGAGCCTCAGACAATAAGGCCGACCGAGCCGAGGGACTCCTATGCCTCCGGGATACGGATACCTCACTCGTCACCTTGACACGGGGCGACTCATGCTTGGTGAAGCGGTTCAGACAACCAACAGGCGAGTCTTAGTGCTCGAAAATGAGGAAAAAACATGGCTCCGTGCCAAAATTACATACATGTTCAGGCCTCGACAGCCGCGATGAACAAAAAACCCTGGCATTCGAAGTGCCATTACAAACGGAACTCCGGTTCCGTCCCCGCGGGTACGGACAACCTCCACACCGGGGAGCCTGCGGAGCGACAAGCTCCGGGCGAATCACCAGCAAACGCGGGTCGCCCCCAAGCGCACCGGCAGGTCCTCGCTGCCGTCCTTGCCGCGAATGCGAGGGAGAGGGCAGAATGTTGCATCCTAGCTGGGCAGCAACAGTTCGCCTTCCCCAACATGGCTGGAGGACGTCTCCGCCGCAGGGCTGGAAGGCGATTGCCACCACCAGAAGCTGGAAGAAGAGGTGGCCCGCCGACCTGCGCAGGAGGTAGAGCCTCGGCTCGCCTCGCTCCCCGCCCCAGCGAGGATGACGAACACCCTCGATGCTGAGGGCGGGATCGGGATCACAACCCGGTTTGCCTCTCCCCATCCAGGAGCTGGAGGTCACCGTCTTGGGTGACCACCAGCGGGGGGGAGCAACCGGGCTGTGTGATGAAAATCCTTGAAGCCGAACGATGGCTGAAAGGTACCAACTCCCATGGAGTCGCGTTCCTCCAACGATGAGGCGAAAAGACGGCGGGTATCCCCCATCCGGGGGCTTGGAAGGTGGAAAGACGCGATGCATAAGGGAGCGAGAAGACATGGTCGCCTTCCGAAAAGGGTCGCCCTCCTTTTAAAGGCAACTCTCCCTACTTGCGCCCCCAACCGTCACGGGCTGAGTCTTCTCCAACACGCTCCAAGGCCCTCCCCTGCGGCGCGGGGGCTGGGTCCCGCATGTCATGCAAACCGACTCAGAGCAGAAGAAGCCAAACCGCCGCGCGTGGTGCACACGACCGCCCAGCGGTTACAAGTGACCCTCCACTTTTGCCCAGACCAACGGGCGAAAGAGGCGGGCGGCCATGCAGGCGGCATGCAACTGCGCCAAGTGGACGCGCTTCTCCGACTCCCGACACGCCAGCATGGAGGCCCAGGCCCGCGCGTCACGCAACCGGCGCGCCGGATGCTGCATGCAAGCAACTGCACCGCCACTTGCGCCACCACCGCGCCTCCTCGATTGCGGAACCAATACCGCGACTCGAGGCGACCCAGCGCACGACCCAGCAGCGCCAGCCTGACGCGGCGGTCAATGCGGCCAAAAGTGGGCCGGCAGTAATGACGGTGGCAGGCGGGCAGGAGCAGCGGTCACGTCGTCAGCCAAGCTCACGTCCCATCCGGGGGCAGCAAGAGAACCCCCTCTCACGGCGTGAAGACAACGCGCCCGTGATCCGTTCCTCGAACGGCTCGCGCACGCGCAACGGCCGCCCCGCCAACCGCTCGCCCCGTCGCATTAACTCCGCGGCAGGACAGGCGGCGCTTCTGGCGAGAGCAGTGGGCGACGCTTCGCCTTCGCCGTAATAACTGCAACAAAAAAGGTACGCCGCGTCGTTCGATTTCGTATCCTTTTCCTTTTTTCCTCTTTCTCTATCTCTTGCAGCAGGGACCGGGAAAGGGGGATACCCCGAAAAGGATCCTTCCCCGTGAAGGAACCAGGCTCCGAGCCTCCCTACTGATCAGAGGTTCGAAGGCTGGCCCCCCGAAGGGTTCGACAGCCACCTCAGATCGCGTGGGCCCTACACCCACTACTGGTCAGAGGTTCGAAGGTCGGCCCCCCGAAGGGTTCCACGGCCGCCTCAGGCTACTCGGGCTCCGCGCCCATTACTGATCAGGGGTTCGAAGGCTGGTCCCCGAAGGGTTCACAGTCGCCTCAGACGCCGAGCGAGGGATGACCAGGGGTACGTTCGATACATAACCAAGGCTCGGGCTGCGCTCCCGAGGTACCCTAGGACATTTCCGAGACCAGCGGGAGCGATCTTGTAATGGAATCCCATCAGAGGGAGGCATCAAGCCCTCGGACCCCGTCGCCAGGGGACCAGGTCCGGCAGATCACTCGCAGGTACTTTTGGGCATGCCTCTGGGCCCCTAGCCGACCCCTAACGAACGGGGCACGGACGTCCACTCGGATTACCCGCTTGCAGCTCACCGGAGACATCATGTTCGGCGCCCATCGAGGGTAACATGGCGCTTTCCCCCCTCCTCCTTGCGGAAAGGCGACACAGGGGCGTATGTAAAAAAGCCGAGTCTGTCCCTGATCACCCTCTCGCCCTGTGCGGAGGCTCGGGGGCTGCTCTCGCAAACCCGGCTCCGGCCGAACCGTTGACAGCGTCAACATACCAGCCCGAGAACTTGGGCCCCGACCATACACTCGGGCTATGGCCAGTTCGCATGAGGGAACAACCAGACCAGCCGAAGCATTACGCAAGGCATTAAGACCTCGAAGGAGTGAAACCACTCCTCCGAGGCCTCGGGGGCTACACCCGGCGGGTGCGCTCGCGTGCACCCACCGGAACAAAATGCAACCGAGAAAGGCTGGTCCCCTTGCAAAAAAGTGCGACTAAAGCCTCCAAGCGAGTGCTAACACTCCCTTCGAGGCTCGGGGGCTACTGTAGGGGACCATAATTAGGGGTACCCTCAAGACTCCTAATTCTCAGCTGGTAACCCCCATCAGCATAAAGCTGCAAAGGCCTGATGGGTGCGATTAAGTCAGGGATCAGTCCATTCGAGCGACTCGATCGTGCCTCGCCCGAGCCTAGTCTCGGACAAGGGCAGCCGACCCCGGAGGATTTCCGTCTCGCCCGAGGCCCCCCTCCAATGGCGGACACATCTCCGGCTCGTCCGAGGCCCTGCCTTCGCTAAGAAGCAACCCTGACCAAATCGCCGCACCGACCGACCAAGTCGCAGGAGCATTTAACGCAAAGGTGACCTAACACCTTTATCCTGACGCGCGCCCCCCGGCAGAGCCGAAGTGACCGCCGTCACTTCACTGCTCCACTGACCGGCCTGACAGAAGGACAGCGTCGCCTGCGCCACTCCGACTGCAGTGCCACCTGACAGAGTGAGACTGATAGGCAGTCAGGCCCTGCCAAAGGCACCATAGGAAGCTCCGCCCGACCCAGGGCTCGGACTCGGGCTAGGTCCCGGAAGACGGCGAAATCCGCTCCGCCCGACCCAGGGCTCGGACTCGGGCTAAGCCCCGAAAGACGGCGAACTCCGCTCCGCCCGACCCAGGGCTCGGACTCGGGCTAAGTCCCGGAAGATGGCGAACTCCGCTCCGCCCGACCCAGGGCTCGGACTCGGGCTAAGTCCCGGAAGATGGCGAACTCTGCTCCGCCCGACCCAGGGCTCGGACTCGGGCTAAGTCCCGGAAGACGACGAACTCCGCTTCGCCCGACCCCAGGGCTCGGACTCGGGCTCAGCCCCAGAAGACGACGAACTCCGCTTCGCCCGACCCCAGGGCTCGGACTCCGCCCTAGCCTCTGCCAAACGACCTCCGCCTCGCCCGACCCAGGGGCTCGGACTCGGCCTCGGCCATGGAAGACAGACTCGACCTCGGCTTTGGAGGAGCCTCCACGTTGCCCAACCTAGGGCGCAGGTCAGCCACGACAACAGGAAGCGCCATCATCACCCTACCCCGAGCTGACTCGGGCCGCAGAGAACAAGACCGGTGTCCCATCTGGCTAGCTCCGCCAGATAGGCAATGATGGCGCCCTGCATGCTCTGTGACGACGGCGGCTCTCAGCTCTCTTACGGAAGCAGGAGGACGTCAGCAAGGACTCAACCGCTCCGACAGCTGTCCCTCCGCCAGGCTCCGTTGCTCCTCCGATGGCCACGACTTCACACCAGCTGGGTGCCAAAATCTCTCCGGCTGCCACATCGGCATGTACTTAGGGCGCTAGCTCTCCCCCGCTAGACACGTAGCACTCTGCTACACCCCCATTGTACACCTGGATCCTCTCCTTACGCCTATAAAAGGAAGGATCAGGGCCCTCTTAGAGAAGGTTGGCCGCGTGGGGACGAGGACGGGACAGGCGCTCTCTTGGGGCCGCTCGCTTCCCTCTCCCGCGTGGATGCTTGTAACCCCCTACTGCAAGCGCACCCGACCTGGGCGCGGGACGAACACGAAGGCCGCGGGATTCCCACCTCTCTCACGCCGGTCTCCGGCCACCTCGCTCCTTTCCCCCCTTCGCGCTCGCCCACGCGCTCGACCCATCTGGGCTGGGGCACGCGGCGACACTCACTCGTCGGCCCGAGGGACCCCCCCGGTCTCGAAACGCCGACAATATGAAACAGCATGTATGAACATATGAAACATATATAATCTGCAGAACGTAAAACAGTAAGGAGATGAATTGATCATACCCTCCCATGCGCTCCGAGGATCTAGATCCTTGTCCAACTTCACTTGTCATGTCATACGAGATGAAGACGCCAGGAACCAGCGATGACGACAACGACGGACGTTGGGCAGTCGCGTAGACGCTCCCCAAAAACCTAATTGTCGATCCCCCGTTGCAAGGTCTCGGACGACACCGGCTTCGGAGGCACCTGCCCTCTCGCTTCTCTGTGCGCGCAGAGCTACGAGATGGAAACACCCACGCTTGCGGCTGAACTGTGATTCTGCTCTCGTATTCCAAGTGCCAGGGGTTCTCCTCTATTTAACCTCTCGCAGAGGGAAGCTGAAGGAGAAGGGTCTGCACGCCAAGGGACAGGCAGCTGAAGGACAAGAGTCTCGCATGCAGCTGACGAAGAGACAGGCAATTGAAAGGTTTACGCGGTTAGTGAGTGCTAAAAGTTAACACAGCCACACCACGCTCGCTCGCCTGCCTGCCTGCCTCGCCTCGCCACGCCCGACCCGAGCCCGGCCGGCGGCGGCAGCGCGCGCGCGTGTGGCACGCCCTTGTCCGTTTCTTGACTTCTCAAGTTAGGTGGAATAATTCCCACCATATAAGTCAAGCTAAAAGACCCTTGGACTTCCAATATGGTACTATTGGTATTCCCCACCATTACACACCATAGAGTTTATTCAATAAATGGGCCAAGCCCATAAAAGATCCAACACGAGCACCCCCGCGACGGCTTAAGGAAGCTCCCAGACACGGCCCACTGACCTTCTGATGGTGTACAGGCGGAATCGAATGCGGCGCCCGCACCCAATTTCTCCGTTCACGCTCCCTTCTGCGCGCAAGGCGTTTAACTTCGATCCATTTGAATCAAGGGTACGGAGTTGCAGCGACATGGGTCATATAGGCCCGAGCGATACGAGGTGGTTGGGAGGTCATTGTCGTGCCCGGCTAGAGCGCACGCATCCGGCGGGTTGTTGCGACCATGGCGGCGGACAGGATGTTGGTGAGCCTGATGATGGAGATGGAGATCTCCACTCCGTCTTCGCCGTACCCGCGGCGCAGCATGGGGCCGAACAATCGGTCTAGGGTGCCGTTGACGATGGTGAAGGCTTGCGCGGGCTAACCTTGGGCGGTAGCGTCATCTTGCGGACCCCGAGGTCGTGCACCGTGAGCGAGCGAAGGCGACTGGAGTTCACGGCAGGGGAGGCCTCCGCGGCAGAGCAACTTGGTCGGGCAACGCGGGGTTCGCGGCTGGTTTATGCGGCCCGTAGGGGAGAGAATTTCGGCAAGGTAGCTGCCACAACGACCTTGCGGCGGATCCGGCGGCGAGTTCGTTTCATCCGGTTGAAGAAGGTGGCGAGTGGGGCGGCGGTTTAGTCGGAGGAGTGGAGGAGATAAGTCCGAGCACTGGGGGGTCCACCTGTCACACACACGGTTTAGCGTTCCCAGCTAGGTGACAGGCGCGTGCGGCAGGAGCAACGAGCGGTGGGTGAAGGGAATGACAGATGGGGCCCACATGTAGGTGACGCACGCTTCGGTTTGGGCTGGAAGCGCGCGAGGGTAAAAGGTAGTGGGCTGGCAGGTGGTTTGGGCCCAGTCCGCAGTTTATTCTTTTCCCTTTTTTCTTCCTTTTCCTTTTCTTCTATTTCCAAATTTAAGCTTCCTTTCAAATTTAAATCTAGTGTTGTGAAATTTGTCTTCAAATTACATTGTACATTTAGGGTACTAATTTTAAAATACATTTCTATGCATATTTTATGTAAGTTTCATATTCCTCTATTTCTCCACGGTCTAATTATAATTTTAGGTCTTAAATCCAATTTTGGACCTTATTGAATTTTCTATTAATATATTTATTATTATTACTATGAAATGCACACACAATAAACTCCAACTTGATGAATAGATATCTTATTTATTGTAATTAATTTATTTGCTTGATAAATGTTTGAAATATGAGACACACTCATATTGTTTTCTTTCTATTTAGAAAAATAGTATTTTGTTTGTGGCACAAGAATTTGGAGTTACTTCAAAATTAACTATTCATGTAAATAAATGCTTATGGTGCATCTTTTAATGAAATGAATAGTCATTTAGTTGAATTGAAAACCTTTCCACTACTTCTTTTCTAATATAACTAGGTGTGTGCCCGTGCGTTGCTACGGTATCTTAAAATTTAGTTTAAAATAGTGATGCAAAAATAACATGTGCACGTGACAAGCAATAGTCAAATGCTCGAATGATGTTGATCCATGAATAACCTTAACATTAACATGTGACTAAACAAAAAGAAACAGAGACATATTCCAAAAACATTATCTGTATACCATTGTAGATTAAAACGTGTGGCGAGAGAACCAGTCAGGGCAGTTGCTACCAGATCTCTTAATGATCCCACGAGACAACCCTTTGTTTTCCCATCTCCTAAATCAAAGTTTGCAACTAATACAACACAAGAAGACAGTTTTACGTGCCTAATATATAGTTTGCAACTGATAACAAAAGCACTTAAACCATTGTGTAAACACTATTATATTTTGGACATAATAGTAAGTACATACATGAAAGTACAGTTCTAATCTCCCAGTAGTATTATCTCTATTGTTTTTCCTCTGAAAACAATGACAAGACGATTACCAGGCCATGGTTGAGAACTATGATAAACGACTTGTCCAACTTTAATACAAGTTTCCTCCCATGTTTCTCATCTCGCTGCCTCTTGTTTATACTCATAGAGAAGATAATGATCTTGTTAGCTAAAGTTATAGCCAAAGAGGATGATGGCCTTGCAATTGCAAGTGAGGAGTTCTTAGCTTCTGATGGCCTTGCAAGAGGTTTTTACATCTACAGTAAGAACAGTAGAGTTGCGAGGTATAGTTAGTACCTCTGTTCCTGCTATGCCCATTGCAAGCCCAATATCTGCTTCATGCAAAGCTGGAGCGTCATTGCTACCATCGCCTATCACAGCAACCACCTCCCTGAACATACCTCGCAGGTTTTTAACAAGGGTATGCTTGTCAAGCGGCAGAGAACGAGCCATAACCTGCCAGTGTCGAAAGGTACATACAATTGAGAGAATTGATGGTAGATAAACTGATGAAAATCGAATTGGACCTGGATCTTAGGTATCAGGTCCCTCATCTCCTCTGGGCTTTTGTTTCTGAACTCTGGCCCTTCTATCGCTACACCGCCGCCAGTCAGTATGCCACACTCTTTGGCTATAGCTTTAGCTGTATTGATGTTATCACCAGTCACCATCTGTACCACGCTACTTGCATCTGGAAGTCTCTTGCTACACTGCGTTTGGCATGCCTCAAAAGGTTTACCTTATTTAGTTTGCTTAGCTGTATTAAATACTTCTCATAATCCTCAATCTGAAAAATAAGATCAGGGATACATTTGGTTTCTCTTCTAATTTTGGCGAGGTTTCCCTTTATGGGTATTTGCTGATTCTGCAACACAAGATGAAAGGAAAACAGAAAAAAAAAGTTAAAACCACAGTTATAGAAGCCATGCGCATCAATGATGTATGTAGAAAATGAAAAGGACCTATTGAAACACAAAGTCATAAAGGGGAGCGGTGAGCATTTTGCAAGTTACTTCTGCCAGTTTCTGAAACTTGAGGCTTGGAATGGATTGTTTGTAGCCTTTAGGTGCAATCTGGGACTTTGACATGCGAGTTAAAAGCTTGTAGAACTTGACAGTCAATTTCAGAAAATGTTCTGCTTGAGTATCTGAGAATGCAAAGCTCAAATCAGGACACAAATAAAAACAGAACCAAATGGACATATTATATGTTGTTTCATGTAGTTGATTTATAAAGAGTTAATCTCAACAAAAGCACAATATATCACATGGTACAACAAAGCAGAGGCAAGGGAAGTGATCCGAGTACTTTCCACCAAACAAAATAGGAAGTGCTCAAATTATGACTGTACAGGTAATGCTAGACTAAAAGAGCCCTTATACTTCCTATGAAAACATATTGATGTTTTAGGTACCTGGCGACTGTAAATTTAAGCAGGCAGAAATTAAATTAGTGTGCAGACATCCATAATGAACAGACAACACAGAAGCATCTAGTTCAATCTGAATTTAGGGCCTCGAAATGACAATAAAAATGAATGTAGTTCAATCTGAATTTAGGTGCATCCACCACATCATTCACCATAATGGTACAAACACAAACTAAACAAAGGCCACTGGCTAGTTTAAATTATAGAAGACATAATCATTCAACAACAAAGGCCATTGGCCTGTTCAAATTACAGAAGACAACTAATTTTTTCGGTACCTTCAAAATACCTTGTTTCTCCTTTCCTCCATCGGCACGGTACCTGTAGATGGTGGTAATACGAGGGAAGTCGGAATTATTTAGAGGCATGGAAATAACTATAGTAATGGATAAACACCCAATGAAAGCAAACATAGAAATGCAATTAGAGAGATACTTAAATACCCGATGGATATGAACCGCGAAATGTAAATGATGAGAAACTTACTCAATAATATTTTGCATGGTTTTGACCACCACCCCTAAAAATTATGTCTAACATGTCCCTAATTGACTCTAGTCTAGACACTGTAGCCTTTGCCTAGACCCCTGGCCCAGTTTGAGCAGAATTTCCTAAATATGCAGGAACAGAACAAAAGTTAAAACAGAATAGTATGGCTGCATTTCAGCAGTTTGGAGCAGAAAATTCAGGACGATGGAAGCTATGTAATTATGTGGTTTCTTATTGAGCAGAAGAGCTATGTTACCTTTACTGGGAAAGTCCTCTGTGGGAACTTGGTGGTGAGCAGCACGCGGAGCCAGCGCACGGCGCACACACGGCTGGCCAGGATGTCCAGCAACGGCAGGAATTTGTCGACGCTCAGGGGGAAGTCCTCCGTGAGTCACACCGACGGCCGCAACGTCTTCACCATCTCCTCCTCCTTCCACTTGGCTCCACCCATCGTCGTCGTCCCTGGGTGCCGGCCGAAGATACCGTCCTCGCCGCGCCTCACCGATGCACATGACAGCAGACGCCGCGGCACTTCCACACTGTTCCTCCGCCTCTGTGGGGTCCCCAAGTGCGAAGGCAGCCCCGCCACGCTGCGTCGGCCGGATTGAGGGCGAGGCTGGCGTGGTGTTGGGTGCGGGGGCATCGTGTCTAGTCGTCCCCCGTGGCGACGATTTTGGTGTTGCCGAGCTCCCGCATCGTGAGTGCCTCCTGTGATGCGAGGATAGCGGCGTGTTAGTAACAACAGTGATTATGAAAACAATGATTATGAAGGGCATCGTGAGTAACAACACAGTAAACAATGATTATGAATCAAGCTAGTAGATATATAGGGTGAACCAAGAACCGTCAAGTATGAGCATGTTTTCAGGGATAGCCAAATGTTATCAAATCCTTGTACAATAAAAACATACAGATCAAACGAGTAGATATTATGTATGAACCTATACAGATCAAACGAGTAGATATTATGTATGAACCTGTATGGCATACTTTTTGGTGTTCTCTGACTCACGCTTGTTGTGGCAAGGCCATGCTTGTTGTAGGACTTTATCCTTCATATCTTTAAACTCTTTATCTTTAGAGTTCAATGATCTGTTTTTCTCAAGAAGCAGCTTCACAAGGTCCTCCTTTGATAGGTCTAGGTCTTCTGAATCTAAATCAGAAAATGCAATTCGTTTAGTTCTCCTCTTCCTGTTAGACTTGGATACATAATCAAGTGAACCTGCTTCCTATGCCTTCTCGGTTCTAGGCACATTATTGGCTTCACTTGAAGCTTCAGTACTTGCTCCAACACTTCTATTAACCTCATCATATGTGTGTTTGTTTGTAAAATGCATAGTTAAGTTTACTCTAAATTAAACATGTATTTGCAAAATGCATACAGAAACAGATAGATGAAACAAAAAATCATAGCTAAAATGAAAAGGTTGCCATTTACTGCTACCCAGCATATTTTAGATGCCTCAAGGTCAGGCTCACCTCACCTGTCAGTGATAAAAGTCAGCATGACTTCGACTGCAGAGAAATCAATCCCTACTCACCCAAGAAGCTGAGTACTACCGATTTTAGGTTGGTCTACATGAAGATAGAAGGAGGTTGTGCAAAACAAAATATATATCCATAATTTAATTTAGCAAACATTGTTACTAAGCTCTATGTAGATTGTGCACGGAGCTGACGAATGTACAGCTAGGGCAACAACGTGAGAGAAGACACCGGCTGTTCATCCACCATGAAAAGACCATCATAAAATCATCCCCTTAAATCATCCTTCGCCTCAAGAATCAAGAAATTATTACGCACCATCTCCATTCCATCGGTATGGCATGTACCGACGATCTTTAGAAGCATTCTTACTCTGCCATCTTTCCATGAAGGCGTCAAGCTTTCCTGCCTCCTACGAGTAATGAACACAAATTGTAAGAACCAAGACAAATATCCAGCATTCAAAAAGAACCCCTAATAAACCTTGTAAGCTTTACCTTGAGCTCATTGTACTTGTTCATCAGCTTGCTTTCACGAAGTTCAGCTGGTTAAGGAAAGAAAAGGGGAGTAACGATCAGGTTGAGGAACAAGTAGTAACGATTTGATCAAATATAGATAGTAAAAGATAGAGTGGACAATGGCAAATAGTTTTTATTGGCGCAAGTGTGCACAGAAAAGTGATTACCCCTATCTTCAGAACTTGGTCTATGTCTCTTATCACAAAACGAACGATGTCTGGTATCTCTTATAGGGGAATACCTCCCATGGGGTGTGTGTCTTCTCTCAGACCTGACTCTAAAGTCATGATATCTATAATAATACCTTCTCCCTACAAACAGGAAGGTGGAAGATTTACCCAAAAACATTATGCCATTAAAGAACAAAAGTTAGATGGAGCTGCATAGATACAAGGCAACACAGAAACACATTAAGCTTACCACAATCTTGAGCCATATGGTTATTCAATTAACTACAAGAATTAGAGGGTCCACAATAACACTAAACCATAGACCATAAACATAGATGAGCCATTGAAGGTGGAAGGGTCGTCAGGGCGGTGGTCTCCCGACGTGGGTCACGTGGTGGGCTCCTAGCGCTTGCGGCATCCCCTCTGCCACCGGCTATCCCAGCGCCGTCCATCGTCCCCAGCACCGAGAAGCACGCTGAGAGGAGGGCCAAGAAGAGGTCGCTGCCGTGTCAGACTCCGTCGCAGATCTTCATGACGTACCTCACTGGTGCCACGGCAAGGGCAAGCAACAGACAAGGAGGGATCAAGAATCGGATCACCCATCGAGAAAGCAGAGCAAGAGGAGTAGACGAGCAACAATAAAGGGGAAATCGTCACCTCTTGCGCTCAACCTTGTGGGGACGAGGTAGGCGGAGCTGTAGGCGCCCGGTCGATCTGCTCCACCACCTCGGCGTCCATCGCTCCATCGCTCGTTCGGGGTCGATCTGCTCCACAACCTCATACTTCTTTGGCGGCGATGACCCCATCTAGGAGGTGAGGAAAGAGGGGTGGGAGATGGCAATGTCGGTGGCGGCGTCGACGAAGGCGGGGCGGTTGGGGAGCAAAGTGAGCTGGCGACGACGCTCTGCTTGGGGGGAGGGGGGAGCGCCTGCCTGTCTAGGGTTTTGAGAGCCCGTGCTGTGGAGAAGCAGGCAGGCACACGGAGGACGGGTCACCGCCGTCGCGGTCGCCTCAGCCGTGTGAGGCGACGAACCTCCTCCCTCCGCGGCGCGGCCCGGCGCCACCGGCCCCGTACCAGCAGCGCCATCGACGCCACCACGACGGGCGCCACCAGTACCAGCAAAAGGGCCACCGCCGAGGACGACTCTACCTCCTCCTCCATTGGCGCACGGGCGACTCCGGTGGGTAGGGCTGGGGCAGGGATCCGGATCTAGCAGCGCAACGAGGGGGAGAGGAGGAGGTGGCGTAGGGGCGCGGACGCGTGGAGGCAGAACACTCTCCTGTGGACGCCTACACTCCTTTCTTAAGGAGTAGTAGAGATTTCTTGGTTTTCAAAATTCAGTCCTCAACATTCATTGCTCAAGTGTAAGTTGAGATGTCAGAATTTACTATTTTATTTTTTTCTTATATTTATTTTATTATCATTAATAATAATTTTTTTTAAAAAAATTATATAGATTTTGGGCCTTACAAATACTTTATATGCTCTTGTGTTTGAATCATATCCTAGTAAAAAGCCTTCTACAGCCTTAGGGGCAAATTTTGATTTTCTACCTCTTTTAACAAGAATAAAACATTTGCTACCAAAGACTCTAAAATATAAAACATTGGGCTTTTTACCGGTTAGGAGTTCATATGATGTCTTCTTAAGGATTCGGTGTAGATATAACCAGTTGATGGAGTAGCAGGCGGTGTTAATCACCTCGGCCCAAAACCGGTTCGATGTCTTGTATTCATCAAGCATGGTCCTCGCCATGTCAAGTAGAGTTCTATTCTTCCTCTCCACTACACCATTTTGTTGTGGTGTGTAGGGAGAAGAGAACTCATGCTTGATGCCCTCCTCCTCAACAAAGCCTTCAATTTGAGAGTTCTTGAACTCTGTCCCATTGTCGCTTCTAATCTTTTTGATCCTCAATCTAAACTCATTTTGAGCTCGTCTCAAGAATCCCTTTAAGGTCTCTTGGGTTTGTGATTTTTCCTGCAAAAAGAATACCCAAGTGTCACACCCGGCTTTAAGGAACAAAGCCGGGTGCATCTCATACATACGCCAGGAAGACAACATATATAATAACAGAGTATATAGAGATAAATGTCACAATAAAATCAGAGTACTTATTACATAGCGGAAGACTTACAAAATAAAAGATAAATATAGCAGGAACTAAAATCTATCCTTGGTGCCAGAAAGCTGACTGGGAGACACCACCTAGATCAAGTCGAAAGCCTCAGTATTAGGCGGCTCCTCTTCTACCACCTGTACTTCTCCTGTGGGGAGAGTGTGAGACAGCAAGAGTGAGCTCACATACGATCATAGCTCAACAAGTCGTGGGGAATAATGTGACATGAACTCACCAAAGGTGGGAGTTCATGAAGTGTAAGGCTGATTAATGAAATAAAGGCTGAAGCTGAGCATTGCTTTTATAAGTTGGTTAAAATTTTATTAGCAGTTACTAAGTGTAAGTAAATACCAAACCATAGTAATAATAAGTAAAAGTAATAATAAAATAATCTCAGATGCAATAAAATGACAGATTAAGTTTAAGTTCCATAAATTAATCATGTGAGTGTCCGAGCCGTTCATGACCGTGAGCACGGCTAGTATACCAGTTTTACACTCTGCAGAGGTTGCGCATTTTTACCTACAAGTCGTGTTACCCATTTGCCACGGAGTTGATCAGACCCCATACACCTCTACCAAGGAAGCGAGGCAGGGTACCACTACGAGGCCTTTACAAAGTTCCACTAGCTTCAAACTACCCGCTACAGTTTATAGGAAGCTCCAGTGCAGGAATCCCTCGCTTGACCGCCATCGCAGCAAAATCAACCCAAGGACCTCCCTACACTGACCACTCCCCTACTGCCCTTGCCCCTTTCGGGTAAGGTAGCCATCCACTAGCTTTCCTAGTTAATCAGCCAAAGGCGTCCCATTAAACCCTTGTGGTAGCACTATTTTCCCGGGTGGTTCTCCATGTTCCCATTAACATAATGATCTTATCATGAACAGTAAAGAATAAACAGATAATAAAAAGTGTAATCATGAGTAATAAATATCTCTATACCCAAATCCACATAAAGCAATAGCATGTACTACCCAAAAATTTAGTAGTAAAACCAGTGGTGAAACAAGGTATAAAGATAGTCAAATCTAGGGTAACCTATTGGGTCCCAGCAAAATTAACCTATGCAGATCATTATGATTAATAAGAACATGAATAGATAAAAGAAGTGATCAAGGGCACAACTTGCCTTCCACGAGCTCCTGCTCAACAGTCTCTACCAGCTGAACCCCAGAATCCTCTGTTGCTTGCTTGTCTACTCGCATCAATACAATACATACATAGTATAGCAAAAATTAACATCACACAAAACATGTAATTACAATACACAATAATAATCTAGACATTAAACTAAGATCACATGAACTGGAATCATTAAATTTGGAGGTATAGATTTTAAGTTATGAATTTCTAAAGGTTTTATGTATTTAATACAAGATTAAGTGATAGATAAATTTTAATGTGTCTTTCATGTCAAAACAGTGGCACTAATGGTTAGACAATAATATTACAAAAATTAGGAACTGGAATGGACCAATTTGGAGTTCATATGCATTTTCTATGAATTATACAAATTCTAGGAATTGTTTTTATATTAAAAACTCATTTTCTAATTCATTTTCCTGATTTTATAACTCTCTGGATTGGGCCTCAATTTCTAGAAAGGTCAGGGGCCCTGGCGCAAATTTTACTAAGACTCAGACTTCCACTGCCAGGACTGCGGGTTAGTTTTCTAATACTGTAAGGGGTCTTTTGCAAATCTTGCGGCCGAAGGGGTATCTTCAGATCCGAGCCGTTGGATTACTCCGATGGCCAGGATCAGATCACGGTGTAAAGAACAACTATGCCTTTTCGACAGTTGGATTGTATATCAACGGTACCGATTTGTTTGCACGCGATATAATTTAGCTCGCCCGATTGGATCTCGACGTACATGATTTCGTCTGCCAACTCGGTGCAAGCACCGAACTGATCTCCACTCTCCGTAATAGAATCAACGGCCCACGAGCAACTTCTCCTCAACTCTAATCCTAGCCGTCAATCTCCCATCTAACGGCCAGACCCATCTTCCCTCTCCCCCAATCCTACCGCCGGCGCAGCAGCTCCCCTGTTCACCCGCACGGCGACGCTACACCGGTGAGATATCCAATCCGCTCACAAACTTACAAATCCCCCAATCCAAAAAGCTCCTACGCGTAGCAGAGATGGAAGCGAACTCAATAGAGGAATTCTTACCGGAGGAGGAGATGGAGCGGGGGGTGTCCCACGGTGAATGGCGCTCCGCGGCGAAGTAGCTATTCCAGTGAGAAATTCATCCGGTGCTGGTTACTCTCCCGACATAAATCCTGCTCGGCCACGAACTTCGTATCAAGGCGAATCTCACAAGCCGCTCACTGAGGATGGAGTGCCGCCCGAGACACAGGTCGACGACGGCGAATCTTTCTCACACGCTCCCGGCTATGGCGGTGCACGTCGATTGGGTTTACCAAGGCACGAGCGGAAGGAAAGAATGTACCAGGACCAAACGGCGCTCAGAGGTAACAAATAAGCACAAGAAAAAAAAAAGACAAGGGCGCAACGGCTATGGCCGAATCGACCGGGCTATTGACGGAGTCTGACAGCGCGCGGTGGGCGAGACCCGGCCCGTGGGTCCCACACAACAGCTAGAGCCCTAGGGCATGCGACGTATCGAGTGGATGACCGAGCGGTGTGGAATCGTGGTTCGCGAGGATCTCGCGCGGCGCACAGACCAAGCCGCCCCACCGGCGCAAAGCTCGGCGGAGGACGCGAGTCGTGCTGTTGAGGACGAGCGTGGCAAGGGGCTGACGGCTATGCCCCACAACTAGAGTCACGTGCAGGATGATGGCGGCTGGCGCATGTGGAAAAAGGAGGTGGGCCGCTGGGGAGAAAGTCTGGTAGAGTGGGCCGACGGTGGTGTTTCAGCCCAGGTAGCGCTTTCTTCTTTTTTTTCCTCTATTGGCCCAAAAACCCATAACTTAAATTAGGTTTGTATTGTTGATTTGAATTTCACTTCTCATATCCTAATAGTACTTTAAAATAAATAATACTACCAATGTTTTGCCATAATTTATGTGGTATTATTATTATCATTATTATTATTATTTTTATTCATTCCTCAATTCCTTTGCTCCCATATCCTTCGAAGCACAATTTAAATCTAAAGCTAATTTATTTTGATTATAGGTTTTGGTTTAATGCACAAACATAGAAATCCCAGCATGATGCATAAGTTCATGTTTTTATCTAGTATTTATTTAAAATAAACTATGTCACATGAATAATTCTCATAAGCAAAAGAGTTTTCATGTTATAATGAGAAGAGGGCAAAACATATATTGAGATCAACTCTTTCTTTTTATTTACAAATTGGGTATTACACCAAGTGAAGCGAGAATAGTCATCTACAATTACAAGACAATACTTAGGGGGTGTTTGGTTCTGTGGACTAAAGTTTAGCCCGGGTCACATCAAGCGTTTGACTTTCAAATAGGAGTATGAAATATAGACCCAACCAACTGTACTAGATTCGTCTCACTTTTTAATCTTCGGCTGAGAAATTAGTTTTATAATCCGACTACATTTAATACCCCGAACGGAGGTTCAAACATTCGATGTGATAGGGGCTAAATTTTAGCAGGGGCAAACCAAACACCCCCTTACTCCCGCCGATGCTTATGTAAGCTATCGGGCCGAATAAATCTATGTGGAGTAGCTCAAGCGGCCTGTCGATCGTCATGATGTTCTTGTGTGGATGATGGACACCAACTTGCTTTCCTGCTTGGCATGCGCTACAAACCCTGTCTTTCTCAAAATGAACATTTGTTAGTCCTAAAATGTGTTCTCCCTTTAGAAGCTTGTGAAGATTCTTCATCCCAACATGGGCTAGTCGGCGATGCCAGAGCCAACCCATATTAGTCTTAGCAATTAAGCAAGTGTCGAGTTCAGCTCTATTGAAATCAACTAAGTACAGCTGACCCTCTAACACTCTCTTAAATGCTATTGAATCATCACTTCTTCTAAAGACAGTAACACCTATATCAGTAAATAGACAGTTGTAGCCCATATTGCATAATTGAAAACAGAAAGCAAATTGTAATCTAAAGAATCTACAAGAAAAACATTGGAAATAGAATGGTCAGGTGATATAGCAATTTTATCAAGTCCTTTGACCTTGATTTCCATCCCCGAATGTGATAGCTCTTTGGGGATCTTGGTTTTTCTCATACGAGGAGAACATCCTTTTCTCCCCTGTTATATGGTTCGTGCACCCGCTATCAATAATCCAATTTGAGCCCCCGGATGCATAAACCTACAAAATAATTTAGGCCTTATTCTTAGGTACCCAAACGGTCTTGGGTCCTTTCACATTAGAAACAAGCACCTTGGGTACCCAAACACAAGTCTTTGAGCCCCTGTGTTTGGCTCCAACATATTTGGCAACTACTTTGCCTGATTTGTTAGTTAAAACATATGAAGCATCAAAAGTCTTAAATGAAACAGTAGGCTCATTTGATGCAGTAGGAGTTTTCCTTTTAGGCAATTTAACATGAGTGGATTGCCTAGAACTAGATGCCTCACTCTTATACATAAAAGCATGATGAGAGCTAGAGTGAGACTTCCTAGAATGAATTCTCCTAATCTTATGTTCGGGATAACCAGTAGGATATAAAATATAGCCCTCGTTATCCTGAACCATGGGAGCTTTGCCTTTAACAAAGTTAGACGGTTTCTTAGGGGCATTAAGTTTAACATTGCCTCCCTGTTGGAAGCCAATGCCATCCTTAATGCCAGGGCGTCTCCCACTATAGAGCATGCTTCTAGCAAATTTAAAATTTTCATTTTCTATCTCATGCTCATTAATTTTAGCACTAAGTTGAACTATGTGATCATTTTGTTGTTTAATTAAAGCTAAGTGATCATGGATAGCATCAACATTAATGTCTCTACATCTAATACAAACGAAAACATGACCAATAGTAGATGTAGAGGGTTTGCATGCATTTAATTCATCAATCTTAGCATGTAAAATAGCATTTTCATTTCTAAGATTGGAAATTGAAACATTGCAAATATCTAATTCCTTAGCCTTAGCAATTAATTTATCATTCTCAATCTTAAGGCTAACAATTGATTCATTTAACTTGTCAGTCTTAGTAATTAAACTAGCATTATCATTTCTAAGACTAACAATTGAATCATCACAAATTTTTTTCTTCTCAATCTTAGAAATCAATTTAGCATTTTCAATTTTAAGATTGGAGATAGTGTCATGGCAAATGCTAAGCTCACTAGTTAATTTTTCACATTTCTCCATTTCCTGAGCATAAGCATTTTTCACCTTAACATGCTTTTTGTTTTCTTTAATAAGGAATTCCTCTTGGCTATCCAAGAGTTCATCCTTCTCATGAATAGCGCCTATCAATTCATTTAATTTTTTCTTTTGTTGCATGTTTAGGTTGGCAAAAAGAGCAAGTAGATCATCATCATCATCACTAGAGCTAGCATCATCACTAGATGTTGCATACTTAGTAGAAGCTCTAGATTTTACCTTCTTCTTTTTTCCGTCCTTTGCCATGAGGCACTTATGGCCGACATTGGGGAAGAGGAGACCCTTGTTGACGGCGATGTTGGCGACGTCCTCGTCGGAGGAGGAGTCGATAGAGCTCTCATCGGAGTCCCATTCCCGACACACAGGGGCATCACCGCCCTTCTTCTTGTAGTACTTCTTCTTCTCCTTCCTCTTTCCCTTCTTGTCGTCACCCCTGTCACTATCACTAGATAATGGACATTTAGCAATGAAATGACCGGGCTTACCACATTTGTAGCAAACTTTCTTAGAGCGGGGCTTGTAATCCTTCCCCCTCCTTTGCTTGAGGATTTGGTAGAAGCTCTTGATGATGAGCGCCATCTCCTCATTGTCGAGCTTAGAGACGTCGATGGGGAGCCTACTTGATGTAGCCTCTTATTTTCTTTTCTTCCGTCGCTTTGAATGCGACGGGTTGCACCTCGGGTGTGGAGGTGGCGCCTTGCTCGATGATTTGTTTGGAGCCTTTGATCATCAACTCAAAGCTCACAAACTTTCCTATAACTTCCTCGGGAGACATTAGCTTATATCTAGGATCACCACGAATTAATTGAACTTGAGTGGGATTACGAAAAACAAGTGATCTTAGAATAACCTTGACCATCTCATGGTCATCCCACTTGGTGCTCCCGAGGTTGCGCATTTGGTTGACCAAGGTCTTGAGCCGGTTGTACATTGCTTGTGGCTCCTCTCCTTGGTTGAGGACGAACCGACCGAGCTCCCCCTCGATCGTCTCCCGCTTGGTGATCTTGGTTACCTCATCTCCCTCGTGCGCGGTCTTGAGCATGTCCCAAATCTCTTTGGCACTCTTCAACCCTTGCACCTTATTATACTCCTCTCGACATAGAGAGGCGAGGAGTATAGTAGTGGCTTGGGAGTTGAAGTGCCGGATTTGGGCTACCTCATCCGAGTCATAGCCTTCATCCCCCACGGATGGTACCTGTGCTCCAAACTCAACAATGTCCCAAATGCTAGCGTGGAGTGAGTTTAGATGGTGCCTCATTTTATCACTCCACGTACAATAATCTTCACTGTCAAAAACCGGTGGTTTGCATAGTGGGACAGAAAGTAAAGGAGTGTGTTTTGAAATGCGAGGGTAGCATAGGGGATCTTACTAAACTTCTAGCGCTCATGGCGCTTAGAAGTGACGGACGGCGCGTTGGAGCCAGAGGTGGATGGCGACGAAGAATCGGTCTCGTAGTAGACCACCTTCTTCATCTTTTTTTCTTGTCGCCACTCCGATGCGACTTGGCATGTGAAGGGGATCCCTTCACCTTGTTGCCGGACTCCCCCGATGGAGCCTTCCCGTGGCTTGTGGCGGGCTTCTCACCGGTCACGACCTCCTTCTTGGCATGATCTCCCAACATCACTTCGAGCGGTTAGGCTCTAATGAAGTACCGGGCTCCGATACCAATTGAAAGTCACCTAGAGGGGGGTGAATAGGCAGAATCTGAAATTTATAAACTTAAAGCACAACTACAAGTCGGGGTTAGTGTTAGAAATAAAGTCAAGCCCAAAAGAGAGGGTGAAAAACAAATCAAGAGCAAATGAAGTGGATGACACGGTGATTTGTTTTACCGAGGTTCGGTTCTTGCAAACCTAGTCCCTGTTGAGGTGGTCACAAAGACCGGGTCTCTTTCAACCCTTTCCCTCTCTCAAACGGTCACCTAGACCGAGTGAGCTTTTCTCCTTAATCAAATGGGTCACTTAGACCCCTATAAGGACTACCACAACTTGGTGTCTCTTGCTTTGATTACAAATGTCTTGAGAACAAGAATGGGGAAGAAGAAAAGCGATCCAAGTGACAAGAACTCAAATGAACACAAATGTCTCTCTCAAGCCACTAAGTCTTTGGAATGAGTTTGGGACTTGGAGAGGATTTGATCTTTTGTTCTGTGTCTTGGAATGAAGTCTAGAGCTCTTGTATTGAATGCAAATTGCTGGAAACTTGGATGCCTTGAAGTGGTGGTGGTTGGGGTTATTTATAGCCCCAACCACCAAACCAACCGTTGGGGAAGGCTGTTGTCGATGGGCGCACCGGACAGTCCGGTGCGCCACCGGACACTGTCCAGTGTGCCAGCCACGTCACCCAACTGTTAGGGTTTTGACGGTTTCAACCGTTGGAGCTCTGTCTTCTTAGGGCACTGGACAGTCCGGTGCCGCACCGGACAGGCACTATTCACTGTCCGGTGCGCCTCTGGCGCCTGCTCTGACTTCTGCCATGAACTATAGCTCTATCAGGGCACTGTGCAGTCGACCGTTGGCGCAGTAGCCATTGCTCTGCATGGCATACCGGACAGTCCGGTGAATTATAGCGGAGTGGCCTGGAGAAAACCCGAAGCTGAGGAGTTCAGAGTTGATCTCTCTGGTGCACCGAACACTGTCCGGTGGCACACCGGACAGTCCGGTGCGCCAGACCAGGGCAGCCTTCGGTTTGTTTTGCTCCTTTCTTTTTGAACCCTAACTTGTTCTTTTTATTGGTTTGTGTTGAACCTATGGCACCTGTAGAATATATAATCTAGAGCAAACTAGTTAGTCCAATTATTTGTATTGGGCAATTCAACCACCAAAATCATTTACGAAAAGGTTTGACCCTATTTCCCTTTCACCATTGTCATTACAGAACTGCATTGAGACATTATTATTCCAAACATATTGCTCTCCAGTGACATCCACAAACATCGTTTCTGTGCCACAAAAATCCCACCATGGTTCCAACAATAGGTAACTCAATATAGTTAACAAACTCAGAACCCAAGGTTGTTAGGAAGACTTTGAAAGGTAAATGGGCTTTAAGCCATTTTTTATTGGTTTTGATCAACCCAAACCACTAGGTGTCTTCAGAAGACTGCTAGCCAAACAAGGCTGCTAGGGCCTTTATATGAGCTTTTAACAAAGTTTTCTTGAATAGGTTAACATATTCATCTTGTGGCCTCTGGTCAATATCTTCATATCAAAACTTGAGGCTACAATATGAATATTTATGTAATATTGATATTCAAAACATCATGACTACAATATCTTTTTAGATAATAATATACCACAAGCTTATATGTTATCATGGTATTATGTTTCTTCATTGCATCATACAATTATTTACATAGTCTAGGTAATAGAAGAAGCTAGTAACATGGATAGATCCTATTTTATTACATAGGACTGTCTTTGTATTTTGGATTTGGACTTGATAAGCATCCAAGGTGTGGTGGGGTTTGTCACCTATACACAACCCACTATCTATGAACCCTCCTAGGCCTCAACCTTCGAAGACCACGAGTATGATTTGACGATTGTAGATACAGTTGTCATCTCTATTGCCATTTAGCAGACACATCTTCAATCACTATATAAGAATTATAAATATTTAGGTGATTATAGATACAACCACATATGTTCCATGCATTTTCTTAAAATATGTCTATAATATTACTCTTAGACAAATACTATTTAAATGCCAATAATTTGTTCAATAATCTATTAGATATGTAATATTTTTTCTAAAAAATTGTCCTAGCAAAGAATTGATTGTATAAGTATACATGTCATTTGACTTAGTTTAGATGAGAATAGTTCATGTGCATATGTGAGTTTGTATGTGTTTAATCGCTCACCAAGGTTGTTTGGAATGGCTTATACCTAACATATAAGGTTTCTATAGTCTATATCATCATTCCTAGTTAACTCTCTTATACGAAGTGAGGATAAAAACGTAAATATGTTGATGGAAATGTGTGGTTCACACAACATTTTTGGTGGACCTGAGCCTTTTGGACATCATAGCGTTACAAATATAAGAAATGAAATTTTAGAAAATAGTGTGCAATGTGTCACATCTGGTTTTTACGACAAACCCGAATGCAAATTACATATGCTCAGAATTAGAATTCATACATATACCGACGTCATAGTGAATAACAAAAGGATGTGTGACAGAAACATACAAAAAAACTTATAGAGAAAGACACAAAGGTTGTATATCCACAACAACATTTCTTTCTTCTAAAAAGACTTAACAACGATTGTGTATCCACACAACAAGTGTATACATACACACTCGACAAGTGATAACCAAACAATGCATATGAATCTTCATAGTCAAATCATTAGCATTTTAGTTAGCCAAGTATTATCATTGATACAATGTTTTGCAAAACTATCCTAGTTGTACCGTTGGTTTTTTTGACGGAGGGGCGAAGCCCCCTATTTCATTAAGAAATAGGATAGTTTGAAACAACCGCCATCACACGGTAAGATCACCAAAAGACCAACCACGGCCAGACCGCTATCTAGACTCTAAACACTATCACTAGATCAGTGAAGAGCCTACGATAACAGGAGAAGTTTTTGGCCTACAAAGGACTACATAAGACTTTCTTATTTACATCCAACAAGACAAGCAGAGAGCCACAAAAGACCTGAACAGATAGGCCAGCAAAAGACAGACAAATAACCACACACGGCAACCAAGTTCCACCTTCTTGTCATCCAGAAATCCGCCTGTCAAGTGGGCACCACCCCAAGGCCCTCCCGAAAGCTTCACTTGCCGTCTTTCGGATTAACTTGCTTCCTAGCACCACCATTCTTTGCTCCTTCTTTTTCTGACGAATCGCCCAGGAATCCAACCAGAAGCAGCAAAGAAAAATGATGTTAGATGGGTCAAGTAAATGATTTTTTCCAAAGCACCAATCATTTCTAGTGCGCCAAATAGCCCAGAATAAAGCACCGCAACCAAATAACACAAGATGAGCCATCTTGTCTGTTGGTTTACACAACCAGTTATCATATAAGTCTTTGATATTTTTCGGAATTGATCTCAAATTCAAGGAAACTTGAATAACTCTCCACATGTATTGAGCAATGGGGCAATTAAAGAACAGGTGATCAATAGATTCATCCACCCCACAGAAGCAGCAGTTTAAGGATCCAATCCAACATCTTTTTCTCAAATTATCCTTAGTAAGAATCTTATTTCTTACCACTAACCAGAAGAAAACCTTGATTTTATGAGGCAATTTAGATTTCCACAAAAATTTATATGGAATCAAAGATTGCTTTTCCATTTTTTCCTGTACAAAGAATTAACTGAAAAGCCTTTTTTCCCCAGGGTCCAAACAACTTTATCTTCTTGATCAGATAGATTTACCTGATTACAATAACTAATCAATTCATCATAAAGCAATTTGAGATTACCCACAATCCTTCTTCTGAAAGTAAGAGATGCAAATTTTGAAGTGAAAACTTCGTTAACAGAAACATCTTTGTCATAAGTCAAGTCAAAAAGAACATGAAACTGAATAGCCAACGGTTGGTTACCCAACCAAATGCTTTTCCAGAAACTAGTATTCACACCATTGCCAATTTCAGTTTTACAGTATTTGTAAAAAATGTCACGTAAACTCAGAAGTTTTTTCCAGAAATGAGAGTCATTTTGTTTTTGCTTAACTAAAATAAGGGGCTTTCCCTTAAGATATTTACTAGCAATAATCTTTTGCCATAAACCATTCGAATTTTCAATAAGCCAAAGCCATTTAGAAAGAAGGGATTCATACCCGTTGGTATAAAGAGTAAACAACATTAATCACTTATGTCATCATGATCATCACAGTTCACAGTTCACAGTTCATAAACTATTATTTGTTGCATCTAGTCAAGCTGGTACTCTCACTATGAAACTTTTACAAAGACTCACTAGAGTTTAGTTGCATGTTATAAGTTTATCCTACTGTGAAGTATTGGAGTCCTATTAGTGTGTGACTAACAAAATACCAAATAAACTAAGTTGTGTCCCACTGGGGCAGAGAGTCCAATACCCACTTAAAATTCTCCTCCCTTATGCCATCTTCTAGGTAAGCAAGCCATAATCCTAGTTCATCTAATTAATTAGTCTTGGACATCTCATTCTATCTCTCGTGGTTGCACTTGCACCCCCACTACTTAATGGATGATAAATTGGGATTCATAGATTGATGATAAATTAAAATAAACATAGCATGTCATTTATAATTTGACCATAAATTGGGCAGATAGTTTTATTATTTTTCGAAATTAATAATTTTTAAATTTAAAATAATTCTAAAAGTATATAATTAGTATTTGAGGTCAAAAAACACTCAAGAAGGTCCAAAAATCCGAAGACAATGTTATAGAGATATTTTAGATCATGAGAAACTAAAATAAAATATTTAGAGTTCGTGAAAATACATTTGGAATAATCTAAAAACTAGAATACGCTCACATAAAAATAGGAAAAAACTCTATAATAGATAGAAAAATTCCCAAGAAGATTTTCAAGGATATGTTGATAAACAATGAGAACAAAGAATAATTTAGAATGCAATATTTTTTTTGATAAGTTTCAAATAAAATAATTAAAAATCAAGGAATCTGATTTGATTATATAAACCAGAAGCGACACATCAAAGAGAGAAGATCATTGCTATCGATTTTTTTTTGAAAACATTACGCACTCGCGACACATAATTAATCTCTAAGCCGTAAATTGTATGTCTAATCATGCAAATAGATGTATTTTGTTATACGACACATATGTTATGTGTGCCTGTAACATGGAGTTCCATGGTTTCCATGATCAAATTTACTAATAAATTACACTATAGTAGTTGTTGTGACATAATTGGGGGTGTAGCTCATATGGTAGAGCGCTCGCTTCGCATGCGAGAGGCACGGGGTTCGATTCCCCGCACCTCCATATTTTTTTAAAATTTTGGTGTTCTTTTATTACGTTTTCGTCTCGCAGGCTTGCCGTTCTTGGCTGGCTGGCGTTTGGGCACAGGAGCAGGGTAACTTGGGCTCCTGGATCAAAATTCACCAGAAGCTGGTGGCTTCCCCCGAGATGGTTTAGGGTCAGCTGAGACGATCCGAATCGTAGCAGTGAAGGAAGTACGAGAAAGAAAAGCCCATTTTCCTGGTCGCCAGAAAATGGTGGGCCGTCTAGTGTAGAACTCTAGATTCCGGCAGTGAGAAAATGGAACCGACTGCAGATAGCACCAGTGTCAGGGGCTAAGAATCCGCGCAAATATATTTAATTTTCACCGATCCTCAGTCTCTCGAGTCGCGGCCAACTATATTTATAATTAGTTTGCTCATGTGATGCTATATTTAGTTTGCTATAAAAAAAACTCTTTGCCTGCGGCTTCTAGAAGGTCAGCCTACGCGCGTGCGGCATGCATGCCACGCAAATGCAGTCATGGACATGTTCACCGTCGCTCATCATGACTGGGACGGATTAGTTAGGTTTGTGCTGATTAATGTCCCAGTGTCCTCCAGAGTTCTCTCAGCCGTTATCATTATTATTAACTGCCGTTACCATGAACTTTGTTGAGAAGCGAAGAGAAGCTGCTTTGTTCGCAAAATTACCGATTAGGTTTGTGCTGATTAGTTAGGTTTGTGCTGATTAATGCGCGTGCGGCAAAAATTACTATTTTTGTTAATATTGTCCTTATTACTTATTAATTATTGTGACACCCTCGTCTTTAAAATCCAACCATCTCCTCAAAAGAAGGTGAATTTAAAGGTAACACTACCGGACACAAACTGCTTTATCGAATACTTCAGGTACTTAACAAAACTTGAAAAAACAATCGGCAAACTCCCTGCTGAGTGTGACTCTCGGCAAAGAAGTATGACACGAACTGTACATCGACATCGACAAAGAAATGCTTTGCCGAGTATTCGATAAATTGTACTCGGCAAAACGGCGACCACTCGGCAAAGAGCCGTATTCGGGTAGCGTAAGATTCAATCTGATCGTATATTGTCTTGTTTTGATACCCAAAGGAGTCAAAAACACAAGTGCCAACACTATTCATGGATGTAAAGTTGATGCCCATTTAAACTGCTTGCTCTTGCCATTCATGTATGTGTCCAAATAAATTCGTTCGCCTGACAGCGAGGAGGACATCAACCCATGCTAGACGCTAGCTGCTTCGATCCCGTCGGCGGCGGTTGACAAAAAAAAATGCGGTCAGAGGAGGAGACAGCCTCCGCTGGTACGGTCCGACGTCTTATTTGAGCAGCTGATCGTGACCAGGCATGCACTGTCGTCTGTCGATGCGACTAGTAGCTGCGCGCCGCGACGCAGGAGGAGCTGAAACAAACAGCTAGCGAAACGAAACGGAAGCATCGGACAGGGGACAGGAACGGACGGACCACGGCCGGTCGATGGCCGACTTTGATCGATATGGGTGGGGTGGGGGGAGGAGACCGAGAGATGGAAATGGACGAAAGTGTCGCGCGCGCTGCGCGGTGCGTCGCTTTAAGGCACAAACCGCGCGCATGGCGGTAATAAGCTTTAATGGTGGTCCATTTGTCATCCGTAGACTTAGGACTATACATGTCCAAATGGGCGTGCCGGGCCAGCCCGGCACGGGCACGGCTGGACCCGGCACGACTTTGGCGTGCTCAGGCACGGCACGACAGTGTCACGGGCCGGGCCGGACTGGCACGTGGGTCCAAATCCCTGCCCAGACACGGCACACCTACTGTTAATCGGGCCGGGCCGGGGGCACGGGCAGCCTGTTGGTGCCGTGCCAGGCTCGGGCCCAGTTACATAATACACATGACAAAATTCATCAGAGTTAACAGAATACAAGATTACAAGTCAAATAGGCTACAAAATAGTCTTTAAATGGTTTGGAGCTTTAGTGCAATGCTGCCTCATTAAAAACCTTCCTAGGTAAAAACTCACACTTCGTGAGAAAACCCTAGGAAGGAAAAGAGTACAACCAGCTTCTTAAAGTATTTATAAGTTCATAGTTCAGTGTTCAGTCCACAGTCAGTTCATATGAGCATATTACAGCAGATAAGAGAAGTAGAGAACTTAAATAGGTAGAAACGGAGAGAATAAGTTCATAGTCCAGCCCTTCTTGAACTCTGTGGTGCTGCTTCCTTTCTTTTGTTCCCCGGTGATACTCGCTGCTCATCATCTAGGTACATATCCTCAAAGGTTGCTTCAAGGTCTTTGGTTTCCTTCTCCACAGTATGCTGCTTGTGCTGGTCAGCCAACTCCCAATCTTTGATACAGGAGAGCACCTCCACCATGTCTGTCGTCAACCGTCGTCGTCGCTCCTCGAGCACCCTGCTAGCTAGACTGAAAGTAGATTCTGAAGATATTGTAGAAACATGGACAGTCAACACATCTTTAGCTAGTATAGAAAGAATAGGATAAGTTTGATTGTGGCGTTACCACCACATAAGAATGTTGAAATCAGGCCCAAATTTAGTTTCAGTGTCACTGTCAAGGTAAGAAGTTAACTCAGATAAACCAGTAGATGTACCAGATGTACCACCTGTACCAGTATTGCTATAACTTTCATCATCACCATATATATCATCCCATGCCTCTGTGGCCTTACTAGAACCACTAGCTGACTGTGGTTGAGGAGTCAAGCAAATACCTCCAAATTTGGCCTCATAAATTTGGTACATCTTAGTTAATTTGGTTCTAATACATGAAGGATATCTACTATAATCAGTCCCATTAAGAGTAGATAATCTTTGAAGAACTTTATTAAAGCCCCTCATCTTTGCTCTAGGATCAAGAATGAAAGCAAATGCATAAAGAATGGGTATGTCCCTCCAATATTTCAGAAATTTTGTTTTCATAGGCACTACAGCAGTTCTTAAAAGCTCGTGGTTCTCATATGCATTTAGATGTCTAGCAATTTTCAAAATATGATGCAACATTAAGGGTGATGTAGGGTAATATATTCCAGATAGTGCAACAGTTGAGTCATAGAATAACTGAAAGAAAGACAATAATTTTTCTGCAACAACCCAATGATTATCACTCAACAAACAAGACCCATCATCTTTGGCAGGAGAATTAGTTCTAATCCACACAGAGAAAGTGCTTTGATAAGGAACTAAATGTTTAAGCATCAGGAATGTTGAATTCCATCTAACTTCCAAATCTACTCCAAATTTACGTGGTCTAACACCAACACTCATGCAATATTGTTTATAAGAAGCAATTCTTTGATTTGAAGAGTTTAAAAAAGTTATAGCAGTCCTAAAGTCTTCAAGATATGGTTGTAAACGTTTCAAACAACTTTTAACAATCAGATTAATAATATGGCAAGCACAACGCTGATGCAAAAATATTTTACTCAAATCACTCTCATTCCTAGTAGGTGCAGGTACCAAATGCCCAATATAACCAGCAAAGACAGGTTTCAGAACATCAATAGCAGTTTTGTTAGATGAGGCATTATCAAGCACAATGGCAAAAATCTTATCAGTAATGCTAAAGTCATTTGCAACCATTTCAACACGTTCAGCAATGTTAAGACCTGTATGAGCTACCTCTATAGGTCTAAGACCAAGTAATCTCTTTTCTAAACACCAATCAGAGTTCACAAAATGAGCAACAACACTTATATAGTCCTCTTTAGCTTTACCAGACCATATATCAGATGTCAAAGCAACAGATGAAACATGTTTAAGTACTTCAATCAGTTGTTCAACACGCTCATTAAACAGTCGGATCAAGTCTCTAGCAGTAGTTTGCCTAGAAGATTTAATAAACCTTGGATTGTGGGCATGGGTTATATACTCCTGAAAAGCACTAGATTCACCAAAACAAAGTGGCAGGTCTAGCCTAGCTATTAAACGATAAAGCTCAGTTCTAGCAACAGAAGGGGAATACTCCCAGTGATTAACAGATCCATCAGCATTATATTTAAGCAAAGACTGTGTTTTTCCAGTTTTGTCTTTTTCTTTCTTAGCAGGGCAAACATCTAGGTGTCGGATCAAATGGCCAGTTCCAGATGAAGATTTAGCAGACATGCTATTCTTGCAGTGAAGACAAATGGCAGATACTCTTACCTCCTTACCATTTTGAACGGCAGTTACCTCCTCAAAGTGTAGCCATACCTTAGAGGTCGGACCTCTCCTTCTAGAACGTTTACTAGCCACAGGGACAGAGGTGCTCGCGTCGGCCGTCGGGCTTGTGGAGCCCGTCCCCGTTTGTGCACCGGTGCCGTCCAGATCGATGGCACCAGCGGAGGTGGTACCAAGGAGGAGGCACCGGGCATCGTCGGCCTCGTTCTGCGCTTCAAGCCTCCGCTCCTCGATCACTGCTTCGAGACTGAGCTCGTCGTCAGCCGAGGCCGTGGACATGGCCACCGCCTCGGTCGGCTTCTCCGGCTCCTCACGGCGCGCGACGCACACACACGGTGCACACCTAGACGAATCGAAGCAACAAGATCAAGCACAAGAAGACGAATCGGATTAAGAGAGAGACGAGAGCAAGAGCAAGAAAACCTTACCTGCAACACCGGAGCACCGGATCCACGAACCGGATGGCTGACGGCAGAGGCAGAGGAGCGAGCTTGGCGAAGATCGAGTTCTAGGGTTAGGGTTAGTGAGGGTAGAGGGAGAGAGGAGCGAGGATGGAGCAAGAGAGGAGAGGAGCAGCGAGCAGGAGGCGAGGACACCGGAGTTCACCGCTCCGTCGACACCGTAGGGCGGAGGCGAGGACACCGGAGCGGCGGAGCCGAGTCGCCTGTCGCCGGTCACGAGTCCACAGGAGAGGAGACGGAGAGGCCGAGACAGAAAAATGGGATGCTAGGGTTACGCACGCGTACTCCTTACGCGACGCCGCGACGCCTTATACTCCTTAACGGGCCGGCGCCGTGCCGCGGCTTACGTGGGCCGGGCTCGTGCCTGCACCACGGGCCCACTTGGCAGCCCAAGCACGGCACGGGCACCGTGCCGGGCTGGCACGGGCACGCCGACCGTCGTGCCGGGCCAGGCTTTTCCCGTGCTTGGGCGTGCCGGGTGCCGGGCTGCACCACGGGCCGGCCCGTTTTGGACATGTATACTTAGGACGACCACTGTCCATCCTGCGCCGATCATCACCCTGGGACGGTAGCTGCTTGTCCAACTTCCACGGTGGTGGAGGAAGTGGCAGAGGGCGAGGCATTGTGAAAGTCGCCTAGAGGGGGGGTGAATAGGGCGAAACTGAAAATCTCAAAAATAATTACAACTACAAGCCGGGTTAGCGTTAGAAATATAAACGAGTCCGCGAGAGAGGGTGCAAAACAAATCGCAAGCAAATGAAGATTGTGACACGTGGATTTGTTTTACCGAGGTTCGGTTCTCGCAAACCTACTCCCCGTTGAGGAGGCCACAAAGGCCGGGTCTCTTTCAACCCTTCCCTCTCTCAAACGGTCCCGCGGACCGAGTGAGCTTTTCTTCTTCTCAATCAAACGGGAACAAAACTTCCCCGCAAGGGCCACCACACAATTGGTGCCTCTTGCCTTGGTTACAATTGAGTTTTGAACACAAGAACAAGTGAGAAAGAAAGAAAGCGATCCAAGCGCAAGAGCTCAAAAGAACACGACAAATCTCTCTCGCTAGTCACTAAATGCTTGAGTGGAATTGGAGAGGATTTGATCTCTTTAGTGTGTCTAGAATTGAATGCCTAGCTCTTGTAAGTGGTTGGAAGTTGGAAAACTTGGATGCCATGAATGGTGAGGTGGTTGGGGTATTTATAGCCCCAACCACCAAATGTGACCGTTGGCTAGAGGCTTCTGTTCGATGGCGCACCGGACAGTCCGGTGCCCCTGCCACGTCATCAATGCCGTTGGATTCAGACCGTTGGAGCTTCTGACTTCTGGGCCCGCCTGGGTGACCGGTGCACACCGAACATGTACTGTTTGATGTCCGGTGCACCGGTATGGGCGATCCTGACGACTGCGCGCGCTGCGCGCGCATTAAATGCACCGCAGGTAGCCGTTGGCGCCGAAATAGCCGTTGCTCCGCTGGCACACCGGACAGTCCGGTGCACACCGGACAGTCCGGTGAATTTTAGCGGAGCGGCTGCCGCGCGAACCCGAGGCTGGCGAGGAGCACCGGACATGTCCGGTGCACACCGGACAGTCCGGTGAATTATAGCGCGCCGGCTTCCGAGAATTCCCGAAGGCGAAGAGTTTGAAGTCGGAGTCCTCTGGTGCACCGGTGGCGCACCGGACATTGTCCGGTGTACACCGGACCAGAGGTGCCTTCGGTTGCCTCTTTGCTCCTTTGTTGAATCCAACACTTGATCTTTTTATTGGTTAAGTGTGAACCTTTTGCACCTGTATAACTTATACACTAGAGCAAACTAGTTAGTCCAATATTTGTGTTGGGCAATTCAACCACCAAAATTATTTAGGAACTAGGTGTAAGCCTAATTCCCTTTCAATCTCCCCCTTTTTGGTGATTGATGCCAACACAAACCAAAGCAAATATAGAAGTGCATAATTGAACTAGTTTGCATAATGTAAGTGCAAAGGTTACTTGGAATTTGAGCCAATAAAAATGCTTACATGATGCGCATGGATTGTTTCTTTATTTTTTAACATTTTGGACCACATTTGCACCAAAAGTTTTGTTTTTGCAAATCCTTTTGTAAATTTTTCAAAGTCCTTTTGCAAGATTGTCAAAGGTAAATGAGTAAGATTTTGCAGGACATTTTCAAGTTTTGAAATTTTCTACCTTTGTTCCAAATGCTTTTCCTTTGACTAAACAAAACTCCCCCTCAAATAAAGTCTCCTCTTAGTGTTCAAGAGGGTTTTAAGATATCAAATTTGAAAATACCACTTACTCCCCCTTTAGAACACAAGGAGATACCAATTTTGAAATTTACCAAATGAAAATCATCAATTTTAAAATTAGGGTGGTGGTGCGGTCCTTTTGCTTTGGGCTCATATTTTCTCCCCCTTTGGCATGAATCGCCAAAAACGGAATCATTAGAGCCCACAGAAGTACTTTCTCCTCCTTTGGTCATAGAATAAATGAGTGAAGATTGTACCAAAGTTGGAGAGATGATGCGGAGCGACGGCGAAGGATGAGTAGTAGAGCGGAGTGGAAGCCTTATCTTCGCCGAAGACTCCAATTCCCTTTCAATATACTTATGACTTGGTTTGGAATACACTTGAAAACACATTAGTCATAGCATATAAAAGAGACATGATCAAAGGTACATTTATGAGCTATGTGTGCAAGTTTAGCAAAAGAAATTCCTAGAATCAAGAATATTGAGCTCATGCCTAAGTCTGGTAAAAGATTGCTCATCAAGAGGCTTGGTAAAGATATCGGCTAATTGATCTTTAGTGTTAATGTAAGAAATCTCGATATCCCCCTTTTGTTGGTGATCCCGAAGAAAATGATACCGAATGGCTATGTGCTTAGTGCGGCTATGCTCAACGGGATTGTCGGCCATTTTGATTGCACTCTCATTGTCACATAGCAAAGGGACTTTGGTTAATTTGTAACCATAGTCCCGCAGGGTTTGCCTCATCCAAAGTAATTGCGCACAACAATGGCCTGCGGCAATGTACTCGGCTTCGGCGGTGGAAAGAGCGACCGAATTTTGCTTCTTTGAAGCCCAAGACACCAAGGATCTTCCCAAGAACTGGCAAGTCCCCGATGTGCTCTTCCTATTGATTTTACACCCTGCCCAATCGGCATCCGAATAACCAATCAAATCAAAAGTGGATCCCCGAGGGTACCAAAGCCCAAACTTAGGAGTATAAGCCAAATATCTCAAGATTCGTTTTACGGCCGTAAGGTGTGATTCCTTAGGGTCGGCTTGGAATCTTGCACATATGCATACGGAAAGCATAATGTCCGGTCGAGATGCACATAAATAAAGCAATGAACCAATCATCGACCGGTATACCTTTTGATCCACGGACTTACCTCCCGTGTTGAGGTCGAGATGCCCATTTGTTCCCATGGGAGTCTTGATGGGCTTGGCATCCTTCATTCCAAACTTGCTTAGAATGTCTTGAGTATACTTTGTTTGGCAAATGAATGTGCCCTCTTGGAGTTGTTTGACTTGAAATCCTAGAAAGTACTTTAACTCCCCCATCATAGACATCTCGAATTTCTGTGTCATGATCCTACTAAATTCTTCACATGTAGATTTGTTAGTAGACCCAAATATAATATCATCAACGTAAATTTGGCATACGAACAAATCATTGTCAAGAGTTTTAGTGAATAAAGTAGGATCGGCTTTGCCGACTTTGAAGCCATTAGCAATAAGGAAATCTCTAAGGCATTCATACCATGCTCTTGGAGCTTGCTTGAGCCCATAAAGCGCCTTAGAGAGTCTATAAACATGATTAGGGTACTCACTGTCTTCAAAGCCGGGAGGTTGCTCAACATAGACCTCCTCCTTGATTGGTCCATTGAGGAAGGCACTCTTCACGTCCATTTGATAAAGCTTGAAGCCATGGTAAGTAGCATAGGCTAATAATATGCGAATTGATTCAAGCCTAGCTACGGGTGCATAGGTTTCACCAAAATCCAAACCTTCGACTTGTGAATACCCCTTGGCCACGAGTCGAGCTTTGTTCCTTGTCACCACACCATGCTCGTCTTGCTTGTTGCGGAAGACCCACTTGGTTCCTACAACATTTTGATTAGGACGTGGAACTAAGTGCCATACCTCATTCCTTGTGAAATTGTTGAGCTCCTCTTGCATCGCCATCACCCAATCCGAATCTTGAAGTGCTTCCTCTACCCTGTGTGGCTCAATAGAGGAAACAAACGAGTAATGTTCACAAAAATGTGCAACACGAGATCGAGTAGTTACCCCCTTATGAATGTCCCCGAGAATGGTGTCGACGGGATGATCTCGTTGTATTGCTTGGTGGACTCTTGGGTGTGGCGGCCTTGGTTGTTCATCCTCCTTGTCTTCATCATTGGCATCTCCCCCTTGATCGTTGCCGTTATTTTGAGGTGGCTCATCTTCTTGATCTTCTTGTTCAACATCTTGAGCTTCGTCCTCAATTTGAGTTGGTGGAGATGCTTGCGTTGAGGAGGATGGTTGATCTTGTGCATGTGAAGGCTCTTTGGATTCCTTAGGACACACATCCCCAATGGACATGTTCCTTAGCGCTATGCATGGAGCCTGTTCTTCACCTATCTCATCAAGATCAACTTGCTCTTCTTGAGAGCCGTTAGTCTCATCAAACACAACGTCACAAGAAACTTCAACAAGTCCGGAGGACTTGTTAAAGACTCTATATGCCCTTGTGTTTGAGTCATATCCTAGTAAAAAGCCTTCTACAGTTTTAGGAGCAAATTTAGATTTTCTACCTCTTTTGACAAGAATAAAACATTTGCTACCAAAAACTCTAAAATATGAAATATTGGGCTTTTTACCGGTTAGGAGTTCATAGGATGTCTTCTTGAGGATTCGGTGAAGATATAACCGGTTGATGGCGTAGCAAGCGGTGTTGACCGCTTCGGCCCAAAACCGATCCGGTGTCTTGTACTCATCAAGCATGGTCCTTGCCATGTCCAATAGAGTTCGATTCTTCCTCTCCACTACACCATTTTGTTGTGGAGTGTAGGGAGAAGAGAACTCATGCTTGATGCCCTCCTCCTCAAGGAAGCCTTCTATTTGTGAGTTCTTGAACTCCGTTCCGTTGTCGCTTCTAATTTTCTTGATCCTTAAGCCGAACTCATTTTGAGCCCGTCTCAAGAATCCCTTTAAAGTCTCTTGGGTATGAGATTTGTCCTGCAAAAAGAATACCCAAGTGAAGCGAGAATAGTCATCCACAATTACAAGACAATACTTACTACCGCCGATGCTTATGTAAGCGATCGGGCCAAATAAATCCATGTGTAGGAGCTCCAGTGGCCTGTCGGTAGTCATGATGTTTTTGTGTGGATGATGAACACCAACTTGCTTCCCGGCTTGGCATGCGCTACAAATCCTGTCTTTCTCAAAATGAACATTGGTTAGTCCTAAAATGTGTTCTCCCTTTAGAAGCTTGTGAAGATTCTTCATTCCAACATGGGCTAGTCGACGGTGCCAGAGCCAACCCAAGTTAGTCTTAGCAACCAAGCAAGTGTCGAGTTCAGCTCTATCAAAATCTACTAAGTATAGCTGACCCTCTAACACTCCCTTGAATGCTATTGAATCATCACTCCTTCTAAAGACAGTAACACCTATATCAGTAAATAGACAGTTGTAGCCCATTTGACATAATTGGGATACGGAAAGCAAATTGTAATCTAAGGAATCTACAAGAAAAACATTGGAAATAGTGTGGTCAGGTGATATAGCAATTTTACCCAATCCTTTGACCAAACCTTGATTTCCATCCTCGAATGTGATAGCTCGTTGGGGATCTTGGTTTTTCTCATATGAGGAGAACATCTTTTTCTCCCCTGTCATGTGGTTTGTGCACCCACTGTCGAGTATCCAACTTGAGCCCCCGGATGCATAAACCTACAAAACAATTTTAGTTCTTGATTTTAGGTACCCAAACGGTTTTGGGTCCTTTGGCATTAGATACAAGAACTTTGGGTACCCAAACACAAGTCTTGGAGCTCTTGTGTTTGTTCCCAACAATCTTGGCAACTACCTTGCCGGATTTGTTAGTTAAAACATATGATGCATCAAAAGTTTTGAATGAAATTGCATGATCATTTGATGCATTAGGAATTTTCTTTCTAGGCAACTTAGCACGGGTTGGTTGCCTAGAACTAGATGTCTCACCCTTATACATAAAAGCATGGTTAGGGCCAGAGTGAGACTTCCTAGAATGAATTTTCCTAATCTTGCTCTCAGGATAGCTGGCAGGGTACAAAATGTAACCCTCGTTATCCTGAGGCATGGGAGCCTTGCCCTTAACAAAGTTAGATAAGTTCTTTGGAGGGGCATTAATTTTGACATTGTCTCCCCTTTGGAAGCCAATGCCGTCCTTAATGCCAGGGCGTCTCCCATTATAGAGCATGCTTCTAGCAAACTTAAATTTTTCATTTTCTAAGTCATGCTCACTAATCTTAGCATTAAGTTGTGCTATGTGATCATTTTGTTTTTTAATTAAGGCTAGGTGATCATGAATAGCATCAACATTAGTATCTCTACATCTAGTACAAATAGAAACATGTTCAACATTCGATGTAGAGGGTTTGCAAGATTTTAGTTCAATAACCTTAGCATGTAATAAATCATTTTTAGTTCTAAGGTCGGAAATAGTAGCATTGCAAACATCAAAATCTTTAGTCTTAGCAATCAAATTTTCATTTTCTAATCTAAGACTAGCAAGAGAAATGCTCAATTCTTCAATCCTAGCAAGCAAATCATCATCATCATTTCTAGGATTTGGAATTGAAACATTGCAAATATGAGAATCAACCTTAGCTAACAAATTAGCATTTTCATTTCTAAGGTTGTCTATAGTCTCATGACAAGTACTTAGCTCACTAGACAATTTTTCACATTTTTCCATTTCTAGAGCATAAGCATTTTTGACCTTAACATGCTTCTTATTTTCTTTAATAAGGAAGTCCTCTTGAGAATCCAAGAGATCATCCTTCTCATGTATAGCACTAATCAATTCATTCAATTTCTCTTTTTGTTGCATGTTGAGGTTAGCAAAAAGAATACGCAAGTTATCCTCCTCATTTTTATCATCATCCTCATCACTAGATGTTTCGTATTTAGTGGAGGACCTTGATTTTACCTTCTTTTTGCCGTCCTTGGCCATGAGACACTTGTGGCCGACGTTGGGGAAGAGGAGACCTTTGGTGACGGCGATGTTGGCGGCGTCCTCGTCGTCGGAGGAGTCGCTTGAGCTTTCGTCGGAGTCCCACTCCCGACACACGTGGGCATCGCCGCCCTTCTTCTTGTGGTACCTCTTCTTTTCTCTCCTCTTGCCCTTCTTGTCGTCACCCCTATCACTGTCACTAGACATAGGACATTTTGCAATAAAGTGACCGGGCTTACCACACTTGTAGCAAACCTTCTTGGAACAGGATTTGTAATCCTTCCCCTTCCGTTGCTTGAGGATTTGCCGAAAGCTTTTGATGATTAAGGCCATCTCCTCATTGTCGAGCTTGGAGGCGTCAATTGGTTGTCTACTTGGTGTAGACTCCTCCTTCTTCTCCTCCGTTGCCTTGAAGGCCACCGGTTGCGCCTCGGATGTGGAAGGCTTGTCAAGCTCGTTGATCTTCTTTGAGCCCTTAATCATGCATTCAAAGCTTACAAAATTCCCGATAACTTCCTCGGGGGTCATTAGTGGATATCTAGGATTACCACGAATTAATTGTACTTGAGTGGGGTTAAGGAAAATAAGAGCTCTTAGAATAACCTTAACCACTTCGTGGTCATCCCATTTTGCGCTCCCGAGGTTGCGCACTTGATTCACCAAGGTTTTGAGCCGGTTGTACATGTCTTGTGGCTCCTCCCCTTGGCGAAGACGGAAGCGACCGAGCTCCCCCTCGATCGTTTCCCGCTTGGTGATCTTGGTGAGTTCATCACCTTCGTGCGCCGTCTTGAGTAGGTCCCAAATTTCTTTTGCGTTTTTCAACCCTTGTACTTTGTTGTATTCCTCCTTGCTTAGAGAGGCGAGGAGAATAGTTGCGGCTTGGGAGTTGAAGTGCTCGATTTGGGCCACTTCGTCCGTGTCATAGTCCTCATCCCCTACAGATGGTACCTGTACACCATACTCAACAACATCCCATATACTTTTGTGGAGAGAGGTTAGATGAAATCGCATTAAATTACTCCACATAGCATAATCTTCACCATTAAAAGTTGGTGGTTTGCCTAATGGGACGGAAAGTAAAGGTGTATGTTTAGGAATGCGAGGGTAGCGTAGGGGAATCTTACTATACTTCTTACGCTCTTGGCGTTTAGAAGTGACGGATGCCGCGTCGGAGCCGGAGGTAGATGTCGATGAAGTGTCGGTCTCGTAGTAGACCACCTTCCTCATCCTTTTGTGCTTGTCCCCACTCCGATGCGGCTTGTGAGAAGAAGATTTTTCCTTCTTCTCCTTGTGGTGAGAAGAGGAAGATCTTTTCTCCTTCCGCTTGGAGGAGTTCTTCTTCTTCTCCCTTCTCTTGGTGCGGGACTCTTCCGATGAAGTGCTCCCTTGGCTTGTAGTGGGCTTGTTATCGCCGGTCTCCATCTCCCTCTTGGTGTGATCTCCCGACATCACTTCGAGCGGTTAGGCTCTAATGAAGCACCGGGCTCTGATACCAATTGAAAGTCGCCTAGAGGGGGGTGAATAGGGCGAAACTGAAAATCTCAAAAATAATCACAACTACAAGCCGGGTTAGCGTTAGAAATATAAACGAGTCCGCGAGAGAGGGTGCAAAACAAATCGCAAGCAAATGAAGATTGTGACACATGGATTTGTTTTACCGAGGTTCGGTTCTCGCAAACCTACTCCCCGTTGAGGAGGCCACAAAGGCCGGGACTCTTTCAACCCTTCCCTCTCTCAAACGGTCCCGCGGACCGAGTGAGCTTTTCTTCTTCTCAATCAAACGGGAACAAAACTTCCCCGCAAGGGCCACCACACAATTGGTGCCTCTTGCCTTGGTTACAATTGAGTTTTGAACACAAGAACAAGTGAGAAAGAAAGAAAGCGATCCAAGCGCAAGAGCTCAAAAGAACACGACAAATCTCTCTCGCTAGTCACTAAATGCTTGAGTGGAATTGGAGAGGATTTGATCTCTTTAGTGTGTCTAGAATTGAATGCCTAGCTCTTGTAAGTGGTTGGAAGTTGGAAAACTTGGATGCCATGAATGGTGAGGTGGTTGGGGTATTTATAGCCCCAACCACCAAATGTGACCGTTGGCTGGAGGCTTCTGTTCGATGGCGCACCGGACAGTCCGGTGCACACCAGACAGTCCGGTGCCCCTGCCACGTCATCAATGCCGTTGGATTCAGACCGTTGGAGCTTCTGACTTCTGGGCCCGCCTGGGTGACCGGTGCACACCGGACATGTACTGTTTGATGTCCGGTGCACCAGTATGGGCGATCCTGACGACTGCGCACGCTGCGCGCGCATTAAATGCACCGCAGGTAGCCGTTGGCGCCGAAATAGCCGTTGCTCCGCTGGCACACCGGACAGTCCGGTGCACACCGGACAGTCCGGTGAATTTTAGCGGAGCGGCTGCCGCGCGAACCCGAGGCTGGCGAGGAGCACCGGACATGTCCGGTGCACACCGGACAGTCCGGTGAATTATAGCGCGCCGGCTTCCGAGAATTCCCGAAGGCGAAGAGTTTGAAGTCGGAGTCCTCTGGTGCACCGGTGGCGCACCGGACATTGTCCGGTGTACACCGGACCAGAGGTGCCTTCGGTTGCCTCTTTGCTCCTTTGTTGAATCCAACACTTGATCTTTTTATTGGTTAAGTGTGAACCTTTTGCACCTGTATAACTTATACACTAGAGCAAACTAGTTAGTCCAATATTTGTGTTGGGCAATTCAACCACCAAAATTATTTAGGAACTAGGTGTAAGCCTAATTCCCTTTCACATTGAAAATGGATCCACCAGACGACGGGAGTAAGGCCGCTTCGCCAGGTCGCGCACACCTCGGTCGTTGCAAAAGAACAGCAGATTCAATGTCACCCCGAAGCCCCATCGACGAAACGCATAGTAAAATAAAAATAAAGGGGGGGGGGTCAGTGTGTGAGCCGTAAACAACTAATTGATCCATCAGTGTGGCGAAACGCTCCGTGTACTCTGCCACAGAGCAAGTCAGTTTGATGTGGAACAATTGGCGGATGATATTTAACACTGGTCTGGTCCAGCTTGGCATTGTAGTCTGAGTAGCGCTGGGAAAGCCACGGATCGAACCGCCTCGACATTTCGTCGAGCAAGCACTGGATGTCTGGGTTCGATGATGATCTCGCACTCCACGCAGCCCACATGGCTGGAAACCAAACCACATAGCCCAACACAACACGGACAGCCCACTTTTCCATCGTAAATACGAGAATTGGGAATTCGCGTGCGCGTGCTCCTCCCTGGGGTCATTTTTGTTGAGAACTACGTTACCACGGATCACCAGATCCGCTCCCTTCCCTCCCGTCAGCAGTAGAGGCGCAAGAAGCTGTAGAGTATCCGTCTCCCTTCCCATAAGCACGACAGTGGAAATACATGAGACACATGATATAGGGTTGGGCCTCTGGCCTCTTTCTCTTCTCTATATTATGAGGTGGTGTACAAGTTCATTATATAGATATGTGAGACCCCTCAGGGGCAAAGTAGGTATTTGCCCATATAACCCTAACTAGGGTTACTTAACACTCCCCCTTGGGCGAATACCGCGACCAACACATGCCTCGTTAAAACTCCGAAAAACCCAGTGGGAAAAGTGGAGAAAGAGTGCGTGGTGATACAAATTGCATTTGCACTTTGTTGCCTCGTTAAAAACCTCATGTGAGAAACTTCAAGAAAACTCACCAAGGGAAAAAGAGTACAACAGCTGTCATCGGGACAGATTTCGATCCTCTGGGATCTAGATTCTATCGAACCTTCTACAAGGGCTAACTTTAGAAATGTGCTCCCCTGATCCTTGCAAAACCGTATCAATAAGGTAAAACATCTTCTTCTGGAAGTATATGCATATAAAGATTTAGCAAACGGATTGCATATCCTTGCAAGGACTATTTCAGGAACTTTACCTCTACTCACTTCTAGGATATACGAGGTAAGTGCACATATCAATATAAATAAGCCACTTTGACTGATGGAGACTGGATCTATATATTTGATAGAAAGTTCCATAAAGGTTCATATATTGATCATCAAGCTCATGCCTTCAGGGCATAGAATATGTCATTTATTGTCTCACGATTGTGATCAATATAAAAATTCGCTCCCCCTGACGATGACATCTGTCAAAGTCGTTATCCCTCATAACTCAAGCATATTCTTCAAGATATATGTCTCATTGTTCATCTGGAATAACGAGAATGGATGAGGTTGGGGTGCTATCATTTTCTATCTTACACCACAATTTATACATAGTTGTGCAAAGCAAATAACATGTCCTTCAATAGGACTTAGGGGATAATATAGTTGCAATAGTACATATTCTAAATATGACACATCGCTCCAGGCGTTTATCCATTGCAACATCTATGATGGTGTAACAAAAGTCCATCAAAGATCATAATCCATCAGGGATTTTTCATCGATCAGATATATCGTTATAATCTACCATTCTGGCATAATGGGGATATTTTGCCAGTAACACCTAAACCTTATAGGTTTCTGCCATCGGGGCTTTAGAGGATACCGTAATTCCACATCTAGTGGAAAATACCATGAGTAAAACTCGTGGAATGCACATGTGCTTATTCGGTGAACTTCAAATCCTTTGGTACCTCATCTTATACCTTTTTGGGTCTGTATGGGTCTTTATCCCTTTATAAGGATTATCAAACTTTGGTGTTTAACACAGACTTTATTTCTTCTGGAAGGTTCCAGCTGGGAACTATAATCTCAACTATGAGATATTCTCTCTACACTGGAGAGTGGTCATTCATCAGGAATGTATTATCCGGTATGAGATTTATATGTTGTATATTTATAATTCAAAGATATGAGTCCTCCTAGGATCTCATGATGGATCTTCAGAATCCTATTAACTGCATATTATAATTCATGCCATTTGCCAGATATATTACATAGCGGAACATTGTTTATTCAACACATATGTGGGATGGGTCTCTCACAAGACCACTTAAACCATCGCATTCACCACACATTATTTCAATAGTGCCCATAAATGTCCAAACTTCAAGCTCGTGACTTTTATTTTGCGATTATTGGTTCAGCCTCGATTGCATTTATCAATGACCCGATAAGAGAGCTTCAAGCACTCATGCCTAGGACTTTGTTTTGGATCCCTTTGCAATCTATAGAGGCAAGATAGGTGTCGACACATTTGTCTCCCACATTTAATAATGATCTTCGTCATTTCCCAAAACAAAAGATTCATTGTTCCGTATTCCCAGCACAATGATATTGCGCGCATTGCTAGGAATTTCATCATCAAGATGAACCTCTTCGTGAGGCAAATCACCAGCAGGGCGAGTCCATTGGAGGAGAGTTATTATAGACCACGTGAATCTGCAATCAGAATATATGCTTTGACTAAGACCAACGGATCATATTCGCAGGCGTCCCCGAGAATAGATCAAATGCCAATAAGTCAAATGTGGATATTATATTAATCCCGGGTATATCCACATCTACATTAGGTAGAAGCATTCAGACCAATATGGTTACTCCTCAACGATTTCTAGAAAACTCCATATACACAGGAGTACACACTGAACGACAGATTCAGTTTGGCTTTTGTGCGTTTAATAGAATATTGAGGCATTATACTATATGGGCATTCCTCCCCCTAATGCCGAGATGTTCTAAAAAGCATATAGATAAAATCCCCAACCACAATCATCCAGTTGTGGCCAATGTATGCTATTGTGGTGATTTATTTGGGAAATCTTACGCACATTACAGATAGGGGTTTTATGCAGTGAGCTTTGGACTTAGATTAATGTAGTGGCATGAATACTACATATTTGTCCTTCACATGAAGGGTTAGTCTCAACATCCAGTGAGACACACAACAACAAGTTGCTTCATGGTTACAATTCTGCAAAGTTATTGTTATTATTACCAAATGCACAGTCAATCATTAAGATTTAGACTAACATGCATAACACTATTTTATCCATAAGGCTTCTTCAGGGGCTCATGAATACCATTCGTCATTTGGAGCCATTAGTTGACTTCAGATCAACAAGTAAAATGACCATCAGGGTCTAACGCTCACAAAGACATTCACTGGTTGCATTGTGCTTTGAGGCACATAGGAAAATGTGTGTTTATATTGGTAGTAAAGTGCATGACATCATGCCAATGCTGCCAAGCAGAGACTTTTATATGCAGAGATGTATAGTCCAGCTCGTTTTATTATTGCCCATGGTTTACCCAATTACTCATACCGTTCCGAAATTGGGTATCGATTTATGCAACATTTTTAGGTGTTATAATTTTGAGAGAGAATTTATAACAATAGTTATTAATTTGTGGTGTTGCCAGCAGGGCAAACATTTCTCCTCATATTATATACCAAATTGTTCTATATAGCATTATTTCGATCTCTTCATTGTTCAGCAAAAAGAGAAGCTTTGGAATAGAACAGACAAGGCCAAGAATTCATTTTATCTGGGAAAAATCACCATATAACTAGCTTTTGATGAAGCAAATGATGATAACTGCTTGGCAAGAACGAAACAATACTGGTATCCGCCTAGGATCCATCTTCAACAACAGATAGTACTGCTCTCGTACGAAGAAATCACCAGGAGTGAGAGGATACAACAGGTCTCTATAAGATCTTCATATTTCTATCACAAATTATCATCACTAGTAGTCTAGTGGTCAAGACATATGACTCTTCTGGCTTCGAGGACCAAGGACATGTTAATGTCTAACTTAGCTTCAAGCTCTGTGGTGATGTGGGATTTCATAGTTATTTGTCTACTCTTCTCACTTCTGGTAGATCGGAGGTAGATAATGGTAAGCATGCCAAAGGGTGGAATTCAGTGTAGTTCGGCTACATAAACCTCAGGTATGTGTCCATTCAGGACCGACCTTTACCATTTAGTTTACAGTGTATACCAAATTGTCAAAGGACTATCCCGAGTCAATTCAGTGACTACAAGTATTTACAATTCCGAGAGATGTATGCGACACAAGCATAGAGGTCCTAGATAGAACGAGTAAAGTGGTTCGACAGGAACACACTATGGTTTTCACACCAACATAGTGAAAAAATTCTCAGAATAACCTTTCGATGTACTCGCAACTTCGTGTTGCTAGGGTACTAGCCATTTATCTCAAAGTTCGCTTCATGTCGTTCAACGACAAAGAGAGCAACGTGTCAACATTTGGTTGAGCAATGTATGACTGAGGTTTCTGATCTTAAATCATTTGGTAAGGTCATATTGCTTACTAATAAAATCTCAATTTGTGATGTCTTATGCCAAAAAGGCTTTCATGCATTATATTATATATCTTTGTGTTACTTCGGGTAAAACTTTATGCATGAGGAGAGAGCAAAGAATTATTTATTTGTGTTTCATAGGTATTTCATTAACTTCCCAGATCTTACAAGCACCATAGAGCTTGTCAAAGTTGTTATGGCCACTTGGCGATATATATAAATATATTAAGCCACACAACACATGTCAAACAAAATATAGAGCCAAACAAAATTATTTACGAAGGTTGCGCTATACCGTGACTTCAGGGGCTCGGATAATCCACCACATTCCGCGAGTACAAGCTCCAGCGTATCTGGCAGCAACACGGTTGCGGCCATCAGGGCTACGACAGTATAGCAAGCCTTCGTAATAAGCGCAACAGGCACAATTATGACTCGGTAATTGGGGTACACGATAAATCCATGCAACGTGCGCAACAGGCGCAATTTTGGCTCGCGTCAGACAGACAGTGCCGACAGGGCATGCAAAAAATACGTGACTCAGCGATGACGGTCTGACTCAACGGGAGCAATCCGATTAATGGAGAGCGCGACATAGCAATCACATGACGCAGCCAAGTTCGAACGGCATAAATACTGCGTCGTGTTGCCAGGGCGCAGCCAGTGCTCAGCCAATGCCATAACTCGATCGATTAATAATGTAGTCTGATCGACGTGTCTGAGTACACACTATACAATTTAATCGCTCGACGTGAGTCCAAAAGCTCAACATATCATAAATATTTAAAGCGACATAAAAATGCGCAACCTAACGTTCACATGTATTTCAAATAATTTTCTGCTAATTATGTATTATGGAAAATAAAAGCAGAAAATAAACATCATAATTAATGCATGAACATAACTCATTAGACGTAAAAAACATTAAATAATTTTCTACTATAGGAAATAAGTAATTGAAGTAGAAACCGTAACATAAAATATGTATTCTATTTCAACCGACATGCACTTGCATGCACGCAAGAGCAAAAATGGTGCACATGCATGCCCACGCAAGAGCAAAAATGGTGCACGTGTATCTCACGCATGTCAGGAACGGCTCCCAGGTCGTATCACAGGCTCGTAGCCACCCAGTCAATGACCACACCTGACAATACCGTATGGATCCGGAATTGGCACGTACGAAAGGTTCTGCGTCAATTTCGCATCAATCGGAACTGATCACGCTTACTCTCTAACATTTGCAGCCTCCATGACCGCGAAAATGTGGGAGCACCATGGCCGTCCAAGGAGCCCGTCGCGGCACGCGGGCTTGCAATCCATGTTCTATGCCGAGCGTAGGATCACGGGGCTCTTCGAGGCTACGGCGCGACGCCTCCATGCTCCTGCGTTACTTGTAGAAGGGGCAGATCGCCGGTAGTGGCTATGGCGCGACGTGGCTTCCGCGGCTTCCGGCGCGACCTCGGCATGGCGTGCGGGCGTTTTGTGATAGAGTCGAGCACTGGCAATTGGGCAACAGGCCCTTGGCGACAGCGGTGACGACCGCACAGGCTGAGCACCTCGACGGTGAGTCCATGACGCGCGGATCACAACGCGTGCACCAGCAGATCAAGAACAATATATCTAATCTACAAGCCATACCGGTCGATTGCATAGAGGAAAAATCAAAGTCTGTCGCGTAGGACAGTTCGGTAAGGCCGGAGGACCTGCCGGCTTGACGAAGAGTTGATGCAGATTTGATCTCGCGGTAACGTCGAGGTAGAGCGTGCTGATAACATGTTGAGAACTACGTTACCACGGATCACCAGATCCGCTCCCTTCCCTCCCGTCAGCAGTAGAGGCGCAAGAAGCTGTAGAGTATCCGTCTCCCTTCCTATAAGCACGACAGTGGAAATACACGAGACACATGATATAGGGTTGGGCCTCTGGTCTCTTTCTCTTCTCTGTATTATGAGGTGGTGTACAAGTTCATTATATAGACATGTGAGACCCCTCAGGGGCAAAGCAGGTATTTGCCCATATAACCCTAACTAGGTTACTTAACAATTTTGTGCTGCTCCTCAGCATGCATGGTTGGAGGGTGTAACAGCATTCGATCTTCCCTCGCTCGAATGCTTCCTAGCTTTCTCATCAAGGTACGCCGCGCGTGTATATATGTATCGAAAATTACGTGAAAGTTACATGAAGGATGCGTTATTACTGGACAAGACTCTGCAGCCGGCAGCCCCGGCCTGCTGTGTGAAGATTTTGACAGATCCTAGCTCAATGTGGAATGGTTTTTTGAGAAGCTAGTGAGTCCTAGCAATCAACCTCTTGACTGGTTGACTGACCTGCCTTAATATGTAAATCCTATTCTTATTCCTACAAGTATCTTTTGAAAGATTTGATTGGCAGATTCTCGAGATCAATGAAGTCGTTATATGCACCTTGCTTGCTGTCGACGTCGCGACGGAACGGAAAACCATGAGTGTGGTAGCATGTATATGATGCATCTCTCTTCAACGTAGTATATATGCACGTGCGCGATGGATATACACACATGTGATCCGAACCATGGCGAACGCCCAACCGCCCTCTAGCTAGCTAGCTTCTTCAATTCCTTGATCCGATGTGGCCCAAGTCTACGCGCGGATATCTGAACGGGAATCTATGCGTACAAATGAGGATTCGGTCATGGAAAGAGCAGGCACAGTGGAATGAACGACTTGCAATCCCATTATTCCATGCTGCTACTGCGACAGGGATACGCGCGCAGCGCGTCCATGGTCCGCTTACGCCTTTGTGCTTGCTCTAGTCTTCTAGCTGGTCCTGCGCATGCGCACGAGGGTTCATACACTCGGCTCCAGACCTTCGATCGTCTTGCTGCGCCTGCGCGGGACAGGAACCGTGCCTGCCTGACTAATCCAGCATGGACCGGTCGATCGGTTACGCTACAGGCGGGTCAGCAGGTCGCGGGAAGATCAGCTAGGCTAGGCCAGTTTCAGTTCGTCGTTTGCTCGTGCTGGCGCTGGTTGGCCGGCCGGTCAATTTGAGTTTGCCCGTCGCCTTCGTCCGGTCCTTCCAATGTAATTCCCCTCGATCACCATCTATATATCGCGTGGATAGATTCCCAGCAGATGGCATTCGTCTCTCTCTCTCTCTACCTCTCGATATCGCCCGCGCGCGACTAAATTTCCGTCGCGTTCCAACCGTGGCTTCCTGTCTGCTGCTGCTACTAGTAGTTGTAGTGTAGCCGTGCTAACGACCGGTCCTATATATATATACAAAACACCATAAATTTTATACAAGTTAAAACGAACAATAAGATTCATTAAGATTCATATCTTATGTTATCCGGTACATAGCAAGTGTCCTTATATATTTTTTTAAAAAAAAATAACGTCATGTTTAGCTGTCAAGTATCCCATCCATCCGAAAATAAAATCCGTTTTATTTTCTTTAATTCTGGACTAAAGAAACATAGCTAGTTCTTTAATTCTGGTCTTGAGCAAAGAGACTTAGATTAGATATGAGTGGGGTGTGGCCGTACGTAGGAAAGAAACTTTGAGTATATGAATAGAGATAGAGACAACACTCGTTTGGTCACGATCGATCGTCCGGCCGCGCGCGCGGATGTTGTTGATTACCTTATCGGGATGACGGAGGACGGTGGCGTCACTCTTGCTTGGCTATATCTGCGCTGCCAAGTGCCAACACGCCACCCGCTGCGACCGTCCGTGTCCAATATGTAGCTGCCGTGCTGGCATCGGCTTTTACTGGATTATTTGTTGCAATTGGCACGGTAGGGTTCTGCTGGATTTTTCGTTCCGCCCAGTGTATACATATCAGCTAGGCGCCGCGTGAGGGACGTTCGGTTGACACGGAATAGAAGACCGGAACTGTTCCTACTCAGATTGTTTCTCTAATTTGTATACGTTTTGATCAACAAAAAACAATTCTTGGTGCATTCCTGCAGAAACGACGAAGGGCCCTGAACCAAGTATGAACTGCCACGGATCGGAGTCGCCGCTCAAATCAAGCAGGAGACAATAATCGTCTTGAGCGAAAGTTAATTTCAGACCTCGATCGCATTCACGTGAGCAGGGACAGGGAGACGGGACAAGCAGCAGAAACTACCTTGCAGCTGGTGCCTATGTAACTACAAATATGTGGCAAATGGGGACGCAATCTCTTGGACCAGAAATATTTGAATAGTTTAAAATGGACATAGGCTATATATGCAATAAGTTGGGTTAGTGATTTTTCTTACCGTGTGTGTCTTCAAAAGTCTTTTCTTTAACACACTCTCTAAATTCTCATTTACGTACGTACGGAGTCATTTCAATATAGATGACTCTATATAGCTTGTACTTGGTGTTTGCATGCCCTATTAGCTAGCTAAAGTCTATTATTATTATGAGTGAGAGGACTAATTAAGGAATTCATATATACTCCTCCCAGTGAAATAGATGGCCTATGCATGTACTCGTGTGTCGTGTCATCATTGATTATTTTAGTATATCGTCATATGCAGTCGAGAGGACTGATGACGTGAATGGTATACTACACGTACTCAGTATACTGTTCCCCAAAGGGCTGGGCCGATTTAGGAATTAGGATATTGGCCTAATGATTGATTAATAGTAGTACACTACTACATATATCGACAGTTGAATGTTGAATATATATACATATAAAAGGCATGTACGTGCGCCTTAATTAACGGTAAGATCATGTGTAATTAATCGCATTCATAATTGATGATCATTGATAGCGAGAGTAGTGTGAACATATAATGATACGGGTCAGAGAGAGAAGATAATATATGAACGTACGGATGCACCTGAAACACGGTGCAGTTGTGTCTGTGTACTATTTATATATGCCGTAGATCAAAGTCATCGGGTTTAAACAATTAGTTTGTGAACATAGAGGCGGTAATACGGACCAGAGACTCGCTCGCTCGGAGAGCACAAAATATGTATGTACAACATGATGTCAGCATGACAGCACGGACACATGCACGCAACCAGCAAGTCGTACGTCTTCCGACGATCAGGCCGCGCGCGCTTCATTCATTTCCATCATCTGATCGAGGTTCGATCGTGAGGTGAGAACTGAAATCGACAGACATTGTACTGTATGTAGCTGGAGATTAATTTGCTTGGCGCGGAAAAATCGCAGCGCACACGCGCGTTCGATCCCATGCATGTTTCTCTCTAGTACTACTCCAAAATGTGAACATGCATGCGCTGACGACACGTCGATGATCCCATCGGATGTCAACGACCCCATGTTTCCCAACGAGGACATCTAGATCTACTCTACTACCGATCGTCCTCCTCTCCCGCGCGCGTGGATGGATCGATCGGAGTCGTGCATGGACCGCAAGAGAGGCAAAGACCGGCGACTCTTGCTTGCTTGGTGTTGGTGGGCTCGTACATACGCGACAGTAGTGCTCATCGTCCTCCCTGCTAGGTCCTCCACGACCACAAGCATGAGTAATAATCAAACGAAAGCGGTAGCTAGCATCGCCTTGATTGATGATGCATGTCAACATCTCTCCTGCGCCCCTTTCTTCCAGGAACCTTCTGTCTTGCGCATCAATGCAAGGCCCGGCCCCACGTCGATCTCATCTCACACCACCAGCTCTCGCAATCCACGCTCAGCGAATTAAAGGAGCCGCCGTCACACTCACACAGTAGAAAATTAATTGCGGTATGTATAATTCTCCATCGGCTCGAAACAACAACAACAAAAAAAAACCCCGCATGTGCCCCAATATAGTCCCCTCCTAGAAAAACCACTGCAGATTCCCGGAACCCGCAGCAGCACAGAATCAGATCTCGTCTCATCAGCCAGGAACAGAAGCTATCACCTCACCTGCCCCTGGAATGGAAGAGGGCAAAAAGAAAACAGGTTCGGAGCGCGCACAGGCGCAGCCTATATAAAGCGCGGGCAACCAGAGACCCGGCCACCATGCAGGGGCGGCAGCTGCTTTATTTATTTGGTTCCAACCAACCAGCAGCATCAGCAGCGCGCAGCTTCACATTCACTTGATCCAGCCGCCGCCATCATATCATCGATCGCACGCACGTACGTACTATACGTTCAACGGATAACAACAAGCTAGCTGAGAACATGGACAGCAATAAGCGGCTGGGCCTGGGCGTGCAGCACGGGCACCACAGCCACAACGGCACCATCGCCAAGCCTCCGCCGGCGCACCACCACCACCACGCACGGAGGAAGCAGCCGAGGCAGAACGGCGGCGGCGGCGGCAAGGGGATCAAGGTGGTGTACATCTCCAGCCCCATGAAGCTCACCGCCAGCGCCGAGGAGTTCCGCGCCGTCGTGCAGGAGCTCACCGGCCGCGATTCCAACGTCGCCGACCACGACCTCGACCTCGACGACGCCGCCTGCTACAGCTACTCCCCCTTCCAACGCGTCGTCTCCCCGACGGCGACGCCGACGGCGACGGCCGCGGCGGCGGTTGCTGATGCGGCGGGACCCCGCGCTCTGTCGCCGACGACGAAGAACGCCGGGCCGGTCCGACGACGAACGCCCGAGTATGATGGCGCCGCCGTGGCCGAGCCGCCGCCGCCGCCGTTCCAGGGCGTGTACGAGTACGACGACGACCACCAGACTGCAGAGAGCTTGCTTTACGGCCAGGACTACTGGTAGTAGGAGCAGGAACTTATCCTATATGCTGAACCTCAACGTACGGCGGGAATTTTCTCCTACGATATGGTTTCCGATTTCACGACGGAAACACAGTAGGTCGAGCACGCGTACGTACGCCGTGTAGATTTGTACGTAGCGTGTATTATTTATTTACATAAGGTTTCTCTGTACGTACGTGCGCGGTCCTTGTTTCTCTATAGGCTGCACCGATCCATCCATCATATCTTTGTACTTGGTATGAAAAACAAAAATATGTTAGCAGTTAATATTTGGCTAGATGCATATATACATATTTTTTTGCCTCTTGCTCATCAGCACATCATTCCGACATCCAAACAAAGTTCAACGGAAGTGCCGCGCGTGCTGCCGCCAATAATCAAGTGTCATATCTTGCTGCATATGAGCTCACGGCGGCATGCATCACAATCTTCTATTTACTTTAAAAGAGAAGAAAAGAAAAACTGTAGAATCTTGATGTCTTCTAATTTATATCCTCCATATCATATTTCCTTATTATTAAAGCAGAAAGAAAATCTGCTCCCACATGCGTCCACGTCGACAAATTTTTTTGACCGTTTGATCATGGATCATTGGTTCACATTCTCTCCCGTGCAACCGTGTGTAGATGATTCCAGGTGCTTCTCTCCTCGCATCGTCTCCGCGTCTCCATCCTGCACACCTCGCGCTCCCTCCTCCTCCCAAACCCCACCCGCCCCCGCTTGCCCGCGGCCCCGGCGACAGTCGCTTTGGACTCCAGTTCCCTCCACCGCCGCTCCAAAGGTCCAGGTAAGCGCGCTCCCTCCCCCTCCACCCCCATCCTCCCCCGCCCATCCGTAGCTCCGGTGACAGCCGCCATTGCTTCGAGCTCCAGATCCCAGCGCCAGCGCCCCAAAGGTCCAGGTAAGCGGAGGCGGCTCTTCCCCTCCCCCCATTCATTTTCCTTGCTTGGGTTCGTCGTCCCCTCCTCATTCCCCTTCCCGATGAGCTCTCTCCCCATTGCTAGGGTTCGTCGTGCTGGGGTTGGAGTAGACACGGCGGCGGCGGTGGCTCTTCCCCTCCCCCCCTCATCCGTTTTTCCTTGCTGCCATTTAGGGTTTAGGGTTGGTTCTTCTACATTTCAACCTCGAGGTATCAATGATTCTGAGGCATACGACATATTTTTTGCGGTACGACATGTAGCAACTACAAACCTGTTTGGGATTGTTGTCTTTTGGGTCTGGCTTGTTAGCAAGTACGAGTAGCATTTGTGTTAGAAAAATACAAGAAAAAAAGATCTCTTAAGTTCTCAACTTTTGCTTGATCTTGTGTGTTAGACTGTTAGTGTTCATATGGCGCATCCCAAATATTCCTGTCCTGTAATTGAACACAGACAGCCCAAATATTCCTCCTGTAATTGAACACAAGAATATGTTTAGTTGATGGTCTGGTCATGGAGCTCAAATTTGGTCCAATATGAATTATGATACTTACTGTGTACTCTAAATATTTATGTTTAATTTTTGCAAAAAAAAAACTGTTCGTTTCAGACATGGATGCACCCGATTTTCCCTGCCCTCTTCTATGCCTGTGAAAGAGTCATCAGGAAATTTCATGAGAACAACTACCATTCAGGTATTGTGAGGTAAGCTATTGAACTATATTGATTTGGCTCATTCAGAGTTTCAGATTGTCAGTTATTAATCAAATACTATTATGTACATGCAAACAGCAATTTATCTGGGAGATGTGCTCTCTATTCACATGAAGAAGCCACAGGGTTTCATGTACAAGAGTGGACCGCATTTTTTTTGTAAAATACCAAGTCTTGCCTTTCGACTGGTATCATTTTTATTAATTATTGCACACATATCCAAGAAGTAATTTATCTGTGGTTCTTGCTTACAGTTTTCCCATATATGCAGGCATCCCTTCTCTATAACTCTAGCACCAGGAGATAACGAACTACTTGACTATGCATATCCGCATGCCGGGTGACCGGACATCCAAACTTTCGATTCTCTGAGATTTTGAACTTTGATGGCAGTGAAAGGGATCAGGCTCCGAAAACAGGGAGCAAGAATATGTGTTGTCTTGCAAGTCCTCTTTCACGAACGAGTTGCTTCTTTTATTTTTTTAAAACATCTAAATATCCATTCAAAATAATACACATTACTTCACTTTGTTCTTCATGTTATACAGTTCACTAAGTCAAAGGGACCTTGTGACTCCTGTGTTTCCATGCTTTACTATTGAACAATGAACATAACTGATTTGCAATGATTTAGAGAATGTTGTAGGATTTTCCTCTTCTACCTAAACTAAATTCACTCCATCCTTCACATGTTCAATTACTCCATATGCACATTTTTTGTAACAGATATATGAACATTTTTATAACAAATAAATTTGGCAACATCAAGTGTAAAAACTTGCAATGTCATACTGTCTGCTAACAAATTGTAAAACTTGCAGTGTCGTCTTATTTTGTGTCCTCCTTTTCCTTTTTTGGTCCCCGGCACATGCTTCACATGATCTGTTACAAATTCGTGGTTGGTCAATCCGTTGTTCCCCACATATTTTTTTAAAACTTCTTTACCGTGAAGAGTCCTTTTCTGTCCTATTTTATTTGGTTTTACCCACACTGGTTTCGGTTCCCTGCTTTTCCTCAGTTCCTGTTTTCAATCCCACTCGATTATGCCCAACTTAGTTTGAATTCACAGTTGTTTTCAATATGGTAAGGAAATGTTTGCTACTTATTAGATTGCAGCCACAATTTTGTCCACATGCTCTCGCTTCCAAATTTTGACCCTTTTTCCACGGTTTTCAATACGGTAAGGAAATGTTTGCTACTTATTCCCTGGTGTCCATTATCCAAAGTATGGTTTCTAGGCCAAATTTACATAGGAAAGAAGTGAGTAAAAAGAAGGAAACAAATCCTTTCAGTTACTTGCTGTTTGATTTACTACCATGTCCTTCTATTCCACATGTAGGATCTGTTGTTCTTTTTTTTTCCACGCCCCCCCGGCATATGTCTCACTAGAAATTTTACAAATTTGGGTTTAGTGTTTATGGTACAGAAAAGGTATGTTTTTTTACACCATCAAGCTATTGATTCTTTGTCACTTTAAATTGCTATTGATGTGTAAAAAAGAGTTGATTATATGTTCTACATAAGTTGCTAGAATCCTTTGTGGCTACAAAAGAATTGAATCAATTGATTATATGTTCGTTGAGGAGGTAAACTAAAATTAGTTTTAAGCTGCTTCCATTTGCACTGGTTGTCCGCTACATGGTGAGTAGTGATTTTACAGTTACCTTTCTCGAACTAAGTTTAAATGCTCCGCGCCTTATAGGTACTGTTTGTTTCTGCTCTTTTATCGAAGCACGTGGAGTGATACCTCTGCACCTCAATGGCTTTATCGGCGAGGCTTCGTTGCTGAGGTAATTAGCATTAGTTTCCTTCGTGCTGGTTGTTCACTAATAAACTAATGTTTGATGTCGTGTTCGGCCCTAGGATTCTTACCAGTGCGTCTATGTGTTCCACCAACAATCTAATTAGCACATACTTAAATCTGCCATCTATCCACGCATTGGATATACTGCATTATGCACGCTTGCTAGTTTAAAGTGTGATTTAGTGTACAGAATACGATACAGAGCTTCTTATTTAAAAATATTTGTAACTATAACAAATCAACTCTTAGATATACAACCTAATGAAATATATTCAATAGGCTCGATGTGTTCTAGCACATTCCGATGTGCCACGCAGTGCAGAGGTAAATTCAGTGTACTTACATGCTTAACTTCTATATATACTAATGAAGATAGATATCTGTATACTGTTAATGCCTCTACAACAAATGGTAAAAACATGTTTTCCATGTTAAACACCTACAAATTCCTCGGTACAAAAGTGCTATCCCACTTTGGACTACCATAGTAAGATAGCAATGTTTATCTTATCGTTCACAAGTCGTCCACAAAGACATGGATCAGCTGACCAAGCTCGAACTACCATCACCTCCAAAAAAGTAAGTGTTACAAGATATTACTTAGAAAATGAGAACAACGTCTACCCGTCAATTTCACAGCCGCGACTTCTATTCCATACTGATACAATAACAATGCATACATGATGAAGCATACCCAGCTTAACAAAGAGCTGCCGTATTCTATGGGTTCAAAAAATGAAGACTGCTAGCTCACCATGAAGCACTTGAAGGTATAACACCGTCTACAATCCTTTGCATACTATCCTCATGTTTTCCTCTTATTCTCCTTTGCACCTGTTACATATTTAACACACTTTCAGCATAAATAATATTACTCCTTTTCTCATGTATGCACAGGTATTGGTTTTTTGCAAGCATTAGAAGAGCTCCAACGGTTTTTAATATAAAAGCCTTTTGTGTACATATGAACCCACTGTTGGAGCATTTCTAAAACTGTATTGACTTATGCAACCTCTAGAAACACACTATTACTGCATATTGAGTACGCTACTTAAATGCTACTTACTATATATTGTAATTTCATTTGACACTACAACTGCGGTTAGCAACCAAATTCAGCTATAAATTTCATAAGCATGTGGCGCCTTTTGCTTACATCATAGCTTGTTTCCATGCTTATTTGCTTCATAACATCTCTTATACATGTTCATGTACACTTTCTTTACATTAAACCATGTTAATGGACCCAGCACGCGCGCAAGGCGTGCAAAATACACTAGTATATATATATTCGCGCACCGATTGATGGAAGGGGATAGCTAGCTATATATAGCGATACGCGCAACTGGGTTGTAGTATGTTAAGCAATTTCTTTTGTTTGACGTTGAATCTGTGGCATCAACCGTCTAGCAGGATGCATCCCGCGTAGCACGATTTATACACCGCTCACCAGAGTACTCTCCTAGCTAAACAATCTACGGATGCTACACTCACAAGATTAATATGCATGGTTTAAGTTTATGACGAGTGATTGTCAACGAAATAGCGTATTGGTTGAGTCACATGGACTAATTGAGGCATGAGTGTGTGCAGGGCCGTCTCTAAGTTTTTTGGGCCCCGGTGCAAAACATAAAAATAGGCCATGGGATCTATAATATATATAGATAAAAACAATCTAAAATATACCCTTTTATATTTGATCTATTCTCGTATTCTTGTCCTCTCATATTATCTATTTTGAAGTCAAGATTTTACAAAACAATAAACAACTTTTGTCTTTTTATACTATTTACTAGGTATGTGCCCGTGCGTTGCCACGAAAGTTAAAAATTAGTATAAAACATAGATACAGAACGACAAACATTGCTATGATATGCAAAATCCGAGTGACAAAATATCACTGTAACACTAAAATCATATTAACGATATAAATATGTAAGACAAGGACAAAAGAATCCTAGGTAGATACAAGTGTGTTGCAACGGGAAAAATAGTGCAACAATATCATGTATGGCCATGTGTTGTGTTGTTAATCAAAATTAAGTTGTCTCTAGAAGACTTTTTTGAAAACTGCAAGAAAACATCTGGTCTTTCATCACTAGATACAAAGTTGAGAACGTGAGCCACAACAGAAGCATCAGGGAATAAAGGACATTAATTAATAACATTATATACAACGGTTAATAACACACGTTTGTCAAGCAAGCGCCGAGAGAGACCACTCTTCTAGTTGGCACATCCGCTCCCCGCCCGCCTACGAGTTGGATTGGTTAGAAGTTGGCTTCAGCTTCACGTCCACCGTGCCCTCCTGCTTCGCCGAGAGCGTCTCCATTCCCGATAGGGTTTAGGTTTTTCTGAGCAGTTGTTATCAGTAAACTAACAGGAGTTGCTTCAGTAAAGCAAGAACATAGTAGTTATCAGTAAACTAACAGGAGTCCCTTCAGTAAAGCAATATCATATTTGCACATCAGTAAATTATTGTGACGCAGTATAAATATAAAATGATTTATGTACAACACGAAAAAACTGAGCAAAACAGCATTACAAGTGGTTTATTCACAATAGCACAATAATTGCAATACCATTAAAAACAAGAAAATCTGAAAAGGGAATACAATATGTTCGAAGTCATGGTTGTTGTTACCTAGAAGATTTCAGACAGTCTTTGTATAGATGCTTTCGCTTGTTCAGCTTGAAGTTCCTTTCGATGTCGTTTCTATAGGTAATTGGACAAAAAAATAAGAAGAAATAAGTAACAATAAAAAACAATAGGTATCATATTGTTTGGTGATGTGCAAATTAGATTAACATGGGGAAATAAAAGAATGAACAAAGCCTCATCTGAAGGTAAGTAATGGCTTTTGTAAAAAACAAAGCCTCATTAAAAGTTAAGTAATAGCATCCTCGTGGCAAATCATCTTCTCAACATAGAATTTTTCTAAACATAACAGTAAACTAAATTGGATAACAAAGAACACAATATATTTCTGTTTTATGAGCTTAATCTTAGTTTCAATGTTGAATTTAGTGTTCTGCAGACATAGGTATTATACTGTTTCGATTGAGGCACATGCAAACATAGAAGGCTCATACTGAACCCCAATGTGCATGTCTCCAAAACAGTACCTAGAGGAACTCAGTTTACATGGGGAAATCTTTTGGTTTTAAATAACCTAGTTGCCAAATCATCTCTGCAATGCATTTTGTAATAACAAAGCTTCATCTGAAGGTAACTAAATTCCTTCAGTAAAGCAATATCATAGTAGTTATCAGTAAATTATTGTGACACATTATAAATATAAAATGATTTATGTACAACACGAAAAAACTGAGCAAAACAACATCACAAGTGGTTTATTCACAATAGCACAATAATTGCGATACCATTAAAAAAACAAGAAAACTTGAAAAGTTACAATACAATATATTCGAAGTCATGATTTATGTTACCTAGAAGATTTTAGACAGTCTTTGTATCGATAATTTCGCTGGTTCAGGTTGAAGTTCCTTTCGATCCTGCAAAATTTCTATTTGTAATTGGACAACAAATAAGAAGAAATCATAATAATAAAAACAATAGGTATCATATAGTTGTTGTCTGCAAATTAGTTTAACATGGGGAAATCTGCAGACAACAACTATAATCATCACAGGAGTTGCTCAAATCACATGTTTTGGTCACTGATTCATATACTAATAGGAGTTGCTATTAGTAAAACAGAAACTACATTACCAGGTGCCAAAATATGTCTGTTAAAACTGCAGTACAAAGTTCATTTAAATCCAAGATACATATTGTTTAAGTCTGCAAAACTATGCATCAGTATTTTAAACAGTACAAAGTTCATTTAAACAAAAATCTGATTCAGTTCACCCAAAAGATAGTAATAGCAATAGCTATCAGTAAAACAAAAACAGTAAACGACCAGGTGCCAAAATATGTCTATAAATACTGCAGTACAAAGTTCATTTAAATAAAAATCATTTTATCTCAGATTTTTTCGTGTTGTAAATTTAAATAAAAATCATTTTATCTTAGATTTTTTCGTGTTGTAATAAACCTTTTGGGTGAACTCAACTGGGCATCTGGTCGTGTATCAACAAACAGTAAATACACATTTTGTCAGATATATTTAAACAAAAACAGTGGTTGGATGCATCAGTAATTTAAACAGTCCAAAGTTTATTTAAACAAAAACTGTAGTACAAAGTTCACCCACATTTAGTCTGACAAAATCAAGAACAAAGTTCATGCACCGTTTGGGGAACAAGATTTGGATGCATACTTGTGCTTTGGAATAGTCGAGATACCTTTCTCTTCTCTACATTGCTCTTCCTTGAGGGCCTGTCTCCTGGGCATCGCCGTGCCCCGGAGGCCGTGGACGAGATTGGCGGCGTGGCCGTGGAAGTCCAAGGAGCGCTTCTTAAACCTTGTGTACCGGCGGGAGAACCAAGCGGCGATGAGCTGTCGGAGAGTGACTGTTCCAAAAGAGAACAACATAATGGAAGCCAAATCTAATTTATAAGAAAACAAAATGCAGAACATCTACCAAGTACAGGTGGACCCAAGTATTGCAGTACACACTGAAATTGGATGCCTCTGAACATCCATAATTGAGCATAACTGATATAACTACATTCAATTTGGCATATCCTTTTGCTCCCACATAGAACTAAGTAAAATCTTGGCAACCATGAGGACCGAAAAAACACAGTACAAGTTAAAAATGATGTCACAGACAGGAAAACATGTCTCTAATGCATATAATAAATGACTGAAGTTTGCTTACCTTCGCGATTCTAGTTGGTTTTAGAGCTCCTTGCATGTCTTGCTTATTTGCAAAAATCAACAATGAAGCTCCAGCTAGTCTCTGTTAAAATCAATACAGTAAGGATCAACAATAGAACACTTCCTAGATAGGTAAACCTTTATCCTACAGTGTCAAAGAGACAGCTAGTCTCTGTCAAAGGGATTTGGTAGATCCATAAGCAAACTTACCTGTTGCTAACAGTAAATAGCTCCTCATTTTGATTCATTGCAACATGGTCAAGTGGGCAGTACTTTGCTCCAGTTTCCTAATCATGCAGAACTGCATGCCGATGGCTGAAAGTTCCTCTTTCCACATCTTGTCCACTTAGCCTAACATGATTGCCTTCCACTATAAGTGTTGCAAAGGCCAGGGCTTCGGCAACAACCCAATCAATTCCTTGACCACTCTCTATCATAGCTGCACGCAGCTAAAAAATCTTCTTCACTGCTCTGTGTGGTTTGAAGTTTTCAGGTAGTGTAGTAATTGCCTGACCTACACGTTTCAGTATTTTAGGCTTCACCCTGCATAAATGGCATTTCAACATCCAATAGTTGATTAGGAGACACTAAAGTGAAATCAACAAAGACAGTGTTCTTACCCAGTGTTGCGAACACGTGATATTTGCTCTGGTGACTTAAAGCCAGTCCAGTAAGCTGAGAGCCAATCCCTCTTGTTGGGAACGTAGTCTTTGCTCTTAGCAAACTCTTCGTTCAAGATTTGGTTCACCTTGTCATGGATCCTCTGGACATCTTCTTTCATGACTTCACTCGTTCCTAGCATTTTCTGCTCGTAAAGCTTCAATGAGCTGGGATGGTTCTTAATCACCTGTCACAGATAATGCTCATCGGTCATCAGGGTTCAGCAACGCGCTAAACACAGTGAGAATGGAGGGGGAGATAGAGAGAACAAGATATGTTTTTATTTCTTTTGTTAGTTCTAAAACAACCAACTTAATTAGCTTTCCTCCAAGAAACAACAAAACAGAACAACATAAGAAATTGGACAATGAGTTAGCAGAAATATATGCACAGCGCAGCTAGCTTATAAAAAATAAGAGTGAATTAAGAGCTCCAAATGTAGCAAGTACCAACTTATGGGAAAATGTAAAAATAACATACAAAAACAATACAAACCAATAGTGATAGGGTTACCTAATACATTTTTTGGCTGTGTGAGACAGAGTGGCGCCAGACTTTTCACTCCGGTGTGGTGGTTGATCTGATTTGCCTTGCAAATGCCCGATGGAGGACGGTGATCCTCCCACTGCCAGTTCCCGGTCCTAGACTGACAGAGAGAGGAATGGAGATATGTTTTAGATGTACGGGCACGGGGATTTCCAGCACCGAACGACGAGCTTCCAAATTACCTAGACATGTTGCAGAGGAAGGGGAGGTCGAGGACGGAATCACTGTGGCATGCTCGACGACGGCGTGGAGCTTGGCACCGGGCACCAGCGGCCGGACGCTGTTGATCTAGGCGCAGAAGCTGCAACAGGCTCTAGAAGCTGAGATTCCAACTTTTAGAAACTGGAGACCGTAGATTCCGTCGATCTGGGCGAACCTTCCATGGAGAGCGCGGCGGAGTTGTAGCAGTAGCAGTTTGGCTTTGGCGCAGTCCTGGAGGCCGAGCTCGCGGCCAAGAAGACTGAGTTCCAGAGGTGCAGGGACACCGCAGAGCGGCTGGAGGCTGAGAACGGGCGGCTGTGCGCTGAGCTCGACGCTGCCGCGCTGGAGGTCACGAGCAGGAAGCAGAGGATCGTTGAGCTGGAGAAGGATATGGTGGAGCTGAGGATGCGGCAGCGGACGCCGACGACTGCTCCTCATCCGCTTCGGCGCCGAGCGAGCGTCTCGAGAGCTCCAGCGCTGCACCAAATGTTAGAAAGTTAGGCATTTTTAGTTTTAATTTAATCCAGAAAAACAGTGCGATATATGTGATGACATGTATGTGCATGTGTGTATAACTACTCGCAAAAGCAGTAAATAGCAATAAAACATGCACAAATACGAAGAATAGAGTGTACCCAGCGGAGGGACCGATGCTCAAGGCATCAGTGGCTCCATTCACACGAGTCATCTCGTGTGTTTGTTCGATGTAGCCGTACGAAGTCGATGCAGGAAGGTGTACGCAGTGCAGTCCCTCGAACGGTCGCCGGGAAGAAGAGGAAGCAGATCACGCGAGCAGTCGCGAAGACGCTCCCCAAAAATCTGATCGCCCGCACACCCGTGCAAGTGTATCTCTGCGGTCGGTGATTTCGGAGGCCTGCTCTCCCACTCTCTCTGTGCTCGCAGAAGGTGGGACGGGAATGTGTTGCTTGCAATTCGCGTGAGGTGATTCGCGCAACCGTTTGAAAGGAATATTCGGACCAAGGTCCGATCTACCACGAGCCACGAGCCACGAGCCACGGCCACGGCCCGGCCCGGCCCGGCCGGCCGGCGGCGGCGGCGGCGGCGCGCGCGCGCGTGTGACAGTCCTTCATCCTTTTCTCAACTTCTCAATAGATGCACCAATGGTCCACCTATTTAAGTTGATTGATTTGTCCTTTGAACTTCCAATATGGTACTAAATAATTAGTACACCATAGCATTAAAGTGGGCCATTAGCATTGACTATTATTGAATATTAATTTGGGCCAAGCCCACATTAATCCAACAATCCCCACCAAATGCTAAGTCACACTAAAAAGCTCTCATCATCTCAAACGTTTGATATACTGGTGTTTCGATGGAGACTGTTAAGTTGAACATCCACCTAGAACTTAGACTACACTTGACCACAACTGCACAATGGACTAGGCCTTGAATTGGCAGTTTTGCGTGGAATGAGTTTCATCTAAACTCTTTACCAGTACTAGATTGCTGAACGCATCCCCTCTGGTTGGAGCATATAAGTCAAACTCCATAGCCTTTCATGGGTATCTAGAAACCACCCAGATCTCATAAACTGTGACTAGCAGTTAACCCATATAGGTATGTTCCTCTAAAGATGTTCTGTAGGACAACATCTTTGCTTCACAAAGCCACTTGGAACATATTAAGGTGTAAACACCAACCTACCTTACAGTAAGGAAAGATATGCATCTGAAATGAGCCTTATTAAGGGTCTTTCCTCTCAGTCTACCACTAGCTTGTTTCACCATTCTAATTCACGGGATCTCCGATCACATAGAACAGGTTACCACTATGATAAACTTTAGGTGGGTCTCATGCCCATCTCACTTGATGCACTATCTATCACACTACGTGATAGTCCCTTAGTAAATTGATCTGCCAGATTTTTAGACGTATGGACATAATCCAACGCTATTACTCCGGAGTTTCTCAATTTCCTGACAGATTTCAAACGCCTCTTTATGTGCCTTGTCGACTTCATATTATCCTTAGAACTGTTTATCTTAATTATCACAGTCTGATTATCACAGTTCATGGAAATAGCCGGCACAGGTTTTTCAACCACCGGTAAATCCATAAGGAGTTCACGAAGCCACTCAGCCTCAACTGAAGCGGTATCTAATGCTGTGAGTTCTGCTTCCATAGTCGACCTCGTTAAGATGGTCTGCTTGCAAGACTTCCATGAAACAGCACCACCTCCAAGTGAAAACACATATCCACTTGTGGCATATATCTCATCAGCATCAGATATCCAGTTTGCATCACAATAACCCTCCAGTACTGTTGGGTACCCGGTATAATGGATGCCTAAACTCATAGTACCCTTTAGATAGCGCAAAACTCTCTCAAGAGCACGCCAGTGATCATCTCCCGGATTTGAAACAAATCGACTAAGTTTGCTCACAGCAAATGAGATGTCAGGCCTCGTAGCGCTAGCTAAGTACATGAGTGAACCAATTATTTGGGAATATCTCAATTGATCCCTAGCTATCCTTCGATTTTTCTTTAATAGCTTACTAGGATCATAAGGCGTTGGAGCAGGTTCACATTCGCTAAAACCAAAGCGACTCAAAACCTTTTCCACATAATAGGATTGCACAAGTGTGATCCCACCAATGCCTTCTCTCAGTAGCTTAATGTTAAGAATAACATCAGCTTCTCCCAAATCTTTCATTTCAAAATTATTAGACAGAAAGTCTTTTGTCTCTTTAATCACATCAAGACTCGTCCCCAAGATTAGAATGTCATCAACATATAGGCATAAAATTACTCCCTTGCCCCCACCATACCGATAGTATACACACTTGTCTGCTTCGTTCACAACAAAACCGGCAGATGTCAAAGTTCTATCGAACTTTTCATGCCATTGCTTAGGTGCTTGTTTTAGGCCATATAAAGATTTCAATAATTTACACACCATGCCTTCTTGACCGTTTGCTACAAACCCAGCTGGCTGCTCCATGTAAATTTCCTCATCTAGCTCTCCATTTAGGAATGCTGTCTTAACATCCATTTGATGGACGAGAAGACCATGAGAGGCAGCCAAAGAAAGTAGCACACGAATTGTGGTCAATCGAGCCACAGGTGAATAAGTATCAAAGAAATCCTCACCTTCCTTCTGTGAATAGCCTTTAATTACAAGCCTCGCCTTGTACCTTTCAATAGTACCATCAGGCCTAAGTTTTTTCTTGAACACCCATTTACTTCCAATGGGCTTACACCCATAAGGACGCTCAACTACCTCCCAAGTTGCATTAGACATAATAGAATCCATCTCACTCCTTATTGCTTCCTTCCAAAAGTCAGCATCAGGAGAGGAATATGCCTCTTCAATGGTACTTGGTGTGTCATCCACAAGATATACAATGTAATCATCACCAAAGGACTTTGCAATCCTTGGTCTCTTACTCTTTCGAGTTGATACATTGTCATTTTCCACATGATTATGTATATGGGATTCCTCAGTGTGTTCTGCCGGAATAAAATGCTCATGGGGTATCGTTGGTTCATCATTAGACGTATCATGTGTAGCTTTCATGGGAAATTCGTCCTCAAAAAATGTAGCATCTCTGGACTCCATAATTGTACCAACCAACATGTCCGGTACTCCAGAGTTTATAATTAAAAACCTATATCCAATGCTGTGGAAAGCATACCCAAGGAAAACACAATCAACAGTTTTCGGTCCTAATTTGCGCTTCTTGTTAATTGGCACATTCACTTTAGCCAAACAACCCTAGGTGCGCAAATAGGAGATATTTAATTTCTTCTTTTCCCATTCCTCGAATGGTGTGATTTCTTTGTTCTTTGTGGGAACTTTATTCAGGACATGACACGCCATCAAGATCGCCTCACCCTACCATTCCTTAGATAGCCCTGAAGTCTCTAACATGGCGTTAACCAAATCAGTTAGAGTACGGTTCTTTCTTTCAGCAACCCCATTGGATTGTGGTGAGTATGGCGGTGTCCTCTCATGAATAATACCATGTTCCACACAAAAATCAGAAAAATCACCCGAAAAATATTCTCCACCACGATCAGACCTTAACCGTTTAATTTTCCTCTCGAGTTGATTTTCAACTTCAGCTTTGTAGGTCTTAAAATAATGCAAAGCTTCATCTTTTGATTTTAAGAGATACACATAACAAAATCTAGTAGAGTCATCGATAAAAGTAATAAAATATCGCTTGCCTCCTTTAGTCAATATTCCGTTCATCTCACATAAATCGGAATGTATTAAGTCTAGTGGTGCCAAATTCCTCGCCTCCGCAGCCTTGTGAGGCTTGCGAGGTTGCTTAGATTGCACGCACACCTGGCACTTAGAACCTTTGACTAAATCAAATTTCGGGATTAAATTTAAATCTGCTAACCGCGAGACACAACCAAAATTGATATGACAAAGTCGTGAATGCCAAATATACGACTCATTCGAAACAACATTGTTCACAGACTTATTACACGCATCATGCAAAGATAAGCGGAACAAGCCTCCGCTGTCATAGCCTTTTCCAACAAACGTTCCATACTTAGACAGTATACATTTATTAGACTCAAAGACAATTTTGTAGCCATCTCGGCACAATTGAGAGCCACTAACTAGATTCTTTTTGATGGAGGGGACATGCTGCACGTTCTTCAATAGCATCGTCTTTCCCGAAGTAAACTTCAGAATGACTGTACCAACACCAAGAACACGCGCATGTGATCCGTTCCCCATCAGCAAGGCTCCAGTCCCTTTGCACTGATAAGAAGAAAATAAAGAAATATCAGCACACACATGAATATTAGCACCGGTATCAGCCCACCACTCAGGGGATTGACACACTGAAAGAACAGTAGGTAAAAGATTACCATACCCCGATGTTCCTTCTGCAGTCTCGCTAACAACCATGTTTACTGTTTTCTTCTCTTGAGCTGGTTTTTTCTCTTGCTTAAATTTGCGGTCTGGACAAGCGCTTGCCCAATGATCAGTACTCCCGCAAACAAAGCAACCAGCTCCTTTGTTCTTCTTTTTGAACGAGGCTGCCTGCTTGGGCTTCGTGGCATTCTGTTGCTTGTTTTTCTTTTTAATATTATGTGATGCATTGGAGTTCTTCTTTTGTACCATATTGGCACTAGAAGTCTCAACTCCTTTTCCACGAGTGTCTTTTGCTCTCGCCCTCTCCTCAACATCAAGAGAACCAATAAGCTCAGCCACGCTAAACTCTTGTCTCTTATGTTTTAGAGTGGTAGCAAAATCCGTCCAAGAAGGTGGCAGTTTAGCGATAATACCGCCGGCCACGAACTTGTCAGGCAAGACACATGGGAATTGTTCGAGTTCTTTAGCCAGTGCCTGTATTTCATGAGCCTGTTCAACTACAGGACGGTTTTCCACCATCTTATAGTCAAACAGCTGCTCCATGATGTACAGCTCGCTACCAGCATCAGAAACACCAAACTTGTCATCTAATGCATCCCATAACTCTTTTGCAGATGTGCACGTTAGATAAGAATCAACATACTTGTTGGCAAGAGCGCCAATCACGGCGCCTCGAAACAGGTTATCGGCAACGTCGAACATTCTCTCCTCTTCAGGAGTGAACTGTTCGGGTTTCCCCTGTGCGGCGTGATAGCAGTTCATTGCGGTCAACCACAGTATCATCTTACTACGCCATCTCTTGTAAAATGTCCCATCAAAAGGTTCACTTGGTTTTAACGCAGCAGCAAAACCACTAACAGAAAAATGCCTAATATCAGATTTTTGGATTGTTAGAAAGTTAGGCATTTTTAGTTTTAATTTAATCCAGAAAAACAGTGCGATATATGTGATGACATGTATGTGCATGTGTGTATAACTACTCGCAAAAGCAGTAAATAGCAATAAAACATGCACAAATACGAAGAATAGAGTGTACCCAGCGGAGGGACCGATGCTCAAGGCATCAGTGGCTCCATTCACACGAGTCATCTCGTGTGTTTGTTCGATGTAGCCGTACGAAGTCGATGCAGGAAGGTGTACGCAGTGCAGTCCCTCGAACGGTCGCCGGGAAGAAGAGGAAGCAGATCACGCGAGCAGTCGCGAAGACGCTCCCCAAAAATCTGATCGCCCGCACACCCGTGCAAGTGTATCTCTGCGGTCGGTGATTTCGGAGGCCTGCTCTCCCACTCTCTCTGTGCTCGCAAAAGGTGGGACGGGAATGTGTTGCTTGCAATTCGCGTGAGGTGATTCGCGTAACTGGAAGAGCCCTCCCCTCTCCATTCTTATAGGCAGTCAGAAGGAGGGAGAAGAACAACGGACAGAAACGGTCGCGCATTAGAACTGGAAACTGACGACCGTTACTAGCCATAATCGTCAGTAACTGACGTCCGTTACTAGCCATAATCGTCAGTAAACGGACGGTTATTATGACGGTCATCACTCCAGGCAAAATGCGCAACCGTTTGAAAGGAATATTCGGACCAAGGTCCGATCTACCACGAGCCACGAGCCACGAGCCACGAGCCACGAGCCACGGCCACGGCCACGGCCACGGCCACGGCCACGGCCCCGGCCCGGCCCGGCCCGGCCCAGCCCGGCCCGGCCCGGCCGGCCGGCGGCGGCGGCGGCGCGCGCGCGCGTGTGGCAGTCCTTCATCCTTTTCTCAACTTCTCAATAGATGCACCAATGGTCCACCTATTTAAGTTGATTGATTTGTCCTTTGAACTTCCAATATGGTACTAAATAATTAGTACACCATAGCATTAAAGTGGGCCATTAGCATTGACTATTATTGAATATTAATTTGGGCCAAGCCCACATTAATCCAACACCAAAGCCAAACCGCGTGAGTTTAGCTGGGCTTAATCGCGTAGCATCGACGTCGATGGGAGATCTGTGGGCGGGCGCGAAAAGAGCGCCCGAGGGAGCGTGGGATCCGCGAGGATGAAGGTGCGCGAGGATGGAAGGTGAGCTTTGGGGGTTCCGCGGGTATGGAAGGTGAGCGTTGGCGCCTGTGGGGCTGCGTGGAGGATGGAAGGTGAGTGCTGGCGGCTGCGAGCTGCGGGGAGGATGGAAGGTGAGCGTCGGTGGCTGCGGGATGCGGGGGAGGGTTCGGCCGTGGGCGTGAGCGGAGCGGCAGAACCGCGATTGTGTGGACGCCTACACTACTCATATAAGTAGTAGTAGAGATATTCAGAAAATTTAAAAAACTAAGGCCTTATAAATTTAGGGGCCCCGTGCCGTCGCTCCATTTGCACTGGGCTCGAGATGGCCCTGAGTATGTGCAACATGTCTCTTAGTTTGTGGTGCACACAGATGCGGATCCAGGACCGGGGCTGCCGGGGCTCTAGCCCCGGTCCAGCAGACCGTGTCTACTCAGAACTCTGCTCTTTCAACTTCTGCCATTTCTGTCCGGCCAACTAATCTGCCATATCACAAAGATGATCTATAAAGTGAACATGTCCTCTATGTGAGTAGCCGTTAGCCCGCTACGTACGCACATATATTTGATCTTTGTTTTGCGTCTGCGCAGTTCGAACTCGAGGTGGCGCCGCTCCCTGCAGTGTGCTAAGAAGGTGAAGAAGAAGCACACATGGCACCGTTTGTCGTTTTCAGTCGCCACGCAGTCGGCGTTGCAGTGATGATTTTTTAGCCCCTTTTTCTATTAGAATTTTAGTTTTATATTTTGACAAAGTTGTTACTCTATACTATTTTATAGTAATAGCATAGTCATTGAAAGAAAGCTCCATAATTGCTGATCCATGATGGTAACAAGCTACATGTCCATGTAATTCACGCATCCTCTCCACAATGGTTCCATTAATTCATATTGTGGGGCCATGTTTAGTCTCTCCAATACATAATTCAGCCCCCATTTTCATCTATTTCTGGACCCACCGCTGGGTGCACAGATGAAGGTTATGCGACTTCGTACAGATAGACTAGGAGTGGTGGAGGATGAGGGACTAAAGAAACTAGGTGACTACTTGCGGTGGTATATACCTGGGGATACCGACAGACATGAGAACATATATGACAGAGCGAATCGTGTCACCGATATGATCAAGGATTGACATGACACGTGTATAGGTGAAAGTGCAGTCATCCCTTTTGTGAGTTTTGGTGATTTGGATAACAACACATTTAAAGGTCTATCAAGTTTGCTAAGTGTTGAACAGGAAATTCAGTATGATGAACATACTTGAATAGTGTATAATGATCAGTGAACAAGGTTCAACACAAGATCAAATAACCAGTGAGACAATGCAAATGGATATAATATGGTCTCTATATAGGTTTGAATATATGGACAAGACCTAAAAAATCACTATGCATAAATATGATCATAATAGAGGTTGAGGTGATTAAGAGGATTGGTCAAGCCAAAGTAAATAAGATATGAGGAACCGTGAATTGGCTTTACCATATTACTATTAGTCCATATATGAATATATGAGAATCAAACTGGAGCTTGATTGATCTTAGCAGTTATATCTAGATGACATTCAAGCAAGGTTCACAATATTGAAGAAATGATTCTCTCAATGGATGCTCAATAGGATGTGACTCAAGAATGGCTTGATAGGGTGAAGATAGCAAGGAAAGGGCTTCGAGGAACTAAGCGAAGGTGAAGGCCAAGCGATGGCTTGTAGACCGAGGTACCATGGCTAAGGTGAAGAAGAGAGTACTTGCACTAAGTCGATGAACTAATCAGCTATGAAGAGTTACAACATGTTGATGCATCAGTAAGGTGACTTGAAGCCATGATTTGAACTCATATGGTGAAATGGCACAAGTCACAAGCTCGATTTGTGTTTGCTTCAAAAGGTGAGACAAAGATGTTTGTGATCCTTATGAAGCAACACCATGGAGAAATCACACTTGAGACACCAATGACTCAAGGAGTTTACTTAATTATATTTTATTTGACTTGAGTATAGGAATCGTCGTACTATCAAGGGGGATCCATAAAGAAGTTTGGTGTTGGTACTAAAGCTCAAAATCCTTGATCTAAAACTTCCATTTTACCCTTGTTAATCCTTAGTAAAAGTATGTAGTATAGCCTTTTTAAGTCTATCTTGGCCAAAATTGCTCTCTGGAAAATACTGGTTCAGCCGGACACTCAACCAGACACTCAACCGGTTTTTGTCTGGTGGAAACAGGTTCAACCGGTTTTAAAACAGGTTCAACCGGTTTTTGCACTGTTCACCTTTTTCTGCCAGTCTGCAGTGTCAGCCAAAAAGCTGTGCGCAGCTTTTTGAAAAACCGGTTCAACCGGTTTTTGGGCAGAAAAGTAAAAAATGGCTAGTTTTGGAGCCCCACCTATATATACTCACTCCTACCTCTCTCCCCCATAGAAGAGCACGACTTGGACTCCATTCCTAACCTGAGAAACACCTCCCACTCTCTCTCACACACCTCTTGCTTCTCTCATTTCAAATCTTTGGAGAGAAATCTTTGAGTGAGTTTGAGAGCTGCAGTTTTTGTGCTTCATCTCCAAATCTCTCTTGCTCTTCTTGATTCGAGCTTTGGTACTACATCGAGTTCTTTGTGGATTCATTACTCTTGGAGCTTCTAGCTCCTAGACGACTAGGTGTCTCTTGTGAGTCTCCAAATCTTGTGGAAGACCACAAGAAAGTTTGTATTACCCGCTCGTTTGAGCAAAGATTATTGTGTGGGCTTGACCTTTGTGGTCGGCAAAGGGAGGATTAGGGTTGAAAGAGACCCGGCTCTTTGTGGGCGCCTCAACGAGGAAGTAGGGCACCTTGGTGGTGTGACCGAACCTTGGGATAAATCTTGTGTCTCTTGTGTTCTTGCTCATTGTGTGTTTGTGTTCTTCGTTCTCTCACCATTTCGTGGAAGATTTGTTTATATCTTTTTGGTGTGTGGATTTTGAGAAGTGCCCTTCTCAGATCTACTACTTTGAACCCTGTGGATCAACTAGAACATCTCATTTCCAAAGTTAACTGGGTGGATTTTGAGATCAATTCAGTTTTATATCTCATTCTTTAGTTGACCTCGTGCAAACCGGTTGAACCGGTTTTGACACCGGTTGAACCAGTTTTGACCAGTTCGTGTATAGTTTTTGTTGAAAAAGTTTCCACTTGCCTATTCACCCCCTCTAGGCAACTTTCAATTGGTATCGGAGCCTAATCCTCGTTCTAACGCTTAACCGCGTGAGGAAAGATCATGTCGGGGGGACTAAGAAACGAAAGTGCTTCTAAGCTTGAAAAAGTTGAGGTTGCCTCGACTTCATCTTTTGTTGCAGATGTTGATCCTAGGGCAATAGATCTTGCCATGAGAATCGCCGAAAGGATGTTCCTCAAAATGAAGGAAGATGAGGCGAAGAACAAAATTGAAGAAGAAAATGATCGATGGAGACCAAACGACGAATCCACCTCTTCACAAGGTTCGTCTTTCAAATCCACTTCTCATATGTGCTTTATTGCTAATGGGAGTGACAGTGAAAGCGAAAGTGAGGATGAGGAGGATCAAGAAAGTGATAGTGAAGATGAGGATGATCTTCAACAATTCTTCGCTCAGCTAAGCAAGAAACATCGGATGAGCTTGCTCAAACTCATGAAAAGAGTGGAAGAACAAAAAGAAATGCTTCATAAGCAAGAAGACTTCCTCATCAGAAAAATTGAAGACTTAGAGAAGTTGACCAAAGAGCATGAGAAGCTAAAGTGCTCTCATGATGATTTGGTCCAAAGGTATGAAGACATTTCAATTGAGGAAATTAAAGTTGTTAATCATTCATCATATGTTGCTCAATTAGAAAATAAAAATGCTATGTTCAAGAACACGATAGAAAGGCTAAATATTGAAAATCTAGCTTTGCAAGAAAAACATGATATGCTTGTGTGCTCTCATAATAAATTTATGGATTCACATATCATGTTAGAAATGGCTCATGAGGTTGTGTTAACTAATTTGAAATCATACCAACCTCACATATGTACATGTACTCAAGTAGAAACTATATTATCATGTGCTAACAAATGTTGCTCTCAAGAAAGCCAATCTTCCATTGAGCTAGAAATTTCAGGAATTAGTGATATTTCTATCACATAAGAAAATAAAGAGCACAAGGAAGAAGTTGGAAGGCTAAGAAGGATCTTAACTCTTTTGAAGGGAAATTGTCATGCTCAACCTTCTCAAGATAACTGTGATAATATGGTGAAAAAGCTTGAGAAGGGGACAACCGTAGCATGCACAAAACCCTTCAAAAGAATACCAAGCTTTCCAAGAAGGGCATGAGCAAAATTCATGGTAAGAAAATTAATGCTCATATTATTTGCTCTAACAATGTACCTATGTGCTTCAACAAAGAAAGATCAAAGAGAAGCGATAGAAGGTGCTATGGATGCAAGGAGAAGGGCCATGAAATTGATTCATGCCCCCACATGAAGAACCAAAACCTTGCACGATCAAGAAAGATGACCATCAAAGAGGATGAAAGCAAAAGGCAAATGCATTGCAAGGACAAGCACCGCATTTGTTACAATTTCCGTGAAAAGGGTCATCTATTTAAGGTTTGTCCAAAGGGTAAAACTCCTAAGCCTAACTTGGCAATACATTCAAATATGCTTAGGAGACCCAAATTTGACTCTTGTGCTAGAAAGGTGATGAGTTCACCACATTCTAGGACCACGGCTATTTGGGTGCCTAAGTCCTTATTGGCTAACCTTGATGGACCCATCATGAGATGGGTACCAAAATGTACTTAATAATTTTTGCAGGTACCTAGAGATGATATGAAGCTTTGGGGTGCTTGAGCGGTTTAACTCAATTCTTATCTCAAGCTATCAATCTTACATTGACTATTCTTTTAAGGTTGGCCCAAAGATGAATTGAGTTGTTATATCACTAACTTCATATTCATCTCTAGCAAGAACTTGTGTTGTAGGGAATAAGGATTAACCTTTGTGGGAATCAAGCAAAAGGCCTACAACCAAGTGACATCCAAAGGATGGTAACAATTAATTCTTAAGTGCACATTGCTTTTAATTGGTATATTCCTTTGTGTCTTTTGTAGCCACATAGGAAAAATGAAGCACTTGAGAATGAACTTAAAAGATTTTACCTTGCTTTGGAAAGGATCTAATTATATGGTAGATTGCAAGTTCATATTTTTATATTGTGACAATCTACATGCTTTAAATTGATTGTATGTATCTTGTGGCGTATTTCAAGTTAATCATCATATTATTGCCATGACCTAGACATAAAGAGTATTATCCCATGTTCTTAAATGAATAGAGTGCTAAGTAAGAAATTCAAATTCTTAAAGCACTTACCAAAAGGGAATTCTCTATATGACTAGAGTTGTGAGACTAATGTTTCTATCCAAGTGTTTATGTAGTCTCACAACATGAGAATGTGTTTCCCAAATGGAGTGTGCCATTCAACATTCAAAGAAGATCGAACCAATACTATGTGAAGTATTCATTCTTGTTTAAATTGGTTTTGAGTCTTCTACATTAATCACTCACCATGCTATGAATTAAACTTGCCATGTAAACTTAATTAAATAATCATGCTACTTTCATCTTTTTTACAATTGATGTTATGCATGATGCTTGTAAGGGTAATTTAGTTCATATCATGAGGTTTCCTTGTTTTAGTAACCTTCTTGTCATTCATATACTAGAGGTTGCTAAATAGGAAACTATTGCTTGTGTTACTAATACAATCTCTTTTAAGATATTTCATGGAAATTCATAAGTAGAGATTGTGCTCTTTCAATTGGTAAAATCACAAGCTTTAAAGGTTAATCTTCACCTAAAAGAAAGATTAGGAATGCTCAAGGCAAAGGTATGGAACAAATTGCTTCAATTGGTAGTTGATCAATAGTAGTTCCTTCCAAGTGGCATTCTTTCAATTGGTAATAATATATTCTATGGAAAGAAATGTCAATATGAAGGTTAAATTCCTTTTGGCTTAAATTTGTAAATTAGTGCATATTGTGAATTCACTGCTCCATGTGCATTAACTTAAAAGGAATTTAATTTATGCATTTACGCCTCATAAATGATGATTTGTTTGCCATTCATATATAGATATCATCATTCATTAAATACTTCCTTGTACTACTAATACCTCTTTTCAAAGTGTTTTATCGACTAGTTTTAAAAGGAAAAGAGATAACAAAGAAGGAAGTCTCCACAAATGACGAAAAGAAGAATACTACGATGACACCATCTCACATAGTAAGATCTTTCAATTGATATAACAAATGGTACGTTCTATATGGTGGTAAGTATTCTTAGGCATAAGTTTATTCATTGAAAATTTGTCATGCCTTGACCAATATATCTAGTGTACTTCTCATGCGACTCTTAACTGAATTGAAAGTGCATGTGGCAAGTCATTCAAATACTTGATGCACATATCTAGTGGGAGAACATTATATATCTTGTGTCATAGAGAATAAGTTTCACTTGAGTAAGCTATACTAAGACAATCCAAAATGGTAAATTTGTATCTCATTCATATGGATTGTAATCTTTGTTTTCTAAATAGCTACTCCTTAGGCAGTTTAAAATTCCCTTATAGTTAAATCTAAAAGTGCATAAGAATCCTTTTTGTTGATATTTATGACATACATATGACTAACATGGATATGATTTTTAAATTGTAAAAGGTACAATTAGTGATCCATACTCTCTAAATTTTGGAAACCCATATTTTGATATCTTAGAAATCTACTTCAATCGATATCCATATGCTTCACATTGTATTGGATCACTAAGTTGTAAATTCCATGCATAACTTGTCTTTATGATATGAATGCTTGTGCGACTAACCTTGATAAGCTAGGTGCACCCAAAGTCAAGGTAGGTTCTGTTAGAAATATGCCCTAGAGATAATCATAGAGATGAGCATATTTCTTTGTATCCATGATATATATATTGCTTAATTGAATATCCATGGAAGGCACCTTGTATTGATTAGCAATTATGTGAATTGTTTGTGAGATTCTTTACTTATATGGTTATTCTAAATGATGTCCCTAGTCAGAGTCGATGACTAGCACATGTATTAGTTGATGACTACATTTCACAAGTCATGAACATGGAGATGTTAAACTAATAATGTGGGCGCATGTATGACATGAGGCTGGACCGACCCAACGTGAGATATTGTAATATAGTTCTCTTTTTGCAACATGTATACTGTATCCTTAGACCTGAGATTGTCGCATGTTCTCAAGATGTGAATTGACTTACTTAGGGACTATCAAACGCTATTCCGTAACTGGGTAGTTATAAAGGTAGTTTTGGGTTTGTCAGGAAGCATGCTGTGAGGCATGGTCAGTCAAGATGGAATTTGTCCCTCTCTTTGTGAGAGAGATATCTCTGGGCCCCTTGAGTGATTGGATCAAGAAATGCATGGCCGTGCTAGGGTTAAGAGTTAACCATTGAAAGGATTCCAATTCACAGTATCGAGAAAGAGAGGTCAGCTTAGAGCCAGACCAAATATCGTGAGACAAAGGGAACAACATGTACGTAATGTTGCAATGGTTCGTCTGATATGATCTTTACGTGCGCATAGGAGTTGACATGTCTTGCTAGAGGCCGCTGTCAATTATTGGGCCAAGTAAGAGTACTCGGGCTATGTCTATTTGTATGTGAACCTATAGGGTCACACACTTAAGGGGAAGGAAGCCTAACTCAGATTAGATCCGAAATTAGACTGGGCTTTAGGGTTAATGATGGGCCTCGGTGTCTGAAGCCCACCATAACGCCTATATAATGAGGGGCGGGGGCGCGGTTAGGCTTAACCTAATTTGCCACCAGCAAACGAGCAGCCGCCGCTCACCTCTCGCCCTCGCCAAGCCGCCGTCGCGAACCTAGCAGTTCGGTACGCGGCGCTTCCTCCCTGTACGTGTGGATACCTCAGAGGTGCTGCATCTGGAGCACTAGGACGAACCGTGCGAGGACGTGAAGGACGCCGACGACTGCACGACACTGCTCGACGCGTTCGTCTACATCGAGACGTCTTCCGCTGCTCTGCGCGTCTAGTGGTAATTCCATGACCTATAACCGCAGTAGTTCTTGGTATTATGGGGTTGAAAATTTTGTTTTGCGCTAGCGTAGCCTCCCCGTAATCCTTCAGGTTCATCATCAAGAAGGCAACACAACGATGTATTAATAAAAGGAGAAAAGGCTCCTATTCTTCACTCTAGTTTTTATCTATGTCATTAAATATTGACTTGAAACCATGTAAGATGGTTTTCAAGTATATGTGGGTGCCTACACAAAGAGAAAGGCCACAATAAGGATTGTGTAGGTACTCAAGGCTCTTACTACTAATCTCAAAGGACCCAATTCAAATTGGGTACCAAGATATGAAGCTTAAACTTGTTTTGCAGGATCACTCCTTCAATGGATCAAGTTGGGTGCTCGATAATGAATGTATAAATCATCTTTGGAGATAGTAGCTAGGGTGGTAACAACTGAATCTCAAGTGCATATTATTTTCAAAATCTTATCTTTTTGTGACTTGTGTAGCCACTAAGGAAAAAGAAACACTTGAGGATATACATCAGTTGTTGATTATGAAATAAAGGTCTAATTGGAAGTTGAATGAATATTATCATATGGTGAACAATCCAAAATTATGTGACGTATTCTCTATCTAGTTAATTATTTGATTCTTATATATTAGACACTCACCATAATATGGATTAAGTCATCCCTTTAGACTTCATTGAATAACCATGCATATTATCCATGTCATTCAAAATATATTGTACATGAGGGTTCAAGGAAATTTAGTCCATATTATGATGTTTCTCTATTTTAGCAACACGCTTGTCTTCCACATATAAAGGGTTGCTAAATAAGAAACTAGTGCTTGTGCTACTAATGTCATCTCTTGTGTTGAGTTTATCCATAAGAAAATCTATGTTGAGAGATGGTGCTTATTATTAAATTGGATAAATCACAAGCTTAAAGGATACTATTCAACTAAAGTAAGATGAAGTTGATAAGAGGCCAAGGTATGAAAACTTCCTCTCCTTCAGTTGTTTTAGTATTTTATCCTTAGTGGAATGTACCATAGTATATGTTAAATTCCTCGCAATATAAAATGTTCAATAGTGCATATAACTTTGACATCAACTATATGTGTGCACTTATTTAAAGGAATTTAGTCTATCCTTTTGGGTTTCAATAATGATGATTCATTTGCCATCCGTATATAAGGATCATCATTTGTGAAACCCTCCCTTGTGTTTCTAATGCTCTCTTTTCTAAGTGTCTCAATAAGGTCCTTCCAAGTGCTTTCAAGATGGATTCAAAATCTACGGATATAAGAGTCTTGGTTGTTTCAATCATTGAGTTTCAATGGGTCTCATATCAAGTATGAGTGAACCAAGCCAAGATGAATGAAGTTCAAGATCGCCTGGTTGGATGAAATCATAAAGAGAAAAGAAATCATAGTGACTCAAGAAGGGAGTTACACTTTTTGTCAACCAAATAATGAAGATGTAATGACATATTTATATGATATCCTTCATTATGAGGTTTGAGGTTCATATTAGCATGCTTTACCCTTCAGGATTTCAATTGATATACTTTCAGTTCTTAAACTTTCAATTGGTTTAATTTTCATCATCTATGTAAAGCATGTTATGTTAAACCAAGATATAGTGCAAACATCTCCTTTAATCGCGTATTGTTAATGTGCATAAGTGTACTTTGTGTACTCTTGCATGCACAAATTGAGGAAGAGTTTAGCCTATATCTTGTGAGGCTAATGATTTCTTCAAGTTCATGTTTTGTAGTCTCACACCTTGGAGAACATCAAATGAGGATGAGTGGTTCCAAGGAAATGATCAAATATTTACCACATGTCACCCCATGGATTAGTTCTATTAGGGAACGATATGTGTTCTCTAGCATAAATTCAATTGTTTCAAATATATTATGCCTTAACCAAGATATATGATGAACTCCTCTAAGAATCTTAATTGAATCAAGTGCATGTTACAAGTAATTCGAGTACTTGATGCATACATTTAGGGGGGAGCTCATTCTATATCTTGTGTCCTTAAAGACTAACATTTTCTTTTAGTGAATTTGTGTAGTTCTTTGAAGAGAATGAGTTTCTCTTGATCGTTTAAAGAGGATAAGTTTCTCTTTGAAATGTCAAGCCTATCAAAAGCTAAGACCATATGGCATGGAACAAAGGTGTGTCACTCCATGAACTATTGTATTACATTTGTGTATCTAGTCTCTTACAAGTTAGTGTATGCATGTATATGCAATATCTTAAGTCACATCATAAGGTTGCACTTGAATCTTGGCTTAAAATATTGCATATCATGTCTATTAGTATACCGTTTGATTATGAGTAATTCCTTAAATTGGTGCAATTTCATATTTTCATACTTTATTTGTACCAAGGTTCAAATTGTAGAACTTAATCCCCTGGCCTCACAAGTCCAAGTGCATAAGCTAAACAAGTATTCATCACTTGTATGCATACATTTAGGGGGAGAATGGTCTATAATTTGAATCTTTGAGACTAACTTCATTTTCAAGTCTATTATGTGTGTAGTCTCAAATTAGAAAGGAATCTTCAGGCAAAGACAATCGCTTCCACTGCGGATTTTGATGGGTATCAAAAATTCTTTGCTCCAATAAATGTTTCTTTTATACATTTCATAAGAGAATGATTTTCTCTTGTATATGCTACTCCAACATCATCTAAAAATGGTAAAAGTGTATCATATCCTTTTGGATTGCAAATATCTGAAGTAGCATAGCTTATAAATTCTCCTGTCTAGAACTTAATTGATTAAATAGCTCACATATTTCTTATGTTGCATGATTATGTTCAATTGATACTCATTTTATGCTACATACTTTAAATTACAAATACGTACTCTCAACTAGTATCAATTGAATTCATATATATGTGTGCAATAAATCTTGAGGAGAACTTAGTGTAATATGCAATTAGTGATCTGATTATCTATCAAATTGTATCAATTGGTGGTTTTCAATTGATATTTTTGTACATGATCACTAGTTGTATAATCCATACTTAAGCAATTTTCATGTTGCCTCTTGTTATGATAAGAAAATTCTAGGTGACATCTAGACTCCAGGTATCAAGATTTATCTTTCAATTAGTATGACAATATTCATTTGATATCTTGGACCTATGTCACAATTATGCCAACAAGAGCTTGCTAATGAATTCTAAATCCAACACAAGTCTGGAAACCCATTGAAAAGGTAAAACGCAAAGGTACAACACTTATGACACTTATCCATTACCTTTGTGCCATCTAAGGACCCTTTTCATGATAGCGTGTTTAAATCTTGCTTAATCAAAATTTCTTCCCTTTATATCCTTTGTATCCTTTTTGGAGATTTATGACAAAGGGGGAGAAATTGTGCATTAAAGCTTACCTTTAGTCCTATGTAACTAAGTGTTAGAAGACTTTTGAAAAGGGGAGTATAATTAACAAAAGGGGGAATCATAAGAAAAACATAAGATGTAGAAAGTTTATTAGTGCATTCTATGTCATGAATAGTATGATATAAGTTGTCATCACTCTTTGACCCAAATATGTGTTTTTGGCATTTGAGTACAAAATTGGTATTTTCTGAAATGCACATATTTAGGAGGAGAAACTATATCATAGGATTCAAAATCTTATTTATCAAATCTTATGTAAGCTTTAAATGTGTTGTCATCAATCACCAAAAAGGGGGAGATTGAAAGTGCAGTCATCCCTTTTGTGAGTTTTGGTGATTTGGATAACAACACATTTAAAGGTCTAACAAGTTTGCTAATTGTTGAACAGGAAATTCAGTATGATGAACATACTTGAATAGTGTATAATGATCAGTGAACAAGGTTCAACACAAGGTCAAATAACCAGTGAGACAATGCAAATGGATATAATATGGTCTCTATATTGGTTTGAATATATGGACAAGACCTAAGAAATCACTATGCATAAATATAATCATAATAGAGGTTGAGGTGATTAAGAGGATTGGTCAAGCCAAAGTAAATAAGATATGAGGAACCGTGAAATGGCTTTACCATATTACTATTAGTCCATATATGAATATATGAGAATCAAACTGGAGCTTGATTGATCTTAGCAGTTATATCTAAGATATGAGAATCAAACTGGAGCCATGATTTGAACTCATGTATGGTGAAATGGCACAAGTCACAGGCTCGATTTGTGTTTGCTTCAAAAGGTGAGACAAAGATGTTTGTGATCCTTATGAAGCAACACCATGGAGAAATCACACTTGAGACACCAATGACTCAAGGAGTTTACTTAATTATATTTTATTTGACTTGAGTATAGGAATCGTCGTACTATCAAGGGGGATCCATAAAGAAGGTTGGTGTTGGTACTAAAGCTCAAAATCCTTGATCTAAAACTTCCATTTTACCCTTGTTAATCCTTAGTGAAAGTATATAGTACAACCTTTTTAAGTCTATCTTAGCCAAAATTGCTCTCTGGAAAATACTGGTTCAGCCGGACACTCAACCGGACACTCAACCGGTTTTTGTCTGGTGGAAACAGGTTCAACCGGTTTTAAAACAGGTTCAACCGGTTTTTGCATTGTTCACCTTTTTCTGCCAGTCTGCTGTGTCAGCCAAAAAGCTGAAAAAACCGGTTTAACCGGTTTTGGGACCGGTTCAATCGGTTTTTGGGCAGAAAAGTCAAAAACGGCTAGTTTTGGTGCCCCCACCTATATATACTCACTCCTACCTCTCTCCCCCACAGAAGAGCACGACTTGGACTCCATTCCTAACCTGAGAAACACCTCCCACTCTCTCTCTCACACCTCTTGCCTCTCCCATTTCAAATCTTTGGAGAGAAATCTTTGAGTGAGTTTGAAAGCTGCAGTTTTTGTGCTTCATCTCCAAATCTCTCTTGCTCTTCTTGATTCGAGCTTTGGTACTACATCGAGTTCTTTGTGGATTCATTACTCTTGGAGCTTCTAGCTCCTAGACGACTAGATGTCTCTTGTGAGTCTCCAAATCTTGTGGAAGACCACAAGAAAGTTTGTATTACCCGCTCGTTTGAGCAAAGATTATTGTGTGGGCTTGACCTTTGTGGTCGGCAAAGGGAGGATTAGGGTTGAAAGAGACCCGGCTCTTTGTGGGCGCCTCAACGAGGAAGTAGGGCACCTTGATGGTGTGACCGAACCTCGGGATAAATCTTGTGTCTCTTGTGTTCTTGCTCATTGTGTGTTTGTGTTCTTCGTTCTCTCACCATTTCGTGGAAGATTTGTTTATATCTTTTTGGTGTGTGGATTTTGAGAAGTGCCCTTCTCAGATCTACTACTTTGAACCCTGTGGATCAACTAGAACATCTCATTTCCAAAGTTAACTGGGTGGATTTCGAGATCAATTCAGTTTTATATCTCATTCTTTAGTTGACCTCGTGCAAACCGGTTGAACTGGTTTTGACCAGTTCGTTTATAGTTTTTGTTGAAAAAGTTTCCACTTGCCTATTCACTCCCCTCTAGGCAACTTTCAATAGGACGTGGGGCATGTATGGAGTACTCCGTCTTGGCGATTTTATGGTTGAGCCTCAAAACCATCAGACTACGGGTTCGTGGTTTTGGCCTCAAAACCTAGGGTACGATTATGATGAGAATCAGATACTACACGTGGAGCTATTATGAAAGTTGCATCGAGGCGAAGCAAATTTGAGAGTTGGACCATTATACTTTTGGCTAAGTGGTTTAGCACTAAAAATCTAGAGGTATATCAGGAATGTATAATAGCCTCTATAAATAAAAGGAGTGGTACCTCCAACTAGTCAACTCTCTAGCATCTATCTAGTGCTTTACTTATTAGTCTCTCTCTTGTAGGTCTCTCCCTCTAGACTACTACAAAGATATGCATATGTTTTAGCTGTGTAACTTGAGATCTACAAAGAGTGGCCCATTACCATGGTGGTTCATGATGAACTGAGATATATTTCTGTGCTCCATTGAGATCTTGAAGTTTTTCTTTGGATTTTCTCTTCATTTCCTCCTCTCTTCGATCTTTTGTTGGGTCTTTTGAATATAGATTCTTCAGGACTTTTGGGTTGGACAGAAATATGCAAGGGCCTATAAGGATTATTTCCACCAAGTGGTTTTAGGAGATGCATCTAAAACATAAGAATTCAACCTCTTGACCAATTTTGAGAAAACCTCACGTTAAGAGCGTATTTTTAATCTACGATTGAAGCTTTGTAGCTTAAATTTTATAAACACTTTTGAAACTTACATGTGCAAGTGTATGCAAAATTTAAACTTGATTGGAGCTCATTTGGCTCATTATTTATAGCTTTGGTTTGGACAGTTGGCAGCTGGCATGTAGCGTAGCACAAGCTCGTGTGGAGCATCAACGCCACAACCGTGCAATGCTGGGATCCGCCTAGTAGTGCTGATAGTGAACGCTGCACTATTGTGCTCGATTAGGCAGTTCACCATTTTAATTACTTTTTGAAGTTTTGAGTGTCTATTTTATCTAATTTTTGTTCTTGTATACTATATATAGGAACTTTTCCAAAGCATCGAACTACTAGTTTTTTTTTATGTTTTTAGTTTGATCTCTTTCTTAATTCCTATATAAGTAGAAAGCTTAATTTTCAGAAGTAGAGAGCTTAAACCACTGCAGATTCCCGAGCAATGCTATAGAAGTAGAGAGCTTAATTTTCATATTTTGTGCAATTGGTTTTGGTTAGTTTGACTCTTTGATATCTTGGGAAAATATTGAAACATTTTTATCCTTACTTTACTTTAAGCATTTACTTCTGATCAATTATGTTCAAGTATTTGCATGTCTACAAATACCGTGCTAGTATAGGATTGGAATTTAGGATATAAAACTATTGATTGTTAGATACAAATGCTTCTATAAACAAGGGGTGAAGTGGACTCATTAATAAACTTAATCTATTGAAGAAATTTTAGAGAAGCCTAATTCCCTCTTGCATATTGATCCTTTCACTCCCTCTTAGCAAGCATGCCAAGTCTCAGATGTTTTGCCAAATATGTAAACACTGAGTTAGCATTTTTAATTGTTTTTAGAATCATTTTTGCTGGCTCACCGCCATGTCACTTAGGCTTAAGTGTAAATGCATGTAGACCAAACACCTAATGGTACTAGTGTCGGCGTTTCGACCCTGGGGGGTCCCTGGACCGACGAGTAAATTGTCGCTGCGTGTCCCAGCCCAGATGGGTCGGCGCGAGACGGGACACAAAGGGGGAGAACAGTAAGGGGAAACCGCGGCCTTCGTGTTGTCCTGCACCCAGGGCGGCTGGATGCGCTTGCAGTAGGGGGTTACAAGCATTTGCGTGGGAGAGAGAGAGAGAGCGAGAGCCTTATGCGTCGGCCCGTTCTCCCGCGCGGCCAACCTCCCCATATGAGAGCCCTGGACCTTCCTTTTATAGACGTAAGGAGAGGGCCCAGGTGTACAATGGGGGTGAAGCAATGTGCTAATGTGTCTAGCAGAGAGGAGCTAGAGCCCTAAGTACATGCCGTCGTGGCAGTCGGAGAGGTTTTGGCACCCTGTTCATGTGATGTCGTGGCCGTCGGAGGAGCGCTGAAGCCCTGCGGAAGTACAGCTGTCAGGGCTGTCGGGTCTTTGCTGACGTCTCCTTACTGACGTAAGGGGCTGGGAGCCGCCATCGTCATGGAGCGTGTGGGGTGTCATCATTACTTTTTTACTGAGGCGAGCCAGATGGGACGCTGGTCTTGTTCCCCGTAGCCTGAGCTAGCTAGGGGTAGGGTAATGATGGCCCCCTGGCGACGTGGCCGGTCCGGACCCGAGTTTGGGCGAGGTGGCGATTCCTCCGAGGTCGAGGTTGAGTCCGAGCCCTGGGGTCGGGCGAGGCGGAGTCCATCGTCTTCCGGAGCCGAGGCTGAGTCCGAGCCCTGGGGTCGGGCGAGGCGGAGTTCGTCGTCTTCCGGAGCCGAGGCTGAGTCCGAGCCCTAGGGTCGGGCGAGGCGGAGTTCGTCGTCTTCCGGAGCCGAGGCTGAGTCCGAGCCCTGGGGTCGGGCGAGGCGGAGTTCGTCGTCTTCCGGAGCCGAGACGGGGGGCCGAACCCTAGGGTCGGGCGAGGCGGAGCTTCCTATGTCGCCTGAGGCTGGACTTAGCCGCTGTTGACCTCACTCTGGCGAGTGGCACGGCAGTCGGAGCGGGGCAGGCGGCGCTGTTTTCTTGTCAGGTCGGTCAGTGGAGCGGCGAAGTGACTGCGGTCACTTCGGCTCTGTCGACTGAAGAGCGCGCGTCAGGATAAGGTGTCAGGCGATCCTTGCATTAAATGCTCCTGTGATACGGTCGGTTGGTGTGGCGATTTGGCCAAGGTTGCTTCTCCGCGAAGCCTACTCGAGCTGAGCCTCGGGCAAGTCGATGGTGCGTCCGTTGCTTGAGGGGACCCTCGGGCGAGGCGTGAATCTTCCGGGGTCGGCTGTCTTTGCCCGAGGTCGGGCTCGGGCGAGGCGGGATCGTGTCCCTTGAGCGGAGCCTTGGCTTGAATCGCGCCCATCAGGCCTTCGCAGCTTTGCGCTGATGGGGTTTACCAACTGAGATTAGGAGTCTTGGGGTACCCCTAATTATGGTCCCTGACAGTAGCCCCCGATTCTCAAAGAGAGTGTTGGCACTCGCTTGGAGGCTTTTGTCGCACTTTTTTGCAAGGGGACCGACCTTTCTCGGTTGCATTTCGTTCCGGTGGGTGCGCGTGAGCGCACCCGCCGGGTGTAGCCCCCGAGGCCTCGGAGGAGTATTTTGACTCCTTCGAGGTCTTAGTGCCTTTCGTGATGGCTCGGCCGGTTTGGTTGTTCCCTCATGCGAACTGGCCATAGCCCAGGTGCATAGTCGAGTCCCAAGTTATCAGGCTGGTATGTTGACGCTGTCAACGGTTTGGCCGGAGCCGGGTTTGCGAGAGCAGCCCCCGAGCCTCCGCACAGAGCGAGAGGACGGTCAAGGACAGACTCGGCTTTTTTCATACGCCCCTGCGTCGCCTTTCCGCAAGGAGGAGGGGGGAAAGCGCCATGTTGCCCTCGGAAGGCGCCGAACATGGTGTCTCCAGTGAGTTGCTAGCGGGTGATCCGAGTGGGCGCCCGTGCCCCATTCGTTAGGGGTCGGCTAGTGGCCCGGAGGCGCGCTCCAAAAGTACCTGCGGGTGATTCGCCGGACCCTGTCCCCTTTTGACAGGGTCCGAGGGCTCGATGCCTCCCTCTGGTGGGATTCCGTTACAAAATCGTTCCCGTCGGTCTCGGAAATGTCCTAGGGTACCTCGGGAGCGTAGCCCGAGCCTTGGTTATGTATCGAACGTACCCAGGGTCATCCCTCGCTCTGCGTGCTCTGAGGCGGCTGTTGAACCCTTCAGGGGCCAGCCTACGAACCCCTGATCAGTAGTGGGCGCGGAGCCCGAGTGGCCTGAGGCGGCTGTTGAACCCTTCCGAGGGGCCAGCCTTCGAACCTCTGACCAGTAGTGGGCGCGGAGCCCGAGTGCTCTGAGGCGGCTGTTGAACCCCTCCGAGGGGCCAGCCTTCGAACCTCTGATCAGTAGGGGGGCTCGGGGCCCGCTTCCTTCGCGGAGAAGGATCCCTTTCGGAGTATCCCCTTTCCCGGTCCCTGTAGCAAGAGAGAGAAAGGGGAAGAGGAAAAGGATACGAAATTGAACGACGTGGCACACCTTTTTTGACGCGGTCATTATAGCGGAGGTGAAGCGTCGCCCGCTTTGCCTGCCAAAGGTGCCGCCTGCCCTACTGTAGAGTTAATGCGACAGGACGAGTGGTTGGCGGGGTAGCCGTTGTGCGTGCGCGAGCCGTTCGAGGAACGGAACACGGGCGCGTCGTCTTCACGCCGTGGGAGAGGGCTCTCTCGCTGTCCCAGGAGGGGACGTGAGCCTACAGACGACTTGACCGCCGCTTCTGCCCGCCTGCTGCCGCCATTACTGCCGGCCCATTTCTGGCCGTATCGACCGTCGCGCCTTCTCCCGCGGCTGATTGGCCCGTGACCGATGTGCTCGGTTGGCACTGTTGGGTCATGCGCGGGGTTGCCTCGAGTCGCGGCACTGGTTCCGCAGTCGAGAAGGCACGGTACTGGCGCGAGTGGTGGTGCAGTTTCTCGCACGTAGTAACCGGCGCGCCGGTTACATGACGTGTGGGCCTGGGCCTCCATGCTGGACGCGTCGAAGTTGAAAGGGTGCGCCCTCTTGGTGTGGTTGCATGCCGCCTGCATGGCGGTCCGCCCTTTTACCCGCTGGTCCGGGCGATAGTGGAGGAATGCTTGTAACCGCTTGGCTGTTGTGTGCTCCGCGCGCGGCCGTCTGGCTTTTTCTGTCATGGGCCAGCTTGCATGACGTGTGGGACTCAGCCCCCGTGTCATAGGGGGAGGACCTTGGAGCATGTTGGAGAAGACTCAGTCCACGACGGTTGAGGACGCAAGTGGGGAGAGTCGCCTATAAAAGGAGGGTGACCTCCTTGGATGGCAACCATGTCTTCACACTCCATGTATCGCGTCCTTCCACCTTCCGAGCCCCCGGATGGGGAGCGCTCGCGTCGCTTTCGTCTTGCTGTCGTTGGAGGAACGCAACTTCGCGGAAGTTGGTACCTTTCAGCCATCGCTCGGCTTCAAGGATTTTCATCAGGCAGCCCGGCCGCCTTCCCACACCAATGGACAATTTGGTGGAGAGAAGCGAGCCGGGCTGCGGCCTCCGCCCCGCCCTCAGCTTCAAGGATTTTCGTCATCCGGGCTGAGGCGGAGGAGCGCACCGAGTGGGAGGTTGCCTCCGCGTGGATCGGTAACCCTTTTCTTCCCCCGGCGTTTGGGGGAGAAAGGCATCCTCCAGCCCCGCGGAGGCTTCCTTCAGCCATGCCGGGGAAGACGAACTGCTGCTGCCCAGCTAGGGTGCAGCATTCTGTCCTCTGTCCGAGCGATGGTCGCGTCGCGTACGGGCCGGCCACGTCCAGGTCTTCCTCGCGCCGACAGCCGCGCTAGAGGGTTGCCCAGCACGTCGTGCGCCGCGAGGGCGGTGCTCATGTTCTGGGGCGGCCTCGGCGAGGGCGGGAGCGAGGACCTGCCGGTGCGCTTTGGGGCGCCCGGCGCCCGCTGGTGCGGCGTTGAGGTGGTGGCAGCCGGAGAAGGTTTCTCTGCCGACGAGATTGCCAACTCCGCCTGCACCCCTGGACCTCCGTCCCCCGGCTTGAATGGCTGGTTCTCGTCCTTCGTGGGCGAGAGCCTTTCCGCCGCAGTGTCTGCCCGGAAGCCGTTGCTGCAGCTGTCCTGCCACCCGGGACGGAGGTCGTTGTTGCTGTTGTCGGAGCGGGCGGCGGTGAGCCGCTTGGAGTTCGTCGTCCCGCGGGTCTCCTGGTGTGGAGGTTGTTCGTACCCGCGGGAACAGAACCGGAGTCCCGTTTGTAGTGGCACCTTGAGTGCCGGTGTCTGTTCATTGTGGTTGTCGGGGCCTGAACATGTAGGTATTTTTGGGTGTAATACCATGTTTTTTCCTCATTTTCGAGCACTGAAACTTGCCTATCGGCTAGCCAAACCGCTTAACCAAATGTGAGTTGCTCTGTGCGGAAGGTGACGAGTGAGGTATCCGTATCCCGGAGGCGTAGGAATCCCTCGGCTCGGTCGGCCTTGCCGCCCGAGGCTTCACTTGCTTAGTCAAAGAAACCCTCGGCCACTCTGCGATGAGCCGGAGCCGGAGACAGCGGTGCCAGCACGGACAGAGGTAGAGTTGGCTCGAAAAAGGGAGCTTCGTCGGCTGGGGCTTGGCCGGGACCAACGCCGGAGTCGAGTTGTCGAGGCCACGAGCCAGGCTGGTGTCCTCAGGGGACAGTTGGCTAAGGCTTCGGGGCGGCCGGCCGAGCTGTCTGCTCGGGCCGGGTTCCTAGAGGAGACCCTGGCGGCGATGGCCCGGGCGTGGTGCTGACGTCGTCCTTCGGAGCGGAGATCCTCCGACCGTGTTGCCGTCCGAGGCTCGATCGGACTTCGCCGATAGTGGAGTTGACGCCGAGGGTGCTGCTGATCCCCCTCCATCAACGTCTGAGCCTGCAGGATCGGTTCGCCTGTAGTATGCATATGTTTTTTGCGGCCGCCGAAGCCCAAGCATACTATCATCGCGTTGTAAAGCTATGTTTCTTTTCCCCTTGTTTCGAGTATCAGGACTTGTTTGTCGGTAACAGAATTGTTTGTCCGAGCGAGAGTTACTTTTCACGGAAGGCGATGAGTGAGGTATCCATATCTCGGGCGTGTTGGAGTCCCTCAGCTAGGTCGGCCTTGCCGCTTACGTGTACTCTTACTCGTCCGTAGGATTCTGCTATCGATATAGTCGAGAAGGCACGAAAAATCGTTTCGGCAGAAAAGTTTTCGAGCATTAAGACTTGTTCGGTCAGCGGAATCGCTCATCCGAACGCGAGTTACTTCTCGCAGAAGGTGATGAGTGAGGTATCCGTATCCCGGAGACGTAGGAGTCCCTCGGCTCGGTCGGCCTTGCCTGCTTACGTGTACTCCGCCGTTTTCATGATCCGACTACCGAAGTAGTCGAAAAGCACAAAAGATATTCTGGCAGAAAGACTTTTTCCGAGGAAAATTTTGACGCGGAGGGGGTTCCCCCCCTTCTAGCCCCCGAGGGAGGGTCAGGCTTTGCCGAGGCAAGGCTGACCCTTCCTTGATGGTTAGACTTCATATGTAAACGAGGTATATGAACGGCTTGAAAACATCTTAAGGGTAGAAACGACGTAGCTGTCGGATGTTCCAAGCGTTGCTGTAGACCTCGCCTTGACTGTTGGCCAGCTTGTATGTTCCGGGCTTCAAAATCTTGGCGATGATGAATGGCCCTTCCTAGGGAGGTGTGAGCTTGTGCCGCCCTCGGGCGTCTTGTCGTAGTCGAAGCACCAAGTCGCCCACCTAGAGGTCTCGGGACCGAACCCCTCGGGCATGGTAGTGTCGCAGGGACTGCTGATACCGTGCCGAGTGTAGTAAGGCCATGTCCCAAGCCTCTTCCAGCTGGTCCAGGGAGTCTTCTAGGTTGGTCTGGTTGCGTCGGTTGTCGTAGGCCCTCGTCCTTGTGGAACCGTATTCTAAGTCTGTGGGCAAGATGGCCTCGGCCCCATAGACTAGAAAGAACAGTGTGAAGCCCGTGGCTCAGCTCGGCGTTGTCCTCAGGCTCTAGACCACCAAGGGGAGTTCCTTCATCCATCGCCTGCCGAACTTGTGGAGGTCGTTGTAGATCCTTGGCTTGAGTCCTTGCAGAATCATGCCGTTGGCACGTTCTACCTGCCCATTCGTCATGGGGTGTGCCACGGCGGCCCAGTCCACCCGGATGTGGTGATCCTCGTAGGAGTCCAGGAACTTTCTGCCGGTGAACTGGGTGCCGTTGTCGGTGATGATGGAGTTTGGGACCCCGAAGCGATGGATGATGTTGGTGAAGAATGCCACCGCCTGTTCGGACCTAATGCTGTTTAGGGGTCGGACCTTGATCCACTTGGAGAATTTGTCGATGGCGACCAGTATGTGCGTGTAGCCCCTGGGTGCCTTCTGCAAGGAACCGATGAGGTCCAGACCCCACACAGCAAACGACTAGGTGATGGGTATTGTTTGCAGAGCCTGAGCGGGTAGGTGCGTCTGCCTTGCGTAGAATTGACACCCTTGGCAGGTGCGGACAATTCTAGCGGCGTCGGCCACCGCGGTCGGCTAGTAGAAACCTTGTTGGAAAGCATTTCCAACAAGGGCTCGAGGCGCTGCGTGATGACCGCAAGCCCCCGAGTGTATTTCTTGTAAGAGCTCCTGGCCTTTGGAGATGGATATGCATCGCTGGAGGATGCCGGAGGGGCTGCGGTGGTAGAGCTCCTTCCGTCACCCAGCAAGACGAATGACTTGGCGCGCCGCGCCAGTCGCCGAGCTTCGGCTCGGTCGAGGGGCAGCTCTCCTCGGTGGAGATATTGCAGGTACGGGGTCTGCCAGTCTTGATGAGGCGGGACCCCATTCCACTCTCCCTCGACGCGCAGTGCCTCACCCTCGGGGGCCGAGGGTGCCTCGGGCTGAGCCGAGGGCGCCTCGGGCAGGGCCGAGACCTTCTCGGGCTCGAGCGTGTTGTTGGTCTTGACTGAGGGTTGATGTAGGTCCCGGGAGAATACGTTTGGGGGAACCGTTGTTCGCGCCGAAGCTATCTTCGCCAGCTCATCCGCAGTCTCGTTGTACCGCCAAGCGACGTGGTTGACCTCGAGCCTGTAGAACTTGTCCTCCAGGCGCCGAACCTCGTCGCGGTAGGCTTCCATCTTCGGGTCATGGCAATGGGAGTTCTTCATGACTTGGTCGATGACAAGCTGTGAGTCACCACGAGCGTCGAGGCGTCGGACCCCTAGCTCGATGGCGATGCGCAACCCGTTAACCAGAGCCTCATACTCGGCCACATTGTTGGACGCCGAGAAATGGAGGCGCAGCACATAGTGGAGGTGCTTCCCGAGGGGTGAGATGAAGAGCAGGCCCGCGCCTGCCCCTGTTTTCATTAGCGACCCGTCGAAAAACATGGTCCAGAGTTCCGGTTGGATCGGAGCTGCCGGGAGCTGGGTGTCGACCCATTCAACCACAAAGTCCGTCAAGACTTGGGACTTGATTGCCTTCCGAGGGGCGAATGAGATTGTCTCGCCCATGATTTCCACCGCCCACTTTGCAATCCTACCCGAGGCCTCTCGGCACCGGATGATCTCCCCCAGGGGGAAGGATGACACCACAGTCACCGGATGAGACTCGAAGTAGTGTCGTAACTTCCGTCGCGTCAGAATCACCGCGTATAGCAGCTTCTGAATTTGTGGGTAGCGGATCTTGGTCTCGGACAGTACCTCACTGATGAAGTAGACCGGCCTCTGGACGGGCAATGCGTGCCCTTCTTCTCGTCTCTCGACCACGATCGCGGCGCTGACTACCTGAGTGGTAGCGGCGACGTAGATCAAGAGGGCTTCTCCGGTAGCGGAGGGCACCAGGATGGGCGCGCTTGTAAGGAGCGCCTTCAAGTTCCCGAGGGCTTCCTCAGCCTCAGGGGTCCAAGTAAAGCGCTCGGTCTTCCTTAAGAGGCGATACAGGGACAGGCCTCTTTTGCCGAGGCGCGAGATGAAGCGGCTCAGAGCCGCAAGGCATCCCATGACCCTCTGTACTCCTTTCAAGTCCTTGATAGGCCCCATGTTGGTGATGGCCTCGATTTTCTCTGGGTTGGCCTTGATGCCCCGTTCGGAGATGATGAAACCCAGGAGCATGCCTCGGGGGACTCCGAAGACACACTTCTCGGGATTGAGTTTTACGCCTTTCGCCTTGAGACACTTGAATGTCGTTTCAAGGTCGGAGAGGAGGTTAGAGGCTTTCCTCGTCTTGACTACGATGTCATCGACGTAAGCCTCGACCGTTCGACCAATGTGCTGTCCGAACACGTGGTTCATGCACCTTTGGTATGTCGCACCCGCATTCCTTAAACCGAATGGCATAGTAAGGTAGCAGTACATGCCAAAAGGTGTGATGAAAGAAGTCGCGAGCTGGTCGGACTCTTTCATCTTGATTTGGTGATACCCTGAGTAGGCATCGAGGAAAGACAGGGTTTCGCACCCAGTAGTGGAATCTACGATTTGATCGATGCGAGGCAGAGGGTAGGGAACCTTCGGACATGCTTTGTTTAGACCAGTGTAGTCTACACACATCCGCCATTTCCCTCCTTTCTTTCTCACAAGCACAGGGTTGACAAGCTATTCGGGATGGAATACCTCTTTGATGAACCCTGCGGCCATCAGCTTGTGGATCTCCTCGCCTATGGCTCTGCGCTTTTCTTCGTCGAATCGGCGCAGAGGCTGCTTCATGGGTCGGGCTCCAGCTCGGATATCCAGTGAGTGCTTGGCGACTTCCCTCGGTATGCCAGGCATGTCCGAGGGACTCCACGCAAAGACTTCGGCGTTCGCGCGGAGAAAGTCGACGAGCACTGCTTCCTATTTGGGGTCGAGCTCGGAGCCGATCCGTATCTGCTTGGAGGCGTCGTTGCTGGGGTTGAGAGGGACGGACTTAACCGCCTCTACTGGTTCGAAGTTGCTGGCGTGGCGCTTCGCATTTGGTGCCTCCTTGGAGAGGCTCTCTAGGTCGATGATGAGGGCCTCGGATTCGGCGAGGGCCTCGGCGTACTCCACGCACTCCACGTCGCATTCGAACGCGTGTCGGTACGTGGGGCCGACGGTGATGACCCCGTTGGGGCCCGACATTTTGAGCTTGAGGTAGGTGTAGTTGGGGACAGCCATGAACTTGGCGTAGCATGGCCTCCACAGTACTGTGTGGTAGGTTCCTCGGAACCCGACCACCTCGAACGTGAGGGTTTCCCTTCAGAAGTTGGAGGGAGTCCCAAAGCAGACGGGCAGATCGAGTTGTCCGAGGGGTTGGACGCGTTTCCCGGGGATGATCCCATGAAAAGGCGTCGCGCCGGCCCGGACAGATCGATCTGCAGGAGCCCGAGGGTCTCGGCGTAGATAATGTTGAGGCTGCTGCCTCCGTCCATGAGGACCTTGGTGAGCCTAACGTTGCCGATGACGGGGTCGACAACGAGCGGATACTTCCCTGGGCTCGGCATGCGGTCGGGGTGGTCGCCCTGGTCGAAGGTGATGGGCTTGTCGGACCAGTCTAGGTAGACTGGCGCCACCACCTTTACCGAGCAGACCTCCCGACGCTCTTGCTTGCGGTGCCGAGCCGAGGCGTTCGCCACTTGCCCACCATAGATCATGAAGCAATCGTGGACCTCGGGGAACTCCTCTGCATTGTGATCCTCCTTCTTGTTGTTGTTGTGGGCCCTGCCTCCCTCCACAGGTGGCCCGGCCTTATGAAAGTGGCGCCGAAGCATGACGCATTCCTCAAGGGTGTGCTTGACGGGCCCCTGATGATAGGGGCACGACTCCTTGAGCATCTTATCAAAGAGATTGGCACCTCCAGGGGGTTTCCGAGGGTTCTTGTACTCAGTGGCGGCGACAAGGTCCGCGTCAGTGGCGTCGTGTTTCGCTTGAGACTTCTTCTTGTTCTTCTTCTTGGTGCCACGCTGAGCGGACGCCTCGGGGACGTCTTCCGGCTGGCAGCCCTGGGGCTGCTTGTCCTTCCGGAAGATGGCCTCAACCGCCTCCTGGCCAGAGGCGAACTTGGCGGTGATGTCCATCAGCTCGCTCGCCCTGGTGGGGGTCTTGCGACCCAGCTTGCTCACCAGGTCGCGACAGGTGGTGCCGGCGAGGAACGCGCCGATGACATCGGAGTCGGTGATGTTGGGCAGCTCGGTGCGCTGCTTCGAGAATCGCCGGATGTAGTCCTGGAGAGACTCTCCCGGCTGCTGGCGGCAGCTTCGGAGATCCTAGGAGTTCCCAAGGTGCACGTGCGTGCCCTGGAAGTTGCCGACGAAGGCTTGGACCAGGTCGTCCCAGTTGGAGACCTGTCTCGGAGGCAGATGCTCCAGCCAGACTCGAGTGGTGTCGGAGAGGAACAGGGGGAGGTTGCGGATGATGAGGTTGTCATCGTCCATTCCACCCAGCTGGCAGGCCAGTCGGTAGTCCGCGAGCCACAGTTCCGGCCTTGTCTCCCCCGAGTACTTTGTGATGGTAGTCGGGGTTCAGAACCGGGTCGGGAACGGCGCCCGTCGTATGGCTCGGCTGAAAGCCTGCGGACCGGGTGGTTCGGGCGAGGGGCTCCGATCCTCCCCGCTGTCATAGCGTCCCCCACGCCTGGGGTGGTAGCCTCAGCGCACCCTCTCGTCGAGGTGGGCTCGACGGTCGTGGTGGTGGTGCTCGTTGCTGAGGCGACCCGGGGCCGCAGGCGCCGTGTTGCGCGTGCGCCCGGTGTGGACCGAGGCTTCCCGCACGAATCGGGAAGTCGCGGCGCGATGCTCCGAGGGGTACCCCTACCTTCGGGAGGCAGAGCTTTCGGCCCGTCGGACAGCGGCATCTTCTAGGAGATTCTTGAGCTCTCCCTGGATACGCCGCCCTTCGGTGGTTGATGGTTCCAGCATCGCGCGGAGTAGTATTGCTGCTGCAGCCAGGTTCTGGCCGACCCCACTGGAAGCCGGTGGCGGCCTTGCCCTGACGTCGTCGGTAATGCGGTGCTGGATGCCCTGGGGTAGATGACGCGCTTCTTCGGCCGGAGCTTGGCCTGCCCATTCCTGCCCGATGTTCCACCGGAACTGCTCAAGTGTTCCTGCTCCCTCGTCGAGCCTGGCCTGGATCTCACGGATTTGCTCGAGCTATGTGTCCTGACCCCCTGCAGGGACTGGGACCACAACTAGCTCCCGAAGGATGTCAACGCGAGGCACAGGCCTAGGGGGATCGCCGTTTACCGGCATACCAAGATGGTTGCCTTCGCCGGGACCCCCTAGATCGACGTGGAAACATTCACGACTTGGGCCGCAGTCCTCGTCGCCGAAGCTGCGGCTACCATCGAAACAATCGGAGAGGCAGTAGTCGCATGCGGTCATGAAGTCCCGCATGGCACTGGGGTTACCGAGCCCGGAGAAATCCCAACAAAAGTCAGGCTCGTCATCTTCCTTGGAACCCAAGGGTCCGTAGGTCGAGACGGCCGTCAGTCTGTCCCAGGGCGACCACATATGGTACCCCTGAGGGTTGGTACATGCCTCTATGGAGGCTTCCACCGAAGCGAGGTCGCTTGGTGGGTCGAAGATGAATCCAAAAGGCACGAGATGGGAATCGGTCGGTACCTCTTGGTCGACGGGCGGTGACGAAGTCGCGTCAGGGGCGGACTGCACCGCTGTCTCAGGTACGAGGGCGACGTCCAGCAAGTCCTTTGCGAGCGTGTTGGCGTCGTTCGTCTGCTTGGGGTTGGTGTGTTGCGGGGAAGCGACGCTCGTCTTCTTCTCAGATGCAAGGTCGAAGCCCGACGTGTCCCCCGCTGGGGCGCCGGCGTCGTCGACTTGCTTGACAGCCGACGAGGTGTCGCCTCCTGCTTGGCCATGGTTGCCCCGCCTCCTCCTCCATCGGTGGGGGAGGTGACGGGACAAACCCGGATGTTGTTCTTCCGCCATGTGGCGAAGACGTCGTTGATTCCGCCGCCGGCGGGCGGGCTGACGGCCACCATTGTCGCTGTCGCGCGGCGGAGGAAGGAGTATCATGTCATAGCTGCTGTCGAGGGACATGAACTCAAGACTCCCGAAACGGAGCATCGTCCCAGGTTGGAAAGGTTGCTGGAGACTACCCATCTGGAGCTTGACGGGAAGCTATTCGTCAACACGCAGCAGGCCCCTACCTGGCGCGCCAACTGTCGGCGTTTCGACCCCAGGGGGTCCCTAGACCGACGAGTAAATTGTCGCTGCGTGTCTCAGCCCAGATGGGTCGGCGCGAGATGGGACACAAAGGGGGGAGAACAGTAAGGGGAAACCGCGACCTTCGTGTTGTCCTGCGCCCAGGGCGGATGGATGCGCTTGCAGTAGGGGGTTACAAGCGTTCGCGTGGGAGAGAGAGAGAGAGAGAGAGCCTTATGCGTCGGCCCGTTCTCCCGCGCGGCCAATCTCCCCATATGAGAGCCCTGGACCTTCCTTTTATAGACGTAAGGAGAGGGTCCAGGTGTACAATGGGGGTGTAGCAATGTGCTAACGTGTCTAGCAGAGAGGAGCTAGAGCCCTAAGTACATGCCGTCGTGGCAGTTGGAGAGGTTTTGGCACCCCGTTCATGTGATGTCGTGGCCGTCGGAGGAGTACTGGAGCCCTGCGGAAGTACAGCTGTCGGGGCTGTCGGGTCTTTGCTGACGTCTCCTTGCTGACGTAAGGGGCTGAGAGCCGCCGTCGTCATGGAGCGTGCGGGGTGTCATCATTACTTTTTTACTGAGGCGAGCCAGATGGGACGCCGGTCTTGTTCCCCGTAGCCTGAGCTAGCTAGGGGTAGGGTAATGATGGCCCCCCTGGCGACGTGGCCGGTCCGGACCCGAGTTTGGGCGAGGTGGCGATTCCTCCGAGGTCGAGGTTGAGTCCAAGCCCTGGGGTCGGGCGAGGTGGAGTCCATCGTCTTCCGGAGCCGAGGCTGAGTCCGACCCCAGGGCTCGAACTCAGCCTCGGCTTCGGAAGACGACGAACTCCGCCTCGCCCGACCCCAGGGCTCGGACTCAGCCTCGGCTCCGGAAGACGATGGACTCCGCCTCGCCCGACCCCAGGGCTCGGACTCAACCTCAACCTCGGAGGAATCGCCACCTCGCCCAAACTCGGGTCCGGACCGGCCACGTCGCCAGGGGGGCCATCATTACCCTACCCCTAGCTAGCTCAGGCTATGGGGAACAAGACCGGCGTCCCATCTGGCTGGCCTCAGTAAAAAAGTAATGATGACACCCCGCACACTCCATGACGACGGCGGCTCCCAGCCCCTTACGTCAGCAAGGAGACGTCAGCAAAGACCCGACAGCCCCGACAGCTGTACTTCCACAGGGCTCCAGCGCTCCTCCGACGGCCACGACATCACATGAACAGGGTGCCAAAACCTCTCCGACTGCCATGACGGCATGTACTTAGGGCTCTAGCTCCTCTCTGCTAGACACGTTAGCACATTGCTACACCCCCCATTGTATACCTGGACCCTCTCCTTACGTCTATAAAAGGAAGGTCCAGGGCTCTCATACGGGGAGGTTGGCCGCGCGGGAGAACGGGCTGACGCATAAGGCTCTCGCTCTCTCTCTCTCCCACGCGAACGCTTGTAACCCCCTACTGCAAGCGCATCCAGCCGCCCTGGGCGCAGGACAACACGAAGGCCGCGGTTTCCCCTTACCGTTCTCCCCCCTTTGTGTCCCGTCTCGCGCTGACCCATCTAGGCTGGGACACGCAGAGACAATTTACTCGTCGGTCCAGGGACCCCCCGGGGTCGAAACGCCGACAACTAGATAATCATGTTTGTTAATTAGAGTTTCCCAATTAATAGTATGGTTATCTATCCTGAACCTGATCACATGCTCTATTACATCTTAACTAGTAAAATTAAATTTCTATTTATACCTTTGCCTTCACAACTTGATTTTTGTTTCTTTGATTCTTGTTTCCAAGTAAGAGCTTGCTCCATTTTTAAAAATATCAATTTATCCACCTTCAAGCCTATTTCTTTCTTGGTGTGGATCTAACATATCTTAATCACACCACTAATAATATAGGTTAGTCTACTAGTTTTCTTAATTACCAAAACCAAACACAGGCTTTAGAGGTAACTACCGAACCATGGGAAATCTCGATGGGACTAGGGGAGTTCTTAATCTTGATGTCTTTGGCCTCTAGTGCTAACAACAGCTGATTAAGAAGACTCGAACCATAGATGGAGCATAGTCATCACTAAAAAGGCATCTAAGCCAACAAAAACTATTCATATTGATTTTCTAAGAAACGAAGTGTGTGTGTCTCCCAGTTTGACGGTTTTTTGGATGGTATTTGAAAGGGAATTAGGCTTACACCTAGTTCCTAAATAATTTTGGTGGTTGAATTGTCCAACACAAATATTGGACTAACTAGTTTACTCTAGTGCATAAGTTATACAGGTGCAAAAGGTTCACATTCAGTCAATAAAAAGACCAAGTGTTGGATTCAACAAAGGAGCAAGGAGGCAACCGAGGGCACCTCTGGCTGAAGGCACCGGACTGTCCGGTGTGCACCGGACAGTGTCCGGTGCGCCCAGAGGACTACAACTCAAACTCTTCGCCCTCGGGATTTCTCGGGAGCCGGCGCGCTATAAGGCACCGGACTGTCCGGTGTGCACCGGACATGTCCGGTGCTCCAAGGAAGCGCGGTCTCCGGAACTCGCCAGCCTCGGGTTTGCGCGGCAGCCGCTCCGCTAAAATTCACCGGACTGTCCGGTGTGCACCGGACTGTCCGGTGTGCCAGCGGAGCAACGGCTCTCTGCGGCGCCAACGGCTCCCTGCGGTGCATTTAATGCGCGCGCAGCGCGCGCAGACGTCAGGATCGCCCATACCGGTGCACCGGACATCAAACAGTACATGTCCGGTGTGCATCGGACACCCAGGAGGGCCCAGAAGTCAGAAGCTCCAACGGTCAGAATCCAACGGCAATGGTGACGTGGCAGGGGCACCGAACTGTCCGGTGTGCACCGGACTGTCCGGTGCGCCATCGAACAGACAGCTTCCAGCAACGGTCACTTTTGGTGGTTGAGGCTATAAATACCCCAACCACCCCACATTCATTGCCATCCAAGTTTTCTACTTCTCAACTACTACAAGAGCTCTAGCATTCAATTCTAGACACACCAAATAGATCAAGTCCTCTCCAAATTCCACACAACACCATAGTGACTAGAGAGAGTGATTTGCTTGTGTTCTTTCGAGCTCTTGCGCTTGGATCGCATTCTTTTCTTTCTCACTTGTTCTTGTGATCAAACTCAATTGTAACCAAGGCAAGAGGCACCAATTGTGTGGTGGCCCTTGCGGGGAAGCTTTGTTCCCGTTTGATTGAGAAGAAGAGAAAGCTCACTCGATCCGTGGGATCGTTTGAGAGAGGGAAGGGTTGAAAGAGACCCGGCCTTTGTGGCCTCCTCAACGGGGAGTAGGTTTGAGAGAACCGAACCTCGGTAAAACAAATCCGCGTGTCACACTCTTCATTTGCTTGCGATTTGTTTTGCGCCCTCTCTCGCGGACTCAATTATATTTCTAACGCTAACCCGGCTTGTAGTTGTGTTTATTTTTGAGAATTTCAGTTTCGCCCTATTCACCCCCCCTCTAGGCGACTATCAATTGGTATCAAAGCCCGGTGCTTCATTAGAGCCTAACCGCTCGAAGTGATGTCGGGAGATCACACCAAGAGGGAGATGGAGACCGGCGATAACAAGCCCACTACAAGCCAAGGGAGCACTTCATCGGAAGAGTCCCGCACCAAGAGAAGGGAGAAGAAGAAGAACTCCTCCAAGCGGAAGGAGAAAAGATCTTCCTCCTCTCACCACAAGGAGAAGAAGGAAAAATCTTCTTCTCACAAGCCGCATCGGAGTGGGGACAAGCACAAAAGGATGAGGAAGGTGGTCTACTACGAGACCGACACTTCATCGACATCCACCTCCAGCTCCGACGCGGCGTCCGTCACTTCTAAACGCCAAGAGCGTAAGAAGTATAGTAAGATTCCCCTATGCTACCCTCGCATTCCTAAACATACACCTTTACTTTCCGTCCCATTAGGCAAACCACCAACTTTTAATGGTGAAGATTATGCTATGTGGAGTAATTTGATGCGATTTCATCTAACCTCTCTCCATAAAAGATTATGGGATGTTGTTGAGTATGGTGTACAGGTACCATCCGTAGGGGATGAGGACTATGACACGGACGAAGTAGCCCAAATCGAGCACTTCAACTCCCAAGCCGCAACCATCCTCCTTGCCTCTCTAAGCAAGGAGGAATACAACAAAGTACAAGGGTTGAAGAACGCCAAGGAGATTTGGGACCTACTCAAGACGGCACACGAGGGTGATGAACTCACCAAGATCACCAAGCGGGAAACGATCGAGGGGGAGCTCGGTCGCTTCCGTCTTCGCCAAGGGGAGGAGCCACAAGACATGTACAACCGGCTCAAGACCTTGGTGAACCAAGTGCGCAACCTCGGGAGCGCAAAATGGGATGACCACGAAGTGGTTAAGGTTATTCTAAGAGCTCTTATTTTCCTTAACCCCACTCAAGTACAATTAATTCGTGGCAATCCTAGATATCCACTAATGACCCCCGAGGAAGTTATCGGGAATTTTGTGAGTTTTGAATGCATGATTAAGGGCTCCAAGAAGATCAACGAGCTTGACGAGCCTTCCACATCCGAGGCGCAACCGGTGGCCTTCAAGGCAACGGAGGAGAAGAAGGAGGAGTCTACACCAAGTAGACAACCAATTGACGCCTCCAAGCTCGACAACGAGGAGATGGCCCTAATCATCAAGAGTTTTCGGCAAATCCTCAAGCAACGGAAGGGGAAGGATTACAAATCCCGTTCCAAGAAGGTTTGCTACAAGTGTGGTAAGCCCGGTCATTTCATTGCAAAATGTCCTATGTCTAGTGATAGTGACAGGGGCGACGACAAGAAGGGCAAGAGGAAGGAGAAGAAGAAATACTACAAGAAGAAGGGCGGTGATGCCCATGTTTGTCGGGAGTGGAACTCCGACGAGAGCTCAAGCGACTCCTCCGACGACGAGGACGCCGCCAACATCGCCGTCATCAAGGGCCTCCTCTTCCCCAACGTCGGCCACAAGTGTCTCATGGCCAAGGACGGCAAAAAGAAGGTAAAATCAAAGTCCTCCACTAAATATGAAACATCTAGTGATGAGGATGATGATAAAAATGAAGAAGATAATTTGCGCATTCTTTTTGCTAACCTCAACATGCAACAAAAGGAAAAATTAAATGAATTGATTAGTGCTATACATGAGAAGGATGATCTCTTGGATTCTCAAGAGGACTTCCTTATTAAATAAAATAAAAAGCATGTTAAGGTTAAAAATGCTTATGCTCTAGAAATGGAAAAATGTGAAAAATTGTCTAGTGAGCTAAGCACTTGCCATGAGACTATAGACAACCTTAGAAATGAAAATGCTAATTTGTTAGCTAAGGTTGATTCTCATATTTGCAATGTTTCAATTCCAAATCCTAGAAATGATAATGATGATTTGCTTGCTAAGATTAAAGAATTGAACATTTCTCTTGCTAGCCTTAAAATTGAAAATGAGAAATTAATTGCTAAGGCTAAGAATTTTGATGTTTGCAATGCTACTATTTCCGACCTTAGGACTAAAAATGATATGTTGCATGCTAAGGTTGTTGAACTAAAATCTTGCAAACTCTCTACATCTAATGTTGAGCATATTTCCATTTGTACTAGATGTAGAGATGTTAATGTTGATGCTATCCATGATCACCTAGCCTTAATTAAAAAACAAAATGATCACATAGCACAACTTAATGCTAAAATTAGAGAGCATGACTTAGAAAATGAAAAATTTAAATTGGCTAGAAGCATGCTCTATAATGGGAGACGCCCTGGCATTAAGGATGGCATTGGCTTCCAAAAGGGAGACAATGTCAAAGTTAATGCCCCTCCAAAGAACTTATCTAACTTTGTTAAGGGCAAGGCTCCCATGCCTCAGGATAACGAGGGTTACATTTTGTACCCTGTCGGCTATCCTGAGAGCAAGATTAGGAAAATTCATTCTAGGAAGTCTCACTCTGGCCCTAATCATGCTTTTATGTATAAGGGTGAGACATCTAGATCTAGGCAACCAACCCATGCCAAGTTGCCTAGAAAGAAAATTCCAAATGCATCAAATGATCATGCTATTTCATTTAAAACTTTTGATGCATCTTATGTTTTGACTAACAAATCCGGCAAGATAGTTGCCAAAATTGTTGGGGGCAAACACAAGGGCTCCAAGACTTGTGTTTGGGTACCCAAAGTTCTTGTATCTAATGCCAAAGGACCCAAAACCGTTTGGGTACCTAAAACAAAGAACTAAACTTGTTTTGTAGGTTTATGCATCCGGGGGCTCAAGTTGGATACTCGACAGCGGGTGCACAAACCACATGACAGGGGAGAAAAGGATGTTCTCCTCATATGAGAAAAACCAAGATCCCCAACGAGCTATCACATTCGGGGATGGAAATCAAGGTTTGGTCAAAGGATTGGGTAAAATTGCTATATCACCTGATCATACTATTTCCAATGTTTTTCTTGTAGATTCTTTAGATTACAATTTGCTTTCCGTATCCCAATTATGTCAAATGGGCTACAACTGTCTTTTTACTGATATAGGTGTTACTGTCTTTAGAAGAAGTGATGATTCAATAGCTTTTAAGGGAGTGTTAGAGGGTCAGCTATACTTAGTAGATTTTAATAGAGCTGAACTCGACACTTGCTTGATTGCTAAGACTAACTTGGGTTGGCTCTGGCACCGCCGACTAGCCCATGTTGGAATGAAGAATCTTCACAAGCTTCTAAAGGGAGAACACATTTTAGGACTAACCGATGTTCATTTTGAGAAAGACAGGATTTGTAGCGCATGCCAAGCTGGGAAGCAAGTTGGCATACATCATCCACACAAAAACATCATGACTACCGACAGGCCACTGGAGCTCCTACACATGGATTTGTTCGGCCCGATCGCTTACATAAGCATCGGCGGTAGTAAGTATTGTCTTGTAATTGTGGATGATTATTCTCGCTTCACTTGGGTATTCTTTTTACAGGACAAATCTTATACCCAAGAGACCTTAAAGGGATTCTTGAGACGGGCTCAAAATGAGTTCGGCTTAAGGATCAAGAAAATTAGAAGCGATAATGGGACGGAGTTCAAGAACGCTCAAATTGAAGGTTTCCTTGAGAAGGAGGGCATCAAGCATGAGTTCTCTTCTCCCTACACTCCACAACAAAATGGTGTAGTGGAGAGGAAGAATCGAACTCTATTGGACATGGCGAGAGCCATGCTTGATGAGTACAAGACACCGGATCGGTTTTGGGCCGAAGCGGTCAACACCGCTTGCTACGCCATCAACCGGTTATATCTTCACCGAATCCTCAAGAAGACATCTTATGAACTCCTAACCGGTAAAAAGCCAAATATTTCATATTTTAGAGTTTTTGGTAGCAAATGTTTTATACTTGTTAAAAGAGGTAGAAAATCTAAATTTGCTCCTAAAACTGTAGAAGGCTTTTTACTAGGATATGACTCAAACACAAGGGCATATAGAGTCTTTAACAAGTCCTCAGGACTTGTTGAAGTTTCTTGTGACGTTGTGTTTGATGAGACTAACGGCTCTCAAGTAGAGCAAGTTGATCTTGATGATATAGGTGAAGAACAGGCTCCATGCATAGCACTAAGGAACATGTCCATTGGGGATGTGTGTCCTAAGGAATCCGAAGAGCCTTCAAATGCACAAGATCAACCATCCTCCTCAACGCAAGCATCTCCACCAACTCAAATTGAGGATGAGGCTCAAGATGTTGAACAAGAAGATCAAGAAGATGAGCCACCTCAAAATGACGGCAATGATCAAGGGGGAGATGCAAATAATGAAGACAAGGAGGATGAACAACAAAGGCCGCCACACCCAAGAGTCCACCAAGCAATACAACGAGATCACCCCGTCGACACCATCCTTGGCGATATTCATAAGGGGGTAACTACTCGATCTCGTGTTGCTCATTTTTGTGAACATTACTCTTTTGTTTCCTCTATTGAGCCACACAGGGTAGAGGAAGCACTTCAAGATTCGGATTGGGTGATGGCGATGCAAGAGGAGCTCAACAATTTCACGAGGAACGAGGTATGGCACTTAGTTCCACGTCCTAACCAAAATGTTGTAGGAACCAAGTGGGTCTTCCGCAACAAGCAAGACGAGCATGGTGTGGTGACTAGGAACAAAGCTCGACTCGTGGCCAAGGGGTATTCACAAGTCGAAGGTTTGGATTTTGGTGAAACCTATGCACCCGTAGCTAGGCTTGAGTCAATTCGCATATTATTAGCCTATGCTACTTACCATGGCTTCAAGCTTTATCAAATGGACGTGAAGAGTGCCTTCCTCAATGGACCAATCAAAGAGGAGGTCTATGTTGAGCAACCTCCCGGCTTTGAAGACAGTGAGTACCCTAACCATGTTTATAGGCTCTCTAAGGCGCTTTATGGGCTCAAGCAAGCCCCAAGAGCATGGTATGAATGCCTTAGAGATTTCCTTATTGCTAATGGCTTCAAAGTCGGCAAGGCCGATCCTACTTTATTTACTAAAACTGTTGACAATGATTTGTTTGTATGCCAAATTTATGTTGATGATATCATATTTGGGTCTACTAACAAATCTACATGTGAAGAATTTAGTAGGATCATGACACAAAAATTCGAGATGTCGATGATGGGGGAGTTGAAGTATTTTCTAGGATTCCAAGTCAAGCAACTCCAAGAGGGCACCTTCATCAGCCAAACAAAGTATACTCAAGATATTCTAAGCAAGTTTGGAATGAAGGATGCCAAGCCCATCAAGACACCCATGGGAACAAATGGGCATCTCGACCTCGACACGGGAGGTAAGTCCGTGGATCAAAAGGTATACCGGTCGATGATTGGTTCATTGCTTTATTTATGTGCATCTCGACCGGATATTATGCTTTCCGTTTGCATGTGTGCAAGATTCCAAGCCGACCCTAAGGAATCACACCTTACGGCCGTAAAACGAATCTTGAGATATTTGGCTTATACTCCTAAGTTTGGGCTTTGGTACCCTCGGGGATCCACATTTGATTTGATTGGTTATTCGGATGCCGATTGGGCGGGGTGTAGGATTAATAGGAAGAGCACATCGGGGACTTGCCAGTTCTTGGGAAGATCCTTGGTGTCTTGGGCTTCAAAGAAGCAAAATTCGGTCGCTCTTTCTACCGCCGAAGCCGAGTATATTGCCGCAGGTCATTGTTGCGCGCAATTGCTTTGGATGAGGCAAACCCTGCGGGACTACGGTTATAAATTAACCAAAGCCCCTTTGCTATGTGACAATGAGAGTGCAATCAAAATGGCCGACAATCCCGTTGAGCATAGCCGCACTAAGCACATAGCCATTCGGTATCATTTTCTTCGGGATCACCAACAAAAGGGGGATATCGAGATTTCTTACATTAACACTAAAGATCAATTAGCCGATATCTTTACCAAGCCACTTGATGAGCAATCTTTTACCCGACTTAGGCATGAGCTTAATATTCTTGATTCTAGGAATTTCTTTTGCTAGTCTTGCACACATAGCTCATAAATATACCTTTGATCATGTCTCTTTTATATATGCTATGACTAATGTGTTTTCAAGTGAATTTCAAACCAAGTCATAGGTATATTGAAAGGGAATAGGAGTCTTCGGCGAATACAAAGGCTTCCACTCCGCTCTACTACTCATCCTTCGCCGTCGCTCCGCATCATCTCTCCAACTTTGGTATAATCTTCACTCACTCTTTTCATGACCAAAGGGGGAGAAAGTACTTCATTGGGCTCTAATGACTCCGTTTTTGGCGATTCATGCCAAAGGGGGAGAAAGTATTAGCCCAAAGCAAAAGGACCGCACCACCACCTAATTTTATAAATTTGATGATTTTATATTGGTAAATTTCAAAATTGGTATCTCTTTGTGTTCTAAAGGGGGAGCAACTAGTATTTTCAAAATAGATGTCTTAAAACCCTCTTGAACACTAAGAGGAGACCTTATTTGAGGGGGAGTTTTGTTTAGTCAAAGGAAAAGCATTTGAACAAAGGAAGAAAATTTCAAATCTTGAAAATGCTTTGCAAAATCTTATTCATTTACCTTTGACTATCTTGCAAAATGATTTTGAAAAGAATTTACAAAAGAGTTTGCAAAAACAAAACTTATGGTGCAAATAAGGTCCAATATGTCAAAAACAAAGAAAACAATCCATGCGCATTCATGAAGTATTTATATTGGCTCAATTCCAAGCAACCTTTGCACTTACTTTATGTAAACTAGTTCAATTATGCACTTCTATATTTGCTTTGGTTTGTGTTGGCATCAATCACCAAAAAGGGGGAGATTGAAAGGGAATTAGGCTTACACCTAGTTCCTAAATAATTTTGGTGGTTGAATTGTCCAACACAAATATTGGACTAACTAGTTTACTCTAGTGCATAAGTTATACAGGTGCAAAAGGTTCACATTCAGTCAATAAAAAGACCAAGTGTTGGATTCAACAAAGGAGCAAGGAGGCAACCGAGGGCACCTCTGGCTGAAGGCACCGGACTGTCCGGTGTGCACCGGACAGTGTCCGGTGCGCCCAGAGGACTACAACTCAAACTCTTCGCCCTCGGGATTTCTCGGGAGCCGGCGCGCTATAAGGCACCGGACTGTCCGGTGTGCACCGGACATGTCCGGTGCTCCAAGGAAGCGCGGTCTCCGGAACTCGCCAGCCTCGGGTTTGCGCGGCAGCCGCTCCGCTAAAATTCACCGGACTGTCCGGTGTGCACCGGACTGTCCGGTGTGCCAGCGGAGCAACGGCTCTCTGCGGCGCCAACGGCTCCCTGCGGTGCATTTAATGCGCGCGCAGCGCGCGCAGACGTCAGGATCGCCCATACCGGTGCACCGGACATCAAACAGTACATGTCCGGTGTGCACCGGACACCCAGGAGGGCCCAGAAGTCAGAAGCTCCAACGGCAATGGTGACGTGGCAGGGGCACCGGACTGTCCGGTGTGCATCGGACTGTCCGGTGCGCCATCGAACAGACAGCTTCCAGCAACGGTCACTTTTGGTGGTTGGGGCTATAAATACCCCAACCACCCCACATTCATTGCCATCCAAGTTTTCTACTTCTCAACTACTACAAGAGCTCTAGCATTCAATTCTAGACACACCAAATAGATCAAGTCCTCTCCAAATTCCACACAACACCATAGTGACTAGAGAGAGTGATTTGCTTGTGTTCTTTCGAGCTCTTGCGCTTGGATCGCATTCTTTTCTTTCTCACTTGTTCTTGTGATCAAACTCAATTGTAACCAAGGCAAGAGGCACCAATTGTGTGGTGGCCCTTGCGGGGAAGCTTTGTTCCCGTTTGATTGAGAAGAAGAGAAAGCTCGCTCGATCCGTGGGATCGTTTGAGAGAGGGAAGGGTTGAAAGAGACCCGGCCTTTGTGGCCTCCTCAACGGGGAGTAGGTTTGAGAGAACCGAACCTCGGTAAAACAAATCCGCGTGTCACACTCTTCATTTGCTTGCGATTTGTTTTGCGCCCTCTTTCGCGGACTCAATTATATTTCTAACGCTAACCCGGCTTGTAGTTGTGTTTATTTTTGAGAATTTCAGTTTCGCCCTATTCACCCCCCCCCCTCTAGGCGACTATCAGTATTGAAACCAAATCATTGCCCTTCCGAATAGAGAAAAGATGAATATCTCCACCGGTGCCACTCATCCAACATCACTAGTCATTCTTCCCCTGACTCATAGCTATAGTTATTAGGTCAAAAGAAGAGATGTAGAGTTATACAAAAGCACATATAATCTAGAGATATCTAAAAAGCAATACGTGAATACATGAGAGCTAAAATGCATAACTCAATCTAGCATGTGTTGGATTGAAGGGATGTGAACCAAATTGAAAGGTTATTGGGTTTAGGATTCTAGGTGGCCAAGTTTTTTGCACCACCCTTAAAATTTTTCTCTCGTTTGGTTTGTGGTAAAACTTTGGCCATGTCTGAAAATGGCATGTCTAACTAGTCATCAACTTGGTTCTAGTGATTAAAATAGTTATGACATTTTTGGTTTTGTTATCCCTAACAATATTGCTAAGGTGACATATTGTGATTGATTGCTTCAGATGTTGCACTTTTGAGTTTACAGTTTTTCGGTGTGATTTATTTTTTAAAATATGTGTTCTATTTAAGTTTTGTTACAAAACAATATTTTACATAAGTATATTTCAATATACAAATCTTTATAATATATGTGGCCCCACATAATAGACAAATTAGTTATTGGCTTGATCACAAAACCAAGCATTTGTCTAAGTTTTAACGAAACTAATTTGTCTTCACAAGATAATCCTTAATAGCACAATTGATTTGCTTGTCCCATTTAGCTTGGTCGTACTAGTAAATCAACCCTCCTCTAGCTAGAATCAATGGGTGCAAAACAATGTAATTAATTGTTTGCTTTCATCTAGTTAGACCATAGAGATAAACTATTTGGTTGACTCACTCATGTGCTCCTCTTGCATCATCACCCTCATACCTAGGATAGTCCACAACACAATCCAAGCCCAAATGCTACTTGAGGGTTGAGGCAACTAATTTAAAGTCAAAGCTACATACCTGCATATTGATAAACTAATCCAAATAACTAATCAAACTTACAGGTTTTCTTGAGCTATAAGAGCCTCTTCAGGATACTCTCTATATGACTTTTTATCATACAATTAGAAAATAGACCAGAAATAAAGCCCTAATAGATTTAATAAACCACTCTTGGTTTATTTCACTATCAAAAATTATCTTTCTTGCTCTCTATATTAATAGAGAGACCACATTGCTCTCTACAATTCAAGATATGGTAGTTCTATTATGAATGATTTTTCTTCATGCAAATGAAATTATGATAAATTACTAAAGTCTAGAAAACAAAACTTACAAGACTATCAAAGACACGAAAAAACATATAAAGAGAATATTCATAATATTACTTCTAAATAGGGGTATAAATTGTTAGGGACAATTGTGATTATACCATTCTCTGACCTTGCAATTGTGATTTTATCCATTGTTTTTCAACTTTATGATTTTACCCACCTGTTTTGAAAAAAGAAGCCCCCATTTGCTCCCCCTTAACATCGTTAAAAAACGAGGGGTAAAATCATAAATGCAAAGTGAGAGAAGGGTATAATCACAATTAACCTAAAAAATCAATATTTTTAGGGTTAATTATGATTATACCATTCTCTCACCTTGCAATTATGATTTTACCCCTTATTTGTTATTTTTAATTACTAATTCTGATTTTTACTAACGTGCAGTGGTTAAGAGGGAAGTGCAAACGATAGCTTCGTTTTAGGGGTAAAATCATAAAATTGAAAAACAAAGGGTAAAATCACAATTACAATGCTAGAGAAGGGTATAATCACAATTACTCATATTGTTATTATGGTTTGGAAAGCATCTCAGATTGACTATTTTTAATCGCTCTTATTTGCCATCAGATGTCCACTCAATGACTCAAAGTCGATCTTCTATGGAATGTTTGGTTTGTAAAATGAGATAATTCACCATTTTTTAGATCTTTGTTTGGATGGTTATTTTATTTCTCATAGATTTACAACTAGTTTTATTATAAAAAATAAATTATTTTATTAAATTCTATAATTACACTTATAATACAACATATGAAACATAATACTACTTCATTAAATTTGAAAAACGAACTTATATGACACACCATCTAATCTAGTTAGTAGGGCTAATGCCATGTACCAAACGCTTCATTGGCGATTCCCAAACACAAAGATTGTTAGGCTATCTTTAACAACTTATCTATCCTTATACCTATATTCAAATTTCACTCTACAAATAGTGCACCTTACCATGTAAATAGTGCAAAACAATATTTTGAATGACTATATAGGTGAACTGCTAGACATGGTCTCAACAAAGCACGTTAGATTTTTTTGACAAAAAAATAATTAAAACCACCCTAAAGAGACCGTCGATGACTCGTAGTCACAAGTTGGTAAATATGATGACAATGGGGCCATGATCCTCGATTTTCTGTGGGGAACTCCTCCATTAGGGGATGAGGAAGTTTCTACACACGAGAATGTAAACAAGAAAAATTCTTCCTTCGACAGATAAATGGGCCATATCCCCGTCTCTCGCAGGAACCTGTTAAACTTGTATGTGATGATATTTTCATATATTAGTTAATAATAAAAATAAATAATTACTTTGTCAAAGTATCACCCATTATACAAATGTATTCATTTTGATGTACACATAATGATTTCTTATATCTGATGATATAGATGAGCATGCAGCCCAGAGCACGGCAGCCCGGCAAGAGGCCCAGTTTTTTGGCCCGACCCAAGCACGGCACGGCATGGCCCGGCTGGATTCATGCTCGGGCCGGCCCGGACCAACTAACCAGGCCATGCCTGGGCTGCCCGTTGCGCCCGCCGAGCGGCACGGCCCGGCCCGGGGCATAAGCCCGGCCTCCCTCTCCACTCGGCCACTCTCCGCTCATCCGCTGTCCGCTCTCTCAGTCCCTCTCTCCTCTCAGCCTCTCCGTCGCTCCTCGCTCCGCGCCGCGCTCCGCCTGCTGCTCACCGCCTCACCGTCGGCCGTCGCCGTAGTCTCTGCCGGATCTTCGTCACCGACCCCTTCCGTGCGACGCCCCTCTCCAGACTTTGGCTCTCCATCGGTGAAATCCCTAACCCTAATCAGAAATCCCTAACCCTAATATCCTCTTCTCTGGACTCCGGCTCTCCCTCCCGCCGTCCCGCGTCATCGTCTCCAGCTCCGGGCTGCGGCTTGGTAGATAAGTCCCTCTCCGGCTCTCCCTCTCCAGTCGGCCATCCCAATCCCTAACCCAAACCCTAATCTCCTCTTCTCTGGCTCTCCCTCTCACGTCGTCCGTCGTCGTGCACTTCACCCTCATCTCCGGCTCCGGGCTCCGGCTTGGCAGGTATGTCACTCTTCCTCACCAGTCCCCACTCCCCAGTCGGCATTCTCTAACCCTAATCTCCTCTTCGCTGCTTGCTTGTGGACTTTGGTAGGTCGCTGGCCGACTACGTGGTCGTGCTAGTGCCGCCAGTGCCACCGAGGTAAGGTGCCGAGATAGAAGTGGGTTATGGATGACGACGACGACAACGGTCGGTACCCTAGAACCATCAACGAGGAGCTCGTTGAGTTAGGGCAGCTTCCCGATGACGTCGACGACATGGGAGATGCTGCTGCTGCCTTGTTCGGTGTCGATAGCACTCATAATCCCAGGCCAGTAAGTGATGCTGCTGGCTCTAATGAACTTGATTCATTGACTTCTTCTAGCACTAGTAAACGTCGATCTGCTGTTTGGGATGACTTCACTGAAGTCACAGAAAACCGTAATGGTAAGAAGGTGCGCATTGCAGGTATTTGCAAATCTTGCAAAGCTCGGTTGAGTGCTAATTCTAATGCTGGCACTGGACATTTGCTTAGGCACCATAAATCATGTAAAAAGAAGTCTGATCATGCTGCTATGGTTCAAACTAGACTAGCTTTGAACCTTGATGAGTCTTTTAGAAACTAGGAATATGATCCTCAAGTGGCTAGAACTGAGCTTTGTCGTTTGATTGCTAGACTTGATCTTCCTTTAGGGATAGCTGACACAGATGCTTGGGATGATTACATTCAGCATGCTCACAACCCTAGATATGTTAGAGTATCTAGGTTTACAACTGCTAGAGACTTAGTTAAGTTATACAATGAAAAAATTAAAGAACTTAAAAGATGTTGTTTTTCCTACTGTGTCTTCTATTTGCTTGACTTCTGATATATGGTCTGGTAATGCCAAGGAAGACTATATTACTGTTGTTGCTCATTTTGTTAATGCTGATTGGGAGTTAAAGAAGTGTGTGATAGGCTTTAAATTGATCCAAGTGTCTCCTAATGGTGTTAACATTGCTGAACGCATTGCTTATGTGATTCAATACTTTGGCATGATTGATAAAGTGTTCTCTGTTACCTTAGATAATGCTTCTTCTAATTCAACTGCCATGCTCACATTGTCACCTATGCTTGCTGGTTATTTGGGTGCTAATGTTGATCCAACAGACACTAGTAACAAAACTTATAGTATGCTTCATCAGCGTTGTGCCTGTCACATTATTAACTTGATAGTGAAATGTGGCTTGAAAAGGCTTGAGGATTATTTAGATGTGTTTAGGACTGCTATTAATTTCTTAAACTCTTCTAACCAGAGAATTGGTTCATTTAGTAATTACTGCAAAGCAAAAGGTTGTAGACTTAGAAAATTTGGTTTAGACATGGATGTTAGAAGGAACTCAACATATCTTAAACTAAAACATCTGTTGCCATATAAGTCTGTGTTTTCTATGTTCATTAATACACACTATGGCTATCCTCTACTGAATGAACAACATTGGTATGTAGCTGAAAAGGTTTTGGAGTTCCTTGAGCTGTTTTATGAATCAACTTGTCGGCGTTTCGAGACCGGGGGTCCCCGAGCCGACGAGTGAGAGTGCCGCTGCCCCAGCCCAGATGGGTCGAGCGCGTGGGCGAGCGCGAAGGGGGGAGTAGAGAGAGCGAGAGGTCGGTGGCCGGAGCCGGGTCGCGACGAGGGAGACGGAGATTCCCGCGGCCTTTCGTGTTCGCCCCGCGCCCAGGTCGGGTGCGCTTGCAGTAGGGGGTTACAAGCGTCCGCGCGGGTGAGGGGAGCGAGCGGCCCCAAGAGAGCGCCTGCCCCTGCCCTCGTTCCCGCGAGGCCAACCTTCTCTAAGAAGGCCCTGGTCCTTCCTTTTATAAGCGTAAGGAGAGGATCCAGGTGTACAAAATGGGGGTGTAGCAAGGTGCTACGTGTCTAGCGAGGGAGAGCTAGTGCCCTAAGTACATGCCAAGGCGGCAGCCGGAGAGATCTTGGCACCCTATTGGTGTGGCGTCGTGGCTGTCGGAGAAGCAGTGGAGCCTGATGGAGGGACAGCTGTCGGAACAGCTGTGCTCTGGCTGACGTCTCCCTGCTTTCGTAAGGGAGGCGAGAGTCGCCGTCGTCATGGTCTAGTGGGGCGCCATCATTGCCTATCTGGCGGAGCTGGCCAGATGGGACGCCGGTCTTGTTCTCTGCGACCCAAGTCGGCTCATGGCAGGGTGATGATGACGCTTCCTGTTGACGTGGCGGTCTTGTGTCCTAGGTCGGGCGACGTGGAGGTTCCTCCGAAGTCGAGGTCGAGTCCGTCCTGCATGGCCGAGGCCGAACCTGAGCTCCCTGGTCGGGCGGGGCGGAGGCCGTTCGGCAGAGGCCAGGGCGGAGTCCGAGCCCTAGGTCGGGCGAGGCGGAGTTCGTCGTCTTCCGGGGCCTTAGCCCGAGTCCGAGCCCTGGGTCGGGCGGAGCGGAGTTCGCCGTCTTCCGGGGCCTTAGCCCGAGTCCGAGCCTGTAACACCCCTGGTGTTACTATAACTAAAACTTGAGCATGGCATCATGAGCATGGGCATTGCATATGTTTGACACACCTAGAGTGCATTCACTAGGCAAAAATTTCAAACAAGTTGTATTGTTTCAAAGTTTTACAAATAGGACCCTGGTTAAAGAACTTAACTCTAAGTAGTGATTAAAGGGGTAAAACTTAACCCAAGTTGAGAAAAACCTTAGGGCTTTTGAGAAAAGTCATAAAATATCCCCAAACACTAAGTTGAATCACATTTATACCCCTGGAATACCAGAAACCCTAATTGGAACCCTGGGAAACCCTAAAACCAAACCCTAGGGACCTAAGTGTAAAATTAGTCCACTTTTGGGCTAAAGTGCAAAAACCAAGTCAAATAAGTATTTTAAGTCAATTGGATCACAAATATGTGGATTTGAAGGCCAAACCCTAAGTTTTGGACCTAAATGCAAAATAGACCCCCTTTGAGTTTATTCTAAGTCTGAAAGTTAGTAAATGGGCTCAACTTTTGAGCCTTGTATCTTTCAGAATATAGAGTTTTTACCCTAGGTCACCACATCAAAGTTGAAGACCCATTATAGGAGAACAACTTTGCTTAAGGTTGTGAGCTTAGTTGTTAAGAAGGATTTAGAGAAAACCAGGCCTAAAGTTGGGCTGTCAGGCTGTTATGTCTGAATCTTCAGACTAGCAGTGAACTGACCTCGACTTCAAGCTAGGTTTTGAGCATGATCCTGTGGAAATATACCTATGAGTTCCATAGCAAGTTTGTAGTGGGTACCATACTCTACAAGTTTGCTGCAAGGCTTAACTTGTGTCACCATGTAAAATTGAGAGGAAATTGGGCTCCAAAATTCTCTGTCAGGCGCTCTGAAAGGGTCTCCAATGGTACAGTGGCTGAAGGAGATAAGGTCGCCAGCAAACCGCCGCCGGTGGCTTTCCGCCGTGATCCACGTCGCCGGCGTCACGATTCGCGCTCGGGCGTGTGGATAACTTTGCGGCGTCAAAAGATCATCACCGCCCGTGGCCTTGACGCTGCCCCGACTAGCCGTAGTCCATCTCCCTTGGCTCGCCACCCGCGGTAAAGTGCTCACCGTCGACCGCCGCCTCTCGGTCGGGTGCCGCGTGGCTCTACTCTTTCACCGTGTCGCCGTGACCTTCTCTGAACCCTCCGTGGCTCACCGGAGTTACCGCCACGTCGTTGGCCACGAACTCCCGAAGCCAGAGCTTCTTCTCCCTCTCCGACCGCCGTATGTCCCATCCAAATTCACGGACCACCGCCCCGGCGTCTATAAATTGAGGGCAGGGCTAGTTGCGCCATGAAATTGTGAAGCTCTAGCACCCGCTCCCACGCTCGATCGTCCACCCGCTCGCCTGAATTGCTCGTTGCCCCCAAATCGGTTTTCCGCCGCCGTGAATCAAGCTCACCGACGCCAGCCCAACTCCGGTCAGTACCCGCCCTTTGCTTCCTCGTTTGAGCATTCTCATGCCCCTGTGATGCTCCCCGACCCCTTTAATTGGACTTGACTGGCGCCCATCGCCGGGAACACGTTCATGTCGTCGCTATGCTTGCGGCCACCGTGGCCGGAGCTCTATAGATCATCAATCGTGCGATTAAGTTAGGGGAAATGGTCAGGTCGATCCCAATTTCATGTCCACCGCTCGGAGAACCCAGCCGTTGCCCCGTTCGGCCGGCGTAGATGCTCGCCGGAGCACGGCCATGTTTGAACGCTGTCGGGGACTTTGAGTTGTAAATTGATAGAAACCCGAGGGCCTTTTCGTGAACTGTCAGTGACTTAAAACAATAGTAAACGGATCTATTTCAGTTTAGCCGTTAAGCCGAGGGCCTCTGCGCAAAACTTCCTTCGCGGGCGCGGGCGCGCGCGCATTCGCTTGGGCTTGGGCCGACCTGGGCTGGTTTCGGCCCGTTACTGTTAAAGTTTTTCCTTTTTCTTTTTCCACAGAGCTTTAGAAACCTGTTAAAAATTATAGAAAAATGGTAAAATTATGAGACCAATTTTCCTAGGTTTGTTATTTTCCATAGTATTTAATAAAAATAGTTTTATGATTTTTAGTTTGAACAGGGAATTTTAGGGTATTTAAAACAGCCTAAACCAATGGTTCTGGATTTTTAGAAAATAAATAATAAGTCCAAAATTTCCCAAACTTTTTATGTGAGCTTTTCACATTATTTAGAAGCCTTGGGTAGAATTTGGGTTGATTTGGACCTTGTTTGATCACAAAACCCAAAACCACCCCCCCTGCTCCATGAACTCCTTTACTGACTCCGGAAACCCTAGGTTCTCGGAGTACCGTGAAGGAAAGTTGTACTCAAGACGTAAATAATAAGTTTATGTTAACTTTGCATCCTCATGAGCATTCCATGACATCCATTCTTATGCATGTATATGGTTATATTAGAGCAAGAAGAAGAAGAAGAAGTTTTTGAAGAGGGGATACCACCAACCTCTGATCCTCAGGCAGACAACTGCTTTTATTTTGATATCTGTGGATCCGAGCAAGACACATCTGATAACAAAGGCAAGCCCCGGTGCATGCAACCCTTTCCCTTGTATTTTAAATCCTTTTCGCACACTTAAGTCTAGTGAAATGTGCATTAGGTTCATAGGAGTTACTTGAAACCCTTTGATGCATTGTTTTCCTTGATATCCATACCTGTTTAGATACTTCTGTGAAGTATCAAAATTATGATTTACAAAAATGCTTAGCCTTGCTTAGATCTTGTGGATAGAGGTTGTCCTCAATTTAACCATGGAGAGGATGACTTCTACCTGCAAGATTATTTTCATTTGGAGCAATGATGGGATCTTACTGCAAAGTTCCCTATGATGCTCTTTCATCCTCAGGAACAGACACAATCCTAAGGATGGATATACGTAAATTGAGACTTGGGGGTAGGAACAGGTGATGTTCTACCCAGGTTGGTTAAGGATTAACGCGTATGTAGGCGTGCTGACCGAGGACCCTTTAACTGGTCACATGCCTCGTCATGGGTAAGCCTTGCCTCGGGCAGACTAAGGCCGGAATAAGATAACACGAAATGGGAGTGGAGCGGTGGCGAGAGTAGCGTGTACCCTCCGTGGCAAGAGGCTGGACGGTGGTGTATCTGTGCTCTCGGTTTGCGTGAACCTGATCCGGTCTTAAGAACCCCGGTGGCGGGTTGACATATGCAAGGGTTAAGTGCTACATATGTCGTGTGATTGGAGATCCTCAGCTGAGTATAATCGATTCGGATCGCCGTACCTTCGCGGTTATGAAGACTTGGTCACTTCCCTGCAACCTAGAGTCAGGATGTGAAAATGATGGATAAAAATGATGTTGTCTTGATGTGATGCGAAATTAGACTAGCTGCAAATGGAGTCTATTAATACTTAATATGGCGTTAAAAGATTGAAAGTAAGGACTCACTTTAGTAAGCAGCTTCTGCAAAAATATAAGTTGATTTTTGCTAAAGCCTCCCCTTGACTCCTAGTTATCCAGCATGCCCTTGAGAGTCTTTTCCTTAGTCGGGTAAGACTTGCTGAGTAATTCCATACTCAGGGTTTATCCCTTTGTTGTTTTTAGGTGGGGAAGTAGCAGATTTTTGCTGCTTCTGTTCTAAGGTGGTTCCCAAAGAAGAAAACCAAGACTGAAGTGCGGGAGGACTCGGTCCTCCACTTAAGATCTTTTGTTTATAGTCTTTCGGGAGAAGGTTGTGTCTCCCTGGTTTGTATGATTATTACTTTTATGCACTCATTTGAGACTGGTCTGTAATAATATAACTCAAGCTTACTTTTGAAATAAATGTAAGTTTATGTAATTCGCTTCCGCATATCTCCATCTCCGATGATCTGTAATGTCCGCAAGACGGGTGAAACGTTCCTGGTGAGGTAAGGAAAGATACCGAGCTTGTCAAGTAACTTAGGAACATCTACAGGGTGTCTGATGTCTGTCAGACAAGGACAACTGTAGGTGGGCCTGATTACTTGGGAGGTTCCGTCACAGCTGGTATCGGAGCGTAGCCCTTCTTTGCAGATGTTAAGGCATCTTCAAAAAGATTTTCAAAAGTCTTACCTAAAGATTCTTTTCTCTTCTTACCTAAGTATTCTGAAGAGTCTATCTTAAAGACCAGATAGGAAGAGTGCAATGTATAGAAGGTTGAATCAACCAAGGTTGATTCTGTACTTACTCATGCATCATGCTAAGAATTATACTAATAAATTTCCCCCTTAGAAAATGCCGCCGCGCACAAGAAAGACCGCGCGTAAGTCGACTGGACCAATTGGAGTACCTCGACATCAACTTGCTCCGCGAGATGTAGATAGTAGTAGCGGGAGCAATGATCCTATAGGGGATCTGGAAGCAGAAGTAAGCAGGCTCCAATTGGAACTCCGCCGCAGGACAGCTATATGGATTGGAGATGGTGACCGTATAAATGAGTTACGAAGAGACATTCGCCATCTACAAGACCAGCTGGCAGATCGGGATTTGGCACTCGATTGGGTTGTTCAATCTCGTTCATTGGCATGGGCCAAGGAGGCAAGGGCTCAGGCCCGAGTTAAAGAACTCAGCTCAGCTGTCGACAACCTGCAGGTTTACTGCAATACATTGCATGAGGAAGTCCATGTGCTCTACTCGCAACTACACCCTAGTGAGCCTACACCCTCTGCTGAGGCGGAAGCTGGACCTTCTCACGTTGCGGGACGCGCGTTGGGTGGGGAATTAGACCTGTATGAACCCCCTCCTTCTTTGAGGTTGGTTGACGTCTGGACTCCCACACCTGATGATGAAGCCGCCAAAAGCAACGGAAAACAGGACTAGTGGTGTAATAAGAGTAGAGTAGTGTATTGTAGGGTGTACTGTTATATTAGAGTAGTGTATTGTAGGGTGTACGGTTGTATAATAGGTTAAACTTTTGTAAAATGGGTAATGTATCCTGTTGTGTAATGTCGAGTCTGTACCATTACTCTTTACAGTAATGTAAAACGGAAGGTTTTCTTTGGCACATTATGTTTATTCAAATGTTTTTGCCTCAGATGCCGACCCGGACTCGCGGACAGGATGCAGCCGGAACATCCGGGGGTCGGGATGCTACCCCGAATCCACCTCCCGTTCCACCCACGCTTGCCGAGGCAATCGCTGCCTTGGTAAATGCTACAGCCGACAATACCCGCTTCCTGAGGGAGATGGCGGGTCAGCAACAGCTCCAGCAACAAGCAGGAAGAGGTTTTCCACAAAACCAATCCAGCCAAAGCTTCTGGTAGAATATTTGAAGCGATTGTACCGGAGATCAAGAACATTCCGGTAGTATGTGAGTTTCCAGATGTATTTCCGGAAGATTTGCCTGGACTACCCCCTGAAAGAGATGTAGAATTCGTAATTGAGCTAAAGCCCGGTACGGCTCCCATCTCTCGAAGATCGTACCGTATGCCCCCTAATGAGTTGGCAGAATTGAAGATTCAATTACAAGATCTGCTGAATAAAGGATTTATCCGGCCAAGCTCGTCCCCGTGGGGTTGTCCCGCCATCTTTGTGAAGAAGAAGGATCAAACCTTGCGAATGTGTGTGGACTATCGGCCCCTGAATGAGGTCACCATCAAAAATAAGTACCCTCTTCCAAGGATCGATATCTTATTTGATCAACTGACTGGGGCGAGGGTATTTTCTAAAATTGATCTCAGGTCGGGCTATCATCAAATCCGTATTCGGCCCGAGGATATACCGAAGACCGCATTTACTACGCGGTATGGATTGTTTGAGTACTTGGTAATGTCTTTCGGGCTCACTAATGCTCCTGCCCACTTCACCTATTTGATGAACTCGGTATTTATGCCCGAGTTAGACAAGTTCGTGGTGGTCTTCATCGATGATATTTTGATATATTCTAAAAATGAAGAGGAACATGCTCAGCACTTACGGATTGTGTTAACGCGCCTGAGGGAACATCAGCTATATGCCAAGTTCAGCAAGTGCGCGTTCTGGCTGGAGGAAATTCAATTTCTGGGGCACGTGTTGTCAGCCAAAGGAATTGCGGTGGATCCTAGCAAGGTCAAGGATGTTCTGGAATGGAAACCTCCAACAACTGTTCACCAAGTCCGGAGTTTTCTTGGACTACTGGGATATTATCGCAGATTCATACCTGATTTTTCTAAGCTTGTGAAGCCAATCACAAGTTTGTTGAAGAATGATACTAAGTTCAATTGGTCTTCTAAATGTAATGAAGCCTTTGAGCAACTGAAGACACTATTGACCACTGCTCCGGTATTGGCTCAACCGGACATCACTAAGCCTTTTGATGTATATTGTGATGCGTCAGGCAGTGGACTCGGCTGTGTGCTGATGCAAGAGGGCCGAGTAATTGCGTATGCTTCAAGGCAGTTACGCCGACATGAAGAGCATTATCCAACACATGATTTAGAGCTAGCTGCTGTGGTTCATGCCCTGAAAATATGGCGTCACTATCTGCTGGGAAATATCTGTCACATATATACAGATCATAAGAGTTTGAAGTATATATTTACCCAGTCAGAGTTAAATATGAGGCAAAGACGATGGCTTGAGCTCATTAAAGACTATGAACTGGAGATCCATTATCACCCAGGCAAAGCCAATGTAGTGGCAGATGCATTGAGTCGTAAGACTTCCTGCCACTGTCTTATGGTAAAGACCTCCGAAAACACTTTGTGTCAAGACATGGAGAAGCTGAACCTGGGGATAATCCAGCATGAGACTCTAAATCAGTTGAAGCTTGAGTCAACCATTTTGCAAAGGATAATTGATGCCCAAAAGGACAATCTGGGTATGAAGCACATACGAGAGAAGATAAGGGCTGGAACAGCCAAATGTTTCAAGGAGGATGATCAAGGTGTGTTATGGTTTAACAACCGCATAGTAGTGCCGAAGAGTGAAGAGCTCCGCCAGCAAATCTTAGATGAGGCGCATCTTAGTCGCTATTCTATTCATCCAGGAAGCACTAAGATGTATCACGATCTAAAACAGCACTACTGGTGGACGAAGATGAAGATTGAAATTGCACGCTATGTGGCTAAGTGTGACACTTACAGACGTGTCAAAGCCATACACATGAAAACTGCTGGTCCATTGCAATCTTTGCCAATCCCAACATGGAAATGGGAAGACATCAGCATGGACTTTATTGTGGGATTGCCCAGGACGGCCAAAGGGTATGATTCTATTTGGGTTATCGTTGATCGACTCACAAAAATTGCCCATTTCTTACCCGTCAGGGCCAAATATACTGTAGCCACTTATGCAGCATTGTATATCAGCCGTATTGTCAGTTTGCATGGTATTCCAAAAACCATAGTGTCGGATCGTGGACCTCAATTCGTATCCAAGTTTTGGGAAGAACTTCATAAATCCTTGGGTACCAAATTGCTCCACAGTTCGGCCTATCATCCTCAAACCAGTGGACAAACTGAGAGAGTGAACCAAATACTTGAAGATATGCTGCAGGCATGTGTCCTGGATTTCTCACCAAAATGGGATGAATGTTTACCTTTGGCGGAGTTTTCATATAATAACAGTTATCAAGAAAGTATCAAGATGGCACCTTTTGAAGCTTTATACGGACGTCGGTGTCGAACTCCGCTAAATTGGTCTGAACCTGGAGAAAGATACTTCTTTAGGCCTGATATGGTGAAAGAGGTCGAAGAAAAGGTTCAGAAAATTATTCATAATATGAAGAAAGCTCAGACTCGACAAAAGAGTTATGCAGACCGACGACGACAACCCTTATGTTTTCGGGTAGACGACCATGTCTACTTGAAAGTTTCACCGATGAAGGGTGTATCGCGTTTCGGGGTTAAAGGAAAACTTGCACCCAGATACATTGGTCCATTCCTGGTGCTTGAACAATGTGGACCAGTGGCGTACCGACTCCAACTACCCGAAACATTGTCTGCTGTGCATAATGTGTTCCATGTATCGCAATTGAAGAAATGTCTACGGGTTCCCGATCGAACCGTTGAAGTGACTGATGTTGTCCTGGAACCAGATTTAACATACTCGGAACATCCCATTCGAGTTCTGGATCAAAAGGACAGGGTTACCCGGAGAAAGACTCTCAAGTTTTATAAAATACAGTGGAACCAGCATTCGGAAGATGAGGCTACATGGGAAACCCAAGATTTCTTAGATAAGAATTTCCCAGGCTTTCTAGCCTCTTGTAAGTTGTAAAGTTTGTATAGCTATGTAATAAAGGAATAAACCCCCACACCACCCCTGCCTTGTACCAAAAATCAGGAAATAAAAACATGACACATTTCCTTTTCCATTACTCACCCTAGGACTTTAAATCTCGGGACGAGATTCTTTTATGGGGGGAAGGATGTAACACCCCTGGTGTTACTATAACTAAAACTTGAGCATGGCATCATGAGCATGGGCATTGCATATGTTTGACACACCTAGAGTGCATTCACTAGGCAAAAATTTCAAACAAGTTGTATTGTTTCAAAGTTTTACAAATAGGACCCTGGTTAAAGAACTTAACTCTAAGTAGTGATTAAAGGGGTAAAACTTAACCCAAGTTGAGAAAAACCTTAGGGCTTTTGAGAAAAGTCATAAAATATCCCCAAACACTAAGTTGAATCACATTTATACCCCTGGAATACCAGAAACCCTAATTGGAACCCTGGGAAACCCTAAAACCAAACCCTAGGGACCTAAGTGTAAAATTAGTCCACTTTTGGGCTAAAGTGCAAAAACCAAGTCAAATAAGTATTTTAAGTCAATTGGATCACAAATATGTGGATTTGAAGGCCAAACCCTAAGTTTTGGACCTAAATGCAAAATAGACCCCCTTTGAGTTTATTCTAAGTCTGAAAGTTAGTAAATGGGCTCAACTTTTGAGCCTTGTATCTTTCAGAATATAGAGTTTTTACCCTAGGTCACCACATCAAAGTTGAAGACCCATTATAGGAGAACAACTTTGCTTAAGGTTGTGAGCTTAGTTGTTAAGAAGGATTTAGAGAAAACCAGGCCTAAAGTTCGGCTGTCAGGCTGTTATGTCTGAATCTTCAGACTAGCAGTGAACTGACCTCGACTTCAAGCTAGGTTTTGAGCATGATCCTGTGGAAATATACCTATGAGTTCCATAGCAAGTTTGTAGTGGGTACCATACTCTACAAGTTTGCTGCAAGGCTTAACTTGTGTCACCATGTAAAATTGAGAGGAAATTGGGCTCCAAAATTCTCTGTCAGGCGCTCTGAAAGGGTCTCCAATGGTACAGTGGCTGAAGGAGATAAGGTCGCCAGCAAACCGCCGCCGGTGGCTTTCCGCCGTGATCCACGTCGCCGGCGTCACGATTCGCGCTCGGGCGTGTGGATAACTTTGCGGCGTCAAAAGATCATCACCGCCCGTGGCCTTGACGCTGCCCCGACTAGCCGTAGTCCATCTCCCTTGGCTCGCCACCCGCGGTAAAGTGCTCACCGTCGACCGCCGCCTCTCGGTCGGGTGCCGCGTGGCTCTACTCTTTCACCGTGTCGCCGTGACCTTCTCTGAACCCTCCGTGGCTCACCGGAGTTACCGCCACGTCGTTGGCCACGAACTCCCGAAGCCAGAGCTTCTTCTCCCTCTCCGACCGCCGTATGTCCCATCCAAATTCACGGACCACCGCCCCCGGCGTCTATAAATTGAGGGCAGGGCTAGTTGCGCCATGAAATTGTGAAGCTCTAGCACCCGCTCCCACGCTCGATCGTCCACCCGCTCGCCTGAATTGCTCGTTGCCCCCAAATCGGTTTTCCGCCGCCGTGAATCAAGCTCACCGACGCCAGCCCAACTCCGGTCAGTACCCGCCCTTTGCTTCCTCGTTTGAGCATTCTCATGCCCCTGTGATGCTCCCCGACCCCTTTAATTGGACTTGACTGGCGCCCATCGCCGGGAACACGTTCATGTCGTCGCTATGCTTGCGGCCACCGTGGCCGGAGCTCTATAGATCATCAATCGTGCGATTAAGTTAGGGGAAATGGTCAGGTCGATCCCAATTTCATGTCCACCGCTCGGAGAACCCAGCCGTTGCCCCGTTCGGCCGGCGTAGATGCTCGCCGGAGCACGGCCATGTTTGAACGCCGTCGGGGACTTTGAGTTGTAAATTGATAGAAACCCGAGGGCCTTTTCGTGAACTGTCAGTGACTTAAAACAATAGTAAACGGATCTATTTCAGTTTAGCCGTTAAGCCGAGGGCCTCTGCGCAAAACTTCCTTCGCGGGCGCGGGCGCGCGCGCGCATTCGCTTGGGCTTGGGCCGACCTGGGCTGGTTTCGGCCCGTTACTGTTAAAGTTTTTCCTTTTTCTTTTTCCACAGAGCTTTAGAAACCTGTTAAAAATTATAGAAAAATGGTAAAATTATGAGACCAATTTTCCTAGGTTTGTTATTTTCCATAGTATTTAATAAAAATAGTTTTATGATTTTTAGTTTGAACAGGGAATTTTAGGGTATTTAAAACAGCCTAAACCAATGGTTCTGGATTTTTAGAAAATAAATAATAAGTCCAAAATTTCCCAAACTTTTTATGTGAGCTTTTCACATTATTTAGAAGCCTTGGGTAGAATTTGGGTTGATTTGGACCTTGTTTGATCACAAAACCCAAAACCACCCCCCCTGCTCCATGAACTCCTTTACTGACTCCGGAAACCCTAGGTTCTCGGAGTACCGTGAAGGAAAGTTGTACTCAAGACGTAAATAATAAGTTTATGTTAACTTTGCATCCTCATGAGCATTCCATGACATCCATTCTTATGCATGTATATGGTTATATTAGAGCAAGAAGAAGAAGAAGAAGTTTTTGAAGAGGGGATACCACCAACCTCTGATCCTCAGGCAGACAACTGCTTTTATTTTGATATCTGTGGATCCGAGCAAGACACATCTGATAACAAAGGCAAGCCCCGGTGCATGCAACCCTTTCCCTTGTATTTTAAATCCTTTTCGCACACTTAAGTCTAGTGAAATGTGCATTAGGTTCATAGGAGTTACTTGAAACCCTTTGATGCATTGCTTTCCTTGATATCCATACCTGTTTAGATACTTCTGTGAAGTATCAAAATTATGATTTACAAAAATGCTTAGCCTTGCTTAGATCTTGTGGATAGAGGTTGTCCTCAATTTAACCATGGAGAGGATGACTTCTACCTGCAAGATTATTTTCATTTGGAGCAATGATGGGATCTTACTGCAAAGTTCCCTATGATGCTCTTTCATCCTCAGGAACAGACACAATCCTAAGGATGGATATACGTAAATTGAGACTTGGGGGTAGGAACAGGTGATGTTCTACCCAGGTTGGTTAAGGATTAACGCGTATGTAGGCGTGCTGACCGAGGACCCTTTAACTGGTCACATGCCTCGTCATGGGTAAGCCTTGCCTCGGGCAGACTAAGGCCGGAATAAGATAACACGAAATGGGAGTGGAGCGGTGGCGAGAGTAGCGTGTACCCTCCGTGGCAAGAGGCTGGACGGTGGTGTATCTGTGCTCTCGGTTTGCGTGAACCTGATCCGGTCTTAAGAACCCCGGTGGCGGGTTGACATATGCAAGGGTTAAGTGCTACATATGTCGTGTGATTGGAGATCCTCAGCTGAGTATAATCGATTCGGATCGCCGTACCTTCGCGGTTATGAAGACTTGGTCACTTCCCTGCAACCTAGAGTCAGGATGTGAAAATGATGGATAAAAATGATGTTGTCTTGATGTGATGCGAAATTAGACTAGCTGCAAATGGAGTCTATTAATACTTAATATGGCGTTAAAAGATTGAAAGTAAGGACTCACTTTAGTAAGCAGCTTCTGCAAAAATATAAGTTGATTTTTGCTAAAGCCTCCCCTTGACTCCTAGTTATCCAGCATGCCCTTGAGAGTCTTTTCCTTAGTCGGGTAAGACTTGCTGAGTAATTCCATACTCAGGGTTTATCCCTTTGTTGTTTTTAGGTGGGGAAGTAGCAGATTTTTGCTGCTTCTGTTCTAAGGTGGTTCCCAAAGAAGAAAACCAAGACTGAAGTGCGGGAGGACTCGGTCCTCCACTTAAGATCTTTTGTTTATAGTCTTTCGGGAGAAGGTTGTGTCTCCCTGGTTTGTATGATTATTACTTTTATGCACTCATTTGAGACTGGTCTGTAATAATATAACTCAAGCTTACTTTTGAAATAAATGTAAGTTTATGTAATTCGCTTCCGCATATCTCCATCTCCGATGATCTGTAATGTCCGCAAGACGGGTGAAACGTTCCTGGTGAGGTAAGGAAAGATACCGAGCTTGTCAAGTAACTTAGGAACATCTACAGGGTGTCTGATGTCTGTCAGACAAGGACAACTGTAGGTGGGCCTGATTACTTGGGAGGTTCCGTCACAGAGCCCTGGGTCGGGCGGAGCGGAGTTCGCCGTCTTCCGGGGCCTTAGCCCGAGTCCGAGCCCTGGGTCAGGCGGAGCCTCCCATGGCACCTCTGGCGAAGTCTGGTCGCCCGTCGGTCTTACCTTTTGCGTTAAACGCCCCGGTGACTTGGTCGGTTGGCGCGGTGATTTAGTCAGGGTTACTTCTTATCGAAGGCGGGGCCTCGGGCGAGCCGGAGATGCGTCTGCCGTGAAAGAGGAGGCCTCAGGCGAGACGGAGTCATCTTAGGGTCGGCTGCCCTCGCCCGAGGCTAGGCTCGGGCGTGGCGTGATCGAGTCGCTCGTATGGACTGATCCCTGACTTAATCAAACCCATCAGGCCTCTGCAGCTTTATGCTGATGGGGGTTACCAGCTGAGAATTAGGCGTCTTGAGGGTACCCCTAATTATGGTCCCCGACACAACTGTTGTCTTGTCTGGTGTTTATTACCCCACCAGTCCTTTGGTAATCCATCACATACTTGAATTTGCTAGCCACCTGCATGAACATGAACATGATACTAATCTAAGTGATGTTGTTGTTCCAATGAAAGCTAAGTTCATGAAGTACTGGAAGTCTATTCCAATGTTATATTCATTTGCATTTGTTCTAGACCCTAGAGCTAAAATGAGGGGTTTGTATAATGTTCTTGAACTGCTTTCTCAATCTAACAATTATAATTACAGTACTTATTTTGCTGATGTTAAGACTGAGTTGTATAAGTTATATGCCAAGTATGAAACTAAGTTTGGTGCTGCTAGGTCATTCAGAACCACACATCAATCATGTATGATAGGTAAGAGAAAACAGGCATGGGGTAAATTTTTTGGAGGAACAGGTGCTTCTAGATCCTCAACTGCATCAGGTTCTTCAGGTAGTAGTGGACCTGGGGTGGGTCTTTGCGTGCTAACTGTTTACCTTGACAATGACAATGTGGCTGTCTATGAGGATGATTTTGTTATCTTAAATTGGTGGCATGAGCATAAACTAACCTATCCAATTCTTTCAATTATGGCTAGAGATATTATGTCTGTTCCTGCCTCAACTACTTCTTCGAAGTCTACTTTCAGTTTGTCTAGCAGGATTCTTGAGGATCGACGACGGCGCTTGAACTCAGAGATAGTGGAGATGTTGGTGTGCATCAAAGATTGGGAGCTAGGCCAACATTGGGCACAACATGCTGTGGTGGACAATGAATTAGAGGAGTCCTTCAAGGACCTCTGGCTGGATGAAGGTGCTGGTGCTACTGACACTTTGGCTTGATCTTGTGGGTTGAGAGTTGAGACTTTGGCTGGATGTAAAGTGTTTCTGATTTCTGATCTGTCCTGACACTTTGGCTTGTAAATTGTTATAACTTTGAACATTTGAATTATAAACTGAGCTGACCGTACTCTTTTTTTCCTTTCTAGGGTTTCTCACGAGGTGTGAGTTTTACCTAGAAAGGTTTTTAATGAGGCGACATTGCACTAACAACTCAATATTTGTGTATATTTTTGTGTAAATTGTATTTTTTCTGTTATCGGGCTTTGGGCCGGCCCGACACTGTTTTGGGCTAGGGCTTTTCGGGCTGGCACGACCCGAAAAATGGATCGAAGGGCCGTGCTTGGGCCTCTTGTAACACACGCAGGACTGTGCAGGTCCAGCCCGGCAGGCCTGTGGGCCTGGTTGTGCCGTGCCTAATTGGGTCGTGCCTAGGCTGGGCCCGGGCTGTGCCGTGCCGGGCGGTCCGTTTGCTCATCTATATCTGATGATGTGTATAAGTGTCAATTTTTACATTAATAACAAATGATATATGTCTTAATTATAATTTAAGTGGAATGGAGATCCTCGTCAAGGATTTATCCCTGCGGGAAACGAAGATGTGAAAGAAATATCCTTTATAAGCGTTCGTAAAAATCTTCACTAGGATTTTTTTTTTGTTACAAGAACGAGGATAACGAGCTATTCATGGACGAGAATTCCCGTTGCTATCTTTACTAATGATGCCGGGTGTCGGGTCCCAGAAGCTTGCACCAGTGCACCCGACCCGACCCGACCCAGCCCAGATTCCCTTCCCCTCCAACGTACGAGCCGTGACCCGGCCCCAGTCCACGTTACCAGTACTGTACGCGCGCGCTTTGCCCTCCCAAAGACGCCTTGGGCACCACATACCAACCAAACAGCATAGGTCCCACGGGGAAGTGGCGGTCAGACCACGAGCACCGGGTGCACCGTGCACGTGTGACGCCACGCTTCCGCTCCGGGCAAGGGCAGTGTGGCACGCGCTTATATTTTACGAGCCCCGCAGCCCCGTCCCTCTCTTCTTCTCCCCCCGCCCCCTTTTTCCTAGCGGCACGGCACCAGGCCCGCCCTGGTGGCATCTTCGTAATTTCGCGCCTCTTCGCCGCCACGGCGGCTGGGGGTGAGAGGAGGTATGGGAAACGCCAGCGGCCGCGACGAGGACGCCGCGGCTGTTGACGGCGACGGCGCCGACGTGGAGGACGGCGGAGGGGACTCGTCGGAGCGCGACTTCCCGTCGTACGGTAGCGGAGGAGCCAACCACGTGCGGCGCGCGTGCTCAGTGGGCGTCGTAGGGGGCGGCGGCGCCGCCGGATCGCCACCCGGGAGCCCCGGCCACTCGCTCTCGCCGCGGATGTTCGTGCCCCAGGTCAGATCACGAGATCCCGCCCCGCTATGTTGGTTTGCTTGCTCGTTTGTTTAATCCAGGCTTTGGTTTCCTATGCTTGTTTGCTCGGGAGGTGGCCGGGTGATCTGGAGATGCCCGTGATTTGGTTGGTTTGGTTAGGGTCCTATGCGACGAGTGTTCGCGATCTGGAGGTGTCTAGCAAGGTTTGGTGTCGTCCGAATTCGCTTGTGATTGATGCCAACCGAAAAGCGTCTTTTCAATGAACCAATTTAGCTGCCGTGCCATTTCGTGAAGTTATTTGCAGGTTGCTCACTTCGTAGCTTAACTAGTAGTTGCGCTTGCAGTGCGGCGAAACGTTTTTTTGCACCCATCAGAACACGAAAGCGAACTTTGGCTGGTCCTTGGTCTTTATCAGCAGTAGATTTTGTCAGAATATTTCTTTGATGATACTTAAGCAGTTAAGCTGTCAGACAGCCCGCTGCTGAACGGGGAGCTGCCAGTGTCGAGTTGTTGATTGGTCATAATAACAGAGTGATGTTTCTTGAATTTCACTTGATTGCCTAAATCAGTGTTGAGATTGATGTTCCAACTAGTTATTTACAACTAGATTACTCTCCGCAAGCCTTTCTTTTCATGTATTCACACCAGCAATTAATTATTGCTCAGGAACAGGGAAGGAAGTCAGGTCTCTGGCATATGTTGACATTTTATATACACCTGTGTTGATGATACTTTAAACTGTGTTGTCACATGAACATCGATATATACAGTCATTGGCATTTTTCATATATACAGTCAGCAACCTTCTGATTTTGAAATGACTGTTTCTTCTGAAGACTAAACCACATGAAACACAGGCGGTGCACTCTGGCGGTGTGCAGATAAATACAACAACAACCAAACAAACAACATAGCCTTTTGCCCCAAGCAAATTGGGGTAGGCTAGAGATGAAACCCAAAAGAAGGATAGAAAAAAAAACACCGAAATGATAAAAGACAGACAATAGATTTAAGGATAAATAGAAAAAGAGACAAAGATCATGGTTCAGGCACGTTGATTGCTAGTCTCCAAGTGCACCTATCCTTAGCTAATTCCTGGAGATATTCCACTCCTTAAGGTCTCTTTTTACCACCTCGTCTCAAGTCATTTTAGGTCAATCCCTACCTCGTTTTACATTATCGACCCACTCTAAGACCCCTCTATGCACCAGCACCTCAAGAGATCTCCTTTGTACATGTCCAAACCATCTCAACCGATGTTGAAATTTCTCCTCAATGGATGTCACACTGACCCTATCCCGAATATCTTCGTTTTGGACTCTATCCTTTCTTGTGTGTCCATAAAACCAACACAACATATGCATCTTTGCTACACTCAGTTGCTGGACATGTTGCTTCTTTGTCGGCCAACATTCAGCATCATATAACATCGTCGGACGAATCGTCGTCCTATAGAACTTACCTGTAAGCTTTTGTGGCACCCTCTTGTCACATAGGACACCAGAAGCATTACACCATTTCAACTAACCGGTTGAAATTATATGCCTAACATTTTGATCAATGTCACCATCCTTTTATAGTATCGATCCTAAATATCGAAAAGACTCCTTAGCCATCAGTTCCCATCGAGGGCAACATCTACATTCTCATGTCTAGACGGTTTGCAGATAAATACATGGAAAATAAATTATTTGTTGTTTAACTGATTAGGGATCCAAAGATAACTAGCAAATTTATCCATGAAGTTTTCACTGTAGTTGTTAAACTATGGTCTCAAACTGCTTATGATGAAAAGTGAATGACATTAAGCACTGAGCTTCAGAATGGCTCGATAGGATGCTTTTCCTTCGCATAATATATCTGCAACTCAGATTTCTAAAGCATCCCTTTTTTGTGTATGGCACAAGACTGCATTGATAGTTAAAAACAGGAAAGATCAATTACACGCAGATGTGATTCAGCTTGTGGCATTATGAGCATAGGACTTGTGAGAAAACAAAAAACATTCACATAAATATGCTTGGTAATTTATTGTTAATTGCTCCCAAAACTGTTGCAGTTAATAATGATAGACCTAGTAGCATTTGTTAGTTGTTACTAGGTTTTAGGATAGGGCAGTATTTTTTTTTCTTTTTCAGAATTATAAAGAACTAGTTGCATTTGTAATTGGTTTCAGAATAGAACAGTATATTTTTTTCCTTTTCATAATGTGTTGCAGGTCATTCTATATATGGTCCTACTCTTCTTGTCATGTGGAGTCTGCACCACAAAAATTACAGCGTTGACACAGAACTGTGAAAAACAAGTGCATATAGTGTAAGCACCTAGTATAAAATTAGGAAACTTTTACCTTTCATCCCAATGTTTTGCTATGTGACCTTATTTGAGGAGAGTCATGTTTTGTTAGTGAGCCCTTGACCGGCCTGTTATAGGGTTTGTTTAGCTGCTTTATCAGAAATGTGGTTTTCTGCCACAACTGTGGAAAACTTTGGCAAACAATTTGTCTAAAACACGTGTGCTATGCTAATACAAAATTATGGTATTTGCATGTGCCACAACTGTAGTTGTGGACCAATCAATTTCTGCAGCAATCAAATTCTAACTTAAGTGTCGTATCTCTGTTCCAAATTATAGTTCACTTTACTTTTGTCCTGGGTCAAACTTCGACTAAGTTTATAGAAAAATACATCAACATCAACTTAATTTCATTAATTTTTTGTTAATATATTTTTTGTAAAAACTTGGTCAATGTTAGAGAAGTTTGACTTAGGACAAAGCTAAAGTGATGTATCATTTGGAATGGAGGGATTAGCAACTAAAGAGCCCATAATTTGTTTGCTAAAGTATGCACGACAAAACTGTGGCCGCAAGCTGAACGGTTAATTGTTCTTTCATACGTAATGCCTCCCAATTGTTCATTTTGTGGATTTTCAGTAGGACTTCATAGATGAAGCATTATTGGTTTATGTTATTTTGTGTGTGTATTTTACATCGATTGAACAGGCACAGTGGATTACTGTTTTTACTCCTATTTGAAACGTCACACCATTCATTCTAACAGTTTGATAACTTGCTGTGCTATATTGTTCTCTGATTGTATTTCAAGCTGCACAGTTATCTTATTATTGTCTTCCAAGGTTTTAAAGTTGTCTGACTAATCGCTATTAGTCAGCCTTATCGCTAGAGTAAACACGATTAGGGGCTTCGACTCGACTAGGGCAACTAGGAAGCGATTAGTTGTCCTAGTCACTGACTAATCGCGGTTAGTCGCCTGATTAGGGGTTATGTCCGACTAGCTTATGCCTGTTTTGGGCCAGTAATTCGTCCTCTGTTTCTATGGGCCGACGGCCGGCCCACCATCTCAGCAGAAAGTAGAAACCCTGTGTTGTTCTACCTATACCAAAGTAGTCGCATAGTAACCGACGTCCCTTCTCCAGCGTGCGGCTGCGCCCCCTCTTCAGCGCTTCTCCAGCGTGCAGCTACTCTCTGCTCCGGCTGCGCCCCCTTTGCTCCAGCGCGCGGCTGCTGCAGAGGCCTCTGCTCGAGCCGAACCCCTCCAGTGTGTGCCGCCCGCCTTTGCTCCAGGCCTCCACCGGAGTTCACCCTCTAGCGCGCGACCGTTCCTCACTAGTCCACTCCGCCTCCTCCATCAGACTTCTTCGTAGTGAATCAGTTCAGAGTCTGTTCTGAACTTCAGAAATCAGAACTTTCAGAGTTCAGACTTCTTCTCAGTTCATAGTTCAGACTTTCAGAATCTGTTGTTCTGAATTTCAGACCGAGATGAGCACCTCTTCAGACGGTAAACCCTCTGTTCTTTTGGTTGTTCACTTGTTCAGCAGTATTGTGCCCTGCTAGGCCTCCTTTTGAGTCTTGAGTTGCTAAGTGATCTTTACCTTTTAGTGAAATCAGTGTGCTGCTGTCCTGACACAGCTATATTGTACTGCTGTATTGCAGTCCTGTTACAGCTACACACACACACATATACATATGGTCCTGTTATAGGTAGACGACTATAGGACGATTAGGAGTCAACTAGGCTTGACTAATCGAGCAAATCGACGACTAATCGCGATTAGTCACCTAGCCGACTTTAAAACCTTGTTATGTCTTCCTTATATAAATTAGGGGGTGTTAGGTTCTCCTGACTAAAGTTTAGTTTGTTTCACATCAAATGTTTGAATATTAATTATGAGTATTAAATATAGGCTTAATTAGGTTTAATAATTTTGTCTCGTCTTTAAGTATTTATCTGTGTAATTAGTTTTATAATTAGACTATATTTAATATCCATAATTATCATTCAAACCTTCGATGTGACAGGGATTAAACTTTAGTTGGGTGGAACCAATGTGATGTAAATTTCTATAAGAGTCCCTCTGATGCTAGAACAGTACCATTCGTAACTATCCTGAATCTCATATTCAGCTTGTCGATACCTTTTACCCTACTCTTGTATTCTTTTCGGTGAAGAGATTTACTTTTCCTTTAATTACTGCTTGTTTTTCCTCTCATGCCACAAGGTTTCTTCCTTCAGCAAGTTTCTTTGCATGAATATCATAATAGGATCCCAAGCTCATGGTTTGTGTCATCTTGACTATTTTGAGGAAACTGAGTAGCTTGTATTAGTGTCTGTTGATCTGCACTTTCTCAGTGATGAAAGGCTAGAAGCTGGATGATCTTGCAGGATGAAAATCGAATTGTTTCTGCCTGGTGTTATTCATCCAAACTTATTAATAGAGGGAAAAGCTCTATAATGGTAAAATGTGATGTTTGATGGCCTAGGATTTGGTTCAACAACTTTCTTGTCCACCATTTCAGTCATTACGTACCTCCTTTGTCCTGCCACCAATTGGTCCGCCCTAGACCTGTCAAGCATATATTTAAAACCAGTCATTTGTCACCTGTTTCCTTAGCTAAATATGTGTGGTATGAGCATTGTCAGTATATATTGATTAGGCCCGTTACTCCTGTATTGCAGACCCCTGTACCTCCACTGCAACGGGCTGCTGATGTAACCCCAGTGTTCAACCAGATATTGATGGATGAACAAGAAGAATACGATGGCCCCCCTCAAAAAGAAATTCCTGCTTTAATTGTCTGGACCCTTGGAGGAAAGAATGTATATGTTGAAGGATCATGGGATAACTGGAAATCAAGGTACACTAGTTTAATTTGTTTATATAATTCTGTTTAAGTTGAACTTTAATTCCTGAGATTGTTTGAATGTTTTAATGAACTTAAGTAGAACTGTAACTTCAGAATGAGGTGAATTTGATCCTGAGATTCTTCATTTATACATGTTGCAGAAAAGCCATGCAAAAATCTGGGAAAGATCATTCTCTTTTGCTGGTACTCCCAGCAGGAGTTTACCGATACAGATTTGTTGTAGATGGAGAAAGGAGATGTCTTCCTGATCTCCCCTGTGAAATCGATGCAATGGGCAATGCGGTTAACCTTCTTGATGTTAATGTGAGTATTAATATTATTGTTTTTGTGCCAAAGACCTGAGCACAGCTAGAAGTATTGGGTGAAATTTACAACACGCATGATACTGCTGTCAACCCTATGCATGTTTGCCTTCCTGAATAAAAGAAAGAAGAATAATTTTGGTCCTAGCTGAACTCAAGTTGTGCATTCCAAATCCATATTTCATGATAAAAACGAACTGAGACGGCAGTATGTAGTTTGTTCTTTTACTGCCTAAACTGCGATAGTCTATCTAATTTTCTAAAAGGTCATCCACTGGGAAATTAAAACTGTATCAGTTGTGATTGAAAATGTTTTACTGAGTTGAGAACTTTAATGCAGTAATATAATACAAAGCTACTCGTGGTATGTTCTATTTTGGTCGTCTGTTTAAATTATTACCCAAAACTCTTAATTATGCTTGCAGGATTATGTCCCTGAAAGTGTTGAGAGCGTGGCAGAGTTTGAGCCACCTCCTTCTCCAGACTCTAGCTACAGTTTCCAGGCACCTGAGGACAAGGACTTCGCCAAGGAGCCTCCTGTTCTTCCATCTCAACTCCATCTCGGTGTTCTTAACTCACAGAACTCGGAAGAAAGCTGTGCGCGGCCGCAGCACATAGTCCTCAATCACCTCTTCATAGAGAAGGGCTGGGGCGCCCACCCTCTGGTGTCTCTCGGCCTAACCCACAGGTTCGAGTCCAAATATGTAACAGTCGTCCTGTATAAACCCATCGAACGATAGAAATAGCCCGCGCCTGAAGAGCGGAAGTTGACAACTCACTGCGGGAGCAGCGATGAACAGCGCCGAGGTGGTACATGCTTGTAAAAGCGGTTGAGGTCCAGGAGTATTTTTTTCCCCGTGCCCTTAGCTTGCACAACCTGTGGTACTCTGGCGGTTAGCTGTACATGCTGCGCTGTCATGATGCTTGGTTTCCTGTTACAGAGAGCCAATGCGTCCTTGATTACGTACGTTTGTCGTCGTCGTTCCTCCCCCATCCCATCCCAGGAATGAAATGTTTGTAGGTGTCACTGAAAACCGTGGAAATCCACAGAAATGCTAGGAGACAGAGATTAGACCATGTGATTCCTAGATTTTTGTTTGTTTTTGGTTGGTCAAGAACTCAAGACGATGTTGTTGCTATGAAATACACTCAAGAAAAAAAATACAAGTGGGATGCTGTGGGTTGTCTTTTCTGTCTTCACTAGTGTTTTCAGGCCCGGAGCCACAAAAAAAAACACTGCCATTAGACTATCTTCAGCGGTTCCCTCTAAATTTCCACCTCTATATCCCATTACCGCGTCACGTCAGCACACTCTCTCCATCTATATCTTCTTCCTCTGCAGCGGTTCCCCCTATACCATTCCTCTAAATCCCACTACAACCATAAAATATCAATTTCCATACACATTCATCATCTATTCATATTTTTTTCACCACTGATAAATACCGGCGTGCACAAATATCAAGACAAGGGGGCCGTTTGGCGCGCCCCTTGATCTGGCGGCCGGCTGGGGATCCCCCACTACTGTAGCACATATAGGGGGCACCGTTGAAGTGGATACCGGTGCCCTGTAGCCTTCAAATTCGGTACTGTGTAAGGGGAGGGGGTACCGTTGAAGCTAGTCTTATGCACTAGAGGCACGGAGTGGGACTGTTTGAATCCATCCGGGTTCTAATAATCTCGTAGACTTTTTTTAGTAATGTCATCAAAGCTAAAGATTGTGTAGCATTTCGGCATTGACCGTTAGATTGAGTCAAGTACTCAAATCCAAAGTAGAACAAGGCAATCACTTGGATGGGACCACCATAATCTATCAAAGACATTCCCCTCACGGGGCGTTTGGATCCCTTCATTTCAGAGGAATTGGAATTCTCTCAATAAAGTAACTTATTTAGTTTGGAATTTAACATTCCACCACTTTCCAAAGTTCAGATATAAGTCTATCTCAAATTCATGGGGTGTAGGATGGGAAATAATTTTATGCATTAGTAGAATTCGTTTCTACTCTGTAACTTACATGACACACTTTGTCTCGCTTCTCTATAGTAAAAATGTAGGACATAAATATCTCTGACATCTTGCTAATAATAGTATACAAATATATTTTGCATAAAACCAAATTAGCTTAATTGATATATGTCTAAATTACTATTATTAAAATGGAATTCAATTTCAATGATCCAAACAGGGCGTCAACAGATTCATAACAAGACTCGGTGAAAAAGGCTTTCCCTTCAAGCTACTCAAGGAAATAGGGAAATTTGAGTGGATTACTGAGACAAATGAGCCATTCAAGAGGCTAAATATGTTTCTTACAAGCCCATCCAATCCTCACTCCTCGAGATGAAAGCGATACCATGTTGGTGTACATTGCATCAACAATCAACATGGTCAGCATGACAATTGTGGTAGAAAGAGAAGGACACATATACAAGGTATAAAGGTTAATCTACTTCATCAACGAGGTCTTAGCGTACTCTAAAGTTTGGTACCCGCAAATCCAAAAACTACTCTATGATCTTCTGATCACATCGCTTAGGCTTCACCATTAATTCGATGCACATGAGATAATAGTGATAACTGACTACCCGCTCCATGACATCATGCACAACCATGACGCCTCAGGACGCATCACCAAGTGGCCAGTTGAATTAGGGGCTCTTCAAATTAATTTCACACCACACAACACCATTAAGGTTGAAGCTTTGGCCGAGTTCATGGCAGGGTGGACAAAAATTCAACAACCAATGGTGATGAGTAAGCCAATTTATTGGACAATGTACTTTGACGGATCACTAAAGTGTGGAGGCCTAGCTCTATGTACCCGCCATTTCTCAGTCAGTGAGGCAGTAGATGTACATCTATGAAGCATTGTCCCTAATTGCGTCGCGGAAGAGAACGCAACCAAACAAGTGAGGGATCAATGGTATACTATAGTAGGCAATGGTCCCTATAGCCAATTGAGATCATTCGCCTTAGAATTATGGTGTTGGAACCAAAGTGAAGTGCCCCCTCAACTAGAGATGGCAACGGGGACCCAATTCTTCGTGGGGAATTCCCTTATTAGAGGACGAGTATGGGAGCAATTTAAGTTCTGATTAAGCAAGAGTTTGGGTTCTGATCAAGCAAGAGTGGCTATGTGTCAAGTCCATAAAGATATTTGTGGTACACATCAATTAGCTCCAAAGAGAAAATGGTTATTTGTAGAGTTGGTTTTTATTGGGCTACTATGACGGCCAATTGTTTTAGCTACTAAAAAGGTTGTGAAGAGTGTTGATGGTTTGGGAATATTAAGCTTATGCCTCTTGCTATGTTGCACCATATCATCAAACCATGACCTTTTCGTGGTTGGGGGCTAGACTTCATTGGTAAATTTCATCTCCCATCATCAAATGGACATCATTTTGTCTTGGTTGCTACAAATTACTTCACCAAATGGACAAAAGGTTGTTCTTTTGAAGAATATGACACACAAAGAGGTAATTGAGTTTTGTCGGCGTTTCGAGACCGGGGGGTCCCTGGGCCGACGAGTGAAATGTCGCCGCGTGCCCCAGCCCAGATGGGTCGGCGCGAGACGGAGCGCGAAGGGGGGAAGAAAGGGCAACCGGAGCGAGAGAGGGAGGTGGAAATCCCGCGGCCTTCGTGTTCTTGTCCCGCGCCCAGGTCGGGTGCGCTTGCAGTAGGGGGTTACAAGCGTCCATGCGGGAGAGGGAGCGAGCGGCCTCACGCAAGCGCCTGTTCCGTCCTCTTCCCCGCGCGGCCAACCCTCTGTAAGAGGGCCCTGGTCCTTCCTTTTATAGGCGTAAGGAGAGGATCCAGGTGTACATTGGGGGGTGTAGCAGAGTGCTAACGTGTCTAGCGAAGGAGAGCTAGCGCCCTAAGTACATGCCATCGTGGCAGCCGGAGAGGTTTTGGCACTCGGTTCGTGTGGTGTCGTGGCCGTCGGAGGAGCGCTGAAGCTTGGCGGAAGGACAGCTGTCGGAGCTGTCGAATCCTTGCTGACGTCCTCTTGCTTCCGTAAGGGGGCTGAGAGCCGCCATCGTCATAGAGCGTGCGGGGCGCCATCATTGCTTGTCTGGCGGAGCGAGCCAGATGGGACGCCGGTCTTGTTTCCCGTAGCCCGAGTCAGCTTGGGGTAGGGTAATGATGGCGCCCCATGTTGATGTGGTCGGTCCGTGCCCTAGGTTGGGCGATGTGGAGGCTCCTCCGAGGTCGAGGTCGAGTCTGTCTTTCGAGGCCGAGGTCGAGTCCGAGCCCCTGGGTCGGGCGAGGCGGAGACCGTCGGCTGAGGCCAGGGCTGAGTTCGAGCCCTGGGGTCAGGCGAAGCGGAGTTCGTCGTCTTCCGGGGCTGAGCCCGAGTCCGAGCCCTAGGTCGGGCGGAGCGGAGTTCGCCGTCTTTCGGGACTGAGCCTGAGTCCGAGCCCTGGGTCGGGCGGAGCGGAGTTCGCCGTCTTCCGGGGCTGAGCCCGAGTCCGAGCCCTGGGTCGGGCGGAGCGGAGTTCGTCGTCTTTCGGGGCTGAGCCCGAGTCCCAGCCCTGGGTCGGGTGGAGCGTAGTTCGCCGTCTTCCGGGGCCGAGCCCGAGTCCGAGCCCTGGGTCGGGCGAAGCGGAGTTTCCTATGGTGCTTGAGGCTAGGCCTGACTGCCTGTCAGCCTCACTCTGTCGAGCGGCGCAGCAGTCGGAGCGGCGCAGGCGGCGCTGTCCTTTTGTCAGGCCGGTCAGTGGAGCGACGAAGTGACTGCGGTCACTTCGGCTCTATCGACTGGAGGACGCGCGTCAGGATAAAGGTGTCAGGCCACCTTTGCATTAAATGCCTCTGTGATTTGGTCGGTTGGCGTGGCGATTCGGCCAGGGTTGCTTCTTGGCGAAGACTGGGCCTCGGGCGAGCCGGAAGTATGTTCGTCGCTGGAGGGGGGCCACGGGCGAGACGGAGATCCTCCAGGGTCGGCTGCCCTTGCCCGAGGCTGGGCTCGGGCGAGGCGTGATCGAGTCCGTCGAATGGACCGGTCCCTGACTTAGTCGCACCCATCAGGCCTTTGCAGCTTTGTGCTGATGGGGGTTACCAGCTGAGAATTAGGAGTCTTGAGGGTACCCCTAATTATGGTCCCCAAAGTAGCCCCTGAGCCTCGAAGGGAGTGTTAACACTCGCTTGGAGGCTTTTGTCGCACTTTTTTGCAAGGGGACCAGCCTTTCTCGGTTGCGTTTTGTTCCGGTGGGTGCGCGCGAGCGCACCCGCCGGGTGTAGCCCCCGAGGCCTCGGAGGAGTGGTTTGACTCCTTCGAGGTCTTAATGCCTCACGCAATGCTTCAGCTGGTCTGGTCGTTCCCTCATGCGAGCTAGCCGTAGCCCGGGTGCACGGTCGGGTTCCAAGTTCTCGGGCTGGTATGTTGACGCTGTCAACGGTTTGGCCGGAGCCGAGTTTGCGAGAGCAGCCCCCGAGCCTCTGCACAGGGCGAGAGGACGGTCAGGGACAGACTCGACTTTTTTACATACGCCCCTGCGTCGCCTTTCCGCAAGGAGGAGGGGGGGAAAGCGCCATGTTGCCCTCGGAGGGCGCCGAACATGGTGTCTCCGGTGAGCTGCTGGCGGGTAATCCGAGTGGACGCCCATGCCCCATTTGCTAGGGGTCGGCTAGAGGCCCAGAGGCGCGCCCAAAAGTACCTGCGGGTGATCTGCCGGACCCGGTCCCCTGTCGACGGGGTCCGAGGGCTCGATGCCTCCCTCTGATGGGATTCCGTTACAAGATCGTTCCCGCTGGTCTCGGAAATGTCCTAGGGTACCTCGGGAGCGTAGCCCGAGCCTTGGTTATGTATCGAACGTACCCAGGGTCATCCCTCGCTCTGTGTCTGAGGCGACTGTGAACCCTTCGAGGGCCAACCTACGAACCCCTGATCAGTAGTGGGCGCGAAGCCCGAGTGGCCTGAGGCAGCCGTTGAACCCTTCCGAGGGGCCGGCCTTCGAACCTCTGACCAGTAGTGGGTGTGGAGCCCACGCGCTCTGAGGCGGCTGTCGAAACCCTCCGAGGGGCCAGCCTTCGAACCCCTGATCAGTAGGGAGGCTCGGAGCCTGTTTCCTTCACGGAGAAGGATCCTTTTCAGGGTATCCCCCTTTCCCGGTCCCTGTTGTAAGAGAGAGAAAGAGGGAAAAGGAAAAGGATACGAAATCGAATGACGTGGCGTACCTTTTTTTGACGCGGTCATTATGGCGAAGGCGAAGCGTCGCTCGCTTCCCCTGTCAGAGGCGCCGCCTTTCCTGCCGTGGAGTTAATGCGACGGGGCGTGCGGTTCGTGGGGCGGCCGTTGCGCGTGCGCGAGCCGTTCGAGGAACGGAACACGGGCGCGCCGTCTTCACGCCGTGAGAGAGGGTCTTCTCACTGCCCCGGGATGGGACGCAAGCTTGGCTGACGACGTGACCGCTGCTCCCGCCCGCTTGCCACCGCCATCACTGCCGGCCCATTTTTGGCCGTATTGACCGTCGCGCCTGGCTGGCACTACTGGGTCGTACGCAGGGTTGCCTCGAGTCGCGGTACTGGTTCCGCAGTCGAGGAGGCGTGGTAGTGGCGCGAGCGGGGGTGCAGTTGCTCGCACGTTGCAACCGGCGCGCCGGTTGCGTGACGCGTGGGCGTGGGCCCCCATGCTGGGTGCGTTGGAAGTCGGAGGGGCGCGCCCACTTGGCGCGGTTGCATGCCGCCTGCATGGCTGCCCGCCCTTTCGCCCGCTGGTCTGGGCGAAAGTGGAGGAATGCTCGTAACCGCTGGGCGGTTGCATGCACCGCGCGTGGCGGTTTGGCTTCTTCTGCTCTGGGCCAGTTTGCATGATGTGTGGGACCCAGCCCCCGTGCCGTAGGGGGAGGACCTTGGAGCGTGTTGGAGAAGACTCGGCCCACGACGGCTGGAGACGCAAGTAGGGAGAGTCGCCTTTAAAAGGAGGGTGACCCCCTTGAAAGGCGACCATGTCTTCGCACTCCCTTATGCATCGTGTCTTTCCACCTTCCGAGCCCCCGGATGGGGGACACCCGCAGTCCTTCCGCCTTGTCGTTGGAGGAACGCAACTCCGTGGGAGTTGGTACCTTTCAGCCATCGTTCGGCTTCAAGGATTTTCATCAGTCAGCCCGGCTGCATCCCCTTGCCAGTGGTCACCCAAGACGGTGACCACCAGCCCCTGGGTGGGGAGAAGCAAGCCGGGCTGCGATCTTGGTCCCACCCTCAGCTTCAAGGATGTTCATCATCCTCGCTGGGGTGGAGGCCGGGCTGAGCCGGAGCTCTACCTCCGCGCGGGTTCGTGGGTCAGCCTCTCCCTCAGCGTTCGAGGGAGAGAGCGCTCACTGGCCCTGCGAGAGGGGCGGACTTCGACAACGCGGGGCTGGTCGACGGCGGGTGTCGTCAGCTTCAGCGCGTTGGGTTCGTCGGATTGGCTCCCGGAGCCCCCTCCTGCCGCAAGGGCGGTTATCACGCCGTGCGCACGGGAGGACCGCCCAAGACGTCGCGCGCTGCCAGGGCGGCGTTCGTGTTCTGGGGCAGCCCTGCCTTTGCACCAGTACGGCGCCTCCGCGCGGAGGTCGGTGCCCCGCTCGTCCAGGAGGATCCAAGTGGGGATCTGCCGGCGGGCTGACGGCCCCTGTCGTCGGTGCCGAGGCGGAGGCGGCTCGAGAAGTCCCCGTCGCCGACGGGATCACCGCCACCATCCGCGCTTCGGGCCTCCGGCTCTTTGTACTTGTCCTCGCCCCTCGAGCGTCGGCGTGGGCGAGGGCAGGGTTGCAGCGGCGTTCGCCCTGAGGCCATCGCTGCTGCAGTTCGGCCACCCGTAGAGGGGGTCGTTGTCGCTGCTGCTGGAGCGGGCGACGGTGAGCCGTCTGTCGGTCTTCTGTTGCTCCGCAGGCCCCCCAATTGTGTGGGGTTGTTCGTACCTGCGGAGGTGGAACCAGAGTTCCGTTTGTAATGGCACCTTGAATGCAAGTGTTTTTGTTCATTGTGGCTGTCGGGGCCTGAAGATGTATGTATTTTTGGCACGGAGCCGTGTTTTTTCCTCATTCTCGAGCACTAAGACTCGCCTGTTGGTTGTCTGAACCGCTTCACCAAGCGTGAGTCGCCCCGTGCAAAGGTGACGAGTGAGGTATCTGTATCCTAGAGGCGTAGGAGTCCCTCGGCTCGGTCGGCCTTGCTGTCCGAGGCTTCTCTTGCTTAGTTAAAGGAACCTCTCAGCCGCTCTTCGATGAGCCGAAGCCAGGGGTAGCGGTGTCAGCACGGACAGAGGCGGAGTCGGCTCGAAAAGAAGACTTGGTCGGCCGGAGCCTGGCCTGGTCGTCCGTTAGCGGGACCGACGCTGGAGTTGATCTGCCGAGGCCTCGGGCCGGGCTGATGTCTTCGGGGGACAGCTGGCCGAGGCCTCGGGGTGACCAGCCATGTCGCCTGCTCGAGCCGGATTCTTGGAGGAGACCCTGACGACGATGGCCCGGGCGAGATGATGACGTCGTCCTTCAGAGTGAAGATCCTCGGATCGCGTCGCCGTCCGAGGCTAGGTCGGACCTCGCCGAAGGTGTAGTCGACGCCGAGGGTGCTGCTGCTCCCTTCAGCCGTCAAGATCCGAGCCTGCAGGATCGGATTATCTTGTAGCGTGTGTTTTCTGCGGCCGCTGAGGCCCAAACACACCCTCGCCGTGTTGTAAAGCTGCGCTTCTTTTCCTCTCGTTTCGAGTATCTAGACTTTTTCGTCGGTAACAGAATTGTCTGTGCGAGCGAGAGTTGCTTTTCACGGAAGGTGATGAGTGAGGTATCCGTATCCCGGAGGCATAGGAATCCCTCGGCTCGGTCGACTTTGCCGCTTACGCGCACTCTTGCCCGTCCATAGGGTTCTGTCACCGACGCGGTCAAGAAGGCTCGAAGAATCGCTTCGGCAGAGGAGCTTTCGAACGTGAAGACTTGTTCGGTCCACGGAATCACTTATCCGAACGTGAGTTACTTATCGCAGAAGGTGATGAGTGAGGTATCCGTATCCCGGAGGCGTAGGAGTCCCTCGGCTCGGTCAGCCTTGGCTGCTTACGTGTACTCCGTCGTTTTCAGGATCCACTTTCGAAGTAGTCGAAAAGCACGAAAGACATTCTGGCAGAAAGGATCTTTTTTCGAGGAAAACTTTCGACGCAGAGGGGGTTCCCCCCTTTTAGCCCCCGAGGGAGGGTCAGGCTTTGCCGAGGCAAGGCTGACCCTTCCTTGATGACTAAGCTTTGTGTGGGAGCGAGGTATATGAACAACTTGAAAGCATCTTAAGGGTAGAAGCGACGTAGCTGTTGGATGTTCCAGGCGTTGCTGTAGACCTCGCCTTGACTGTTGGCCAGCTTGTACGTTCCGGGCTTCAGAACTTTGGCGATGACGAACGGCCCTTCCCAGGGAGGCGTGAGCTTGTGCCGCCCTCGGGCGTCCTGTCGCAGCCGAAGCACCAGGTCGCCCACCTGGAGGTCTCGGGACCAGACCCCTCGGGCGTGGTAGCGTCGCAGGGACTGCTGGTACCGCGCCGAGTGTAGTAAGGCCATGTCCCGAGCCTCTTCCAGCTGGTCCAGTGAGTCTTCTCGACTAGCTTGGTTGCTTTGGTCGGCGTAGGCCCTCGTCCTCAGGGAACCGTATTCTAAGTCTGTGGGCAAGATGGCCTCGGCCCCATAGACTAGAAAGAACGGCGTGAAGCCCGTGGCTCGGCTCGGCGTTGTCCTCAGGCTCCAGACCACCGAGGGGAGTTCCTTCATCCATCGCTTGCCGAACTTGTTGAGGTCGTTGTAGATCCGAGGCTTGAGCCCTTGTAGAATCATGCCGTTGGCACGCTCTGCTTGCCCATTCGTCATGGGGTGAGCCACGGCTGCCCAGTCCACCCGGATGTGGTGATCCTCGCAGAAGTCCAGGAACTTTCTGCCGGTGAACTGGGTGCCGTTGTCGGTGATGATGGAGTTCGAGACCCCAAAGCGATGGATGATGTTGGCGAAGAACGCCACCGCCTGTTCGGACCTGATGCTGTTTAGGGGCCGGACCTCGATCCACTTGGAGAATTTGTCGATGGCGACCAACAGGTGCGTGTAGCCCCCGGGTGCCTTCTGCAAGGGGCCGACAAGGTCCAAACCCCACACGACGAAAGGCCAGGTGATGGGTATCGTCTGCAGAGCCTGAGCGGGCAGGTGGGTCTGCCTTGCGTAGAACTGACACCCTTCGCAGGTGCGGACAATTCTAGTGGCGTCGGCCACCGCCGTCGGCCAGTAGAAACCTTGTCGGAAGGCGTTTCCGACGAGGGCTCGAGGTGCTGCGTGATGGCCGCAAGCCCCCGAGTGTATCTCTCGTAGGAGCTCCTAGCCTTCGGCGATGGAAATGCATCGCTGGAGGATGCCTGAGGGGCTGCGGTGGTAGAGCTCCTTCCCGTCCCCCACCAGGACAAACGACTTGGCGCGCCGCGCCAACCGCCGAGCTTCGGCTCGGTCGAGGGGTAGCTCTCCTCGGTGGAGATATTGCAGGTACGGGGTCTGCCAGTTTCGATTAGGCGTGACCCGCTTCGCTCCTCCTCGACGCGCAGTGCCTCACCCTCGGGGGCCGAGGGTACCTCGGGCTGAACCGAGGGTGCCTCGGGCCGAGCTGAGGGTGCCTCGGGCCGAGCCGAGGGTGCCTCGGACTGAGCCGAGGGTTCCTCGGGCTGGGCCGAGGGTGCCTCGGGCTCGGGCGTGTCGTCGATCTTGACGGAGGGTTGATGCAGGTCTTGAGAGAAGATGTCTGGGGGAACCGTTGTTCGCCCCGAGGCTATTTTAGCCAGCTCGTCCGCAGTCTCGTTGTAGCGTCGGGCGATGTGGTTGAGCTCAAGCCCGTAGAACTTGTCTTCCAGGCGCCGAACCTCATCGCAGTATGCTTCCATCTTCGGGTCGCGGCAGTGGGAGTTCTTCATGACTTGGTCGATGACGAGCTGCGAGTCACCGCGAGCGTCGAGGCGTCGGACCCCTAGCTCGATGGCGATGCGCAACCCGTTGACCAGAGCCTCGTACTCAGCCACATTGTTGGACGCCGGGAAGTGGAGGCGTAGCACGTAGCGTAGATGCTTTCCGAGGGGCGAGATGAAGAGTAGGCCTGCGCCGGCCCCTGTCTTCATCAGCGACCCGTTGAAGAACATGGTCCAGAGTTCCGGCTGGATAGGAACCGTTGGGAGCTGGGTGTCGACCCATTCAGCCACGAAGTTCGCCAAGACCTAGGACTTGATGGCCTTCCGAGGGGCGAACGAGATTGCTTCGCCCATGATTTCCACCGCCCACTTTGCGATTCTACCCGAGGCCTCTCGGCACTGGATGATCTCCCCCAAGGGGAAGGATGACACCACAGTTACCGGATGAGACTCGAAGTAGTGTCGTAACTTCCGCCGCGTCAGGATCACCGCGTACAACAGATTCTGAATTTGTGGGTAGCGGATCTTGGTTTCGGACAGTACCTCGCTGATGAAGTAGACTGGCCTCTGAACGGGCAATGCATGCCCCTCTTCTCGTCTCTCAACCACAATCGCGGCGCTAACCACCTGAGTGGTCGCGGCGACGTAGATCAAGAGGGCTTCTCCAGCAGCGGGGGACACCATGATGGGCGCGTTCGTGAGGAGCGCCTTCAGGTTCCTGAGGGCTTCCTCGGCCTCGGGGGTCCAAGTGAAGCACTCGGCCTTCCTTAAGAGGCGGTACAGAGGCAGGCCTCTTTCGCCGAGGCGTGAGATGAAGCGGCTCAGAGCCGCAAGGCATCCCATGACTCTCTGTACGCCTTTCAAGTCCTTGATGGACCCCATGCTGGTGATGGCCGCGATCTTCTCTGGGTTGGCTTCGATGCCCCGCTCGAAGACGCTGAACCCCAAGAGCATGCCTCAGGGTACCCCGAAGACACACTTCTCGGGATTAAGCTTCACGCCTTTCGCCTTAAGGCATCAGAATGTCACTTCAAGGTCGGAAAGGAGGTCGGAGGCTTTCCTCATCTTGACTACGATGTCATCGACGTAGGCCTCGACCGTCCAGCCAATGTGTTCGCCGAACACATGGTTCAAGCACCGCTGGTACGTCGCGCCCGCATTCCTCAAGCCGAACGGCATGGTGACATAGCAGTACATGCCGAAGGGTGTGATGAAAGAAGTGAAAGGGAAATGTGCCCTTGGGCCATTTCTAAGTATTTTGGTGATTGAGTGCCAACGCAAGTGTTTTTTGTGTTGATCTATGCAATGTAGTGGACAAAGTGCAAATCATGTCAAAAGGTATGTTTCTAGACTTAGTACATTGTTTTATGGACTAATGTATTGTGTCTAAGTGCTGGAAACAGGAGAAAACAAATTGGAGAGAGATAGCTTTGTTTCAGCCAAAGCTAGCTCTGTCTGGGTGCATCGAATTGTCTGGTGGTGCACCGGACAGTGTCCGGTGTGCCAGGCTGGCTCAGGCGAACTTACTGCTCTTAGGAAGAAATTGACGGCGTACGGCTATAATTCACCGTACTGTCCGGTGTGCACCGGACTGTCCGGTGAGCCAACGGTCGGCCGCGCGATCCGCGCGAGACACATGGCCAAGCCAACGGTCAGGAGGGGGCACCGGACTGTCCGGTGTGCACCGGACAGTGTCCGGTGCGCCAATGGCTCCAAGGCTGCCAACGGTCGGCTTCGCCAAATAAGGAAGGAAATCCGCACCGGACAGTGTCTGGTGCGCCAAGCGACAGAAGGCAAGAATTGCCTTCCCGGATTGCTCTCAACGGCTCCTAGCTGCCTTGGGGCTATAAAAGGGACCCCTAGGCGCATGGAGGAGAAAACCAAGCATTCCTTGAGCACTCTTGATCACTCACACTCCATTCTTGCGCACTTGTTCGACATTCTAGTGATTTGAGCTCCGTTCTAGTGTGCTAGTCTTTTGAGCTTAAGTCTGGGTCTTGTGTGTGCGTATTTGCTATGATCTTTGTGTCTTGTGTGAGTTGCTAATCCCTCCCTTACTCCGTGATTCTTTGTGAACTTCAAGTGTAAGGGCGAGAGACTCCAAGTTGTGGAGATTCCTCGCGAACGGGATTAAGAAAAGCAAAGCAAAACACCGTGGTATTCAAGTGGGTCTTTGGACCACTTGAGAGGGGTTGATTGCAACCCTCGTCCGTTGGAACGCCACAACGTGGAGTAGGCAAGCGTTGGTCTTGGCCGAACCACGGGATAAACCACTGTGCCATCTCTGTGATTGATCTCTTGTGGTTATTGTGTTTTGTTGAGACTCCTCTCTAGCCACTTGGCGATTATTGTGCTAACACTTAATCAAGTTTTTGTGGCTTAAGTTTCAAGCATTACAGGATCACCTATTCACCCCCCCTCTAGGTGCTCTCAATTGGTATCGGAGCCGTTCTCTTCACGAAGGGACTAATCGCCCGAAGAGATGGATCCTAAGGGGAAGGGAATCGTGATCAACGATAAGGAGAAGGAGTCCTTCGTCAACAAGCCGAAGGATGACAAGCCTACCGACTCGGGCTCGGGCCACAGACGCAAAGATGGGAAGAAGAAGAAGACAAGACGCATCAAGGAGATCGTCTACTACGACGACAGCGATGAGTCCACTTCTTCCCAAAAGGACAACGATGACAACGACTATGACAAACGAAAGACGGTTAACTCAAACTTTTCTTTCGGTTATTTGCGTATCCCGCATAGCTCAAATGCACATTTGCTTTCCATCCCTCTTGGCAAACCTCCACGCTTTGATGGGGAGGACTACGGATTTTGGAGTCACAAAATGAGTAGTCACTTGTTCTCTCTCCATCCAAGCATATGGGAGATTGTTGAGAATGGAATGAAATTTGATAGCTCGGATAGTCCTATATTTATTAATGAACAGATTCATAAAAATGCACAAGCTACTACTGTGTTGTTAGCCTCTTTGTGCAGGAACGAGTACCATAAGGTGAGCGGCTTGGACAATGCCAAGCAGATCTGGGACACCCTCAGGATTTCTCATGAGGGGAACGACGTCACCTTACTCACCAAGATAGAGTTGGTGGAGGGCGAGCTTGGAAGATTTGCGATGATAAGGGGCGAGGAGCCAACCCAAACATACAACCGGCTCAAGACCCTTATCAACAAAATAAGGAGCTACGGAAGCACGCGATGGATGGACCACGACGTCGTCCGCCTAATGCTAAGGTCCTTTACTGTACTTGATCCACATTTGGTGAACAATATTCGTGAAAATCCTAGGTACACCAAGATGTCGCCCGAAGAAGTCCTTGGAAAGTTTGTAAGCGGGAGAATGATGATCAAGGAGGCAAGGTACGTGGACGACGCGTTGAACGGTCCAACCCATGAGCCTCAACCCATTGCTCTCAAGGCAACGAGGAGCAAGGAGGCGCTACCTAGCAAGGTGGCGCAAGTTGAGGCGGCCGGGCTCAATGATGAAGAGATGGCCCTCATCATCAAGCGCTTCAAGACGGCGCTAAAGGGTCACAAGGGACAGCCAAGCAAGACCAAGACAAAGGGGAAGCGTTCATGCTTCAAATGCGGTAAGATTGGTCATTTTATTGCTAACTGTCCCGATAATGAAAGTGACCAGGAACAAGGGAGCAAGAGGGAGAAGAAGAAGGCATACAAGAAAGCTAAGGGCGAGGCACACCTTGGAAAGGAGTGGGACTCGGATTGTTCGTCATCCGACTCCAAAAATGAAGGACTCGCCGCCACCGCCTTCAACAAGTCATCCCTCTTCCCCAACGAGCGTCACACATGCCTCATGGCAAAGGAGAAGAAGGTATGTACTCGAGACAGTACTACTTATGATTCTTCTAGTGTTGATGAATCTAGTGATGAAGAAATAGATTATTCTAGTTTGTTCAAGGGATTGGATAGAACTAAAGTAGATAAGATTAATGAACTGATTGATGCCTTGAATGAAAAGGATAGACTCTTAGAAAAACAAGAGGACCTTTTATATGAAGAGCATGACAAATTTGTTAGTGCACAAAACTCACTTGCTCTAGAAGTTAAAAGAAATGAAATGCTTTCTTGTGAACTATCTTCTTGCCATGAGACAATTTCTAGCTTAAGGAGCATGAATGATGGTTTGAATGCTAAGTTAGAAATAGCTAGTAAATCTAACTCCTGTGTAGAACATGTTATGATTTGCAAGAGGTGTAAAGATTTTGACATTGATGCTTGTAGTGAACACCTAGCTTCAATTTCCAAATTGAATGATGAACTGGCTAGTCTTAATGCCCAACTTAAGACTAGCAAGAATGAATTTGACAAACTAAAATTTGCAAGGGATGCCTACACGATTGGTAGACATCCCTCAATTAAGGATGGACTTGGCTTCAAGAGGGAAGCCAAGGACTTAACAAGCCATAAGGCTCCCATCTCCGCCAAGGAGAAAGGGAAGGCTCCTATGGCTAGTAGTGCTAAAAAGAACCATGCGTTTATGTACCATGATAGAAGACAGTCGTATAGGAGTTGTAATGATTATGATGCTCTTGACTCTCATGCCATGTTTGCTACTAGTTCTTCCTATATGCATGGTAGAGATATGTCTAGGAGATATATTGTTCATAGGCCTAGGAGAAATGTTGTTAATGTTCCTAGGAAAGTAATGAATGAACCTTCTACAATTTATTATGCTTGCAATGCTTCCTTTGCTATTTGTAGAAAGGATAAGAAGGTAATTGCTAGGAAGTTAGGGGCCAAATGTAAGGGAGACAAAACATGCATTTGGGTCCCTAAGACCATTATCACTAACCTTGTAGGACCCAACAAGAGTTGGGTACCTAAAACCCAAGCCTAAATTTGCCTTGCAGGTTTATGCATCCGGGAGTTCAAGCTGGATTATCGACAGCGGATGCACAAACCACATGACGGGGGAGAAGAAGATGTTTACCTCCTACGTCAAGAACAAGGATCCCCAAGATTCAATCATGTTCGGTGATGGGAATCAAGGCAAGGTGAAAGGCTTAGGCAAAATTGCAATATCAAATGAGCACTCTATATCTAATGTATTTTTAGTTGAGTCTCTTGGATATAATTTGTTATCTGTTAGTCAATTATGCAATATAGGATATAATTGTCTATTCACAAATGTAGATGTGTCTGTCTTTAGAAGAAGTGATGGTTCACTAGCTTTTAAGGGTGTATTAGACGGCAAACTTTACTTAGTTGATTTTGCAAAAGAGGAGGCCGGTCTAGATGCATGCTTAATTGCTAAGACTAGCATGGGCTGGCTGTGGCATCACCGCTTAGCACATGTGGGGATGAAGAACCTTCACATGCTTCTAAAGGGAGAACACGTGATAGGTTTAACTAATGTGCAATTCGAAAACGATAGACCTTGTGCAGCTTGTCAAGCAGGTAAACAGGTAGGAAGCTCTCATCACACCAAAAATGTGATGACCACATCAAGACCTTTGGAGATGCTTCATATGGACCTCTTCGGACCCGTCGCCTATCTAAGTATAGGAGGAAGTAAGTATGGTCTTGTTATAGTTGATGATTTTTCCCGCTTCACTTGGGTATTCTTTTTGCAGGATAAATCTGAAACCCAGGGGACCCTCAAGCGCTTCCTCAGGAGAGCTCAAAATGAGTTTGAGCTCAAGGTGAAGAAGATAAGGAGCGACAACGGGTCCGAGTTCAAGAACCTTCAAGTAGAAGAGTTCCTTGAGGAGGAAGGGATCAAGCACGAGTTCTCCGCTCCCTACACACCACAACAAAATGGTGTGGTAGAGAGGAAGAACAGGACACTCACTGATATGGCGAGGACGATGCTTGGAGAGTTCAAGACCCCCGAGCGATTTTGGTCGGAAGCCGTGAACACGGCTTGCCACGCCATCAACCGGGTCTACCTTCACCGCCTCCTCAAGAAGTCTTCGTATGAGCTGCTTACTGGTAACAAACCCAATGTGTCTTATTTTTGTGTATTTGGGAGCAAGTGTTATATTCTTGTGAAGAAAGGTAGAACTTCTAAATTTGCTCCCAAAGCTGTAGAAGGGTTTTTATTAGGTTATGTCTCAAATACAAAGGCGTATAGGGTCTTCAACAAATCATCGGGTTTGGTTGAAGTCTCTAGCGACGTTGTATTTGATGAGACTAATGGCTCTCCAAGAGAGCAAGTTGTTGATCTTGATGATGTAGATGAAGAAGACGTTCCAACGGCCGCTATGCGCACCATGGCGATTGGCAATGTGCGACCACAGGAACATTTGGAGCAAGATCAACCTTCTTCCTCAACAATGGTGCATCCCCCAACCCAAGATGACGAACAGGTACCTCAAGTGGAGGCGCATGATCAAGGGGGAGCACAGGATGTTCAAGTTGAAGAGGAAGAAGCACCTCAGGCACCTCCAACCCAAGTTCGAGCGACGATTCAAAGGAATCATCCCGTCGATCAAATTTTGGGTGATATTAGCAAGGGAGTAACTACTCGCTCTAGATTGGTGAATTTTTGTGAGCATTACTCTTTTGTCTCTTCTATTGAGCCTTTCAGGGTAGAAGAGGCCTTGCTAGATCCGGACTGGGTGTTGGCCATGCAGGAAGAGCTCAACAACTTCAAGCGTAATGAAGTTTGGACACTGGTGCCTCATCCCAAGCAAAATGTTGTGGGAACCAAGTGGGTGTTCCGCAACAAGCAGGACGAGCACGGGGTGGTGACAAGGAACAAGGCTCGACTTGTGGCAAAAGGTTATGCCCAAGTCGTAGGTTTGGACTTTGAGGAGACTTTTGCTCCTGTGGCTAGGCTAGAATCTATTCGTATATTGCTAGCATATGCCGCTCACCATTCTTTCAGGTTGTACCCAATGGATATGAAGAGCGCTTTCCTCAACGGGCCGATAAAGGAGGAGGTGTATGTGGAGCAACCCCCTGGCTTCGAGGATGAACGGTACCCCGACCACGTGTGTAAGCTCTCTAAGGCGCTCTATGGACTTAAGCAAGCCCCAAGAGCATGGTATGAATGCCTTAGAGACTTTTTACTTGCTAATGCTTTCAAGGTTGGGAAAGCCGATCCAACTCTTTTCACTAAGACTTGCGATGGTGATCTCTTTGTGTGCCAAATTTATGTCGATGACATAATATTTGGTTCTACTAATCAAAAGTCTTGTGAAGAGTTTAGCAGGGTGATGACGCAGAAATTCGAGATGTCGATGATGGGCGAGTTGAACTACTTGAGAGCACCTAGAGGGGGGGGGGGGTGAATAGGTGATCCTGTAACACTTCAAAACTTAAGCCACAAAACTTGGTTAATCGTTAGCACAATAATTGCCATGTGGCTATAGAGGAATCCTCAACAAAACACAACAACCAACAAGGATCAATCACAGAGATGGCACAGTGGTTATCCCGTGGTTCGGCCAAGACCAACGCTTGCCTACTCCACGTTGTGGCGTCCCAACGGACGAGGGTTGCAATCAACCCCTCTCAAGCGATCCAAAGACCTACTTGAATACCACGGTGTTTTGTTTGCTTTTTCTCAATCCCGTTTGCGAGGAATCTCCACAACTTGGAGCCTCTCGCCCTTACACTTGAAATTCACAAAGAACACGGAGCAAGGGAGGGAGGGACTAGCAACGCACACAAGACACAAGAATCAGAGTGTCAACACGCACACAAATCGCAACAAGAGCTCGCAACACGACTCAATGAGTTCACAACTCCACAAGAGCTCTATATGCTATCACAATGAAACGAATGTGCGAAATCTATGTCTTGGTGCTTAGAAATGTTGTGGAGATGCTTGGTGTACTCCTCCATGCGCCTAGGGGTCCCTTTTATAGCCCCAAGGCAGCTAGGAGCCGTTGAGAGCAATCAGGGAAGGCAATTCTTGCCTTCTGTCGTCTGGCGCACCGGACAGTCCGGTGCACACCGGACACTGTCCGGTGCCTGATTTCCTTCCTTAAATAGCGCAGTCGACCGTTGGCAGCCTGAGAGCCGTTGGCGCACCGAACATGTCCGGTGCACACCGGACAGTCCGGTGCCCCCTTCTAGCCGTTGGATCGGCCACGTGTCCCGCGCAGATCGCGCGGCCGACCGTTGGCTCACCGGACAGTCCGGTGCACACCGGACAGTCTGGTGAATTATAGCCGTACGTCGCCGGTGAATTCCCGAGAGCGGCCAGTTCGCTCGAACCAGCCTGGCGCACCGGACACTGTCCGGTGCACCACCGGACAGTCCGGTGCTCCCAGACTCAGCAGATTCTTGGCTGCTCGAGCCAAGACATTTCCAATTGGATTTTTCCTGTTTCCAGCACTTAGACACAATACATTAGTCCATAAAACAATGTACTAAGTCTGAGAAACATACCTTTATCCTTGATTTGTACTTTGTCCACCTCTTTACACTTAGGCACTTGTGTTGGACACTAAATCACCAAAACACTTAGAAATGGCCCAAGGGCACATTTCCCTTTCAATCTCCCCCTTTTTGGTGATTTATGCCAACACAACATAAAGCAAGTAGAACAAGTACAAAAACAATTCAAATTAGAACTCAAAATTGTTTTGATTCAATTTGACATATATGGATCACTCTATGCCACCACTTGGTTTGTTTTTGCAAATCAAACTCAAATTCCTATCTCTAAGTCAAAACCACTTGTAGAGACATAAAAAGAGGTTTTCCAAAGAAATTTGATCAAGGATTTCAAAAACTCCCCCTTTTTCCCATAATCAACACTTCTCCCCACAAGAGACCAACTTTTGACATAAAAGACAATAAAAGAGTTTTGTCAAACCAAAAGCTCTAATCTACTATTTTCAAAATTTCTCAAGTGGTAGCTGATCCATTTATTGCTTTGGCCTTTATTTTCTCCCCCTTTGGCATCAAACACCAAAACGGGATCAATCTTGGCCCTTTAACCCCATTGCCTCACCAAAATTTTCAAATAAGAACACAAAGGCAATAGGAGTATAAAGATGAACTTGGAAAAGTTACTCTTTCTCATCGGAGTGCAGTGGAAGTCTTGCATGGTCCAAGTCCACCTTTTCCCTTTCAATTCTCCTTGGAGACTAAAACAACCAAACTCAAGTACATGGTTAGTCTCAAAGGGTCAAGTTGTAGCACTGCTCCCCCTAAATATGTGCATCACTTGCAAAAAGGACTTGTGAGGTCCAGGGAGTGTTTGTACAACTTGAGCACTACAATAAGCAACAAAATGCAGAATGAACATGATCAAAGGCATAAACACATATATGCTACAATTCAATCCAAGTTCCGCGAATCTAAGATATTGAGCTCACTACGCAGCCTGCAAAAGGTCTTCTCATCTAGAGGCTTGGTAAAGATATCGGCTAGCTGGTTCTCGGTGCTAACATGAAACACTTCGATATCTCCCTTTTGCTGGCGGTCTCTCAAAAAGTTATGCCGGATGTCAATGTGCTTTGTGCGGCTGTGCTCAACAGGATTTTCCGCTATTCGGATAGCACTCTCATTATCACATAGGAGTGGGACTTTGCTCAGATTGTAGCCAAAGTCCCTGAGGGTTTGCCTCATCCAAAGTAGTTGCGCACAACACTGTCCTGCGGCAACGTACTCGGCCTCAGCGGTGGATAGGGCAACGGAGGTTTGTTTCTTAGAGTTCCATGACACCAGGGACCTTCCTAAGAATTGGCACGTCCCCGATGTACTCTTCCTATCGACCTTACATCCAGCATAGTCAGAATCTGAGTACCCAATCAAGTCAAAGTTAGACCCCTTTGGATACCAGATCCCGAAGCAAGGCGTAGCGACTAAATATCTAAGAATTCGCTTCACAGCCACTAAGTGACACTCCTTAGGATCGGATTGAAATCTAGCACACATGCATACCCTAAGCATAATATCCGGTCGACTAGCACATAAATAAAGCAAAGAACCTATCATGGACCGGTATGCTTTTTGATCAACGGACTTACCTCCTTTGTTGAGGTCGGTGTGTCCGTCGGTTCCCATCGGCGTCTTCGCGGGCTTGGAGTCCTTCATCCCAAACCTCTTTAGCAAATCTTGCGTGTACTTCGTTTGGGAGATGAAAGTGTCGTCCTTGAGTTGCTTCACTTGGAACCCAAGGAAATAGTTCAACTCGCCCATCATCGACATCTCGAATTTCTGCGTCATCACCCTGCTAAACTCTTCACAAGACTTTTGATTAGTAGAACCAAATATTATGTCATCGACATAAATTTGGCACACAAAAAGATCACCATCGCAAGTCTTAGTAAAAAGAGTTGGATCGGCTTTCCCGACCTTGAAAGCATTAGCAATTAAAAAGTCTCTAAGGCATTCATACCATGCTCTTGGGGCTTGCTTAAGTCCATAGAGCGCCTTAGAGAGCTTACACACGTGGTCGGGGTACCGTTCATCCTCAAAGCCAGGGGGTTGCTCCACGTACACCTCCTCCTTGATCGGCCCGTTGAGGAAAGCGCTCTTCACATCCATTTGGTACAACCTGAAAGAATGGTGAGCGGCATATGCTAGCAAGATACGAATTGATTCTAGCCTAGCCACGGGAGCAAAAGTCTCCTCAAAGTCCAAACCTGCGACTTGGGCATAACCTTTTGCCACAAGCCGAGCCTTGTTCCTTGTCACCACCTCGTGCTCGTCCTGTTTGTTGCGGAACACCCACTTGGTTCCCACAACATTTTGCTTGGGGCGAGGCACCAGTGTCCAAACTCCATTGCGCTTGAAATTGTTGAGTTCCTCCTGCATGGCCAACACCCAGTCCGGATCTAGCAAGGCCTCTTCTACCCTGAAAGGCTCAATAGAAGAGACAAAAGAGTAATGCTCACAAAAATTAACTAATCTTGAACGAGTAGTTACTCCCTTGCTAATATCACCCAAAATTTGGTCGACGGGATGATCCCTTTGGATCGTCGCTCGAACTTGGGTTGGAGGTGCCTGAGGTGCTTCTTCCTCTTCAATTTGAACATCCTGTGCTCCCCCTTGATCATGCGCCTCCACTTGAGGTACCTGTTCGTCATCCTGAGTTGGGGGATGCACCATAGTTGAGGAAGACGGTTGATCTTGCTCCAAATGTTCCTGAGGCCGTACATCTCCAATCGCCATGGTGCGTATCGCGGTCGTTGGAACGTCTTCTTCATCTACATCATCAAGATCAACAACTTGCTCTCTTGGAGAGCCATTAGTCTCATCAAATACAACGTCGCTAGAGACTTCAACCAAACCCGATGATTTGTTGAAGACCCTATACGCCTTTGTATTTGAATCATAACCTAATAAAAACCCTTCTACGGCTTTGGGAGCAAATTTGGAATTCCTACCCTTCTTCACTAGAATGTAGCATTTACTCCCAAATACACGAAAGTACGATACATTGGGTTTGTTACCAGTCAACAGCTCATATGAAGTCTTCTTGAGGAGGCGGTGAAGGTAGACCCTGTTGATGGCGTGGCAAGCCGTGTTCACGGCTTCCGACCAAAAGCACTCGGGGGTCTTGAACTCTCCAAGCATAGTCCTCGCCATATCTATGAGCGTCCTGTTCTTCCTCTCTACCACACCATTTTGCTGAGGTGTGTAGGGAGCATAGAACTCGTGCTTGATCCCCTCCTCCTCAAGGAACTCCTCCACTTGAAGATTCTTGAATTCGGACCCGTTGTCGCTCCTTATCTTCTTCACCTTGAGCTCAAACTCATTTTGAGCTCTCCTTAGGAAGCGCTTGAGGGTCCCTTGGGTTTCAGACTTATCCTGCAAAAAGAACACCCAAGTGAAGCGGGAAAAGTCATCAACAATAACTAGACCATACTTACTTCCTCCTATGCTCAGATAGGCGACGGGTCCGAAGAGGTCCATATGCAGCAGCTCCAGAGGTCTTGACGTGGTCATCACATTCTTGCTGTGATGCGCTCCTCCTACTTGTTTACCTGCTTGACAAGCTGCACAAGGTCTATCTTTTTCGAAATGAACATTGGTTAGACCTATCACGTGTTCTCCCTTTAGAAGCTTGTGGAGGTTCTTCATCCCCACATGTGCTAAGCGACGATGCCACAACCATCCCATGCAAGTCTTAGCCATTAAGCATGCATCTAGACCGGCCTCTTCTTTTGCAAAATCAACTAAGTAAAGTTTGTCGTCTAGTACACCCTTAAAAGCTAGTGAACCATCACATCTTCAAAAGACAGACACATCTACATTTGTAAATAGACAGTTATATCCCATATTGCATAGTTGACTAACAGATAGCAAATTATATCCAAGAGACTCTACTAAAAACACATTAGAGATAGAGTGCTCATTTGAGATTGCAATTTTACCTAACCCTTTTACCTTGCCTTGATTTCCATCACCGAATATTATTGAATCTTGGGAATCCTTATTCTTGATGTAGGAGGTGAACATCTTCTTCTCCCCCGTCACATGGTTTGTGCATCCGCTGTCGATAATCCAGCTTGAACCCCCGGATGCATAAACCTGCAAGGCAAATTTAGGCTTGGGTCTTAGGTACCCAACTCATGTTGGGTCCTACAAGGTTAGCACAAATATCCTTAGGGACCCAAATGCAAGTTTTGTCTCCCTTGCATTTTGCCCCTAATTTTCTAGCAACTATCTTCCTATCCTTTCTACAAATAGCAAAAGAAGCATTTAAAGCATGATATATTGTAGAAGGTTCATTTACTTTACTAGGAACATTAACAACATTTCTCCTAGGCATATTATGAACAACATTTTTCCTACCAACATTTCTATCATGCATATAAGAAGAACTAGAAGCAAACATGGCATGAGAATCAAAGGCATTATATGCATTACAACTCCTATAAGCATTTCTAGATTGTCTCCTATCATGGTACATAAAGGCATGGTTCTTTTGCACACTACTAGCCATAGGGGCCTTCCCTTTCTCCTTGGCGGAGATGGGAGCCTTATGGCTTGTCAAGTTCTTGGCTTCCCTCTTGTAGCCAAGTCCATCCTTAATTGAGGGGTGTCTACCAATCGTGTAGGCATCCCTTGCAAATTTTAGCTTGTCAAATTCATTCTTGCTAGTCTTAAGTTGGGCATTAAGACTAGCTAATTCCTCATTTAATTTGGAAATTGAAACTAAATGATCACTACAAGCATCAATGTCAAAATCTTTACACCTATTACAAGTTTTAACAATTTCTACACAAGAATTAGATTTGCTAGCTACTTCTAGTTTAGCATTTAAATCATCATTAACACTTTTTAAAGTAGCAATGGTTTCATGACAAGAAGATAATTCACTAGAGAGCATTTCATTCCTTTTGATTTCAAGAGCAAGAGATTTTTGTGCACTAACAAATTTATCATGCTCCTCATATAAAAGATCCTCTTGTTTTTCTAGTAATCTATTCTTGTCATTCAAAGCATCAATCAACTCATTAATCTTATCAATTTTAGATCTATCTAATCCCTTGAATAAGCATGAGTAATCTATCTCATCATCATCACTAGACTCATCCTCACTTGAAGAAGCATAAGTACTAGTATCATGAGTGCTTACTTTCTTCTCTCTTGCCATGAGGCAAGTGTGACGCTCGTTAGGGAAGAGGGTCGATTTGTTGAAGGCGGTGGCGGCGAGTCCCTCATTGTCAGAGTCGGAGGAGGAGCAATCCGAATCCCACTCCTTGCCTAGATGTGCCTCGCCCTTTGCCTTCTTGTATGCCTTCTTCTTCTCCCTCTTGCTCCCTTGGTCCTGTTCACTATCATTGTCGGGACAGTTAGCAATAAAATGACCAAGCTTACCGCATTTGAAGCATGAGCGCTTCCCCTTGGCTTGGGTCTTGCTTGGCTGTCCCTTGCGACCTTTAAGCGCCGTCTTGAATCTTTTGATGATGAGGGCCATCTCTTCAACATTAAGTCCGGCCGCCTCAATCTGTGCCACTTTGCTAGGTAGCGCCTCCTTGCTTCTTGTTGCCTTGAGAGCAAGGGGTTGCGGCTCGTTGATCGGACCATTCAAGGCGTCGTCCACGTACCTCGCCTCCTTGATCATCATTCGCCCGCTAACGAATTTTTCGAGGACTTCTTCGGGCGACATTTTGGTGTACCTGGGATTCTCACGAATATTATTCACCAAATGAGGATCAAGAACGGTAAAGGACCTTAGCATCAGTCGGATGACGTCGTGGTCCGTCCATCGCGTGCTTCCGTAGCTCCTTATTTTGTTGATAAGGGCCTTGAGCCGGTTGTATGTTTGAGTTGGCTCCTCGCCCCTTATCATTGCGAACCTTCCAAGCTCGCCCTCCACTAACTCCATTTTGGTGAGCAAGGTGACGTCGTTCCCCTCATGAGAGATCTTGAGGGTGTCCCAGATCTGCTTGGCATTCTCCAAGCCGCTCACCTTGTGATACTCGTCCCTGCACAAAGAGGCTAGCAACACAGTAGTAGCTTGTGCATTTTTATGAATCTGTTCATTAATAAACACAGGGCTATCCGAGCTATCAAATTTCATTCCACTTTCCACAATCTCCCAAATGCTTGGATGGAGAGAAAACAAGTGAGTACGCATTTTGTGGTTCCAAAATCCGTAGTCCTCTCCATCAAAGTGAGGGGGCTTGCCAAGTGGAATGGGAAGCAATTGAGCATTTGAGCTATGCGGAATGCGCGAATAATCGAAAGAAAAGTTTGAGTTAACCGTCTTTCGTCTGTCGTAGTCGTCGTTGTCCTTTTGGGAGGAGGAAGATTCGTCGCTGTCGTAGTAGACAATTTCCTTGATGCGCCTTGTCTTCTTCTTCCTCCCGTCTTTTCTTTTGTGGCCCGAGCCTGAGTCGGTGGGCCTGTCATCATTGGGCTCGTTGACGAAGGACTCCTTCTCCTTGTCGTTGATCACCATCCCCTTGCCCTTAGGATCCATCTCTTCGGGCGGTTAGTCCCTTTCTTGAAGAGAACGGCTCCGATACCAATTGAGAGCACCTAGAGGGGGTGAATAGGTGATCCTGTAACACTTCAAAACTTAAGCCACAAAACTTGGTTAATCGTTAGCACAATAATTGCCAAGTGGCTATAGAGGAATCCTCAACAAAACACAATAACCAACAAGGATCAATCACAGAGATGGCACAGTGGTTACTCGTCCGTTGGGACGCCACAACGTGGAGTAGGCAAGCGTTGGTCTTGGCCGAACCACGGGATAACCATTGTGCCATCTCTGTGATTGATCCTTGTTGGTTATTGTGTTTTGTTGAGGATTCCTCTTTAGCCACTTGGCAATTATTGTGCTAACAATTAACCAAGTTTTTGTGGCTATAAGTTTTTGAAGTTTTACAGGATCACCTATTCAACCCCCCCTCTAGGTGCTCTTCTGAGAGCACCTAGAGGGGGGGGGGTGAATAGGTGATCCTGTAAAAACTTCAAACTTAAGCCACAAAAACTTGTTATGTGTTAGCACGATTATTGCCAAGTGGCTAAGGTGAAGTCTCAACAAAACACAATACCACAAGAGATCAAGACAGAGGTGACACAGTGGTTTATCCCGTGGTTCGGCCAAGCCAATGCTTGCCTACTTCCACGTTGTGGCGTCCCAACGGACGAGGGTTGCAATCAACCCCTCTCAAGCGGTCCAAAGACCCACTTGAATACCACGGTGTTTTGCTTTTCCTTTCACTATCCCGTTTGCAAGGAATCTCCACAAATTGGAGTCTCTTGCCCTTACAAGTATATGATCACAAAGAAAGCACAGAGTAAGGGAGGGAAGCAACACACACAAATCCACAACAAAAGCGCACACACACGGCCAAGACTCGAGCTCGAATGACTATCTCAGAGTTCACACTAGAACAGAGCTCGAATCACTTAGAATCACAAACGAATGCGCAAAGAACTTGTGTGGATGATCAAGAATGCTTAAGAGTTGCTTGTGTTTCTCCTCCATGCGCCTAGGGGCTCCTTTTATAGCCCCAAGGCAGCTAGGAGCCGTTGAGAGCAAATCCGGAAGGCCATCCTTGCCTTCTGTCGTCGGGGGCACCGGACAGTCCGGTGCACACCGGACACTGTCCGGTGCCCGATTTGCTTCCTTTTCTGGCGCTTCCGACCGTTGGAAGGCAGCCGGAGATCTGCGAGCCGTTGGCGCACCGGACAGTCCGGTGCACACCGGACAGTCCGGTGCCGTCTTCCGACCGTTGGCTCGGCCACGTGTCCCGCGCCGATTGCGCGGCCGACCGTTGGCCCTGGCCGACCGTTGGCTCACCGGACAGTCCGGTGCACACCGGACAGTCCGGTGAATTTTAGCCGTACGCCGTCGGCGAAGTCCCGAGAGCGGCCAGTTCGCGCGGAGTCGGCCTGGCGCACCGGACACTGTCCGGTGCACACCGGACAGTCCGGTGCTCCACACCGAGCAAGGGCTTGACTGCACACAGCCAAGTTTTTCTCTCCCCTTCTCTTTTCTTCTTCTTTCTGTTTCTAACACTTAGACAAGTATATTAGTACACAAAACCAATGTACTAAGGATTAGAAACATACCTTTAACCCATGATTTGTACTTTGTTCCATTTTACAAATAGGCACCTGTGTTGAGCACTAAATCACCAAAATCCTTAGAAATGGCCCAAGGGCACATTTCCCTTTCAATCTCCCCCTTTTTGGTGATTTATGCCAACGCAACATAAAGCAAGTTGAACAAGTACAAAAACACTTCAAATTTATTTTGAATCAATTTTGGCATATATGGATCATCCTTTGCCACCACTTGGTTTGTTTTTGAAAATCAAACTCAAATCTCTATCTCTAAGTCAAACACACATGTTGAAGCATGAAGAGAGTCATTCCAAAAGAGATTGATCAAGAATTTCAAAAACTCCCCCTTTTTCCCATAACCAATACTAAAGAGATTGATCAAGAATTTCAAAAACTCCCCCTTTTTTCCATAACCAATACTTCTCCCCACAAGAAGCCAATCAAAAGAGCTATTTTCAAAATTTCTCAAGTGGTAGCTGATCCATTTATTGCTTTGGCCTTTATTTTCTCCCCCTTTGGCATCAAGCACCAAAACGGGATCAATCTTGGCCCACTATAACCCCATTGCCTCACCAAAATCTTCAATTAAGAGCAAATGGCAATAAGAGTTACATGAGATGAACTTGGAATAAGTTACCCTCTCATCGGAGTGCAGTGGAAGTCTTTCACTGTCCAAGTCCACCATTTCCCTTTCAATTCTCCTTTGAGACTAAAACAGGCAAACTCAAGCATATGGTTAGTCTCAAAGGGTCAAGTTGTAACACATCTCCCCCTAAACATGTGCATCACTTTGCAACGGACTTGTGAGGTCCAGGGAGTGTTTGTACAACTTGAGCACCATAATAAGCAACAAAATGCAGAAAGGACATGATCAAGGCATAAACACATGTATGCTACAATTCAATCCAAGTTCCGCGAATCTAAGACATTTAGCTCACTACGCAGCCTGCAAAAGGTCTTCTCATCTAAAGGCTTGGTAAAGATATCGGCTAGCTGGTTCTCGGTGCTTACATAAAACACTTCGATATCTCCCTTTTGCTGGTGGTCTCTCAAAAAGTGATGCCGGATGTCTATGTGCTTTGTGCGGCTGTGCTCAACAGGATTTTCCGCTATTCGGATAGCACTCTCATTATCACATAGGAGTGGGACTTTGCTCAGATTGTAGCCAAAGTCCCTGAGGGTTTGCCTCATCCAAAGTAGTTGCGCACAACACTGTCCTGCGGCAACGTACTCGGCCTCAGCGGTGGATAGGGCAACGGAGGTTTGTTTCTTAGAATTCCATGACACCAGGGACCTTCCTAAGAATTGGCACGTCCCCGATGTACTCTTCCTATCGACCTTACATCCAGCATAGTCGGAATCTGAGTACCCAATCAAGTCAAAGTTAGACCCCTTTGGATACCAGATCCCGAAGCAAGGCGTAGCAACTAAATATCTAAGGATTCGCTTCACAGCCACTAAGTGACACTCCTTAGGATCGGATTGAAATCTAGCACACATGCATACGCTAAGCATAATATCCGGTCTACTAGCACATAAATAAAGTAAAGACCCTATCATTGACCGGTATGCTTTTTGATCAACGGACTTACCTCCTTTGTTGAGGTCAGTGTGTCCGTCGGTTCCCATCGGAGTCTTTGCGGGCTTGGCGTCCTTCATCCCAAACCGCTTCAGCAAGTCTTGCGTGTACTTCGTTTGGGAGATGAAGGTGCCGTCCTTGAGTTGCTTCACTTGGAACCCAAGGAAGTAGTTCAACTCGCCCATCATTGACATCTCGAATTTCTGCGTCATCACCCTGCTAAACTCTTCACAAGACTTTTGGTTAGTAGAACCAAATATTATGTCATCGACATAAATTTGGCACACAAACAAATCACCATCACAAGTCTTAGTGAAAAGAGTCGGATCGGCTTTCCCAACCTTGAAAGCATTAGCAATTAAGAAATCTCTAAGGCATTCATACCATGCTCTTGGGGCTTGCTTAAGTCCATAGAGCGCCTTAGAGAGCTTACACACGTGGTCGGGGTACCGCTCATCCTCGAAGCCAGGGGGTTGCTCTACGTACACCTCCTCCTTTATTGGCCCATTGAGGAACGCGCTCTTCACATCCATTTGGTACAACCTGAAAGAATGGTGAGCGGCATATGCTAGCAAGATACGAATGGACTCTAGCCTAGCCACAGGAGCAAAAGTCTCCTCAAAGTCCAAACCTGCGACTTGGGCATAACCTTTTGCCACAAGTCGAGCCTTGTTCCTTGTCACTACTCCGTGCTCGTCCTGTTTGTTGCGGAACACCCACTTGGTTCCTACAACATTTTGCTTGGGACGAGGCACCAGCGTCCAAACTTCATTGCGCTTGAAGTTGTTGAGTTCCTCCTGCATGGCCAACACCCAATCCGGATCTAGCAAGGCCTCCTCTACCCTGAAAGGCTCAATAGAGGAGACAAAAGAGTAATGCTCACAAAAATTAACTAATCGAGATCGAGTAGTTACTCCCTTGCTAATGTCACCCAAAATTTGGTCGACGGGATGATCCCTTTGAATCATCGCTCGAACTTGGGTTGGAGGTGCCGGTTGTGTTTTTTCCTCCATCACGTGATCATCTTGTGCTCCCCCTTGATCACACGCCTCTTTTTGATGAACCTGTTCATCGTCTTGAGTTGGAGGATGCACCGTGGTTGAGGAAGAAGGTTGATCTCGTTCATCTTGTTCCTGTGGCCGAACGTCTCCAATCGCCATGGTTCGTATAGCGGCCGTCGGAACATCTTCTTCATCTACATCATCACAATCAACAACTTGCTCTCTTGGAGAGCCATTAGTCTCATCAAATACAACGTCGCTAGAGACTTCAACCAAACCCGATGATTTGTTGAAGACCCTATACGCCTTTGTATTTGAATCATAACCTAACAAAAACCCTTCTACAGCTTTGGGAGCAAACTTAGAATTTCTACCCTTCTTCACTAGAATGTAGCGCTTGCTCCCAAATACACGAAAGTAAGATACATTGGGTTTGTTACCGGTTAGCAGCTCATACGACGTCTTCTTGAGGAGGCGGTGAAGGTAGACCCTGTTGATGGCGTGGCAAGCCGTGTTCACGGCTTCCGACCAAAAGCACTCGGGGGTCTTGAATTCTCCAAGCATCGTCCTCGCCATATCGATTAGCGTCCTGTTCTTCCTCTCTACCACACCATTTTGCTGTGGTGTGTAGGGAGCGGAGAACTCGTGCTTGATCCCTTCCTCCTCAAGAAACTCCTCCACTTGAAGGTTCTTGAACTCGGACCCGTTGTCGCTCCTTATCTTCTTCACCTTGAGCTCAAACTCATTTTGAGCCCTCCTGAGGAAGCGCTTGAGGGTCCCTTGGGTTTCAGACTTATCCTGCAAGAAGAACACCCAAGTGAAGCGGGAAAAATCATCAACAATAACTAAACCATACTTACTTCCTCCTATGCTTAGATAGGCGACGGGTCCGAAGAGGTCCATATGCAGCAGCTCCAGGGGTCTCGACGTGGTCATCACATTCTTGCTGTGATGTGCTCCTCCCACTTGTTTACCTGCCTGACAAGCTGCACAAGGTCTATCTTTTTCGAAATAAACATTTGTTAGACCTATCACGTGTTCTCCCTTTAGAAGCTTGTGGAGATTCTTCATCCCCACATGTGCTAAGCGGCGATGCCACAGCCAGCCCATGCAAGTCTTAGCCATTAAGCATGCATCTAGACCGGCCTCTTCTTTTGCAAAATCTACTAAGTAAAGCTTGCCGTCTAGTACACCCTTAAAAGCTAGTGAACCATCACATCTTCTAAAGACAGACACATCTACATTTGTAAATAAACAATTATATCCCATTTGACATAATTGACTAACAGATAGCAAGTTATATCCAAGTCTCTCCACTAAGAATACATTTGAGATAGAATGCTCATTAGAAATTGCAATCTTACCTAACCCTTTTACCTTGCCTTGATTCCCATCACCGAATATAATTGAATCTTGGGAATCCTTATTCTTGACGTAGGAGGTGAACATCTTCTTCTCCCCCGTCATATGGTTTGTGCATCCGCTGTCGATAATCCAGCTTGATCCCCCGGATGCATAAACCTGCAAGGCAAATTTAGGCTTGGGTCTTAGGTACCCAACTCATGTTGGGTCCTGCAAGGTTAGCACAAATATTCTTAGGGACCCAAATGCAAGATTTATCTCCCTTGCATCTAGCCCCTAATTTCCTAGCAACTACCTTCTTACCCTTTCTACAAATAGCAAAGGGAGCATTACAAGCATAATAAATGATAGAAGGTTCATTCACTACTTTCCTAGGAGCATGAGCAATATCTCTCCTAGGCATATGCACAACATTTCTCCTACACATATTTCTATCATGCTTATGAGAGGAACTAGAGGCAAACATAGCATGAGAATCATAAACATGTGAATCAAAATCATTATAAGTATTTCTAGCATGTCTCCTATCATGGTATAAGAAAGCATGGTTCTTTTTAGCACTATTTGCCATAGGGGCCTTCCCTTTCTCCTTGACGAAGATGGGAGCCTTATGGCTTGTTAAGTTCTTGGCCTCTCTCTTGAAACCAAGACCATCCTTAATTGAGGGATGTCTTCCAATTGTATAGGCATCCCTTGCAAATTTTATCTTTTCAACTTCACTTTTGCTAGTCTTAAGTTGGGCATTAAGACTAGCCACTTCATCTTTTAGTTTTGAAATTGAAATTAAGTGCTTGCTACAAGTGTTAACATCAAAATCCTTACACCTAGTGCAAATTGTAACATTTTCAACGCAACACTTAGATTTATTTGTTACTTCTAATTTAGCATTTAAATCATGGTTAACACTTTGTAAAGTAGCAATGGTTTCATGACAAGAAGATATTTCACTAGAAAGCACTTCATTTCTTTTCACTTCTAAAGCATATGATTTTTGTGCCTCTACAAACTTATCATGTTCATCATACAATAAATCCTCTTGCTTTTCTAAAAGCCTATCCTTTTCATTCAAGGCATCAATCAATTCATTGATTTTATCTATCTTAGATCTATCTAAGCCCTTGAACAAGCATGAGTAATCTATGTCATCATCACTAGACTCACTATCACTAGAAGATGCATAAGTGGAGTCTTGAGTACTTACCTTCTTCTCCCTTGCCATAAGGCAAGTGAGACGCTCGTTGGGGAAGAGGGTCGATTTGTTGAAGGCAGTGGCGGCGAGTCCTTCGTTGTCGGAGTCGGAGGAGGAGCAATCCGAGTCCCACTCCTTTCCTAGATGCGCCTCGCCTTTTGCCTTCTTGTATTGCTTCTTCTTCTCTCTTTTGTTCCCCTTTTCCTGGTCACTTTCATTATCGGGACAGTTAGCGATAAAATGACCAAGCTTACCGCATTTGAAGCATGAGCGCTTCCCCTTGGTCTTGGTCTTGCTTGGCTGTCCCTTGTGACCTTTAAGCACCGTCTTGAATCTTTTGATGATGAGAGCCATCTCTTCATCATTGAGCCCGGCCGCCTCGACTTGCGCCACCTTGCTAGGTAGCGACTCCTTGCTCCTCGTTGCTTTTAGAGCAATGGGTTGAGGCTCATGGAGTGGTCCGTTCAACGCGTCGTCGACGTATCTTGCCTCCTTGATCATCATCCGCCCGCTCACGAATTTTCCAAGAACTTCCTCGGGCGTCATCATCGTGTACCTGGGATTCTCACGAATATTGTTCACGAGATGAGGATCAAGTACGGTAAAGGACCTGAGCATTAGGCGGACGACGTCGTGATCCGTCCATCGCGTGCTCCCGTAGCTTCTTATCTTGTTGATAAGGGTCTTGAGCCGGTTGTATGTTTGCGTCGGCTCCTCGCCCCTTATCATGGCGAATCGTCCAAGCTCTCCTTCCACCAATTCCATCTTGGTGAGCAAGGTGACGTCGTTCCCCTCATGAGAAATCTTGAGGGTGTCCCAGATTTGCTTGGCATTGTCCAAGCCGCTCACCTTATGGTATTCATCCCTGCACAAGGAAGCTAGAAGAACAGTAGTAGCTTGTGCATTCTTATGAATTTGTTCATTAATGAACATGGGACTATCCGAACTATCAAAATGCATTCCACTCTCCACAATCTCCCAAATACTAGGATGGAGAGAGAATAGGTGACTACGCATTTTGTGGCTCCAAAATCCGTAGTCCTCTCCATCAAAGTGTGGGGGCTTGCCAAGTGGAATGGAGAGCAAATGTGAATGTGAACTTTGCGGAATACGAGAGTAATCGAAAGAAAAGTTCGAATTAACCGGTTTTCTCCTCTCGTAGTTGTTGTGGTCCTCGTCCTTTTGGGAAGAAGTAGACTCGTCGCTGTCGTAGTAGATGATCTCCTTGATGCGCCTGGTCTTCTTCTTCTTCCCTTCCTTTCGTCTTTGACCCGAGCCGGAGTCGGTAGGCTTATCGTCCTTCGGCTCGTTGACGAAGGATTCCTTCTCTTTGTCGTTGATCACTATACCCTTCCCCTTAGGATCCATCTATTCGGGCGGTTAGTCCCTTTGTGAATAGAACGGCTCCGATACCAATTGAGAGCACCTAGAGGGGGGGGTGAATAGGTGATCCTGTAAAAACTTCAAACTTAAGCCACAAAAACTTGTTATGTGTTAGCACGATTATTGCCAAGTGGCTAAGGTGAAGTCTCAACAAAACACAATACCACAAGAGATCAAGACAGAGGTGACACAGTGGTTTATCCCGTGGTTCGGCCAAGCCAATGCTTGCCTACTTCCACGTTGTGGCGTCCCAACGGACGAGGGTTGCAATCAACCCCTCTCAAGCGGTCCAAAGACCCACTTGAATACCACGGTGTTTTGCTTTTCCTTTCACTATCCCGTTTGCAAGGAATCTCCACAAATTGGAGTCTCTTGCCCTTACAAGTATATGATCACAAAGAAAGCACAGAGTAAGGGAGGGAAGCAACACACACAAATCCACAACAAAAGCGCACACACACGGCCAAGACTCGAGCTCGAATGACTATCTCAGAGTTCACACTAGAACAGAGCTCGAATCACTTAGAATCACAAACGAATGCGCAAAGAACTTGTGTGGATGATCAAGAATGCTTAAGAGTTGCTTGTGTTTCTCCTCCATGCGCCTAGGGGCTCCTTTTATAGCCCCAAGGCAGCTAGGAGCCGTTGAGAGCAAATCCGGAAGGCCATCCTTGCCTTCTGTCGTCGGGGGCACCGGACAGTCCGGTGCACACCGGACACTGTCCGGTGCCCGATTTGCTTCCTTTTCTGGCGCTTCCGACCGTTGGAAGGCAGCCGGAGATCTGCGAGCCGTTGGCGCACCGGACAGTCCGGTGCACACCGGACAGTCCGGTGCCGTCTTCCGACCGTTGGCTCGGCCACGTGTCCCGCGCCGATTGCGCGGCCGACCGTTGGCCCTGGCCGACCGTTGGCTCACCGGACAGTCCGGTGCACACCGGACAGTCCGGTGAATTTTAGCCGTACGCCGTCGGCGAAGTCCCGAGAGCGGCCAGTTCGCGCGGAGTCGGCCTGGCGCACCGGACACTGTCCGGTGCACACCGGACAGTCCGGTGCTCCACACCGAGCAAGGGCTTGACTGCACACAGCCAAGTTTTTCTCTCCCCTTCTCTTTTCTTCTTCTTTCTGTTTCTAACACTTAGACAAGTATATTAGTACACAAAACCAATGTACTAAGGATTAGAAACATACCTTTAACCCATGATTTGTACTTTGTTCCATTTTACAAATAGGCACCTGTGTTGAGCACTAAATCACCAAAATCCTTAGAAATGGCCCAAGGGCACATTTCCCTTTCATCTTCCCAACGGACGAGGGTTGCAATCAACCCCTCTCAAGCGGTCCAAAGACCTACTTGAATACCACGGTGTTTTGTTTGCTTTTTCTCAATCCCGTTTGCGAGGAATCTCCACAACTTGGAGCCTCTCGCCCTTACACTTGAAATTCACAAAGAACACGGAGCAAGGGAGGGATTAGCAACGCACACAAGACACAAGAATCAGAGTGTCAACACGCACACAAATCGCAACAAGAGCTCGCAACACGACTCAATGAGTTCACAACTCCACAAGAGCTCTATATGCTATCACAATGAAACGAATGCGCGAAATCTATGTCTTGGTGCTTAGAAATGTTGTAGGAATGCTTGGTGTACTCCTCCATGCGCCTAGGGGTCCCTTTTATAGCCCCAAGGCAGCTAGGAGCCGTTGAGAGCAATCAGGGAAGGCAATTCTTGCCTTCTGTCGTCTGGCGCATCGGACAGTCCGGTGCACACCGGACACTGTCCGGTGCCTGATTTCCTTCTTTATAGCGCAGTCGACCATTGGCAGCCTGAGAGCCGTTGGCGCACCGAACATGTCCGGTGCACACCGGACAGTCCGGTGCCCCCTTCTAGCCGTTGGATCGGCCACGTGTCCCGCGCAGATCGCGCGGCCGACCGTTGGCCCGGCCGGCCGTTGGCTCACCGGACAGTCCGGTGCACACCGGACAGTCCGGTGAATTATAGCCGTACGTCGCCGGTGAATTCCCGAGAGCGGCCAGTTCGCTCGAACCAGCCTGGCGCACCGGACACTGTCCGGTGCACCACCGGACAGTCCGGTGCTCCCAGACTCAGCAGATTCTTGGCTGCTCGAGCCAAGACATTTCCAATTGGATTTTTCCTGTTTCCAGCACTTAGACACAATACATTAGTCCATAAAACAATGTACTAAGTCTGAGAAACATACCTTTATCCTTGATTTGTACTTTGTCCACCTCTTTACACTTAGGCACTTGTGTTGGACACTAAATCACCAAAACACTTAGAAATGGCCCAAGGGCACATTTCCCTTTCACTACTTCCTTGGGTTCCAAGTGAAGCAACTCAAGGACGGCACCTTCATCTCCCAAACGAAGTACACGCAAGACTTGCTAAAGCGGTTTGGGATGAAAGACGCCAAGCCCGCAAAGACACCGATGGGAACTGACGGACACACCGACCTCAACAAAGGAGGTAAGTCCGTTGATCAAAAGGTATACCGGTCAATGATAGGTTCTTTGCTTTATTTATGTGCTAGTAGACCGGATATTATGCTTAGCGTATGCATGTGTGCTAGATTTCAATCCGGTCCAAGAGAGTGTCACTTGGTGGCCGTAAAGCGAATTCTTAGATATTTAGTCGCTACTCCTTGCTTCGGGATCTGGTATCCAAAGGGGTCTAACTTTGACTTGATTGGATATTCAGATTCCGACTATGCTGGATGTAAGGTCGATAGGAAGAGTACATCGGGGACGTGCCAATTCTTAGAAAGGTCCATGGTGTCATGGAATTCTAAGAAACAAACTTCCGTTGCCCTATCCACTGCTGAGGCCGAGTACGTTGCCGCAGGACAGTGTTGCGCGCAACTACTTTGGATGAGGCAAACCCTCTGGGACTTTGGCTACAATCTGAGCAAAGTCCCACTCCTATGTGATAATGAGAGTGCTATCTGAATAGCGGAAAATCATGTTGAGCACAGCCGCACAAAGCACATTGACATTCGGCATCACTTTTTGAGAGACCACCAACAAAAGGGAGATATCGAAGTGTTTCATGTTAGCACCGAGAACCAGCTAGCCGATATCTTCACTAAGCCTTTAGATGAGAAGACCTTTTGCAGGCTGCGTAGTGAGCTAAATGTCCTAGATTCATGGAACTTGGATTGATTTATAGTATACATGTGTTTATGCCCTTGATCATGTTCCTTCTGCATTTTGTTGCTTACTTGTGGTGCTCAAGTTGTACAAACACTCCCTAGACCTCACAAGTCTTTTTTGCAAGTGATGCAAATATTTAGGGGGAGTTGTGTGACAACTTGACCCTTTGAGACTAACCGTGTGCTTGAGTTTGCTTGATTTAGTCTCAAAGGAGGTTTGAAAGGAAAAAGGTGGACTTGGACCATGAAAGACTTCCACTGCACTCCGATGAGGGGGTAACTTATTCCAAGTTCATCTCATGTACTCTTATTGCCTTTGTATTCTTATTGAAGATTTTGGTGAGGCAATGGGGTTCTGGGGCCAAAATTGATCCCGTTTGGGTGCTTCATGCCAAAGGGGGAGAAAATAAAGGCCAAAGCAATAAATGGATCAGCTACCACTTGAGAATTTTGAAAATAATAGAATAGAGCTTTTGTTTTGTCAAAATTCTCTAATTGGCTCTTTTTATCAAAAGTTGGCTTCTTGTGGGGAGAAGTCTTGATTATGGGAAAGAGGGAGAGTTTTTGAAATCTTGAATCAATTTCTCTTGGAATGACTCTCTGTATGTCTTAACAAGGGTGTTTGACTTAGAGATAGAAATTTGAGTTTGATTTGCAAAAACAAACCGAGTGGTGGCAAAGAATGATCCATATATGCCAAATTTGATTCAAAACAAATTTGAGTTCTTATTTGAATTGATATTGCACTTGTTCCAGTTGCTTTATGTTGTGTTGGCATAAATCACCAAAAAGGGGGAGATTGAAAGGGAAATGTGCCCTTGGGCCATTTCTAAGTATTTTGGTGATTGAGTGCCAACGCAAGTGTTTTTTGTGTTGATCTATGCAATGTAGTGGACAAAGTGCAAATCATGTCAAAAGGAATGTTTCTAGACTTAGTACATTGTTTTATGGACTAATGTATTGTGTCTAAGTGCTGGAAATAGGAGAAAACAAATTGGAGATAGATAGCTTTGTTTCAGCCAAAGCTAGCTCTGTCTAGGTGCACCGGACAGTGTCCGGTGTGCCAGGCTGACTCAAGCGAACTTGCTGCTCTCGGGAAGAAATTGACGGCGTACGGCTATAATTCACCGGACTGTCCGGTGTGCACCGGACTGTCCGGTGAGCCAACGGTCCGCCGGGCCAACGGTCGGCCACGCGATCTGCGCGAGACACATGGCCAAGCCAACAGTCGGGAGGGGGCACCAGACTGTCCGGTGTGCACCGGACAGTGTCCGGTGCGCCAACGGCTCCAAGGCTGCCAACGGTCGGCTTTGCCAAATAAGGAAGGAAATCCGCACAATCCGCACCGGACAGTGTCCGGTGGTGCACCGGACTGTCCGGTGCGCCAAGCGTCAGAAGGCAAGAATTGCCTTCCCGGATTGCTCTCAACGGCTCCTAGCTGCCTTGGGGCTATAAAAGGGACCCCTAGGCGCATGGAGGAGAAAACCAAGCATTCCTTGAGCACTCTTGATCACTCACACTCCATTCTTGCGCACTTGTTCGACATTCTAGTGATTTGAGCTCCGTTCTAGTGTGCTAGTCTTTTGAGCTTAAGTCTGGGTCTTGTGTGTGCATATTTGCTGTGATCTTTGTGTCTTGTGTGAGTTGCTAATCCCTCCCTTACTCCGTGATTCTTTGTGAACTTCAAGTGTAAGGGCGAGAGACTCCAAGTTGTGGAGATTCCTCGCGAACGAGATTAAGAAAAGCAAAGCAAAACACCGTGGTATTCAAGTGGGTCTTTGGACCGCTTGAGAGGGGTTGATTGCAACCCTCGTCCGTTGGGACGCCACAACGTGGAGTAGGCAAGCGTTGGTCTTGGCCGAACCACGGGATAAACCACTGTGCCATCTCTGTGATTGATCTCTTGTGGTTATTGTGTTTTGTTGAGACTCCTCTCTAGCCACTTGGCGATTATTGTGCTAACACTTAATCAAGTTTTTGTGGCTTAAGTTTCAAGCATTACAGGATCACCTATTCACCCCCCCTCTAGGTGCTCTCAAGAAGTCGCGAGCTGGTCGGACTCTTTCATCCTGATTTGGTGATACCCTGAGTAGGCATCGAGGAAAGACAGGGTTTCGCACCCGGCAGTGGAATCCACGATTTGATCGATGCGAGGCAGAGGGTAGGGAACCTTCGGACATGCTTTGTTTAGACCAGTGTAGTCTACACACATCCGCCATTTCCCTCCTTTCTTTCTCACAAGCACAGGGTTGGCAAGCCATTCGGGATGGAATACCTCTTTGATGAACCCTGCCGCCATTAGCTTGTGGATCTCCTCGCCTATGGCTCTACTCTTTTCCTCGTCGAATCGGCGTAGAGGCTGCTTCACGGGTCGGGCTCCAGCTCGGATATCCAGCGAGTGCTCGGCGACATCCCTCGGTATGCCGGGCATGTCCGAGGGACTCCACGCGAAAACATCGGTGTTCGCACGGAGAAAGTCGACGAGCACTGCTTCCTATTTCAGATCGAGCTCGAAGCCGATCCGGATCTGCTTGGAGGCGTCGGTGCTGGGGTTGAGGGGGATGGACTTAACCGTCTCCACTGGCTCGAAGTTGCCAGCGTGACGCTTCACGTCTGGCACCTCCTTAGAGAGGCTCTCCAGGTCGGCGATGAGGGCCTCGGATTCGGCGAGGGCCTCAGCGTACTCCACGCACTCCACGTCGCATTCGAACGCGTGTTTGTATGTGGGGCCGACGGTGATGACCCCGTTGGGGCCCGGCATCTTGAGCTTGAGGTAGGTGTAATTGGGGACGGCCATGAACTTCGTGTAGCATGGCCTCCCCAATACTGCGTGGTAGGTCCCTCGGAACCCGACCACCTCAAACGTGAGGGTCTCCCTTCGGAAGTTGGAGGGTGTTCCGAAGCAAACAGGAAGGTCGAGTCGTCCGAGGGGCTGGACGCGCTTCCCGGGGATGATCCCGTGGAAAGGCGCAGCGCCTGCCCGGACCAAGGATAGATCAACACGCAGGAGCCCGAGGGTCTCGGCGTAGATGATGTTGAGGCTGCTGCCTCCGTCCATGAGGACCTTGGTGAGCCTGACGTCGCCGATGACGGGGTCGACAACGAGCGGGTATTTCCCCGGGCTCGGCACGTGGTCGGGATGGTCGGCTTGGTCGAAGGTGATGGGCTTGTCGGACCAGTCTAGGTAGACTGGCGCCGCCACCTTTACCGAACAGACCTCCCGACGCTCTTGCTTGCGGTGCCGAGCCGAGGCGTTTGCCGCTTGCCCACCGTAGATCATGAAGCAGTCGCGGACCTCGGGGAACTCTCCTGCCTGGTGATCCTCCTTCTTGTCGTCATCGCGAGCCCTACCACCCTCCGCGGGTGGCCCGGCCCTGTGGAAGTGGCGCCGAAGCATGGCGCACTCCTCAAGGGTGTGCTTGACGGGCCCCTGATGATAGGGGCACGACTCCTTGAGCATCTTGTCGAAGAGGTTGGCACCTCCGGGGGGTTTCCGAGGGTTCTTGTACTCGGCGGTGGCGACAAGGTCCGTGTCGGCGGCGTCGCATTTCGCTTGCGACTTCTTCTTGCCCTTCTTCTTGGCGTCGCGCTGAGTTGACGCCTCGGGGGCGTCTTCCGGTGGGCGGCCCTGGGGCTGCTTGTCCTTCCGGAAGATAGCCTCAACCGCCTCCTGGCTAGAGGCAAACTTGGTGGCGATGTCCATCAGCTCGCTCGCCCTGGTGGGGGTCTTTTGACCCAGCTTGCTGACCAGGTCGCGGCAAGTGGTGCCGGCGAGGAACACGCCGATGACATCTGAATCGGTGATGTTGGGCAGCTCAGTGCGCTGCTTCGAGAATCGCCGGATGTAGTCCCGGAGAGACTCTCCTGGCTGCTGCCGGCAGCTTCGAAGGTCCCAGGAGTTTCAGGGGCGCACGTACGTGCCCTAGAAATTGCCGGCGAAGGCTTGGACCAGGTCGTCCCATTTGGAGATCTGCCCCGGAGGCAGGTGCTCCAACCAGGCGCGAGCGGTGTCGGAGAGAAACAGGGGGAGGTTGCGGATGATGAGGTTGTCATCGTCCGTTCCACCCAGTTGGCAGGCCAGCCGGTAGTCTGCGAGCCACAGTTCCGGTCTCGTCTCCCCCGAGTACTTTGTGATAGTAGTCGGGGGTCGGAACCGGGTCGGGAACGGCGCCCGTCGTATGGCGCGGCTGAAAGCCGGCGGACCGGGTGGTTCGGGCGAGGGACTCCGATCCTCCCCGCTGTCGTAGCGTCCCCCACGCCTGGGGTGGTAGCCTCGGCGCACCCTCTCGTCGAGGTGGGCCTGACGGTCGCGGTGATGGTGCTCATTGCCGAGGCAACCCGGTGCCGCAGGCGCTGTGTTGCGCGTGCGCCCGGTGTGGACTGAGGCTTCCCGGACGAATCGGGAAGTCACAGCGCGGTGTTCCGAGGGGTACCCCTGCCTTCGGGAGGCGGAGCTCTCGGCCCGTTGGACCGCGGCACCCTCCAGGAGATTCTTGAGCTCTCCCTGGATTCGCCGCCCCTCGGTGGTTGATGGCTCCGGCATCGCGCGGAGAAGCATTGCTGCTGCAGCCAGGTTCTGGCCGACCCCACTGGAAGCGGGTGGCGGCCTCACCCTGACATCGTCGGCGATGCGGTGCTGGATACCCTGGGGTAGATGGCGCACTTCTCCGGCCGGAGGTTGGCCCGCCCATTCCTGCCCGATGTCCCGGCGGATCGGCTCAAGTGCTCCTGCTCCCTCGTCGAGCCTGGCCGACACCCCGCGGATTTGCTCGAGCTGTGGGTCATGACCCCCCGCTGGAACGGGGACCACAGCTAGCTCCCGTAGGATGTCAACGCGTGGCATAGGCCTAGGGAGATCACCGTTCTTCGGCATACCGAGATGGTTGCCTTCGGAGGGACCCCCTAGATCGACGTGGAAACATTCATGACTTGGGCCGCAGTCCTCGTCGCCGAGGCTGCGGCTACCGTCGGAAAGGCAGTAGTCGCATGCGGTCATGAAGTCCCGCATGGCACTGGGGTTGCCAAGTCCAGAGAAATCCCAACAGAAGTCAGGCTTGTCATCTTCCTCGGACCCTGAGGGCCCGTAGGTCGAGACGTCCGCGAGCCGGTCCTAGGGTGACCGCATACGAAACCCCAGAGGGTTTGGACTCACCTCTACGAGAGCGTCCGCCAAAGCGAAGTCGCTTGGCGGGTCGAGGCTGAATCCAAAGGGCGTGAGATGGGAACCGGTTTGGACTCACCTCTTGGTCGACGGGCGGTGACGAAGTCACGTCAGGGACTGACTGCACCGTCGTCTTAGGTACGAGGGTGACACCCAGCAAGCCTTTCGCGAGCGTGCTGGCGTCGTCTGTTTGCTTGGAATTGGTGTGTTGCGGGGAGACGGCGCTCGTCTTCGTCTCAAACGCGAGGTCGATGCCCGACGCGCCTCCCGCTGGGGCGCCGGCGCCGTCGACTTGCTCGACAACCGACGAGGTGTCGCCTCCTGCTTGGCCTCGGTTGCCCCGCCTCCTCCTCCGTCGGCGGGGGAGAGGGCGGGGTGAGCTCAAATGTCGTTCTTCCACCATGCGGGGAAGGCGTCGTCGATTCCGCCGCCGACGGGCGGGCTGTCAGCCGCCATTGTTGCTGTCGCACGGCGGGGGAAGGAGTATCATGTCGTAGCTGCCGTCGAGGGACATGAACTCAAGACTCCCGAAACGGAGCACCGTCCAGGGCTGGAAAGGTTGCTGGAGACTGCCCATCTGGAGCTTGACGGGAAGCTGTTCGTCAACACGTAGCAGGCCCCTACCTGGCGCGCCAACTGTCGGCGTTTCGAGATCGGGGGGTCCCTGGGCTGACGAGTGAAATGTCGCCGCGTGCCCCAGCCCAGATGGGTCGGCGCGAGACGGAGCGCGAAGGGGGGAAGAAATGGCAGCCGGAGCGAGAGAGGGAGGTGGAAATCCCACGGCCTTCGTGTTCTTGTCCCGCGCCCAGGTCGGGTGTGCTTGCAGTAGGGGGTTACAAGCGTCCACGCGGGAGAGGGAGCGAGCGGCCTCACGCGAGCCCCTGTCCCGTCCTCTTCCCCGCGCGGCCAACCCTCTGTAAGAGGGCCCTGGTCCTTCCTTTTATAGGCGTAAGGAGAGGATCCAGGTGTACATTGGGGGGTGTAGCAGAGTGCTAACGTGTCTAGCGGAGGAGAGCTAGCGCCCTAAGTACATGCCATCGTGGCAGCCGGAGAGGTTTTGGCACCGGGTTCGTGTGGTGTCGTGGCCGTCGGAGGAGCGCTGAAGCTTGGCGGAAGGACAGCTGTCGGAGCTGTCGAATCCTTGCTGACGTCCTCTTGCTTTCGTAAGGGGGCTGAGAGCCGCCATCGTCATAGAGCGTGCGGGGCGCCATCATTGCTTGTCTGGCGGAGCGAGCCAGATGGGACGCCGGTCTTGTTTCCCGTAGCCTGAGTCAGCTTGGGGTAGGGTAATGATGGCGCCCCCTGTTGACGTGGTCGGTCCGTGCCCTAGGTTGGGCGATGTGGAGGCTCCTCCGATGTCGAGGTCGAGTCTGTCTTCCGAGGCCGAGGTCGAGTCCGAGCCCCTGGGTCGGGCGAGGCGGAGTCCGTCGGCTGAGGCCAGGGCTGAGTCCGAGCCCTGGGGTCGGGCGAAGCGGAGTTCGTCATCTTCCGGGGCTGAGCCCGAGTCCGAGCCCTGGGTCGGGCGGAGCAGAGTTCGCCGTCTTCCGGGACTGAGCCCGAGTCCGAGCCCTGGGTCGGGCGGAGCGGAGTTCGCCGTCTTCCGGGGCTGAGCCCGAGTCCGAGCCCTAGGTCGGGCGAAGCGGAGTTCACCGTCTTCCGGGGCTGAGCCCGAGTCCGAGCCCTGGGTCAGGCGGAGCGGAGTTCGCCGTCTTCCGGGGCTGAGCCCGAGTCCGAGCCCTGGGTCGGGCGGAGCGGAGTTCGCCGTCTTCCGGGGCCGAGCCCAAGTCCGAGCCCTGGGTCGGGCGAAGCGGAGTTTCCTATGGTGCCTGAGGCCGGGCCTGACTGCCTGTCAGCCTCACTCTATCGAGCAGCGCAGTCGGCGCTGTCCTTTTGTCAGGCCGGTCAGTGGAGCAGCGAAGTGACTGCGGTCACTTCGGCTCTGTCGACTGGAGGATGCGCGTCAGGATAAAGGTGTTAGGCCACCTTTGCATTAAATGCCTCTGCGATTTGGTCGGTTGGCGTGGCGATTCGGCCAGGGTTGCTTCTTGGCGAAGACTGGGCCTCGGGCGAGCCGGAAGTATGTTCGTCGCTGGAGGGGGGCCTCGGGCGAGACGGAGATCCTCCGGGGTCGGCTGCCCTTGCCCGAGGCTGGGCTCGGGCGAGGCGTGATCGAGTCCGTCGAATGGACCGGTCCCTGACTTAGTCGCACCCATCAGGCCTTTGCAGCTTTGTGCTGATGGGGTTACCAGCTGAGAATTAGGAGTCTTGAGGGTACCCCTAATTATGGTCCCCGACAAGTTTATTACTGAACATATCATACATAGATTCAATAGCCCTCAAACATGAACCATGGATGAAGGAAAACACTCAAGCTAATGGCAACTTGAGTCTAGTAACAAGACTTTGATCAAGCTTATCAAAAAGAAATTTGAGGATAGTCCAAGGAGGTGGCATGTGGTTTTGTCTGAAGCTCTATGGACACATCGCGTGTCTGGACATGGTGCTACTAAATTACTTATTTTGAGCTAGTATATGTGCAAGAGATCATGTTACTCATAGAATTAAATTTGAATGCATATAGACTTGCTAAGCAAGAAGAGTTATCTATTGTTATGTAACATGATTTGATAATGAATAATATAGATGAGGTAATATATAATAGATTAAAGGCTCTCAATGATATGGAGCATGACAAGGCTCAAGTTGCTAGAGCATAAAACAAGAAAGTCAAAATTAAGTTATTTCAAGTTAGAGATCTAGTGTGAAAAAACCATACTAGCAATTGGATCTAATAGCAACAAGTTTGGCAAGTGATCATCAAGTTAGGAAGGTCTTAATAAAGTGACCAGAGTTATATTTAGAAATTCATATATGGTGGAGACGTTGTAAGGTGACAGTCTCCCAAGAGCAATTAACGGAAAGTATATGAAAATGTATTTTCAAGTGTTTGCCAAGAATCCTAACATGCCTTTCAGAGAATGGCTGATACTTGTATTATCTATAAAACAAATATGGATGATGTATAAATCATCCTTAGTTGCTAAATAGCCAATGAGTTTGATATCGCCACTATTTAGTGATTTTATATTCATATTGGTATTCACACTGTCGGGATTTGTCGGCGTTTCGACCCCAGGGGGTCCCTGGACCGACGAGTAAAATTGTCGCTGCGTGCCCCAGCCCAGATGGGTTGGCGCGAGATGGAACACAAGGGGGGAAAACCGCGGCTCGTGTTATCTTGCGCCAGAGTGGATGCGCTTGCAGTAGGGGTTACAAGCGTTCGCGAGGGAGAGAGAGAGAGTGTGTGTGAGCCAGTTCGTCAGCCCGTCCTCCCGCGCGACCACCCTCCCTCGTATGAGGGCCCTGGACCTTCCTTTTATAGATGCAAGGAGAGGGTCCAGGTGTACAATGGGGGTGTAGCTATATGCTAACGTGTCCGGCAGAGAGGAGCCAGAGCCCTATGTACATGCCAACGTGGCTATCGGAGAGGTGCTAGAGCCCTGTGCACGCGGTGTCGTGGCCGTCGGAGGAGCGCTTGAGCCCTGTAGAAGTACAGTTGTCGGGGCTGCCGGGACCTTGCTGACGTCTCCTTGCTTCCGTAGGGGGTTTGAGAACTGCCGTCGTCATAGACGCACGCGGGGGTGCCATCATTACTTGTTTACCGGGGCGAGCCAGATGGGACGCCGGTCTTGTTCCCTGTAGCCTGAGCTTGCTAGGGGTAGGGCAATGATGTACCCCCTGTGGCGTGGTCGGTCCGAGCCCAAGGTCGGGCGAGGCGGAGACTCCTCCTGAGGCCGAGGCCGGGGTCGGGCGAGGACGCGATTCCTTCCGAGGTCGAGGTTGAGGCCGAGCCCGGGGGTCGGGCGAGGCAGAGACCACCTTCCAAGGCCGAGGTTGAGGCCGAGCCCTGGGGTCGGGCGAGGCGAAGACCACCTTCCGAGGCCGAGGCGGAGGGCCGAGCCCTGAGGTCGGGCGAGGCGGAGTTTCCTGTTGCGCCTGAGGCTTGGACTTAGCTGTTGTCAGCCTCACCCTGGCGGGTGGCGCAGTAGTCGGAGCGGAGCAGGCGGCGCTATTTTCCTGTCAGGTCGGTCAGTGGAAAGGCGAAGTGACCGCGGTCACTTCGGCCCTGTCGACTGAGGAACGTGCGTCATGATAAGGTGTCAGGCGATCCTCGCATTGAATGCTCCTACGATACGGTCGGTTGGCGAGGCGATCTGGCCAAGGTTGCTTCACTGCGAAGCCTGCCCGAGCTCGGCCTCGGGCGAGTCGAGGGTGCGCCCGTTGCTTGAGGAGGTCCTCGGGCGAGGCGTGAATTCGTCTAGGAGTACTGTTCCTGCCCGAGGCTAGGCTTGGGCGAGGCGAGATCGCATCCCTTGAGTGGACGAAGCTTTGACCTAAATCATGCCCATCAGTCTCTGCAGCTTGCGCTGATGGTGATTACCAGCCGAGTTTAGGAGGGTTGGGGGTACCCCTAATTATGGTACCCGACAGTATTAAAAACCACATGCCCCAAGGCCCATGGGTCATGATGAGTAAAATCACTCTAAAGGGGGCCCGACGAGGCCTAGCTAACCCCCGATTGCAGACGGACCACTGTCGACTCTACGAAGTGGCGGCTGCCTCAAGACCTGGTGTGGAGCAGGGATGCCTGGGGGTCGAATGAGACAGAAGAGGGTCGAGCGAACCACACCCGGTCTAAAGGGGTCAGCCGAATCAGACACGGGTGACCGAACTGCATGCCATTTGAGGGTCAAACGTGGGAGGCTAACTGCTCTGTACTCAACCCCCATCGAAACAACAATTGTCGTGACATGGAGAAGAATGGGGGATATCCTGTTCTGCCTAACCTCCATACATATTATGTCTTAACCAACTATGAGCTCCCACTCCGCTCGTACAAGGGTGAGAAATAATGTTATAGATGGACTACGTGGGCATGGAAAACCGACAGATATGGGGGTACGAACGAACCCATCGATACGCTGGCCCATACCGGAGGTGAGAATCACCGCCACAGGTGGCACTATGCTACCAGCTCTGCGACAAGGCCAATGACAGACGTTCGTACATATCACTATGCCCACCACGAACTGCACCCAGCCCCTTCGGTCAAGAGAAGTCAGCAATGTCATGGCTACAGAGGAACGAATGATGAGGAAGAAGAACATCATCAGAGTAAAACACAACCATCCTTCCCATAGACGTCGTCTATCCTTATTCACAATTGTAACCGACCCCTCCTTAGCATATAGGGGGGGCTCGGGCCATGACTCCATCATTCGAACCGGATCACACTCGGTCCAATACGCCAAAACCAGAGACTTGGGAGCTCCTCGCTCCCTCGCTCGGCACAAGCCACAGAAGACTGGAGTAGGGACATTTCGCCCAACCAAGTATAAACTCTTGCATCCTACTAACTCACCATTCGGTACTAAAACACACATCACAATCTTTTTCTTCTCTATCTTGTTGTTCGTCACGTCTCCTGCGGAATTTGGCATTGTTATAGGTGATTTTGCACATCCTAAGATAACCCCCACTTGCTCCTCTGTAATGGGTCATGTCAAAAAGAGTTCGAAGAATAGGACCAACATCAGTTCTCTAAATCGGTTTGGTCAATCAGCTAAGTTTCTTGTTATGTTCATATGACCTATTTCTCTTATGATGTTAAGGGTTGTCATGTAAGGTTTTGAGAAAAAATATAACGGTTTATATGATTTTTTTCTTAATATTATAGCTATTCTCAAATATTTATCGTCCAGTAATTTATTTTTAAACTAAAACATGACAAATAAAAAAGAACGTAAAGAGTAATAAAGATCGGACAATCTATAACATTGATTGATCCGGCCACACCATGCAAGCACGCATAATAAAATCAGTAATCACGACGTTAACAGCGTGTGTGGCCTCCCAAATGCTCGTAAACAAACAGCCAAACTGTGCCCCACCTCCAAGTGCTGGACAAGCCAGATCATCGCATCGCCGGTTGTGCGTGGCGATCGAGCCCCATGGCACGTCTCAATCAGCGACCGTTTTTCTGTGCCGTATCGCCTCCCGCACACTGGCATATCGTATTATCGTGTCAGTCCAGCCTGGGCCAAGGCGCAAGTGGCAGCATAGCAGCATGATTAGACAGAGAAGAGGGGGCAGAGGCAAGGGCAGTTCGGGAATTCGCGGCGCGGCGTTTAACGAGGAAGGGAGTGGACGGCGGAACGGAGCGGACGGGGCGCGGGCGAGGGCGCGTATAAATCCCGGTAAAATTCCCCCGACGCGAGGCCTCAAATCGCTCTCTGCCCCCGATCACCGGTCGCCTCCCTTCCGCTCCCCTGCCTGCCTAATCCCTCCGGCCACCCCGAAACCGTTCGCTCGCTCGCTCCCCGCGCCCAGAGACAAGCCCGGAGACCATGGCGGACCAGCTCACTGACGACCAAATCGCCGAGTTCAAGGAGGCCTTCAGCCTCTTCGACAAGGACGGCGATGGTAAGCTCTTACGCCTCCCTTCGATGCCTCCAGTCCAGCGTCTCCTTCCTCAGTTCCTTAGCTGTAGTTTACTGCCTTGATCAGTTGATCTGTATATATCATGTTGTAGGCTGTAGCTGCCCGAATACCTTGACTCTTCTTCACCTCACGTTAGAAAACACAGGGATTCCGCATGCCTGTTCGTGGTCGCTGTGCGCGTGAGCCTAAATTTAGACCGCATAGAGCATGCGGCAGCTAGATTGTACCGAGCGGTGAAACTTTCCCAGTGCAACCAAGAGAGGGCGTGAGGCGGCGGCACGTCCCCGCTGCACGGCTGCTCGTGGTTGGGGCGAGATCTCGTGTGATTGAGTCTGCGAAAAAGCGCAGCTGCGATCTAGTCATCTAGATCGACGTGGTTGCTCGTGATATTGTCTCCGATCCAGATGTGGTGAGGCAGTTAGGCTTAGATCCGGCCCCTTGTGCCATGTGGACCGAGTCAGGCTGGTGTCGTTTTATTTGTACTCGCAAAGTGCCGTTCCTACGATTTTTATTATATTTATGTATAGAGTGTAAAACACGGTTTATATTGAGCGTAAAACACAAATACATACATGTTGTGTTAGGGTGGATGCGAAATTGACTTTATAGCAAAAATACTGTGGTTTTTCATTTGTACATAATTTTAGCGTTTTTACCATTTAAATTAAATGTGAATGAGTATGAGTGTATGACGATGACGATGGTGGAAATGAAAACTAGTGCGTTTTATATAGCAGAGAAAAGATAGGGAGTAGGTGGGCTTCATCCAGATCTTTCGGTTATGTCGGGCTTTGTTTGGTCATGGCAGGCAGGGCCACATGAGATTTCTGTACGCGTTTGAATTGACACTGCATCATCTTTGACTGACATTATGTGCTATTGTATCTATAAGCTGGAAAACTTTTACAGGCCAGAATCAACCGTGGAAGACTTTTCCTCAGGTTAGTAGTGTAGGTCGGGGCACGATTTTTCAAGGATCTGGTAGCAGCAGAGAAGAAAAATTCAGATTTTGTATAGACCTGACAGTGGCATTGGACCTGCACTTCACAGATTTTGACTTTAGATTAAAGCCAGTTGTTTGGACTGCTGTAGATACAATCTATAGAAACAAAAATAATTTAAAAACAATAGAAGTTGACAGTGACGGACACAGGTCAAAATTTTAGGTGGAGCCACACCGTGAGAGAAATTTCTAGACTAGACCACTAGATAAAAGTAGCTTTATGATAATAACGTGAATGTTAGATGATAATAATAGGAGTGTTTTAAAATGACATAATTACTGGAAATACTTTTTGGTCGCCTTAGGGGAGAGCTAGAGAGAGAAGCGGCAGGCCACGGGGAGCACACTGGGGTGGAGCGGATGCATCAGCGTGTTGCCATGGTAAGTCGATAAGCCCGGCCCGCCGCGAGATAGCGACGATGAGGCGACAACTTACGAGTGGTAGAAGGGTAGGCAGCGGCAAGCAACAACCATTGCTACATTGTGAAGGCGTGGTGAGACCCCGTTGAGATAGCGAGGTTAGGTGGCACCATGGTGCCAAGGCATGATCCTACTGACTGTCTGCACGTCGGTGCAGACTAGGAGGTAAAGTAGCGGCGCTATGTGTGGGATCCCGACGACGCGACAAGCTGATAAGGAGTCAAGGTGGGATTAGCAGCGGGCGGGTTAGGTTGCCCACTAACCAATCAGTCAATAACCGAAGGAGCGAGCGAGCCACGAGTGGGCTAGCCGCTATGGGAGGGAATGAAACAACTTGGGTGGGGAGTGCCGGAGTGGGTTGAGTAGTGGAGTGTTGAGAAAAAGTTAAATCAAAACTCGGTTTTCATTAAATTTATCCACACCTAATATATAAAAGTTTTTCTTTATTTTAAATTATATTTAAACCTAGGTGCAAGATGTAATAAAATTTGAGGTGGAGCTATAGCCCACCTTGTCCACCCCTTGCATCTGCCTCTGAAAGCCTGTACGGATTAAAGCCAAGTGAACAAACTGAGTTCGGAGTTTTTCTCGACCAATATCGGGTTCTACCCATATCCACATGTAATGCTTAGGGTTTAGGGTTTAGGCTTTCCCCAAGTCGTCCCTGTTTTTTTTTTCAACTCCATGGTTTGACTTGGCGATGATTTAGTGATTATGATCTCGCCATGTTCTTGACGTGATAATTGCGATGTTGTATTTTAGATTGTTGTATGCATGGTGCTCAGTTTTTAGGTATGTACAACTCCTGCAGCGTTTCCATTTAGTGAGGATTGGTTTCTAATATCAAGACAATCCTGCTTAGCTTACTGGATTGGCAGTGATAGGCATGGGGAGGTACCACAACCCAAATTATATCTCAGGAGTTAAGGTGCCAAATTTTAGTACTAAATTTGATACATCCTGTTATACTTTGTGGTACCTTCAAAGAAGCGTAAAGGCTCTTAGTCAAAGACTCGGGAAGTCGGGATATCTCTTAGGCTATCTCTAGCAACTTACTTATTCACATATTTATATTTAAATTATACTCTGCGAATAGTGTGCAGTCTATAATACAAAACATTGTTTTGAGTGACCATATAAGTGAACTGCTAGACATGGTAGGCTGGAGTTGGACAAATGGACTTCTGACCATCAAGCTTCTAAACCATTTGCTACGTCTATGCCCCAGAAATTTGAATAACGCTGTCCTTTGGCGAACCAGATATTTATTGTTTCTGGCATTCTTGCTTAATGTCTTGTTTACTTGGGCTTCGCTTTGAGCAAAACCCGTGGTTAATCATTTGACCTCACTGCTGTGTTAATGTTATATATATAAATTGACCTGAATTTTCTCTCCGCTGTGCATTGGACAGGTTGCATCACAACCAAGGAGCTTGGAACTGTCATGCGTTCACTGGGTCAGAACCCAACGGAGGCTGAACTCCAGGACATGATCAACGAGGTGGATGCCGACGGCAATGGCACGATCGACTTCCCCGAGTTCCTCAACCTCATGGCCCGCAAGATGAAGGACACCGACTCCGAGGAGGAGCTCAAGGAGGCGTTCAGGGTGTTCGACAAGGACCAGAACGGCTTCATCTCTGCCGCGGAGCTCCGCCACGTGATGACCAACCTAGGCGAGAAGCTGACCGACGAGGAGGTCGACGAGATGATCCGCGAGGCCGACGTTGATGGCGATGGCCAGATCAACTACGAGGAGTTCGTCAAGGTCATGATGGCCAAGTGAGTTAAACCTGCGGTAATGGTATAGTAACCCCGCTCGGAAGGAGGAAACCGTGCGTTGCATATTAGTAAGGCAATGCAATGCAGCTCTTGTTTCCTTCTTCCCGTGAAGAAACCGTACTAGCTGTAGCTGCTGAACGTTTGAGTCCCTCTGCTGCCACCCTTATCTCCATTGTGCCGTCGAACCTCCTTGCTTCGCCTGTGTGAATCTGTACGGATTTTCGTGTTCTGGACAATGATTGCAGTTCAATCCAGTTTGTAGTTCTATTTGTTCATCGAATTCGAATCTGCCCGACTCATTTGGTACCATTCAATAGGCCGGTGCTTTCTGTTTATCCTGTGGTTGGGCTGCCAGGATGGTGCCTTTGCACAGGGCCGTTTTTGGTTTTTCAGGGGCCATTGCGAAATTCAATATAGATACCCCATCCACACACAAATATGTATAATTATATATATATATATCATCGAATATTTAACGTATAAAAATTATTATGCACTGTTTTAAAATTTATAAAATAACAGATATAAAATATAGCAAAAAACACGTACTTGTTATATGATATCATTAAAAATATCATCTAACATTTTGTGATACAAAGTCATCGCTTATATCAACGAGATCAATCTCATCCAACAATTTTTTTTCGATTTAACCTCTCTTAAGTTATTGTTGACCATAAATAGTTTATAATTTTTTTATTTTAAAAAGCTTCTCTCTACCGAAGCAACCATCATATGTATAGTTTATAATACTCTCTCTATATCAAAATAAAATTTGTTTTGCTTCTTCAGTGGATTTATCATCATCAATATAAACATAAAATTAAGAGCTAAACCAAATATTATTTTGAAACGGATGAAGTATTCGATAAGTAATTGAGACATTAGTTTAACAATATAAACGAGACTACTCGATAGCGCATCGCTTTTTGAGTATTTGTGTCTAGAATAGATAGATTTAACAAAAAACATTGCTAGCGTCCAATGGCTAGGGGCCCTCTGTTTTTGGGGGCCCAGTGCGGCCGCACCCACGGCACCCCCTTAGGGCCGGCCCTGGTTTTGCAAGGAAATGTCATGTGGTTGAAGAACCATCAGACGGCTCCCCAAAAAAATGTAGCAGGGCTGCAAAAGAATCAACTCTCTCTTTTCGCTTGACAAAGATGATGGCATCATCCGCGTACATAGAGGTCTTACGTATCAATATTTAGAAATCCTTAGTCGTGCCTATCAAATGGAGGTGTTGGCCTCTACCTCAATGAAATTCTTGCTGGCTTCCTGCTTCAACAACGAGCTTCCATATTAAATACCTTGGGATCCCCTTGATGGTTACTAGGCTCAAAAAAGTTGACTTCCAGTATCTAGTTGATAAGGTTAGCAGCAAGTTGACATGCTGGCAAGGTCGTAATTTCACTCTTGCAGGAAGACTTGTCTTGGTCAAATTTGTGTTGTCTACGCAGCCTGTTCACACACTTACGATCATTGATGTACCAAAGGAGGTGCTTGAAGAAATTGACAAATTTAGGAGGCAATTCCCTTGGGCAGTGAATTAGAACCTCACCGAGGGCAAGTGCAAGATTAACTGGCCGGCGGTGCTGAGGCCGTTGGATCTTGGGGGGCTTGGCATCCTCAACATCCACCGATTTGCGAGGGCTCTACGGCTTCGCTGGCTGTGGCGGGAATGGGAGGATCCAAATGCCCCTTGGGCGGGCCTAGAAACTCCTTGCAATGACATTGATAAACTCCTCTTTATAGCAGCCACGAAAATCACAATTGGTGATGGAGCCAAGACATCCTTCTCGCATTGCGCTTGGATCCAAGGTCGAAGACCCAATGACATTGCACATGACATCTTCGCTGCCTCTCGTGATCGCAAGCTCTCCGTTCGGGAGGCCTTCACTGATAACGCTTGGATGAGCCGCATTGTATCTTCAGGCGATCCACTCGACTGATCACTTAAAACAGTTTGTGGAGCTCTGGTCCTTTGTCCATTTGGTCTCCTTGGCACCGAATACAGAGGGTCACATGGACTGGATCTACAATGCCTCCGGTGAATATTCTGCAGCCTCTGCTTACCGGATTCAATTCACGGGCCACACTTGTTTCAATCCCAAAGCCCTTATCTAGAAGCCATGGGGCCATCTAAGTGCAAACTCTTCACTTGGCTCATCATCCGCAACCGAGTTTGGACCTCTGATAGGCTTGTAGCCCGTGGATGGCCGCACAGTCCCTTTTGTTCGTTGTGAAAGCGGCACCCCATTCTGCAACCTTGCTTACCGGATTCAATTCACGGGCCACACTTGTTTCAATCCCAAAGCCCTTATCTGGAAGCCATGGGGTCATCTAAGTGCAAACTCTTCGCTTGGCTCATCATCCGCAACCGAGTTTGGACCTCTGATAGGCTTGTAGCCCGTGGATGGCCGCACAGTCCCTTTTGTTCGTTGTGCAAGCGGCACCCCATTCTGCAACCTTGCTTACCAGATTCAATTCACGGGCCACACTTGTTTCAATCCCAAAGCCCTTATCTGGAAGCCATGGGGGTCATCTAAGTGCAAACTCTTCGCTTGGCTCATCATCCGCAACCGAGTTTGGACCTCTGATAGGCTTGTAGCCCGTGGATGGCTACACAATCCCTCTTGTCCGTTGTGCAAGCGGCACCCCAAGACATCTCATCACATTATTACTGGTTGCCGTTACTCGAGGAGAATTTGGGAGGCCTTGACATCTTAGTTATCCATTGGCCCTTTAGCTCCAGCTACCTGGCCGGACTCCACTTCGATCAAGCAGTGGTGGTTCATGGTTGGCTCATCCGCAGTGCCGAAAAAGGGGACGCGCTCCCTGCTTCTGCTAGTGGTCCCGCAAATTTGGCGGAATGCTCGTACTTTCCAAAGGCGAGAGAGGTCAGTGGCAGACTTGCTAGCAACAATTAAGGCGGAAGCAAGGGTGTGGGGTATTGCATGTGCTAAGCATCTTTTTACGCTTTTACCTCTTGGTGTAATTATGTAATCTATTTGTACTCTCGCTGTGGAACTTTTTGGCTCTCTCTTCTTTATTAATAAAATCGGGCACATTCTCGTGCCATTAGTTCAAAAAAAGGACCATCACAGATACGGATGCTCGCTTGTGTAGCGTCTCAATTGAACAGTTGAACGCATTGTTTGGTCAAGTTTGGCTGGGTTGCCTTACGCAACTAGCAAGCAAGAACCATTCATGTGGCCTTCATTATTTCTTCATACTTAGAGCAACGTTAAAAGACTAGTTAAAACATTTGGTAAAGTTATTTTGGAGTGAGCTAGTTTTCGGTCCTCTTCTGACTTCTGTTTTCTATCTCGTTTGTTTCTGGCCTATTGCTGCTATACAGACGGATCAGGTTTTGACCCCGCCGTCCTGCGACGTGCGACCCATGTCAACTGTCAGACCCGACGACCCTGTCCCTGGCTCCCTGCCCCCACCCTGTTCACGATAACACGGCTAACATGATGTCCAACATTTCACTTATATAGTCATTCAAAATATTATTTTGTACTATATATTATATTATTCATAAAGTGAAGTTTATATATAGGCACGAGAATAAATAAGCTGCTGGATATACCCTAAGATATAATTTAAGCTGCTGGATATAACCTAAGATATAATTTGGAAACTTAAATTCTCTTGAAATTTATGAGAAAAATTAGTTTATTTATACCTTAATCCTCTCTAATCTCTAAGGTGATTTGAATTTCCAAACTAGCCCTAAAAAGTAAATAAGCTTGATGGTAGAGAAACCCTAGTTTATTTCATATGACACATAATGTTGTAAATCCTATTTGTGCAAGGTGAAGAATGACGAGAAAAGCAAAATCAAATAAGCAAGTTTTCTAACATCTATAGTAACATGGCAAACAAAAAGTGTACCACACATTATGTGATGGAACCTCCCAAGTCATTAGGCCCACCTACAGTTGTCCTTGTCCAACGGACCTCAGACAACCCTACAGGTGCCCCTGAATCACTTGACAAGTTCAGTATCTACTTTCCTTACTTTCCCAAGAGCGTTTTACCCGTCACACAAATATTACAAATCATCGGAGATACGAAAATACGGAAGCGGTTACATAACTTACCTTTATTTAAAAGTAAGGCAAGGTTAAATATTTACAGACCAGAATATAACATACTGAGAGCACCTAGAGGGGGGGTGAATAGGTGATCCTGTAGAACTTGAAACTTAAGCCACAAAAACTTGGTTAAGCGTTAGCACAATAATCGCCAAGTGGCTAAAGAGGAGTCGTCAACAAAACACAATAACCACAAGAGATCAATCACAGAGATGGCATGATGGTTATCCCGTGGTTCGGCCAAGACCAACGCTTGCCTACTCCATGTTGTGGCGTCCCAACGGACGAGGGTTGCAATCAACCCCTCTCAAGCGGTCCAAAGACCCACTTGAATACCACGTTGTTTTGCTTGCTTTTCTTAATCCCGTTTGCGAGGAATCTCCACAACTTGGAGCCTCTCGCCATTACACTTGAAGTTCACAAGAAGCACGGAGTAAGGGAGGGATTAGCAACTCACACAAGACACTAAGATCACAGAAAATACGCACACACAAGACCCAGACTTAAGCTCGAAAGACTAACACACTAGAACGGAGCTCAAATCACTAGAATGTCGAACAAGTGTGCAAGAATGAAGTGTGAGTGATCAAGATTGCTCAAGAAATGCTTGGTCTTCTCCTCCATGCGCCTAGGGGTCCCTTTTATAGCCCCAAGGCAGCTAGGAGCCATTGAGAGCAATCCTGGAAGGCAGATCTTGCCTTCTGTCGACTGGCGCACCGGACAGTCCGGTGCACCACCGGACACTGTCCGGTGCAGATATCCTTCCTTTTTTGGCGAAGCCGATCGTTGGAGTCTGAGAGCCGTTGGCGCACTGGACACTGTCCGGTGCACACCGGACAGTCCGGTGCACCAATGTGACCGTTGGCTCGGCCACGCGTCACGCGCGGAATCCTCGGCCGACCGTTGCCCCGGCTGACTGTTGACTCACCGGACAGTCCGGTGCACCACCGGACAGACCAGTGAATTTTAGCCGTACGCCGTTAATCATCTCCCGAGAGCGACGAGTTCGCCTATGAACGGCTCACCGGACAGTCCGGTGCGCCACCGGACAGTTCTGTGAATTATAGCCGTACACCGTCGTCGAAGTCCCGAGAGCAGCCTATTCGCCAGAGCCAGTCTGGCGCACCGGACACTGTCCGGTGCACCACCGGACAGTCCGGTGCACCCAGACTGAGCAGACTTTGGCTGAACAAAGCCATCTCATTTCCAATTCAATCTTTCCTGTTTCCAGCACTTAAACACAACACATTAGTCCATAAAACAATGTACTAAGTCTAGAAACATACCTTTTGACTTGATTTGCACTTTGTTCACACATTGCATAGATCAACACAAAAGCACTTGCGTTGGCACTCAATCACCAAAATACTTAGAAATGGCCCAAGGGTACATTTCCCTTTCAATCTCCCCCTTTTTGGTGATTTATGCCAACACAACATAAAGCAACTAGAACAAGTGCAATATCAATGCAAATGAAAACCAAAAGTTGTTTTGAATCAATTTTGGCATATATGGATCACTCTTTGCCACCACTTGGTTTGTTTTTGCAAATCAAACTCAAATTCCTATCTCTAAGTCAAATCCACTTGTAGAGACATAAAGAGAGGTATTCCAAAGGAAATTGGTCAAGGATTTCAAAAACTCCCCCTTTTCCCATAATCAACACTTCTCCCCACAAGAGGCCAACTTTTGACAAAAGAGACAATAAAAGAGTTTTGACAAACCAAAAGCTCTAATCTACTATTTTCAAAATTTCTCAAGTGGTAGCTGATCCATCTATTGCTTTGGCCTTTATTTTCTCCCCCTTTGGCATCAAGCACCAAAACGGGATCAATCTTGGCCCTTTAACCCCATTGCCTCACCAAAATCTTCAAATAAGAATACAAAGGCAATGATATGAACTTGGAATAAGTTACCCTCTCATCGGAGTGCAGTGGAAGTCTTTCATGGTCCAAGTCCACCTTTTCCCTTTTAAACCTCCTTTGAGACTAAAACAAGCAAACTCAAGCAAACGGTTAGTCTCAAAGGGTCAAGTTGTAGCACAACTCCCCCTAAATATGTGCATCACTTGCAAAAAGGACTTGTGAGGTCCAGGGAGTGTTTGTACAACTTGAGCACCATACATAAGCAACAAAATGCATAAGGAACATGATCAAAGGCATAAATACATGTCTTAGTGAATCTAGGGAGTGTTTGTACAACTTCCACGAATCTAGGACATTTAGCTCACTACGCAGCCTGCAAAAGGTCTTTTCATCTAAAGGCTTAGTGAAGATATCGGCTAGCTGGTTCTCGGTGCTAACATGAAACACTTCGATATCTCCCTTTTGCTGGTGGTCTCTCAAAAAGTGATGCCGGATGTCAATGTGCTTTGTGCAGCTGTGCTCAACAGGATTTTCCGCTATTCGGATAGCACTCTCATTGTCACATAGGAGTGGGACTTTGCTCAGATTGTAGCCAAAGTCCCGGAGGGTTTGCCTCATCCAAAGTAGTTGCGCGCAACACTGTCCTGCGGCAACGTACTCGGCCTCAGCGGTGGATAGGGCAACGGAAGTTTGTTTCTTAGAGTTCCACGACACCAGGGACCTTCCTAAGAATTGGCACGTCCCCGATGTACTCTTCCTATCGACCTTACATCCAGCATAGTCGGAATCTGAGTATCCAATCAAGTCAAAGTTAGACCCCTTTGGGTACCAGATCCTGAAGCAAGGCGTAGCGACTAAGTATCTAAGAATTCGCTTCACGGCCACTAAGTGACACTCCTTAGGACCGGATTGAAATCTAGCACACATGCATACGCTAAGCATAATATCCGGTCTACTAGCACATAAATAAAGCAACGAACCTATCATGGACCGGTATGCTTTTTGATCAACGGACTTACCTCCTTTGTTGAGGTCCGTGTGTCCGTCGGTTCCCATCGGAGTCTTTGCGGGCTTGGCGTCCTTCATCCCAAACCGCTTTAGCAAGTCTTGCGTGTACTTCGTTTGGGAGATGAAAGTGTCGTCCTTGAGTTGCTTCACTTGGAACCCAAGGAAGTAGTTCAACTCGCCCATCATCGACATCTCGAATTTCTGCGTCATCACCCTGCTAAACTCTTCACAAGACTTTTGGTTAGTAGAACCAAATATTATGTCATAGACATAATTTGGCACACAAAAAGATCACCATCGCAAGTCTTAGTGAAAAGAGTTGGATCGGCTTTCCCAACCTTGAAAGCATTAGCAATTAAAAAGTCTCTAAGGCATTCATACCATGCTCTTGGGGCTTGCTTAAGTCCATAGAGCGCCTTAGAGAGCTTACACACGTGGTCGGGGTACCGTTCATCCTCAAAGCCAGGGGGTTGCTCCACGTACACCTCCTCCTTGATCGGCCCGTTGAGGAAAGCGCTCTTCACATCCATTTGGTACAACCTGAAAGAATGGTGAGCGGCATATGCTAGCAAAATACGAATTGATTCTAGCCTAGCCACAGGAGCAAAAGTCTCCTCAAAGTCCAAACCTGCGACTTGGGCATAACCTTTTGCCACAAGTCGAGCCTTGTTCCTCGTCACCACCCCGTGCTCGTCCTGTTTGTTGCGGAACACCCACTTGGTTCCCACAACGTTTTGCTTGGGACAAGGCACCAGTGTCCAAACTTCATTGCGCTTGAAGTTGTTGAGTTCCTCGCGCATGGCCAACACCCAGTCCGGATCTAGCAAGGCCTCTTCCACCCTGAATGGCTCAATAGATGAGACAAAGGAGTAATGCTCACAAAAATTAACTAATCTAGAATGAGTAGTTACTCCCTTGCTAATATCACCCAAAATTTGGTCGACGGGATGATTCCTTTGAATCGTCGCTCGAACTTGGGTTGGAGGTGCCTGAGGTGCTTCTTCCTCTTCAACTTTAACATCATGTGCTCCCCCTTGATCATGCGCCTTCACTTGAGGTACTTGTTCATCATCTTGGGTTGAGGGATGCACCATAGTTGACGAAGAAGGTTGATCTTGCTCCTTTTGTTCCAGTGGCCTCACATCTCCAATCGCCATGGTGCGCATTGTGACCGTTGGAACGTCTTCTTCATCTACATCATCAAGATCAACAACTTGCTCTCTTGGAGAGCCATTAGTCTCATCAAATACAACGTCACTAGAGACTTCAACCAAACCCGATGATTTGTTGAAGACCCTATATGCCTTTGTATTTGAATCATAACCTAACAAAAACCCTTCTACAGCTTTGGGAGCAAATTTAGAAGTTCTACCTTTCTTCACAAGAATATAACACTTGCTCCCAAATACATGAAAATAAGACACATTGGGTTTGTTACCAGTTAGCAGCTCATATGAAGTCTTCTTGAGGAGACGATGAAGATAGACCCTGTTGATGGCGTGGCAAGCCGTGTTCACGGCTTCTGACCAAAAACGCTCGGGGGTCTTGAACTCTCCAAGCATAGTCCTCGCCATATCGATGAGCGTCCTATTCTTCCTCTCTACCACACCATTTTGCTGAGGTGTGTAGGGAGCGAAGAACTCGTGCTTGATCCCCTCCTCCTCAAGGAACTCCTCCACTTGAAGATTCTTGAATTCGGACCCGTTGTCGCTCCTTATCTTCTTCACCTTGAGCTCAAACTCATTTTGAGCTCTCCTGAGGAAGCGCTTGAGGGTCCCTTGGGTTTCAGATTTATCCTGCAAAAAGAATACCCAAGTGAAGCGGGAAAAATCATCAACTATAACAAGACCATACTTACTTCCTCCTATACTAAGATAGGCGACGGGTCCGAAGAGGTCCATATGAAGCATCTCCAAGGGTCTTGATGTGGTCATCACATTTTTGGTGTGATGAGAGCCTCCCACCTGTTTCCCTGCTTGACAAGCTGCACAAGGTCTATCTTTTCGAAATGTACATTAGTTAGACCTATCACGTGTTCTCCCTTTAGAAGCTTATGGAGGTTCTTCATCCCCACATGTGCTAAGCGGCGATGCCACAGCCAGCCCATGCAAGTCTTAGCAATTAAGAATGCATCTAGACCGGCTTCTTCTTTTGCAAAATCAACCAAATAAAGTTTGCCGTCTAGTACACCCTTAAAAGCTAGTGAACCATCACATCTTCTAAAGACAGACACATCTACACTTGTGAAAAGGCAATTATATCCCATTTGCATAATTGACTAACAGATAACAAATTATATCCAAGCGACTCAACTAAAAACACATTAGAAATAGAGTGCTCAGATGAAATAGCAATTATACCTAACCCTTTTACCTTGCCTTGGTTCCCATCACCGAATATTATTGAATCTTGGGGATCCTTGTTCTTGACGTAGGAAGAGAACATCCTCTTTTCCCTCGTCATGTGGTTTGTGCATCCGCTGTCGATAATCCAGCTTGAACCCCCGGATGCATAAACCTGCAAGGCAAATTTAGGCTTGGGTCTTAGGTACCCAACTCTTGTTGGGTCCTACAAGGTTAGTCACAATTGTCTTAGGGACCCAAATGCAAGTTTTATCTCCCTTGCATCTTGCCCCTAACTTCCTAGCAATCACTTTCTTATTTTTCCTATAAATGGCAAAAGAAGTATTGCAAGCATGATATATTGTAGATGGTTCATTAACTTTCCTAGGAACATTAACAACATTTCTCCTAGGCATATTATGAACAACATTTCTCCTACCAACGTTTCTATCATGCACATAGGAAGAACTAGAAGCAAACATGGCATGAGAATCAAAAGCATCATATGCATTACAACTCCTATAAGTATTTCTAGTATGTCTCCTATCATGGTACATAAAAGCATGGTTCTTTTTAGTACTACTAGCCATAGGGGCCTTCCCTTTCTCCTTGGTGGAGATGGGAGCCTTATGGCTTGTTAAGTCCTTGGCTTCCCTCTTGAAGCCAAGTCCATCCTTAATTGAGGGGTGTCTACCAATCGTGTAGGCATCCCTTGTAAATTTTAGCTGATCGAATTCACTTTTGCTAGTCTTAAGTTGGGCATTAAGACTAGCTACTTCATCATTTAATCTAGAAATGCAATCTAGGTGTTCACTACACGCATCAACATTAAAATCCTTACACCTAGTGCAAATCACAACATGTTCTACACAAGATGTTAATTTACTAGATTTTTCTAACTTAGCATTTAAATCATCATTTATGCTCTTTAAGCTAGAAATTGTCTCATGGCAAGTAGATATTTCGCAAGAAAGCATATCATTTCGTTTAACTTCTAAAGCAAGTGAATTTTGTGCACTAACAAATTTATCATGCTCTTCATACAACAAATCCTCTTGCTTTTCTAAAAGTCTATCCTTTTCATTCAAGGCATCAATTAACTCATTAATTTTGCCAATTTTAATTCTATCCAAACCTTTAAATAAACTAGAATAGTCTATCTCATCGTCATCACTAGAATCATCACTTGAAGAAGCATAAGTGGTATCCCGAGTACATACCTTCTTCTCCTTCGCCATGAGGCATGTGTGATGCTCGTTGGGGAAGAGGGATGACTTGTTGAAGGCAGTGGCGGCGAGTCCTTCATTGTCGGAGTCAGAGGAGGAGCAATCCGAATCCCACTCCTTTCCGATATGTGCCTCGCCCTTGGCCTTCTTGTAATTCTTCTTCTTTTCCCTCTTGTTTCCTTTTTCCTGGTCACTATCATTATCGGGACAGTTAGCAATAAAATGACCAAGCTTACCACATTTGAAGCATGAGCGTTTCCCCTTTGACTTGGTCTTGCTTGGCTGTCCCTTGCGACCTTTAAGCGCCGTCTTGAAGCGCTTGATAATGAGGGCCATCTCTTCATCATTTAGCCCTGCCGCCTCAACTTGCGCCACCTTGCTAGGTAACGCTTCCTTCCTTCTTGTTGCCTTGAGAGCAACGGGTTGAGGCTCATTGATTGGACCATTCAGTGCGTCGTCCATGTACCTCGCCTCCTTGATCATCATTCACCCGCTTACGAATTTTCCAAGGACTTCTTCGGGCGACATTTTGGTGTACCGAGGATTCTCACGAATATTGTTCACCAAATGTGGATCAAGAACGGTAAAGGACCTTAGCATTAGTCGGACGACGTCGTGGTCCGTCCATCGCGTGCTTCCATAGCTCCTTATTTTGTTGATAAGGGTCTTGAGCCGGTTGTATGTTTGGGTTGGCTCCTCGCCCCTTATCATCGCGAATCGTCCAAGCTCGCCCTCCACCAACTCCATCTTGGTGAGCAAGGTGACGTCGTTCCCCTCATGAGAGATCTTGAGGGTGTCCCAGATCTGCTTGGCATTGTCCAAGCCGCTCACTTTATGGTACTCATCCCTGCACAAGGAGGCTAACAACACAGTAGTAGCTTGTGCATTTCTATGAATCTGTTTATTAATAAAAATAGGGCTATCCGAGCTATCAAACTTCATTCCATTCTCAACAATCTCCCATATGCTTGGATGGAGAGAGATAGGTGACTACGCATTTTGTGGCTCCAAAATCTGTAGTCCTCCCCATCGAAGTGTGGAGGCTTGCCGAGAGGAATGGAGAGCAAATGTGAATTTGAACTTTGAGGAATACGCGAATAATCGAAAGAAAAGTTTGAGTTAACCGTCTTTCGTTTGTCGTAGTCGTTGTCGTCGTTGTCCTTATGGGAAGAAGTGGACTCATCACTGTCGTCGTAGTAGACGATCTCCTTGATGCGTCTCGTCTTCTTCTTCTTTCCATCTTTGCGTCTGTGGCCCGAGCCCGAGTCGGTAGGCTTGTTGACGAAGGACTCCTTCTCTTTATCGTTGATCACGATTCCCTTCCCCTTAGGATCCATCTCTTCGGGCGATTAGTCCCTTCGTGAAGAGAACGACTCCGATACCAATTGAGAGCACCTAGAGGGGGTGAATAGGTGATCCTGTAGAACTTGAAACTTAAGCCACAAAAACTTGGTTAAGCGTTAGCACAATAATCGCCAAGTGGCTAAAGAGGAGTCGTCAACAAAACACAATAACCACAAGAGATCAATCACAGAGATGGCACGATGGTTACCCCGTGGTTCGGCCAAGACCAACGCTTGCCTACTCCACGTTGTGGCGTCCCAACGGACGATGGTTGCAATCAACCCCTCTCAAGCGGTCCAAAGACCCACTTGAATACCACGTTGTTTTGCTTGCTTTTCTTAATACCGTTTGCGAGGAATCTCCACAACTTGGAGCCTCTCACCCTTACACTTGAAGTTCACAAGAAGCACGGAGTAAGGGAGGGATTAGCAACTCACACAAGACACTAAGATCACAGCAAATACGCACACACAAGACCTAGACTTAAGCTCGAAAGACTAGCACAGTAGAACGGAGCTCAAATCACTAGAATGTCGAACAAGTGCGCAAGAATGAAGTGTGAGTGATCAAGATTGCTCAAGAAATGCTTGGTATTCTCCTCCATGCGCCTAGGGGTCCCTTGAAAGGGAATTAGGCTTACACCTAGTTCCTAAATAATTTTGGTGGTTGAATTGCCCAACATAAATAATTGGACTAACTAGTTTTCTCTAGTGTACAAGTTATACAGGTGCCAAAGGTTCACACTTAGCCAATAAAAAGACCAAGTATTGGGTTCAACAAAAGAGCAAAAGGGCAACCGAAGGCACCTCTGGTCTGGCGCACCGGACTGTCCGGTGTGCCACCGGACAGTGTCCGATGCACCACCGCACATGTCCGGTGCACCAGAGGACTCCAACTCAAACTCGTCACCTTCGGGAAATTCCAGAGGCGACTCCGCTATAATTCACCGGACTGTCCGGTGTACACCGGACAGTGTCCGGTGCTCCAAGGAAGAGCGGCCTCAGGAACTCGCCAGCTTCGGGAAACTGCAACGGCTGCTCCGCTATAATTCACCGGACATGTCCGGTGTACACCGGACTGTCCGGTGTAACTGCGGGGCAATGGCTACTTCGCGCCAACGGTCACCTGCAACAGCAATTAATGCGCGCCAGAGCGCGCAGAAACCAGGCACGCGCGTCATGGCGCACCGGACACTCTACAGTACATGTCTGGTGCGCCACCGGACATCCAGGCGGGCCTAGCAGTCAGAGCTCCAACGGTCGGAACCCTAACGGTCGGATGACGTGGCTGGCGCACCGGACATGTCTGGTGTGCACCGGACTGTCCAGTGCACCATGCGACAGACAGCCTTCATCAACGGCTAGTTTTTGGATGGTGGCTATAAATACCACCCCAACCGGCCACTTCAAAAAGTGGGAGCCCAAGCAACATTCCAAGTCATCTAGTTGACATACTCAAGCCCTCCCAACCACATATATTCATTGATCCATCCTATACACGAGATTTAGTCCACTACAACCAACACAAGTGCCACAAAAGAGAGAGCAAGCAATTGAGAGCTACTCAATTGAGTTTAGCCCTAGCGCCTTGTGAGATTCATTGAGAGATAGTGTGTGCTACATCCTTGTGTTCATTTGTGCGTGGAGTATTGACTCCCATCGAACTTCTTCCAAAGCTTTGGAGGCTTGTAAAAGCTAGCAAGAGACACCAAAGAGTGTGGTGGTCCTTGTGGGATCGAGAGTAATCCTTGAGAAGAAGAAGAGCTCACCGATCCTTGTGTGATCGGGGGAGAGAGGGAAAGGGTTGAAAAAGACCCGTCCTTAAGTGGACTCCTCAACGGGGACTAGGCCTTCGAGGGCCGAACCTCGGTAAAACAAATCACCCGTGTCCATTGTGTTTATTGCTTGTGATTTGTTTGTTTTCCCTTGCTCTAAGTTTTCTTGCACCATTATTTACCAATATCATTTGGTGTTGCTTCAAGTTAAATTCCCATTTAGTGAAGCAACACGATGCAAGAAAGAACTTGACCTAGTGCTCTTCTCATCTAAGGCTTCTTGCTTTGTTATTCTATAACTTATTAGTTGTATTGATTTATCACTCCCGCATTATTTAGCAATACTCTTTTCAAGCAAGAACTTAGTTCGTATACTCCTATATTTGTATATCTTGTTCTAACCACTAATCAAAGGGATCTAGTTGGGGGATAAAGTTTTAATTTTCAGGTTTCGCCTATCCACCCCCCCCCTCTAGGCGACTTCCAATTGGTATCAGAGCTAGGCACTTCATCTTGAGTCTAACAACTCGAAGGTGATGGCTCATAGAAGATCCCAAAAGAACAAGAGGACCCAAGAGAACAAGGAGGTAACTCTTGAGATATTACTTTCTGATTGTTCTAATTATGATTCATGGTCTACTAGAGTAATAAATGCTTTTAGAACGGTAGATCCACAATTAGAACAAATTTTAGACAAGAGTATCTTCCCTCCTAGTTATAACGAAAAAATTGTCTCCGAGGAGGATCAAAGATGTTTTCACTTAAACTACCTAGCTTTTGACATCTTAAGCAATTCTCTTAGCAAAGAAGATTATCGTGCCTTCATATCGAATTATGACGAATCAATCCATGATGCGCATGATATTTGGACTAGAATTAAAAGGAAATTTAATGAGTCCAAACATGATAGTTCATTTTGTGCTTCTACTTCCTTTAGTATTTGTGATACTAACCCTTGCAAGGAAGAAGAAGAAAATGAACGGAGGAGACCAAACGATGAATCCACCTCTCCAAGAGGTTTGTCTTCCCATTTCGATTCCCACATATGTTGTGTGGCTAATGAAAATGATAGCGGAAGCACAAATGAGGATGAGGAGGAAGAAAGAAGCTTTGTGCAACTCTACGCTCGCCTAAGCCAAGAAGATAAGGCGGTCATGCTCAAACTTCTAGAAAGAGCAAGAGGGCAAGGCGAAGCTCATCAAAGGCTAGAAAGTATTCTCTCAATGAAGATGCAATGCTTTGACGAGTTGACTAAAGAACATGAGGAGCTAAAATGCTCTCATGTTGATTTGGTCCAAAGGTATGAAACTATTTCAATTGAGCAAGATAACGCTTTACATTGTATCGCTCAATTAGTAAATAGAAATACCTTGCTTAAGGACCAAGTAGAAAAGCTAAAAGTTGAAAATCTAGCTTTTCAAGAAAAATATGATATGCTCCTATGCTCTCATGAAAATCTTAGAGATGATCATATCATATTAGACATTGCTCATGAGGTTGTGATAGAAAACTTAAAATCTCAACAACCTCACTCATGCACATGTATTCAAATTGATACTATATTACCATGTGCTAATGCTTGTTGTACGTCAACAAGCATATCTTCCTTTGAGCTAGAACTTGCAGGAACAAAAGATGATACATATCAAAAGCTCAAAGAAGAGAATGAGAGGCTAAAGATGAGCTTGACACAACTAAAAGGGAAATGCATTGCCCAACCTTCTCAAGATAACCGTGATCACATGGTGAAGAAGCTTGAGACGGGAACAACCGTGGCATGCACTACATCCCTTGAAGAAAATGTCAAGGATTTGAGGATTGCCAAGAGGAAGAAACAAAAGATGAAATTCAATACCTCCTCCAAAAGCCTCAACCACGCCTCTACAAAAGGTAACATCCAAGGTAATGATCAAGCCACACTTCACATTAAGAGGTGTAGTGAATGCTTTGAAGAGGGGCACTTGATTAGGTCATGTCCCTACATTAAAAATGGCTTGATTATTAACAAGGATGATAGACTTTGTTTTAAATGCTCCAAGAAGGGACACTTGCTTAGATCTTGTCCCCATTTAAAACAAAAAGGCATAGGGTTAGAAAAGGAAGTTTTTACTAACCATGTAGCAAGAAACAAACAAGGAAAGAAGAAAGCTTCAAAACTTGAAAAACGCCTATGCTACACATGCCGAAAGAAGGGACATCAATGCAAGGATTGTCCCATTGGTAACAATTCCACTCCTAGCTTGTCAATAAATTCTCATGTAACTAGGCAACCCAAAATTGCATCTTGTGCTAGAAAGGTAATGAGTTTACCTAGTGCTAACACAAAGGACTTTTGGGTTCCTAGATCTTTGTTGACTAACCGTAATGGACCCATCAAGCGATGGGTACCAAAATATGCTTGACAAGCTTTGTAGGAGAAGGAGATGATATGATGCCTAGGGGTGCTTGAGAGAGTCCATTCAATTCTTATAAACTCAAGCTATCAATCCTCAATGATCTATATCCGTGATTGACCCAAGGTTATTTTTCAAATTACTATGTCTTAAACTCATATCATCTCGAGGGAGATATTGATGTTGTAGGAAATGAAGAAATATCATGTGCGAAAAATCAAGGCCTACAACATGGAGGAAAGTCAAAGGATGGTAACTTCTATGCTTTTAAAGTGCAAGTATTTTAAACTATCATTTCTTATGTGTCTTGTGTAGTCACATAGAAATATATAGCACTTCAAATATCTTCAAATTTTATTTACCGTTCTTTGAAGAATTTCCTCTCATATGGTAGATTGCATACTCATCATTTCCATCCTATGGCAATCTACATGCTTTAAAATGTTGCAAGTATCTTATGGCATGTTTTTCACTAAGTTGTTTTATTATTGCCATGATTCTAGATATAGAGAAGATATTTCAAATTCTTAAAAGGATAAGGTGTCATGTAAGGAATTCAAATCCTTAGGACACCTATAAAAGGAAAACTCTCTCTATAACTTGAATAGAGAGACTATTGATCTTATTTAAATAACCCAAGTAGTCTCACTTGTAGAGAATAAGTTTCTCTTTGGAAGCGTGTAATCTAACATGAAAAGAAAAATCAATCCAATGATTTATGATATGCTTCTACTTGCTTAAATTGGATTTGATTCTTTCACATTTATCGCTTTCCATATCATGAATTAGATTTATTCTCATAATTTTAAAGGATTAATTATGCTTATTTTATGAGTTGAAATTAAGCATAACATCATCTATGGATAATCTAGTTCATGCTATGAAGTTTCCATGCTTTTAGTAATCTAGTTTTTCATTCCATATCAAAAATGATTACAAAAAAATGGAAACTAGTGCTTGTGTTACTAACAACGTATCTCTTGAGCTTACTTATGAATATCTACAAAAGAGAAAGTACACAAGTCTCATGGGTTGTTCTTCACCCAAAAGAAGAAAGGTAAACGCAAAGGTATGGGAACTCATCTTCTTAATCAAATATAGTTCTCATCAATGATTATTTACTCTAATTATATCTCTGTGAAGAAATAGATTCTTTATCGAATTTAAATTGGCTAAGATGTGCATTCAATCTCATTCTCATCAATGCACTTATCCATTAGAATCTATTTCATGCCTTTGCTATATTTGTTATCATATTGATTTGCTTCCAAGTATTGATTAACTAAATTCAATATGATAAAGTAAAATCTCCAATGATTATTAAAATGCTTAAAAGGTGCTCACTCATATTTCTCAAATGAAATGCACTAATGTTAAGGATTTTACTTCATGTCTGTGTGACCTATGGATGATAAATTGTGCTTATTTCCTATCTAAAAGAAATCATCCTTCATTATATACGCCCTTGTTCTATTAACATCTTTCTTGAGTATTTTCAATAAGTTTGAAAGGAAAAAGGAAACAACTACAAAGGGAGGACACTCAAATGAAAGAGGAGGACATCAAGAACAACACCACCTACTTGGATAGTAAGATCTACCAAATAATCTATGGTGTGGTTGTGAGTATTCTAAATCCTTTCATAATGAGAATACTAGGCTTAAGTTGTTTATTGCAAATCTTATGAGCCTTAATCAAGATGTACAATGCTTCTCCATATTTGTCTTTAAAGTAAATGCATCCATTCAATTCAAATACTTCATGCATATCTCTAGGGGGAGCCTCTATCTACATCTTGATTGCGTTGAGACTATTGCTTTATCTCAGTTATTTCATATAGTCTCTTGCATGAGAATGAGTTTCTCATGAAGTATGCTACTATTTTTAAATTCTTGTCTTTCACTCTAAAGTAGCATATTTGCTGGATTCTCCTACTCTAAGCTTAATTGACAATTTATTGTGTATGTTGTTCTTTTGATCACATATGTCATTTGTTTGATCATTGAATGACTTCAATCAACAATCATGCTTCTTAGTGCCGTATATACTATCAATCGATATCTCTCTTGATATGCACTAAGTTAAAAGGAGAATTCATGATACATTTATGCAACTTGTGATCCATTTGATATATGCTAACAATAACTTGAAAAGATCACTAGTTGTAGAACTCTCTCTTGTGCAAAATATTTCCATATATTGTCATTAAGAATAGGTCTTAAGCATCTAAGACTAAGGACAAAGCACAATGAAGAGAGCGTCCCTATGTAAAGGTACAAAAAGGTAAAACTATCTCCTTTCATTTAAACTTGTACCTAAATCTTCCTTTTCTATACTCTCTTTACATATCTTGTTTAAAAGGAAAAGAAAGCATGTCCATGCATATCCCTGCTTCATATCTAGTTTAACTTCTCAAAAATTCATTCATGCTTTAATGCATCTTTGTTGAAACTAGATGAAGTGATTTAATTGTCAAAGAGCTTAAAGCTTAACCTTGTAACGAGGATAAGCTGCCTTTATTCCAAAGGTGGATGGTCCTTAAGTCTCTTTGAAATCTTCAAGGGTAAATGCTTAAAATGTTTGCAACATGCTTTCATAAGTGCATAAACTGTCATGAGCATCACACTTATTCTACGACACAATGCACTTCACATTCTGTATGATATATATATGTTCTCATTAACCTAATTATGTGCAATTGGCATTTTAGGCCAAAATATGTGTTCTTCCTCTCCATGCACATATTTAGGGGGAGCAATCTATGGTGTATAGAACTATGATCATGCTTAATTTGATATATCCTTTTGATCATATCTCCTTTATGTCTATGACTAATGGATTTTCAAGTGTATTCTCATGCTTAGTCATAGAATTGAAAGGGAAATGGAATATTCGGCAAAGACGACGCTTCCACTCAACTCCATCGGTATTATCCACTCTTTGTCGGTATTCCGCATAGTTCTCCACTTTGGTATAATCTTCACTCATATCTCTATTTCAATTGAGTATTTCAATTGTTTGCCAAAGAGGGAGAGAAAGAAATAGGGCTTATATTTCACTCAAAGTATCCGTTTTTGGCGATTCATGCCAAAGGGGAGAAAGTATTAGCCCAAAGCAAAAGGACCGCACCACCACCTAATTTTAAAATTGGAGATTTTCAATTGGTCAAATTCAAATTGGTATCTTATTATGTTCAAAAGGGGGAGGAAGTAGTATTTCAAAAATGACATATCAAAACTCTCTTGAAGAGGATCTCATTTAGGGGGAGTTTTGTTTTAGTCAAAGGAAAAGCATTTGAAACAAGGGGAGAAAATTTCAAATCTTGAAAATGCTTCGTAAAATCTTATTCATTTACCTTTGAATATTTGCAAAAGAACTTTGAAAAGGATTTACAAAAGAATTTGCAAAAACAAAATCTGTGGTGCAAGCGTGGTCCAAAATGTTAAAAATGAAGAAACAATCCATGCCTATCTTGTAAGTATTTATTTTGGCTCAACTCCAAGCAACCTTTGCACTTACATTATGCAAACTAGTTCAATTATGCACTTCTATATTTGCTTTGGTTTGTGTTGGCATCAATCACCAAAAAGGGGGAGATTGAAAGGGAATTAGGCTTACACCTAGTTCCTAAATAATTTTGGTGGTTGAATTGCCCAACACAAATAATTGGACTAACTAGTTTGCTCTAGTGTACAAGTTATACAGGTGCCAAAGGTTCACACTTAGCCAATAAAAAGACCAAGTATTGGGTTCAACAAAAGAGCAAAAGGGCAACCGAAGGCACCTCTGGTCTGGCGCACCGGACTGTCCGGTGTGCCACCGGACAGTGTCCGATGCACCACCGCACATGTCCGGTGCACCAGAGGACTCCAACTCAAACTCGTCACCTTCGGGAAATTCCAGAGGCGACTCCGCTATAATTCACCGGACTGTCCGGTGTACACCGGACAGTGTCCGGTGCTCCAAGGAAGAGCGGCCTCAGGAACTCGCCAGCTTCGGGAAACTGCAACGGCTGCTCCGCTATAATTCACCGGACATGTCTGGTGTACACCGGACTGTCTGGTGTAACTGCGGGGCAATGGCTACTTCGCGCCAACGGTCACCTGCAACAGCAATTAATGCGCGCCAGAGCGCGCAGAAACCAGGCACGCGCGTCATGGCACACCGGACACTCTACAGTACATGTCCGGTGCGCCACCGGACATCCAGGCGGGCCCAGCAGTCAGAGCTCCAACGGTCGGAACCCTAACGGTCGGATGACATGGCTGGCGCACCGGACATGTCCGGTGTGCACCGGACTGTCCGGTGCACCATGCGACAGACAACCTTCATCAACGGCTAGTTTTTGGATGGTGGCTATAAATACCACCCCAACCGGCCACTTCAAAAAGTGGGAGCCCAAGCAACATTCCAAGTCATCTAGTTGACATACTCAAGCCCTCCCAACCACATATATTCATTGATCCATCCTATACACGAGATTTAGTCCACTACAACCAACACAAGTGCCACAAAAGAGAGAGCAAGCAATTGAGAGCTACTCAATTGAGTTTAGCCCTAGCGCCTTGTGAGATTCATTGAGAGATAGTGTGTGCTACATCCTTGTGTTCATTTGTGCGTGGAGTATTGACTCCCATCGAACTTCCTCCAAAGTTTTGGAGGCTTGTAAAATCTAGCAAGAGACACCAAAGAGTGTGGTGGTCCTTGTGGGATCGAGAGTGATCCTTGAGAAGAAGAAGAGCTCACCGATCCTTGTGTGATCGGGGGAGAGAGGGAAAGGGTTGAAAAAGACCCGTCCTTAAGTGGACTCCTCAACGAGGACTAGGCCTTCGAGGGCCAAACCTCGGTAAAACAAATCACCCGTGTCCATTGTGTTTATTGCTTGTGATTTGTTTGTTTTCCCTTGCTCTAAGTTTTCTTGCACCATTATTTACCAATATCATTTGGTGTTGCTTCAAGTTAAATTCCCATTTAGTGAAGCAACACGTTGCAAGAAAGAACTTGACCTAGTGCTCTTCTCATCTAAGGCTTCTTGCTTTGTTATTCTATAACTTATTAGTTGTATTGATTTATCACTCCCGCATTATTTAGCAATACTCTTTTCAAGCAAGAACTTAGTTTGTATACTCCTATATTTGTATATCTTGTTCTAACCACTAATCAAAGGGATCTAGTTGGGGGATAAAGTTTTAATTTTTAGGTTTCGCCTATCCACCCCCCCTCTATGCGACTTTCATCCCTTTTGTAGCCCCAAGACAGCTAGGAGCCGTTGAGAGCAATCCTGGAAGGCAGATCTTGCCTTCTGTCGACTGGCGCACCGGACAGTCCGGTGCACCACCGGACACTGTCCGGTGCAGATATCCTTCCTTTTTTGGCGAAGCCGACCGTTGGAGTCTGAGAGCCGTTGGCGCACCGGACACTGTCCGGTGCACACCGGACAGTCTGGTGCACCAATGTGACCGTTGGCTCGGCCACGCGTCACGCGCGGAATCCTCGGCCGACCGTTGCCCCGGCTGACTGTTGACTCACCGGACAGTCCGGTGCACCACCGGACAGACCGGTGAATTTTAGCCGTACGCCGTTAATCATCTCCCGAGAGCGACGAGTTCGCCTGTGAACGGCTCACCGGACAGTCCGGTGCGCCACCGGACAGTTCTGTGAATTATAGCCGTACACCATCGTCGAAGTCCCGAGAGCAGCCTGTTCGCCAGAGCCAGTCACCGGACAGTCCGGTGCACCCAGACTGAGCAGACTTTGGCTGAACAAAGCCATCTCATTTCCAATTCAATCTTTCCTGTTTCCAGCACTTAGACACAACACATTAGTCCATAAAACAATGTACTAAGTCTAGAAACATACCTTTTGACTTGATTTGCACTTTGTTCACACATTGCATAGATCAACACAAAAGCACTTGCGTTGGCACTCAATCACCAAAATACTTAGAAATGGCCCAAGGGTACATTTCCCTTTCACATACGAGTGCAGAGAATTATTATTACAAACCATGGGAGGCAAAAACCCCTCCCGATAAGTATCAAACAAAAGTTTTATGGAGGATCCTTTCCTCCCACAGCTTTACTCCTGGTGTTCTTCCTTTGGTACCACCTTTGAACAGAAGTAACAAAAGTTTGTCGCTTCTTCACCTAAAAACAATAGGGAATAAAACCCTGAGTATGGAATTACTCAGCAAGTCTTACCAGACTAAAGAAAAGACTCTCAAGGGTATGTTGGCTTAAGGGAGTCAAGGTAAGGCTTAACAATAATCAAAGACTCTGTTTGCAAAAATGCTTACTAAAAATGGATCCTTAAAATCCAATTTTACTTGTCAGGTTAAGTCAGATTACCTGTATCTAGAGTTCTTTCTACCCTAGTTCAAACACTTACCCTGCACTAGCCAATTTCTTAACAACCCTTAATCTTTACTGAAGTTCTACGTATAGGGCAGTGACCAAGTCTTCATAACCGCGAAGGTACGGCAATCCGAATCGATTATACTCAGCTGAGGATCTCCAATCACACAACATATGTAGCACTTAACCCTTGCATATGTCAACCCGCCATCGGGGTTCTTAAGACCAGATCAGGTTCACGCTAACCGAGAGCACAAATACACCACCGTCCAGCCTCTTGCCACGGAGGGTACACGCTACTCTCGCCATCTCTCCACTCCCATTGTGTTGTATCTTATTCTGGTCTTAGTCTGCCCGAGGCAAAGCTTACCCATGACGAGGCATGTGACCAGTTAAAGGGTCCTCGGTCAGCAAGCCTACATCGACACGGTCCTGAATCGACTCAGACGGAGACACTACACCGAGACTCTCTTCTCATGCAAGTCACCCGCTCGGTCTCAGCTTAATCATTTCAATCCAAAGTTTGGTACCTGACAGAGGTACATCTTTTCTGATGTTCAACCCATCATGGCCATGATGGATTTACCATCAAGTTTTATTTTCAAAAACATCCCTCCCACTTTGCCATATCATCTTTTGTAAAAACAAAACCTTTTGTTTTGCTAGAGCATGTCTAGGCATAGTAAAAACTCTTTTGTAAAACAGGAATTCAAAGGAAGGTAATGTAGGAATTGTTTTAGCATTCAACTCCTATCACCTAATGCATCAAGCAAGTGAGAAAGCTTTTAAAAGAATCAAGGAGGTGGCAACTGCACCGGGGCTTGCTTGGTTTATAGGTGAATCAGGCTCGGTCCCGTAGATGTCAAAAAAGAAACAGCTGCTTGCGTGACGTTCCTCAGGTGGTGCTGGCGAAGTCTTCTCTTCTTCTACTTCAACTTCTTCCTCGATTTCTAAATATAACCATACATAATAATGAATGCCCATGTAATGCTCATGAGAGTGCAAAGATAATAAGAGTTTATTATCTAAGGTCTTGAATACAATTTTCCTTCACGGTTCTTTGAGAAACTAGGGTTTCCGGAGTTAGTAAAGGAATTCAAAGGGCAAGGCAGGGTTTTGGGGTCTAGGTATCAAACAAGGTCCAAATCATACCAAATTCTACCCAAAGCTTCTAAATAATGTTTAGAGTTCATATAAAAAGTTTGGAGATTTTTGGAATTATTATCTATTTTCTAAAAATCCAGAAACAATGTTTTAGGCTATTTTAAATGCTCTAAAATTCCCTATTTGACCTAAAAATCATGAAACTATTTTTATTAAATTCTATCAAAAAGTAGGAATCTAGCAAAATTGGTTTGACATTTTTATCATTTTTCTACAATTTCCTACAGATTTCCAAAGTTTTATAGAAAAAGAAAATGGAAAAAGCGTGAACAGTGCTGGGCTCAATTCAGCCGCAGCGGCCCAAACCCAGGTGGAAAACGCGCGCGCCCTCGCCCGTGCTGCAAGCTTTGCAAGAAAGGCCCTGGCGATTTAACTATTCCACTAAGAGTCCTAGCTACTATTCCCTATGTCGCTGACCCTTTACACTTAAGCCCTCCGCCTTTCTTTTCTTTACACGCCGAGATCCTCGATGGTGAACCGCACAGGGAGCCAAGCTCCGGCGAGCTAGACTGGCCGGAGGGAGCAAATACTGGTGCTTCCGAGTGGCAGACACCGAATCAGACCCTGTCCGTGCATTTCCCCCAACATAATTTCACCAAAGCTACTTGGTTTGCTCTGGCCACAGTGACCGTGGACCATGCGGACAGATGCACGCGTTCCCGGCGATTGGTGGCGATCTAGTTCAATCGGGTGGGTCGACGAGCATCACGGGTTCATGAGAGTACTCAAACGAGAGAGCATAGAGGATGAGCTGACCTGTATCACGCTGACCACGGTGAGGTCGTTTTCACGGTGGCGGAGACCCGGTTTGGGGGAAATCCGAAATTGGAGCTCCCTGGTGAACGATTGAGGGTGATTCTTGGTGGCTGGGTACTTGACTACCCTACGGAGCTCATGGTGGTTTCAATTTATACTGATCGATCGCGAGCACAGCGAATTCGAGCGGCGGATTGTGATCGGTATGAACTGGGTGAGTCACTGGTGGCCACGCAACGTGGCTTTTACCGTGGCGGCACCTCCGGCGGTCATCGGACATGCGTAGCATGGTTAGCCGTGACGTGGTAAAGCGTTTGGACACGCGGCGGATGACAGTGATGGCTCAACGGCAGTGAGAATCTATCCGAGTGATCGATGAGCAAGGGGGGGTACGACGGCTAGCCGGAATAGTTTACTGGCCGGGCTTATCCACGGCGGCGTGACTCCGAGCGTCATTTGATCAACCCGAGCACGAATCGAGATGGCGACGGCACGAATCGCGGTAGAGATCATCGGTGGCGAGCTGAGCTGGTGACCTGATCTATTTCAGAGCACTATACCATGGCGAAGCCCATTCAGTGCACCTGACAGTCAAAGTTTAGGACCAAATTTCTCTCAAATTTCTATGGCAACTCGTCCAAAGTTCTGCAGCAAAGTTGTAGACCAATAATTCAGCTACAATCTTGCCATAACAACTATAGCCAAATTCCTACTAAATCATGTTTGAATTTGTGCCCAAAGTTCCTGCAGTTGCACTGTCAGTCTGAAATTCAGACTTCAACAGCCTGACAGCCCATTTTTGAGTGCATTTTTCTCCAATTTCTTCATAACAACCATGCTTACACTCTTAAGCAAAGTTATTCTCCTTCCATAGAGCTACAAAGTTGATGTGGACAGGGATGAAAACGGTCGGAAACGGTATTTATTCGGTAATCAGTTTTTTCTTTGATTGCGAATAAATAGGATATAGAATATACAATACAAATTTGTATTCTTGTTTTTAACATCCAGCTTGTTAAGATTAATAAAAGATAAACCTCAAATTCATACTACATTTTCTCAAATAATAGATATAAACTTCGGTATGGATTCGGAAACAAATTCGGTATTTTTTTCAACTTTTTGTGTTATAGAGAGCAAATAATACATAAAACAACTTATATAATATTTTATTCATATTTATACTAATGTGCTTGATAACATAAGAAAAGATCAACATCAAATTTTATACATATCTATTTTAAAATATTAAATTTGTTCTAACAGTTCGGATTACCACTTTCATCCCTAGATGTGGTGACCTAGGGCAAAAACCTTATAATTTGAAAGTTACAAAGCCTCAAAGATGAGCTCAAACATTGAATTTCAGACTTAGCCTTTAGAACACCAATAGGGTCTTTTTGCAAATAGATCCAAAATTCAGGGTTTAGCTTGCAAATCTTCATGATTGTGAACCATATGACTTAAAACAACTTACTTTACTAGTTTTTGCACTTTAGTCCAAAAGTGCACTGATTTTACACTTAGCCCCCTAAGGTTTAGGTCTAGGGTTTTCTAGGGTCCTTTTTAGGGTTTTTGGTATTTCAGGGAGATGAATGTAGTTTAAGTCCATTCTTAGTAACACTTTATGACTATTTCACTTAAGCTTTAGGGTTTTCTCTATTTCGATTTTGTTTTACCCTTCTGAACCCCATTTAGGGTTAAGTACCCAACTCCAGGGTTTTATTTACAAAATGCCATATCAATACAACTTATTTGAAACTTTTACCTAGTGAATGCATTCTAGGTGTGTCAAACATATGAAATGCTAATGCTGATGATGTTATGCTCAAGTTTTAGTGATAGTAACACCAGGGGTGTTACACATTATCTCCTCGGGAAGAAAAAATAACTGTGGTAGCCAACAAAACAAATAAGCAATCCAACACAAAATGAGCCAAATGGATTTGGGTGCTAAAGGAAATCATCTCAAACATGAAGAGCATAAAAGAAACAAAGGACTCTAGGGCGTGATTATGAGAGAGGATGGGACGCCCTCCCTCCCCGTCCCCTCCGTGCCCCCTCCCACCGCCGCCACCATCCCTTGGCCGGTCGACAGCCAACCATCCCTGCTGGATCTATTGCAGGCTTCTGCGCAAGCCCCTCTGGCTCTCCAAAAGATTGTCTCCCAGTCCTTATAGTTCCCCTACAGCGCTTCGAACCCTGCAGACCAACAGCGACCGGACAGATTCAATGCCGCCCCACCAGATCCGCTCCTCCATGATCTGCTCCACCGCTCCCATCCCTCGGGCAGCCCCTTCATCCTTCGGACATATCCCATCCTCGAGTCCCACCGGAGCTCTGAAGGTAATCTGTGCAGGGCAAGATTTAGCTACAAAGAGAAGGCCAAATGGCAGGCAGTCGAAGCCCATTCAAGCTCTCGTTTCCCAAATCAGAAGGCCGGTCGTTTCACCAGCTTCAATGCAACGTTTGAACCGGAGCACGCGTGCTATAGTAAGGGAGTGGCAGCCCATTCTCATTTAGAGCATTCAACGCCTACAAGCTTGAGCCCTCCGAGGAAGGAAAGCAGCAACATTGAAGTCACTAATGCAGGTTGGGAGATGGTTAAGCCTCCCTTCTGGTGGAGGAAAGACATGCGCAATGCTCGCTCTGCCCAGGCCTCGCAAAGATCCATCTCCAAAGAGGACAAGAAGAGAGGAAAAAAAGATTTTTGAAGCACGTTCAGGGTAAGTGCTGTAATTGTTTCGCCACCAACCATAGAGCTGCAGCCTGTACTAAGCCCACTAAATGCTGGAGATGTCACAAGGATGGGCACCAAGCCTCTCGTTGACCCTCCTATAAAGAGAGCAGTTTGAAGATTGTTGAACAGCATAGCAAAACTTCATCTCCAAACTCTGAACCATAGTACAAATCCTACCTCCAAGTTGTTAAGGGTGGTCACTAGGCCATGGCCACATACCCCGGCGACCCACGCGCACAGCCAGGGCGTGTGGACTGTGTGATGTCGGCAAATGGAGAGATTAAGCATGAGAGGGACAGCCTGGTTGGTAAATCGGTGGTGTGCTCTCATGATGGCAACAACCATGCCTCAGAGCCCAGGCATGTCACTGAAGCACTATCCGAGCAACTAGGGATTAGAGGAAACAAGATGAAGGTTTTGAAGCATCACCCGGAGCAGTACCTCATCATCTTTGAGGAGCAGCAAGATCAGAGAAGGGTGCTGCACCAAAGTCGCCTCCATCACCTTGGCTGGGTTTTCTGCTTTGCTGAGTGGAATGAACAACGCTACAGCTTTGTGGCACGCTGGGACTTCCATGTTTGGCTACGGCTGGAGGGTGTCCCGGTGCACGCCTGGAACAAGGACGTTGGTGCCCAAATCATAGGAAGCCATTGTGCCATCCATGTGTTGGACGAGAAGACCTTGCCCCGCAACCGAACTCGCACTTTTGATCTGTGGGCATGGAGTGAAGATCCTAGCAAGATCCCCCGCGAGGTGAGACTAACCATCACTGATCCTGACAGGGAGATGGTGCGGCACGACTCAGGCCTTCTAGAGGAGCCAAGGGGCATCAAGCACAACCTTTCATACAGAGTGCTTATCCACTTGGAGGTGGTGGATGATCTCTCTTTCTTCCTTGGTGGGGGAGCTGAACCTGGCCGGATGCGTCGCTGCATGTTTGAGTGGCACTATGGTGTTCCTGACCATCTAGGAGCTCGTAGGGAGCGTAGTCGTGCTATCACGCGTGACCCCCTGCACCGGCGTCATGACGACCATGAAGACCATGATGACGACTGCAATGGTCACGTGCACCATCGCCATCGCTGCCGCTCGAGGTGGGAGCGGGGGGCCCTCTACCATGGTGAGGAGCAAGACTACGTCTCCTCTAGTAGGCACCGCTGGAATTACACTCCCAGCCCTTTTTGGCACCGCCCCTTCGAGCCCCATGCCTGGGGACATGGTGCGCACGCGTTGAGCACTAAGCTCATATGGTGCCCCAAGAGGAAGCCCTCCGGCAAGCGTGTCTCCTTTGCCAGCCCTTTGGTTGTGGTCCTAGGAGTGAACCCCATTGTGCAGCTGTTGCCCAACATTGATCTAGCTTCTGGTATTCTCCCTCTTGCTGTTTCTACCTTTCATCCATGTAATGACCCAATGCTTGATGAAGTGCTATATGGTGTTGCTGTTTCAGAAGCGCAAGCGTTGCGTGCATCCAAGATTATGCAGTTGATCCGTTCAGCGGAGGACAGGGAGTACATGCTAGCTGCTCTTCTAGGCTGACTAGTGAAGCTACCATGGAGCACAACATCCTGGTGGAAACTGTGTAGGTGATAGGGCCTGCCCCTTCGGTGGCGTCCCCGTAGGAGGAAATCAGGCCTAATTCAGAGGTACACGGCATTGATGATTTCCTGATTTCCATATCTAAACCTATCCCAGTACCATTGCTTACAGAGCAACCACCAGGTGACAATTCTAGAAATGCTGAACACATCAATGATTTTCCTAACCACACTCCAAACAGCCAGAGCCACATGCATCATAACATAGACAATACTAACCACAGCTCTCCCATGCAAAAGCAGCGTAGAAGCTCCAGGCAAGCTAAAAAGCTGAAAGCAGAATCGACAAAGGGCCTATTCAAATTGCAAAAGACCTTTTAGTTAAAAACTGAATGCTCTCTCCCCCCAAAAAGATATTAACAGAGCTTGATGTTGTGGAACAGCTTGCGCAACATTTTGAACAGCCCCTATCCGAGAGGAAAGTAGAGGCGATCATCACTCTGGTGAACCATGGCAAGCAAAGCAAGGGTAAGATGAAGAAGAAACTCCATGCTGGAGGATATGTGGCTCTAGCACCGCTTGAGATGGAGGTGGCTTAGGTCTTGAGTCCACTCTACTAGCGTCTTTGGGTTTCATCATGTTTAATCAATGTGTTGCAGTGGTCTTTTTTATAGTTTCTGATTGCCGGATGTATTCTAGGCACTCCAGTTTGTGGCTTAGCTACTGTTGGTTGTATGGTCTACATTTAGTGCATGGACTTGGGTTTGGCCTGCTTTGTTTGGGGCTTGTTCACCCAGCACGCCGCCCTCTCCTAGGATTGTTACCTCATATTTCTCCAAAGTTCTTAGCGATTGCTCTTTTATCAAATGTCAGCTTTAGACTGTAAGATTCTTTGCTAGAATGTTAGGGGTCTTAATGCAGCGACAAAACGGGCAAGTGTACGCAATCTAATTATTTCCTCAAGAGCCTTGATTGTTTGCCTCCAGGAGACCAAAATCTCAGTCTGGAATGACATCCTCCTAAAGGAAACTCTAGGCCCAAACCTAGCAAATCAGTTGGTGTTTATTCCAGCAACAGGGGCATCCGAGGGAATTATTGTCGCTGCTTCCGATCGTCTTTTCGCCTTACAAAGTCTCTCGTCTACGCCACACACTGTTTCTGCTAACATTGTCTTTAGAGCGGATGGCACTTGCTGGACAATTTCTTCGGTTTATGGCCCACAAACAGAGCAAGACAAAATAAACTTCCTCGCCAAGCTCTCCTCGCTTAAAACTACAGTAAAACCGGCTTGGCTGTTACTTGGTGATTTTAATCTAATTTGCTCAGCGCAAGACAAAAACAACAATAGAATTAGCATGAACATGATCCAGCAGTTCAATAGAACTTTAGACGACCTGCAAGTTATGGAGATCGCTCTCAACGGCAAACGATTCACTTGGAGCAATGGGCAAGATTCACCAACATTGTCCAGAATAGATCATTTCTTTTCTACAACGGAGTGGCTTGATCTCTTCCCAAATTCGGACCTTCAAGCGATAGCGTCCATGGGCTCAGACCATTCTCCATTATTCCTACAGGGTAATGTTAATTATAACTTCTATAAAGGTTTTTGCTTTGAAGCATTCTAGTCTACTCTTCCTGGTTTCTTAGAGATGGTGCAAGCATCTTGGAGCCAGTTGGTAGATACGAGAGACGCAATCCTAAGGCTACATATTAAGATGCGATGTTTGGCCACATCAATAAAATTTGGAAAGCGCAACAAGTTGGTAACATTGAGCTACAATTAGCCATTGTTCAGGTCGTCCTTCTCTGCTTAGAAAAAGCGCAAGAGCGGAGACAGCTCTCTGAGATTGAACTTCACCTGCTCCGCTCCTTGAAGGCTAAATCTTTGGGGCTAGTTGCCATGCAGAAATCAAGAGCGAAACAACATTCGAGACTGAAATGGATCAAACAAGGTGATGAAAATACTAAATTCTTCCATCTGCATGCTAATATTCGACATAATCAGCATTTCATAAAAGAGCAACAATCAGAAATAGGCATTGTCATGACACAACAGGACAAGGAGGAAGCAATATTTAACTTCTATAATTCCATCTTAGGGGTTCCCCCAGCCAGAAATTCCTCCTTGGATTGGACAGTTTTAGGATATGAGCAAACCGACCTTTCAGACCTCGAAGCTCCTTTTCATAAAACGAAATTAAGAGGATTATTCATCTCATGCCTTCGCAACACGCTCCAGGCCCAGACGGTTTCATTGGGCTGTTCTATAAGAAATGCTGGGACATTGTAAGAAGCGATCTGTCTGAGGCGCTTTGTGGGTTTTACAATTTATGCACTAACAAGCTGCACCTAGTGAACGAGGCCAATATTGTGCTCCTCCCCAAAAAAGAGAATGCTTTGCACCTTACGGACTTTCGACTGATCAGCTTGATCAATAGCCTAGCAAAAATAATCACAAAGGTATTGGCTGAGAGATTGGCTCCAAAACTGGGACAACTAGTATCTCGCTCACAAAATGCTTTTATCAAGGGAAGGTGCATTCATGACAATTTTTTATATGTCCAAAGAGTAATCCAGAAGCTGCACAAATCCAAGAAGCCATCTCTCTTCATCAAGTTGGACATATCAAAAGCTTTTGACTCTGTTAGCTGGGCATATCTTTTGGAGGTACTGGAAGCTTTTGGTTTCGATAGAAAATGGAGAAATTGGATTTCAGCTATCCTTGCTTCCTCTTCGTCGCATATCTTCATGAATGGCAGACTAGGAAGAAAAATTGTTCATAAGCGTGGCCTTCGTCAAGGAGATCCTCTATCTCCAATGTTGTTCATCTTGGCTATCGATCCACTATAGAGAATTATAGAGCGTGCTATTCATTTGAGCGTCCTCTCTCATGTCCTTCCTAAGCCGGCTACTATGCACTGCTCACTCTATGCTGACGACGCTGGACTATTTGCAAAGCCGTCGGCTACTGACCTGTATGCTTTAAGGCGCATCCTCTAGACCTTTAGTGATTGTTCTGGCCTCAAGTTTAATATGAGTAAAACAGAGTTGTACCCTATTCGGTGTCATCCTGGTGAAGTTGAGGCTCTGCTTCACTGCTTCCCCAAAAAGATTGTCTCTTTCCCTGGAAAATATCTTGGTCTGCCCCTTCACACTAGAAAACTTAGAAGAATTGAGATGCAGCCTCTGGTTGACAAAATTCGTGCAAGGCTTCCAAGATGGAAAGGAAAATTGCTCTCCAAAGCAGGTAGATTGACTCTTGTTAACACAGTTCTGTCCTCTCGACCAATCTACCACCTAACGGTATTTCTCGCCCAGAGATGGTTACTGAAGCAAATTGACAAAATTAAACGAGGGTTTCTTTGGAAAGGCGAGGAACCAGAAGTAATGAGTGGTGGCATTTGCCTTGTGAACTGGCCAACAGTTTCACACCCTACAAATCTTGGTGGTCTTGGAGTGGTAGACCTAGAATATTTTGCTCGAGCTCTTCGAATCCATTGGATGTGGTTCCAATGGAGAGACCGGGACAGGGCCTGGACGGGGCTTGACACCCCGTGTACCAAAGAAGATAGAGACTTTTTTCATGCTTCAACTTCGGTGATAGTTGGCAATGGGACCCTTGCTTCTTTCTGGTTCTCCAATTGGATTAATGGCACGGTGGCGCGTCTCATTGCCCTCAATCTCTTCATTAAGGCAAAGCACAAAAACATTAAGGTACAAAAGGCCCTGCTACACAATACATGGATTTCTCTTATTTCTTCAGTTTCTAGGTAAACTGAAATAATTGAATTTGTGAGACTTTGGGAAGCCATCCATGAAGTCCATATAAATATTGAGGAAGTAGACAAAATCAGATGGCGCTGGACATCAGATGGCGAATACTCTACCAAGAGTGCTTACCTGGCTCAGTTCCACGGGAGTTTTGCCAAGCTCAAACTTTCTCCAGTTTGGAAGGCGAAGACGGAGCCTAAATGTCGGTTCTTTGCATGGACCCTCCTCCATAAAAAAATTCTAATGGCCAATAATCTTTAGAAGCGAGGTTGGAATAATGATCCTATCTGCAAGCTTTGTAAGCGTGAACCGGAGACGGTGGGCCATCTAGCAAAAGATTGCATATTCACAAAATCGTGTTGGAGTTGGCTCAGCTCGTGGTACAACCTCTCCTCTCTGCCAAAGTTGGACCAGTGCTCATCGGTCTATGGATGGTGGAGGAAGTGCAGACTAAAAGTAGAGAAAACTGCTCGCAAGGAATTCAATGGTCTCTGTATTTACTTTTGGTGGGAGATTTGGAAAGAAAAAAATCAAAGAATCTTTCATGGTCTTGAGAGGAGCGAGCGAGAAGTGGCCAATTTCGTCAAAGAAGATTTCAACCCGCAAAGAGCTTCTAATTAGTTTTAGCATTTTGTTTGCGTGGCGTGCTGGGTTTCTAGTGGGCTGTTTTGGTAGTGCTTCTTTTCTTTTCTTTTCTTTGCCCCTCCCCCTCTCCCCTAGTGTTGTCTTTCCTTTCCAGTGTTTGTAAGTGTCTCTTTCTAATAAATTTTTGGCCATGGCAAAGCTCTTGTCGTGTCCTTTTTAAAAAAAACTCTAGGGGGTGATTCGTTGCTCCTTCCCAACTCAGCTAGGATGGCATCTAGGGCTAGGCCAAATGCGGCCATGCTGCACTCATTATACTCTTATTGTTTGGTTACTCTTTCTCTAGTGGTACAAGTAGCATTCGACTGCTAATTGGTTGGTTGGATTATACAAAATAAGAAAAAAATAAAATATTTTATATAGTAAGTGGTATCTAGTTTTGTTCATAAAAATATCAAGATCACGAAAATGAAATTGGTACATTAATTAGATGTATTAATCAAGAGATATATCAAAAAATCGAATAAAAACGATGTCTGGTTTTTCATGATTGCATCCATCCAGCCTGGCTCCAGTTGAGATCTCCAAATCGAGCTTCCCAACTTAGCCGCCAGAGTGCGTCGCGTGTAGGAGCGACCATCTGGAGTAGGGTGGGTGACTCGAACGGCCAGAGTTGCTCGTCGGAGCAAGGATTTCACCGCCAAGCCGTAGATCATGTGGGTGGGGTACTTCGACGTCCTAACTCTAGGTAATATGGCCCTAGATATATTCGCCTTGGTCTTCCCATCGTGTAGCGTGATTTTTGTTGAGAGTGGAGGCTTATGACCGGGCTCCGGTTGTGGGGCCATTTGCTATTTTGTCGCTCTTAGTTATGGGATTATCTATTTTACCATCAGGCCCATAAATCATAGATATAAATGGTCCCACAAGTCATAGACATAGGGTGACATAATAGCAGAGAGCCCACACTGAGAGTGATAAAATAGCAATTTTTTCCGCCTATGGCGCCGTCGCGGGCGTGTGGGCACCGCCGTCCGGTGGCATTTGGAGGAGGAAGGAGGAATGTGAGTCATTGATCCATGATCAAACTGACCTCAATAGATCGTTAGATACCGTTTCTGCATATTAAATTGTCGTCACGAATTGGTGATCCAAGGGTTCGGATTAGATGGTGACATGGCGGATCCGTGAACACTGATCTGAAATCTAAAGGTGGGGAGTGCATATCGGTTCGTTTTCAATATATTTAGGTAGTGTTTGGATGGAGGGACGAGGAAGGATGAAGATAGATATGATCATTCTAATTTAAGCCGTGTTTGGTTTGGAGGTCCAGAGTCAGGGTCAAAGAATATTCTTAAAAAAATGGTGGATGAGGCCATCCCTCAAAAAATAAGGGACGAGGTCAGTCCAGAGTTGATCCCGTCCCATCCTCGTTGACACCGAACCAAACACTACCTTAATCCAGGCCACGGAGGCTAGATCGGATGGCTCCAGTGAAAGGATACCCATTCGGCCAGGGAATTTTGCATATGAGACCTCAGGTTTCTAGGAAATAAATCGACATTCTCACGCTATTAAAATATCCTTACCATTAACTCCTGGCGTTTACAGATTATACCCTAAAATCTCTGTAAATGTAACCCACCGTCATCTTTACAAAAAAAAGATATATAAATCAGGAATTTATAGAAAAACACTTGATAATCATTTATATTATGAAAGTTAATATAAAAATGTATAAAGAACTTAGAAAATTCATAACTAATTCGTTTTAACTCCGAATTTAGTGGTTGTTGAACCTACGGTTTCATCTCAACGCGTAGAATATTATTACATTGTTTGTTTCCATATTTAGTGTAATATTATTTTTTATCTATTCTTTGTCTATATGTATTTATTGTTGCGAATAGAAGTGATGTTACGAGGAACCTAAAGCTCCAATTAGAGAAGTATACGGAATTCACCAAAAATGCAAGTTGTGTTCTTATCATATTCTTTGACCTAATAATATTAATTTTTATATTCTCACCGTGATTGCACTGTTAGGTTAAATTGATGGGACCTAATAGGTTTCCCAGTTTGTTTACCCTACACCTTGAATACAAATGAATTATTGGGTAGTCTTGCTATTGCTCTACCTGGTTTCAAGATTAATGTTATATATGAATTATAATCATGCCTTATTACTATTGTTGGCTTTATTATTATGCATGATAAAATCATTTTGTTAATTGAAACATGGAGCGATCACCCAAGACAACTGTGCTACCACCGAGTGGAATGGGACACCCTTAACCAATTAATTAGGAAAACTAGTGTGAGATGATCATTTCCTTTTTAGGGCCAAGCGGGGAGTGAATCGCGCAAGCATGGTGCTGGATGTAATTACTACGATGGAGTTACAAACCGTGGAAAAAGGCATATGCTTCCTTTTGCTTGAAACTGTAGCAAGTTTTTTCATACTATGGATCTTTGTAAAGGTCTCATAGTGGATCCCTACCCATTCATCATGGAAGTGTCTAAGGTCTGACTAACCCTGGCTACATGGAAAACACGACTTGTGGGTAAATGTGTGCAACCTCTGCAGAGTGTAAAACAGTTATATCAGACATGCTCACGGTCATGGGTGGCTCGGGCCTCTCGTATGATTAAATGTTGGAACTAAACTTAACTCGACATGCATTGCATGGTGAAATTTACAATTATGATCTATCACTTCAATGGGTTGGTATTTACTTATACATAGTAATTGCTAACAACATTTTGACCAACAAAGTTAAAAGCAATGCTTAGCCTCAACCACATTCCTTGGTAAGCCTTGCATTACACTTCTTGAGCCCCAACCATAAGTGAGGTCATACACACTTTTCTCCATGCTTTCTTAGCGATGACTATATAGGAGCTTACCTTTGCTATAATCACACTAGGTCAAGAGCATGTACGACTAAGAGGAGGATCATGAAGATGAGTTTGGAGAGATCTAGACCGTCGTCTCCCAGTCAACTGTGGTTGTGGAGAATCATTGTCATTATATGGTGTATTTTATTTAGTTATTTTATACAGAAATCCCATTATGTAATAAAGATTATGTAATAAAGATTGTGACGTTAATTTCTATACACTAAGTCATCATACGTGTGAGACTTGATTTTGGACACATGTAACAATAGTTATCTGCTCCTAGGACTATATAAGGGGAAAAATGGCAACCCATAGAAACCCAAGCAGACTTAGCGAGGTAGCTAGCATTCAGCAAGCCAATCGACATTTCTTCATCTGACTTAGGGCCCCTTTGGTAGGGCTTATTTTTCAGCTTCGGCTCTGGCTCATGCAAAAGTTGTGCCAAACACCTCTTTTTCAAATGGCTTCACCAGTGAAGTGCTTTTCCAAAATGAACTAGAGGGCATGAGCCAAAAAAATTGGCTCACCCGGCTTCAGCTCACGTCATTTTTGCACAATAGCCCTCCCACCAGTCCAAATTATTATTTTTTGGTCCTGCCCTCAATCCCTAGCCACGTACAAGAGAGATCGACCAGTACAGGGTCTTTCTGAAAAACAACCTATAAGCCGTTTTGCCAAATGATTTTTCAGAATGGCTTTGGCTCATCTAAAGAAGTTGCTTCACCTCGTGAGTCAGAGCCAAAGCTGTTTTTGGAGAAGCCAGAGCCCTGCCAAAGGGGCCCTTAGTTTCCAGACACACAAGCGTGAGAGGCTCTGCCTTGTAACACCTCCTCAATCTCTACTACTTATTAAGTTAGCAATAGTAGCCTGCCTTTTTGTGTTCTGCCATTCTGCGATCTCAGTCGTCCATTCTACCGTTCTATAATCTCAGCCGTCCAATCCCGCACACCAGTATTCTGTGCGCAGGAAAAAAATTAAACCGTGGCTGCCTAGGGATCGAACCTTGGATCTATTGAGCAGAATGCTTAGCCTTCCACCCTCTAGCCAACATGACTCATGTTAAATTGTGTACAACTTCAACTAAAACGTCTTTTGTGTTTAACCCACCGTCCACTCTGTATGCTCACTGAGTCTAGAAAAACATTTATAGCTTGGCCCCTGATCTTTCTGGAATTTGGGACGCAGTCCAGGAAATAAAGAAAATAGGGAAAAGGAGTTTAGAAATTGATTTTTAGTTTAAAAATAATTGCAGAAACCCATTTAATTCATGGAAATTTCATATTAAATCCAAATGAGTTCATTCCAATTTCTATAATTCTATAATATTATTTTTATCACATAATACATCTGTTTTGTCATGAAAACAACAATAAAATTGATTTCCTAATTAATCCTATATCAAATACATAGAAACTTTGGAAATTCGTAACTTCCCCATTTTAATTCCAAATTGAATCGTTCCAGTTGTGTTAGTCTCGTATGAATATTTACTACGCAGTAACAACATTGATTATACCATGTTTCATACTTTTATAATTAGATATTTATTTATCCTATGTTAATTGGGTTAATCTATGTCTATTGGATTAATTTATTTAATATATTAATATAGTATTCTAACTTTGTGGTTATACGATGTTTGACCATTAGTCTTGCAAACACACACTTACCTTTTTGTTTAAGCAAAAGCGTATGGTGGTACGTGTCCAATGACTAACGATGTACGAGAGAATTTCTTCCGGTATGTGTGAAACGTGCTCTCCAATAATGAGACCATACAAATCGTGATATATATCAAAGTCTGCATGATACTGATGGTTGCAATGTAGTGGTGAAACAGATAGATTATAAATAACAAAATTTATGTATGGCCAGAATCACAATCTCTACTACTTATTAAGTTAGCAATAGTAGCCTGCCTTTTTGTGTTCTGCCATTCTGCGATCTCAGTCGTCCATTCTACCGTTTTATAATCTCAGCCGTCCAATCCCGCACACCAGTATTCTGTGCGCAGGAAAAAAAATTAAACCGTGGCTGCCTAGGGATCGAACCTTGGATCTATTGAGCAGAATGCTTAGCCTTCCACCCTCTAGCCAACATGACTCATGTTAAATTGTGTACAACTTCAACTAAAACGTCTTTTGTGTTTAACCAACCGTCCACTTTGTATGCTCACTGAGTCTAGAAAAACATTTATAGCTTGGCCCCTGATCTTTCTGGAATTTGGGACGCAGTCCAGGAAATAAAGAAAATAGGGAAAAGGAGTTTAGAAATTGATTTTTAGTTTAAAAATAATTGCAGAAACCCATTTAATTCATGGAAATTTCATATTAAATCCAAATGAGTTCATTCCAATTTCTATAATTCTATAATATTATTTTTATCACATAATACATCTGTTTTGTCATGAAAACAACAATAAAATTGATTTCCTAATTAATCCTATATCAAATACATAGAAACTTTGGAAATTTGTAACTTCCCCATTTTAATTCCAAATTGAATCGTTCCAGTTGTGTTAGTCTCGTATGAATATTTACTACGCAGTAACAACATTGATTATACCATGTTTCATACTTTTATAATTAGATATTTATTTATCCTATGTTAATTGGGTTAATCTATGTCTATTGGATTAATTTATTTAATATATTAATATAGTATTCTAACTTTGTGGTTATACGATGTTTGACCATTGGTCTTGCAAACACACACTTACCTTTTTGTTTAAGCAAAAGCGTATGGTGGTACGTGTCCAATGACTAATGATGTACAAGAGAATTTCTTCCGGTATATGTGAAACGTGCTCTCCAATAATGAGACCATACAAATCGTGATATATATCAAAGTCTGCATGATACTGATGGTTGTGTGCGGGATTGGGGAAAACAATATCGACCGTAGGATCGTAAATGAACGACTGGGATTGAAACCAGATGCCGATGCGCTTGAGTCAGGGTGGGCCGTCGATCGGTCGACGTATGGTCGGGATCGAACCGTGTGCCTGTTCTCATCGCGGCGCCCGCGCGGGTGATCTAAGCCCTCCGATCGGTATCCGGTGGTTAGGATTAGAGCGCTCTTCAATAACATCCAAACCGTTGGATGGGGATCCAACGGTCTTTATTGCGTACCGCTTCGGGATCGCGACGATCTAATCCGGACCCTAGAATCGTGATCGGGCGGTCAGGATTGCTCCATACCCTTTCGGGTTGCACGTTTTGCAAAAGAGCCCTCGGGGAAATTGGAAATCAACCCGCAGTCTATTGTATAGTAATCTGTGTCTCAGGATCTTTTTGCGCCTGGGCCCCTGCTGTTCGCAGATTTTGACGCCTAGTCCAGACAGTGAGAAAACTTATAAAATAATTTAGAAAATAGATTTTTATGTGTAAAAATAATCCTAGAACTTGTTTAATCCATAGAAAATCCATTCTTAGTCCAAATTGATCCATTCCACTTTCTAAATTTTTGTAATAATATTGTCTACCCATTAGTGCCTCTGTTCTGATATGACAAACACATTAAAATTATTCTTTCACTTAATCTTATATCAAATACATAAAACCTTAGGAAATTCATAACTCCTTCGTTTTAACTCCGATTTGATCCGTTCAAGTTGCGTTAGTCTCGTAGCATCGTGTAGATCATTATTATGCAGTATATTCTTATGTTTGGTGTGATGTTAATTTTGTATATACCATGTTTGCTTGTATTGCTACGTCTAGCGCGAGGACACGTGTCATCTGAAAAGCAAGTTGGTACCTGGATTCTCAAGTGCCAGGCAAGTTGTGCCCTTGATCACTTCTTTTACCCATTCATGTTCTTATTATTCATAATGATCTGCATAGGATAATTTTGCTGGGACCCAATAGGATACCCTAGATTTGACTATCTTTATACCTTGCTTCACCACTGGTTTTACTACTAAAGTTTTGGGTAGTACATGCTATTGCTTTATGTGGATTTGGGTATAGAGATATTCATCACTCATTGTTATACTCTTTATTGTTATCTGTTTTATTATTCCTTGTTCATGTTAAGATCATTATGTTAATGGGAACATGGAGAACCACCCGGGAAAACAGTGCTACCACAAGGGTGGAATGGGACGCCCTTGGCTGATTAACTAGGAAAGCTAGGGGAGGGCTACCTTACCCGAAAGGGGCAAGGGCAGTAGGGGAGAGGTCAGTGCGGGGAGGTCCCTGGTTGATTTTGCTGCGATGGCTATCAGCCAGGAACCCTTTACTGGATCTTCCCATAAACTGTAGCGGGTAGTCTGAAGCTAGTGGAACTTTGTAAAGGCCTCGTAGTGTTACCCTGCCTCGCCTCCTCGGTAGAGGTGTATGGGATTGGCCATCTCTTGGCAGATGGGTAACATGACTTGTGGGTAAAGATGCGCAACCTCTGCAGAGTGTAAAACTAGTATACTAGCCGTGCTCACGGTCAAGAGCGGCTCGGACACTCACATGATTAAATTATGGAACTTAAACTTAACCTGTCATTTCATTGCATTTGGGATTATTTTGTTATTACTTTTACTTATTATTATAATGGTTTGGTATTTACTTACACTTAGTAACTGCTAATAAAATTTTGACCAACTTATAAAAGCAATGCTCAGCTTTAACCTCTATTGTTGATCAGCCTTACACTTCATGAACTCCCACCTTTGTGAGTTCATGTCACATTATTCCCCACAACTTGTTGAGCGATGAACATATGTGAGCTCACTCTTGCTGTCTCACACCCCCCCCACAGGAGAAGATCAGGTGGTTTCAAGTGGAGTCAAGTATCGAGGAGTTTGATCAGATCTAGGTGGCGTTTCTCAGTCGACATTGGCGCCGACGATCCTTAGTTCGTTTTATCTTTATTACTCTATTTTGTAATAAGTCTTCCGCTATGTAATAAATACTCTGATGTTTTATGACATTTATCTCTATACATTCTGTTATTATATATGTTGTCTTCTTGGCGCATGTATGAGATGCACCCGGCTTTGTTCTTTAAAACCGGGTGTTACATGAAACAGATAGATTATAAATAACAAAATTTATGTATGGCCAGAATCACAAATTGATTATGAAACATTTTCTCATAACGGTATAACACATATTTTGTATATAAGTTATCGTAGTATACTGGTATTATATATTCCTGTTGCAACGCATGGGCATTCAGCTATCATGTATAAAAGTCTGCACGGTACTGTTGGTTGCAATGTAGTGATGAAATAGTTAGATTGAAATAACAAAATTTATGTATGGCTAGGATCATAAATTAATTACGAAACATTTTCACATAACAGTATAACACACATTTATTCATAAGTTATCATAATATTAAATATTTCTGTTGCAACGCACGGGCACCCACCTATATGTGTTTATGTCTACATCTATGACAGGAAACACATCTACTACATCTCTCTCCAAGCTCACTTGCTACCATTGCACAATGCGTAGTAGTAGATAAGTATCACCGATATTCTTGAATTATATTTTTGGATGGAGGTAATATTATTTAAAGAAGAGCTTTGCATGCTATTTCTTTTGTTTGAATAATGTATTATACTTAAATTCCCTTTTTTGCATGTGTGAAATTTTTTCTTCGTAATATTTTTTTCCATGGATCAGACTTGTGAGTCATTTTCATAAACCAACGCCAAGCTTGAATCCATGTTTCCTACTTCAAACCCCGAACAAACTCCATGAGCAGGAGGCATTCGCGTTGTCGTCGCTCATCGATGACGAGAAGAAGCTTGGCGACTGTCAGTTCGACCTCTAAAAGCAGTCTTACGTGGTCGCATGCGCCGCTGTGTACGACAAGCTCCCACGAAGCCGCCGCTTGGACGCGATCCAGAGCAGCTGCACCGCGCTGTCCATCGTTAAGCAGGGGGGCCTCATGGTTGTCGCCAACGTCGACGACTCTCGGGTTGTTCTGGACACCGCATCCGACGACGACGCCATCACGCTGTCCAGCTCATCGTCCACCTGAAGCCCAACCTGCCACGTAAGTCGCTACTGACCGGACATGAATTCTTGTGCGCTGGGACGATGGACGTTGTTGACGTTGTGTGAGTGTCCTCGAACATGATGTATGTAGTGGAATAGCGCATTCGGTGGTGCAACGGCCAGGGGTACTACCTCGCTGATGAGCCCGGGGTGCACTTCGTTTGGCAGCCCAACTAAGAGTCATCGGTACTCGTCATGTCGCGTGCGTTCGACGACTACTATATCGAGGATTGTGGCATCATCTTGGCGCCGGAGGTGACATAGAGGAAGATCGACAACAGTGACCAGTTCGTCATCCTCGCCACCGTCAGGGTAGCTTTTGTGCCGGCCTGCCTTTAATTCTCTTCGCAAACACATACGCACTTACCTTTTTGTTTAAGCAAGAGCATATGGTGGTGCGTGTCTGATGACTAACGATGTACGAGGGAATTTTTCCGGCATGTGTGGAACGTGCTCGTGCTCTCCAATGATGAGACCATACAAATCGTGGCATATATCGAAGTCTGCATGATACTGATGGTTGCAATGTAGTGGTAAAATAACTAGATTAAAATAACAAAATTTATGTATGGCTAGAATCACAAATTGATTATGAAACATTTTCTCATAACAATATAACACAGATTTTGTATATAAGTTATCGTAGTATACTGGTATTATATATTCCCGTTGCAACGCACGGACATCCAGCTAGTCATCAAAAATATAGTGGACGTAGGAGACTTTTTCAAAATAGTCTAAAACTTCTCTCGAACTTATTAGAGCAAAACCATCAAGACAGTAGCTCGCGTAATTCTCCTCCAGACCTACAAATTTACTTATCGTGAATTCAAAACTAGGACACACATGATGCTAGCAAACAGACGTCACAACATTTTCTCCGCACATGTGTAATTCTCCGACAACATGATTTCGTATCATTTTCGGCGGCCACAGTAATTTCCAGTGGCCTCACCCTATCCATATTTTTAGCGACAATTATCTATTTTCGATGGCTCCTGGCTGCCGAAAATGGGTTACAATGTTGTAGTGGATGTTGATAGCAACGAACATGAGAAGTACGAGCGAACGTGTGGGTATTACTTGTACAGGAGAACTTATGGTTATTTTTATTGTATTGTCACGCTCCTTTTACAATGTGTTCCGCGTGTCTAGTACCGATCTACGATCTCTTATTGGAATGTTATTTTAATTACATGTGATAGAAATGCTAACGTATGGCATAACCGTTTTTTTTTCTACTGCTAGTACTAGACCTATGTATGTGACAGAACGAAGACACTCTGTAGATCCCCGGCAATGTCCAGCACCGAAGTCATGACTCATGAGCCAAACTCTGAGCAGTCAAGATCTGAAATTGATTTTGCACTAATGCACCATCTTCAACAGTCTGCTGATTGGTCCATCCATGCATCCTCTGTCGCCTGCAAGAACAGGTGAAATAGCCATCATCGCTGCGGTCCTTGCATTGGTTCTAATTGCTGCCGTAACTCTTTATGTATCTGCGTAATGGGTTTTAATTTCTGCTCTGTTGCACATAGAGAGAGCATTTAACTTCTGGGAGAAACTGACTTGACAATGGTGACCACCGCTGGGTCTGCCTGGCCACCTTTTAATGCGCTTCAGTTGCACAGTTTTGCTTGTTGCGTACTACTGTTAGGTGTTATGTTACTGTTTGTCATTGATCAGAAGTTCAGAACACAATCATGCATCCATGCGCCTTCTGCCTACTAGCGATAGGGTTTTCACTTTTCACTGCCCCCCGTCTACATGCACTGGGCGGCTCAGCTGCTGACCTGCTTGACTGCATCCCTAGCCTGCAGCCTTTGTGTCTTGTATATATAAAAAAAAAGCATCACTGGTGAGCCAGGCAGGCCCGTCCCCTGGAGCTGCGAGGTCTCCCACGCAGGACGAATGAGATCCAGGGGAGATCTTTGGCTTGACAACCGGTCAATTTGATTGAATGACAGCAGCTCTAGGAACTGCAATATTTATGGTGCAATTTTATGGCCATAAGCTACCCATTTATGGTCATTCTATGATGTGTCACGCTGGCTTGTCCTGCAGAGTTCAGGTAAATTCAGTGGTCCAGAGCAAACGAGCCTTCAAGAAAAACTGAGGATCATCAGAACTCTTTCTGACCAAAAAAAAAAACAATATACAGTTCAAATTCCTGAAGCTGCACTTTAGGTCCTCGTTGGATCTCCTAGGAACTGTAAAGAATGAGGTAGAGAAATAAGAACTAGATCCAAACGCTCGGGTTTTATTTAGATCGAGATTTTTGTCCTAATTTCTATTCAAATCTTACTATCGGCAGATAGTTCCTATGCAAAAACAACAACCGGTGGTTGTTCACATCGGATTAAAGCTGATTGTTTAGACTGCTATAGCTGTAATCTATAAAGATAAAAATATTGTAGAAGCAGTATAAACTGATACGGATTAAAGTCAAACAAACAATCTTGCTAGGAGAATGGATTCAGTAAAAAAGAAACTCTTGCTAGCTGTCAACCTGCCCTGCCATCGCTTGAGAAACAAGGAGATACACAACACACAAGGTTAGCGTTTCGGAAGCAGATCAAAATGGAAACTCGCAAGTAACAACAGCCATTTTATTCATCCAAGAGCTAACTTGTGCAAGCTATAAATCCTTTTTAAGAAAAAAGAAGTAAAAGATAGGAGTATTTTTTTTCTTCTAACATTATACTGAAAAAAAATCCTGGTCTCTAGGATGACAAGTATTTTCGAAAAGAGTGACTACACATTTACCAAATTTCTCCGAATGCATCGTGTTCCATTCCATTCCATCCCAGTCCAAGCAACGCATGCTGTGTGGTGTGTACCTGCCTTATTGATTTCTACTGACAAGAGAAAGGCTACTACTCCTACTACCCATCCTCTCTGAAAGAGAACTGGTGTGGCAACTGGCAAGTAAAGTTTCTTTCTTTCAAGGAAGATGCAAAGAGATATGCAGCCATTAAACTCCGGAACCGCTCGCATCCACATCCACGCATAGTCGGGTTGCTGCAGCAGTAACACGCAGCACAGGCACAGCCTTGCATGCTTCATCAATGCCCTGCGTTGTTCTGAGCTGAGGCGCCCTGTTGTGCAAATGGTAATGCTGTTTTTTCCTTTGCTTTTCGCCGCTTCTGTTGTGATGTTGTCGCAACTGTTTCGGCATGGAAGGATTGAATCCATTTTGTCCACTCACCACTAACTTCTGAGCTGAAAAATAGCAATGGCTGGAGTCTTTGCAAGCACGCATGCGTGACAGCCATGAGACTGTGTTCAGGCACAAATGCTACATTTTGTAGAGAGATGCAGAGGGGAAGCATTTAAGAACAAAACTATACCTCCCCGGTGTGAACTTTGAAGCAGTTGTCCAATTGTGACAAGGGCACACATTGAGGGATTTTTTTTTTATTTCTCTCTTTTCTTCTGCAGGGGACAGACGGAGGTGGTGGGCGCCTCATAAATGTCTATCCCAAAGGCATTTGTGGATGGTTGGGATTGTACAAGCGGAAATACAAAGAATAAATTGTAAGAAAAAATTTAAAAAATGTATCTTTCAGAATTTGAAATCAACACCTCAATATAAACGTCCCCTCAAGCGTGTGTAAAAACTGACTGCACAACACATGATTATATAACTAGCATTATTCTTTTAATTGTAAAAACTTTGAATCTTATGTTGTATATTGAACACTTAAAAACGATTTTAAATAAAAAAAGAAATGTTAACCGTAAAATTATAGATCTTGTCGCTATAATTTTGACGTTGACTTCGTCTACTGCCATGTTTGCTTCCTTTCAAGATTATATAATCTAACTTATGGATTATATAAGCATCTATTGATCTGCTTATTGATTATTATAATATAGGTATCTAGATTACATAATTCATCTAATAACCTGTGTTCTCTGTTTACCTCTCAACTTATTTAAGCTGGATTATATAATTTAGAGGGTAAATGAAAAGAGGCCTTCACACTGTTAATTATCTTAGATTGACCTAACAACTTATATTACATATTTGGACTTGTAAACCATCTCATATTTAAAAGTTATCATCTATAAATCTCTTTAAACTCTATAGTTTTAAAATAAAGTTTATCTTAATCCGACGTTCTATGAAAAATTATGATTTTTTTTGCCAAAACATACTAGCACTGCCACAGTTCATATATACCTTTATCCTGTTGGAAGCACGAACCGGCGCAGTCGGATGTGATACCATTACCAGTTGAATGAAGCAACGGACAGTGGTATACCTACCACGTACTGCCGGCTTTATTCTAACCAGCAGTAATATGGTCTAAGAGTGATTATGTATTTTGGCGTAGTGCATTCTTGCTTTCTAGCTACATGTCATTTTATTTTGAAATATCTACGCTATCGGCGGACCGAGTTGTGCAATGTGTCCTCACAGACAGATTATTCATCCTGATTGTCTATTAAGATCGATACCCACTCTTGCTGCCAATCAACCAATGTAAAATCATCATCCCCTTCCAGGTCCAGAGGAAGTATATATTATGCGCTTGAGCTTTTCATTCACATCTTAAAATTTCTGAAGCGATATCCATCCATTTAGAATGGAGCGCGCGCCGCTTGACCAAAAATCCGGCTTTTTTTGGCTTGTCGCGTTTGCTAATGCTGTGTGGCATGGGGGAACGCCGGCCTTCCTTTTTGTTCCGCTCGATCTCCATTCTTTTTTCACCGGATTTTTGCCTGAATTCTCGTCTGGACAGGGCTTGGTGGCTTCCACAAAGGAAAGCGAGGCCTAAGGCAATGATATCCCCGTATAGCCTTTGAGCTAGCTCATATCCACTGTCCTATGCGATCTCAGCTAGCGCATGTGGACAGCACCAACAACAAAACCAGCTAGTACGTACTAGCAGTAGCAGCAGTCCACACGCATGCAGGCCATAAAGCCTGGTTAGCGTTAGCGCGTTCTGCTGCTCTGCCTCGTCCCAAAATCCTGCGCCTACAGATCCGTTCATGCATGCATGCATGCATGCATGCTTACATTATTTCGTGGTGCTTGTGTTGTGTGTGTGTGCGAGAAGGGTGTAGTAGGTTGCTTCATTTGATGTCTTTCAATGGCTCATTTACTGTACACAGTGGATTGTGTGCAAGTGCCTGCCAAATCGACGACGACGACGTACGTACCTACATTACATGCATGGCATGGCCTGCCACTATGGACCTGTACTTACTGTACACATATACTGCTGTTACAAGTTGGTATGGTATGATTTACTTCGATGAATTTGGATGAATTCAAGAATATTTTTTTTAGGTCCACGTTCCCGTTCCTGGCCTGTAAAGGCCAGTGGCGGTGTCAATGATTTATGAATGGACTCCCTGTGTGTCTTTTGGAGCGAGCAACCTAGCTAGCTAGTCACGACAACCTTTTATTATTTTGCCCCTCTACCTAAATACGATCTGTCCAGTTAGTGTCTGGTGTTTGTCATCCATAATTGCCGGTCTCAGTAACGCTCCTCGAGTCTCTTGTTATTGCTTAATTAAGCTACACATTTCAGCTATATATATTTCCATTTTCTTAATTAGTCTCGGAACAAAATGTTCACCTCTAGTCCTCATCTGTCAGCATTTACAGCTTAGCTCGAGATTTAAACTGTAGATCGTCTGATCAGGCGGTCAGGTCAGTATGACTGTATTTACTATATATGTATATACACTCAGGTTGACATGCCTGACACTTGAGGCAAGCAAGGATGGTCATGCTTTAGAGCTAATAGCGTTTAACCTTCTCTACTAACACTTTCTGATGAGTGCAATAATAGATACTCTATTTACTCATTCTGTTAGCTCGACCGGATCGATCTACGACTGACACTTGTAATGATTTCTATCCTGGACTCTAACTGAAAATGATAGCTCTTCATCTCTCAAGACTGTTCTGCTAGGTCAGGATTGTACTACTATCTTGGAGCTATCTACTCAGTTCCTTCCCGGCCATGGATATTACACTCGTCACGAGCTCTACCTGTTTCGAAACTGAACTGTCCCACTATAAAAGGCCTAAGCTAGTTGAACAAGAAATGCCAAAACCTAATTGGCCTCACCGACTCGTGGCGCCTGTCGGCATGATTTGAATCACTTGCATCAAGTACCGAGATGAACTGCACCAGAGAAGGGGATCGTCGAGGAATCCTCGAATTGGGCTAGGCTAGCTGTGTGTTCGTAGCGACGGTGAGACAGCTTAATTAACGAGTACTACTTCTGTAGAAGCGTAACAAAACGAAACGACGACGCATCAGTCATGCATTTGCGTCTGCAGTGTCAAATGACCAGTTGTCAATAGTAACTACAAAGAACACATGTTGGACGATCCAAAATGTTTCGAGCAGCAGTACATAGCCAGCTTATTCCATTGAGGCGATACATACGGAGCTAGCTAGCTTAGCTTGCATGTAGGCGCCTACTTCACATGGCCGAGCATCATGTGCTCATGGCGCAACAGGAACATACTTTTGTTTGTCTCATGCCTCACTCTATAGCTACCATCAAAATGGATTTTTTTCCCACACGGCAAGTTCACAACATTACACATATGAGAAACACCTCCTAAAACACTTAATCTAGTACTTAGCTTTATCAACGTAGCTCAACGCAGCTCAGAAGGGATAGACATAGAAGAGAAGTAAGAACGGGGAGAAAGATGTGAGGTAGAGAAGATTAGATCGAAGAGGAGATGTATCGTAGAGCTGGGTCTTACAAGGTCAAGAAAAGGTCTTGCAAGGTCAAGAAGACCTGGTCTTGCGGAACCACAAGCATCACGATATGGAGAATATGAGGAAGGATAAAGATGGTGGCTGAAAAGCTCAATTAGGATAACGCCGTGCTAATGCTAGGCACGAAGCATCAGCTGAACTGCTGCTCCCGGCGTCCAAACCAGACGCTCTCCAGCCTCCTCATGCCAAGCAGCGGACACCTCCTGTTCACGGGGCTTGGCGGTCACGGAGCTCCTCTCGGTCTGATGAGAGAACAGGATGAGTACCATGAGTGCGAGAACCAGGCTGCCATTCATGAAAGGAACCTCTTGAGCTTACCACAACGTTGCTGTGCTTCATCGTGCCTTCCATCGGACTCCTAGCTCTGCGCAAGATAACACCGCGACAAAGCGGCATCAAACGTTAGCAGTGCGGCCGGCACACACAAACTGCAAGAAAGTATAGTAGGCTGTGAAGCTCAGAACGAGGAAGAGAGACTGCACACACCGATCGAGCTTGCCACCAGCCGGCCGGCCAGCGGCAGGAAGGAGAACGAAACCGCCCAGCTTCTCCCAAAAGTGTAGGTCACCTTTGCGTCTGTTTGTGTGGTAGTGCACGGGTGCTGCGGCTGCGGTGAATAAAAAGGCCAAGGGAACGGAGTGGAGGGAGAGACGAGAGAGAGACGGAGAGAGCAGGCTCAGGACTCAGGTGGCGCCGGACATGGAGACTTGGCAGTGTGTGTATGCAGAAGCTGCAGCAGATGGAGATTTGGGGTCAGGAAATCTTTTGGGGGAGTTAAAAGGAGATAAATCTCTTCAGGCTTTTTCAAGAGATCGATGCGCTATAGCTAGCTGGCTTGGGTCTAGTGCTCTAGGGTATATAGCGAGTGAGCTTGCGCCAGGCGGTCAGCGTCCGGGGAGATTGGGAGAGAAGCAATGCAGCTTGTCTAGATGTCTACTTCGACTCCTCCTTCTGTTTAGTGGTGATACTTACTGTTTATCACTGTAGCAAAGGAGTCATTTTGCTTTTCCGAGACAGCCTCATCGATCTTGAGAATGCAAACAAGTCATGGAATGACATATCACGACGACGCAGTTGTGCATGTATACCCCGGGATTACATTTTTTTTCGTTTTGATTTTTCGAAAGGAAACGTATCTTATACACATGAACATTTAGTATACATGAATTAATAAAGTTCACAAAAAATAAACATATTCTTTCCAAAGACAAAATTCATATATATTCGTATTACATAAAGAGTAATAAAAAGATAAAATTTCTGACAAGTTTAAAATAGACAATAGTCTAAAATCTTATCTTTTTATTACAGCTAAAGCATAACGAATAACGAATTTGAATTTGAAATTTTATATGTAATTGGAGTAGGGCGGGAAAATATGTATGAATTTTTTTCAATTTTTTTTTTTTGAACTTTGTTAGTTCATAGGTACCACATGTATACTAAATGTTCATGTGCACATAATATGTTCCCTTTTCGAAAACCGTTTTGTTGACTAAAATTTGATTTTTATACTTTCAAATTCTAAACTGAGATACACTGAAAACCGGACCAGTTTTCACTCCTGTACCGGGAAGTGAAAACCGAGCGAGATATCCATCCTTGTGTAACTTACCGGTGACACGATAAAAGTACTTAAGTAGGTTTATGTAAACGATGGATTGTGTCTCCAGTCTCCACAGCTACATGCAAAAAAAAAAAACAAATCAATTTCTTAGACACAAAGGTTGGTGCTTGGAAGGAGAGAACGCTTAATTTTGTTTCGGAAGCATGTGCTGAAGCATTGATTAGGGAAACGAAGAGCTAAAAACTCGCGGCGTCACGTCCGCTCATGCGACGCGCTTCAGGCGATCGAAATATTCTGTCTGACCGATTTTGATGGGGAGGAGTCCAAACTGTTGTGACCGCCGTAAAAACCCAGCACGTACGACCCCGCACATGCCGATGCCGTCGCGCCCTTCCACGACTCAAACAATGAAAGCGGCCGCCTCGCGCGCGCCGTAGCCCGTAGAGGCGAGGCGTAGACGAGCGGCGGATCCGGGCGCCGTTCCCACGAAATATTTTGCTGCGCGGGCGTATGGAACTTCACGTGCGCTGCGTGCCGCTTGCTCGGCCCGGCGGCCCGTCCGCACACTACAAGCAGAAGCAGGCGAAATCCCTGGTTGACCTGACCTGCCGCTGCCGGCTCGGCGCTGCGGCGGCCGAAGTCCAAAGCCGGAACGGAACCGACCGGAGGCACGAGCATTGCACGACCATCTATCGGTTCGCTGCCCAGTGCCCATGCTTCACCGTCTAGGTCTAGGCAAGTTTTCAGAAATGGAGGAGCAGCAGACGCGTGTCGACGTCCTGGGATGGTGCTCGCTCATCCAATTACTCTATATTGTCCATAGGTTGGAATGATATGGCTCCCATCGCGAGCGACAGCCCCGCCGCCAGCTCCCCAGCCAGCCCGCCGGGCGCCACTCCGGCCCCGGCGGCCACCTTCCCGTCGCATCCCTCCCCCGGTAAGTCCCTCTCCTCCCTCCCCCCCCCCCGCCGCGGCCCCGTTCTGCCCTGCCCGCACCGGTCCCTCCGGGCGCTCCAAGCCCCTGCGGTGGGCTGACGTGGTGGAGGAGGGGGAGATCTCTCCGCCGTGCGCCCCCGCCTCGTACCGGGGCGCCCTGCTTCGCACTCCTGCCAAGAACGACCGGGGGGCCGGGACTTCCGCGGCGCAGAGTCGCTCCTCATCTCCAGCTGCGGAGGAGGGGGAGATCTCTCCGCCGTGCGCCCCCGCCTCGTACCGGGGCGCCCTGCTTCGCACTCCTGCCAAGAACGGCCGGGGGGTCGGGACTTCCGCGGCGCAGAGTCGCTCCTCATCTCCAGCCGCGGGGCCTAGGCTCCGCTCCATCGTCGTCCGTCCTCGTGAGCCGACACGGCCGCGCTCCGCTGCGCGCCGCGTGCAGCGTCGTCCAAGCGCGGCCTCTCCACGTGGGCACCGTCGCCGCGGCCGTGTCTCCCCTCCTGACCACGATGGTTGGCGGCGCGTGCTGCCGCAGCATCGTTGTTCTCCTCCTGCGTGGCCTGGCGGCTCCTCCGCCGCGGTACGCTCGGCGCGCCCGCCCGCGTGCTTCGAGGGTAAGTGCCTGAACTGCCTCTCCTCCTCCCACCGCGTCGCCACCTGCCGACTTCCGCCTCGCTGCCTCCGCTGTCATGGGTTCCGTCACCTGGCTCGGGACTGCAAGAGGCCGCGCAGGGCGCCCGGCGCCGGCGCCGGGCTGGCGGGGGCTGGGGCGCCGCGGAGGTTTGGGCGCGCTCGTCGGGAGGGCTCTTCCACCCCCTCTGGCTCCAACGCGGAGGGCCCCACTCCCCCTTCGTCACCTAAGCTCCCTCTCCGGCTGGCCGACGGTAGTGCGGCCACGGGCCTGCTGCCCGGTCACCATCTGCTGCGCCCCTCCGAGGCGGTGTGCTTCATCGACCGTAGCGACGTCATAACTGGCGAGGAGGACTCTCTGGCCACCTCTCTGCTGGTGCGCGCTGGGAACGGGCGGCGGGACATCCCCATCGCCGAGGCGCGGCGGGCCTTCTTGGCGTTGCCCGGGGTGCGCGCGGGCGACTTCGAGCTCAGACCTTCCCACCCCGACAACTTCCTCCTTCTCCCTGCTTCGGCGGGCGTCCGCGACCTGCTGCTCGGTGCCCGTCCTGTGGTGGTGCATGGTACCACGCTGGTACTCCATCCATGGACGCGGCTCGCGCACGCAGTTCGCGTCGAGTTGCTCTTCAAGGTGAAGCTGGAGATCGTGGGGATCCCTCCCCACGCGTGGTCGCGTGACACCGCCTCCATGATCCTGGCTCCGGCGTGCTGGATCGAGAAGGTGGACGCGGCGTCGGCCGACAAGACGGACCAGTCGTTCTTCGGCGTCACTGCCTGGACAAACGACCCCAGCGCCATCCCCCGTTCTGTTTCGCTGCTCATCGCAGAGAACGAGCTGCGGGTGGTGCATTCTGACGAGGTACTGCATCGCATTTTCGACCACCTGCCCTCGTATCTGAGGAAGAAGGTGACTCTCAAGTACGGTGTTTTGGTCCACCTGCGGGAGGTGGAGGACCTCGCTCCGAGCTCCTCTTCGTCATCTTCGTCTCCCTCTCCACCGAGCTCCGACGACGACAGCGGACTCGGGGAGAACCCCGGCCGGCGTTTTCTTTCCTCCGGTCGCGGTTGGGGCTCTCGACGTTGGCGCTTTCCCTGCAGTCGTGGAGTGCCGGACGGTGGTTCGGCGTCCGGCGGTGCCGGCCCGCCGGCCATCGGCGGCGTGGGCGTGAACGCTGGCGGGGCCCGTGAGCTGTCCGCGTCTGGGGAGCTGGCGGGGCAGGGGTCAAAGGCTGTCGCCCTGTCCTCGGACCATCCGGTCGTGGGAGCTTCCTGTGATGGTCCTTGTTTCCCTTCTGGTGATTCATGGGAGGCTGTGTTCCTCGAAAGTTTGATATCTCATTCTCCTTCCGGTTTGTCTCCGCTGGAATCCGGGGCTGCCCTACTGCTCGACCCCATGCTGGATGAGGCTGGTCTGAGGCACGTGACCGCGCTTCCGACGTGCCTTCCTGAGGCTATTGACATGCCGGACAGGGATGCGTCCCACGAGTTGTCGCCTTCTCTCGGGGAGCCGTTGGCCTCCTCGCTCGAGCCGTGCACAGGCGTTGATGCTTCGGTCCTAGGGCCGACGTCGGCTGCTGGCCTCGTGGGGGAGGCTGCTGGCGTGTCCGTGGACGTGGGCGTCGGAGGTGGGGCGGTCTCTTCTGGAGCTCGTCCCGCGTCTGATACCAGGCCTGCGGGCCTGGGTGGCGCACCGGCTCAGGAGTGCGCACTGCGCTCGTTCATTGACTCGATCCAGGCCACGCCGCGTCCGCTGCTTGGCGCGCCGCCTTTGGTGGCCCCGGCCACGATAGTTGTCAAGGGCGGGGGGCAGCCCATCCTTCCCCCACGGAGCAGGCGCATCGCCGCTCAGCAGCTGGCTGGGGTACCGGTCTACAAGCGTGGCGAAGTTCTTCTCATGCGGAAGTTTGGTATTCTCAAAGACGGGGCACCAGTGAACGCCGTGGCCAAGGATCTGTACGACAGCTTGTACCGGTCCGAGCTGAAACCGGAGCACATCAATGCCATTCGTGAGTTGTTTCCCGACCGCGGGTCCGGCACCAGCACTTGGCCAGGGGACGTCGTCGACGCTTGCTCCGAGGAAGGGGCACCGGCGCTGGAGGACGCGGTGTGAAGCTCGGCCACCTGCTCGCCATTGTTGCTCGCCTTCATGGATAACATCAAGATCCTGTCCTGGAATGTGCGCGGGCTGGGGGCTCGTGCCAGACGCAGTGTTGTTCGCACACTCGTTGACGACGTGGTTGCCGACGTTGTGTGTATCCAGGAGTCGAAACTGAGTACCGTCACTCGTGACGTTGTAATCGCAATGCTTGGTTTGCGTTTTTCGGACTTTGCCTGCGTCCCCGCGAATGGCTCCAGGGGCGGGTTGCTCGTCGCGGTTCGTGGGCCAGACATCTCCATCGCCGACGTGCTGGCCGGTTCCTACTCGGTTTTCGTCAAGCTTTCGGGCCCTAGGATTGGGGATCCTTGGTGGCTATCCACAGTGTACGGACCACAAGGGGTAGCCGAGAAAGAGCTGTTCCTGGAGGAGGTCGCCGCGGCGCGTGACGCCTGCGAAGGGCCTTGGGTCGTCATGGGCGACTTCAATCTCATTCTTGACGAGACTGACAAGAGCAACGGCAGGGTGAACCGACGGCTCATGCAGGAGTTCCGGCATTGCGTCAGTGATTTGGAGCTCCAGGACTTGCATTTGCACGGAAGGTTGTTCACTTGGAGCAACGAGAGGGAGTCTCCCACGCTGATTCGCCTGGATAGGGCATTGGTTTCGCTCGATTGGGATGAGCGCTTTCCAGACTCCTTCCTCCAAGCGCTCTCCTCAAATTCCTCGGATCACTGCCCGCTTCTGCTCCACACACACACAGATGTTGTTCGCGGGGGCAAACCGCGGTTCCACTTCGAGAGCTTTTGGCCCAAACTTGACGGCTTTGAGGACGCGCTTCAGCGCGGGTGGCAATGCAACGACCCCGTCGCCGATCCGTACAACCGGCTTGATCAGCTCTTCCGCAATCTAGTTCGAGCTCTACAAAGTTGGTCGGCCAAGAGAGTTGGTACTGTAAGAGATCAGCTGCTAATGGCCCGGGAGGTGATATTGAGACTCGAACGGGCACAAGACTCGCGGCTGCTCTCCCCGGCAGAAGCGCGCCTCCGTGCTGACATCAAGCTAAAATGCTTGGGCCTGTCCTCGCTCGAGCCAACCATCGCGCGGCTGCGATCAAGGGTACGCCAGCTCTCTGACGGCGACGCGAACACCAAGTTCTTTCACACGGTGGCGAGAGGGAAGAAGAAGAGCCTGGCCCTCCATGAACTGCGTTCCGAGGGTCAAACCGCCGTGTCCCATGACGACATGTCCTCCATGTTGTACCAGTTCTTCGACCAGATCTTTGGCACTGCAGCGGTTCGGGAGCGGGCGATCGACTTGGAGACCTTAGGCATATGCCCCATCGACCTCGCCGCCCTCCACGAGCCGTTCTCGGAGTCGGAGGTATTAGCGGCCATTGGGCAGCTCCCTGCCGATCGCGCCCCGGGCCCGGACGGGTTCACAGGTGCGTTCTACAAGGCCGCCTGGAATACCATCAAAGTTGATGTCCTCGCGGCGCTGAACTCCTTCCACTCTGGTCGCGGACGGGGGTTCGAGAAACTGAACAATGGCTTAATAGTCCTGCTGCCGAAGAAGCCGGACGCGGTGTCTCCCGGTGATTTTCGTCCTATTGCCATGGTGCACAGCTTTGGCAAGCTTGTGTCCAAGATCCTAGCTTTGAGGCTCGCACCTTTTATGTCGTGCCTCGTTTCCACAAATCAAACCGCCTTCGTGCGTAAGAGATCGATCCTCGACAGCTACAAGTATGTGCAGTGCGCCGCTGCGGTTTTTCGCAGGAGGAAAATACCGAAGCTCCTCCTCAAACTGGACATCTCCAAGGCGTTCGACTCCCTCGCTTGGAGTTTCTTGCTTGAGATCCTGCTGAAGCTCGGCTTCAGTACTCGTTGGTGCAATTGGATTTCAATCTTGCTGTCTACAGCTTCCTCCAGGATACTGCTAAACGGCGTTCCTGGGGCACCGATCACACATCGCAGAGGGGTGCGCCAGGGGGATGCCCTCTCTCCACTTCTCTTCATCATCGCCATGGAGGTTCTTAACAAGCTGTTCTGCAAGGCGGACGATGTCGGGATCCTTAGACCACTTGGTCCGTCAGCTGTCAAATCCAGATGCAGCTTCTATGCAGATGATGTGATTTTATTCATGGAACCAGTCGTGGAAGAAGTTGAAGCCATCAAGAGCCTCCTGCTGCTATTTGGAGATTCCGCTGGCCTGAAGATCAATCTGGCCAAGTGCTCTGTGTCTCCTTTGTCAGGCCGTGAGACAGATCTCGCCGGCGTTGTGTGCTCCTTGGGTTGTAAGATCGTCGAGCTGCCTGTCACTTACTTGGGCCTGCCGTTGCATTTGGGGGCCATCCCCAAGACCAAAGTACAGGGACTCGTGGACAAGGTGGCGGCCAGACTGCCAGCGTGGCGAGGATCGATGATGTCCCGTGGTGGTCGCCTTGTGTGGATTAAATCAGTCATGACGGCGGTGCCGATCTACGCGATGATGGCCAACGGTATTCCAACTTGGGCACGAGAGGAGATTGAGGCCTGCTGCAGACGCTTCTTGTGGGCGGGCGCGGACGCTTCTGTACGCGGCAAATGCGCCGTGGCCTGGCCCGTGGTCGCACGACCATATGAGTTCGGCGGCCTTGGAGTATTGGATTTGCGCCTCATGGGCTTGGCTCTTCAGGTTCGCTGGCTTTGGCTTCAACGCAATCCCGCGGACGATGACCGGGCCTGGACGGAGCTACCTCTGAAGGTCGCCCCAGAAGTCCGGTGCCTGTTCCATGCGTCTGCGAACTTTGAGGTCGGCAACGGGCAGCGGACGTTGTTCTGGAAGGACAGATGGATCGCCGGTTCGTCGGTCGAAGACATCGCTCCTGCGCTGATTGGCCTCGTGGCCAAACGGACAAGATCGTCACAGTCCGTAGCCGTGGCCTTGCAAGGGAATCAATGGATCAGAGAGCTGAGGGGAGGATTTTCGGTTCAGGCGATCTCTCAATACCTGAAGCTGTGGGACGCTGTGCGAGAGATCAACCTTTCTCCTTCGATCCCGGACAGGTTGTTGTGGCGTTGGTCGTCTGACGGCCATTTCAGTGTGCGGTCGGCGTACCAGCTGCTCCATGAAGGCTCTCTCCACCTACCCGAGATCGCGATCGTGTGGAAGACGTGGGCGCCGTTGAGGGTCAAAATCTTCTTGTGGCTTGCCTGGCGGAGGCGGCTCTGGACCGCAGACAGGCGACGGCGTCACGGACTCGATGCGAGAACCACTTGCTACCTCTGCAATACAGCGGATGAAACTTGCGACCATCTACTGGCCACTTGCAGCTTCTCCCTTCGAGTTTGGGATGGCATTTTGTCGCAATTCGGGCTTCACAGACCGTCGCTAACGGACTGCAGTTCAGTCCTTGGTTGGTGGCAAAGTGTGCGGGAGCTGTGGCCACCGGGCGCCAGGAAGGGCGGTGATTCTCTCTTTGCGTTGGTGACTTGGGAAGTTTGGAAAGAGAGAAATGCAAGGTGCTTCCGGAGTGAGGCATCCTCAGTTGACGCCGTAGTTTCTTCCGCTCTTGGTGTTGCTAGCGAGTGGGTGAGAGCGGGCGCCAAAGCCCTTGGTTGTATTCTGAGCGAGTAGTCGGCTCTGCGTTGAGCTGGTTGGCCAGCTCTTGTTTTTGTATTTGTGTTCGTAATCTTCTTCTATTAACAAAGATGCGCAGCTCTCCTGCGTATTCGACAAAAAAGGATGCCACGTACTATTCCGTAGGAGGCGGAGGGGTACGAGTACGACTGCACGGCCTCCGAAAACCCTAGTGCGTCGGTGTCACTCACACGGCTGTTTACACTACTGGAATGGCTGGGAGGAAATGGGCCGTCGGTCTGACGGGCCCAAATTAGTTGGGCTTCCTAAAAAGGAGAGTTGCCGCATGGGAAACGAACGGTCCAAACCAGCGCTCAATACTACAATTGGACGCTGAGCCTTTGATCACTGTGTCTATACATTTACTCCCTAAATACTAAAATGTTTGTTGCTATATTATCCGTATCGGTCAAACTTTCTTAAATTTAACTGATTTATATAAAATATTAGCAACATTTGTGTCTTCAAATAATTTTATAAAAATATATATTCAAATATCTATCTAATGATACTAATTATGTTTTATAAATATTAACATTTTATATATATATTTAGTTGACTCTTCGAAAAGCAATAAAAAAACATTTTAGAACGGATGGAGTATGATTGAAGAAATGGCCGGGAGGGGAAAAAATTTGTGTGAAGTTCCAACTGAAATATAAAATTTCCTTAAAGTTAGACCAAAATATTTCTACTTTTGCGTAAGTTAGTATGTATGAACCAACCACAATCTACATACCAAAATCCTTTTTTATTCTTGCCCATTATTAATCTATTATATTGTTGTTTTTGTAACAAGTACATACCTTAGACAGAAAAGTAATTAGTCTGTGCATGTCTCTCTTTTTTTGCGACAGAAAATCACCTTAACAAATTGTGTTGCGCTGTTGCTCCTTGCTCATTGTTAGATGAATGCTTATTATGTTTTTTGGAAGAAAAAGCAGTGATGTAAGCTTTATCTGAACATGTTCAAAGAATGAAGGCTGCAATTATGACAATAGGGGAAATAGTTTTGGTTGTATCCACGAAAGCGGATAGAGGAATCATGAACTGGGTGACAAAACCTTAGAAGTTAGAACAAAGAAAATAGTTAGAACACAGGCTAAGCAGATAAGCATTGGATTATGACCATATATACTTCAACTTAAACCACACGCTATGCATTCTACATTCTAATACAATCACATTCTAGAATCTCATGAAGAATGTGATGATTCAACCATACTACAGCCTGCAACTTTTGCTACATGTTGTTGCTTCATGGAACCCCTTAGGTCCTTTACACACTGCCACATCCCCTCTGAAGCATATATGTTAGATAACATAGTTTGGAACCCATCATGGTCAGGATCCAGCTTGACAAGTTTCTTCCCAACCCTTTCCCCAACCTCACTATCGCCATGCTTCCAACAGGCACCAAGCAACGCACCCCATGCTGGGACATCAGGTGACATCGGCATGCTCTGAATCATGTCTTCAGCCTCTCTGACATACCCAGCACGTCCAAGGAGATCAACCATACATCCATAGTGTCTGATATTTGGTACAATCTGGTACTTATTCTTCATCAACTTGAAGAATTGACGGCCCTCCTCAACTAGGCCACCATGTCTGCAAGCACTCAGAACTCCAGTGAAAGTTATCTCATCGGGGACAGCAGTGCCAGTGGCTTCCATCTCGGAGAACATGTCAAGGGATCTTGTAACAAGACCATTCATGGCCAGTCCCACAATGACAGCATTCCAGCAAGGTGTTCCTTTTTCTTCCAACATGTCAAAGACTTCTAGTGCAGCCTCCATGCATCCACACTTCATGTACATGTCAATGAGGCTAGTCCCAAGTACGATAGTGATGTTATATTGGTATTTCCTAATGTACTCATGCACTAACTTTCCTTGCTCCAGAGCAGACAAATTACTACATGCAGAGATGACACTCACGAGCGTAACTTCATCTGGTTTGATTTCATGGGCTCTCATGCTGTCAAAAACATTAAGTGCCTCAGATGACTGGTTATTGTGCACACAACCAGCTATCATTGCACTCCAGGAAACGTTGTCCTTGTCAGGCATCACATCAAATAACGCTTTTGCATCTTCGACACGGCCATTCTTTAGATAGCCAGAAATCATCGAGTTCCAGGAGAAGTGGTCCAGACTCTCACCATTATCAAACAATCTCCGTGCTGCAACAACATCCAGACAACTTGAGTACATGTGGATCAGCACATTCTGGACATTCACCCGAGAACCAAGGCCTGCTCTGACAACCAGCCCATGGCACACCTCACCGTTCTGAATCACCCCTGACTTAGCGCAAGCAGCGACCACACTGACCATCACTGCCTCGTCCACAGGCCACCCCTCTTCACGCATATCTGAAAACACAGCTAGTGCTTCCATGAACAGATCATTCCGCTCGAAGCAAGAGACCATAGCTGTCCACGTGAACGCATCCCTATGCTCCGCTCCGTCAAACACCCCCCTCGCCTCCTCTACCATCCCTCTCCTCGCGAACAACGCCACCATCGCGCTCACTGCCGCGGCGCTCCTCTCTGGCATCCTCGCAAACACCCTGACAGCCTGCTCGACGTCCCCGTCCCGCACGTACGTGGCGAGGATCGTGTTCCAAGAAACGGCGTCCCACACGGGTCCCGCGTCGAACACCCTGCGCGCGCTCGCGACGCAGCCGCACGCAGAGTACATGTGCATCAGCGCATTCCTGAGGTACAGGTTGTCGCTGAATCCGTGCTTGACGGCGTGGGAGTGGACCTGCAGGCCTTCCCTCACGTCCCCTCTGGCGGCACAGGCGGCGGCGACGAGCGGGTGCGTGTAGGTGTCGGGCGCCGCGGGCATAGAGGCGTAGAGCGGGAAGCAGAGGTGGGGAAAGCCCTGGCGCAGAGCCGCCTTGAGGAGAGTGTTGCAGGTGAAGGCATTGGGGCTGCGCACGAGCCCGAAGAGTTGGAGGGAGTGGTGGAGCGGATGCGGCAGGAGACGCGCGGCGGTCGCGGAGGTGGTGAAGAGGAGGAGACGGCTGGCGGCGTAGGCGTCAGCAAGGAGGCCCGACGCGAGGAACTGCGCGTGGATTTGAAGGAGATGGCGCGCGGAGCAGCAGCGGGAGAGTTGCGCGTCCAGAATGGACACCGTGAGCATGATCAGCTGGCTCAGCGCGCTGCGGCGGCGGACTTGCCGGCGGGAGAGCGAGCGGCTCAAAGCAGGTTGCAGGCTACGTGCCTACGTGGGCTGCCGGATGGGTAACGGGTTACAACCGAACTACATGGGGTTGGTGGGTACTGGGTAGCTTGGCCCGCTGTCATGACCCGATCTAATTGGCCCGAACAACTGGGAACTTGTGGGCCCTTAACAGGCCAAATTCCAGCAAATTTGCAGAGATTTTCATCAGCATGGAATGTAAATAAAAAAACCATTTTATCTCCTAATTATATCGTCGTAGTTTATATTTCGTTCTTGAATTTTAAAACTGAAAACTCTCAAAGTTAAATGACCTCCTGAACAGGTTAGGATTCTATATCAGATTACGTCACCTTACCTTACCTTGCCGATACACCAATAAATTGCCTGTGAGTATATATAGGATTCGACCTTGTGTATAAACGTTATGTAATATTGTATTAAGTATTTAACCTACTAAATAAAGTCAAACAAAAAATTGACTACAAAGTTTAAATCTTGGCAAGTAATGCATTTTTTGGCATAAAAATTTAAAACGAATCTCAAAAAATGTCAATCTAAAATAAATATTTGAGACATTAAATAATATTAACAAAAAAAACATAGATTGGATCAGCAACTTTGGTATTAACTATATCAACATTCAAAATTTGCCTCATTACATCTAATCATAGAGAATGACACTTAAAATGTATGCCTCTGTATAGTGATTAGTAGATACGGATGTCTTAAAATGTTTGTCTTCAAGAGTTGATTTTACAGAGATGTGTGTCCTAAAACGATCGTCTTTTACTAACTGATGATTTTCAGAGACGGTCATGTTTGACCAGGGCACAGGTGCGCAGCTAGGTAGAACACCGTGGATGTACATACACCCACGAAAACTTACAAAACCTGTTAGATCAATTTTTCACCTAAAAATTACTACTATGCAACTTTTAAGGCATATGCGTCCTTTTATTCGCTCTAACTTCACCACTATGTTAGGCGCCCTGCTTCCCTGAATGATTTTTTGAGGTGCAGACTTTTCTGAAGGCCTACGACCATTTATTATATATCGAGATGGCTCCTAAAATTATATAGTAATAGTATTACAAGTTTTTTCTACATTAAAGTTAATAGAAACATCTTGCAAATGAATCTTTACCAGGGTATCTTAAGGAAATGTTCGGTTAGCTCTCAATCCATGTGGATTGAGTAAGATTGGATGGGTTTAAATCACAAACAAGTTAAACTTCTTAAGAATTTTTTCTAATCCTATTCAATCCATGTGTATTGGAAAAACCGAACAAGACCTAAAATGGTTTTAGGGTCTGAAACATGGCCGTGCTTACTGGTTATCCCAGAGACCGGTTACGGACGGCGGGGCAAACGTAAGCTGCTGCCCGACTGCCGTCCTGCGTGATGTTAATGGGATTTTGGACCTCATCCTCATCGTGCTGCTGGGTTAGGCACCGCACTTCCCACGCAAAAAAAAAAAAGAAGGCTGTTGCTGTAATGATGTCGACATACTACTCCGATTCAGTGACAAACTGATTAACCTCGTCACTGCGCTGCCAGTTTGGCACTCACCAGGGTAAAAGTCGCAACTCCGACATTGGGCTGGAATCTCTGGACAAGCCTACGCTGCGTATTTTGACTTCAAGTTTAAACTATTGGCACCGGCCATGGTGCCCTGTGTAAAGTATGTAAAAATTCTGTGAGGCACCGCACGTACAGCGCTGAGTTCCAAGTCACCACGCACTTTATTTATTTACATTTATACCAATCATCAATAGGACCTGTTTGGGATTGGTCGAGCTCAAAAAAATTAGTAGAGTTGGTGGAACATTGAGTGCTCCAGAAAATCGTAGAGCTAGAGCTGTAAGTCTTAAAAACATTTAGATAAATCATTTTATTTATTATTTATATTAAAATATTTTTAAAAATATTTAAATTCATATTATAAACTATAACTCTACACTGGAGCTATAACCTAAAGTCATCCCAAAGGCTCTCTTACCTGCAGTACGTACTGACACAGACGGAAGAGAGATCTTTCTGTAGAATCTGATGCTTTGACGAGCTGACTCCGCTGGGCAAGGTGTTAATTGCTTTCAGAGCATCGAAATCTGAAAATTGGTATATACTAATCATCGAGAACGCCAAAACACAAGTAAACGCGGACCGCGGCAAGATGCAAAACGCACCAGGACGATCCAGAATTCCAGACGACCGACAAGGGCAGGGATGCCATTTCGCAGAGATATTTTCTGCACTACTCACTCTACTGGCAATGGTAAGTATCACACTCCGTTTGTATTTCAAAAGAGAACTAGAAATATTTTCCCCCGAGTTATCTCTCACGTCTCACCTAAATCTACCTAACTGTGGGACCGAGGTCTCTTTTTAGTTACACCGTCACTACCGAGACCCACCGTCTGCGGGTCCCGCGGCTCAGGGAGTTTCTCCCGGTCCCACAGTCAGTGGAAGTAGTACCAAAAGTACTTGTTTCTAGTCCCACATGGCAGTCTCAGAGAGGCTCCCACTCACACGCGGACATCCGGTCGTCGTCGTCCGCCAGACGCTTTAAAACGGCGAGTCCATTTTTCCTCTCACATAAACCCGCGCTCATTCCTTTTTCTCTCACCTAATTCCCGTCCTCGTGTGTTCGCGTTGCTCGCTTGGGTTTGGATCCGATCGAGGGCTCGGCCCGGCGGATGCTGTAGAGGAATGGCGGAGGCTGTCGCGTCTGCGGGCAGGCTCGCCATGGACTCCTCGACCTCCGTCTCGCCCGGCCAGGTGAGCCCAGCCCTAACTCGCGCCTCCTCGATCCGTTCCGCCGGGCGTGGCCCGGAATTTGCTGCTCTCCGCTGTGCGGCACCTCTTGTGGGGTTCCCGTGGTTTCGAGACTGTTGGAGCGGGGTTGGTGGCATGGGTGGCTCGATTTGGGGGCACGGGGAGCGGCCAGCGGGGGGGATGGAACGGCTGGGTGTGGGTTCGTGCGCGGTTGCGATGCTGAATCGCGCGCTGATTTATGAACCTTTGGTGATCGCGGAGAAGCGCTAGAGATGCGAGGCGTCTGGAGTTTCTCGCGCGGGTTGAGCGATTGGATCATATGCTGCGGGCTTGTCACAGTAATTTGCCACATTTGAGGGGTGCTGTGGGTCGTCGAATATTGTTGGGTGCACGTGTCCCATTGGTCGGTTGGTGCAACTTAAAGCCAATGCAGGTGTTAAGTTTGCATATGCTAAGGTTTTGTTTGGATGCACTCATATCCACCTCAATCCAATCCATGTGCGTTAGAGTGGATTGGGGTGGAACTTAGTTCATTTTCCATTGTAATCCACTCCTACGCACTTGGATTGTGGTACGAGTGCATCCAAACAGGTTCTAATGTGGATTGGTTTGTTTGTGGCTAGTTTTTTATTCTTTCTTGTGTTGTGGTCTTGTTGCGGATCAGGTAGGGCTGGTCAGGTTGATGTCAGCTTCCAAATATAGGATAGCGGTTCTGCTCAGCAGTGCTGCTTGAAAACTGTTATTTTCGGGGGTTTAGGGTTTAAGGGCTGTAGAATTTGTAAATCACTATGTAGTTTGTGGATCTGGAGATGACCTTAATGCTGCCATTAAGTTCTAACAACACGATGTTTATTTTATTTGGAACCTCCATCTCTGGAACTAAGTGAGCTTTGTTTTGCTTTCTGTGCAGGTTTCTGCTATTCTGGGCTTTCTGTGGGTTTTCGCAGCATGGACGTATGCTGAGGTTCTCTTCCATAGGAAGAATACTGCTTCTATTAAAACGTAAGTAAATGTTAGTTTGATCCTGGGAATCTGCTGTTTTTGTAAGGATTCTAAGTGCTATAATGGTACTCCCTCCTGCCAGCATTACTTGTTTCTTACAACCAAACGCAACAGACTACAAGTTAATTTGGCTCCCTGAAACATTAAGTAATACTGACAGGAGGTAGTTTATATTATTTCTAAGGTTTGCTGCGAGAGAAAAATTGCTGGTGTAAAAAGAACCTTATATCTAGATGTCCTACTCTTGCAGTGCTTAAGTCCTGGGATGCCTATTGCAATGCACTCTTGCATATTGCTTTGACGGAGACTGCAGTATATATAGTAACATCACAATAATCATATATAACTATAAGAGTCTTATTTGATTGAGTTTCTGGCTCTTCATCTTTGTCAGTAGACATTCAGATGTCAATCTAGCAGTGATGGATGACAGTTCAGTCAAAGCAGAAGACCAGACAATGTTATTGGAGGAGGGTGGCCAAGCAATGGCTGCAAAGCCAGCTTATACTTCCCTCACATCACAAATACTCAGGTTCTCTATAAATTATAAATTTACAATTTCTCAATATCAGTATCCGAAGGCATTGTGTCTCTGACAAAAAGAAATTGTTGGGTTCAACAGACTTATATTCATGGACCAGTTGCTTCTTCTGGAGAACCGTTTAACACTGAGGGCAATGTAAGCTACAGTTGCTCTCCTCCAATCATTCAAGCTTCCTAGTTGCACTATTCTGCTAACTGGGTTGCAATTATGTTTTCAGATCTGAATTTGGAGGGTATCTACTTTATTTTTACATATGTGATCGTACAAACTTGCTTGGAGAGTCTGCCAAGGTATTGTTGTGCATATGATATATTGTTACAGAGTCTGGTCATATGCCTAAGTGTAAAATTGCCATTTGTTAGAACCTTTCAGATTTTCTGAAGTATTCAGATTGATGAAAAAATATCCCAGTGCATTCTTCATGTGCCATTATACATAGTGTAACACTTTAACCCACTAACCTTCTTATTGGTATGCTTCATCTGCAGAATTACAGCCGAGATCTGTTCCTTTTCCTCTACTTTCTTCTTATCATTGTAGCAGCTATGACTTCCTTTAAGGTCCATCAAGACAAGTCATCATTCACAGGAAAATCTGTACTGTACTTGAATAGGCATCAAACTGAAGAATGGAAGGGTTGGATGCAGGTACTTATCATACTTTTATCTTCCTCCTACAGTGTTTCCTGGGTCTCAGAAACGATTTTTTTAATAATTGCCATAAACATAGTTTAGTGAGTAGCTACAGTTCGTGTATGAGCATTGATACATCAGAACTATAGAAGTTGGTGTGTGCAGTTATAAGCATCTGCTCTCATCTGGCACAGCAACCATAGTAGCATGTATGATTTATCACCTCTTGATGGTCCATTCATGGTTATGCATCTCTCTTGGGTTGCAAATAAGCTAATTATAGGTCACACCTATTAATTGACAAATATGGGGTTTCACCTGTCTTAGCACCAAAGTTTTGCCATGCTGACTTTTACACCGCACTGCCTTGTGAAGAACTGAAGATTCATTTCTCTACCAGCACTGTCTTGTGAAGAACTGAAGATTCATTTCTCTACCCTAAGTTGCGTGTAATTTTAATTTGCTGGAGAATTTCCTTTTATAGACTGTAAGATACTGGGTTCAACTTCTGTCCTACTACTAGCAGCCTGCAACTGTCTTCAGTATTACTTTATCTAATTTCCAGGTGCTATTCTTGATGTACCATTACTTCAATGCTAAAGAAATCTACAATGCAATCCGTGTGTTCATTGCTGCATATGTCTGGATGACTGGATTTGGCAATTTCTCTTATTATTATGTGAGGAAGGATTTCAGTCTTGGAAGATTTGCTCAGGTGCATCTTTACACCCCACTGTTCCTGATTCTCATTAGAGTTTTTTTAACATGGTTTCACCTTCAACAGATGATGTGGCGCCTCAATTTCTTTGTTATATTCTGCTGCATTGTCCTGAACAATGATTATACACTCTATTATATTTGTCCTATGCACACCCTTTTCACCCTCATGGTTTATGGTGCTCTTGGAATTCTAAATAAATACAACGAGATTAGATCAGTGATGGCAATGAAATTTGTTGCTTGCTTCTTGGTAGTTGTCCTGGTTTGGGAAGTTCCAGGTGTCTTTGACATAGTATGGAGCCCATTCACATTCCTTCTAGGCAAGTTTCCTTCCCAAACCTTTTGTGCTATGGATATTACTTGCATTTTTCCTTCCAAAAGATGACCAATGCTATTTTCCTTTGTATGCAGGCTATACCGATCCTTCTAAACCAGATCTTCCCCGGTTGCATGAATGGCAATTCCGATCTGGACTGGATCGCTACATTTGGATTGTGGGGATGATATATGCATATTACCATCCAACTGTATGTTTTTGACCATATATTTTTATTGTAATTGTTCTGTTTCTTTAGATTCATAGACCCCTTGGAGGCAACCTCAGGATTGTTTGAAAGAGCGTAAGGAAGTTGTATTTTGGCATTGATGAAATATCCTGTCTCAGGTTGAGAAGTGGTTGGAGAAGCTGGAAGAAACTGAAATGAGAACCAAACTCTATATTAAGACCTCAATAGTTACAGTGTCAATGATGGTAATTATCAAAACACCTAACCATTTTTTAAACACCTTACTTTCAATAACACATGCTGTGTTGATCGCAGGCTGGTTATTTGTGGTATGAATACATTTATAAGCTGGATAAGATTACTTACAACAAGTTGCATCCATATACATCCTGGATCCCCATAACGTATGTACCCTACCTTTCTGATACATTTTTGGGGGGTTCTGTAAGTTGCAAAATCTGATTTGCTGCTGCATGGTTGTGTGCGTACTCAAAAGTGTCTACATATGCCTACGCAACTTCACTCAAGAATTCAGGGGCTTCTCCCTCACACTATTTGCGTAAGTTTTGGCTGTGTATTGCACTGTACCTTTTATCTTTAACCTTCCTGACATTGTTGTGCGAATATGTGACTCCTGTATTTGTTCATTTGGCTGTTCCAGCTGGCTTGGAAAGATTACACTAGAAACATACATATCTCAGTTCCATATCTGGCTCAGGTAACCATCCGATGTTTCTCTTTGTAGTTCTTCCTTCCATTTGCACCATTGCCAACTTTCAGATTGTCAACAACTGATATTGTCTCATTTGCTTTGTTAACTCCTGCAGATCAAGTGTGCCCAATGGCCAACCAAAATGGCTATTGTCAATAATCCCAAATTATCCACTGCTCAATTTCATGCTGACTACTGCTATATATGTTGCGGTATGTAGATCTCCCCTATGTAAGATACCAAAGACGATAGTCTGCAGCAACTTACACGTTGTCATGTATTACCACCGCAGGTTTCCCATAGGCTCTTCGAATTGACTAATACCTTGAAGATGGTATTTGTACCAAATCGTGACAACAAGCGCCTCTCATACAATTTTGTGGCAGGAACAGCCATATCTGCTGCCCTGTACTTTGTATCGTTTGTTCTAATTGGCATTGCAGGATACTAGGAAGTCTAGTTATTGCCTTTTTCTTTTGTTCGATTAGTTACAACAAGGCCTGATCTACTGATCAAATTTAAGGCGACACAGCACGCAGCCACGCACTGCTAAGGAACCTGCAATTTCATTCACTGGAGTCAGGTTTTATCTGGGTTTCATGGTGAAGAAAAAAAAATTGCTGTGCAAGGCAGAAGATCTCGAAGAGTGTAACATATGAGTGAACCCCAATCCCAAGAGGGGATATGATAAAAATATCTCTGTATAGGTGTTGGAACACATACCGACTTACCGAGTGGTCACGTCGTCTGTGAAAATCAGATTTTGTTCCTTGTTTTGTTTAAAAGCTTGAAATAGACAGAATTGTTCCTTTTTTTTGTTTAAAGCGTAAAATAGACATAATGGTCTCATGCGTTTCCTTCTGTTAGATTGAAGGTCTTTGTTCGATTATTTCTGTTCCATGTGGTGGATTGGATGAGATTGAAAGAAAATATGAAAAAAAAACTTAGGCTCTGTTCGTTTTAATTTTAATCCATGTAGATTGAAGTTGTTTTGGAGTTAAAATCTCCTAATTTTTTCAATCTAATTCATATAAGATAGAAATAACTGAGTAACAATTTACTAGGGATCTAAATCTCCCCAATCTCGTTCAATCCATATAAATTTAGATTAAAACAAACAGACCATTACTAGGTAATAATCCTGCAAATGGCTGCTTATATTTCTGGAACTCTGAAAGCGCTCATGGCTGACATGTCCTTGAAAGTCATTTCATGTAATAATTTGTGAATGCAGAAGCACGATAGTCTCCTAAAATAGCGACAAATTAAATTTATACTAATTAGATCATGTATCGCCGTGAATTTTATATATCATATATAGACTTAGTTTTATATTATGCTTGTGTATATAATATCAAACACAAGAATTTGAATGTTTTGTAGGTTGCTTTTATATATCACATAACTAGACTTTATTATGTACTCCCTATGTCCTAAATTAAAATTCGTTTTACCTTTTTAGTAGATTCATATTACCCTTTTAATAGATTCATACAATAATTAATGTATGTGTTATCATCCATATGAGTATAGACATAAAAATTTAGAGCTAAAACGACTATTGTTTTAGAACGGAGGGAGTATTATGCTTGAGTATATAATATAAAACACAAAATTATATGTGTTTTGTTGGTTGACTGTGAATATGAAGTCAACAACAAAAGTTCAAACCTTTACTTGTTCGCTTTATTTGTATAGTAGATATTTTAAGTCAAACAAACTTACTTTGACTAAATTTATTAAATCAATATTTACATCATCAAATAGATATAATCTAAAAATACCTTTTTATTATTATAAACATTGGTATTCACTTCGTCTCAAAATATAATTCATTTCATACTAATCATGCATATGACTGTAATTTATATGTATATCTATGTTATTGTCATTTAAATGAATATGGACAAAAAAAGTGAGATATAACGAACTATATTTTGAAATGAATGGAGTACTTTATTCTAAATTATAAGTTACCCCGGCTACTCAGCGTACAGAAAAGCCATAACGACAATTTGAAATGGACAGAAAAGCTTGGAAATGTTTAACTTAGATCAAAGCAAAAAAAAAACATCAGATATTTAAAAAATAAGCCGTGTCATTTAAATCCTTTCTGGAATTCCTAGAAATTGAGATAAAAATAGCTTATTTTCCGCTCAATCTTTGAGAATCTTGAAGTTTGGATTTAAATTTCTAAACTAGCCCTAAGTAAATATCGCACCGCATGTTTGGTTTTCTGTTAGAAAACGCCGGAATGGCGTTGCGACACTTGTGGCGCCCGGCCAAAAACGGCCGCCAGAGCCAGACCTGTGGCGACATATGCTTTGGTTCATCACGCAACACCACGGCAACGCTAAAAGCTGCCACACCGGCTCACATAGCTGTTTGTATTGCAAACGAAGTGCGCATAGCGAGCGAGTTTAGCCGGAAATCGAACGTGCAAGTGTCAGATAGGCAAGTGCTACATTGCACCCACCATAAAAGTTTCCATTTTGTTACACATCAGATAGACGCAATCCAATTTCTTTCTGCCTAAGCCAGTTAGTTCAGATCGCCTTATCCTTGGCGTACCACACAGAAACTATATATAAATAAATAAAAAGGGACACCGAATTTTCTTCGGTGCCAACCTCGTTCAACCCTTCCTCCTGCAACCGGAAGTAAGCATATTATAGGCATACATAACCCCAGCTAAGCTAATAAACCAAAATCAGTGGAATTTCATTCCAACCGAAGGATAACCAGTTAACCACATAGAAACACAAAATATAAATATCTGACGCATACAAAAATAAGGAGACTGGCACAAAATTAATCTGCATCATAACTAATTGAGCTGCCAAGGGATTTCTCGAGGCTGTCTGCATAATGATCATGCTGATGAAACACTAGGCAACAGGCTGTGGAAGACATCATGTTGACACCTTTGCCTATGACAAAGGGTCCGCCATCTGTGATAACCTGCGGCGGAATTATGAAGCACCAGGTTTGTGGAAGTATCAACTTCAGCCTCTATTTGCAGCTCTTTCCCTCTCCCGCTTGTTATACAGCCTCTCAAGAACACGCTTGGCCTCACATGACGGGAAATTGCTCAGGTCATAGTAATGCGGTGCAATATCAATTAGCCTGCACATAAGTCACACAGAAAATATCAACATATCCATCTTCAGATGATCAAACTAAACAAGTGATCAGCTTTGTTCAGGTAGTAGCAACTCACCATTCCCCACGGATATCAGTGACTGTGCGGATGAAATTCCTGGTAGTCAAGACGTATTCATTGTAGATGACCCACTCTGGCTTATGGTCCATGCAATTGGAGGGATGAAGATGGACGACCTAGTGATGAAGAGTTAAAAGACTTCAACATCACACCCTAAACAAGAAAAATCAAGATTTTCTTTGAACAGGGAAAATAGAAACCTGGTTATCTTTTACAGTCAGGTAATGTCCAGTTCGTTCCAGGTGAGCGACCTGCATGAAATACCCTGCAAGCAGGGTTTTCCTGATATTGACATAGTACTCACGGCTATTGAAATCCGTGCTGCACATCTTGAGGTTGAATCTAGTCATGATGCGAACAAGCTGTTGTCTGACATTGTCTGCAGACTTGAGTGCTCTGGAATTGATAAAGTTCTCATAACACCACTGGGGATCTTCATCTGCACCGCCAATAAAATAACTGTTACGAAGGGAAACGACGGATGCAACTGAGCCAACCCAAAGCCTCCACTGAAATTAGTGGTTCACTTCAAACAGGTGGTCCGACAAGGATGGGTCCATAAGCCCAACCCATAGCCACATGCATCCCTAATTGAATGAGGCTTATGGACTTACTGTTTTGCTTGTATGCATGGTATACATTCAGAAGCGTCAGATGGTCCCCATCAATATGGCCAAATCGAGCCTTGGCCTCATCAGCAGCCTTTTGAGCTTCCCTAGGCCGGACGAAGCAATTGGGTACTAGAGAAAGAATATGGTAATGACAGACGAAGTCCACGGTAGTCAGCAGATGCAAAGAGGCGATACTGTACCATTTGCTTTGTCAGAATAACTCAACAAACAGCAATTATCTGCATCAGCCTAAACTGTATGATCATTTCGACCAATAGCTCAAGAAGCCAGGTGAATGACAGTTGCTGATGACAGCACATTAAAGAAATGCACAAGAAAATGAATAAATGATGCCAAGCGCACATGCAGTAGTATGCATGCAAGCTCACATGCTATATTACAAATGTGGCATTTCGTTTGAACAGAACTGACAAGTACTCTATCTCAAAACAAGTGTCACTATGGGATGCGTGCTGGTCGAAGTTTCTTGAGTTTAACTATATTTGTAGAAAAAATTAGCAACATTAATATCTCCAAACAAGTTTATCATAAATATATAATCAAGGATTCATCTGATGATACTAATTATGCACCATAAATCTTAATACTTTCTTATATATATTTGGTCAAAGCTAAAGTGGTATGACTTCTCAAGAAGTGAGAATGACACATTTTGGGATGGACGGAGACGGGAGTACTCCAGACAAAAATATAGAGAAGATAACTTGTAGAAATGCAATTTGTTAACCTTTAGTGATAATTAACATACCTGACAGCATGGCAGATATTGATAAGATCTCATTCGAACAGTTGTACTTTGGACTGATGACAAGCATCTTTGACATTTGTGGATCCAGGGGAAACTCACTCATCATCTCACCTAACTGTGTTAGATTACCTTCATCATCTAGTGCAGCCAAATAGTTCAAAACTTCTAAGGCCCTCATTAGAGTTTCTGGTGCTGGAGGATCCATAAAGTCAAAATGCACTAAATCATCAATTCCAAGTTTCTTCAAGGTAAGAACTGTATTTGCCAGGTTCGACCGAAGAATTTCTGGGTATGTCTGTGGTTGCAAATCCTCATTAAAGCTCTTCTCTGTGTATAGCCTAAAGCACTTCCCAGGTTGCGTTCGTCCAGCACGACCAGCTCTCTGATGAGCACTTGCCTTAGAAATTGGTGACACCAGGAGAGATTCCACCCTTATTCTTGGGTTGTAAACTTTCTGTTTAGAAAACCCCGGGTCTATCACATAAACAATGCCATCTATAGTTAAGGATGTTTCAGCAATGTTGGTGGACACAACAATTTTCCTTCCAGGAGGACCTCCTTCCTTCAATGGGGCAGGAGCAGGTTCAAAAATCTTCTGCTGCATGGCTGGGGGCAGTGTAGAGTATAAAGGCACGACTTTAACTGGGCCAACCTGATCTCCCATATTATTGATTTCCTTATTGATTTTCCGACATGCGTCCTCAATCTCCTCTTCTCCAGTAAGGAATACAAGGATATCACCAGCAGGTTCACACATATGTATTTGCACAACTGTCCTGATAGCAGCCTCTAGATAGTCCCTCTCTGGTTCTTGGGTGTAAAATATCTCAACTGGATGAAGTCTCCCAGGCACCTTCATCAACGGTGCATCACTAAAGTAACCCTGGAATTTCTCTGCTTCGAGAGTAGCACTCATAACAACAAGCTTCAAATCCGGTCTATTTTTTAGAACCTCCTTCAGAAGCCCAAACAAAACATCTGTTGCCAAAGTCCTCTCATGAGCCTCATCAAGAACAATCACCTTGTACTTCTCTAAAAGTGGGTCTGCCATTGCTTCTCTCAGAAGCATACCATCTGTCAAATATCTGATAGGAAGCAATAGTGTTCAACACAACAGGATTAGATCAGAATACCTAAAAAGAAAAGAAACATACACTCCATATCAATCTGCCAAAAGGATAGTGCATCTAATCATGTTCTTCAATGAAACATAAACACTTGTAAAAGGCTTACTTGAGAACAGTTTTGTGGCTGCTGCAATCTTCAAACCGAATACTGTAACCCACTTCTTCCCCAATAGTAACATCCATCTCCTCTGCCACACGCCTGGAGACTGACATTGCCGCGACCCTCCGAGGCTGAGTGCAGGCAACCATGGAACGGTTACCCAAGCCTTCAGTCTCAAGAACAAATTGTGGAATCTGTTCAACATAATGCAGATCAATCATCGCAACTTAATTGAGCAATAATGACATACGAGAATCACAAACAAGTTCAAATCAATCTATATAGAATCTAAAAAGATCATAATAATCGTAACTTTTCCTTTGTTACACAAATAAACTAGACCAATTTTCCTTGACCAACATGGGTGACCCCTAAAACATCTATCCCCTAACCTTGGCCATAAATAATAGATAGAACTAAGAAAATCAAACTATTTTGTAGCTTGACCTAATTGGGCAGGTGTTGAGCATATAGTAACAAAGCCATCAGCACTTCACACGTACAAACCCAACAATAACAAGGCCTCCTTAGTTATGCAAAGAAGCCAATACATATGTCCGAACACTTTACAATCAGATCTTATGTGCAAGCGTGCAAGCGAGGCTCTCGGTCCGTTAAATCATAATCCAATCATATATCACATTTAACATTTAAACTCTTCCACCACCAGCTCATGTAGATTTATAGAAAACCCTAACAAGCCCCGATTATATCTACAATTGGATCGCTTGCATGTTTGCACATAAGACTTGATTACGTATTAGTGGTATAAATAAGAAAATCAAATATCCGCGAATAACAGACGGCGTACGGGTATTGTACCGTTTCGGTACCTGAGTTGTCTTTCCGCTCCCCGTTTCGCCGACGAGGATGAGGGTCTGGTTGTCGCGGAGGCGGCGGAGGAACTCCTCCTTCTGCTGCCACACGGGCAGTGTGCGGCGCTTCTCGAGGATCTCGAAGTACCGTGCCGTGTAGGGCCGGCCGTTCCACCGGTTGACAGACGGATTGCCCCCCGCCACAGTGGCGGCGGCGCCGTTGGAGGCGGCGCGGCCCAGCTTGCCGGAGACGGAGGTCTCGTCGACCACGTCGAAAAGACTCACCTTCCGCTTCCGCTCCGTACCCATGGCGACGGCGAGGCAATAGACGACGAGCGGTCCTTGGCTCGCGGGGTTCGCACGAGGATGAAGGAAAGCGGGAGGAGGCCAGGAGGGTGGGGGAGGCAAACCCTAGCTTTGTTGTGGAGGCCTGGAGGGGTCCGCTCGATCTATATTTGGGAATTTTGCATAGACAAATTGAGAAATTTGGAATTTAGTTAGAGCAACTCCAATAGTTAGCTAAATTTTAGCTCTCTAAATCATAGATTTAAGAAGTTGCTAAATGGCTTTTAGAGTAAAAAAATGTGAGTTCTCCAATAGTTCTCTAAATATAGGTTGTAATTTTGTTTTGTATCTATTCACATAAAAAAATAAGTCACAAAAACTATATAATGCAGTCAATATTTTTGTTTAGGGAGTTGTTAAATGGTTGCCAAATGTAGAGAGAAAATGAGGTTAGATGACAAGTTGTTAAATTTAGAAAGTTCATTTAGAGAACTGTTGGAGAATAGTTTTTATGTTAACTACCTAAATTATTGATTTAGGAAGTCTTTTAGAGAACTATTGGAGTTGCTCTTATTAGGCTATCCGCAAGCATTCCACCTAAATTTTTCCTCCTATATCATTTTTTTGGGTCACATCATCAACATTTCACCCCTATTTTTTTATCACCCACAGCGGTTCCCCCTAAATACTCCCCCTATATCCCACTACACTATAAAATATCATTTTCTATACATACTTTTCATCTACTATAAATTTTTTATCTACTAACAATTGGAAGTGGGCCTACGTGAACAGTGTTTAGAGGGAGAGAGAGACACACGCCAGAATGAGGGGAAGAGAGAACCTTACCTCCGCGTAGGGTGCTTGCTAGGGAGAGCCGCTGCGGCACTAGGGGCTGCCCTGTAGCCGCCATGCAACTACAGGGCAAGGAGAGGGGCGACGCGCAGTATCCGTTGCGGACAGCCTTAGGAGAGTTCGATTTCGAACTTCATTTTGAGAGTCAAACAAGTCCCACGTGCTATAGTTAGGAATGAATTGGGACGAAAATAGATGGAAAACTCTCTTCTATTTTAGTATTCGTATTTTATCATTGAAAACAAGATCGAGTCTATAATAGTCGGGAACAAAAACAGGAGCAGAATAAACGAAATTACGAAAACGAACAGAAATACTAACAAAAACTCATAATTTAATACAAACAGAAATGATGATGACTCTACCTATTCAAAGATAAAGACGGTCAAACATGATTACTCTAAAACGTCTTTTAATTATTCCCGCATTCCTTACGGTTCAGATGCGTATTTGCTCTCTATTTGTCGGGGACCATAATTAGGGGTACCCTCAAGACTCCTAATTCTCAGCTGGTAACCCCCATCAGCATAAAGCTGCAAAGGCCTGATGGGTACGATTAAGTCAGGGATCAGTCCATTCGAGCGACTCGATCGTGCCTCGCCCGAGCCTAGCATCGGACAAGGGCAGCTGACCCCGGAGGATTTCCGTCTCGCCCAAGGCCCCCCTCCAACGGCGGACACATCTCCGGCTCGCCCGAGGCCCTACCTTCGCTAAGAAGCAACCCTGACCAAATCGCCGCACCGACCGACCAAGTCGCAGGAGCATTTAACGCAAAGGTGACCTGACACCTTTATCCTGACGCCCCCCCCCGGCAGAGCCGAAGTGACCGCCGTCACTTCACCGCTCCACTGACCGGCCTGACAGAAGGACAGCGCCGCCTGCGCCACTCCGACTGCAGTGCCACTTGACAGAGTGAGACTGACAGGCAGTCAGGCCCTGCCAAAGGCACCATAGGAAGCTCCGCCCGACCCAGGGCTCGGACTCGGGCTAAGTCCCGGAAGACGGCGAACTCCGCTCCGCCCGACCCAGGGCTCGGACTCGGGCTAAGTCCCGGAAGACGGCGAACTCCGCTCCGCCCGGCCCAGGGCTCGGACTCGGGCTAAGTCCCGGAAGACGGCGAACTCCGCTCCGCCCGACCCAGGGCTCGGACTCGGGCTAAGTCCCAGAAGACGGCGAACTCCGCTCCGCCCGACCCAGGGCTCGGACTCGGGCTAAGTCCCGGAAGACGACGAACTCCGCTTCGCCCGACCCCAGGGCTCGGACTCGGGCTCAGCCCCAGAAGACGACGAACTCCGCTTCGCCCGACCTAGGGCTCGGACTCGGGCTAAGTCCCGGAAGACGGCGAACTCCGCTCCGCCTGACCCAGGGCTCGGACTCGGGCTAAGTCCCAGAAGACGACGAACTCCGCTTCGCCCGACCCCAGGGCTCGGACTCGGGCTCAGCCCCAGAAGACGACGAACTCCGCTTCGCCCGACCACAGGGCTCGGACTCCGCCCTGGCCTCTGCCGAACGACCTCCGCCTCGCCCGACCCAGGGGCTCGGACTCGGCCTCGGCCATGGAAGACAGACTCGACCTCGGCTTCGGAGGAGCCTCCACGTCGCCCAACCTAGGGCGCAGGCCAGCCACGTCAACAGGAAGCGCCATCATCACCCTACCCCGAGCTGACTCGGGCCGCAGAGAACAAGACCGGTGTCCCATCTGGCTAGCTCCGCCAGATAGGCAATGATGGCGCCCCGCATGCTCTGTGACGACGGCGGATCTCAGCTCTCTTACAGAAGCAGGAGGACGTCAGCAAGGACTCAACCGCTCCGACAGCTGTCCCTCCGCTAGGCTCCGTCGCTCCTCCGACGGCCACGACTTCACACCAGCTGGGTGCCAAAATCTCTCCTGCTGTCACATCGGCATGTACTTAGGGCGCTAGCTCTCCCCCGCTAGACACGTAGCGCTCTGCTACACCCCTATTGTACACCTGGATCCTCTCCTTACGCCTATAAAAGGAAGGACCAGGGCCCTCTTAGAGAGGGTTGGCCGCGCGGGGACGAGGACGGGACAGGCGCTCTCTTGGGGCCGCTCGCTTCCCTCTCCCGCGTGGATGCTTGTAACCCCCTACTGCAAGCGCACCTGACCTGGGCGCGGGACGAACACGAAGGTCGCGGGATTCCCACCTCTCTCACGCCGGTCTCCGGCCGCCTCGCTCCTTTCCCCCCTTCGCGCTCGCCCACGCGCTCGACCCATCTGGGCTGGGGCATGCGGCGACACTCACTCGTCGGCCCGAGGGACCCCCCGGTCTCGAAACGCCGACAGTTGGCGCGCCAGGTAGGGGCCTGCTGCGTGTTGACGAACAGCTTCCCGTCAAGCTCCAGATGGGCAGTCTCCAGCAACCTCTCTGACCCGGGACGGTGCTCCGTTTTGGGAGTCTTGGGTTCATGTCCTTCGACGGCAGCTACGACATGATACTCCTTCCACCGCCGCGCGACAACGACAATGGCGGCCGACAGCCCGCCCGCCAGCGGCGGAATCGACGACGTCTTCCCCGCATGGTGGAAGAACAACATTTGAGCTCGCCCCGTTCTCTCCCCCGCCAACGGAGGAGGAGGCGGGGCAACCAAGGCCAAGCAGGAGGCCGCGCCTCGTCGGCTGTCGAGCGAGTCGACGTCCCTAGCGCCCCAACGGGGGGCGCGTCGGGCGTCGACCTCGCGTTTGAGACGAAGGCGAGCGCCGTCTCCCCGCGACACGCCAATCCCGAGCAAGCGGACGACGCCAGCACGCTCGCGGAAGGCTTGCTGGGCGTCTCCCTCGTACCTGAGATGACGGTGCAGTCAGTCCCCGACGTGACTTCATCGCCGTTCGTCGACCAAAAGGTACCGACCGATTCCCATCCTACATCATTTGGATTCAGCCTCAACCCGCCTAGCGACCTTGCTTTGGCGGGCACTCTCGTAGAGGCGAGTTCAAACCCTCCGGGGTTTCGCATGCGGTCGCCTTGGGACCGGCTGGCGAACGTCTCGACCTATGGGCCCTCCGGGTCCGAGGAAGACGACGACCCCAGCATCTGTTGGGATTTCTCTGGACTTGGCAACCCTAGTGCCATGCGGGACTTCATGACCGCATGTGACTACTGCCTCTCCGACTGTTCCGACGGTAGCCGCAGCCTCGACGACGAGGACTGTGGCCCAAGTCGCGAATGTTTCCACATCGATCTAGGGGGTCCCTCCGAAGGTAATCATCTCGGCATGCCGGAGGACGGTGATCTCCCTAGGCCGGTGCCTCGCGCTGACATCCCGCGGGAGCTAGCTGTGGTCCCCGTTCCGGCGGGGGGTCACGACCCACAGCTCGAGCAAGTCCGCGGGGCGCAGGCCAGGCTCGACGAGGGAGCAGGAGCGCTTGAGCCGATCCGCCGGGACGTCGGGCAGGCATGGGCGGGCCAACCCCCGGCCGGAGAAATACGTCACCTGCCCCAGGGTCTCCAGCTCCGCGTCGCCAACGACGTCAGGGTCAGGCCGCCACCCACATCTAGTGGGGTCGGTCAGAACCTGGCTGCAGCAGCGATGCTTCTCCGCGCGATGCCGGAGCCATCAACCACCGAGGGTCGGCGAATCCAGGGAGAGCTCAAGAATCTCCTGGAAGGCGCTGCGGTCCGACGGGCCGAGAGCTCTGCCTCCTGAAGGCAGGGATACCCCTCGGAACCTCATGCCGCGACTTCCCGATTCATGCGGGAAGCCTCGGTCTACCCCGGGCGCACGCGCAACACCGCGCCTGCGGCCCCGGGCCACCTCGGCAACGAGCACCATCATCGCGACCGTCAGGCCCACCTCGACGAGAGGGTGCGCCAAGGCTATCACCCCAGGCGTGGGGGACGCTACGACAGCGGGGAGGATCGGAGTCCCTCGCCCGAACCACCCGGTCCGCAGGCCTTCAGCCGGGCCATCCGGCGGGCACCGTTCCCGACCCGGTTCCGACCCCCGACTACTATCACAAAGTACTCGGGGGAAACGAGTCCGGAACTGTGGCTCGCGGACTACCGCCTGGCCTGCCAGCTGGGTGGAACGGACGACGACAACCTCATCATTCGCAACCTCCCCTTGTTCCTCTCTGACACCGCTCGCGCCTGGTTGGAGCACCTGCCTCCGGGGCAGATCTCCAACTGGGATGACCTGGTCCAAGCCTTCGCCGACAATTTCCAGAACACGTATGTGCGCCCGGGAATTCCTGGGACCTCCGAAGCTGCCGGCAGCAGCCGGGAGAGTCTCTCCGGGACTACATCCGGCGATTCTCAAAGCAGCGCACCGAGCTGCCCAACATCACCGACTCGGATGTCATCGGCGCGTTCCTTGCCGGCACCACCTGCCGCGACCTGGTGAGCAAGTTGGGTCGCAAGACCCCCACCCGGGCGAGCGAGCTGATGGACATCGCCACCAAGTTCGCCTCTGGCCAGGAGGCGGTCGAGGCTATCTTCCGAAAGGACAAGCAGCCCCAGGGCCGCCCATCGGAAGATGCTCCCGAGGCGTCTACTCCGCGCGGCGCCAAGAAGAAAGGCAAGAAGAAGTCGCAAGCGAAACGCGACGCCGCCGACGCGGACCTTGTCGCCGCCGCCGAGTACAAGAACCCTCGGAAGCCCCCCGGAGGTGCCAACTTCTTCGACAAGATGCTCAAGGAGCCGTGCCCCTATCATCAGGGGTCCGTCAAGCACACCCTTGAGGAGTGCGTCATGCTTCGGCGCCACTTCCACAGGGCCGGGCCACCCGCGGAGGGTGGCAGGGCCCGCGACGACGACAAGAAGGAAGATCACCAAGCAGGAGAGTTCCCCGAGGTCCGCGACTGCTTCATGATCTACGGTGGGCATGCGGCGAATGCTTCGGCACAGCACCGCAAGCAAGAGCGCCGGGAGGTCTGCTCGGTCAAGGTGGCGGCGCCGGTCTATCTGGACTGGTCTGACAAGCCCATCACCTTCGACCAAGACGACCACCCCGACCACGTGCCGAGCCTGGGGAAATACCCACTCGTCGTCGACCCCGTCATCGGCGACGTCAGGCTCACCAAGGTCCTTATGGACGGGGGCAGCAGCCTCAACATCATCTACGCCGAGACCCTCAGGCTCCTGCGCGTCGATCTGTCCTCCGTCCGAGCAGGCGCTGCGCCCTTCCACGGGATCATTCCCGGGAAGCACGTCCAGCCCCTCGGACGACTCGACCTTCCCGTCTGCTTCGGAACGCCCTCCAACTTTCGAAGGGAGACTCTAACGTTCGAGGTGGTCGGGTTCCGAGGAACCTACCACGCGGTACTGGGGAGGCCATGCTACGCGAAGTTCATGGCCGTCTCCAACTACACCTACCTGAAGCTCAAGATGCCGGGCCCCAACGGGGTCATCACCGTCGGCCCCACGTACAAACATGCGTTCGAATGTGACGTGGAGTGCGTGGAGTACGCCGAGGCCCTCGCCGAGTCCGAGGCCCTCATCGCCGACCTGGAAAGCCTCTCCAAAGAGGTGCCAGACGTGAAGCGTCATGCCGGCAACTTCGAGCCAGTGGAGACGGTTAAGGCCGTCCCCCTCGACCCCAGTGGCGACGCCTCCAAGCAGATCCGGATCGGTTCCAGGCTCGACCCCAAATAGGAAACAGTGCTCGTCGACTTTCTCCGCGCGAACGCCGACGTCTTCGCGTGGAGTCCCTCGGACATGCCCGGCATACCGAGGGATGTCGCCGAGCACTCGCTGGATATTTGGGCCGGAGCCCGACCCGTCAAGCAGCCTCTGCGCCGATTCGACGAGGAGAAGCGCAGAGCGATAGGCGAGGAGATCCACAAGCTAATGGCAGCCGGGTTCATCAAAGAGGTATTCCATCCCGAATGGCTTGCCAACCCTGTGCTTGTGAGAAAGAAAGGGGGGAAATGGCAGATGTGTGTAAACTACACTGGTCTCAACAAAGCATGTCCGAAGGTTCCCTACCCTCTGCCTCGCATCAATCAAATCGTGGATTCCACTGCTGGGTGCGAAACCCTGTCTTTCCTCGACGCCTACTCGGGGTACCACCAAATCAGGATGAAAGAGTCTGACCAGCTCGCGACTTCTTTCATCACGCCCTTCGGCATGTACTGCTATGTCACCATGCCGTTCGGTTTGAGGAATGCGGGCGCGACGTACCAGCGGTGCATGAACCATGTGTTCGGCGAACACATCGGTCGCACGGTCGAGGCCTACGTCGATGACATCGTAGTCAAGACGAGGAAAGCTTCCGACCTCCTCTCCGACCTTGAAGTGACATTCCGATGTCTCAAGGCGAAAGGCGTCAAGCTCAATCTCGAGAAGTGTGTCTTCGGGGTGCCCTGGGGCATGCTCTTGGGTTCATCGTCTCCGAGCGGGGCATCGAAGCCAACCCGGAGAAGATCGTAGCCATCACCAGCATGGGTCCTATCAAGGACTTAAAGGGCGTACAGAGGGTCATGGGATGTCTCGCGGCTCTGAGCCGCTTCATCTCACGGCTCAGCGAAAGAGGCCTGCCTCTGTACCGCCTCTTAAGGAAGGCCGAGCGCTTCACTTGGACCCCTGAGGCCGAGGAAGCTCTCGAGAACCTGAAGGCGCTCCTCACAAAGGCGCCTATCTTGGTGCCTCCAGCTGACGGAGAACCCCTCTTGGTCTACGTCGTCGCGACCACTCAGGTGGTTAGCGCCGCGATTGTGGTCGAGAGGCAAGAAGAGGGGCATGCATTGCCCGTTCAGAGGCCAGTTTACTTCGTCAGCGAGGTACTGTCCGAAACCAAGATCCGCTACCCACAAGTTCAGAAGCTGCTGTATGCAGTGATCCTGACGCGGCGGAAGTTGCGACACTACTTCGAGTCTCATCCGGTAACTGTGGTGTCATCCTTCCCCCTGGGGGAGATCATCCAGTGCCGAGAGGCCTCGGGCAGGATTGCAAAGTGGGCGGTGGAAATCATGGGCGAGACAATCTCGTTCGCCCCTCGGAAGGCCATCAAGTCCCAGGTCTTGGCGGACTTCGTAGCCGAATGGGTCGACACCCAGCTACCGACGGCTCCGATCCAACTGGAGCTCTAGACCATGTTTTTCGACGGGTCGTTGATGAAGACGGGAGCCGGTGCGGGCCTACTCTTCATCTCGCCCCTCGGGAAACACCTACGCTATGTGCTACGCCTCCACTTCCCGGCGTCCAACAACGTGGCTGAGTACGAGGCTCTGGTCAACGGGTTGCGGATCGCCATCGAGCTAGGGGTCAGGCGCCTCGACGCTCGCGGTGACTCGCAGCTCGTCATCGACCAAGTCATGAAGAACTCCCACTGCCGCGACCCGAAGATGGAGGCCTACTGCGATGAGGTTTGGCGCCTGGAAGACAAGTTCTACGGGCTCGAGCTTAACCACATCGATCGGCGCTATAACGAGACTGCGGACGAGCTGGCAAAAATAGCCTCGGGGCGAACAACGGTTCCCCCGAACGTCTTCTCTTGGGATCTGCATCAACCCTCCGTCAAGATCGACGACTCGCCCGAGCCTGAGGCGCCCTCGGTCCAGCCCGAGGTGCCCTCGGCACAGCCCGAGGCACCCTCAGCTCGGCCCGAGGCGGCCTCGGTTCAACCCGAGGTACCCTCGGCCTCTGAGGGTGAGGCACTGCGCATCGAGGAGGAGCGGAGCGGGGCCACGCCTGATCGAGATTGGCAGACCCCGTACCTGCAATATCTCCGCCAAGGAGAGCTACCCCTCGACCGAGCCGAGGCCCGGCGGGTAGCGCGACGCGCCAAGTCGTTCGTCTTGCTGGGCGATGAGAAGGAGCTCTACCACCGCAGCCCCTCGGGCATCCTCCAGCGATGCATCTCCGTCGCCGAAGGTCAGGAACTCCTGCAAGAGATACACTCGGGGGCTTGCGACCATCACGCAGCGCCTCGAGCCCTTGTCGGGAATGCTTTCCGGCAAGGCTTCTACTGGCCAACGGCGGTGGCTGACGCCACTAGAATTGTCCGCACCTGCGAAGGGTGTCAATTCTATGCGAAGCAAACCCACCTGCCCGCTCAGGCTCTGCAGACGATACCCATCACCTGGCCCTTTGCTGTGTGGGGGCTGGACCTCGTCGGCCCCTTGCAGAAGGCGCCCGGGGGCTACACGCACCTGCTGGTCGCCATCGACAAATTCTCCAAGTGGGTCGAGGTCCGACCTCTGAACTGCATCAGGTCCGAGCAGGCGGTGACGTTCTTCACCAACATCATCCATCGCTTCGGGGTCCCGAACTCCATCATCACCGACAACGGTACCCAGTTCACCGACAGAAAATTCTTGGACTTCTGCGAGGATCACCACATCCGGGTGGACTGGGCCGCCGTAGCTCATCCCATGTCGAATGGGCAAGTAGAGCGTGCCAACGGCATGATTCTACAAGGGCTCAAGCCTCGGATTTACAACGACCTCAACAAGTTCGGCAAGCGATGGATGAAGGAACTCCCCTCGGTGGTCTGGAGCCTGAGGACAACACCGAGCCGGGCCACGGGTTTCACGCCGTTCTTCCTGGTCTACGGGGCCGAGGCCGTCTTGCCCACTGACCTGGAATACGGCTCCCCGAGGACGAGGGCCTACAGCGATCAAAGCAACCAAGCTAGCCGAGAAGACTCGCTGGACCAGCTGGAAGAGGCTCGGGACAAGGCCTTGCTACACTCGGTGCGGTACCAGCAGTCCTTGCGACGCTACCATGCCCGAGGGGTCCGGCCCCGAGACCTTCAGGTGGGCGACCTGGTGCTTCGGCTGCGGCAAGACGCTCGAGGGAGGCACAAGCTCACGCCCCCCTGGGAGGGGCCATTCGTCATCGCCAAAGTTCTGAAGCCCGGAACGTACAAGCTGGCCAACAGTCAAGGCGAGGTCTACGGCAACGCTTGGAACATCCAACAGCTACGTCGCTTCTACCCTTAAGATGTTTTCAAGTTGTTCATATACCTCGCACCCGCGCAAAGTTTAGTCATCAAGGAAGGGTCGGCCTCGCCTCGGCAAAGCCCGACCCTCCCTCGGGGGCTAAAAGGGGGGGGAACCCCCTCTGCGTTGAAATTTTCCTCGAAAAAAGATCTCTTCTGCCAGAATATCTTTCGTACTTTCTGACTACTTCGAAAAGTGGATCCTGAAAACACGGAGTACACGTAAGCAGCCAAGGCTGACCGAGCCGAGGGACTCCTACGCCTCCGGGATACGGATACCTCACTCATCACCTTCTGTGATAAGTAACTCGCGTTCAGATAAAGTGATTCCGCGGACCGAACAAGTCTTCACGTTCGGAAGCTCTTCTACCGAAGCGATCCTTCGAGCCTTCTCGACTGAGTTGGTGACAGGGCCTCATGGACGGGTGAAAGTGCGCGTAAGCGGCAAGGCCGACCGAGCCGAGGGACTCCCACGCCTCCGGGATACGGATACCTCACTCGTCACCTTCCGCGAGAAGCAACTCTCGCTCGCACAAACATCCCTGCTACCGACAAAAAAGCCCAGGTACTCGAAACAAGAGGAAAGGAGACACAGCTTTACAACACAGCGAGGGTGTGTGTTCTGGCCTCGGCGGCCGCAGAAGGCACACGCTACAAGACACTCTGATCCTGCAGGCTCGGGTCTTGACGCTGGAAGGGGGCAGTAACACCCTCGGCATCGACGACACCTTCAGCAAGGTCCGACCTAGCCTCGGACGGTGACGCGGTCCAAGGATCCCCACTCTGGAGGACGACGTCATCGTCACGCCCGGACAATCGCTGCCAGGGACTTCTCCGGGAACCCAGCCCGAGCAGGCGGCTCGGCCGGTTACCCCTGGGGCCTAGTCCAACCATCTTCCAAGGGCGCCAGCCCGACCCGAGGCCTCGGCTGATCGACTCTGGCGTCGGTCCCGCTAACGGACAACCCGGCTAGGCTCCGGCCAACCAGGTTTCATTTTCGAGCTAACTCTGCCTCTGTTCATGCTGATATCGCTACCCCTGGCCTCGGCTCGTCGAAGAGCGGCCGAGGGGTCCCTTTAACTAAGCTAGAGGAGCCTCAGACAACAAGGCCGACCGAGCCGAGGGACTCCTACGCCTCCGGGATACGGATACCTCACTCGTCACCTTGACACGGGGCGACTCATGCTTGGTGAAGCGGTTCAGACAACCAACAGGCGAGTCTTAGTGCTCGAAAATGAGGAAAAAACATGGCTCCGTGCCAAAATTACATACATGTTCAGGCCTCGACAGCCGCGATGAACAAAAAACCCTGGCATTCGAAGTGCCATTACAAACGGAACTCCGGTTCCCTCTCCGTAGGTACGAACAACCCCACTCGATAGGGGTGGGCCTGCGGAGCAACAGAAGACTGACGAGCGGCTCGCCGCCGCCCGCTCTGACTACGACGACAACGACCCCCGCTCCGGATGGCCGAACTGCAGCAGCGCAGGCCTCAGGGTGGGTGCTGCTGCAATCTTTCCCTCGCCCACGCCGACGCTCGAGGGGCGAGGACAAGTACAAAGAACCGGAGGCCCGAAGCGCGGATGGTGGCGGTGATCCCGTCGGCGACGGGGGCTTCTCGAGCCGCCTCCGCCTCGGCACCGACGGCAGGGGCCATCAGCCCTCCGGCAGATCCCCACTCAAATCCTCCCGGACGAGTGGGGCACCGGCCTCCGCGTGAAGGCGCCGTCCCGGTGCAAAGGCAGGACCACCCCAGAACACGAACGCCGCCCTAGCAGCGCGCGGCATCTTGGGCGGTCCCCCCGTGCACACGGCGCGGCAGCCGCCTTCCGGCAGAAAGGGCCGCCGGGAGCCAGGCCGACGAGCTCGACACGCTGGGGGTGACGACGCCCGCCGTCGACCAGCCCCGCGTTGTCGAAGTCCGGGCCGCCCGCGGGGCCAGCGAGCGCCCTCTCCCTCGAACGCCGCAAGAGAGGGTGACCCGCGAACCCGCGCGGGAGGTATAGCTCCGGCTCAGCCCGGCACCCACCCCAGCGAGGATGATGAACATCCTTGAAGCTGAGGGTGGGACCAAGATCGCAGCCCGGCTTGCTTCTCCCCACCCAGGAGCTGGTGGTAACGATGGCTGAAAGGTACCAACTCCCACGGAGTCGCGTTCCTCCAAAGATGAGGCGAAAAGACGGCGGGTATCCCCCATCCGGGGGCTTGGATGGTGGAAAGACGCGATGCATAAGGGAGCGAGAAGACATGGTCGCCTTCCGAAAGGGGTCGCCCTCCTTTTAAAGGCAACTCTCCCTACTTGCGCCCCCAACCGTCACGGGCTGAGTCTTCTCCAACATGCTCCAAGGCCCTCCCCTGCAGCGCGGGGGCTGGGTCCCGTATGTCATGCAAACCGACTCAGAGCAGAAGAAGCCAAACCGCCGCGCGTGGTGCACACGACCGCCCAGCGGTTACAAGTGACCCTCCACTTTTGCCCAGACCAATGGGCGAAAGAGGCGGGCAGCCATGCAGGCGGCATGCAACCGCGCCAAGTAGACGCGCTTCTCCGACTCCCGACACGCCAGCATGGAGGCCCAGGCCCACGCGTCACGCAACCGGCGCGCCGGATGCTGCATGCAAGCAACTGCACCGCCACTTGCGCCACCACCGCGCCTCCTCGATTGCGGAACCAATACCGCGACTCGAGGCGACCCAGCGCACGACCCAGCAGCGCCAGCCTGACGCGGCGGTCAATGCGGCCAAAAGTGAGCCGGCAGTAATGACGGTGGCAGGCGGGCGGGAGCAGCGGTCACGTCGTCAGCCAAGCTCACGTCCCATCCGGGGGTAGCAAGAGAACCCCCTCTCACGGCGTGAAGACAACGCGCCCGTGATCCGTTCCTCGAACGGCTCGCGCACGCGCAACGGCCGCCCCGCCAACCGCTCGCCCCGTCGCATTAACTCCGCGGCAGGACAGGCGGCGCTTCTGGCGGGAGCAGTGGGCGACGCTTCGCCTTCGCCGTAATAACTGCGACAAAAAAGGTACGCCGCGTCGTTCGATTTCGTATCCTTTTCCTTTTTTCCTCTTTCTCTATCTCTTGCAGCAGGGACCGGGAAAGGGGGATACCCCGAAAAGGATCCTTCCCCGTGAAGGAACCAGGCTCCGAGCCTCCCTACTGATCAGAGGTTCGAAGGCTGGCCCCCCCAAGGGTTCGACAGCCGCCTCAGATCGCGTGGGCCCAACACCCACTACTGGTCAGAGGTTCGAAGGTCGGCCCCCCGAAGGGTTCCACGGCCGCCTCAGGCTACTCGGGCTCCGCGCCCATTACTGATCAGGGGTTCGAAGGCTGGCCCCCGAAGGGTTCACAGCCGCCTCAGACGCCGAGTGAGGGATGACTAGGGGTACGTTCGATACATAACCAAGGCTCGGGCTGCGCTCCCGAGGTACCCTAGGACATTTCCGAGACCAGCGGGAGTGATCTTGTAACGGAATCCCATCAGAGGGAGGCATCGAGCCCTCGGACCCCATCGCCAGGGGACCGGGTCGGGCAGATCACCCGCAGGTACTTTTGGGCGTGCCTCTGGGCCCCTAGCCGACCCCTAACGAACGGGGCACAGACGTCCACTCGGATTACCCGCTTGCAGCTCACCGGAGACACCATGTTCGGCGCCCATCAAGGGTAACATGGCGCTTTCCCCCCTCCTCCTTGCGGAAGGCGACGTAGGGGCGTATGTAAAAAAGCCGAGTCTGTCCCTGATCGCCCTCTCGCCCTGTGCGGAGGCTCGGGGGCTGCTCTCGCAAACCCGGCTCCGGCCGAACCGTTGACAGCGTCAACATACCAGCCCGAGAACTTGGGCCCCGACCGTACACCCGGGCTACGGCCAGTCCGCATGAGGGAACAACCAGACCAGCCGAAGCATTACGCAAGGCATTAAGACCTCGAAGGAGTGAAACCACTCCTCCGAGGCCTCGGGGGCTACACCCGGCGGGTGCGCTCGCGCGCACCCACCGGAACAAAATGCAACCGAGAAAGGCTGGTCCCCTTGCAAAAAAGTGAGACTAAAGCCTCCAAGCGAGTGCTAACACTCCCTTCGAGGCTCGAGGGCTACTGTCGGGGACCATAATTAGGGGTACCCTCAAGACTCCTAATTCTCAGCTGGTAACCCCCATCAGCATAAAGCTGCAAAGGCCTGATGGGTGCGATTAAGTCAGGGATCAGTCCATTCGAGCGACTCGATCGTGCCTCGCCCGAGCCTAGCCTCGGACAAGGGCAGCCGACCCCGGAGGATTTCCGTCTCGCCCGAGGCCCCCCTCCAACGGCGGACACATCTCCGGCTCGCCCGAGGCCCTGCCTTCGCTAAGAAGCAACCCTGACCAAATCGCCGCACCGACCGACCAAGTCGCAAGAGCATTTAACGCAAAGGTGACCTGACACCTTTATCCTGACGCGCGCCCCCCGGCAGAGCCAAAGTGACCGCCGTCACTTCACCGCTCCACTGACCGGCCTGACAGAAGGTTAGCGCCGCCTGCGCCACTCCGACTGCAGTGCCACTTGACCGAGTGAGACTGACAGGCAGTCAGGCCCTGTCAAAGGCACCATAGGAAGCTCCGCCCGACCCAGGGCTCGGACTCGGGCTAAGTCTCGGAAGACGGCGAACTCCGCTCCGCCCGACCCAGGGCTCGGACTCGGGCTAAGTCCCGGAAGACGGCGAACTCCGCTCCGCCCGACCCAGGGCTCGGACTCGGGCTAAGTCCCGGAAGACGGCGAACTCCGCTCCGCCCGACCCAGGGCTCGGACTCGGGCTAAGTCCCGGAAGACGACGAACTCCGCTTCGCCCGACCCCAGGGCTCGGACTCGGGCTTAGCCCCAGAAGACGACAAACTCCGCTTCGCCCGACCCAGGGCTCGGACTCGGGCTAAGTCCTAGAAGACGGCGAACTCCGCTCCGCCCGACCTAGGGCTCGGACTCGGGCTAAGTCCCGGAAGACGACGAACTCCGCTTCGCCCGACCCCAGGGCTCGGACTCGGGCTCAGCCCCAGAAGACGACAAACTCCGCTTCGCCCGACCCCAGGGCTCAGACTCCGCCCTGGCCTCTGCCGAACGACCTCCGCCTCGCCCGACCCAGGGGCTCGGACTCGGCCTCGGCCATGGAAGACAGACTCGACCTCGGCTTTGGAGGAGCCTCCACGTCGCCCAACCTAGGGCGCAGGCTAGCCACGTCAACAGGAAGCGCCTTCATCACCCTACCCCGAGCTGACTCGGGCCGTAGAGAACAAGACCGGTGTCCCATCTGGCTAGCTCCGCCAGATAGGCAATGATGGCGCCCCGCATGCTCTGTGACGACGGCGGCTCTCAGCTCTCTTACGGAAGCAGGAGGACGTCAGCAAGGACTCAACCGCTCCGACAGCTGTCCCTCCGCCAGGCTCCGTCGCTCCTCCGACGGCCACGACTTCACACCAGCTGGGTGCCAAAATCTCTCCGGCTGCCACATCGGCATGTACTTAGGGCGCTAGCTCTCCCCCGCTAGACACGTAGCGCTCTGCTACACCCCCATTGTACACCTGGATCCTCTCCTTACGCCTATAAAAGGAAGGACCAGGGCCCTCTTAGAGAGGGTTGGACGCGCGGGGACGAGGACAGGACAGGCGCTCTCTTGGGGCCGCTCGCTTCCCTCTCCCGCGTGGACGCTTGTAACCCCCTACTGCAAGCGCACCCGACCTGGGCGCGGGACGAACACGAAGGCCGCGGGATTCCCACCTCTCTCACGCCGGTCTCTAGCCGCCTCGCTCCTTTCCCCCCTTCGCGCTCACCCACGCGCTCGACCCATCTGGGCTGGGGCACGCGGCGACACTCACTCGTCGGCCCGAGGGACCCCCCGGTCTCGAAACGTCGACACTATTCCTCTAGTCAAGCCTCCTCACTTTGATGGACAGGATTATTTTTGGTGAATCCATAAAATGTTTAGCCATTTATTTTCCCTCAATCCTAGCATTTGGGACGTAGTATATGTCGGCGTTTCGGACCCGCGAGGACCGTCAACCGACCAGTAAATTTGTCGCTGCGTGTCCCTGTCCAGATGGGTTGATGCAAGATGGAACACAAGAGGAAAATGAGGCTTATGTTATCTTGCACCGAGGTGCTCATAGTAGGGGTTACAAGCGTTGCGGGAGAACGGGAGCGAGAGAGAGAGAAAGAGAAGGTTCGGCCTTGAGGCGAGCTGTCTGAGTCTGCCTCTACCGCGTCTCTCCTACTCTGCCTACCTCTGCTCGCCTGCGTCGTGTGTCTGTACGTGCGTTTTCCCGTCCTTTTTCTTCCCCTTGGAAGGCCCTGGACATCCCCTTTTATAGATACAAGGAGATACCCCGCTGTACAATAGGGGTATAGCTATGAGCTAACGTGGCTGGCGGGGAAGTGCCTTGAGCCCTGTACATGTACCAACGTGGCCGTTGAAGAAGTGCCTTGAGTCCTGTAGAAGCATAGCTGGCGGTGCGGCATGGATCATGCTGACGTCTCCTTGCTTCCGTAGGAGGTTGGGAGCAGTCCGACATTATGGGCGCACGCGGGGAACCATCATTACCTTTTACCGGAGTAACCTTAGATGGGACACCGGTCTTGTTCCTTCATAGCTTGAGGCAGCTAGCTGGGTGTAGGGCAATGATGTATCCCCTGTAGCGTAGTCGTTCCGAGGCCGAGGTCGGGCGAGGCGGCGACTTCTCCGAGGCCGAGGCTAAGGTCGGGCGAGGCGGTGTCCTTCTCCCGAGGCCGTGGTCGGGCGAGGCGGAGTCCTTCTCCCGAGGCCGAGGCTGAGGCTAAGGTCGGGGTCGATCGAGGCGGAGACCTTCTCCCGAGACCGAAGCTGAGGCCGAGGCCTGGGGTCGGGCGAGGCGGAGCTCCCTGTTGCACCCGAGGCCGAACTCGGGAAAGGCCATGACTGTTGTTAGTCTTTCCCTGGTGGCTGGCACAGTTGCCGGAGCGGGGTGAACAGTGCTGTTTTCCTGTCAGAACGGTCAGTAAAGGGGCGAAGTGACTGCGGTCACTTCGACCTTGCCGACTGAGGCACGCGTGTCAGGACAAGGTGTCAGATGATCCCCGCATTAAATGTGCATGCGATACGGTCGGTTGGTAAGGCGATTCAGTCAAGGTCGCTGCGCGACAAAGTTCGCCCGAGCTTAGCCTTGGGTGAGACGGGGGTGCGCCTATTGACAGAGGGGACCCTCGGGCGAGGCGTGAACTTGCCCGGGACTGTTGTCTACGCCCGAGGCTGGGCTCGGACGAGGCGAGGTCGTGTCCTACGAGGCCCTGACTTGAACCGTGCTTATCAGTTGTTGATGGTTTTGTTCCGAAGATGTTTTCCGGCCAGATTAAGGAGTATTGGGGGTACCCCTAATTACGGTCCCCGACAGTAGCCCCCGAGTCTCGAAGGGAGTGTAGGTACTCACTTGGAGGTTATGCCGGATTTTTTGTAAGGGGACCGGCCCTTCTCGGTTATGCTTTGTTCCGGCTCGCCGGGTGTAGCCCCCGAGGCCTCGGAGGAGTGGTTTGACTCCTCTAAGGTCTTAATCCTTTTTGTGATGCCTCGGTCAGCCTTGTTGTTCCCTCATGCGGCCTGGCCGCAGCCCGGGTGCACGGTCAGGCTCCGAGTTTTTGAGCTGGTTTGTTGACGTGGTCAACAGTTTGGCCGTAGCCTGGCGCGAGAGCACCCCCGAGCCTCTGCACGGAGCGAGAGGACGATCAAGGACTGTCTCGACTTTTATTGTACGCCCCTTCGTCGCCTCTCCGCGAGGAGGAAGGGGGGAAAGCGCCATGTTACCCTCGGAGGGCACCGAACATGGTGTTTCCAGTGAGTTGCTAGCGGGTGATCCGAGTGGACGCCTGAGCCCCGTTCGATAAGGGTCGGCTAGTGGCCCAGAGGCGCGCTCCAAAAGTACCTGCAGGTGATTTGCTGGACCTAGACCCATTCGATAGGGTCCGAGGGCTCAGTGCCTCCCTCCGGTGGGATTCCATTACAAATCGTTCCCGCTGGTCTCGGAAATGTCCTAGGGTACCTTGGGAGTGTAGCTCAAGCCTCAGCCATGTAACGGACGTACCCAGAGTCATCCCTGGCTCTGCGTGCTCTGGGGCGGCTGTCGAACCCTTCCGAGGGGCCAGCCTTCGAACCCCTTATCAGTAAAGGGCTCGGAGCCCGAGTGCTCTGGGGCGGTTGCCGAACCCGGAGGGCGCAACCTTCAAACCCCTGATCAGTAGGAGGGCTCGGGGCCCGTTTCCTTCGCCGAGAAGGATCCTTTTCGCAATATCCCCTTTCCGAGTCCCTGTGGCAAGAGAGAGAGAGGAAAAGGAAAAGGATATAAATTTAAATAATGTGGCGCACCTTTTTTGATGCGGTCATCATGACGGAGGTGAAATGGCGCCTGCTTCGCCTGCTGGAGGTGTCGCCTGCCCTGCCAAGGAGTTAATGCGACGGGACAGGCGATTCGTGGGGCGTCTGTTGCGCGTGCACGAGTCGTTCGAGGAACAGAACACGGGTGCGTCATTTTTTGATGCTGCGGGAGAGGGCTCCTCTGCCGTTTCGGGAGAGGATGCGAACCTGTAGGTGATTGGACCGCTGCTTCCGCACGCCTGTTGCTGCAATTACTGCCGGCCCACCTCTGATCATATCGACCGTCGTGCCTATCTCCGCGGCTGAGTGACCCGTGATCATCGCACTTAATGGGTACTGTTGGGTCATGCGCAGGGCTGCCTTGAGTCGCTGCACTGGTTCTGCAGTCGAGAAGACGCAGCATTGGCGTAGGTGGCGGTGCGGTTTCCTTGCACGTAGTGACCGGCGCGCCGGTTACATGACATGTGGGACCGGGCCTCCATGCTGGACCGCCGAATGCGACGAAGCTAAAAGGGTGCACAACCGTAGTGTGGTTGCATGCTTCTTGCGTGGCGGTCCGCCCTTTTGACCGCTGGTTTCGGCAAGGATGAGGGAATGCTTATAACCACGGGGCGGTTACGTGCTTCGCGTGCGGCGGTTTGCCTTCTTCGCGTTTTGGGTCAGCTCGCATGACGTGTGGGACCCAGCCCCTGTGTCGTGGGGTGGGAACCCTGGAGCACATCGGTGGAGACTTTGCCTGTGACGCTTGGGGGTGCGGGTGAGGAGATCTGCCTTTAAAAAGGGATCGACCCCCCGGGAGGTAGCCATGCCTTCACACTCCTCGCATTCATCGCGTCTTTCCCCCTTCCGAGCCCCCAGATGGGGTGCACCTGTGTCGCCTTCTTCTTACTGCTGTTGGAGGAGCGCGACCCCGTGGGGGTTGGCGCTCTCTAGTCATCGCTCGACTTCAAGGATTTTCATCACGCAACCCGGCTACATTCCCCCACCAATGGTCATCCAAAAAGTTGTCCACCAGCTTCGTGGCAGGGAAGGGCGAGCCAGGCCATGGCCTCCCCCTACCCTCAGCTTCAAGGATGTTCATCATCCGTGCTGGGGAGGAGGGTGCACCGAGTCGGGGCCCGCCTCCGCGTGGGCAGCGGCCCGCTCCTTCCCTCAGTGATCGGGGGAGAAGGGCGTTCGCCGCCCGTGGCGCTGTCAGCTGTCGCGTGTCTGGCTCCCCGGGCTGAGCGGCTCCGGTGCTGCTTCCGGTGCCACCTCCTACCGCTGGGGCGGACCGTGGCTGCTCGTCCGCCGCATGGGTGTCGGTCGCGCCGTGCGCGGGCCGGCCACGTCCAGGTCCTCCTTGCGCCGTCAGCTGCATCGGGGGGTCGCACAACACGTCGTATGCCGCAAGGGCGGTACTCGTGTTCTGGGACAGCCTCGGTGAGGACAGGAGTGAGGACCTGTCGGTGCGCATTGGGGCGGCTGCCGTTCGCCGGTGCGGTGTTGGTGGGCAGGTGGCCGCTGTCGTCGGTGCTGAGGTGGTGGTCGCCATAGGTGAGGCTTCCTCTCCCGAAGCGGTTGCCTCTACCGACGAGACCATCGGTGCCGCCTGGACCCGGACCTCTGGCCTTTTGGCTTTAATGGCTTGTCCTCACCCCTCGGACGGGGAATGGGGACGAGGGCCTTTTCACAGTAGCGTTCGCCCTGAGGCCATTGCTGCTGTTGTCTGGCCGCCCGAGGCAGAGGTCGTTGTCGCGCTTGTGGTGCAGTGGTCACCGGCGAGCCACCTGGGGTTTGTTATCCCGCAGGCCTTCTGGTGTGGAGGTTGTTCATTCCCGCGGGAATGGAGCTGGGTCCCATTTGTAAGGGAATGTAAGAGCAAAAAATGTAATTGCTCCAAGCACTGAGATATCTGCTGTAGGTCGGGAAAGCCACCGAGGGTGCTGCCGACATCTATGTAGCATAGTTATCCCAAGTATGTGTGTTTGTTCTTTGTGGCTGCTGAGGCCTGAACATTTGAGTATAAAGTCGTGCTTTTTTCCTCTTGTTTCGAGCATTAAGACCTGTTCGTCGGTAGCAGAATCACTCATCTGAGCGTGAGTTACCTTTCACAGAAGGTGACGAGTAAGGTATCCGTATCCCGGAGGCGTAGGAGTCCCTCGGCTCGGTCGGCCTTGCCGCTCAAGGTCTCTCTTGCTCGTCTTTAGGACTCCGCCATCGATATAGTCGAAAGGCACGAAAGTCGTTTTGGTGGAAAAACTTTTCCGAGGAAAGTTTTCGGCGCAGAGGGGGTTCCTCCTTTCTAGACTCCGAGGCGACCGCCCGGGCCGGGACCCTTGCGGAGGGTCTGGCTGTGGCCATCGGGTCTGCTTGGTCCACCCAAGCTAAGGCCTCGCAGTAGCGTGTCCGGGCCGAAGGTTGTTTCGCCCGCTTTGTGACTTTGTTTCTGTCTCCATTCTTCTCCTTGCGTCTGAAGAATGTTGTCCGGCTGTCTGCAGGGTTCAAGACGACTCTTAACGAGTCCGTCAAGAACTGCAAGGCGCTTGCCGAGGCGGCTGAGCAGAAGGAGGCTGACTGTGTGGCCATGTCTGAGGCCATCTCGGCTTTCTGCCGGGCCTTTGGCCTCGACGACGTCCCCTCGGGTAGCTTCCCCCAGAGTCACCTGCGGGCCTTGGGCGGCCATGTGCGCAGCAGACTCCGCGGGGCGCTGCACCACGGCGTTAGGCGAGCCGTCGACGTGCTCGCCTCCCACTACGACGTGGATCTGGAGCGGGTCAGTGAGGGGTACTGCTTACCCGATGAAGAGGAGGCTGCCTTAGCCAAGGTCCAAAGGCTTGACGCGGCTGTTGAGGGCCCAAGCACGGTGCCGGCTTCCTCCTTCGGGGTGGAGGTCCTTCCGCCCGTGTCGCCGTCTAAGGCCGGGCCAGATCCTGCCGAGGGTGGAAACGACGCCGAGGGTGCTGTTCCCCCCCTGCCGATGTCCGAGCCTGGAGGAACAGTTTGTTCTAAGTATGCGTATGTTTTTTGCGGCCGCTGAGGCCTAAACATTTTTATTGTCGAATTATAAAGCTATGTTTCCTTTCCTCTTGTTTCGTGCGTTAGGACTTGTTCGGTAGCAGAATCGCTTATCCGAGCGTGAGTTACTTTTCGCGGAAGGTGATGAGTGAGGTATCCGTATCCCGGAGGCGTAGGAGTCCCTCGGCTCGGTCGGCCTTGCCGCTTACGTGTTCTCTCGTCGTTTTTAGGATTCCGTTATCGATATAGTCGAAAAGCACGAAAGGTCGTTTTGGTAGAAAAGTTTTCGAGTGTTAAGACTTGTTCGATAGCAGAATCACTTATCCGAGCGTGAGCTACCTTTCGCGGAAGGTGATGGGTGAGGTATCCGTATACCGGAGGCGTAGGAGTCCCTCGGCTTGGTCAACCTTGCCGCTCAAGGTCTCTCTTGCTCGTCTTTAGGATTCTGTTATCGACGCAGTCGAAAAGCGCGAAAATCATTCTGGTAAAAGACTTTTCCGAGGAAATTTTCGACGCAGAGGGGGTTCTCCCCTTCTAGCCCCCGAGGGAGGATCGGGCTTTGCCGAGGCAAGGTTGATCCTTCCTTGATGGTTAGACTTTATTTATGCATGTAAGGAAAGCGAGATACATGAACGACTTGAAACATTTTAAGGGTAAAAGCGACGTAGCTGTTCGATGTTCCAAGCGTTGCTGTAGACCTCGCCTTGATCGTTGGCCAGCTTGTATGTCCCGGGCTTCAAAACTTTGGTGATGATGAACGACCCTTCCCAGGGAGGGGTAAGCTTGTGGCGCCCTCGGGCGTCTTGTCACAGCCGAAGTACCAAGTCTCCCACTTGGAAGTCTCGGGACCGAACCCTTCGGGCGTGGTAGCATTGCAGGGACTGCTGATACCGCGCCGAGTGTAGTAAGGCCACATCCCAAGCCTCTTCCAGCTGGTCCAATGAATCCTCTCAGCTGGTTTGGTTGCTTTGGTCATCGTAAGCCTTTGTCCTCAGGGAACCGTATTCCAAGTTCGTGGGTAAGATGGCCTCGGCCCCATAGACTAGGAAAACGGTGAGAAGCCCGTGGCCCGGCTCGACGTCGTCCTCAGACTCCAAACCACCGAGGGTAGTTCTTTTATCCACCGCTTGCCAAACTTGTTGAGGTTGTTGTAGATCCTCGATTTTAGTCTTTGCAAAATCATACCATTGGCGCGCTCTACCTGCCCATTCGTCATTGGGTGAGCTACGGCGACCCAGTCCACATGGATGTGGTGGTCCTCGCAGAAGTCCAGGAACTTTTTCCTAGTGAACTGCGTGCCATTGTCGGTGATGATTGAGTTTGGGACCCTAAAGCGATGGATGATATTTGTGAAGAACGCCACCGCCTGCTCGGACTCGATGCTGATTAAGGGTCGGACTTCGATCCACTTGGAGAATTTGTCGATGACAACCAGCAGGTGCGTGAAGCCCCCGGGTGCCTTCTGCAAGGGACCGATGAGGTCCAGACCCCACACGGCAAACGACCAAGTGATAGGTATCGTCTGCAGGGCTTGAGCGGGCAGGTGCGTCTGTCTCGCGTAGAATTGACACCCTCGGCAGGAGCGTACAATCCTAGTGGCGTCGGCCACCGCGGTTGGCCAGTAGAACCCTTGTCGGAAAGCGTTTCCCACGAGGGCTCAAGGTGCTGCATGGTGACCGCAAGCCCCCGAGTGTATTTCTTGTAACAACTCTTATCCTTGGGCAGTGGATATGCATCATTGGAGAATGCCCGAGGGGTTGCGATGGTACAGCTCCTTTTCATCACCCAGTAAAACGAACGACTTGGCGCACCGAGCCAGTCGCCGAGCTTCGGCCTTATCGAGGGGCAGCTCTCCTCGGAGGAGATATTCTAGGTACGGGGTCTGCCAGTCTTGGTTTGGCGCAACCTCGTTCTGTTCTCCCTCAACGCGCAGGGCCTCACCCTCGGTGGCCGAGGGTACCTGAAAGCTCTCTTGTGAGTTTTGGTGTTTGGATGACAACTCAATTAAAGGACTAACAAGTGTACTAAGTGTTGAACAGGTGCTTAAGGTAAAGCCTACAGGGTTCAACACAAGTGAACAAATGTGATGGTCCAAGAAATGGATTATGGATACATGATGGACATCACAAGTAAGATGGACATTGCATAAGTGAGACTCGGGTGCGTAGCTCGGAGACAACTGATCAAGCCAAGGACGGAGGCAAGAAAAGCTTCGAGGTACCAAGTGCACGGGAGAAGGTCAAGGAGGCTGAGGAACCCAAAGCCAAAGGAGAAGAAGAAGGCTTGCAAAGTCAAGGGTGATCGAGTTGAGAACAACTACGACACATCAAGGATCACTACATAAGAACGTGACTTACAGCCAATGAGGTAACAGCTACAGTTATGTGGTGTAAGTCATAAGGCTCAAGATCAAGCTCTAAGAAGGAGATCAAGGTCACTAGAAGGAGAACAAGTGTCAAAACCAGAACTGGAAGCAGCCCAAAAGAGCTAAGTTCACCTTAATCTTTAGTTTAGTTGTTCCTATGTTTGGAGATGTCCTATGTGACCTTTGCAGGATGTTGGAGCCAAGAAATGTCAATCTAGATCAAGTCAAGCCGACTTGATGAGTCCAACATCAAAGCTCAAGCATGTGAAATGCTATAGATGTAATAATTAAGAGAAGGTATGTTTCTAGACTTAGTACATCGGTTTTGTGGACTAATAGACTTGTCTAAGTGATAGAAACAGAAAGAAGAAGAAAAGGAAAGAGGTGCGAAAGGCTTGGCTATGTACAGCCAAGACTTAGTTCAGTCTGGCACACCGGACTGTCCGGTGGCGCACCAGACAGTGTCTGGTGCGCCAGGCTGAACTCTGGCGAACTGTCCGCTCTCGGGAATTCACTGGCGTCGTACGGCTATAATTCACCGGACTGTCCGGTGTGCACCGGACTGTCCGGTGAGCCAACGGTCGGCCGGGCCAACGGTCGGCCGCGCGATCTGCGCGGGACACGTGGCCGAGCCAACGGCTAGATGGAGGCACCGGACTGTCCGGTGTGCACCGGACATGTCCGGTGCGCCAACGGCTCCAAGACTGCCAACGGTCGGCTTCGACGTAGAAGGAAAGAAATCGGGCACCGGACAGTGTCCGGTGTGCACCGGACTGTCCGGTGCGCCACCTGACAGAAAGAAAGTATTGCCTTCCAAATGGGATTCCAACGGCTCCTAGGCCCCTTGTGCCTATAAAAGGGACCCCTAGGCGCCTCAAGCAAAGCACAAGCGCAGCCAACAAGTATAGACTTCACTGGAATCAGTTCTCGCTCTCCCTCTTGTGTGTAACTCTATAGTTTGTGTAGAAGGCACAGCTATAAGCCTTTAGAGAGAGGAGTAGTGCTGCTGAGAGCTAGAGCAAGGTCCTGAGCGTATCGTTACTCTGCTGGGGTGCTGCCAAGAAGTTTGTAAGCAGCCGCGGTTCTGTTGTAACCCCACTCAATAGTGAAAGGCTCTATCTGTCATACTGACAGATCTGAGCAAACGGAGGAAGGAGTTGAAATAGACTCCAAGCCCAGGTGTGGCTAACTCCAACGAGGATTAGGCAAGCATTTCAGGCTTGGCCGAACCTCGGGATAAATCCTTGCGTCTGTGTGCTCTATTCTGTATTGTATCCTGACTCTCTGTCTTACTCGCCTTTATATCTGCACTTCAATACTTATCTGTGGTATAAGCTTGATTTGAAGTGCAGGACATTTTGAGACAGGATCTTCCATTCCGCTGCGACCTACTCGAAGAGTCTTCTCATTCCACTGCGTACTAAGTCTTCGAGTAGAGTAAGAATTTAAGTTTTAAAGTAATAAGTTTTATTCGCCTATTCACCCCCCCTCTAGGCGACATCTAGATCCTGTTCCCGGGTCAAAGGGAACTTTCAGTACCTCGGGCTGGGCCGAGGTCTCCTCGGGTTCGGGCGCGTCGTCGAGTTTGACGGATGGTTGATATATGTCCCTGGAGAAGACGTCCGGGGGAACCGTTGTTCGCCCCGAGGCTATTTTCGCCAGCTCATCCGCGGTCTCGTTGTACCGTCGAGCAACATGGTTGAGCTCCAGCCCATAGAACTTATCTTCCAAGCGCCGAACTTCGTCGCAATGGGAGTTCTTCATGGTTGACTTGTATGGCCTCCATTTTTCGATCGCGGCAGTGGGAGTTCTTCATGACCTGGTCAATGACGAGCTGCGAGTCGCCACGAGCATTGAGGCACTGAACCCCTAGCTCGATTGCGATGCGCAGTCCATTAACCAAGGCTTCGTACTCGGCCACGTTGTTTGACGTCGAAAAATGGAGGCTTTACTTGTCTTGACAACGATGTCATCGACGTAAGCCTCGACCGTTCTGCCGATGTATTCTCTGAACACATGGTTCATGCACCTTTGGTAGGTTGCACCTGCATTCCTCAAGCCAAATGGCATTGTAGTATAACAATACATGCCAAAGGGTGTGATGAAAGAAGTCGCGAGCTAGTCGGACTCTTTCATCTTGATTTGGTGATAGCCCGAATAGGCATCGAGGAAAGACAGGGTTTCGCACCCAGCAGTGGAGTCCACAATTTGATCGATGCGAGGCAGAGGGTAGGGAACTTTTGGACATGCTTTGTTTAAACCAGTGTAGTCTACGCACATCCTCCATTTCCCACCTTTTTTCTTTACCAGCACAGGGTTAGCTAACCATTCGTGATGGAATACCTCTTTGATGAACCCTACAGCCATCAGCTTGTGGACCTCCTCGCCTATGGTCCTGCGCTTTTCTTCATCAAAGCAGCACAGGGACTGCTTCACGGGTCGGGCACCGGCTCGGATGTCTAGTGAGTGCTCGGCGACATCCCTCGGTATGTCGGGCATGTCCGAGGGACTCCACGCAAAAATTTTGGCGTTTGCGCGGAGAAAGTCGACGAGCACTATTTCCTATTTGGGGTCGAGCTTGGAGCCAATCCTGACTTTCTTGCCGGCATCATTGCTGGCGTCGAGAGGGACAGACTTAACTGCCTCGGCTGGTTCAAGTTGCCGGCGCGCCGCTTCACGTCGGGCGCCTCTTTGGAGAGGCAGTCCAGGTCGGCGATGAGGGCTTCGGACTCGGCAAGGGCCTCAGCGTACTCCACACATTCCACGTCGCACTCGTAGGCGTGGCGATATGAGGACCTGACGGTGATGGTTCCGTTGGGGCCCGGCATCTTGAGCTTGAGGTACGTGTAGTTGGGGACGACCATGAACTTGGCGTAGCATGGTCTTCCCAACACCGCGTGGTAGGTCCCTCGGAACCCGACCACCTCGAAGGTGAGGGTTTCCTTTCGGAAATTAGAGGGAGTTCCGAAGCAGACGGGCAAGTCAAGTTGCCCAAGGGGCTAGACACGCTTACCGGGGATGATCCCGTGAAAAGGTGCTACACTGATCTGGATCGTGGACAGATCGACCCCCAAGAGCCCTAGGGTCTCGGCATAGATGATGTTGAGGCTGTTGCCTCCGTCCATGAGGACCTTAGAGAGCCTAACATTGCCGATGATCGGGTCGACGATGAGCGGGTACCTTCCTGGGCTCGGCACGTAGTCGGGGTGTGTCGGCGTTTCGACCCGGGGGGTCCCTGGACCGACGAGTAAATTGTCGCTGCGTGTCCCAGCCCAGATGGGTCGGTGCGAGACGGAGACACAAGGGGGGGGGAACAGTAAGGGGAATCCACGGCCTCGTGTTGTCCTGCGCCCAGGGCGGATGCGCTTGCAGTAGGGGGTTACAAGCGTTCGCGAGGGAGAGAGAGAGAGGGGGCGTGAGACTACGCGTCAGCCCGTTCTCCCGCGCGGCCACCTTTTTGTACGAGGGCCCTGGACCTTCTTTTATAGACGTAAGGAGAGGGTCCAGGTGTACAACAGGGGGTGTAGCAGTGTGCTAACGTGTCTAGCAGAGAGGAGCCAGAGCCCTATGTACATGCCGACGTGGCTGTCGGAGAGGCGTTGGAGCCCTGTTCATGTGGCGTCGTGGCCGTCGGAGGAGCGCTTGAGCCCTGTAGACGCACAGCTGTCGGGGCTATCAGATCCTTGCTGACGTCTCCTTGCTTCCGTAAGGGGCTGAGAACCGCCGTTGTCATGGAGCACGCGGGGTGCCATCATTACTTGTTTTACCGGGGCGAGCCAGATGGGACGCCGGTCTTGTTCCCCATAGCCTGGGCTAGCTAGGGGTAGGGTAATGATGGCCCCCCTTGTGGCGTGGTCGGCCTGAGCGAGGTGGTGGCTCCTCCGAGGTCGAGGTTGAGTCCGAGCCCTGGGGTCGGGTGAGGCGGAGACCGTCGTTCGAGGTCGAGGTTGAGTCCGAGCCCTGGGGTCGGGCGAGGCAGAGACCGTCGTCCGAGGTTGAGGTTGAGTACGAGCCCTGGGGTCGGGCGAGGCGGAGACCGTCTTCCGAGTCAAGGTTGAGTCCGAACCCTGGGGTCGGGCGAGGCGGAGATTCCTATGGCGCCCGAGGCCGGACTTGGCTGCTTGTCAGCCTCACCCTGGCGGGTGGCACAGTAGTCGGAGCAGCGCAGGCGGCGCTGTTTTCCTGTCAGGTCAGTCAGTGGAGGGGCGAAGTGACTGCGGTCACTTCGACCTTGTCAACTGGGAAGCGCGCGTCAGGATAAGGTGTCAGGCGATCCTTGCATTAAATGCTCCTGCGATCCGGTCGGCTGGCGAGGCAATCTAGCCAAGGTTGCTTCTCCGTGAAGCCTGCCCGAACTGGGCCTCGAGCAAGTCGAAGGTGCGTTCGTTGCTTGAGGAGACCCTCGGGCGAGGCGCGAATCTGCCTTGGTCTACTGTTCCTGCTCGAGGCTGGGTTCGGGTGAGGCGAGATCGTGTCCCTTGAGTGGACGGAGCTTTGACCGGAATTGCGCCCATCAGGCCTTTGCAGCTTTGTGCTGATGGGGGTTACCAGCTGAGATTAGGAGCCTTGGGGGTACCCCTAATTACGGTCCCCGACAGTAGCCCCCGAGCCTCAAAGGGAGTGTGGGTACTCGCTTGGAGGCTTTGTCGCACTTTTTTGCAAGGGGACCGGCCTTTCTCAGTTGCATTTTGTTCCGGTGGGTGCGCGCGAGCGCACCCGCCGGGTGTAGCCCCCGAGGCCTCGGAGGAGTGGTTTGACTCCTTCGAGGTCTTAATGCTTTTCGTGATGGCTCGGCTGGTCTGGTTGTTCCCTCATGCGAACTGGTCGTTGCCCGGGTGCATAGTCAGGTTCCGAGTTCTCGGGCTGGTATGTTGACGCTGTCAACGGTTTGGCCGGAGCCGGGTTTGCGAGAGCAGCCCCTGAGCCTCTGCACAGGGCAAGAGGACGGTCAAGGGCAGACTTGGCTTTTTTCATACGCCCCTGCGTCACCTTTCCGCAAGGAGGAGGGGGGAAAGCGCCATGTTGCCCTCAGAGGGCGCCGAACATGGTGTCTCCAGTGAGTTGCTAATGGGTGATCCGAGTGGACGCCCGTGCCCCGTTCGATAAGGGTCGGCTAGTGGCCCAAAGGCGCGCTCCAAAAGTACCTGCAGGTGATTTGCCTGACCCGGTCCCGTTCGATAGGGTCCGAGGGCTTGATGCCTCCCTCTGATGGGATTCCGTTACAGAATCGTTCCTACCGGTCTCTGAAATGTCCTAGGGTACCTCGGGAGCGTAGCTTGAGCCTTGGTTATGTATCGAACGTACCCAGAGTCATCCCTCACTCTACGTGCTCTAGGGCGACTATCGAACCCGTCGGGGGGCCAGCCTACGAACCCCTGATCAGTAGTGGGCGCGGAGCCCGAGTGGCCTGAGGCGGCTGTCGAACCCTTCCGAGGGGCCAGCCTTCGAACCTCTGACCAGTAGTGGGCGCGGAGCCCGAGTGCTCTAAGGCGGCTGTCGAACCCTTCCGAGGGGCCAGCCTTCGAACCTCTGATCAGTAGGGGGGCTCGGGGCCCGCTTCCTTCGTGGAGAAGGATCCCTTTCGGAGTATCCCCTTTTTCGGTCCCTGTAGCAAGAGAGAGAAAGGGGAAATGGAAAAGGATACGAAATTGAACGACGTGGCGCACCTTTTTTGACGCGGTCATTATGGCGGAGGTGAAGCGTTGCCCGCTTTGCCTACCAAAGGTGTCGCCTGTCCTGCCGCAGAGTTAATGCGATGGGACGAGTGGTTCGCGGGGCAGCCGTTGCGCATGCGCGAGCCGTTTGAGGAATGGAACACGGGCGCGTCGTCTTCACGCCATGGGAGAGGGCTCTCTTGCTGTTCCAGGAGGGGACGTGAGCCTGTAGACGATTTGACTGCTGCTTCCGCCCGCCTGCCGTCGCCATTACTGTCGGCCCACTTCTGGCCATATCGACTGTCGCGCCTTCTCCCGCGGCTGACTGACCCGTGACCGGCGTGCCTGGTTGGCACCGCTGGGCCATGCGCAGGGTTGCCTCGAGTTGCGGCATCGATTCCGTAGTCGAGAAGGCGTGGCGCTGGCGCAAGTGGCGCTGCAGTTTTTTGCACGTAGTAACCGGCGCGCCGGTTACATGACGTGTGGGCCTAGGCCTCCATGCTGGATGCGTCGAAGTCAAAAGGGTGCGCCCCCTTGGTGCAGTTGCATGCTGCCTGCATGGCGGTCCGCCCTTTCACCCGCTGGTTTGGGCGAAGACGGAGGAATGCTTGTAACCGCTGGGCGGTTACACGCTCCGCGCGCGACGGTTTGGCTTCTTCTGTCCTGGGGCAGCTTGCATGTCGCGTGGGGCCTAGCCCCCGTGTCATAGGGGGAGGACCTTAGAGCGTGTTGGTGAAGACTCAGTCCGCGATGGCTTGAGGACGCAAGTGGGGAGAGTCGCCTTTAAAAAGGGATCGACCTCCTGGGTGGTAGCCATGCCTTTCCACTTTCCTCATGCGTCGCGTCCTTCCTCCTTCCGAGCCCCCGGATGGGGAGCGGGCGCGTTGTCTTTGTCTTGTTGTGGAAGGAGCGCAACCTCGTGGAGGTTGGTACCTTTCAGCCATCGCTTGGCTTTAAGGATTTTCGTCGTGCAGCCCGGCTGCATCCCCTCGCCGATGGCCACCCAAGACGGTGACCACTAGTTCGATGGTGGGGAGAAGCAACCCGGGCTGCGGCCTCTGCCCCGCCCTCAACTTCAAGGATCTTCGTCATCCTTGCTGGGGCGGAGGGCGAGCTGAGCCGGAGCTCTACCTCCCGTACGGGCTAGCGGGCCGCCTCCTCCTTCAGCATTCATGGGAGAGGGCGCTCACCAGCTTAGCGGAAGGGGCGGACTTCGACAACGCGTGGTCGAGCAGCCACAAGCGTCGTCACCTCCAGCATGCCTGGTTCGCTGGCTCAGCTGGCTCTAGCACGGCTTCCGGTGCCACCTCCCTCCGCTGGGCGGAGTGCGGCTATCTGCCCGCCGTACGGGCGACTGTTGCGCTGCGCACACCGGGGGACCGCCCAAGACGTCGCGCGCTGCTAGGGCGGCGTTCGTGTTCTTGGGCTGTCCTGCCCTTGCTCCGGCACGACGCCTTTGCGTGGGGGTCGGTGCTCGCCTGTCCGGGAGGACTTGAGTGGGGATCTGCCAGTGGACAGGTGGCCGGAGAAGTCCTCGTTGCCGACGGGATCGCCACTGCCATCTGTGCTCCGGGCCTCTGGCTCTTTGGCTTTGATAGCTTGTCCTCGCCCCTCGAGTGGAGACGTGGGCGAGGGCCTTGTCGTAGCTGCGTCTGCCCTGAGGTCATCGCTGCTGCTGTTTGGCCGCCCGGAGCGGAGGTCATTGTCGCGGGAACGGAACCGGAGTCCCGTTTGTAATGGCACCTTGAGTGCTGGCGTATGTTCATTGTGGCCGTCGGGGCCTAAACATTTGTGTATTTGGGTGTAAAGCCGTGTTTCTTCCCCATTTTGTGCACCAGGACTCGCCTGTCGGCTAGCTGGACCGCTTAACCAAGTGTGAGTTGCCCTGTGCGGAAGGTGACGAGTGAGGTATCTGTATCCCGGAGGCGTAGGAGTCCCTCAGCTCGGTCGGCCTTGCCGCTCAAGGCTTCTCTTGCTCAGTGAAGGAACCCTTGGCTGCTCTGCGATGAGCCAAAGCCGGAGGCAGCGATGTCAGCACAGACATAGGTGGAGTTGGTCGGAGAAGAAACTACGTCGGCCCAGGAGTATGGGACTTCCCAGGCCGACGAGGTGTTGCAGTGGCGGCTGGGACCTGGCCGGGTCGTCCACTAGCGGGACCAACCCTGGAGTCAGGCTGCCGAGGCAATGAGCCGGGCTGGTGTCCTCGGGGGACAGCTGGCTGAGGCTACGGAGCGGCCGGTCCGGCCGTCTGCTTGGGCCGGGTTCCTGGAGGAGACCCTGGCGGCAATGGCCCAGGCGCGGTGCTGACATCCTCCTTCGAGGTGGAGATCCTTCGACCATGTCGCTGTCCGAGGCCGGGTCGGATTCCGCCGAAGGTGGAGTCAATGCCGAGGGTGCTGCTGCTCCCCCTTGTGACGTCTGAACCTGCAGGAACAGTTTGTCTGTAGTGTGCGTATGTTTTTTGCAGCCGCCGAGGCCAAAACATATCGTCGTCGTGTTGTAAAGCTGCGTTTCTTTTCCCTTTGTTTCGAGTATCAGGACTTGTTCGTCGGTAACAGAATCATTTATCTGAGCGAGAGTTACTTGTCGCAGAAGGTGATGAGTGAGGCTGTGACGGAACCTCCCAAGTAATCAGGCCCACCCACAGTTGTCCTTGTCTAACAGACATCAGACACCCTGTAGATGTTCCTAAGTTACTTGACAAGTTCGGTATCTTTCCCGACCTTACCAGGAACGTTTCACCCGTCTTGCAGACATTACAGAACATCGGAGATAAAGAAATGCGGAAGCGAATTGCATAAACTTACATTTATTTCAAAACCAAGCTTGAGTTATTTTATTACAGACCAGACTAAAAGTGAGTGCATATAAGTAACAATTATACAAACCAAGGGAGACACAAACTTCTTCCGAGAAGCTAAAAAAAACAAAGATCCTAGATGGAGGACCGAGTCCTCCCGCACTTCAGTCCTGTTTTTCTTCGTTGGGAACCACCTTGGCACAGAAGCAGCAAAAGTCTGCTACTTCCCCACCTAAAAACAACAAAGGGATAAACCCTGAGTATGGAATTACTCAGCAAGTCTTACCCGACTAAGGAAAAGACTCTCAAGGGTATGCTGGATAAATAGGAGTCAAGGAGAGGCTTTAGCAAAAATCAACTTATATTTTTGCAGAAGTAGCTTACTAAAGTGAGTCCTTACTTTCAATCTTTTAACGCCATCTTAAGTATTAATAGACTCTATTTGCATCTAGTCTAATTTCAACATCTCATCAATACAACATCATTTTTATCCATAGTGTTCACATCCTGACTTTAGGTTGTAGAAAAGTGACCAAGTCTTCATAACCGCGAAGGTACAGCGATCCGAATCGATTATACTCAGCTGAGGATCTCCAATCACACGACATATGTAGCACTTAACCCTTGCATATGTCAACCCGCCACCAGGGTTCTTAAGACCGGATCAGGTTCACGCAAACCGAGAGCACAGATACACCACCGTCCAGCCTCTTGCTACGGAGGGTACACGCTACTCTCGCCACCGCTCCACTCCCATTTCGTGTTATCTTATTCCGGCCTTAGTCTGCCCGAGGCAAGGCTTACCCATGACGAGGCATGTGACCAGTTAAAGGGTCCTCGGTCAGCACGCCTACATACGCGTTAATCCTTAACCAACCTGGGTAGAACATCACCTGTTCCTACCCCCAAGTCTCAATTTACGTATTTCCATCCTTAGGATTGTGGCTGTCCCTTAGGATGAAAGAGCATCACAGGGAACTTTGCAGTAAGATCCCACCATTGCTCCAAATGAAAATATTCTTGCAGGTAGAAGCCATCCTTTCTCGAGTTAAATTAAGGACAACCTCTATCCACAAGATCTAAGCAAGGCTAAGCATTTTTGTAAATCATAATTTTGATACTCCACGGAAGTATCTATAAAGGTATGGATATCAAGGAAAGCAATGCATCAAAGGGTTTCAAGTAACTCCTATGAACCTAATGCACATTTCACTAGACTTAAGTGTGCGAAAAGTATTTAAAAACACAAGGAAAAGGGTTGCATGCACCGGGGCTTGCCTTTGTTATCAGGTGAGTCCTGCTCGGATCCACAAATATCGAAATAAAAGCAGTTGCCTGATTGGGGATCAGAGGTTGGTGGTATCCCTTCTTCAGAGACTTCTTCTTCTTCTTCGTGCTCTAACATAACCATATACATGCATAAGAATGGATGTCATGGGATGCTCATGAGGATGCAAAGATAATATAAACTTATTATCTAAGTCTTGAGTACAACTTTCCCTCACGGTACTCCGAGAACCTAGGGTTTCCGGAGTCAGTAAAGGAGTTCATGGAGCAGGGGGGTGGTTTTGGGTTCTAGTTATCAAACAATGTTCAAATCAAACCAAACTCTACCCATGGCTTCTAAATAATGTGAAAAGCTCACATAAAAAGTTTGGGAAATTTTGGACTTATTATTTATTTTCTAAAAATCCAGAATCAATGGTTTAGGCTATTTTAAATACCCTAAAATTCCCTATTTGATCTAAAAATCATGAGTTTATTTTTATTAAATACTAGGGAAAATAAGGAACCTAGGAAAATTGGTCTCATATTTTTAGGATTTTTCTATAATTTTCTACAGATTTCTAAAGCTCTGTGGAAAAAGAAAAAGAAAAAACTTCAATAGTAACGGGCTGAAACCAGCCCAGACGGCCCAGATCCGCGCGAAATCGCGCGCGCGCTCGCGCCCGCGAGGGAGGTTTTGCGCAGAGGTCCACGAGGTTTTAGCTAAACCAGAACAGGGTCGTTTACTATTGCGCAGAGTCACTGACACTTACAAAAAGGCCCCTGCGTTTCTATCAATTCGCAACCGAAAGTCCCCGACGGCGCTCGCGCACCGCCGCGCTCCGGCGAGCATCTACGCCGGCCGATTGGGGCTAAGATAGGTGCTAAGCTTCGGCCGAGACCAAATCCGAGCCCCCATGAATGTTTCCCCCAACTAAATTGCACTATTGGTGAACTATGGAGCTCCGGCCACGGTGGCCGTAAGCATAGCGGCAATATGATCGTGTTCCCGGCGACCAGAGAGCCCTTAGTTCAATTCAATGGCTCGGCAAGCATCACAGGGTTACTAGAATCCTCAAACGAGAGAGCAGTTGGTATGAACTGACCTGGTTCACGCTGGCCGCGACGAGCTCAGTTCTACGGTGGCGGAGACTGGAATTGGGGAGAACTTGAAATTAGAGCTCACGGTGGCAGGATTGGGGCTGATACTGGACGATGAGGTACGTGATGAAGTTATGCAGCTAGAGGAGGGCTCAATTTATAGGCGGAGCAAGAGGTGGCCGCGAATTTGGATGAGACACACGGTGGTCGGAGATGGAGAAGAAGCACTGGCCGCGGTGAATACGTGTCTACCGCCGTGGCAAGCTCCCCGTCGACGATGGGACGGGTATAGGGAGTCATGGCGACGCGGTGGAAAGGCTTGGACACGCGGCGCACGGTGGCAATCGTCCAACGGCGGCGAGCTCTTATCCCGATCGTCCGATGAGTAAGGGGGAGGTGTACCGCGGCTGACCGGGTGGCCTCCAGCTCACCGGCGGCGAGGACTCATACCGGCTGTGCTTATCCAAGGACCACTGAGCACGAATCGTGACGAGCCGCGATCGACGGTGACGGCTATCGGCGACAAGCACGAATAGGATCTTCTTCAGTTTACCTGTTACTGTACCATGGTGAATACCAGTTCAGAGTGACTGACAGAGCACATTGGAGCCTAGTTATCTCAAATTTTTGCGTGAAACCTAAGCCAACTCTATGTAGCAAAGTTGTAGAGTTATAAACCAGCTACAATTCAACTATAGAGATCAAACTCATTTGAGCACTGGATCATGCTCAAAATCGAGCTAGAAGTGGATGTCAGTCCTCTGCTAATCTGAATTTCAGATCAAAACAGCCTGACAGTCAAACTTTGATTGGGTTTTTCTCCAAATTTCTCATAACAACTGAGCTCACACTCTTTAGCAAAGTTGTTCTCCTATAATTGGTCTTCAACTTTGATGTGGTGACCTAGGGCAAAAACCCTATATTCTGAAAGATACAAGGCTCCAAAGTTGAGCCAATTTCACTGAAAACCAGACTTAGACTCTTAAGGACTTAAGAGTTGAGTTTTGCAAATAAGCCCAAAACTTAGGGTTTAACTTGCAAGTTCACATATTTGTGACCCAAATGACTTAAGATACTTATTTGACTTGATTTTTGCACTTTAGTCCAAAAGTGGACTAATTTTGCACTTAGGCCCCTAGGGTTTGGTTTTAGGGTTTTCCAGGGTTCTATTTAGGGTTTCTGTATTCCAGGGGTATAAGTGTGATTCAACTTTATTCTTGGAGTCATTTTATGACTTTTACCCTAAAGCTTTTAAGTTTTCTCAACTTAGGTTAAGTTTTACCCCTTTAATCACTATTTAGGGTTAAGTCCTTTAACCAGGGTCCTATTTGTAAAACATTAAAACAGTACAACTTGTTTGAAATTTTTGCCTAGTGAATGCACTCTAGGTGTATCAAACATATGCAAAAACAAATGTTATGATGTCATGCTCAAGTTTTAGTTATAGTAACACCAGGGGTGTTACATCCTTCCCCCCATAAAAGAATCTCGTCCCGAGATTTAAAGTCCTAGGGTGAGTAATGGAAAAGGAAATGTGTCACATTTTTATTTCCTTATTTCTGGTACAAGGCAGGGGTGGTGTGGGGGTTCATTCCTTTATTACACAGCTATACAGATTTTACAACTTACAAGAGGCTAGAAAGCCTGGGAAATTCTTATCTAAGAAGTCTTGGGTTTCCCATGTAGCCTCATCTTCCGAATGCTGGTTCCACTGTATCTTATAAAACTTGAGAGTCTTTCTCCGGGTAACCCTGTCCTTTTGATCCAGAACTCGGATGGGATGTTCCGAGTACGTTAAATCTGGTTCCAGGACAACATCTGTCACTTCAATGGTTCGATCGGGAACCCGAAGACACTTCTTCAATTGTGACACGTGGAATACATTATGCACAGCAGACAATGTTTCGGGGAGCTGCAGTCGGTATGCCACTGGTCCACATTGCTCAAGTACCAGGAATGGACCAATGTATCTGGGTGCAAGCTTCCCTTTAACCCCGAAACGCGATACACCCTTCATTGGTGAAACTTTCAAGTAGACATAGTCGTCTACCAGAAAACATAAGGGTTGTCGTCGTCGGTCTGCATAACTCTTTTGTCGAGTCTGAGCTTTCTTCATATTATGAATAATTTTCTGAACCTTTTCTTCGACCTCTTTCACCATATCAGGCCTAAAGAAGTATCTTTCTCCAGGTTCAGACCAATTTCGCGGAGTTCGACACCGTCGCCCGTATAAGGCTTCAAAAGGTGCCATCTTGATACTTTCTTGATAACTGTTATTATATGAAAACTCTGCTAGGGGCAAACATTCATCCCATTTTTGCGAGAAGTCCAGAACACATGCCCGCAGCATATCCTCGAGTATTTGATTCACTCTCTCAGTCTGTCCACTGGTTTGAGGATGATAGGCCGAACTGTGGAGTAACTTAGTACCCAGGGATTTATGAAGTTCTTCCCAGAATTTGGATACGAACGGAGGTCCACGATCCGACACTATAGTCTTCGGAATACCATGTAGACTGAGAATACGGGCAATGTATAATGCTGCATAAGTGGCTACTGTATATGTGACCTTGACAGGTAAGAAGTGGGCAATCTTTGTGAGTCGATCAACGATAACCCAAATAGAGTCATATCCTTTTGCGGTCCTGGGCAATCCCACGATGAAGTCCATGCTTATATCTTCCCATTTCCATGTTGGGATTGGCAAGGACTGTAATGGACCAGCAGTTTTCAGGTGTATGGCCTTGACGCGTCTGCAAGTGTCACACTTAGCCACATAGCGTGCAATTTCAATCTTCATCTTGGTCCACCAGTAATGCTGCTTTAAATCTTGGTACATCTTAGTGCTTCCCGGATGAATAGAATAGCAACTAAGATGCGCTTCATCTAAGATTTGCTGGCGGAGTTCTTCATTCTTTGGCACTACTATGCGGTTGTTAAACCATAACACACCTTGATCGTCTTCCTTGAAACATTTGGCTGTTCCAGCCCTTATCTTCTCTCGTATGTGCTTCTTGCCCAGATTATCCTTTTGAGCATCAATTATCCTTTGCAAAATAGTTGACTCAAGCTTTAGTTGATTCAGAGTCCCTTGCTGGATTATCCCCAGGTTTAACTTCTCCATTTCTTGACATAAAGTGTTTTCGGAGGTCTTGACCATAAGACAGTGGCAGGAAGTCTTACGACTCAATGCATCTGCCACCACATTGGCTTTGCCTGGGTGATAATGGATCTCCAGTTCATAGTCTTTAATGAGCTCAAGCCATCGTCTTTGCCTCATATTTAACTCTGACTGGGTAAATATATACTTCAAACTCTTATGATCTGTATATATGTGACAGATATTTCCCAGCAGATAGTGACGCCATATTTTCAGGGCATGAACCACCGCAGCTAACTCCAGATCATGAGTTGGATAGTGCTCCTCATGTCGGCGCAGCTGCCTTGAAGCATACGCAATTACTCGGCCCTCTTGCATCAGCACACAGCCGAGTCCACTGCCTGACGCATCACAATATACATCAAAAGGCTTAGTGATGTCCGGTTGAGCCAAAACCGGAGCAGTGGTTAATAATGTCTTCAATTGCTCAAAGGCTTCATTACACTTAGAAGACCAATTGAACTTAATGTCATTCTTCAATAAACTTGTGATTGGCTTCACAAGCTTAGAAAAATCTGGTATGAATCTGCGATAATATCCAGCTAGTCCAAGAAAACTCCGGACTTGGTGAATAGTGGTTGGGGGTTTCCACTCCAGAATATCCTTGACCTTGCTAGGATCTACCGCAATTCCTTTAGCTGATAACACGTGCCCCAAAAATTGAATTTCCTCCAGCCAGAACGCGCACTTGCTGAACTTGGCATACAGCTGATGTTCCCTCAGGCGCGTCAATACAATCCGTAGGTGTTGTGCATGCTCCTCTTCATTTTTAGAGTATATCAAAATATCGTCGATGAAGACCACCACGAACTTGTCTAACTCGGGCATGAACACCGAGTTCATCAAATAGGTGAAGTGGGCAGGAGCATTTGTGAGCCCGAAAGACATTACTAGGTATTCGAACAATCCATACCGCGTAGTAAACGCGGTCTTCGGTATATCCTCGGGCCGAATACGGATTTGATGATAGCCCGACCTGAGATCAATTTTAGAAAATACCCTCGCCCCAGTCAGTTGATCAAATAAGATGTCGATCCTTGGAAGAGGGTACTTATTCTTGATGGTGACCTCATTCAGGGGCCGATAGTCCACGCACATGCGCAAGGTTTGATCCTTCTTCTTGACAAAAATGGCGGGACAACCCCATGGGGACGAGCTTGGCCGGATAAATCCCTTATTCAGTAGATCTTGTAATTGAATCTTCAATTCCGCCAACTCATTAGGGGGCATACGGTACGATCTTCGAGAGATGGGAGCCGTACCGGGCTTTAACTCAATTACAAATTCTACATCTCTTTCAGGGGGCAGTCCAGGCAAATCTTCCGGAAATACATCTGGAAACTCACATACTACCGGAATGTTCTTGATTTCCGGTACAATGGCTTCAAATATCCTACCAGAAGCTTTGGCTGGATTGGTTTTGGGGAGAGACAAAAGAATTTCTTCTTGATTATAGCTCAACCTGACGGTTCTGAGTTCAGTGTTGAGTATTGCCTTGTGTTGAGTTAACCAATTCATACCCAAAATTACATCTATATCCTGGCCTTTCAGAACAATCATGTTAGCAGGAAAGTTCCGTCCGGCCATTGTTACTGGCACTTCATAGGTCACTTCTCTAGTAAAAATATGTCCCCCAGGTGAATGAATTTTAAATCCCTCTTTGGATTCATGACATGCAATGTGATGTTGCTCCACAAATTTCTTGCTAATGAAGGTATGCGAAGCACCAGAATCAAAAAGAATAATTGCAGGGTGACTGGCCACAGGGAACGTACCCATCATCACCGGCTCTCCCTCCGGTGTAGTAGCCACTTGAGTGTAATATACTCGCCCCGTCTTCTTGGTATTCTTGCCCGAAGTACTTCCCTTGCCTGGAGCTGAATTCCCCGATCCTTGCTGATTATTAGCCTGATTTTGCCTAAGATAGGGGCAATCTTTAATAAAATGCCCAGACTTGCCACAGTTAAAACATCCAGTTGAAGAACTTGGCAGAGCAGGGAATCGAGTGCCTGGGGCACCCGGCTGACTTGGGGCAGTAGGGGCTTTGTTGGGACGAATGATTATGGGCTGCTTGAAAGGGAAGGATGGTGCACTTGAACGGTTCTGGTTAGAAGGCCGGAGAATAAACCGTTGCCTCTTCACCGGGCCTTGACTAGGCCTATCACCACTGAATCCCTTATTTTTTCCAGAACTTGAGTATTTTACCTCCACAGATAAGGCTGTACTGACAGCCTTTCCATATGTAAGATCAATACATGTGGCCATTTTTCGTTGTAACCGGTCATTTAGACCTCTCATAAAACAGTTCCTTTTCTTCAAATCAGTATTCACCTGATCAATTGCATATTGTGACAGGTGATTGAACTTGTTGAGATACTGATTAACAGTATCTCCCCCTTGTTTCAGTTTCATGAACTCTTCTTGTTTCATGTGCAGCACTCCCTCAGGAATGTAGTGCTCGTGGAAGGCTGCTTTAAATTCGTTCCATGTAATTTGATGGTTGTCGGGTTGGATAGCCACAAAGTTCCCCCACCAAGTACTGGCAGGGCCTCGGAGTTGCTGTGCCGCGAACAATGGCTTCTGTGTTTCCGAACAACGAAGAAGGCCAAACTTCTGTTCGATGACTCGTATCCACTCGTCGGCTTCGAGCGGGTCTTCTGCTTTGATGAATAGAGGTGGACGAGTCTCGGAGAAGTCCAGATAAGTAGTCTCACGGGGACCTTGCTGAAAGCCTCTTCCTGCTTGTTGTTGGAACTGCTGCTGACCCGCCATTTCCCTGAGGAAGCGGGTATTGTCGGCGGTGGCATTCACCAAGGCAGCAATTGCCTCGGCTAGCGTGGGTGGAACTGGAGGTGGATTCGGGGTGACATCCTGACCCCCAGATGTTCCGGCTGCGTCCTGTCCGCGAGTCCTGGTCGGCATCTGAGGCAAAAAAACATTTGAATAAACATAATGTGCCAAAGAAAACCTTCCATTTTACATTACTATAAAGAGTAATGATACAGACTCGACACTACATAACAGGATACATTACCCATTTTACAAAAGTTCAACCTATTATACAACAGTACATTCTACAATACACTACTCTACTCTTATTACACCATTAGTCCTGCTTTCCGTTACTTTTGGCGGCCTCGTCGTCAGGTGTGGGAGTCCAGACGTCAACCAACCTCAAAGAAGGAGGGGGTTCAAAAAGATCTAACTCCCCACCCAGTGCGCGTCCCGCAACGTGAGAGGGTCCGGCTCCTGACTCAGCAGAGTGTACAGGCTCACTAGGGTGTAATTGTGAGTATAACACATGGACTTCCTCATGCAAAGTATTGCAGTAGACCTGCAGGTTGTCGACAGCTGAGCTAAGTTCTTTAATTCGGGCCTGAGCCCTCGCTTCCTTAGCACATGCCAACATACGAGACTGTACTGCCCAGTCAAGTGCTAAGTCCCGATCAGCCAGCTGATCCTGCAGGTGACGGATATCCCTTCTTAGTTCATTGATTCTATCTCCGTCTGCAATCCAAGCATTGGTCCTGTGTTGCAGTGTTGCTTGAAGTCGACTCACTTCGGCTTCCAGGTCTCCTATAGGGTCATTACTTCCGCTGCTACTGCTTTCGTGTCGAGGGGCTAGTTGATGCCGGGGTACTCCAATTGGTCCTGTTGACTTACGTGCCGTTAGCCTTGTGCGTGGAGGCATCTTTCTAAGGGGAAAAACTTATTAGCATAATTCTTAGCATGATGCATGAATAAGTACAGAATCAACCTTAGTTGATTCAACCTTCTATACATTGCACTCTTCCTATCTGGTCTTTAAGATAAACTCTTCAGAGTACTCAGGTAAGAAGAGAAAAGAATCTTTAGGTAAGACCTTTAAAAATCTTTTTGAAGATGCCTTATAATATCTGCAAAGAAGGGCTACGCTCCGATACCAGCTGTGACGGAACCTCCCAAGTAATCAGGCCCACCCACAGTTGTCCTTGTCTAACAGACATCAGACACCCTGTAGATGTTCCTAAGTTACTTGACAAGTTCGGTATCTTTCCCGACCTTACCAGGAACGTTTCACCCGTCTTGCAGACATTACAGAACATCGGAGATAAAGAAATGCGAAAGCGAATTGCATAAACTTACATTTATTTCAAAACCAAGCTTGAGTTATTTTATTACAGACCAGACTAAAAGTGAGTGCATATAAGTAATAATTATACAAACCAAGGGAGACACAAACTTCTTCCGAGAAGCTAAAAAAAAACAAAGATCCTAGATGGAGGACCGAGTCCTCCCGCACTTCAGTCCTGTTTTTCTTCGTTGGGAACCACCTTGGCACAGAAGCAGCAAAAGTCTGCTACTTCCCCACCTAAAAACAACAAAGGGATAAACCCTGAGTATGGAATTACTCAGCAAGTCTTACCCGACTAAGGAAAAGACTCTCAAGGGTATGCTGGATAAATAGGAGTCAAGGAGAGGCTTTAGCAAAAATCAACTTATATTTTTGCAGAAGTAGCTTACTAAAGTGAGTCCTTACTTTCAATCTTTTAACGCCATCTTAAGTATTAATAGACTCTATTTGCATCTAGTCTAATTTCAACATCTCATCAATACAACATCATTTTTATCCATAGTGTTCACATCCTGACTTTAGGTTGTAGAAAAGTGACCAAGTCTTCATAACCGCGAAGGTACGGCGATCCGAATCGATTATACTCAGCTGAGGATCTCCAATCACACGACATATGTAGCACTTAACCCTTGCATATGTCAACCCGCCACCGGGGTTCTTAAGACCGGATCAGGTTCACGCAAACCGAGAGCACAGATACACCACCGTCCAGCCTCTTGCTACGGAGGGTACACGCTACTCTCGCCACCGCTCCACTCCCATTTCGTGTTATCTTATTCCGGCCTTAGTCTGCCCGAGGCAAGGCTTACCCATGACGAGGCATGTGACCAGTTAAAGGGTCCTCGGTCAGCACGCCTACATACGCGTTAATCCTTAACCAACCTGGGTAGAACATCACCTGTTCCTACCCCCAAGTCTCAATTTACGTATTTCCATCCTTAGGATTGTGGCTGTCCCTTAGGATGAAAGAGCATCACAGGGAACTTTGCAGTAAGATCCCACCGTTGCTCCAAATGAAAATATTCTTGCAGGTAGAAGCCATCCTTTCTCGAGTTAAATTAAGGACAACCTCTATCCACAAGATCTAAGCAAGGCTAAGCATTTTTGTAAATCATAATTTTGATACTCCACAGAAGTATCTATAAAGGTATGGATATCAAGGAAAGCAATGCATCAAAGGGTTTCAAGTAACTCCTATGAACCTAATGCACATTTCACTAGACTTAAGTGTGCGAAAAGTATTTAAAAACACAAGGAAAAGGGTTGCATGCACCGGGGCTTGCCTTTGTTATCAGGTGAGTCCTGCTCGGATCCACAAATATCGAAATAAAAGCAGTTGCCTGATTGGGGATCAGAGGTTGGTGGTATCCCTTCTTCAGAGACTTCTTCTTCTTCTTCGTGCTCTAACATAACCATATACATGCATAAGAATGGATGTCATGGGATGCTCATGAGGATGCAAAGATAATATAAACTTATTATCTAAGTCTTGAGTACAACTTTCCCTCACGGTACTCCGAGAACCTAGGGTTTCCGGAGTCAGTAAAGGAGTTCATGGAGCATGGGGGGGTGGTTTTGGGTTCTAGTTATCAAACAATGTTCAAATCAAACCAAACTCTACCCATGGCTTCTAAATAATGTGAAAAGCTCACATAAAAAGTTTGGGAAATTTTGGACTTATTATTTATTTTCTAAAAATCCAGAATCAATGGTTTAGGCTATTTTAAATACCCTAAAATTCCCTATTTGATCTAAAAATCATGAGTTTATTTTTATTAAATACTAGGGAAAATAAGGAACCTAGGAAAATTGGTCTCATATTTTAAGGATTTTTCTATAATTTTCTACAGATTTCTAAAGCTCTGCGGAAAAAGAAAAAGAAAAAACTTCAATAGTAACGGGCTGAAACCAGCCCAGACGGCCCAGATCCGCGCGAAATCGCGCGCACGCTCGCGCCCGCGAGGGAGGTTTTGCGCAGAGGTCCACGAGGTTTTAGCTAAACCAGAACAGGGTCGTTTACTATTGCGCAGAGTCACTGACACTTACAAAAAGGCCCCTGCGTTTCTATCAATTCGCAACCGAAAGTCCCCGACGGCGCTCGCGCACCGCCGCGCTCCGGCGAGCATCTACGCCGGCCGATTGGGGCTAAGATAGGTGCTAAGCTTCGGCCGAGACCAAATCCGAGCCCCCATGAATGTTTCCCCCAACTAAATTGCACTATTGGTGAACTATGGAGCTCCGGCCACGGTGGCCGTAAGCATAGCGGCAATATGATCGTGTTCCCGGTGACCAGAGAGCCCTTAGTTCAATTCAATGGCTCGGCAAGCATCACAGGGTTACTAGAATCCTCAAACGAGAGAGCAGTTGGTATGAACTGACCTGGTTCACGCTGGCCGCGACGAGCTCAGTTCTACGGTGGCGGAGACTGGAATTGGGGAGAACTTGAAATTAGAGCTCACGGTGGCAGGATTGGGGCTGATACTTGAAAGTCGCCTAGAGGGGGGGTGAATAGGGCGAAACTGAAAATCTCAAAAATAATCACAACTACAAGTTGGGTTAGCGTTAGAAATATAAACGAGTCCGCGAGAGAGAGGGTGCAAAACAAATCGCAAGCAAATGAAGATTGTGACACGTGGATTTGTTTTACCGAGGTTCGGTTCTCGCAAACCTACTCCCCGTTGAGGAGGCCACAAAGGCCGGGTCTCTTTCAACCCTTCCCTCTCTCAAACGGTCCCTCGGACCGAGTGAGCTTTTCTTCTTCTCAATCAAACGGGAACAAAACTTCCCCGCAAGGGCCACCACACAATTGGTGCCTCTTGCCTTGGTTACAATTGAGTTTTGATCACAAGAACAAGTGAGAAAGAAAGAAAGCGATCCAAGCGCAAGAGCTCAAAAGAACACGGCAAATCTCTCTCGCTAGACACTAAAGGCTTGAGTGGAATTGGAGAGGATTTGATCTCTTTTGGTGTGTCTAGAATTGAATGCCTAGCTCTTGTAAGTGGTTGGAAGTTGGAAAACTTGGATGCAATGAATGGTGGGGTGGTTGGGGTATTTATAGCCCCAACCACCAAAAGTGACCGTTGCTGGAAGCTGTCTGTTCGATGTCACACCGGACAGTCCGGTGCACACCGGACAGTCCGGTGCCCCCGCCACGTCACCATTGCCGTTGGATTCTGACCGTTGGAGCTTCTGATTTCTGGGCCCGCCTGGGTGTCCGGTGCACACCGGACATGTACTGTTTGATGTCCGGTGCACCGGTATGGGCACGTCTGACGTCTGCGCGCGCTGCGCGCGCATTAAATGCACCGCAGGGAGCCGTTGGCGCCGAAAAGAGCCGTTGCCGCGCTGGTACACCGGACAGTCCGGTGCACACCGGACAGTCCGGTGAATTTTAGCGGAGCGGCTGCCGCGCGAACCCGAGGCTGGCGAGTTCCGGAGACTGCGCTTCGTTGGAGCACCGGACATGTCCGGTGCACACCGGACAGTCCGGTGAATTATAGCGCGCCGGCTTCCGAGAATTCCCGAGGGCGAAGAGTTTGAGTTGGAGTCCTCTGGGCGCACCGGACACTGTCCGGTGCACACCGGACAGTCCGGTGCCTCCAGCCAGAGGTGCCCTCGATTGCCTCATTGCTCCTTAGTTGAATCCAAAACTTGATCTTTTTATTGGCTAAGTGTGAACCTTTTGCACCTGTATAACTTATTCACTAGAGCAAACTAGTTAGTCCAATATTTGTGTTGGGCAATTCAACCACCAAAATTATTTAGGAACTAGGTGTAAGCCTAATTCCCTTTCAATCTCCCCCTTTTTGGTGATTGATGCCAACACAAACCAAAGCAAATATAGAAGTGCATAATTGAACTAGTTTGCATAATGTAAGTGCAAGGATTACTTGGAATTTGAGCCAATAAATATTTATATGATGCGCATGGATTGTTTTCTTAGTTTTTGACATATTGGACCATGCTTACACCACAAGTTTTGTTTTTGCAAATTCTTTTGTAAATTCTTTTCAAAGTCCTTTTGCAAGATAGTCAAAGGCAAATGAATAAGATTTTGCAAAGCATTTTCAAGTTTTGAAATTTTCTTCCTTTGTCCCAAAAGCTTTTCCTTTGACTAAACAAAACTCCCCCTCAAATAAGGTCTCCTCTTAGTGATCAAGAGGGTTTTACATTAATTTTGAAAATACTATTTTCTCCCCCTTTAGAACACAAAGAGATACCAATTTTGAAATATACCAATTTGAAAATCATCAATTTTAAAAATAGGGTGGTGGTGCGGTCCTTTTGCTTTGGGCTCATGCTTTCTCCCCCTTTGGCATGAATCGCCAAAAACGGAATCATTAGAGCCCATAGAAGTATCTTCTCCTCCTTTGGTCATGAAATAAATGAGTGAAGATAATACCAAAGATGGAGAGTGATGCGGAGCGACGGCGAAGGATGAGTAGTAGAGTGGAGTGGAAGCCTTTGTCTTCGCCGAAGACTCCAATTCCCTTTCAATATACCTATGACTTGGTTTGAAATACACTTGGAAACACATTAGTCATAGCATATATAAAAGAGACATGATCAAAGGTATATTTATGAGCTATGTGTGCAAGACTAGCAAAAGAAATTCCTAGAATCAAGAATATTAAGCTCATGCCTAAGTCTGGTAAAAGATTGTTCATCAAGTGGCTTGGTAAAGATATCGGCTAATTGATCTTTAGTGTTAATGTATGAAATCTCGATATCCCCCTTTTGTTGGTGATCCCGAAGAAAATGATACCGAATGGCTATGTGTTTAGTGCGACTATGCTCGACGGGATTGTCGGCCATTTTGATTGCACTCTCATTATCACATAGCAAAGGGACTTTGGTTAATTTGTAACCGTAGTCCCGCAGGGTTTGCCTCATCCAAAGCAATTGTGCGCAACAATGGCCTGCGGCAATATACTCGGCTTCGGCAGTAGAAAGAGCGACCGAATTTTGCTTCTTTGAAGCCCATGACACCAAGGATCTTCCCAAGAACTGGCAAGTCCCCGATGTGCTCTTCCTATTAATCTTACACCCCGCCCAATCGGCATCCGAATAACCAATCAAATCAAATGTGGATCCCCGAGGGTACCAAAGCCCAAACTTAGGAGTATAAGCCAAATATCTCAAGATTCGTTTTACGGCCGTAAGGTGTGATTCCTTAGGGTCGGCTTGGAATCTTGCACACATGCATACGGAAAGCATAATGTCCGGTCGAGATGCACATAAATAAAGCAATGAACCAATCATCGACCGGTATACCTTTTGATCCACGGACTTACCTCCCGTGTCGAGGTCGAGATGCCCATTGGTTCCCATGGGTGTCTTGATGGGCTTGGCATCCTTCATTCCAAACTTGCTTAGGATATCTTGAGTATACTTCGTTTGGCTAATGAAGGTGCCCTCATGGAGTTGCTTGACTTGGAATCCTAGAAAATACTTCAACTCCCCCATCATAGACATCTCGAATTTCTGTGTCATGATCCTACTAAATTCTTCACATGTAGATTTGTTAGTAGACCCAAATATAATATCATCAACATAAATTTGGCATACAAACAAATCATTGTCAAGAGTCTTAGTGAATAAAGTAGGATCGGCTTTGCCGACTTTGAAGCCATTTGCAATAAGGAAATCTCTAAGGCATTCATACCATGCTCTTGGGGCTTGCTTGAGCCCATAAAGCGCCTTAGAGAGCCTATAAACATGATTAGGATACTCACTGTCTTCAAAGCCGGGAGGCTGCTCAACATAGACCTCCTCCTTGATTGGTCCATTGAGGAAGGCACTCTTCACGTCCATTTGATAAAGCTTGAAGCCATGGTAAGTAGCATAGGCTAATAATATGCGAATTGACTCAAGCCTAGCTACGGGTGCATAGGTTTCACTGAAATCCAAACCTTCGACTTGTGAATACCCCTTGGCCACGAGTCGAGCTTTGTTCCTTGTCACCACACCATGCTCGTCTTGCTTGTTGCGGAAAACCCACTTGGTTCCTACAACATTTTGATTAGGACGTGGAACTAAGTGCCATACCTCGTTCCTTGTGAAATTGTTGAGCTCCTCTTGCATCGCCATCACCCAATCCGAATCTTGAAGTGCTTCCTCTACCCTGTGTGGCTCAATAGAGGAAACAAAAGAGTAATGTTCACAAAAATGTGCAATACGAGATCGAGTAGTTACCCCCTTATAAATGTCGCCGAGAATGGTGTCGACGGGGTGATCTCGTTGTATTGCTTGGTGGACTCTTGGGTGTGGCGGCCTTGGTTGTTCATCCTCCTTGTCTTCATCATTGGCATCTCCCCCTTGATCGTTGCCGTCATCTTGAGGAGACTCATTTCTTTGATCTTCACCTTCATCAACTTGAGCCTCGTCCTCATTTTGGGTTGGCGGAGATGCTTGCGTTGAGGAGGATGGTTGATCTTGTGCATGTGGAGGCTCTTCGGATTCCTTAGGACACACATCCCCAATGGACATGTTCCTTAGCGCTATGCATGGAGCCTGTTCTTCACCTATATCATCAAGATCAACTTGCTCTACTTGAGAGCCGTTAGTCTCATCAAACACAACGTCACAAGAAACTTCAACAAGTCCTGAGGACTTGTTAAAGACTCTATATGACCTTGTGTTTGAGTCATATCCTAGTAAAAAGCCTTCTACAGTTTTAGGAGCAAATTTAGATTTTCTACCTCTCTTAACAAGAATAAAGCATTTGCTACCAAAAACTCTAAAATATGAAATATTTGGCTTTTTACCGGTTAGGAGTTCATAAGATGTCTTCTTGAGGATTCGGTGAAGATATAATCGGTTGATGGCGTAGCAGGCGGTGTTGACCGCCTCGGCCCAAAACCGATCCGGTGTCTTGTACTCTTCAAGCATGGTTCTTGCCATGTCCAATAGAGTTCGATTCTTCCTCTCCACTACACCATTTTGTTGTGGAGTGTAGGGAGAGGAGAACTCATGCTTGATGCCCTCCTCCTCAAGGAAGCCTTCAATTTGAGAGTTCTTGAACTCCGTCCCGTTGTCGCTTCTAATTTTCTTGATCCTTAAGCCGAACTCATTTTGAGCTCGTCTCAAGAATCCTTTTATGGTCTCTTGGGTTTGTGATTTTTCCTGCAAAAAGAATACCCAAGTGAAGCGAGAATAATCATCCACAATTACAAGACAATACTTACTACCGCCGATGCTTATGTAAGCAATCGGGCCGAATAAATCCATGTGTAGGAGCTCTAGTGGCCTGTCGGTAGTCATGACGTTTTTGTGTGGATGATGGATGCCAACTTGCTTCCCGGCTTGGCATGCGCTACAAATCCTGTCTTTCTCAAAATGAACATTTGTTAGTCCTAAAATGTGTTCCCCCTTTAGAAGCTTATGGAGATTCTTCATTCCAACATGGGCTAGTCGGCGGTGCCAAAGCCAACCCAAGTTAGTCTTAGCAATCAAGCAAGTGTCGAGTTCAGCTCTATCAAAATCTACCAAGTATAGCTGACCCTCTAACACTCCCTTGAATGCTATTGAATCATCACTCCTTCTAAAGACAGTAACACCTGTATCAGTAAATAGACAGTTGTAGCCCATTTGACATAATTGGGATACGGAAAGCAAATTGTAATCTAAGGAATCTACAAGAAAAACATTGGAAATAGTGTGGTCAGGTGATATAGCAATTTTACCCAATCCTTTGACCAAACCTTGATTTCCATCCCCGAATGTGATAGCTCGTTGGGGATCTTGGTTTTTCTCATATGAGGAGAACATCTTTTTCTCCCCTGTCATGTGGTTTGTGCATCCGCTGTCGAGTATCCAACTTGAGCCCCCGGATGCATAAACCTGCAAAACAATTTTAGTTCTTGATTTTAGGTACCCAAACGGTTTTGGGTCCTTTAGCATTAGATACAAGAACTTTGGGTACCCAAACACAAGTCTTGGAGCCCTTGTGTTTGCCCCCAACAATCTTGGCAACTACCTTACCGGATTTGTTAGTTAAAACATAAGATGCATCAAAAGTTTTAAATGAAATGGCATGATCATTTGATGCATTAGGAGTTTTCTTTCTAGGCAACTTGGCACGGGTTGGTTGCCTAGAACTAGATGTCTCACCCTTATACATGAAAGCATGATTGGGGCCAGAGTGAGACTTCCTAGAATGAGTTCTCCTAATTTTGCTCTAAGGATAGCCGGCAGGGTACAAAATGTAACCCTCGTTATCCTGAGGCATGGGAGCCTTGCCCTTAACAAAGTTAGATAAATTCTTTGGAGGAGCATTAAGTTTGACATTGTCTCCCCTTTGGAAGCCAATGCCATCCTTGATGCCAGGGCGTCTCCCATTATAGAGCATGCTTCTAGCAAATTTAAATTTTTCATTTTCTAAGTCATGCTCACTAATCTTAGCATTAAGTTGTGCTATGTGATCATTTTGTTTTTTAATTAAGGCTAGGTGATCATGGATAGCATCAACATTAATATCTCTACATCTAGTACAAATGGAAATATGCTCAACATTAGATGTAGAGGGTTTGCAAGATTTAAGTTCAACAACCTTAGCATGCAACATATCATTTTTAGTTCTAAGGTCGGAAATAGTAGCATTGCAAACATCAAAATCTTTAGCCTTAGCAATTAGTTTCTCATTCTCATTTCTAAGGCTAGCAAGAGAAATATTCAATTCTTCAATCCTAGCAAGCAAATCATCATTATCATTTCTAGGATATGGAATTGAAACATTGCAAATATGAGAATCAACCTTAGCTATCAAATTAGCATTTTCATTTCTAAGGTTGTCTATAGTCTCATGGCAAGTACTTAGCTCACTAGACAATTTTTCACATTTTTCTATTGCTAGAGCATAAGCATTTTTAACCTTAACATGTTTCTTGTTTTCCTTGATTAGAAAGTCCTCTTGGGAGTCCAAGAGATCATCCTTTTCATGGATAGCACTAATTAGCTCATTTAATTTTTCCTTTTGTTCCATGTTAAGGTTAGCAAAAAGAATACGCAAGTTATCCTCCTCATTTTTATCATCATCCTCATCACTAGATGTTTCATATTTAGTGGAGGACCTTGATTTTACCTTCTTTTTGCCGTCCTTGGCCATGAGACACTTGTGGCCGACGTTGGGGAAGAGAAGCCCTTTGGTGACGGCGATGTTGGCGGCGTCCTCGTCGGAGGAGGACTCCGTGGAGCTCTCGTCGGAGTCCCATTCCCGGCAAACATGGGCATCGCCGCCCTTCTTCTTGTAGTACTTCTTCTTTTCTCTCCTCTTTCCCTTCTTGTCGTCGCCCCTGTCACTGTCACTAGACATAGGACATTTTGCAATAAAGTGACCGGGCTTACCACACTTGTAGCAAACCTTCTTGGAATGAGATTTGTAGTCCTTCCCCTTCCGTTGCTTGAGGATTTGCCGAAAGCTTTTGATGATTAGGGCCATCTCCTCATTGTCGAGCTTGGAGGCGTCAATTGGTTGTCTACTTGGTGTAGACTCCTCCTTCTTCTCCTCCGTTGCCTTGAAGGCCACCGGTTGCGCCTCGGATGTGGAAGGCTCGTCAAGCTCGTTAATCTTCTTGGAGCCCTTAATCATGCATTCAAAGCTTACAAAATTCCCGATAACTTCCTCGGGGGTCATTAGTGGATATCTAGGATTACCACGAATTAATTGTACTTGAGTGGGGTTAAGGAAAATAAGTGCTCTTAAAATAACCTTAACCACCTCGTGGTCATCCCATTTTGCGCTCCCGAGGTTGCGCACTTGATTCACCAAGGTCTTGAGCCGGTTGTACATGTCTTGTGGCTCCTCCCCTTGGCGAAGACGGAAGCGACCGAGCTCCCCCTCAATCGTTTCCCGCTTGGTGATCTTGGTGAGTTCATCACCCTCGTGCGCCGTCTTGAGTAGGTCCCAAATCTCTTTTGCGTTCTTCAACCCTTGTACTTTGTTGTATTCCTCCTTGCTTAGAGAGGCGAGGAGAATAGTTGCGGCTTGGGAGTTGAAGTGCTCGATTTGGGCCACTTCGTCCGTGTCATAGTCCTCATCCCCTATAGATGGTACCTGTACACCATACTCAACAACATCCCATATACTTTTGTGGAGAGAGGTTAGATGAAATCGCATTAAATTACTCCACATAGCATAATCTTCACCATTAAAAGTTGGTGGTTTGCCTAATGGGACGGAAAGTAAAGGTGTATGTTTAGGAATGCGAGGGTAGCGTAGGGGAATCTTACTATACTTCTTACGCTCTTGGCGTTTAGAAGTAATGGATGCCGCGTCGGAGCCGGAGGTAGATGTTGATGAAGTGTCGGTCTCGTAGTAGACCACCTTCCTCATTCTCTTGTGCTTGTCCCCACTCCGATGCGGCTTGTGAGAAGAAGATTTTTCCTTCTTCTCCTTGTGGTGAGAAGAGGAAGATCTTTTCTCCTTCCGCTTGGAGGAGTTCTTCTTCTTCTCCCTTCTCTTGGTGCGGGACTCTTCCGATGAAGTGCTCCCTTGGCTTGTAGTGGGCTTGTTATCGCCGGTCTCCATCTCCCTCTTGGTGTGATCTCCCGACATCACTTCGAGCGGTTAGGCTCTAATGAAGCACCGGGCTCTGATACCAATTGAAAGTCGCCTAGAGGGGGGGTGAATAGGGCGAAACTGAAAATCTCAAAAATAATCACAACTACAAGTTGGGTTAGCGTTAGAAATATAAACGAGTCCGCGAGAGAGAGGGTGCAAAACAAATCGCAAGCAAATGAAGATTGTGACACGTGGATTTGTTTTACCGAGGTTCGGTTCTCGCAAACCTACTCCCCGTTGAGGAGGCCATAAAGGCTGGGTCTCTTTCAACCCTTCCCTCTCTCAAACGGTCCCTCGGACCGAGTGAGCTTTTCTTCTTCTCAATCAAACGGGAACAAAACTTCTGATAGTCGCCTAGAGGGGGGGTGAATAGGGCGGAACTGAAATTTACAAATATAAACACAACTACAAGCCGGGGTTAGCGTTAGAAATATAAACGAGTCCGCGAGAGAGGGCGCAAAACAAATCGCAAGCGAATAAGAGTGTGACACGAGGATTTGTTTTACCGAGGTTCGGTTCTCGCAAACCTACTCCCCGTTGAGGAGGCCACAAAGGCCGGGTCTCTTTCAACCCTTCCCTCTCTCAAACGATCCCACGGATCGAGTGAGCTTTCTCTTCTTCTCAATCAACCGGGAACAAAAACTTCCCCTCAAGGGCCACCACACAATTGGTGCCTCTTGCCTTGGTTACAATTGAGTGATGATCTCAAGAACAAGTGAGAAAGAAAAGAATGCGATCCAAGCGCAAGAGCTCGAAAGAACACAAGCAAATCACTCTCTCTAGTCACTATGGAGTTGTGTGGAATTTGGAGAGGACTTGATCTATTTGGTGTGTCTAGAATTGAATGCTAGAGCTCTTGTAGTAGTTGAGAAGTGGAAAACTTGGATGGCAATGAATGTGGGGTGGTTGGGGTATTTATAGCCCCAACCACCAAAAGTGACCGTTGCTGGAACCTCTCTGTTCGATGGCGCACCGGACAGTCCGGTGCACACCGGACAGTCCGGTGCCCCTGCCACGTCACCATTGCCGTTGGATTCTGACCGTTGGAGCTTCTGACTTCTGGGCCCGCCTGGGTGTCCGGTGCACACCGGACATGTACTGTTTGATGTCCGGTGCACCGGTATGGGCACGCCTGACGTCTGCGCGCGCTGCGCGCGCATTAAATGCACCGCAGGGAGCCGTTGGCGCCGCAGAGAGCCGTTGCTCCACTGGCACACCGGACAGTCCGGTGCACACCGGACAGTCCGGTGAATTTTAGCGGAGTGGCTTCCGCGCGAACCCGAGGCTGGCGAGTTCCGGAGACCGCGCTTCCTTGGAGCACCGGACATGTCCGGTGCACACCGGACAGTCCGGTGAATTATAGCGCGCCGGCTTCCGAGAATTCCCGAGGGCGAAGAGTTTGAAGTCCAAGTTCTCTGGGCGCACCAGACAGTCCGGTGCACACCGGACAGTCCGGTGCCTCCAGCCAGAGGTGCCCTCGGTTGCCTTGCTGCTCCTTTGCTGAATCCAACACTTGGTCTTTTTATTGACTGAATGTGAACCTTTTGCACCTGTAAAACTTATGCACTAGAGCAAACTAGTTAGTCCAATATTTGTGTTGGACAATTCAACCACCAAAATTATTTAGGAACTAGGTGTAAGCCTAATTCCCTTTCAATCTCCCCCTTTTTGGTGATTGATGCCAACACAAACCAAAGCAAATATAGAAGTGCATAATTGAACTAGTTTGCATAATGTAAGTGCAAAGGTTGCTTGGAATTGAGTCAATAAATAATTATATGATGCGCATGGATTGTTTTCTTTGTTTTTGACATATTGGACCACATTTGCACCGAGAGTTTTGTTTTTGCAAATTCTTTTGTAAATTCTTTTCAAAGTCCTTTTGCAAGATAGTCAAAGGTAAATGGATAAGATTTGCAAAGCATTTTCAAGTTTTGAAATTTTCTTCCTTTGTTCCAAATGCTTTTCCTTTGACTAAACAAAACTCCCCCTCAAATAAGGTCTCCTCTTAGTGTTCAAGAGGGTTTTCCATCAATTTTGAAAATACTACTTGCTCCCCCTTTAGAACACAAAGAGATACCAATTTTTTAAATTTACCATTGAAAATCATCAAATTTAAAATTAGGTGGTGGTGCGGTCCTTTTGCTTTGAGCTCATATTTTCTCCCCCTTTGGCATGAATCGCCAAAAACGGAATCATTAGAGCCCAATGAAGTACTTTCTCCCCCTTTGGTCATGAAATGAATGAGTGAAGAGTATACCAAAGTTGGAGAGATTATGCGGAGCGACGACGAAGAATGAACAGTAGAGTGGAGTGGAAGCCTTGTCTTTGCCGAAGACTCCAATTCCCTTTCAATATACCTATGACTTGGTTTGAAATACACTTGAAAACACATTAGTCATAGCATATATTGAAGAGACATGATCAAAGGTATATTCATGTGCTATGTGTGCAAGTTTTTAGCAAAAGAAATTCCTAGAATCAAGAATATTGAGCTCATGCCTAAGTCGGGTAAAAGATTGTTCATCAAGCGGCTTGGTAAAGATATCGGCTAATTGATCTTTAGTGTTAATGTAAGAAATCTCGATATCCCCCTTTTGTTGGTGATCCCGAAGAAAATGATACCGAATGGCTATGTGCTTAGTGCGGCTATGCTCGACGGGATTGTCGGCCATTTTGATTGCACTCTCATTGTCACATAGCAAAGGGACTTTGGTTAATTTGTAACCGTAGTCCCGCAGGGTTTGCCTCATCCAAAGCAATTGCGCGCAACAATGGCCTGCGGCAATATACTCGGCTTCGGCGGTAGAAAGAGCGACCGAATTTTGCTTCTTTGAAGCCCATGACACCAAGGATCTTCCCAAGAACTGGCAAGTCCCCGATGTGCTCTTCCTATTAATCCTACACCCCGCCCAATCGGCATCCGAATAACCAATCAAATCAAAAGTGGATCCCCGAGGGTACCAAAGCCCAAACTTAGGAGTATAAGCCAAATATCTCAAGATTCGTTTTACGGCCGTAAGGTGTGATTCCTTAGGGTCGGCTTGGAATCTTGCACACATGCATACGGAAAGCATAATGTCCGGTCGAGATGCACATAAGTAAAGCAGTGAACCAATCATCGACTGGTATACCTTTTGATCCACGGACTTACCTCCCGTGTCGAGGTCGAGATGCCCATTTGTTCCCATGGGTGTCTTGATGGGCTTGGCATCCTTCATTCCAACCTTGCTTAGAATGTCTTGAGTATACTTTGTTTGGCTAATGAAGGTGCCCTCTTGGAGTTGCTTGACTTGGAATCCTAGAAAATACTTCAACTCCCCCATCATTGACATCTCGAATTTTTGCGTCATGATCCTACTAAATTCTTCACATGTAGATTTGTTAGTAGACCCAAATATAATATCATCAACATAAATTTGGCATACAAACAAATCATTGTCAAGAGTTTTAGTGAACAAAGTAGGATCGGCCTTGCCGACTTTGAAGCCATTTGCAATAAGGAAATCTCTAAGGCATTCATACCATGCTCTTGGGGCTTGCTTGAGCCCATAAAGCGCCTTAGAGAGCCTATAAACATGGTTAGGGTACTCACTGTCTTCAAAGCCGGGAGGTTGCTCAACATAGACCTCCTCCTTGATTGGTCCATTGAGGAAGGCACTCTTCACGTCCATTTGATAAAGCTTGAAGCCATGGTAAGTAGCATAGGCTAATAATATACGAATTGACTCAAGCCTAGCTACGGGTGCATAGGTTTCACCAAAATCCAAACCTTCGACTTGTGAATACCCCTTGGCCACGAGTCGAGCTTTGTTCCTAGTCACCACACCATGCTCGTCTTGCTTGTTGCGGAAGACCCACTTGGTTCCTACAACATTTTGGTTAGGACGTGGAACTAAGTGCCATACCTCATTCCTTGTGAAATTGTTGAGCTCCTCTTGCATCGCCATCACCCAATCCGAATCTTGAAGTGCTTCCTCTACCCTGTGTGGCTCAACAGAGGAAACAAACGAGTAATGTTCACAAAAATGAGCAACACGAGATCGAGTAGTTACCCCCTTATGAATATCGCCGAGGATGGTGTCGACGGGGTGATCTCGTTGTATTGCTTGGTGGACTCTTGGGTGTGGCGGCCTTGGTTGTTCATCCTCCTTGTCTTCATTATTTTCATCTCCCTCTTGATCGTTGCCGTCATTTTGAGGTGGCTCATCTTCTTGATCTTCTTGTTCGACCTTTTGAGCCTCATCCTCAATTTGAGTTGGTGGAGATGCTTGCATTGAGGAGGATGGTTGATCTTGTGCATTTGAAGGCTCCTCGGATTCCTTAGGACACACATCCCCAATGGACATGTTCCTTAGTGCTATGCATGGAGCCTGTTCTTCACCTGTTCCATCAAGATCAACTTGCTCTACTTGAGAGCCGTTAGTCTCATCAAACACAACGTCACAAGAAACTTCAACAAGTCCTGAGGACTTGTTAAAGACTCTATATGCCCTTGTGTTTGAGTCATATCCTAGTAAAAAGCCTTCTACAGTTTTAGGAGCAAATTTAGATTTTCTACCTCTTTTAACAAGAATAAAACATTTGCTACCAAAAACTCTAAAATATGAAATATTGGGCTTTTTACCGGTTAGGAGTTCATAAGATGTCTTCTTGAGGATTCGGTGAAGATATAACCGGTTGATGGCGTAGCAGGCGGTGTTGACCGCCTCGGCCCAAAACCGATCCGGTGTCTTGTACTCATCAAGCATGGTTCTTGCCATGTCTAATAGAGTTCGATTCTTCCTCTCCACTACACCATTTTGTTGTGGAGTGTAGGGAGAAGAGAACTCATGCTTGATGCCCTCCTCCTCAAGAAAACCTTCAATTTGAGCGTTCTTGAACTCCGTCCCATTGTCGCTTCTAATTTTCTTGATCCTTAAGCCAAACTCATTTTGAGCCCGTCTCAAGAATCCCTTTAAGGTCTCTTGGGTATAAGATTTGTCCTGTAAAAAGAATACCCAAGTGAAGCGAGAATAATCATCCACAATTACAAGGCAATACTTACTACCGCCGATGCTTATGTAAGCGATCGGGCCGAATAAATCCATGTGTAGGAGCTCCAGTGGCCTGTCGGTAGTCATGATGTTTTTGTGTGGATGATGTATGCCAACTTGCTTCCCGGCTTGACATGCGCTACAAATCCTGTCTTTCTCAAAATGAACATCGGTTAGTCCCAAAATGTGTTCTCCCTTTAGAAGCTTGTGAAGATTCTTCATTCCAACATGGGCTAGTCGGCGGTGCCAGAGCCAACCCAAGTTAGTCTTAGCAATCAAGCAAGTGTTGAGTTCAGCTCTATCAAAATCAACTAGGTATAGCTGACCCTCTAACACTCCCTTAAATGCTACTGAATCATCACTTCTTCTAAAGACAGTAACACCTGTATCAGTAAAAAGATAGTTGTAGCCCATTTTACATAGTTGGGATACGGAAAGCAAATTGTAATCTAAAGAATCTACAAGAAAAACATTGGAAATAGAATGGTCAGGAGATATAGCAATTTTACCCAAACCTTTGACCAAACCTTGATTTCCATCCCCGAATGTGATAGCTCGTTGGGGATCTTGGTTTTTCTCATATGAGGAAAACATCCTTTTCTCCCCTGTCATGTGGTTTGTGCACCCGCTGTCGAGTATCCAACTTGAGCCCCCGGATGCATAAACCTACAAAACAAGTTTAGTTCTTTGTTTTAGGTACCCAAACGGTTTTGGGTCCTTTAGCATTAGATACAAGAACTTTGGGTACCCAAACACAAGTCTTGGAGCCCTTGTGTTTGCCCCCAACAATTTTGGCAACTACCTTGCCTGATTTGTTAGTTAAAACATAAGATGCATCAAGAGTTTTAAATGAAATGGCATGATCATTTGATGCACTAGTAGTTTTCTTTCTAGGCAACTTGGCATGGGTTGGTTGCCTAGATCTAGATGTCTCACCCTTATACATAAAAGCATGATTAGGGCCAGAGTGAGACTTCCTAGAATGAATTTTCCTAATTTTGCTCTCAGGATAGCCGGCAAGGTACAAAATGTAACCCTCGTTATCCTGAGGCATGGGAGCCTTGCCCTTAACAAAGTTAGATAAGTTCTTTGGAGGGGCATTAATTTTGACATTGTCTCCCTTTTGGAAGCCAATGCCGTCCTTAATGCCAGGGCGTCTCCCATTATAGAGCATGCTTCTAGCAAGTTTAAATTTTTCATTTTCTAAGTCATGCTCTCTAATCTTATCATTAAGTTGTGCTATGTGATCATTTTGTTTTTTAATTAAGGCTAGGTGATCATGGATAGCATCAACATTAATATCTCTACATCTAGTACAAATGGAAACATGTTCAACTTTAGATGTAGAGGGTTTGCAAGATTTAAGTTCAACAACCTTAGCATGCAACATATCATTTTTAGTTCTAAGGTCGGAAATAGTAGCATTGCAAACATCAAAATCTTTAGCCTTCGCAATTAGTTTGTCATTCTCATTTCTAAGGCTAGCAAGAGAAATATTCAATTCTTCAATCCTAGCAAGCAAATCATCATTATCATTTCTAGGACTTGGAATTGAAACATTGCAAATATGAGAATCAACCTTAGCTAGTAAATTAGCATTTTCATTTCTAAGGTTGTCTATAGTCTCATGGCAAGTACTTAGCTCACTAGACAATTTTTCACATTTTTCTATTGCTAGAGCATAAGCATTTTTAACCTTAACATGCTTCTTATTTTCTTTAATAAGGAAGTCCTCTTGAGAATCCAAGAGATCATCCTTCTCATGTATAGCACTAATCAATTCATTTAATTTTTCTTTTTGTTGCATGTTGAGGTTAGCAAAAAGAATGCGTAAATTATCCTCCTCATTTTTATCATCATCCTCATCACTAGATGTTTCATATTTAGTGGAGGATCTTGATTTTACCTTCTTTTTGCCGTCCTTGGCCATGAGACACTTGTGGCCGACGTTGGGGAAGAGGAGGCCCTTGGTGACGGCGATGTTGGCGGCGTCCTCGTCGTCGGAGGAGTCGCTTGAGCTTTCGTCGGAGTCCCACTCCCGACAAACATGGGCATCGCCGCCCTTCTTCTTGTAGTACTTCTTCTTTTCTTTCCTCTTTCCCTTCTTGTCGTCGCCCCTGTCACTGTCACTAGACATTGGACATTTTGCAATGAAATGACCGGGCTTACCACACTTGTAGCAAACCTTCTTGGAACGGGATTTGTAATCCTTCCCCTTCCGTTGCTTGAGGATTTGCCGGAAGCTTTTGATGATTAGGGCCATCTCCTCGTTGTCGAGCTTGGAGGCGTCAATTGGTTGTCTACTTGGTGTAGACTCCTCCTTCTTCTCCTCCGTTGCCTTGAAGGCCACGGGTTGCGCCTCGGATGTGGAGGATTCATCAAGCTCGTTGATCTTCTTTGAGCCCTTAATCATGCATTCAAAACTAACAAAATTCCCGATGACTTCCTCGGGGGTCATTAGTGGATATCTAGGATTACCACGAATTAATTGTACTTGAGTAGGGTTAAGGAAAATAAGTGCTCTTAAAATAACCTTAACCACCTCGTGGTCATCCCATTTTGCGCTCCCGAGGTTGCGCACTTGGTTCACCAAGGTCTTGAGCCGGTTGTACATGTCTTGTGGCTCCTCCCCTTGGCGAAGACGAAAACGACCGAGCTCCCCCTCGATCGTTTCCCGCTTGGTGATCTTGGTGAGTTCATCACCTTCGTGCGCCGTCTTGAGTAGGTCCCAAATCTCCTTGGCGTTCTTCAACCCTTGTACTTTGTTGTATTCCTCCTTGCTTAAAGAGGCAAGGAGGATGGTTGCGGCTTGGGAGTTGAAGTGCTCGATTTGGGCCACTTCGTCCGTGTCATAGTCCTCATCCCCTACGGATGGTACCTGTACACCATACTCAACAACATCCCATAATCTTTTGTGGAGAGAGGTTAGATGAAATCGCATCAAATTACTCCACATAGCATAATCTTCACCATTAAAAGTTGGTGGTTTGCCTAATGGGACGGAAAGTAAAGGTGTATGTCTAGGAATGCGAGGGTAGCGTAGGGGAATCTTACTATACTTCTTACGCTCTTGGCGTTTAGAAGTGACGGACGCCGCGTCGGAGCCGGAGGTAGATGTCGATGAAGTGTCGGTCTCATAGTAGACCACCTTTCTCATCCTCTTGTGCTTGTCCCCACTCCGATGCGGCTTGTGAGAAGAAGATTTTTCCTTCTTCTCCTTGTGGTGAGAAGAGGAAGATCTTTTCTCCTTCCGCTTGGAGGAGTTCTTCTTCTTCTCCCTTCTCTTGGTGCGGGACTCTTCCGATGAAGTGCTCCCTTGGCTTGTAGTGGGCTTGTCGCCGGTCTCCATCTCCTTCTTGGCGTGATCTCCCGACATCACTTCGAGCGGTTAGGCTCTAATGAAGCACCGGGCTCTGATACCAATTGATAGTCGCCTAGAGGGGGGGTGAATAGGGCGGAACTGAAATTTACAAATATAAACACAACTACAAGCCGGGGTTAGCGTTAGAAATATAAACGAGTCCGCGAGAGAGGGCGCAAAACAAATCGCAAGCGAATAAGAGTGTGACACGAGGATTTGTTTTACCGAGGTTCGGTTCTCGCAAACCTACTCCCCGTTGAGGAGGCCACAAAGGCCGGGTCTCTTTCAACCCTTCCCTCTCTCAAACGATCCCACGGATCGAGTGAGCTTTCTCTTCTTCTCAATCAACCGGGAACAAAAACTTCCCCTCAAGGGCCACCACACAATTGGTGCCTCTTGCCTTGGTTACAATTGAGTGATGATCTCAAGAACAAGTGAGAAAGAAAAGAATGCGATCCAAGCGCAAGAGCTCGAAAGAACACAAGCAAATCACTCTCTCTAGTCACTATGGAGTTGTGTGGAATTTGGAGAGGACTTGATCTATTTGGTGTGTCTAGAATTGAATGCTAGAGCTCTTGTAGTAGTTGAGAAGTGGAAAACTTGGATGGCAATGAATGTGGGGTGGTTGGGGTATTTATAGCCCCAACCACCAAAAGTGACCGTTGCTGGAACCTCTCTGTTCGATGGCGCACCGGACAGTCCGGTGCACACCGGACAGTCCGGTGCCCCTGCCACGTCACCATTGCCGTTGGATTCTGAACGTTGGAGCTTCTGACTTCTGGGCCCGCCTGGGTGTCCGGTGCACACCGGACATGTACTGTTTGATGTCCGGTGCACCGGTATGGGCACGCCTGACGTCTGCGCGCGCTGCGCGCGCATTAAATGCACCGCAGGGAGCCGTTGGCGCCGCAGAGAGCCGTTGCTCCACTGGCACACCGGACAGTCCGGTGCACACCGGACAGTCCGGTGCACACCGGACAGTCCGGTGAATTTTAGCGGAGTGGCTTCCGCGCGAACCCGAGGCTGGCGAGTTCCGGAGACCGCGCTTCCTTGGAGCACCGGACATGTCCGGTGCACACCGGACAGTCCGGTGAATTATAGCGCGCCGGCTTCCGAGAATTCCCGAGGGCGAAGAGTTTGAAGTCCAAGTTCTCTGGGCGCACCGGACAGTCCGGTGCACACCGGACAGTCCGGTGCCTCCAGCCAGAGGTGCCCTCGGTTGCCTTGCTGCTCCTTTGCTGAATCCAACACTTGGTCTTTTTATTGACTGAATGTGAACCTTTTGCACCTGTAAAACTTATGCACTAGAGCAAACTAGTTAGTCCAATATTTGTGTTGGACAATTCAACCACCAAAATTATTTAGGAACTAGGTGTAAGCCTAATTCCCTTTCAACTTCCCCGCAAGGGCCACCACACAATTGGTGCCTCTTGCCTTGGTTACAATTGAGTTTTGATCACAAGAACAAGTGAGAAAGAAAGAAAGCGATCCAAGCGCAAGAGCTCAAAAGAACACAGCAAATCTCTCTCGCTAGACACTAAAGGCTTGAGTGGAATTGGAGAGGATTTGATCTCTTTTGGTGTGTCTAGAATTGAATGCCTAGCTCTTGTAAGTGGTTGGAAGTTGGAAAACTTGGATGCAATGAATGGTGGGGTGGTTGGGGTATTTATAGCCCCAACCACCAAAAGTGACCGTTGCTGGAAGCTGTCTGTTCGATGTCACACCGGACAGTCCGGTGCCCCCGCCACGTCACCATTGCCGTTGGATTCTGACCGTTGGAGCTTCTGATTTCTGGGCCCGCCTGGGTGTCCGGTGCACACCGGACATGTACTGTTTGATGTCCGGTGCACCGGTATGGGCACGTCTGACGTCTGCGCGCGCTGCGCGCGCATTAAATGCACCGCAGGGAGCCGTTGGCGCCGAAAAGAGCCGTTGCCGCGCTGGTACACCGGACAGTCCGGTGAATTTTAGCGGAGCGGCTGCCGCGCGAACCCGAGGCTGGCGAGTTCCGGAGACTGCGCTTCGTTGGAGCACCGGACATGTCCGGTGCACACCGGACAGTCCGGTGAATTATAGCGCGCCGGCTTCCGAGAATTCCCGAGGGCGAAGAGTTTGAGTTGGAGTCCTCTGGGCGCACCGGACACTGTCCGGTGCACACCGGACAGTCCGGTGCCTCCAGCCAGAGGTGCCCTCGATTGCCTCATTGCTCCTTAGTTGAATCCAAAACTTGATCTTTTTATTGGCTAAGTGTGAACCTTTTGCACCTGTATAACTTATTCACTAGAGCAAACTAGTTAGTCCAATATTTGTGTTGGGCAATTCAACCACCAAAATTATTTAGGAACTAGGTGTAAGCCTAATTCCCTTTCAATACTGGACGATGAGGTACGTGATGAAGTTATGCAGCTAGAGGAGGGCTCAATTTATAGGCGGAGCAAGAGGTGGCCGCGAATTTGGATGAGACACACGGTGGTCGGAGATGGAGAAGAAGCACTGGCCGCGGTGAATACGTGTCTACCGCCGTGGCAAGCTCCCCGTCGACGATGGGACGGGTATAGGGAGTCATGGCGACGCGGTGGAAAGGCTTGGACACGCGGCGCACGGTGGCAATCGTCCAACGGCGGCGAGCTCTTATCCCGATCGTCCGATGAGTAAGGGGGAGGTGTACCGCGGCTGACCGGGTGGCCTCCAGCTCACCGGCGGCGAGGACTCATACCGGCTGTGCTTATCCAAGGACCACTGAGCACGAATCGTGACGAGCCGCGATCGACGGCGACGGCTATCGGCGACGAGCACGAATAGGATCTTCTTCAGTTTACCTGTTACTGTACCATGGTGAATACCAGTTCAGAGTGACTGACAGAGCACATTGGAGCCTAGTTATCTCAAATTTTTGCGTGAAACCTAAGCCAACTCTATGTAGCAAAGTTGTAGAGTTATAAACCAGCTACAATTCAACTATAGAGATCAAACTCATTTGAGCACTGGATCATGCTCAAAATCGAGCTAGAATTGGATGTCAGTCCTCTGCTAATCTGAATTTCAGATCAAAACAGCCTGACAGTCAAACTTTGATTGGGTTTTTCTCCAAATTTCTCATAACAAATGAGCTCACACTCTTTAGCAAAGTTGTTCTCCTATAATTGGTCTTCAACTTTGATGTGGTGACCTAGGGCAAAAACCCTATATTCTGAAAGATACAAGGCTCCAAAGTTGAGCCAATTTCACTGAAAACCAGACTTAGACTCTTAAGGACTTAAGAGTTGAGTTTTGCAAATAAGCCCAAAACTTAGGGTTTAACTTGCAAGTTCACATATTTGTGACCCAAATGACTTAAGATACTTATTTGACTTGATTTTTGCACTTTAGTCCAAAAGTGGACTAATTTTGCACTTAGGCCCCTAGGGTTTGGTTTTAGGGTTTTCCAGGGTTCTATTTAGGGTTTCTGTATTCCAGGGGTATAAGTGTGATTCAACTTTATTCTTGGAGTCATTTTATGACTTTTACCCTAAAGCTTTTAAGTTTTCTCAACTTAGGTTAAGTTTTACCCCTTTAATCACTATTTAGGGTTAAGTCCTTTAACCAGGGTCCTATTTGTAAAACATTAAAACATTACAACTTGTTTGAAATTTTTGCCTAGTGAATGCACTCTAGGTGTATCAAACATATGCAAAAACAAATGTTATGATGTCATGCTCAAGTTTTAGTTATAGTAACACCAGGGGTGTTACAGTATCCGTATCCCGGAGGCGTAGGAGTCCCTCGGCTCGGTCGGCCTTGCCTGCTTACGTGTACTCTCATTTGTCCGTAGGATTCTGTTATCGATATAGTCGAGATGGCACGAAAAATCGTTTCGGCAGAAAAAGTTTTCGAGCGCTAAGACTTGTTCGAACAGCGGAATCACTTATCCGAGCGTGAGTTATTTATCGCAGAAGGTGACGAGTGAGGTATCCGTATCCTAGAGGCGTAGGAGTCCCTCGGCTCGGTCGGCCTTGCCTGTTTACGTGTACTCCATCGTTTTCAGGACTCCACTATCGAAGTAGTCGAAAAGCACGAAAGATGTTCTGGTAGAAAGACTTTTTCCGAGGAAAATTCTGACGCAGAGGGGGTTCCCCCCTTCTAGCCCCCGAGGGAGGGTCAGGCTTTGCCGAGGCAAGGCTGACCCTTCCTTGAAGGTTAGACTTTGCTTATGTATGTAAAGCAGGTACATGAACGACTTGAAAACATCTTAAGGGTAGAAGCGACGTAGCTGTCAGATGTTCCAAGCGTTGCTGTAGACCTCGCCTTGACTGTTGGCCAGCTTGTATGTTCCAGGCTTCAGAATCTTGGCGATGATGAACGACCCTTCCCAAGGAGGCGTGAGCTTGTGGTGCCCTCGGGCGTCTTATTGTAGCCGAAGCACCAAGTCGCCCACCTGGAGGTCTCGGGACCGAACCCCTCAGGCATGGTAGCGTCGCAGGGACTGCTGATACCACGCCGAGTGTAGTAAGGCCACGTCGCGAGCCTCTTTCAGCTGGTCAAGTGAGTCTTCTCGGTTTGTCTGGTTGCTTCGAGCGTCGTATGCCATCGTCCTCGGGGAGCCGTATTCTAAGTCTGTGGGCAAGATAGTCTCGGCCCTATAGACTAGAAAAAATGGCGTGAAGCCCGTGGCTCGGCTTGGCGTCGTCCTCAGACTCCAGACCACCGAGGGGAGTTCCTTCATCCACCGCCTGCCGAACTTGTTGGGGTCGTTGTAGATCCTTGGCTTGAGCCCCTATAGAATCATGTCGTTGACACGCTCTACCTGCCCATTCGTCATGGGGTGAGCTACGGCGGCCCAGTCCACCCAGATGTGGTGGTCCTCACAGAAGTCCAGGAACTTTCTGCCAGTGAACTGGGTGTCGTTGTCGGTGATGATGGAGTTCAGGACCCCGAAGCGATGGATGATGTTGGTGAAGAACGCCACCGCCTGTTCGGACCTGATGCTGTTTAGGGGTCGGACCTCGATCCACCTGGAGAATTTGTCGATGGCGACCAGCAGGTGCGTGAAGCCCCCAGGTGCCTTCTGCAAGGGACCGACGAGGTCCAGACCCCACACAGCAAACGACCAGGTGATGTGTATTGTTTGCAAGGCTTGAGCGGGCAGGTGCGTCTGCCTTGCGTAGAATTGACACCCTTGGCAGGTGCGTACATTCCTAGTGGCGTCGGCCACCACGGTCGGCCAGTAGAAACCCTGTCGGAAGGCGTTTCCCACGAGGGCCCGATGTGCTGCGTGGTGACCGCAAGCCCCCGAGTGTATTTCTTGCAATAACTCCTGACCTTCGGCGATGGATATGCATCGCTGGAGGATGCCTGAGGGGCTGTGGCGGTAGAGCTCCTTTCCGTCACCCAGCAAGATGAACGACTTGGCGCGCCGCGCCAGTCGCCGAGCTTCGGCTCTGTCGAGGGGTAGCTCTCCTCGGTGGAGATATTGCAGGTATGGGGTCTGCCAGTTTCGATTAGGCGTGGCCCCATTCCACTCTTCCTCGACGCGCAGTGCCTCACCCTCGGGGGCCGAGGGTGCCTCGGGCTAAGCTGAGGGCGCCTCGGCAGAGCCGAGGCCTTCTCGAGCTCGGGCGTGTCGTCGGTCTTGACGGAGGGTTGATGTAGGTCTCGGGAGAAGACGTCCGGAGGAACCGTTGTCCGCCCCGAGGCTATCTTAGCCAGCTCGTTTGCAGTCTCGTTGTATCATCGTGCGACGTGGTTGAGCTCGAGCCCGTAGAACTTGTCCTCCTGGCGCCGAACCTAGTCGCAGTAGGCTTCCATCTTTGGGTCGTGGCAGTGGGAGTTCTTCATGACTTGGTTGATGACAAGCTGCGAGTCGCCGCGAGCGTCGAGGCGCCGGACCCCTAGCTCGATGGCGATGCGCAACCCGTTAACCAGAGCCTCATACTCGGCCACGTTGTTGGACGCCGGGAAATGGAGGCGCAGCATGTAGCGGAGGTGCTTCCCGAGGGGTGAGATGAAGAGCAGGCCCGCGCCCGCTCCTGTTTTCATCAGCGACCCGTCAAAAAACATGGTCCAGAGTTCCGGTTGGATCGGAGCTGTTGGAAGCTGGGTGTCGACCCATTCAGCCACAAAGTCCGCCAAGACTTGGGACTTGATGGCCTTCCGAGGGGCGAACGAGATTGTATCGCCCATGATCTCCACCGCCCACTTTGCAATCCTACCCGAGGCCTCTCGGCACTGGATGATCTCCCCCAGGGGGAAGGATGACATCATAGTCACCGGATGAGACTCGAAGTAGTGTCGCAACTTTCGCCGTGTCAGAATTACCACGTACAGCAGGTTCTGAATTTACGGGTAGCGGATCTTGGTCTTGGACAGTACCTCACTGATGAAGTAGACCGGCCTCTGGACGGGCAATGCGTGCCCTTCTTCTCGTCTCTCGACCACGATCGCGGCGCCGACCACCTGAGTGGTAGCGGCGATGTAGATCAAGAGGGCTTCTCCGGCAGCAGGGGGCACCAGGATGGGCACGCTTGTAAGGAGCGCCTTCAAGTTCCCAAGGGCTTCCTCGGCCTCGGGGGTCCAAGTGAAGCGCTCGGTCTTCCTTAAGAGGCGATACAGGGGCAGGCCTCTTTCACCGAGGTGAGAGATGAAGCGGCTCAGAGCCGCAAGGCATCCCATGACCCTCTGTACTCCTTTCAAGTCCTTGATGGGCCCCATGTTGGTGATGGCCATGATTTTCTCCAGGTTGGCCTCGATGCCCCGCTCGGAGATGATGAACCCCAGGAGCATGCCTCGGGGGACTCCAAAGACACACTTCTCGGAATTGAGTTTTACGCCTTTCGCTTTGAGACACTTGAATGTCGTTTCAAGGTTAGAGAGGAGGTCGGAGGCTTTCCTCGTCTTGACTACGATGTCATCGACGTAGGCCTCGACCGTTCGACCAATGTGCTCCCCGAACACGTGATTCATGCACCTTTGGTATGTCGCACCCGCATTCCTCAAACCGAATGGCATAGTAATGTAGCAGTACATGCCAAAAGGTGTGATGAAAGAAGTCGCGAGCTGGTCGGGCTCTTTCATCCTGATTTGGTGATACCCTGAGTAGGCATCGAGGAACGACAGGGTTTCACACCCAGCAGTGGAATCCACGATTTGATCGATGCGAGGCAGAGGGTAGGGAACTTTTGGACATGCTTTGTTTAGACCAGTGTAGTCTACGCACATCCTCCATTTCCCACCTTTTTTCTTTACCAGCACAGGGTTAGCTAACCATTCGGGATGGAATACCTCTTTGATGAACCCAGCAGCCATCAACTTGTGGATCTCCTCGCCTATGGCTCTGCGCTTTTCTTTGTCGAATCGGCGCAGAGGCTGCTTCACGGGTCGGGCTCCAGCTTGGATATCCAGTGAGTGCTCGGCGACATCCCTCGGTATGCTAGGCATGTCTGAGGGACTCCACGCAAAAACCTCGGCGTTTGCACGGAGAAAGTCGACGAGCACTGCTTCCTATTTGGGGTCGAGCTCGGAGCCGATCCGGATCTGCTTGGAGGCGTCGCTGCTGGGGTCGAGAGGGACGGACTTAACCGCCTCTGCTGGTTCGAAGTTGCCGGCGTGGCGCTTCGCATCTGGAACCTCCTTGGGGAGGCTCTCCATGTCGGTGATGAGGGCCTCGGCGTACTCCACGCACTCCACGTCGCATTCGTACGCGTGTCGGTACGTGGGGCCGACGGTGATGACCCCGTTGGGGCCCGGCATCTTGAGCTTGAGGTAGGTGTAGATGGGGACGACCATAAACTTGGCATAGCATGGTCTCCCCAGCACTGCGTGGTAGGTTCCTTGGAACCTGACCACCTCGAACGTAAGGGTTTCCTTTCGGAAGTTGGAGGGAGTCCCGAAGCAGACAGGCAGATCGAGTTGTCCAAGGGGCTGGACGCGCTTCCCCGGAATGATCCCGTGAAAGGGCGCCGCACCGGCCCGGATCGAGGACAGATCGATCCGCAGGAGCCCGAGGGTGTCGGCGTAGATGATGTTGAGGCTGCTGCCTCCGTCCATGAGGACCTTGGTAACCCTGCCGATGACGGGATCAACAACGAGCGGGTACTTCCCCGGGCTCGGCACGCGGTCGGGGTGGTCGCCTTGGTCGAAGGTGATGGGCTTGTCGGACCAGTCTAGGTAGACTGGCGCTGCCACCTTCATCGAGCAGACCTCCCGGCGCTCTTGCTTGTGGTGCCGAGACGAGGCGTTCGCCACTTGCCCACCGTAGATCATGAAGCAGTCATGGACGTCGGGGAATTCCTCTGCCTTAAGGGCTTCCCTCTTGTCGTTGTCGGGGGCTCTGCCACCTTCCGCCGGTGGCCCGGCCTTGTGGAAGTAGCGCCTAAGCATGACACACTCCTCAAGGGTGTGCTTGACGGGACCCTGATGATAGGGGCACGACTCCTTGAGCATCTTGTCGAACAAGTTGGCGCCTCCGGGAAGCTTTCGAGGGTTCTTGTGCTCGGCGGCGGCGACAAGGTCTGCGTCGGCGGCGTCGCGTTTCGCTTGCGACTTCTTCTTGCCCTTCTTCCTCGCGCCGCGCTGAGCGGACGCCTCGGGGACGTCATCCGGCTGGCGCCCCTGAGGCTGCTTGTCCTTCCGAAAGATGGCCTCGACCGCCTCCTGGCCAGAGGCGATCTTGGTGGCGATGTCCATCAGCTCGCTCGCCCTGGTGGGAGTCTTGCGACCCAGCTTGCTCACCAGGTCGCGGCAAGTGGTGCCGGCGAGGAACGCGCCGATGACATCTGAGTCGGTGATGTTGGGCAGCTCGGTGTGCTGCTTTGAGAATCGCCGGATGTAGTCCCGCAGGGATTCTCCCGGCTGCTGGCGGCAGCTTCGGAGATCCCAGGAGTTCCCAGGGCGCACGTATGTGCCCTGGAAGTTGTTGGCGAAGGCTTTGACCAGGTCGTCCCAATTGGAGATCTGCGCAGGAGGCAGATGCTCCAACCAGGCTCGGGCGGCGTCGGAGAGGAACAAGGGGAGGTTGCGGATGATGAGGTTATCATCGTCCGTTCCACCCAGCTGGCAGGCCAGCCTGTAGTCCGCGAGCCACAGTTCCGGCCTCGTATCCCCCGAGTACTTGGTGATGGTAGTCAGGGTCCGGAACCGGGTTGGGAACGACGCCCGTCGTATGGCCCGGCTAAAAGCTTGCGGACCGAGTGGTTCGGGCGAAGGGCTCCGATCCTCCTCGCTGTCGTAGCATCCCCCACGCCTGGGGTGGTAGCCTCGGCGCACCCTCTCATCGAGGTGTGCTCGACGGTCGCGGCGATGGTGCTCGTTGCTGAGGCGGCCCGGGGCCGCAGGCACTGTGTCCCGCGTGCGCCCAGTGTGGACCGAGGCTTCCCGCATGAATCGGGAAGTCGCAGCGCGATGCTCCGGGGGTATCCCTGCCTTCGGGAGACAGAGCTTTCGGCCCGTCGGACCGCGACATCCTCCAGGAGATTCTTGAGCTCTCCCTGGATACGCCGCCCCTCGGTGGTGGATGGTTCCGGCATCGCTCGAAGTAGCATTGCTGCTACAGCCAGGTTCTGGCCGACCCCACTAGAAGCCGGGGGCAGCCTTGCCCTGGCATTGTCGGCGATGCGGTGCTGGACGTCCTGGGCCAGATGACGCGCTTCTCCGGCTGGTGCTCAGCCTGCCCGCTCCTGCCCGATGTTCTGCCGGAGCTGCACAAGTTGTCCTGCTTCCTCGTCGAGCCTGGCCTGCATCTCGCAGATTTGTTCGAGCTGTGTGTCCTGACCCCCCGCAGGGACTGGGACCACAGCTAGCTCCCTAAGGATGTCAACGTGAGGCGCAGGCCTAGAGGGATCGCCGTCCTCTGGCATACCAAGGTGGTTGCCTTCGTCGAGACCCTCTAGATCGACGTGGAAACATTCGCAACTTGGGCCACAGTCCTCGTTGCCGAGGCTGTGGCTATCATCGGAGCAATCGGAGAGGCAGTAGTAACATGCGGTCATGAAGTCACATGGGGTTATTGAGCCCGGAGAAATCCCAACCAGAGTCGGGCTCGTCGTCTTCCTCAGAACCCGGGGGCCCGTAGGTCGAGACGGCCGTCAATCGGTCCCAGGTTGACCACATATGGTACCCCAGAAGGTTTGGATATGCCTTTATGAAAGCGTCCATCGAAGCGGGGTCGCTTGGTGGGTCGAAGCTGAATTTAAAAGGCATAGGATGGGAAACGGACGATACCTCTTGATCGATGGACGGTGACGAAGTCGCGTCGGGGACGGACTGCACCGTTGTCTCAGGTACAAGGCTAACGCTCAGCAAGTCCTTCATGAGCGTGCTAGCGTCGCCCATCATATGCTTGGGGTTGGTGTGTTGTGGGGAAACGACGCTCGTCTTCGTCTCAAATGCGAGGTCAACGCCCGACGTGTCCCCCGCTGGGGCGCCGACGTCGTCGACTCGCTCGACAGCCGACGAGGCGCCACCTCCTACTTGGCCATGATTGCCCCGCCTCCTTCCCCATTGATGAGGAAGGTGACAGGATAGACTCGGATGCTGTTCTTCCGCCACGCGGGGAAGACGTCGTCGATTCCGCTGCCGGCGGGCGGGCTGACGGCCGCCATTGTCGTTGTCGCGCGGTGGAGGAAGGAGTATCATGCTGTAGCTGCCGTCGAGGGACATGAACTCGAGACTCCCGAAATGGAGCTTCGTCCCGGGTTGGAGAGGTTGCTGGAGACTCCCCATCTGGAGCTTGACGGGAAGCTGTTCGTCAACATGCAGTAGTCCCCTACCTGGCGCGCCAACTGTCGGCGTTTCGACCCCAGGGGGTCCCTGGACCGACGAGTAAATTGTCGCTGCGTGTCCCAGCCCAGATGGGTCGACACGAGACGGAGACACAAGGGGGGAAAATAGTAAGGGGAATCCGCGGCCTCGTGTTGTCCTGCGCCCAGGGCGGATGCGCTTGCAGTAGGGGGTTACAAGCGTTCGCGAGGGAGAGAGAGAGGGGGGGTGTGAGACTGCGCGTCAGCCCATTCTCCCACAAGGCCACCTTTTTGTACGAGGGCCCTGGACCTTCCTTTTATAGACGTAAGGAGAGGGTCCAGGTGTACAACGGGGGGTGTAGCAGTGTGCTAACGTGTCTAGCAGAGAGGAGCCAGAGCCCTATGTACATGCCGACGTGGCTGTCGGAGAGGCGTTGGAGCCCTGTTCATGTGGCGTCGTGGCCATCGGAGGAGCGCTTGAGCCCTGTAGAAGCACAGCTGTCGGGGCTGTCGGATCCTTGCTGACGTCTCCTTGCTTCCGTAAGGGGCTGAGAACCGCCGTTGTCTTGGAGCACGCGGGGTGCCATCATTACTTGTTTTACCGGGGCGAGCCAGATGGGACGCCGGTCTTGTTCCCCGTAGCCTGGGCTAGCTAGGGGTAGGGTAATGATGGCCCCCCTTGTGGCGTGGTTGGCCCGAGCGAGGTGGTGGCTCCTCCGAGGTCGAGGTTGAGTCCGAGCCCTGGGGTCGGGCGAGGCGGAGACCGTCTTCCGAGTCGAGGTTGAGTCCGAACCCTGGGGTTGGGCGAGGCAAAGATTCCTATGGCGCCCGAGGCCGGACTTGGCTGCTTGTCAGCCTCACCCTGGCGGGTGGCACAGCAGTCGGAGCAGCGCAGGCGGTGCTGTTTTCCTGTCAGGTCAGTCAGTGGAGGGCGAAGTGACTGCGGTCACTTCGGCCTTGTCGACTGGGAAGGGCGCGTCAGGATAAGGTGTCAGGCGATCCTTGCATTAAATGCTCCTGTGATTCGGTCGGCTGGCGAGGCGATCTGGCCAAGGTTGCTTCTTCGTGAAGCCTGCCCAAACTGGGCCTTGGGCGAGTCGAAGGTGCGTTCGTTGCTTGAGGAGACCCTCAGGCGAGGCGCGAATCTGCCTTGGTCTACCGTTCCTGCTCGAGGCTGGGCTCGGGTGAGGCGAGATCGTGTCCCTTCAGTGGACGGAGCTTTGACCAGAATTGTGCCCATCAGGCCTTTGCAGCTTTGTGCTGATGGGGGTTACCAGCTGAGATTAGGAGCCTTAGGGGTACCCCTAATTACGGTCCCCGACAGGGTGGTCACCTTAGTCGAAGGTGATGGTCTTGTCGGACCAGTCTAGGTAGACCGGCGTCGCTACCTTCACCGAGCAAACCTCCCGGTGCTCCTGCTTGCGGTGCCAAGCCGAGGCGTTCGCCACCTGTCCGCCGTAGATCATGAAGCAGTTGTGGACCTCCGGGAACTCCTCTTCCTTGTCGCCCCCTTCTTGTTGTTGCCTTGGTCTTTCCCACCTTCTGCCGAGGGTCCAGCCTTGTTGAAGTAGTGCCGGAGCATGTCACACTCTTCAAGGGTGTGCTTGACGGGACCCCTGTGATAGGGGCATGACTCCTTAAGCATCTTGTCGAACGCGTTGGCTCCTCCGGGAGGCTTCCAAGGGTTCCTGTGCTCGGCAGCAGCGACGAGATCCTCGTCGACGGCGTTGCGCTTCGCTTGTGCCTTCTTCTTGGCCTTCTTCTTCGTGCCACGCTGGGTGGGCGCCTCGGGGGCGTCTTCCTTCTGCCCTCCCTAAGGCTGCTTGTCCTTCCGGAAGATGGCTTTGACCGCCTCCTGACCAGAGGCGAACTTGGTGGCGATGTCCATCAAGTCACTCGCCTTGGTGGGAGTCTTGCGTCCTAGTTTACTCACCAGGTCCCGGCAAGTTGTGCCGGCGAGGAAAGCTCCGATGACATCCAAGTCGGTGATGTTGGGCAGCTCGGTGCGCTGCTTTGAAAACCATCGGATGTACTCTCGCAGGGATTCCCCTGGCTGCTGGCGGCAGCTTCGGAGATCCCATGATTTCCCAGGGCGTACGTACGTACCCTAGAAATTTCCAGCGAAAGCCTTGACCAGATCGTCCCAGTCGGAGATCTGTGCAGGAGGCAGATGCTCCAGCCAGGCCCGGGTAGCGTCGGAGAGGAAAAGGGGGAGGTTGCGGATGATGAGGTTGTCGTCGTCCGTCCCTCCCAACTGGCATGCCAGCCGGTAGTCCACAAGCCACAACTCCGGCCTTGTCTCCCCTGAGTACTTAGTGATGGTAGTCGGGGCTCGGAACCAGGCCGAGAACAGCGCTCGTCATATGGCCCGGCTGAAGACTCGCGGACCTGGTGGCTCGGGCGAGGGACTCCGATCCTCCTCACTGTCGTAGCGTCCCCCACGCCTAGGGTGGTAGCTTTGGCGCACCTTCTCCTTGAGTCGAGCTCGACGGTCGCGGCGGTGTTGCTCGGCGCCGAGGCGATCCGGGGCTGCAGGCGTCCCGTCCCGTGTGCGCTCGGTGTGGACCGAGGCCTCCCGCATGTGTCGGGAGGGCGTTGCGCGATGCTCTGAGGGGTCCCCTTGCCTCCAGGAGGCAGAGCTCTCAGCTTGTCGGACAGCGACGTCTTCCAGGAGGCCCTTGAGCTCGCCCTAGATACATCGCCCCTTGGTGGTGGATGGCTCCGGCATTGTTCGAAGTAGCATCGCTGCTGCAACTAGGTTCTGGCCGGCCCTGGCATCGTCAACGATACGGCGCTGGACGTCCCGGGCCCGATGACGCGCTCCTCCGGCGAGTGCCCGGCCTGCCCACTCCTGCTCGATGTTTTGTTGGAGCTACACAAGCTGCCCTGCTTCTTTGTTGAGCTTGGCCCGCATCTCGCGGAGTTGCTCAAGCTGTGTGTCCTGACCCCCGCAGGGACTTGGACCACAGCTAGCTCCCGCGGGATCTCAATGCGAGACGCAGGTGCAAGGGCGTCGTCACTTCCTGGCATGCCAAGGTGGTTTCCTTCGTCGTGATCCTCCTGATCGATGTGGTAGCACTCACGAGTTGGGTCGCAACCCTCGTCGTCAAGGCTGTGGCCATCATCAGAGCAGCTGGAGAGGCAGTGGTCACATGCGGACATGAAGTTGCGCATGGCACCGGGATCATGGAGTCCGGAGAAATCCCAACTGACGTCGGGGTTGTCCTCTTCCTCGGAACCCGCGGGTCCGAAGGTTGAGACGGCCGTCAGTCAGTCCCAGGTTGACCACATATGGTACCCCAGAAGGTTAGGATATGCCCTAGCGAAAGCGCTCACTGAAGCGGGGTCGCTTGGTGGATCGAAGCTGAATCTAAAGGGAACAGGATGAAAAACGGATGGTACCTCTTGGTTGATGGACGGTGGCGAAGTCACATCGGGGACAGACTGCACCGTTATCTTAGGTACGAGGCTAACACCCAACAAGTCCTTCGTGAGGGTGCTGGCGTCATCAACCAGCTTGGGGTTGGCACGTTGCTGGGAAGCGACACCCGCCATTGTCTCAGGTGTGAGGACAACACCCGACATGTCCCCCGCAGTGGTGCCGGCATCGTCGACTCGCTCTGGTCCGATAGCCGACGAGGTGCCGCCTCCTGCCTGGCCATGGTTGCCCCGTCTCCTCCTCCTCCGGCGAGGAGGGTAGCGGGGCGAACCCGGGTGTTCCTCTTCCGCCGCGGGAGGAAGTCGTCGTCGAGTTCGCCTTCGCCGGGCGAGCCGATGACCATCGTTGTTGCCGTGCTGCGAGAGGAGGAGCACCATGTCGTAGCTGCCGTCGAGGGACATGAACTCGAGACTCCCAAAGCGGAGCACCGTCCCGGGCTGAAGAGGTTGCTGAAAGCTACCTATCTGGAACTCAACGGGAAAATGTTTGTCAACACGCAGCAGGCCCCTACCTGGCGCGCCAACTGTCGACGTTTCGGACCCGCGAGGACCATCAATCGACCAGTAAATTTGTCGCTGCGTGTTCCTGCCCAGATGGGTTGATGCAAGATGGAACACAAGAGGGAAATGAGGCTTATGTTATCTTGCACCGGGGTGCTCGTAGTAGGGGTTACAAGCGTTGCGGGAGAACGGGAGCGAGAGAGAGAGAGAGAAAGAGAGGGTTTGGCCTTGAGGCGAGCTGTCTGAGTCTGCCTCTATCGCGTCTCTCCTACTCTGCCTGCCTCTTCTCGCCTGCGTCGTGTGTTCGTACGTGCGTTTTTCTCGTCCTTTTTCTTCCCCCTTGGAAGGCCCTGGACATCCCCTTTTATAGATACAAGGAGATGCCCCGCTGTACAATGGGGGTGTAGCTATGAGCTAACGTGGCTGGCGGGGAAGTGCCTTGAGCCCTGTACATGTACCAACGTGGCCGTCGGAGAAGTGCTTTGAGTCCTGTAGAAGCATAGCTAGTGGTGCGGCATGGATCCTGCTGACGTCTCCTTGCTTCCGTAGGAGGTTGGGAGCAGTCCGACGTCATGGGCGCACGCAGGGAACCATCATTACCTGTTACCGAAGTAACCTTAGATGGGACACCGGTCTTGTTCCTTCATAGCCTGAGGCAGCTAGTTGGGAGTAGGGCAATGATGTATCCCCTGTAGCGTAGTCGGTCCGAGGCCAAGGTCGGGCGAGGCGGCGACTTCTCCGAGGCCGAGGCTGAGGTCGGGCGAGGCGACGTCCTTCTCCCGAGGCCGTGGTCGGGCGAGGCGGAGTCCTTCTCCCGAGGTCGAGGTTGAGGCCGAGGTCGGGGTCGGTTGAGGCAGAGACCTTCTCTCGAGACCGAAGCTGAGGCCGAGGCCTGGGGTCGGGCGAGGCGGAGCTCCCTGTTGCGCCCGAGGCCGAACTCAGGAAAGGTCGTGACTGTTGTTAGTCTTTCTCTGGTGGCTGGCACAGTTGCCAGAGCGGGGTGAACAGTCCCGTTTTCCTGTCAGAACGGTCAGTAAAGGGGTGAAGTGACTGCGGTCACTTCGACCTTGCCGACTGAGGCACGCGTGTCAGGACAAGGTGTCAGGCGATCCCCGCATTAAATGCGCATGCGATACGGTCGGTTGGTAAGGCGATTCGGTCGAGGTCGCTGCGCGACAAAGTTCGCCCGAGCTTAGCCTTGGGTGAGACGGGGGTGCGCCTATTGACAGAGGGGACCCTCGGGCGAGGCGTGAACTTGCCCGTGACTATTGTCTGTGCCCGAGGCTGGGCTCGGATGAGGCGAGGTCGTGTCCTACGAGGCCCTGACTTGAACCGTGCTTATCAGTTGTTGATGGTTTTGTTCCGAAGATGTTTTCCGGCCAGGTTAAGGAGTATTGGGGGTACCCCTAATTACGGTCCCCGACAGTATAAAATCGAATGCATGCTTTAGATAGCGACGATGAAAACCATAATGTTATTTATCTTCAAGAATTCATTCATAAAAATACCCAAACTACTACTATGTTGCTAGCTTCTCTATGTAGGGAGGAATACATTAAAGTTAATGGCTTGGACAATGCAAAAGAGATTTGATACACACTTAAGATCTCTCATGAGGGAAACACTATGAAAATGATCGAAAATATGGAACTCATTGAAGTTGAACTTGGAAGGTTCGCTATAGAGAGAGGTGAAGAGCCCACAAACACGTACAACATGCTCAGGACCTTGGTGAACCAAATAAGAAACTACTGATACAATGACTGCCTCATTAAAAAACCATTTTATTAGAAGGGAAAAATAGTACAACTAACTCTAGATAGACTTTATAAGTTTAGTTCATTGTCTAATGTTTATAACAAAATTAAAATCACATCACATCCTCTAATTCAAAGCTGCAAAAGAAACATATAACTAGCATCAACTTTTACTTCGCATTATTTAAATATATGAAAGTGTATAACAAAGTGTGGTTTCAATGAATACTAGTCGGTTGCCCGTGCGTTGCAACGGCTTACAACAATACCCATGTAAACTGTCCATCAAAAAAAATTAAGATTTTTTAATTGATTGTCTCCGCTCTCTGTATAATATTTTTTTTGATTTGGCTAACTGATGTTATTGTTTACTCCATCCAATATGTCTTGGTACAACACGGTCAATGAAGTGAATCATTAGAATAGAGTTTACAATGACTGACTGAACAAACAAAGATTATAAAATGACATAATTCCACCATACAGAGACCAAATAAGAGAAAGTTTGTGAGCTCAAGTTTCTAAAATAAGTCACATGAACTCAAACTTATAAAAAAAGATAGATCAAAATATGGAGTGATTGCTAAAGTCAGGCATCAATAAAAACTGGATGCGCTCCATATAAATTATGTTACTTCGTAGAAATTGCTAACGTTTAAAACCATCAAATAACCTTTCATTGTTGCTCCATCCAATTCAGCAACCTTAAACACCATTGAGTCCATTGTGTCAATGTGGTCTCACAAACGACCTAATACTTATAAGAGCCAAGTACGTCGTGCCATGCTTAAGTTGTAGCCTCGACCTGTAGTGCTGGCCCGGCCCGACACGATTATATTTTTTATTTTAAAAAAACGTATATACATATATAAAATTTATATTTAATATTTAAAACATCTGAGCATGATGTTCTACTGGTTTCTGCATCGTTTTTAACATTTTACGTTGATTTAATCAAATCGACCGATGGGCTAACAGGCTAGCCCGGCACAGTCAGCAGGTCGGCATAACGTGTGTGGGCCAGAGTTGTGGCCCGCGGGTGTCTGGCCCGTGCCGGGCCACAGTTTGGCCATCTATAGGCGTGCATCAGGTTAATTTAAAATAGTTATGTGGGGTTATTTGTAAAAAATGACGCGAGACGACCGTTGAAACTAGTGCTTTAAGTATAGTACTAGTCGGTTGCCCGTGCGTTGCGGCTTACAACAATACCTACGTAAACTATCCACAAAAATTTCAAGATTTTTTATTGATTGTCTCCGCTCTTCGTATAATATTTTTTGATTTGGCTAACTGATGTTATTGTTTACTCTATCCAATATGTTTTGGTACAACACGACCAATGAAGTGAGCGATTAGAAGAGAGTTCACAACGACTGACTGAACGAATAGAGATTATAGAATGACATAATTCCACCATACGGCGACCAAATAAGAGAAAGTTTGTGAGTTCAAGTTTCTAAAATAAGTAACATGAATTCAAACTTATTAAAAAGATAGATCAAAATATGGAGTGATTGCTAAAGTCAGTCATCAATAAAAAACTAGATGTGCTCTATATAAATTATGCTACTTCGTAACAATTACCGTTAGTGTGACAAATCATTGTTGCTTTATCCAATTCAGCAACCTCAAACACCATAGAGTCCATTGCGCCAATGTGATCTCAGAAACGACCTAATGCTTGCAAGAGCCAAGAACGACATGTCGTGCTTGGGCTGTAGCCTCGGCCCGTAGTGTTGGTCCGACTCGACACGATTATATTTTTTATTTTACAAAAAATATATATACATATATATAATTTATATTTAATATTAAAAACATCTGAGCATGATGTTCTACTGGTTAGACAGCTTTACCGAGTGTCTCTCGCTCTTCTTCCATCAGAGTATGGGTTTGAACCTCACCTCTTGTACCATTTTTTAATATTTTACACCGATTTAATTAAATGGGCCGACGGGCTGGCCCGACACAGTCAGCAGGCCGACATGACGTGCCTGGGCCGAAGTTGTGGCCCACGGGCGTCTGGTCCGTGCCGGGCCACCGTGCAGCGGATTAATTTGAAATAGCTATGAGATGTTATTTGTAAAAAGATGGCGCGGGATAACCGTTGAGACTGGTGCTTTAAATATAGTATAGAGTATAGATATAGATATAGGCCTTTTCGTACTTCTTTATGGGTTTTTTCGTGACCGCACATGAGCCGCGATCTTAGCTCAATCCCGATCTGATATATAGAATCAGATTAGGGGGTGTTTGGTTTTCCGGGATTAATTTTTAGTCCCTACATTTTTATTCCATTTTAGTTCTAAAATTGTTAAATATAGAAATTAAAACTATATTTTAGTTTTTATATATAGCAATTTATAAACTAAAATAAAATAAAATGAAGGGACTAAACATTAGTCCCTAGAAACCAAACACCCTTACTCAAAAATATTTTAGACTATGTTTTAACTGGCTGTATTTTTTTTGTGGTTTGAGCCGCCCCGCCCCGTCATGCTCGGCCCAAATATACATATGTAATGTAGCCACAGCGACAGGCCTACCGACGTCGACGCAGCGCGCCCTGCGCCGGGATCGAGAGGAAAAAGGGGGACGCGTGGAGCTCACCGCCGCGCGCGGTCTCGCCTCAGCGGGCCCATGGGGGGAAGCATGGTGTCCAACTGTCCATGCTCCGGTGGCCGCCGGTCCTGGGCCTGCCCAGCCTAGCCGTGCTGCTCCCCTCGCCGCCCGCGCACCTCCGTGTCCAGGTCCAGGAGTGGTGGCAGTGGCAGTGGTCGCGCCCCGAGCAGCTCGGCGCGGCGGCGATGCGGTGGCCCGAGCTCGTGCGGGACGTCCCGCTCATGGTGGACGTCGCGCTGTGGGGCGTCGTCACGGCCGTCGAGTCGATCGCGCTCGTCTCCATGATGTGTTGTTTCTTCCTCTGCTGCGGCTGATCGCTCTGATGGACTCCGCAGTGCCGCCAAGCGAGTGCTACTGCCAGTATGGATGATTCCTCTCCGCCGCCTCCGTGCGATTTCTTCGTTTTTACTGCGTGTGGTTGTGCTGGGTTAGTAGAGTTACTGTCATGGCAAATTGGCGATGATAACTAGGATGTGGTCTGTGATCGTATTCGACCGTTGGGTGTCCAACATCTGGGATCTACGACTTGGAGGAGGCTACTGTAGCGAGAGTGAGGGAGGAGATCAGGAGAGCGGATTACTAAATCGGAGCGGGAACGGAGGCGACTTTAGTTGCGGAAAGAATACCTCAGATTTTTAATCAGCCGAGTGGCATGGAGCGGATGAACAGCCCCGGTATTATGATTTTGAGTACCCCAGGCGAATTATGGTGCATCCTCTGCACTTTTAAAAAAATTATGTATTATACAGCGGATCATATTAATATTAATACTTCCTAAATAAATGATGATGTGTATTGAAATTAGTTTTTTTTTAAAATCTAAGAAGCTAGATAATATATCGATACAGATTAGCACTTCACAGGTTGAAAAATAAGAACAATGATCGCCGAATAATCTAAATTCTGATTGCTCGACCGTGCGTGTATGTAATACCCAACTTGTAATTTATGGATGATAATCTAAAAGGAGAAATGATATTTCTGTATATATATGTGTTATCCATATTTATCATTCCATGAGAACATCACATGAAAATAAATAAATAAATAACAAAAGATACCCCAAAACAAATTATGCATCATGCTGGAATTTTATTTTGTGTGCATTCTGTGACAACATAAAATAATATAAAAGAAAAGAAATATGTTAAAAATCCAAAGTGGAATTTAAATTCCAAAGGAAAATTCAAGAATTTGAGAAAGAGAAGAAGAATACTAATAGAGAAATAAATATTAAAGAGATAATAAATAAACTCATCTCATGCCATGTTTAAGATGTATATTTTATGAGAATACAGATGTACCAAGAAGTCTGAACTTGAATGAAAATTAAATTATGAATTTGAAAATTATAAGGAAAAGAAAAGGAAAAGCAAAATATAAAAGAAAATGGAGAACCGCTAGAATGGGCTAGAATCCCTACTTTTGGCCCACTCAAGAAAACGCGCCGCGCGACCCATTTTCTTCATCCCGCACGCGCCGACGCCTCTGGCCCACGGGGCAGCCACACAATGCCAGCCGCGTTCATCTCGCCTCGTTCACTGCTGGGTAGACCCAGGACGACAGCCGCAGTCGGGGGGGGGGGGGGGGGGGGGGGGTTACGCGCTTGTCTCACCGTGTGCCGAGGCCCGCATGTCATCTTGGTTGCTGCAGCAGTAACAACCCGCGCGTGGAGCTCGCCGCCATTGCCGGTGGTCATGAGCGCCGTTCCTCCCGTCTCGAGCCAAGACCCAGGGTATAAGTAGGAACCCTTCCCCGCTCCTTCCTTCCCGCAACCACCTCCCTTGCGAACACCGAGAGCAAAATCGCCGCCGCCGCTACCAAACCATGCCTGTATTCGCCGCCGTGCCGTGGTGTGAGCCTTCAGTGAATCGGTGACCCTCCACGAAGACACGAGAGGCGACGGGAGGCACGCGAGAGCTCACCGGTGACGAGAATTCCTCATCGATCATCGTCACCAAGCACGAATCCGCGCAGCGCCTCAATTGGGGGTCGACTACCTCCGATTTTGGTGAGAAAACCCGCCACTCTGTTTGCCTTCATGCTCTCTTGCAATAGCTGTGATCGGTCATCGAATTGGGGGCCTTCGGGCAGGGATATGGTCCGCTCCGGCGAACCCTCGTCGTGCGTGCGGGGCAGCGCCACCGTTGGGTTGGTCTGTTGGGGGTGAAGGATTGGTGACCGTTGGATCTTATCCAACATTCACGATTAGATCCCGGGGAAATAATATATGCGCTATTGGATGGCCGCGGGTCGGCCAGGATCAGTCCGTAGCGTACTGGTTCGCTGGGGGGATCTGGAGCGTTCGTTTAGGATCGGACGCGTACGCTTAGATCTGGACTCATAAAACCCGAGCCATTGATCCTGGATCTGGCAGTCTTGGTTACTGTCGGTACCCTGAATCAGGGGTACCCCTTACTACAGCATGAAGACGCGGTGCCCACGCGACTATCTCTAGTCATGTGGTGAACAGCACCGCGCTCCACCACGTGGATGGCCCCAGAGTCATCATGTGGCCAGAGAAAGCGATACACTCCAAGATGCCAACAGCGGGTCCGGACCCCCATGGGAAAATGCCGGACCCCTGTACGAGTAGACCGGATCTCCGGAGCAAGGTCCAGGACCCCCGCAGGTGCAACCCGGACCCCCGGGTCGGGTCCCGGACCCCTATATGTGGGGTCCGGACTGTCCATAGCCAGGTCCTAGGACTCTGGGCAGTGAAAACCCAAGTCTTGCTCAGGCTGGGGTCCGGTGCCGACATGTGTCCAGGCCCAGCCTGGCGCGGACCTGTCCGCATAACGCTACTGCTCCCCGCCCAGGCGGAGACCCGATGCTGCCACGTGGCCTACCGCGCGTGACGTAAGCCAGCGGGCGGAGCCTGACGTAAGACCTCTGGGCCGCGCTGTCTCTGCATTTATTGCGGAGAAGACGCGCCGCCTGACTATCCTACTGACAGGCGATGTGCCCCTTCATCATTTAATGTGTCCTGTCCACTCAGCTGGCAGGCGGCGTCTAGGCCACCCTGCAGGCGGTGGGCCTGTCCATTCCAATACCAAACAGTACGCCCGTGCTGCAAAGTGCACTGTGCCCATCCATCGTCACCCGTACATTGCCAGGGAAGCTTCCCCTGCACGCCAATGCTACGCAGATCGCGGGTATCAGGGCGCAAGGAAGATTGCACTGGGGATGGGCATTAGTCGCTCCAAGTATTACATCCGTTATGTCTCTGGACCCACATGTCGGGGCTCAGCACCCTTGTACGTGCCCCCCTTAGACTATAAAAGGGAGGACATGCTGCGTTACAGAGGGCAGATTTACACTTAGACCCAGCTCAGGCTCACAAGTTCAGACAAGCTCTCAAGCTCAATACAACACACTGTGGAGTAGGGTATTATGCTCCGGTGGCCCGAACCACTCTAAACCCTTGTGTGTTCTTGTGTGTTCATCCCCCAATCTCGAACAGGCAAAACGCTTAGGCCCCTCCTCATCTTAGGACTTAGGGCGGGTGCATTCCGCCACCCGGCCGGAGATTTCCTCTCCGACAGTTACATACCTGTTCGCCGTGAGCATAATCTAATTTGCGCCGTCCACACGAGATCCGAACGACGAGGAACCCTAGATACCCTTTCGGCTAGCGTAATATGCAAAAGAAACCCTCTATTATTTTAGTATCAACCCGCCGTCCATATTCACTATGCTCTGAGTCTGGGTTATTTTACCCCGTGGCCCCTGACTTTCCTGGAAATTCGTAGAAAATCCATACTTGGTCCAGATTGATCCATTCCACTTTCTAAATTTTTGTAATATTATTCTCTATCATTTAGAGTCTCTGGTTTGTCATGAAAACAATAAGAAAAATAACCTCTCACTTAATCCTATTTTAAGCACATAAATCTTTTATAAATTCATATCTTAAACTATAAATCCAAAAATTATGATTCCTATTCCTAGGATTTATTTTAATGTGTAGATTATATGTATTTTGTTTACATGTTTGATGTGATGTTAATTTTCTCTATATACTGTGCTTGTTTGTATCGTGGCCAGTAGAAGAACCTGTGACTGAGGATCCTGGTGACCAGCAGATAGAAGTTGCTGAGCAGGAGCTCATTGAAGGCAAGTTGTGCCCTTGACCACTTTTATACCCAATAATGTTCTTTAATGTCATTACTCATGCATAGGTTTAATTCTGATGGGACCCAATAGGTCACCCTAGATTGTTTATCCATTTTACCTTGTTATCCCAGAATCACTTGGGTAGTTTTGCTATTGTTTTACATGGTTTTGGGATAATCTTTCATTATATCCATGTTCCAATTCTTTTGTTATTCTATTTATGTTCATGTCAAGATCATCAATGTTAATTGGAGCATGGAGCTTAACTTGAGAAACACGTGCCACCACAAGGGAGGAATGAGACCCTTTGGCTAACTAATTAGGGAAGCTAGTGGAAGACTACCTTACCCAAAAGGGGCAAGGTGAAAGTTGCATAGAGGGGGGTGAATAGGCAAGTTAAAACTTTTTCAACAAAAACTAGAAGCAAACTGGGTAAAACTGAATTGATCTTGAAATTCACCCAGTTAACTTTGGAAATGAGATGTTCTAAATGATCCACAGGGTTCAAAGTAGTAGATCTGAGAAGGATACTTCTCAAAATCCACACACCAAAAAAATATAAACAAATCTTTCACGGAATGGTGAGAGAACAAAGAACACAAACAAACACAATGAGCAAGAACACAAGAGACACAAGATTTATCCCAAGGTTCGGTCACACCACCAAGGTACCCTACTTCCTCGTTGAGGCACCCACAAAGAGCCGGGTCTCTTTCAACCCTAATCCTCCCTTTGCCGACCACAAAGGTCAAGCCCACACACTAATCTTTGCTCAAACGAGCGGGTAATACAAACTTTCTTGTGGTCTTCCACAAGATTTGGAGACTCACAAGCGACACCTAGTCGTCTAGGAGCTAGAAGCTCCAAGAGTAATGAATCCACAAAGAACTCGATGTAGTACCAAAGCTCGAATGAAGAAGAGAAAGAGAGATTTGGAGATGAAGCACAAAAACCGTAGCTCTCAAACTCACTCAAAGATTTCTCTCCAAAGATTTGAAATGGGAGAGGCAAGAGGTGTGTGAGAGAGAGTGGGAGGTGTTTCTCAGGTTAGAAATGGAGTTTTGTGCGTGCTCTCCTATGGGGAAGAGTGTGGGAGGTGTATATAAAGGTGCCCCAAAAGCTGGTGGCCATTGGGGAAATCTGATTGAAAAACGATTGAACCGGTTCTAAAACCAGTTGAACCGGATTCCACAAGGGGGTTTTCGGTTCACTGGCGGACTCAGCTGGAGACTGGACTGGCTGCAAATCCGGTTGAGCCGGGCCAAAATTCGGTTGAACCGGTTGCAAATCTGGTTGGACCGGGCCAAAATTCGGTTGAACCGGTTGCAAATCCGGTTGAGCCGGGCCAAAATTCGGTTGAACCGTTTTCCAAAAATCTGCACACGACTTTTCCTGACAGGACTGACTGGCAGACTGGTAGGTCAGACAGTGATAGAGGGGAACAGTGCAGAAACCGGTTGAACCGGTTTTAATTCTGGTTGAACCGATTTTTGAAACTGTTGCACAGATTTTGAGAAAACTGAAGTGAAACAAGGGTAAAATGGAAGTTTTAGATCAAGGATTTTGAGCTTTAGTACCAACACCAACTTTCTTTATGGATCCCCCTTGATACTACGATGATTCCTATACTCAAGTTAGATAAAATATAATTAAGTAAACTCCTTGAGTCATTGGTGTCTCAAGTGTGATTTCTCCATGGTGTTGCTTCATAAGGATCACAAACATCTTTGTCTCACCTTTTGAAGCAAACACAAATTGAGCCTGTGACTTGTGCCATTTCACCATATGTGAGTTCAAATCATGGCTTCAAGTCACCTTACTGATGCATCAACATGTTGTAACTCTTCATAGCTGATTAGTTCATCGATTTAGTGCAAGTACTCTCTTCTTCACCTTAGCCATGGTACCTCGATCTACAAGCCGTCGCTTGGCCTTCACCTTCGCTTAGTTCCTCGAAGCCCTTTCCTTGCTATCTTCACCCTATCAAGCCATTCTTGAGTCACATACTATTGAGTATCCATTGAGAGAATCATTTCTTCAATATTGTGAACCTTGCTTGAATGTCATCTAGATATAACTGCTAAGATCAATCAAGCTCTAGTTTGATTCTCATATATTCATATATGGACTAATAGTAATATGGTCAAGCCAATTCACGGTTTCTCATATCTTATTCACTTTGGCTTGACCAATCCTCTTAATCACTTCAACCTCTATTATGATCATATTTATGCATAGTGATTTCTCAGGTCTTGTCCATATATTCAAACCAATATAGAGATCATATTATATCCATTTGCATTGTCTCACTGGTTATTTAACCTTGTGTTGAACCTTTGTTCACTGTCATTATACACTATTCAAGTGTGTTCATCATACTGAATTTCCTATTCAACACTTAGCAAACTTGTTAGTCCTTTAAATGTGTTGTCATCCAAATCACCAGAACTCACAAAAGGGATGAATGCACTTTCAATCTCCCCCTATTTGGTGATTGATGACAACACATTTAAAGCTTACATAAGATTTGATAAATAAGATTTTGAATCCTATGATATAGTTTCCTCCCCATAAATATGTGCATTTCAGAAAATACCAATTTTGTACTCAAATGCCAAAAGCACATATTTGGGTCAAAGTATGGAGACAACTTGTCGGCGTTTTCGGACCCGGGGGGTCCCTGGACCGGTGAGTGAAATTGTCGCTGCGTGCCCCTGCCCAGATGGGTTTTCGCGGGATGGAACACAAGAGGTGGGACAAGCCTTGTATTATCCTGCACCAGGGTGCTCGTAGTAGGGGTTACAAGCGTCGTGAGAGGGAAGAAGAGAGCCAGTCCGTCAGCCTGCCGTCCCCTCTGCGCGAGAGCCCTCTCTCTTCGCGGGAAGGCCCTGGCCTCCCTTTTATAGATGCAAGGAGAGGGTCCAGATGTATAATGGGGGGTGTAGCAATGCGCTAACATGTCTGGCAGAGAAATGCCTAAGCCCTATGTACATGCTAACATGGCTGTCGGGGAGAGCTTGAGCCCTGTATACGTGATAGCGTGGCCGTCGGAGAAGCGCCTGAGCCCTGTAGGAGCACAGCTGGCAGTGCGGCAAGGATCCTGCTGACGTCTCCTTGCTGCCGTAAGGGGCTGAGAGCCACCAGCGTCATGGTTGCATGCGGGGCACCATCATTACCCGTCGCCGGGGTAAGCCAGATGGGACGTCGGTCTTGTTCCTTGTAGCCTGAGCTGGCTAGGGATAGGGTAATGATGTATCCCCTGTTGGCGCGGTCGGTCCGAGCCCAAGGTCGGGCGAGGCGGAGACTTCTCTTGAGGCCGAGGCCGGGGTCGGGCGAGGATGCGATTCCTCCCGAGACCGAGGTCGAGGCCGAGTTCGGAGGTCGGGCGAGGCGGAGACTTCCTTCCGAGGCCGGAGCCTGAGGTCGGGCGAGGCGGAGGCCTCCTCCCGAGGCCGGAGCCTGAGGTCGGGCGAGGCGGAGCTTCCTGTTGCGCCCGAGGCCAAACTCGATGGTTGATCGTGACTTGTTGTCAGCTTCGCCTGGGTGGTTGGCACAGTAGTCGGAGCGGGGCGAGCGGTGCTGCTTTCCTGTCATATCGGACAGTAAAAGGGGGGCGAAGTGACTGCGGTCACTTCGGCCTTGCCGACTGAGGCGCGTGTGTTAGGATACGGTGTCAGACAATCCTCGCATTGAATGTGCCTGCGATGCGGTCGGTTGGTGAGGCGGTTTGGCCAAGGCTACTTCACAATGAAGCCTACCCGAGCCAGGCTTCGGGAGAGCCGAGGGGGTGCCCGCTGCCTGAGGAGGCCCTCGGGCGAGGCGTGAACTCGTCTGGGACTACTGCTCCAGCCCGAGACTAGGCTCGGGCGAGGTCGCGTCCCTTGGGTAGACGAAGCCTTGACTTGAACCGCGCCCGTCAGTTGGTCTGAGGGTGTTTACCAGCCGTGATTAGGAGTGTTGGGGGTACCCCTAATTATGGTACCCGACAGTAGCCCCCGAGCCTCGAAGGGAGTGTTGGTACTCGCTTGGAGGCTTTTGCCGCATTTTTGGTGAGGGGACCGGCCTTTCTCGGTTTTGCTTTATTCTGGTGGGTGCGCGCGAGCGCACCCGCTGGGTGTAGCCCCCGAGGCCTCGGAGGAGTGGTTTGACTCCTCTGAGGTCTTAATGCTTTTCGTGGTGCCTCGGCCGGTCTGATCGTTCCCTCATGCGGCCTAGCCGTAGCCCGGGTGCATGGTCAGGTGCCGAGTTATCAAGCTGGTTTGTTGACGTTGTCAACAGTTTGGCCGTAGCCGGGTGCGAGAGCAGCCCCCGAGCCTCTGCACGGAGCGAGAGGACGATCAAGGACTTTCCCGACTTTTATCATACGCCCTTGTGTCGCCTTTCTGCAAGGAGGAGGAGGGGAAAGCGCCATGTTGCCCTCGGAGGGTGCCAAACATGGTGTTTCCAGTGAGCTGCTAACGGGTGATCCGAGTGGACGCCCGTGCCCCGTTCGTTAGGGGTCGGCTGGTGGCCCAGAGGCGCGCTCCAAAAGTACCTGCGGGTGATTCGTCGGACCCGGACCCCTTCGACAGGGTCCGAGGGCTCGATGCCTCCCTCCGGTGGGATTCCGTTACAAATCGTTCTCGCCGGTCTCGGAAATGTCCTAGGGTACCTCGGGAGTGTAGCCCGAGCCTGGGCCATGTATCGGACGTACCCAGATTCATCCCTCACTCTGCGTGCTCTAGGGCGGCTATCGAACCCTTCTGAGGGGCCAGCCTTCGAACCCCTGACCAGTAATGGGCGTGGAGCCCGGGTGCTCTAGGGCGGCTGTCGAAACCCTTCCGAGGGGCCAGCCTTCGAACCCCTGATCAGTAATGGGCTTGGAGCCCGAGTGCTCTGGGGCGACTGTCGAAACCCTTCCGAGGGGCCAGCCTTCGAACCCCTGATCAGTAGGAGGGCTCGGGGCCCGCTTCCTTCGCCGAGAAGGATCCTTTCCACAACATCCCCTTTCCCGGTCCCTGTAGCAAGAAAGAGAGAGGAGGAGGGGAAGGATATGAATCTAAATAAGGTGGCACACCTTTTTTTGACGCGGTCATCATGGTGGAGGTGAAACGATGCCCGCCTCGCCTGCCAGAGGTGTCGCTTGCTCTGCCGGGGAGTTAATGCGACAGGACGGGCGATTCGCGTGGCGCCCGTTGCGCGTGCGAGCCGTTCGAGGAACGGAAAGATCGTTTTACCTTCGAGTTTTGAATTTTGCGGCGAGTTTGGGCAAAGTTTTGAACGGTTCTCACCCAGGCCTTTATATGCTCGGAAGGGGGGCCGGCAGTGGTTCGTCACTCTGCCATTTGCGCCTGCCTTCCGCTCTGGTTTTTGCAACCTAAGAGAATAGCCAGGGAAAAGGAAACCGCGCACCTCATCTCCTCCGCCTCCACCACCTCTGTTCGGTGATGGCTGACAGGGTGACCGTTGTCCCGCCGCGCGACCCGTGGCCCTCCTCCACTGTCGTTGCGAAGGATCTAGAGGCCCTCGTCGCCGATGGTCTGCTCCGTCCCCTCTCTGGTGGGGCGCAGCCAGAGTGGATGGCCCCGAGCGAGGTCGTCCCTTCCCCGCCGCTGGGGTACGTGGTTAGCTTCATCCCCTTCCATGAGCGGGGGCTTGGAGTGCCAGCGAGCCGCTTTATGCGGGCGCTCCTGCACCACTACGGGGTGGAGCTGCACAACCTCAACCCCAACTCCATTGCGCAAGCGGCCATCTTTGCGGCGGTTTGTGAGGGTTTTCTGGGGATCGAGGTTCACTGGGATCTGTGGACCCACCTCTTCTCCGCGGAGCTCTTTGCCTTGACGACGGATGCGAAGAAGGTCCGTATGGCGGTGCGGGCCGGTGGCTGCACCCTCCAGCTGAGGCAGGGGCGCGCGCAGCAGTACATCCCTGCCACCCTTGTGTCTTCGAACAGGGGGTGCAGCGCCGATGGTTTTATCTCCGGAACAACGACGGGAGGCTTCCGTTGTTCTTCTCAACGAGTGGTGACCGCCGCCAGCAGCAACTGGCGCTGGGGTGCCACGCGCGAGAGACAGGAGAAGCTCCAGCCTATTCTGCAAGCTTTGCAGAGGTTACGAGATGGTGGCCTTACCGCTGTAGGGGTTGTTGCCGCCATCCATCGCCGGAGGGTGCTTCCTTTGGCAGAGCGGCGGTTGCAGCTCTCGGAGATGAGTCCGGGGGTCGATCTGGAGGGCTCGCAGATGTCCTCAGCCTCCCTCCCCGACGACGACCTCCGCAAGCGAGTAGCGGGTACGGTAGGGAGGCTGGATGCCGGTGCCCTTACCTAGCCTGCGATGCATCCCGACCATGGGTATGTTTCCCTAGTAAGTATCTGATCCTTCTCCTGTATTGCGCCGAGTTGCCTTCGATTCCCACTGTTGGGATCTTTGCTCTTCCCCAGGGGTTAAGTTTTTATAAACACGCTCTGCCGCCGGTCCCGGAGGACGCGGTGGACCGGGCCACGTGGAGGGTCGCCGTGGAGAAGAAGAAGGAGAAGAAGGACGCGGAGAAGGCTTGGGCTCGCGAGCGGATGCGAGCTCGGGACGCCTTGGAGAAGCGTCGTCGGAGACAAGAGAGGGACGGGCTCTCGAGGGAGCCATCGCCGGAGATGCCCGACGACGATGACGATGATGATGATGACGAGGACGACGACATGGTGGCCCATCTTGGCCTTAGCCCGGACCCGGGGCCGGACCAGGGGTTGCTGTGCCAACCTCCAAGTGGGCTGGTACCATCAGTGCCCGGGGCTGGGACATTGGGGTCCCAGTCCGAGGAGCAGAGGCAGGTCGAGGGGGCACCTGACCCCTTGGCCGAGGTAACTGCATTGACTCCGGGGAGTCAGGTCGACCCCTCTGTCCCCCAAGAGTAAGCGCCCGTGCCGGCTGTGCAGGAGGTCAATCCTCTGGCCGCTGCGGCGACGCCTGGGCACGCCGCTCCTTCGGCGCCTCGGGCGCCTGAGGTGGGAGCGACACCGAAGTCGGTAGCGGGGCAACCCTTGGCAGCGCCTGCGGGGACCGAGGCCCGAGGGGCCTCCCCGCAGGCACGATTGGCCTTGGTCCGGAGCGGGTAAGTGCCTGAGAATGCCTCTGTTTTGGCTTCTTTCGTCGCGTGTCTTGAACTTGCTTTCTCTCTTCCTTTCAGCAAGCGGAGGTAGGGCCTGACTGGCCTGGCCCCCACGAAGGCCCTTAAGACGGTGCCGGCTTCTGCAGCCGGTGCCGCGGCGTGCCATGCCGGTTGGTCGGCCTCCACACAGGATGCTCTCGAGCGGGGGGCCCAGGCCGCACGAGCTACCATGGAGCAATCCTCCCAGGCCGACCCCTCCGTTGGGGCGATCGTCATGCCGAGGGAGGCTGCTGACGCGACCGCGGCCCCGAGCTCGCCTGACGTGTCGTCGGTGCTGGCGTTGACTCCTGCCGCGGTCGTTGCCGATTTGCCTGCGGAGCCGTCCATCGCTCCCGACGTCGGGATGGTTGGGGCGTCGCCGCTCGCGGTCGTCCCCGACCTCCCCGTTCCTGGCCCTTAGGAGGGGGCGGACGCTGTTGCCGAGGTCGGTGATCGGAAACCCGCCACCTTAGCCGAGGGGAAGCCCAGCGCGTCGATGGTGATGGTGCCCGACGTGTTGACTGCAGGGGAACCCGATGCCTTGGCGGAGGAGCGCACAACACCGTGGCCCGTCTTGGGAGGCGGCATCCTCATCCCCGCGCAGCGCAACCCCAATGAGTGGTGCGGGCAGGCGTTCTGGTTCTAGAGCCGCGGCACCTCGAAACCCCTCCTCGTCCTCAACGATGAGCAGGAGGAGCAGTCTCAGGATGAGCTCTGCGAGTATGCCGAGGCGGCGATGGGGTCGCTTCGGTCGACCATGGAGATCCTTTCCAGGGACGTTCCCAGGGTCCTCCAGGTAAGGATTTCAGGCGCATACCTTGTGTGGCCAGGGCATTCTTTGTAATACCTTGTTTTCCTTGCTCAGGAACTGGCGGATGTGAGCACCGCCAAGTCGCTGTTCATTCATCGCGAGAGCGACATCTGGGGTTCGCTGCGGTCCCAGAGGGCCGCGTTTGCTAAGGCTAATGAGCGCCTTGCCCAACAGAGCACCGAGCTGGCGGACCTTCGGCTGCTCTGTGATGATCTGAAGGCGGAGGCAGCAACAGCTTGGGCAGAGGCGGCGTTGGCACAAGTGGAGGCACAGCAACGACAGCTGGATCTTGGCCAGGCCATCGACGAGCGGGACCAATCTTAGAGCTAGGCTACCAAGGACGTGGGCCGGGCTGAGGCCCTTGAGGGTCAGCTGGCCGAGGTGTCTGCTCGGGCCGGGGCCCTTGCGGTGGACCTGGCTATGGCCGTTGGATCTGCCCAAGTCGTGGCCTCGCAGGAGTATGCCCGGGCCGAAGTTATGTTTCGCCTGCTTTGCGACTTTAATTTAGCTTCATTCTTCAACTCGTGTCTAAAGAATTTTGATCGGCTATCTGCAGAGCTCGAGACAGCTCTTAATGAGTCCGTCAAGGCGCACGCCTGGGCGGCCGAGCAGAATGAGGCCGACCGTGTGGCTATGTCCGAGGCTATCTCGGGCTTTTGCCGAGCCCTTGACCTTGACGATGTCCCCTCGGGTAGCTCCCCCTAGAGTCATTTGTGGGCCTTGGGCGGCCATGTGCGCAACAGACTCCGCAGGGCGCTGCACCACGACGTTAGGCGGGCCTTCGCCGTGCTCGCTTCCCACTACGAGTCTACGACGTGGACTTGGAGCGGGTCAGCGAGGGGTATTGTTTACCCGACGAAGACGAGGCTGCCTTAGCCAAGGTCCAGAGGCTTGACGCGGCCGCCGAGGGCCCGAGCGCGGTGCTAGCCTCCTCCTTCGAGGTGGAGATCCTTCCGCCCGCGTCGTCGTCTAAGGCTGGGCCAGATCTCACCGAAGGTGGAAACGACGCCGAGGGCGCAGCTGCTTCCCCTGTTGATGCCTGATCCTGCTGGAGCAGTTTATTTGTAGCATGCATGTGTTCTTTCGCGGCCGCTGAGGCCCGAACACTTTCATCGTCGTATCATAAAGCTGCGTTTTCTTTCCACTTGTTTCGTGCGCCATGACTTGTTCGTTGGTAGCAGAACCACTTGTCCGAGCGAGAGTTACTTTTCACGGAAGGTGACGAGTGGGGTATCTGTATCCCGGAGGCGTAGGAGTCCCTCAGCTCGGTCGGCCTTGCCGCTTACGTGTACTCTCGTCGTTTTTAGGATCCTGCTATCGATATAGAAGTCGAAAGCACGAAAGGTCATTTTGGTAGAAATTTTTTTTCTGAGGAAAGTTTTGACGCAGAGGGGGTTCCCCTTCTAGCCCCCGAGGGAGGGTCGGGCTTTGCTGAGGCAAGGCCGACCCTTCCTTGACGGTTAGACTTTATGTATGTAAAGGAAACGAGGTACATGAACGACTTAAAACATCTTAAGGGTAGAAGCGACGTAGCTGTTGGATGTTGCAAGCGTTGCTGTAGACCTCGCCTTGGGCGTTGGCCAGCTTGTATGTTCCGGGCTTCAAAATCTTGGCGATGATGAAGGGCCCTTCCCAGGGAGGAGTGAGCTTGTGGCGCCCTCGAGCGTTTTGTCGCAGACGAAGCACCAAGTCTCCCACTTGGAAGCCTCGGGGCCGAACACTTCAGGCGTGGTAGCATCGCAGCGACTGCTAGTACCATGCCGAATGTCACACCCGGTTTTGGAAGGCAAACCAAATGCGAACTATGTACGTGCCAGGATCCGAATTCACGTACACAGCGATTACATAAATGAACATCATCGCATAGTGCTCGAATAATAACATAAAAGAGTATTAACTTATTACATCACAGAGTCAGAGACATCCACATAGTCATCAACTTAACGTGTAAATCAAAGTGCTAAGCGAAACGCAGTAAAGATAGGGCCTTCACAGGCAGCTGACTGGGGGTTGCCGCTAACCCATGCCTAGAACTCGTTGTAGTCGTGGAACTCCTGGAAGTCTCCTTCCATGGCTTCATCTTCTCCTGAGCAGTGGTTGCAATGTGGACAACCTGGTGTTTTGTGGTAAAGCAAGGATGAGTACACATCAACGTACTCAGCAAATGCCCCGTTTGGCTGAAGTGGACTAGCTTTTATGTGGGGTTAGGCTCAAGCAGTTGCTTTTAGTTGGTCAGGTATTTATTGTTAGTAGAAGCCAGATTTTATCATAAAACCCAAGTTATAATCCCAAAAAGTACCTCCTCAGAGAGGAAATACTAGAATACATAATTAAAGTCACCATCATAAACCATCATCATTAAAGTCATCATCTGAGGTGTATCCGGAGTATCTCTAATCAAAGAGGATCCCAAGGCTGCTCTTAACCGTGAGCACGACTGATATATCGGTTTCATTACCCTCTGCAGAGGTCGCACACTTTACCCATGAGCCGTGATTCCCGTTTTGCCCAGGGATCATGACTCCCCGTTGATCACTTCCTAGGTGGTCCGGCAGGGTATCAATACGTAGCTTTTACAAAGATTCCCTAGAGGTCATAGCCGCCCGTTAGGTTTCTCCAGTTTGATAAACATAGTACCTCTCCCCGCAGGAGGGTGACTAACAAAAGCAAAACGAAAGAACCTCGGCACCCAGCCTCGGCAAAACAAGCATTGTGCCTGGACCCCATTGACGGCACGACGGCGAAGCAACTACACCTCTAGTTCCTCTAATTAATTAGCTAAGGGCATCCCATTTCACCCTCATGGTTGCACTATTATCCCGGGTGGTCTCTCAACGAACAGGTCCTTACGGAGAGATACTCGGGAAACAGCCCGAGTCCCCTTAAATGCCACAAGTATATTATCATATCCAGAAAAAAATCATAGTATCATCATTGTATCTCATCATGTTCATTGATTAAAGTAAAGCGCTAGCATGTAGCTAACCATAGTAACCTGAAAGGTAAACAAGGATATGGTAAATAGAAAGCTAGTCAATCCTTAGGTTTCAATTAAGTAGTGTGGGACAGTGAATTATAAAGTAAATAGGACATAATGGGTCAGAGGACACTTGCCTTCACCAAGCTGCTGCTCAGGGACTTCTCCTGCAACTTCCTCGAGATACACAGACTGCTCGTTGTCTACGCAAAGCAATCATTCATTCTATACACTTGGGAAATAACAAAAGAGCAATATACCAAACATGTGCAGCAGAGAGATCACAGGTTCAAATAGAAAAAGATTGGCAATATGGTGTTCCCTAGGTCTAGGGTAGATGACTATACAAAGTGATTCATTATTCACTAACCAGGTCTATGCCACTATCATATTGTTCAGATAAAGTTAGTTTAGTGGTGGGGTTAATCATTATATGGTGTTAAGTCTATAAACTTAAGTACTCCAACTTTTATTAGAGTCTACTATCTTTATTTTATTTCTATTAGTGTTCCAATAACATTAATTCTAAACTAGAGATCAACTATTAGTTGGGACATAAAAACAGCAGGGAAACATTGTTTTAAACAGGTAGATAAAAACATTATGAACATTTTGCAATTTTAAGCACCTAATTTGGAGTTCATATGACAAAGTTATGAATTTTACAAGATTAGGGATTAAAAATACTCTTTTAAATACTTATTCCTGATTGAATAAAAGTCCGAGGACCTATCTGCAAAATACCAAGGATGGTGGGTTAATTTGCAGAGAACCAAGGGTCTCTTTAAGAAATTTGCGCGGGCGAAGGGGTATCGGGCTCCCTCGGTCGTTGGATCTCGGATCGACGCTCGAGATTAGATCGGCGGGCAGGCGCGCGAGCGCGCGGGGGCACGAGCGGCTGACAGACGGGGCCGCGCAGGCAGGGGCTCGGGCGCGGGTGGCTGATAAACGGGGCCCAGCGACAGGAAGGCGGGGTGCGGGGGCGGCTCTGGGCCGTCAGATTCCAGGCGGCCGGTTAAGATTAGACTCGGGTTATTTAAAAATGAACCGTCCGATCTGAGATGGACGACGGGGATCGGGCGGTCGGCTTCGGCCCTCTTCTTCGGCCAGCAGAGGTGGCGGCGCCCGTACCCGCGGCGGGGAGCTCGCCGGAGACAAGGGGTGCAGGGTTTCCGCGGGTCTTAGGGCGACCGGGATGGTCTGGGAGGTTGGGGAAGGCGCGAGGAACCCAATGGCGAGGGCTAAGTCGCGATAGGGGCACCGGAGGGTGGCGGCCCACGGCGAGACGGCTCGGCGGCGGCGCCAACCGACTCCGACGAGAAATCAAGCACAACAGAGAGGTCAGGGGCCGGTAGTCAGTGTCCCGGCTTAGTCCCACATCAGCTAGCCAAGGGGGCCGTGGGTAGCTTAAAAGGGAGAGTCCCCCTCCTCTCATCAGCCTGGCTTTTGGGATGTGAGTGGTGGGCTCTCTTGGCTAGGCCGGCCCACGAGCGCATGAACGTCCGAAGCTGTCGAGTGTGGGCTGGGCCGGGGGTTGGACGCTGACATCTGGTATCGGAGCCCGGTTTGGCCCATGCCTGCCTTGGGGGCTTCCCAAGGGGGGTGGGATGTCAGGGGCCGGTAGTCAGTGTCCCGACTTAGTCCCACATCGGCTAGCCAAGGGGGCCGTGGGCAGCTTAAAAGGGAGAGTCCCCCTCCTCTCATCAGCCTGGCTTTTGGGATGTGAGTGGTGGGCTCTCTTGGCTAGGCCGGCCCACGAGCGCATGAACGTCCGAAGCTGTCGAGTGTGGGCTGGGCCGGGGGTTGGACGCTGACATGGAGGGAAAAGGAGAGGGCAGGGGAGGTTCCTTACCTCAAGGCGTACCCTAGGAACCTCTCGGTGGCGGTGAAGGCGCGATGATGGCTCGGGTCAACGGCGGCGGCACCGGGACTGCACGGAGGACGATGAGTGAGCGCGGGCAGAGGAAATCAGGGAGGGAGAGGAGAAATTGGAGCGTGTCCCGAGTTGCGGACGTCGAGGCAGAGCTCACCGTGGCAGAGAGCACGGCAGGGCTCCGACGTCGACGGGGAAACAGGCTCGGGACGGCAGCGGACAACGGCGGCTCCTCCCTGGCATGCGCGCAGCGCGGGGGGTTGAAATGAGGCTCTGCAGGTGTGCAAACGAGGGAGGGGAAGAGTGAGTGGGGCTCTGGGGTCTCAAGTGGCCGAGGGCGAGGCGGTTGCGAGCTCGACGCGCGACGTGGGCGCGGAGTCCTCGGTGTGCGCGCAGCTCGGGAGGGCGGTTACGCAGGGACGAGGGAGCTGACAGAGGGGGCCCACGAGCAGAGAGAGAGAGGGAGCGAGCGCACGCGCGGGGGAAGCGGCAGCGCCGACAGGGTGGGCCCGCCAGGGCAGAGAGAGAAAGGGGGAGCGGGCGCGCGCGCGGTGGGCCGGCTGGGCCGAAAGGCCGAGGGGAAAAGGGGTTGCGGGCCACTTTACCTTTTTCTTTTATTTCGGAAATTGTTTCCCCTTTTCTTTTTATTTACTCCATTTTACTCAAATCCAAATATGCCACAATTTCAAATTAGCACCCTCAAGCATATGCATCAAACAAAAGTGGAGTTTAGGGTTCAACATGATGCAACATTTCATACTCCCTTGGAGTTTAGCCTACTAGATTATAATTACATTTACAAATAAAAATAACCACCCTTCTTCTATAGAAAAGAGAAAGAGGAGATTGGGGGAGATGAGAAAAGAGGAGTAACACCTGAATTTGTGAATATGAGCAAAGAAATTTTATACCACAAATTCAGGGTGTTACAAACCTATCCCCCTTAAAAGAATCTCACCCCGAGATTCAAGGTTGGTCAGCAAAGAGTTCAGGGTATTTGGCTTTCAGATCATCTTCTCGTTCCTAGGTTGCTTCTTCCTCAGAGTGGTGACCCCATCTGACTTTGCACATTCTGATGGTGTTCCTCCGGGTGACTCTGTCTGCAAACTCCAGAATCTGCGTTGGCTTCTCTATGTATGTCAGATCCTCTTGGACATCCAAATCCTCCACTGGCAACTGTTCTTCTGGTACTCGCAGACACTTCTTCAATTGCGACACGTGGAACACATTGTGCAGTGCCGACAGACTTTCTGGTAGGTTGAGCTGGTAGGCCACTTCTCCACGCTTTGCTTGAATCTGATATGGTCCAACGTACCGGGGTGCTAACTTGCCCTTGACTCCGAACCTTCTGACTCCTTTGATAGGCGACACCTTCAGATAGACGTAATCTCTCACTTCAAAACTCAGTTCTCTTCTCCTTCTGTCAGCATAGCTTCGCTGCCTTGATTGTGCTATCTTTAGATTCTCCCGAACCATTTTGATATTCTCTTCGGCTTCAAGCAAAATGTCGGGGCCAAACACCTGTCTCTCTCCAGGCTGGTCCCAATGCAGCGGAGTCCTACAACTCCGTCCATAGAGCGCCTGAAACGGTGACATCTTCAAGCTGGCCTGGTAACTATTATTGTAGGAGAATTCTGCATAAGGTAATCTTTTGTCCCATCCTGACTTGTCTTGCAACACACAGGCTCTCAACATATCTTCTAGGATCTGATTAGTTCTTTCAGTCTGACCGTCTGTCTGCGGGTGATAAGCCGAACTGAAGTTCAAATGCGTGCCCAAAGCTTCTTGTAGCTGCTGCCAAAAATGAGAGGTGAATTGTGTTCCTCGATCTGACACTATCTTCTTCGGCACACCATGTAGGCAGACTATCCGGGACATGTATAACTCAGCTAATGTTGCTCTGGTGTATGTTGTCTTCACAGGTATGAAATGGGCCACCTTTGTTAAGCGGTCCACAACCACCCAGATGGAATCATAGCCGGCCCGGGTACGAGGTAGGCCAACTATAAAATCCATCCCGATCTCATCCCACTTCCACTGAGGAATTTGCAATGGCTGCAACAGTCCGGCGGGCTTCTGATGCTCTGCTTTAGTTCTTTGACAGCTATCACAAATGGCGACATATTCTGCGATTTCTCTTTTCATGCCATACCACCAAAACCTCCTTTTTAAATCCTGATACATCTTTTCACTTCCAGGGTGTATGGAGTAGGCTGTCTCATGAGCTTCCTTGAGGATCAGCTCCCGAATATGTTTGATGTCGGGGACACACAATCGGTCCTTGAACCATATTACTCCCTCTTCATCCTCTCGAAAGTCCTTGCCTCTTCCTCTAAGATCAGCTGCCGGATCTTGTTGATGTTTTCATCATACTTCTGCCCTTCTTTGATCTCCCGCTCTAGGGTGGGCTCTAATTCCACTGTTACTCCTTGCATACTGTTCAGAAAATCGAGACTCAGTTTGTCGAACTCCTTGGCTAACTCATATGACATTGGGTACGTGGCCATCATATTGACTTGACTCTTCCTGCTCAGAGCATCTGCAACAACATTGCCTTTGCCTGGATGGTAATGTATCTCCAACACGTAGTCCTTGATCAATTCCAACCATCTTCGCTGCCTCATGTTTAACTCTTACTAGGTGAATATGTATTTCAGACTTTTGTGATCTGTGTAGATATCGCACTTCTGCCCATACAGGTAATGCCTCCATGTCTTTAAAGAATGAACCACTGCTGCCAACTCTAGGTCGTGTGTGGGATAATTTCTCTCATGGATCTTCAGCTGTCGAGATGAGTACGCTACAACCCTTCCTTCTTGCATTAACACACATCCCAATCCGGTGTAGGAAGCATCACAGTACACCGAGAATGGCTTGTGAACATCAGGTAGAACCAATACAGGTGCTGTAGTCAATCTATTCTTCAGTTCTTCAAATGCCTCTTGGCACTTTTGAGTCCACTTAAACTCAACTTTCTTCGCTAGCAATGCTGTCATTGGTCTAGCAATCTTTGAAAAGCCTTCAATGAAACGCCTATAGTATCCGGCCATTGCAATGAAACTCTTGATTCCACGAACATCCTTTGGTGCTTTCCAGTTCAGAATATCTGCTACTTTCTTTGGATCCACAGCTAACCCATCTTGGTTTATGATGTGACCCAAAAACAAGACTTCATGAATCTAGAACTTGCATTTACTCAGCTTGGCATACAACTGATGCTCTCGTAGCCTTTGCAATACCATCTTCAAATGTCCCACATGTTCTTCCTCACTTTGAGAATATATGAGAATATCATCGATGAACACTACCACAAACTTGTCTAGGTAGTCCATGAACACACTGTTCATCAGATACATAAAGAAGGCTGGCGCGTTTGTCAAACCAAAGGACATAACCGTATACTCATATAACCCATACTTGGTGATGAATGTTGTCTTCGGTATGTCCGAGGGTCGGATTCTGAGTTGATGGTAACCTGATCTCAGATCTATCTTCGAGAATACGCTGGCACCTCTGAGCTGGTCAAACAGATCTTCTATTCTTAGCAGGGGTACTTGTTCTTAATGGTGACTTCATTCAGGGCTCTGTAATCTATGCACATCCTTTCGGTACCATCTTTCTTCTCTACAAACAGTACTGGAGCGGCCCAAGGCGAGGTACTTGGTCTGATGTAACCCTTCTCTAACAACTCATCTATCTGCTTCTTGAGTTCCACCAATTCTGGCCCAGACACTCGATAGGCTCTTTTAGAAATGGGGGTGGTGCCAGGGATAAGCTCTATGGCAAATTCGACTTTTCTCTCGGGTGGCATGCCCGGTAGTTCCTCGGGAAACACATCTAGAAAGTCCAACACAACCTTGATAGCCTCAAACGGGTTGGCCTCCTTGCTATCAACCGAAATCTGGTGACAATCTCCTTTCGCTGTTTTAGGCATTCTTAGCTCAGCCACTACCTTCTCTCCGAGCGAGGACTTCAATGTTACGGTCCTCTTGTCACAGCTAACATTCGCTTCATACTTCATTAACCAATTCATCCCTAGGATGACATCTACCCCAGGGGTGTCTATTACTATTAGGTCACTGGGGAACCCTATCCCCCTTATTTCCACCCTTATATTTGAGCATATCTTATCTGTTTGCACTTTACCACCGACCGAATTAACCTTCATGGGCGACATCATTGACTCTATGGAGATGTTATGCATTTCTACCCATATTGCAGTGACAAATGAATGAGTTGCACCAGTATCAAATAGCACTTTTGCTAGATGAGATTCGACTGAGAACATACCTACTGCCACATCTGGTGCATCCTGGATCGCTTCGGCCTCCAAGTGGTTCACCTTTCCACGGTTGTACGCATGGCCACGATTACCTGTTGCCTGTTGAGGTACACCTTGCCTTGCTGGAGCATTGGGGTTTGTCTGCTGCTGCGCCATCTTCTTTGGGCAATGCATCGCCCAGTGGCCTTGCTCTCCACAGTGGAAGCATCCTCTGCCTTCTCCTTGTGCTGGGGCTGCTTGGTTGTTCTGATTCGCTGCTGGGGCAGGAAGGCGAAGTGCCTGGTTGTTCTGCCTCTGATACTGGTTACCTCCCTGCTGACTGTTCTGACGATACTGCTGCTGCTGTGGGTACTGCCTCTGAAACTGCTGCTGGTACGGGCGCTGACTCTGATGCTGGTATCCCTGTGGGTGACCATGCTTGCATTGCTGAGATGAACTGCCTGAGAAGCGGGGGCGGTTGTTGCTCCCGGACTGTGGTCCACTCATCTTGCGCTTCCGATCTTCCATATCCTTGCGCTTCCTCTCGGTCTTGATTGCCCTATCGATCAAATGCTGGAAGGTGGGGAAGGTGTGGTTCATCAGCTGGTAATGCAGGGGATCCACCAAACCCCTCATGAACATGTACTGCCTTTTAGCATCAGTGTTGATGTCTTCAGGTGCGTAACGAGATAGCTGCAGAAACCTATCCCTGTACTCACTAACAGACAGGGGTCCCTGCTTCAGAGCCAGAAACTCCTCCTTCTTCACGATCATCAGTCCCTCTGGAACATGGTACCTGCGGAAATTCTCTCTGAATTCCTCCCAAGTGGTGGCTTCGGGGTCGGCATGGGTGGCGAGGTAGGACTCCCACCAGGACTGGGCTGCTCCCCTTAGTTGGCGGGGACCATATAGAACCTTCTCCCTGTCGTCACATTGGGCGGTGCGCAGTTCCCTTTCCACTACACGCAGCCAGTCTTCTGCATCCATGGGGTCAGCAGAGTGGGCGAAGGAAGGAGGGTGCCCTCTCATGAACTCGCCATGTTTGTCCCGTGGCATCTAGGGCATCTGCACTTGTAACTAGGGTTGGGGTTGCTGTTGAGCCTGCTGCATGGCTGCCAGAGCCTACCCAATAGCCTGCACTACCTGAGTTTGCATCAAGAACATCTGCTCCACTGTCATCGGGGGTGGCGGGGGAGGCTGCCTTCGGTGTTGCTGGGGTTCCTCCTACTGGACACGCTGCTCTTGCTGAACACGCATGTTGCCTCGGTGTCTGTTGTCAGACATCTGTGGAAGACATTCACACATCAGCATTGATCTTGCAATCCTTCAGCATAAGAAAAGGGTATACAGAATTCTTCATGACACTGAGTGAACAAAGAACTTCACTGATCCTCATTATGATCCAATACAACTTCTCAGATAAAAAAGGAAAGTAGAAGTAAATGGTTTCCCAACTAAATAACTGACTTTATTAACATCACTAGCTAAACCAAGCTGCAGGGGAAGCCCACATGTTGGCAACAGTCATTACAAAGATCCAAATCCAGCACAAGTTCAGCATAACAAGCATGGAAGCAACTGATAAGCAAACTAACCTGACCATCTAAGACTGAGACACCTGACTTAAGAATTTATTACAAACTCCGCCGCTAACGATCTAAGGATCCAGATCTATCCTGATCCTACAGGCAGGGGAACCATAGGTGTGGTGACCATGTGGCGGCGAGCGGTAAGGGTGCTGAGTCCCAACAGGAGCGGGAGAACCACCCTACTGGTGGCGGCGCTCTGCCAGCTCAGCACGCAACTCAGCAATCTCCGTTCGAGCCCTGCTCAGCTCGTCCAGAGAGTGGTCCAGCTTGGTGTTAAGCACAGCGACTAGGTTGACTGTGCGGCTCAACCTAGGGTTATCCTCACCAATAGGCGAGACAACCACACTCTCTGTGCTACCAGTAGGACGGCGGGGGTAGTACCTAAGGTTAAGACCGTCGGCCACCCCACCGAATAAGGAACAGTACTGGGAGAGTGCACGCCGTGCTGCATCCTGCATAGCCGCCTTCGCAGTGTCCCTCTCGGATATGGAGTAATGCTCCGAGAAGGCCTCTGCACCCCGGAGGTCATCCTCCGGACGGTGTACTAGGCTGGTAGCCTCCCAGCGGTCCGGGTACCTCCCACGACTGTGCTGGTAGACTACACAATGATACTCGATCGACCAGGTGTGCCGGTCGAAAGCCCAGCGCAACAAGGTGTCGAGTGCGTCGTGGAAGTGACAACCGCGAGCGGCGTCACGGGTGATGGGTCGGGCGACCCATCCCTCCGCCTCCTGCGGCTCAGAGGGCTCAGTACTGTGGTCTGAGCTGTCGTTGTCGTCGGGGTCATCGTCGGGGTCTCCTCCAGGACCTCCTCCAGTAGCCCCTCCAACAGCCGGGGCGTCCTGCGGTGGTGCAGGGGGCGCCTCCAGCTGGGGAACAGGGGAGCGGCGCCTCACGGACTCCACCTCCTGCTCAGGTGGGGAAGAAGAGCCCTGCTGCTCCCTCTGCTGACGCTGGTGCCCCTGCTCCTCACGCAGGCGGTGGTGCAGCCTCTCCAGGTGACTCGACTGACCGGACACTGTGCGGCGCAGAGGACGCTCCGCAAGGCGAGACGGCAGGAAAGGGATCACCGACTTACGAGCAGTGTGTCTAAGACGAGCCATCTACAAGAGACACCGTAAGCATAAGAGTAAGAACAAAACTAATATGACAAGTAAACCATAGACAGAACAAAATAGAATTTTAGCAAGGTATAATATATATATATGTAGTAGAACATAGGGTTGGTCGAGGTGACCGACTTTTGAAGTGACACCAGAGGTCAAGGTGAGAATGAGGGTCAATAGTCCTTAGTACGACCAGTACTACTCTAGGTCAGCGGTCCTACAGTCAGCACGGCTTTGATACCACTTATGTCACACCCGGTTTTGGAAGGCAAACCGAATGCGAACTATGTACGTGCCAGGATCCGAATTCACGTACACAGCGATTACATAAATGAACATCATCGCACAGTGCTCGAATAATAACATAAAAGAGTATTAACTAATTACATCACAGAGTCAGAGACATCCACATAGTCATCAACTTAACGGGTAAATCAAAGTGCTAAGCGAAACACAGTAAAGATAGGGCCTTCATAGGCAGCTGACTGGGGGTTGCCGCCAACCCACGCCTAGAACTCGTCGTAGTCTTGGAACTCCTGGAAATCTCCTTCCACGGCTTCATCTTCTCCTGAGCAGTGGTTGCAATGTGGACAACCTGGTGTTTTGTGGTAAAGCAAGGACGAGTACACATCAACGTACTCAACAAATGCCCCGTTTGGCTGATGTGGACTAGCTTTTATGTGGGGTTAGGCTCAAGCAATTGCTTTTAGTTGGTCAGGTATTTATTGTTAGTAGAAGCCAGATTTTATCATAAAACCCAAGTTATAATCCCAAAAAGTACCTCCTCAGAGAGGAAATACTAGAATACATAATTAAAGTCACCATCATTAACCATCATCATTAAAGTCATCATCTGAGGTGTATCCGGAGTATCTCTAATCAAAGAGGATCCCAAGGCTGCTCTTAACCATGAGCACGACTGATATATCATTTTCATTACCCTCTGCAGAGGTCACACACTTTACCCATGAGCCGTGATTCCCGTTTTGCCCGGGGATCATGACTCCCTGTTGATCACTTCCTGGGTGGTCCGGCAGGGTATCACTACGTAGCTTTTACAAAGATTCCCTAGAAGTCATAGCCGCCCGTTAGGTTTCTCCAGTTTGATAAACACAGTACCTCTCCCCACAGGAGGGTGACTAACAAAAGCAAAACGAAAGAACCTCGGCACCCAGCCTCGGCAGGACAAGCACTGTGCCTGGACCCCATTGACGGCACGACGGCGAAGCAACTACACCTCTAGTTCCTCTAATTAATTAGCTAAGGGCGTCCCATTTCACCCTCATGGTTGCACTGTTATCCCGGGTGGTCTCTCAACGAACAGGTCCTTACGGAGAGGTACTCGGGAAACAGCCCGAGTCCCCTTAAATGCCACAAGTATATTATCATATCCAGAATAAAATCATAGTATCATCATTGTATCTCATCATGTTCATTGATTAAAGTAAAGCGCTAGCATGTAGCTAACCATAGTAACCCGAAAGATAAACAAGGATATGGTAAATAGAAAGCTAGTCAATCCTTAGGTTTCAATTAAGTAGTGCGGGACAGTGAATTATAAAGTAAATAGGACATAATGGGTCAGAGGACACTTGCCTTCACCAAGCTGCTGCTCAGGGACTTCTCCTGCAACTTCCTTAGGAAACACAGACTGCTCGTTGTCTACGCAAAGCAATCATTCATTCTATACACTTGGGAAATAACAAAAGAGCAATATACCAAACATGTGCAGCAGAGAGATCACAGGTTCAAATAGAAAAAGATTGGCAATATGGTGTTCCCTAGGTCTAGGGTAGATGACTATACAAAGTGATTCATTATTCACTAACCAGGTCTATGTCACTATCATATTGTTCAGATAAAGTTAGTTTAGTGGTGGGGTTAATCATTATATGGTGTTAAGTCTATAAACTTAAGTACTCCAACTTTTATTAGAGTCTACTATCTTTATTTTATTTCTATTAGGGTTCCAATAACATTAATTCTAAACTAGAGATCAACTATTAGTTGGGACATAAAAACAGCAGGGAAACATTGTTTTAAACAGGTAGATAAAAACATTATGAACATTTTGCAATTTGAAGCACCTAATTTGCAGTTCATATGACAAAGTTATGAATTTTACAAGATTAGGGATTAAAAATACTCTTTTAAATACTTATTCCTGATTAAATAAAAGTCCGAGGACCTATCTGCAAAATACCAGGGATGGTGGGTTAATTTGCAGAGAACCAAGGGTCTCTTTAAGAAATTTGCGCGGGCGAAGGGGTATCGGGCTCCCTCGGTCGTTGGATCTCGGATCGACGCTCGAGATTAGATCGGCGAGCAGGCGCGCGAGCGCGCGGGGGCACGAGCGGCTGACAGGCGGGGCCGCGTGGGCAGGGGCTCGGGCGCGGGCGGCTGATAAACGGGGCCCAGCGACAGGAAGGCGGGGTGCGGGGGCGGCTCTGGGCCGTTAGATTCCAGGCGAACGGTTAAGATTAGACTCGGGTTATTTAAAAATGAACCGTCCGATCTGAGATGGACGACGGGGATCGGGCGGCCGGCTTCGGCCCTCTTCTCCAGCCAGCAGAGGTGGCGGCGCCCGTACCCGCGGCGGGGAGCTCACCGGAGACAAGGGGCGCGGGGGCTCCGCGGGTCTTAGGGCGACCGGGATGGTCTGGTGTCACATCCGGTTCCAAAGGGCAGAGCCGGGTGCATAGCATATGTGTGCCAGGATCTATTTCCACACATATGTTGACGTCACAAGTGTAATATATCAAAAGAACAATGCATAAAAGCGTAAATAACGATTATATTAACATATTACACTTCGAACAGACATAATGTCTTAACCTTTATTCATCAAAGTACAGCGAAATAAGGACATCCATCCACAGGAAGATGACCGGGGGTATCACTAGACTAGCATCCATGGAGTTCAGCATCATATCTTCATCTGCAAGCTTCTGATCAAAATTAAGCAAGGGTGAGCTCACTTATGGTCGGGGCTCAGCAAGTGGGGGAAAAACTAATGCAAGGTAACAAGGTGAGGCTAAGGTTGAGCAGTAAGCATTTTAGTTGGTCAACATTTTATTAACAACACCCGTTTTACTAATAAGTGTGAATCCCAAGTATTCCCATTAAACAAAGGTATAAGAGTATATCAAAAACACTTAAGTGAAACCACTTAAGCAAACTATTGGCAGATCATCGGATCTCGATTTATTTCTATCTTCAAGTTCAATTATCATGTGAGGAGTCCAGGCTGCTCATAACCGTGAGCACGGCTGATATATCAGTTTTACACTCTGCAGAGGTGGCACATCTTTACCCATGAGTCGCGATTCCCTTCTTGCCCGGGTTAGCTAGACCCGTATTCACTTCCGAGGTGAACGGCTAGGGTCTCACTACGAGGCTTCTCCCTAGAGTCCTCATTACGCAATTGCTGGAAATGGTCAAACTGCATAAGGCACACCTACCGTAACCAACTTATAGTCCGAACCACAGGGTAAAGCTTTGGGAACTATGCCCGTATCCAATCTGCCTGAGCCGGTACTATAAGCGCTTGCTAGATGCCCCCGTTCCGGTCGACCACGACCAACACCCAACATAAGACTTCCCTAGTTATTTAGCCAAGACCAGAGCCATGATAGTTCTCATGGTAGCACTGTTTTCCCGGGTGGTCACTCCATGTTCCAATTAATATGCAATGATCTTGTTTAACCATCGGGTTAACAATAATAATGAAAACTTACCATTTGGAACATTAGTATCATACAGGAGTGACTGCATAAAGTTAAGTTGTAGCAATAGCATAGCTACGAAGGTAAAGTATAATTCCCAGGTTTGAACAAGGAATAAGGTTGGAAAGGTTATCTAAATAGGTAACCCATCAAATTATGCATATATATCCAAAAGAATAAACTTTATTAAATGTATTGTTTGGGATCAAACAGAGTATGCAGAGGGAGAAGTCCACTTGCCTTGCTTATTGAAAACTTGAGGTCCTTCCACGGATAGGAATAGATCTTGATTCTTAACTACTAGATCAACCAATGAATATCACACAAACAAACAAGAAGAACAAACACCACTCAATAACATGCAACATTCACCATACGTAAAGCTAAAAGAAAGCCTAACGAAAAGAGCGTTCGCTTTTCAAATACGTCGCAAGTCATGGTTATAATAAGAGGGTATTCTTTTCAAAAATGTGTGATCTATACTTTATAAAACAAGACATGAGCTTATAAATATCTTAAGTAAAATATGCAAATATTAGGTTCACAAATTTAATCTTTTATAAAACGTCATATGTGATATGTCTAAGATTAAGGGTTTATAAGGTGATAAAACACGTTATAACAATATTAGACCTTTTTAACCTTTTAGAAAAGATATAAGTTATATATCTAAGGTTAATGCGTTATGAAATACATTATTAATTTTAGAAGCATTATGGAACGTATCATAAATATTGTTAACAACTCACTTATGATAAATTAAGATATAAGTCTAAATAGGTTTTATGTGAAAAGATCATTATTATTATTAAACACATATTTATGGAAAGTTATGATATATGCTTTAATGAACTTTTATGTAAAAGACAATGAACAACAATTACATTTTATTTTTATTAGAAAGTACATGTCCTATATTTTATTAAGAAAGCTATATACAAAACAATATACAAACTAACATTATTATTAAAGAACATGAACACTAATTTTCTTAGTTTATTCTTTAGGAAAAACTAAGTGACACATATATAAATAATATGAACTAATTTTAATTAAATGATGAATTAAGCCTATATAATCAGTTGTAGATAAATATAAATCTAATTAACTAGGTTATGAGAGGACATAATTACTCTATTATTTATCTTTACATTTAGTTTAGAAACATATGACCTAGATATTTAAAATGAATATTATATTCATTGATATGTTATTAACTATTGTTTTAGTTATAACGACATGAGCCCGTAATTAAGCCATTATATAATAATTAGAAAAGTCATATGACATATTACTTTTAAGTTTCTATTTAATACGTCTATTCTTAAATATCTATAACGAACCTTGTTAAATATGATATCTATTAAAAAGGTCATTTTTAAATTAGAACAATTTATCTATCTCATTAGTAAGAAACCTTATATCAACATACTATCAATTTCTTTATTAAAAAAATATGAGCGCCTAATTTAATTATTATAAATTCTATCCTTTTGGTTTTCTTCCTTTCTTCTCTAAATAGAGTTTATACGTGTAACTAAGAATTGTTTATTTATAATTCTTTTGACGTTAATATACTAAGAATTAATTGTAAATTACTAAATGAGACTTTTAATAACACATTCATGGTTATTATGACATAAATGAGCATTTTACTATTCTTACGTAATTAAGTGCTATACTTATGAATATATTTATTATGAATATATTTATTATGAATAGTAAAAATCTATATTTTCGTTCGACCGGAAATACGTGGCTTAATTCCTATTTTAATTTCTTATATCACTAAGATTATACTTATATCATTACTAACCAATTGTCGCTCCACACACTAAAGCGAAAACAAATCTGTAAACGTTTTCTAGTATGAAAATCACTGAGTTAGTGAATAGTGACCGTACTCATTTTTAAAATTATAAAATCATACACATATTCAAAGTATTGCCACGGGGTTCAATTTTGGCTATACGTATACATCGAATCTCTAAAATCATACACGTGAATCGCCAAATCGCATCAATATTACAACGATAAATCCCAAGATCCATAAAGTAATTCAAAACATGATTTAGAAAATACATTAACGGGTTGGGGTTGTCTTCGACCTTGGTTTGACGACGAGGGCAATAGCTCCGGCGAGCTGAACGAACACGAGCAGCGTCACGATGTGGACGCAGCAGGGACTCGACGTTCGGCGAGGAATCGAACACGACTGCTAGTGTCGAGGGGCGGCTCTCCAACAACAGCAGGGACGACGAGGCCTTGTCGACGGCGTGTGGTGCTGCGAACTCTGGGAGCCGGATCTGCAAGCGGTTGAGAGTTTGCGGCGGGTGGGCACGACGCTGGCGAACTGAGCAGCAAGCAACGAGCAAGGGAGAGAGAGAGCGAGCTTGGGGAGAGAGAGGTTCGGGCTCAACCAGATTTATAGAGGGGAGAGGGAAGAGGAGAGGGCGAGCTGGGAAGAAGAAACGGTGGCCATCAATGGCTTTAACGTCGACATTACCACTGATAATGGAGAGAGGAATGGGAGAGGGTGAACGGACACAGTAAAGCTCCATTAAACTCCAAAAACTGTCGGCGTCTTGATGGTGTGTAGGGGCGCGGTGGTGTCGCGTGCGCGGGGCCTGGGTCTGGCAGCGCGGCGTTTCGGTGTCGCGGGCGGCATTCCAGGCGCGGGGTCGCGCGGCACCTGATTCCATGGTGGCGGCGGTGTTTCATTCAAACAGACCGAACGAATAGAATGGGATAGGGAAGAGAGAAGAATAGTGCTTGGGGCCCACACGTCATATGTTGTGAGAGAAAAAAAATAGGGAGATCAGGAAACGTGGAATGGGCCTCAAAGGGAAGCCAGCGTCCGATTTTTTTTTATTTCGATTTTCTTTTTTTTTTAAATAACAGAATATAAATATACCTATATATCCCAAAAATTATACTAGGTCCAAAAAATTATTTACATGAATATATTATCCTTTTGAAAATAATTTATTATTTTAGTACAATTCCAACAATTAAATAGAATGGGCTTCCACGAAAAAATCAAATGAAAGTTCTGCAATTACTTACAAGCATAAAGTATTAGCCTATCAAAATGCGTATTTCAAAAACACCCATTTTAACAACATTATTATTTTATAAAATTATTTTCTCACCAAATTAAATTCATAAATTGGATTTGGAATTCAAATCACAAAACATATGTTTAAGCATGAATGCATCAAGCACTTGGTAAATTTTATCTATTCAATAAATTGTTCAATTGATTTATATTACCTTTATGTTATTTGAGAACATAAATATTTTCCATTCTATTGAAAACTAATAAAATTGGATCGCTTTTAATTGATGAATTTAAGGTGTTACATCTGGGAGGTTGGGGAAGGCGCGGGGAACCCAATGTCGAGGGCTAAGTCGCGATAGGGGCACCGGAGGGTGGCGGCCCACGGCGAGACGGCTCGGCGGCGGCGCCAACCGACTCCGACGAGAAATCAAGCACAACAGAGAGCACGAGAGGGAAAAGGAGAGGGCAGGGGAGGTTCCTTACCTCAAGGCGTACCCCAGGAACCTCTCGGTGGCGGTGAAGGCGAGATGATGGCTCGGGTCAACATTTCATACTCCCTTGGAGTTTAGCCTACTAGATTATAATTACATTTACAAATAAAAATAACCACACTTCTTCTATAGAAAAGAGAAAGAGGAGATTGGGGGAGATGAGAAAAGAGGAGTAACACCTGAATTTGTGAATATGAGCAAAGAAATTTTATACCCCAAATTCAGGGTGTTACACTGAATGTAGCAAGGCAACGTCCCGAGCCTCTTCGAGCTGGTCCAGCGAGTCCTCTCAGCTGGTCTGGTTGCTTCGATCGTCATACGCCCTGGTCCTCGGGGAGCCGTATTCTAAGTCCATGGGGATGACAGCCTTGGCCCCATAGACTATAAAAAACGGCGAGAAACCCGTGGCTCGGCTCGGCGTCATCCTCAGACTCTAGACTATCGAGGGTAGCTCTTTCATCCACCGCTTGCCGAACTTGTTGAGGTTGCTGTAGATCCTCGGTTTGAGTCCCTGCAAAATCATATCGTTGGCACGCTCCACCTGCCCATTCGTCATGGGGTGAGCTATGGCGGCCCAGTCCACACGGATGTGGTGGTCGTCGCAGAAGTCCAGGAACTTTTTTCTGGTGAACTGCGTGCCATTGTCGGTGATGATGGAGTTTGGGACCCCAAATCGATGGATGATGTTGGTGAAGAACGCCACCGCCTGCTTGGACCTGATGCTGGTCAGGGGTCGGACCTCGATCCACTTGGAGAATTTGTCGATGGCGACCAGCAGGTGCGAGAAGCCCCCAGGTGCCTTTTGCAAGGGACCGACGAGGTCCAGACCCCATACTGTGAACGACCAGGTGATGGGTATCGTCTGCAGGGCCTGAGCGGGTAGGCGTGTCTGCTTTGCGTAGAATTGACACCCCCGGCAGGAGCAAACAATCCTAGTGGTGTCAACCACCACGGTTGGCCAGTAGAAACCCTGTCGGAAGGCATTCCCCACGAGGGCTCGAGGTGCTGCATGGTGGCCGCAAGCCCCCGAGTGTATTTCTTGCAACAGCTCTCGTCCTTGGGCGATGGATATACATCATTGGAGGATGCTCGAGGGGCTGCGGTGATAGAGCTCCTTTTTGTCACCCAGCAAGACGAACGACTTGGCGCGCCGAGCCAGTCGCTGAGCTTTGGCCTTGTCGAGGGGAAGCTCTCCTCGGAGGAGATATTCTAGGCACGGGGTCTGCCAGTTTGGATCTGGCGCGACCCCATTCTGTTCCCCCTCGACAGGCAAGGCCTCCTCCTCGATGGCCGAGGGTACCTCGGGTTCGGTCGAGGCCTCCTCGGGCTCGGCCGAGGGTACCTCGGGCTAGGCCGAGGCTTCCTCGGGCTCAGGCGTGTCATCGATCTTGACGGATGGTTGATGTAGGTCTCTGGAGAAGACGTCTGGGGGAACCATCGTCCGCCCCGAGGCTATCTTCGCTAGCTCATCCGCAGTCTCGTTGTACCGTCGGGCGATGTGGTTGAGCTCCAGCCCGTAAAACTTGTCTTCCAGGCGCCGGACTTCGTCGCAGTAGGCTTCCATCCTCCGGTCGCGGCAGTGGGAGTTCTTCATGACTTGGTCGATGACAAGCTACGAGTCACCACGAGCGTTGAGGCGCCGGACCCCTAGCTCGCGGCGATGCGCAACCCGTTAACCAGAGCCTCGTACTCGGCCACGTTGTTTGATGTCGGAAAATGGAGGCGTATGACGTAGCGAAGATGCTTTCCGAGGGGTGAAATGAAGAGCAAGCCAGCGCCTGCTCCTGTTTCCATGAGTGACCCATCGAAGTACATGGTCCAGAGCTCGGCCTGGATCGGAGCTGTTGGCAACTGGGTGTCGGTCCATTCAGCCAGGAAGTCTGCCAAGACCTGGGATTTTATGGCCTTCCGAGGGGCGAATGAAAGCGTTTCGCCCATGAGTTCCACTGCCCATTTCGCTATCCTACCTGAGGCCTCTCGGGACTGGATGATCTCTCCCAGAGGAAAGGATGACACCACAGCCATTGGATGAGACTCGAAGTAGTGTCGCAACCTTCGTCGTGTCAGAATCACTACGTAGGGCAGCTTCTGGATCTACGGGTAGCGGACTTTGGTCTCGAAAAGCACTTCGCTGATGAAGTAGACTGGCCTCTGGACGAGCAGTGCATGCCCTTCTTTTCGTCTCTCGACTACGATCTCGGCGCTGACCACCTGAGTGATTGCGGCTACGTATATCAAGAGGGCTTCTCCTGCAGCGGGGGGCACCAGGATGGGTGCATTTGTAAGGAGCGCCTTAAGGTTTCCGAGGGCTTCCTCGACCTCGGGGGTCCAAGTGAAGCGCTCGGCCTTCCTTAAGAGGCGGTACAGAGGCAAGCCTTTCTCGCCAAGGCGTGAGATGAAGCGGCTCAGAGCCACAAGGCATCCCATGACCCTCTGTACTCCTTTCAAATCTTTTATCGGCCCCATGTTGGTGATGGCGGCGATTTTCTCTGGGTTTGCCTCGATGCCCCGCTCGGAGACGATGAATCCCAGGAGCATGCCTCGGGGGACTCCAAAGACACACTTCTCGGGATTGAGTTTCACGCCTTTCGCTCTCAGACACTTGAATGTCGTTTCAAGGTCAGAGAGGAGGTCGGAGGCTTTCTTCGTCTTGACAATGATGTCATCGACGTAAGCCTCGACCGTTCTGCCGATGTGTTTTCCGAACACGTGGTTCATGCACCTCTGGTAGGTGGCACCTGCATTCCTCAAACCAAATGGCATTGTAGTGTAACAGTACATGCCAAAAGGTGTGATAAAAGAAGTCGCGAGCTGGTCGGACTCTTTCATCTTGATTTGGTGATAGCCTGAGTAGGCGTCGAGGAATGACAGGGTTTCGCACCCAGCAGTGGAGTCCACAATTTGATCGATGCGAGGTAGAGGGTAGGGAACCTTCGAACATGCTTTGTTTAGACCAGTGTAGTCTACGCACATCCTCCATTTCCCATCCTTCTTCCTTACAAGAACAGGGTTAGCTAACCATTCAGGATGGAATACCTCTTTGATGAACCCTGCCGCGAGTAGCTTGTGGACCTCCTCGCCTATGGCCCTGCGCTTTTCTTCATCAAAACGGCGCAGGGTTTGCCTCACGGGTCGGGCTCCAGCTTTGATGTCCAGTGAGTGCTCGGCGACATCCCTTGGTATGCTTGGCATGTCCAAGGGACTCCACGCAAAAACTTTGGTGTTTGCGCGGAGAAAGTCGATGAGCACTGCTTCCTATTTGTGGTCGAGCTCGGAGCCGACCCGGACTTTCTTGCCGGTGTCGTTGCTAGGGTCGAGAGAGACGGACTTGACCGCCTCGGCTGGTTTGAAGTTGTCGGCGTGCCGCTTCGTGTCGGGTGCCTCCTTGGAGAGGCGTTCCAGGTCGGCGATGAGGGCCTCGAACTCGGCGAGGGCCTCAGCGTACTCCACGCACTCCATGTTGCATTCGTACGCGTGGCGGTACGTGGATCTGACGATGATGATCCCGTTCGGGCCCGGCATCTTGAGCTTGAGGTAGGTGTAGTTGGGGACGGCCATGAACTTGGCGTAGCATGGTCTTCCCAACACCACGTGGTAGGTCCCTCGGAACCCGACCACCTCGAAGGTGAGGGTTTCCTTTCGGAAGTTGGAGGGAGTCCCGAAGCAGACGGGTAAGTCGATCCGTCCGAGGGGCAGGATTCGCTTTCCAGGCGCGATCCCGTGGAAGGGTGCCGCGCTAGCCCGGACCTCGGACCTATCAACCCCAAGAGTTCTAGGGTCTCGGCGTAGATGATGTTACGGCTGCTGCCTCCGTCCATCAGGACTTTGGAGAGCCTAACGTTGCCGATGATCGGATCGACGATGAGAAGGTACCTTCCTGGGCTTGGCACGAAGACGGGGTGGTCACCTCGATCAAAGGTGATAGGCTTGTCGGACCAGTCTAGGTAGACTGGCGCTGCCACCTACACCAAGCAGACCTCCCGGCGCTCCTGCTTGCGGTGCCGAGCCGAGGCGTTCGCCGCCTGCCCGCCGTAGATCATGAAGCAGCTGTGGACCTCCGGGAACTCTTCTTCCTTGTCGCCCTCCTTCTTGTTGTTGTCATGGCCCTTGCTATCTTCCGCTGGGGGCCCGGGCTTGTGGAAGTAGCGCCGGAGCATGACACATTCTTCGAGGGTGTGCTTGACGGGACCCTAGTGATAGGGGCACGGCTCTTTGTGCATCTTGTCGAACGCGCCGGCCCCTCCAGGAGGTTTCCGAGGGTTCCTGTGCTCGGCCGCAGCGATGAGATTCATGTCAGCGGCGTCGCGCTTCGCTTGCGACTTGTTCTTGGCCTTCTTCTTCATGCCCCGCTGGGTGGACGCCTCGGGGGCGTCTTTCTTCGGCTCTCCCTAAGGCTGCTTGTCCTTTCGAAAGATGGCTTCGACCACCTCTTGACCTGAGGCGAACTTGGTGGCGACGTCCATCAGTTCGCTCGCACTGGTGGGAGTCTTGCGCCCCAGTTTGCTCACCAGGTCTCGGCAAGTGGTGTCGGCAAGGAAAGCCCCAATGACATCCGAGTCGATAACGTTGGACAGCTCGGTGCGCTGCTTCGAAAACCGCCGGATGTACTCTCGGAGGGACTCCCCTGGCTGCTGGCGGCAGCTTCGGAGATCCCACAAGTTCCCAGGGCGCACGTACGTGCCTTGGAAGTTTCTCGCGAAAGCCTTGACCAGATCGTCCCAGTCGGAGATCTACACAGGAGGAAGATGCTCCAGCCAGGCTCGGGCGGCGTCGGAGAGGAAAAGGGGTAGATTACGGATGATGAGGTTGTCATCATCCGCCCCTCCCAACTAGCATGCCAGTCGGTAGTCCACGAGCCACAGCTCCGGCCTCGTCTCCCCCGAGTACTTGGTGATGGTAGTCGGGGCTCAGAAACGGGCGGGGAACGACACTCGTCGTATGGCCCGGCTAAAGACTCGTGGACCAGGCGGCTCAGGCGAAGGACTCTGATCCTCCTCGCTGTCGCAGCGTCCCCCGCGCCTAGGATGATAGCCTCGGTGCACCTTCTCCTCGAGGCGGGCTCGACGGTCGAGATGGTGGTGCTCGTTGCCGAGGCGATCCCAGGCGGCAGGCGCCTCATCCCACGTGCGCTCGGGATGGATCGAGGCCTCCCGCATGCGTCGGGAGGATGTCGCGTGATGCTCCGAGGGGTCAGCTCACCTCCGGGAGGCAGAGCTCTCGGCTCGTCGAACCGCGGCGCCTTCCAAGAGATCCTTGAGTTCGCCCTGGATACGCCGTCCCTCGGTGGTGGATGGCTCCGTCATGGCTCGAAGTAGCATCGCTGCTGCAGCTAGGTCCTGGCCGGACCCGCTGACGACCGGGGGCATCGCTGCCCTAGCACTGTCGATGATGCGGCGCTGGACGTCTTGGGCCCGATGACAGGCTCCTCCGGCGAGTGTTCGGCCTGCCCACTCCTGTTCGATGTTCTGTCGGAGCTGCACAAGCCGGCCCGCTTCCCCGTCGACCCGGGCCTGCATCTCACGGATTTGCTCGAGCTATGTGTCCCGACCCCCCGCAGGGACTGGGACCACAGCTAGCTCCCGCGGGATGTCAACGCGAGATGCGGGCCTAGGGGGATCGTCAACCTCCGGCATACCGAGGTGGTTGCCTTCGTTGTGATCTCCCTGATCGACGTGGAAACATTCGTGACTTGGGCCGTAATCCTCGTTGTCAAGGTCGTGGCCATCGTCAGAACAACCGGAGAGGCAGTGGTCACATGCGGACATGAAGTCCCGCATGGCACCGGGGTCATTGAGGCCGAAGAAATCCCAACCGGAGTCGGGGCCGTCCTCTTCCTCAGAGCCCGTCGGTCCAAAGGTTGAGACGGCTGTCAGTCGGTCCCAGGTCGACCACATATGGTACCCCGGAAGGTTTGGATACGCCTTTACGAAAGCACTCACCGTAGCGGGGTCGCTAGGTGGATCGAAGCTGAATCGAAAGGGTACGAGATGGAAAACGGACGGTACCTCTTGGTCGATGGACGGTGGTGAAATCGCGTCAGGGGCAGAGCACACCGTCATCTCAGGTATGAGGGTAACGCCCAGCAGATCCTTTGCGAGGGTGCTAGCGTCATCAGTCCGCTTGGGGTTGACACGTTGCGAGGAAGTGACACCCGCCGTCGTCTCAGGTGCGAGGACAACACCCGACATGTCCCCCGGGGGAGTGCCGGCGTCGTCGACTCGCTCTGGTGCGACAGCCGACAAGGTGCCGCCTCCTGCATGGCCATGGTTGCCCTGTCTCTGTCTCCTCCGGCGAGGAGGGTGGCAGGGACGACCAGAGTGCTCCTCTTCTGCCGTGGGGAGATGCTGTCGCCGAGCTCGCCGCCGCCGAGCGAGTCGGAGACCGTCGTTGTCGTCGCGCCGCGAGGGGAGGAGTACCATGTTGCAGCTGCCGTCGAGGGACATGAACTCGAGACTCCCAAAGTGGAGCACCGTCCCGGGCTGAAGAGGTTGCTGAAGACTCCCCATCTGGAACTCAACGGGAAGGCGTTTGTTAACATGCAGCAGGCCCCTACCTGGCGCGCCAACTATCGGCGTTTTCGGACCCGGGGGGTCCCTGGACCAACGAGTGAAATTGTCGCTGCGTGCCCCTGCCCAGATGGGTTGGCACGGGATGGAACACAAGAGGTGGGACAAGCCTTGTATTATCCTGCACCAGGGTGCTCGTAGTAGGGGTTACAAGCGTCGCGCGAGGGAAGAAGAGAGCCGGTCCGTCAGCCCGCCGTCCCCTCTGCGCGAGAGCCCTCTGTCTTCGCGGGAAGGCCCTGGACCTCCCTTTTATAGATGCAAGGAGAGGGTCCAGATGTACAATGGGGGTGTAGCAATGCGCTAACGTGTCTGGCAGAGAAATGCCTAAGCCCTATGTACATGCCAACGTGGCTGTCGGGGGAGAGCTTGAGCCCTGTATACGTGATAGCGTGGCCGTCGGAGAAGCGCCTGAGCCCTGTAGGAGCATAGCTGGCAGTGCGGCAAGGATCCTGCTGACGTCTCCTTGCTGCCGTAAGGGGCTGAGAGCCACCGACGTCATGGTTGCACGCGGGACACCATCATTACCCGTCGCCGGGGTAAGCCAGATGGGACGTCGGTCTTGTTCCTTGTAGCCTGAGCTGGCTAGGGATAGGGTAATGATGTATCCCCTATTGGCGCGGTCGGTCCGAGCCCAAGGTCGGGCGAGGCGGAGACTTCTCTTGAGGTCGAGGTCGGGGTCGGGCGAGGACGTGATTCCTCCCGAGACCGAGGTCGAGGCCGAGTCCGGAGGTCGGGCGAGGCGGAGACTTCCTTCCGAGGCTGGAGCCTGAGGTCGGGCGAGGTGGAGACCTCCTCCTGAGGCTAGAGCCTGAGGTCGGGCGAGGCGGAGCTTCCTGTTGCGCCCGAGACCGAACTCGGTAGTTGATCGTGACTTGTTGTCAGCTTTGCCTGGGTAGTTGGCACAGTAGTCGGAGCGGGGCGAGCGGTGCTGCTTTCCTGTCATATCGGACAGTAAAAGGGGGGGCGAAGTGACTGCGGTCACTTCGGCTCTACCGATTGAGGCGCGTGTGTCAGGATATGGTGTCAGACGATCCTTGCATTGAATACGCCTGCGATGCGGTCGGTTGGTGAGGCGGTTTGGCCAAGGCTGCTTCACAACGAAGCCTGCCCGAGCCGGGCTTCGGGAGAGCCGAGGGGTTGCCCGCTGCCTGAGGAGGCCCTCGGGCGAGGCGTGAACTCGTCTGGGACTACTGCTCCAGCCCGAGGCTAGGCTCGGGCGAGGTCGCGTCCCTTGGGTAGACGAAGCCTTGACTTGAACCGCGCCCGTCAGTTGGTCTGAGGGTGTTTACCAGCCGTGATTAGGAGTGTTGGGGGTACCCCTAATTATGGTACCCGACACAACTTATATCATACTATTCATGGGGTGCATTGAGCCATAAAATAAACGTCACTCATCAATTTCCTACATCTTATGTTTTACTTATGATTCTCCCCCATTTCAAAAGTCTTCTTACACTTAGTTACATAAGACTAAAGGTGAGTTTTAATGCATAATTTCTCCCCCTTTGTCATAAATCTCCAAAAAAGATATAAAGAATATAAAGGGTAGAAATTATGATTAATCAAGATTTGAACACACTATCATGAAAAGGGTCCTTATATGGCACAAAGGTAATGGAGAAGTGTCATAAGTGATGACCTTTGCATTTTACCTTTTCAAAGGGGTGTTCCACACTTGTGTTGTATTTAGAGTTCATTTTGCAATCTCTTGTTGGCATAATTGTGACATAGGTCCAAGATATCAAACGAATATTGTCATACTAATTGAAAGATAAATCTTGATACCTAGAGTCTAGATGGCACCTAGCATTTTCTTATCATAACAAGAGGCAGCATGAAAATTGCACAAGTATGGATTATACAACTAGTGATCATGTACGAAAAATATCAATTGAAAACCACCAATCGATACAATTTGATAGATAATCAGATCACTAGGTGACTGTAACACCCCAGGTGTTTATATTCCGCTCGATAACGAGTACGGATTTAAGCACGCAATATCAGTGGATAAAATGGATTTTAAATTTTAAACATCTTCGTCTATCGCGATTTTTATATTGCATCGGTGTCGTCTGTCGCGAGCGTGACATCGTTTTTATTTCTATCTATCCGGGCTCTTCCAAAATTTTCGTGTTGTTCGGCACATAGCTGTTCCGAGAATCGGTGTGTTCGGTGATTATTTAAAATTCATCGCTCGCGCGAATACGAATTTGAATGCTCGACTCACTCGGATGATTTTTATTCCGGGCAAATTAATTTGTGCTCGACGACTAAAATTATTCGGGGCAAAATATTTTGGATCGCGCGTTGTCTGAGTGAAATCGTGCGCACGCTATTTTGGCCACGAAATCGCGTATACATTGCGGAGCGGGTTTCGGCTAATTTCGGTCGAATCACGCAGAACAAATTATCAGTCCGAAATCAGTTTATTTTGGTCTGTTGTTCTCGCCCGGATCCAAATTTTTGGATATAAATAACGGGCGCAAATTCATCTGACTCCGAAGTATTCACCAAATCAAAACACTGTCCAATTATTGTTGTTAGTCTCATTTTTTTGTTTGATCCCTGATTGTATATTTGAGACCCAGATCTGATAGCATCAAAACATCTTCTTTAATAATGTAGTTGATAGTGTTTTAATTTGGTAATTTTTTTTGCATCTCGACTAACACCTTAACGCTCAGAGTATGGTTATAATTAGAATTTTGTTTTCTATAAAAGAATGGAAGAAAAGTCCATTTTTAATCTCCCGAGCGTTGTTTTTTTTCCACTCTTATCTCGTGACGTAGCCTTATCTTCAGCAGCTCTGGTAGCTATCCACCGCTTGGCCTGATATTTTTGCTCGATATTCATCTAGGCACCGACCCTCTCTACTCCTTGGTGATCTTCCCTACTCCCCTTGACAACAGCTGAAACCAGCCATTCCTATCTCCAGCGCTAGTGACTTCTTTACTGTATGCCTGGGAGCAGTTTGTGTTGTCTTCTTCAAACTTTGGCCATCAGTCAGTCCCTGCTCCTCCGGGTTGGTCGAGCAGCTCGCCCTCTCCAGCTGTGCGTCCTGCTCGCCCCGGCCTCCTGCTCCCTCAAGCTTGTCCCCATGGCGCCGCTCCTTATTTCCTGCTGGCCGACGCCCCGTCTCTGCTCGCTCGTGCCCAGCTCATCTCCATGGCCGCGCCTGGTCCCTATTCAAGCTCGGCTCTGCCCTCTACTCCAGCTCGCCCTCTCTGTTGTTCTCGCTGTTGGGCCGGTCTGCAGCTCGCCGTCGCCCATGGCCGCCGTTGAGCTTCCTGCTCACGCCTATCTCCCTCCCATGCGTGCGTGAGCTCGCCGGTGATCCCGGTTCCAACTCGGATCTTGCTTCTGTTCGCCGGCCTCGCGCACTGCTGTCGGTGGGCTCTATCATCGCCAACGACTCGTTTCTCCTCCACTGCATTGGTCGTGCTTGCCGTGGCCAGGCCACAAACCTTCCTCAAGCATGGGCATGACATCGCTTTAGAGTCAAACCGCTAGCTGCTACTCCATCATCGTTGTCGTTCGCCTCTGTAACGCGCTCAGCAGCGTTGTGTCATGGAGCATGATAGGGAACACCATGGTCGCGTGTTCCACCGTGCCGAGCTCTCTGGCGTCGCTCGCTCTGCTGTTCCCTAGCGAGCTCGCCCCAACCGTTCTCCTGCTCCTCGCATCGTGATTGCCGAGTTCACAGGCAACCACAGTCACGTCGTGCTGCGCCACGAGCTCGCTCCCCGCTATCGTCGTTTCCTCGTGCCCGCTGGTCGTGCGCCCCTGCAGCTCCCTGTTCGACAAAATGAGTGGACTGGTGCTCGTCGCGTGTTGGGGAGATCGGCACCGATGTTCTTGCCGAATATTGATTGTTTGATTTTGGGGAGATCGACGCACACATGGTGTTCGATGAATGGTTCAAACCGGATAGCCTCGTCGAAATCACAGCTCTGAGTCGATTCGGACATGGTAAGCTGATCCATTTATTTCCCGTGAGTATAAGGAATAGTTGGATTGGATAAATATAGTAGTCGCGATGATTATCTTGTTGTGAGCTTACGTGCCATAGTTATATTTGTCGTAAGATAAAATGTCTTAGCATGCATAGTGGTATGGTTAGTGTTCGTGGCAGTGGTTCGATTATTCATTGATGTAGACTCCTGATAGTGATTTGCGGGTTTAGTTGGGGTAAGCTGGCGCAGAACCAAAAATTAGTGCGATATTTAATGTAAGCCCGAATTAGTATTCGTTAATCGATGTAGTGAATCTGAGCTAAATTTATTATTGGCGCGCAAGCTATTAGCCAAATTGTTAGATAGATTAAATAAATATGTGTGATGCGAAATAGAATTAAATTAGTTCTTGGGAAGCAAAGTGGTATAATTTATAAAGCGAGGGATAAATTTAGCATTTAACTAATTAGCTGATGAGTTGTGTTTAGGCTAATTATGTTTAATGTGTATGGTTTGTTGTTCGTGATGTTTGCTTTAGGTTCGCATAATTTAGAGAAGCGTAATTATTACGCGTAGTTGTATATCGATAACTAGTATTTCCGTATGAACTTGTATAAGGCCTCACCGTTGGGTGTTTCGCTATCGCGTAACACTATTTAGGTGTGTGATATTCTTGTCGATATGCATTCATGTGCATAATGCATTTCATTCAGGTACGTTAATTAATCGCGCGATGCGGAAGACAAGTCAAGTCGACCCCAAGCGCGGACTACTCTGCAGGATGAAGCTGATGGACAAACCGGAAGATGGATAATCTGAATGAGTGCCAAGCCAAAGGATACTCGCCAAGTGGTCGCCTAACAAACACTAACCTAGTGTTACTCAGGCAAGCCCCGGTGCATGCAACCCCTTCCTTGTGTTTTTAAAAAAAATTTGCACACTTTAAGTCTAGTGAAATGTGCATTAGGTTCATAGGAGTTGCTTGGAAACTCTTTGATGCATTGCCTACCTTGATATTCATACCTTTATAAATACTTCTGATGAAGTATCAAAATATGGTTTACAAAATTGCTTAGCCTTGCTTAGAGGTAAATCTTGTGGATAGAGGTTGTCCTTTGCGTTAATGCCTAGCTCAGGGGTTATCCTGAGGAAGGATGGCTTCAGCCTGCAAGAATATTTTCATTAGGAGCAATGGTGGGATCTTACTGCAAAGTTCCCTGTGATGCTCTTTTCATCCTAAGGAACACAAACAATCCTAAGGGTGGAAGTACTTAAATCGGGACTTGGGCTAGGAACAGGTGATGTTCCGTCCGGGTCAATTAAGGATTGGATGCGTATGTAGGCCTGTTGATCAAGGACTATCTTAACTAGCCACATGCCCTAGAAATGGGACAGGGTAAGCTTGAACCCGGCTATTCCATACGTGAAAAGACAACCGCGCACTGGGCGTGGGAGATGGTGGGAGTAGCGTGTACCCTCCTGGCTAGAGGCTGGATGGAGGAGTACTGTGCTCCCGGGTAGCGCGGACCGGTTCACGTTGTGGAGGATCTGTGGGAACGGTTGACATATGCAAGAGTTAAGTGCTACATATGTCGTGTGGTTAGAGATCCTCAGCTGAGTAAATCGATTCGGATCGCCGTTATATCCCCGGAGAGTGGAGACTTGATCTCCGACCTACAACCTAAGTCAGGATGTGAACCTCATAAATAAAAATGATGTTGTATTGATGAGATGGTGAAATTAAACCAGATGCAAACAGAGTCTATTAATATTTAATCTGGCATTAAAATATTGGAAGTAAGGACTCACTTTAGTAAGCTATTTCTGCAAAAGTATCTAAGTTGATTCTTGCTAAAGCCTCTCCTTGATTCCCAAATCCAGCATACCCTTGAGAGTCTTTTCTTTAGTCGGGTAAGTCTTGCTGAGTAATTCCATACTCAGGGTTTTATCCCTTGTTGTTTTTCAGGTTATAGTTTTGTGCTGCTAATGATGGTGTTAAGTGCCGGTGGGCTCGGCTTCTTATAAGTCTAAGTAACCCTTCTATACTTCTTAATGAGGATGGTCCCTTAAGCTAGCATATATTTCAAACTTATAAACAATTTATAACATTTCAAAGTTATTTCTTTGTAATCACTTCGATCATGTACAAAGTAAAATTTTTGTAACTTGTAAAATTTGGTAATAAGATTTCCGCTGCAAATTGTTGGTGTGTGTGATTTGTGTTTACTTAATCCCGCAGTTCTGGTTGTAAGTGGTTTATCCGGTGTCCTTGGGACAATCGGACGGATCTTGTTAAGTTATCTGGTGCACATGCATAGCAGTCTGAGGTCTTTGAGACAAGGACACGTGCATATGGGCCCAATAACTTGGGAGGTTCTGCCACAGCTGGTATCGGAGCAGGATTAAGTATATACGGTCACATACTATTTTCAAAACAAAGGTTTTGGTTTCGAAAAACCTATTTTCAACTAAACACATTGTTTGGTTTTGAAAAACAGTTTTAAAAAAACTATAATGCTAGTGACATCCTCTATTAAGCCCTAAGTTAAGGACTATCAGGTGGCTTATTTAAAAACCACTAACCCACAACCAGGGGTATTGCATACATGTGTATTATTAATTTTGAGGCCATTCAGTTTTGAATGGATCGACGCTCAAGGTAAGGTGAGATGTGAGAGCATGACCGAACAAACGTCGGTCTAGGGAAGAGTATAAAAAGCGCTTGACTATATACATGTTCTATATATGTATATACGAAGGCTGTGATGTGGAGTAATTACCTTTCCGGGAATTCAGTACCCCATGGATGTGTATGGGTACACAGACATGGGAATACTGAGAAATGTATTGTACTTGCAACGACGCACCTACGCTCAGGTAAGAAGGTGAGTTACCATAATGAGTTGCCCTATGGTTAAAGTGTGGCAACGGCGCCTATGCGTGGCTCGGCGCTTAATGATGAGCTGGCCTCCATATAGCAATATATGGAGTATAAACTGTGATAAACTGTCATGTGTGTCTTGCATCATTGGGAAGTGGGCTGTAATGGAATCTTCTGCAGGTACACTAACTTCAAAATGTATGTGTAGCTGACGACTAGCAAAATATCGTGAGAGTCGTAAGTATGCCACCGATATAGAACGCTATCACCACATTATGTTGGCAAAACTCGTGAGGACGTATAAGACGAGCATGCATCCTGATTGTTGCATCATGTTTGTCACCTATATATCCAAAATGCTTCTCTCATCTTTATTCCAGTAACCAGTGATTGTAGCTAATGTGGTGTAATGTTGTATTATGAACTTCGATGAAATAGCTGTCCTCCGTTCTCTAGGTAACCTATTTAGGTGTTATATATGTGTTTGCTCTAGTGCTTGATGTACTGATAGAAGGTTAGTAGTTTGTTTTGCTTAAACCCAAAACTAGGCCACGTTCTTATTTGGTGAACCTAGACCCAAATTTGAATTTACCATTATCCCTCCATGACCAAACTCATACAAATCTAGGTTATGGCCATGTCCTGTTCATTTCATTGGGCCATGATCTATTTGGCTCTCTACTTGTAACCATCCTTACAGGTGGAGTATCTCTTTGTACATTGTCACCCTTGCCCAACTTATTGTGTCGCGTGAGATTTCTTATTGGTTACGTCTGGTAATGGTGTTATGACTAAAACCAATGGTGCGATGACGAGACCGAGGGCCTCCTGTGAATGTACACATATGGTTGTGCTGCTCGGCACACGCTGGTATCATGGTTAGTAGTTGTAGTCCATTATGAGACTATATCAATGTGTTATCCTGGCACAATCTAGTTTTACCATGTGAGATTCATTATTAGTGCCAGTTCGGTGATGGTGTCATGATTAATGACTTATGGTGCCGCTGCGAAACTGAGAGTCCGTTGTGAATGTACACGCAAGGTTATGCTGCTTGGCGTATGCTGGTATCGAGGTCTCTAGTCATGATCCATTGTGGAACTACACTGATGTGTGATCTTCCGTGGACTCCTCCCTTGAAACAATTTCTATGTTGTTTGTCGAGTGATCAAGCAACATTTGTCATCTCCGTTGGATCAAAAGGGCATACCACTTTCATGTGTGGTCTTATTTCTTTTGATCTTGGTAGTGATTACTCATACAAGTTCCCTTTACATCCTTTGTGTAAAGGTGAAGCCTTGGAGCTTTTTAGTGTGGAAGACAACTGATTAGCTCTCAAATTGGAGATTGACTTTCCCCTGCTACTGAGATGCAGGAGTTTGTTCATTCGCTCTCCTATTTAATCCATGTATTCCCTAACCAAGTGGATGGTTCATCTCGCATGCAAAAACGGATGAACAACATGACCAAATGGATTTCTACCCAAGTGCATGATCACGTGGTGACATGAGTGAACTCTCAACCATTGGCTTACCGATGGTACTGAGAGGACTTGCTCAATGTCAAAAGTAGTTTAACGAGTTGGTTTTACTAACTTGTAACTGCATTATGAACAAAGGTTGAGTTTAGAGATCGATTTGTCGAGTTATCTAAACTCACTTTGGTTCAAACCACTCTAAGACAAGTACTTACAGAAATCAAGTTAAGTCGACTAATAACCACCTAATTATCGCTCTAAGTCGTGTCTCGATTGCCTCGCGTGTGCTTTTCCAGCATGTGTGATCAAGTCGAGCCATAATTAGTGCTGGATAAAATGGACTGATCGTAAAGTCCAGACCCCTCCGCTGGTGATTCTCTCGAATCGATACCATCTTTTGTGGACTTGAATTCTCGGGTTAACCACATGTTAACCGCGACAGTATTCGACATCCACATCCGTCTCATGTGCTACGAACTCACTGTGACCATTTGTTGGTGAACCTCTTTCTGTGTGTTTTACCCAAGATGGTGCATCTGATTCTGCTTGGGTAAAATCGCGTATTAGTCGCTCGCTCAATAGACTCAGATAGTACAGTGTCATCAGAAAAAGCAAACTGCACACATGGAACCTTATGTGTTCCTCTGGCAGACATCGTCTCTATTGGTGAACATTTCTAAATTAGCCGAAGGCGATACATGATATGTCCACTGGAGAAATCACATTCTGAGACACTCGCCTTTGCTCCGGACTGTCTTAGGGTTATCGCTGATATGGATATGGTTTACATGCTTCTCTACCCTTAGAAGTATTTCACTCCGAATCTTGGGACGAGATTCTTTTAAAGGGGGAGGGCTGTAACACCCTAGGTGTTTATATTCCGCTCGATAACGAGTACGGATTTAAGCACGCAATATCAGTGGATAAAATGGATTTTAAATTTTAAACATCTTCGTCTATCGCGATTTTTATATTGCATCGGTGTCGTCTGTCGCGAGCGCGACATCGTTTTTATTTCTATCTATCCGGGCTCTTCCAAAATTTTCGTGTTGTTCGGCACATAGCTATTCCGAGAATCGGTGTGTTCGGTGATTATTTAAAATTCATCGCTCGCGCGAATACGAATTTGAATGCTCGACTCACTCGGATGATTTTTATTCCGGGCAAATTAATTTGTGCTCGACGACTAAAATTATTCGGGCAAAATATTTTGGATCGCGCGTCGTCTGAGTGAAATCGTGCGCGCAAGTATGATCCAATTTATCCGTCCGCACGCTGTTTTGGCCACAAAATCACGTATACATTGCGGATCGAGTTTTGGCTAATTTCGGTCGAATCACGCAGAACAAATTATCAGTCCGAAATCAGTTTATTTCGGTCTGTTGTTCTCGCCCGGATCCAAATTTTTGGATATAAATAACGGGCGCAAATTCATCTGACTCCGAAGTATTCACCAAATCAAAACACTGTCCAATTATTGTTGTTAGTCTCATTTTTTTGTTTGATCCCTGATTGTATATTTGAGACCCAGATCTGATAGCATCAAAACATCTTCTTTAATAATGTAGTTGATAGTGTTTTAATTCGGTAATTTTTTTTGCATCTCGACTAACACCTTAACGCTCAGAGTATGGTTATAATTAGAATTTTGTTTTCTATAAAAGAATGGAAGAAAAGTCCATTTTTAATCTCCCGAGCGTTGTTTTTTTTTCACTCTTATCTCGTGACGTAGCCTTATCTTCAGCAGCTCTGGTAGCTATCCACCGCTTGGCCTGATATTTTTGCTCGATATTCATCTAGGCACCGACCCTCTCTACTCCTTGGTGATCTTCCCTACTCCCCTTGACAACAGCTGAAACCAGCCATTCCTATCTCCAGCGCTAGTGACTTCTTTACTGTATGCCTGGGAGCAGTTTGTGTTGTCTTCTTCAAACTTTGGCCATCGGTCAGTCCCTGCTCCTCCGGGTTGGTCGAGCAGCTCGCCCTCTCCAGCTGTGCGTCCTGCTCGCCCCGGCCTCCTGCTCCCTCAAGCTTGTCCCCATGGCGCCGCTCCTTATTTCCTGCTGGCCGACGCCCCGTCTCTGCTCGCTCGTGCCCAGCTCATCTCCATGGCCGCGCCTGGTCCCTATTCAAGCTCGGCTCTGCCCTCTACTCCAGCTCGCCCTCTCTGTTGTTCTCGCTGTTGGGCCGGTCTGCAGCTCGCCGTCGCCCATGGCCGCCGTTGAGCTTCCTGCTCACGCCTATCTCCCTCCCATGCGTGCGTGAGCTCACCGGTGATCCCGGTTCCAACTCGGATCTTGCTTCTGTTCGCCGGCCTCGCGCACTGCTGTCGGTGGGCTCTATCATCGCCAACGACTCGTTTCTCCTCCACTGCATTGGTCGTGCTTGCCGTGGTCAGGCCACAAACCTTCCTCAAGCATGGGCATGACATCGCCTTAGAGTCAAACCGCTAGCTGCTACTCCATCATCGTTGTCGTTCGCCTCTGTAACGCGCTCAGCAGCGTTGTGTCATGGAGCGTGATAGGGAACACCTTGGTCGCATGTTCCACCGTGCCGAGCTCTCTGGCGTCGCTCGCTCTGCTGTTCCCTGTCGAGCTCGCCCCAACCATTCTCCTGCTCCTCGCATTGTGATTGCCGAGTTCACCGGCAACCACAGTCACGTCGTGCTGCGCCACGAGCTCGCTCCCCGCTATCGTCGTTTCCTCGTGCCTGCTGGCCGTGCGCCCCTGCAGCTCCCTGTTCGGCAAAATGAGTGGACTGGTGCTCGTCGCGTGTTGGGGAGATCGGCACCGATGTTCTTGCCGAATATTGATTGTTTGATTTTGGGGAGATCGACACACACATGGTGTTCGATGAATGGTTCAAACCGGATAGCCTCGTCGAAATCACAGCTCCGAGTCGATTCGGACATGGTAAGCTGATCCATTTATTTCCCGTGAGTATAAGGAATAGTTGGATTGGATAAATATAGTAGTCGCGATGATTATCTTGTTGTGAGCTTACGTGCCGTAGTTATATTTGTCGTAAGATAAAATGTCTTAGCATGCATAGTGGTATGGTTAGTGTTTGTGGCAGTGGTTCGATTATTCATTGATGTAGACTCCTGATAGTGATTTGCGGGTTTAGTTGGGGTAAGCTGGCGCAGAACCAAAAATTAGTGCGATATTTAATGTAAGCCCGAATTAGTATTCGTTAATCGATGTAGTGAATCTGAGCTAAATTTATTATTGGCGCGCAAGCTGTTAGCCAAATTGTTAGATAGATTAAATAAATATGTGTGATGCGAAATAGAATTAAATTAGTTCTTGGGAAGCAAAGTGGTATAATTTATAAAGCGAGGGATAAATTTAGCATTTAACTAATTAGCTGATGAGTTGTGTTTAGGCTAATTATGTTTAATGTGTATGGTTTGTTGTTCGTGATGTTTGCTTTAGGTTCGCATAATTTAGAGAAGCGTAATTATTACGCGTAGTTGTATATCGATAACTAGTATTTCCGTATGAACTTGTATAAGGCCTCACCGTTGGGTGTTTCGCTATCACGTAACACTATTTAGGTGTGTGATATTCTTGTCGATATGCATTCGTGTGCATAATGCATTTCATTCAGGTACGTTAATTAATCGCGCGATGCGGAAGACAAGTCAAGTCGACCCCAAGCGCGGACTACTCTGCAGGATGAAGCTGATGGACGAACCGGAAGATGGATAATCTGAATGAGTGCCAAGCCAAAGGATACTCGCCAAGTGGTCGCCTAACAAACACTAACCTAGTGTTACTCAGGCAAGCCCCGGTGCATGCAACCCCTTCCTTGTGTTTTTAAAAAAATTCACACTTTAAGTCTAGTGAAATGTGCATTAGGTTCATAGGAGTTGCTTGGAAACTCTTTGATGCATTGCCTACCTTGATATTCATACCTTTATAAATACTTCTGATGAAGTATCAAAATATGGTTTATAAAATTGCTTAGCCTTGCTTAGAGGTAAATCTTGTGGATAGAGGTTGTCCTTTGCGTTAATGCCTAGCTCAGGGGTTATCCTGAGGAAGGATGGCTTCAGCCTGCAAGAATATTTTCATTAGGAGCAATGGTGGGATCTTACTGCAAAGTTCCCTGTGATGCTCTTTTCATCCTAAGGAACACAAACAATCCTAAGGGTGGAAGTACTTAAATCGGGACTTGGGCTAGGAACAGGTGATGTTTCGTCTGGGTCAATTAAGGATTGGATGCGTATGTAGGCCTGTTGATCAAGGACTATCTTAACTAGCCACATGCCCTGGAAATGGGACAGGGTAAGCTTGAACCCGGCTATTCCATACGTGAAAAGACAACCGTGCACTGGGCGTGGGAGATGGTGGGAGTAGCGTGTACCCTCCTGCTAGAGGCTGGATGGAGGAGTACTGTGCTCCCGGGTAGCGCGGACCGGTTCACGTTGTGGAGGATCTGTGGGAACGGTTGACATATGCAAGAGTTAAGTGCTACATATGTCGTGTGGTTAGAGATCCTCAGCTGAGTAAATCGATTCGGATCGCCGTTATATCCCCGGAGAGTGGAGACTTGATCTCCGACCTACAACCTAAGTCAGGATGTGAACCTCATAAATAAAAATGATGTTGTATTGATGAGATGGTGAAATTAGACCAGATGCAAACAGAGTCTATTAATATTTAATCTGGCATTAAAATATTGGAAGTAAGGACTCACTTTAGTAAGCTATTTCTGCAAAAGTATCTAAGTTGATTCTTGCTAAAGCCTCTCCTTGATTCCCAAATCCAGCATACCCTTGAGAGTCTTTTCTTTAGTCGGGTAAGTCTTGCTGAGTAATTCCATACTCAGGGTTTTATCCCTTGTTGTTTTTCAGGTTATAGTTTTGTGCTGCTAATGATGGTGTTAAGTGCCGGTGGGCTCGGCTTCTTATAAGTCTAAGTAACCCTTCTATACTTCTTAATGAGGATGGTCCCTTAAGCTAGCATATATTTCAAACTTATAAACAATTTATAACATTTCAAAGTTATTTCTTTGTAATCACTTCGATCATGTACAAAGTAAAATTTTTGTAACTTGTAAAATTTGGTAATAAGATTTCCGCTGCAAATTGTTGGTGTGTGTGATTTGTGTTTACTTAATCCCGCAGTTCTGGTTGTAAGTGGTTTATCCGGTGTCCTTGGGACAATCGGACGGATCTTGTTAAGTTATCTGGTGCACATGCATAGCAGTCTGAGGTCTTTGAGACAAGGACAGGTGCATGTGGGCCCAATAACTTGGGAGGTTCTGCCACAGCTGGTATCGGAGCAGGATTAAGTATATACGGTCACATACTATTTTCAAAACAAAGGTTTTGGTTTCGAAAAACCTATTTTCAACTAAACACATTGTTTGGTTTTGAAAAACAGTTTTAAAAAAAACTATAATGCTAGCGACATCCTCTATTAAGCCCTAAGTTAAGGACTATCAGGTGGCTTATTTAAAAACCACTAACCCACAACCAGGGGTATTGCATACATGTGTATTATTATTTTTGAGGCCATTCAGTTTTGAATGGATCGACGCTCAAGGTAAGGTGAGATGTGAGAGCATGACCGAACAAACGTCGGCCTAGGGAAGAGTATAAAAAGCGCTTGACTATATACATGTTCTATATATGTATATACGAAGGCTGTGATGTGGAGTAATTACCTTTCCGGGAATTCAGTACCCCATGGATGTGTATGGGTACACAGACATGGGAATACTGAGAAATGTATTGTACTTGCAACGACGCACCTACGCTCAGGTAAGAAGGTGAGTTACCATAATGAGTTTCCCTATGGTTAAAGTGTGGCAACAGCGCCTATGCGTGGCTCGGAGCTTAATGATGAGCTGGCCTCCATATAGCAATATATGGAGTATAAACTGTGATAAACTGTCATGTGTGTCTTGCATCATTGGGAAGTGGGCTGTAATGGAATCTTCTGCATGTACACTAACTTCAAAACGTATGTGTAGCTGACGACTAGCAAAATATCGTGAGAGTCGTAAGTATGCCACCGATATAGAACGCTATCACCACATTATGTTGGCAAAACTCGTGAGGACGTATAAGACGAGCATGCATCCTGATTGTTGCATCATGTTTGTCACCTATATATCCAAAATGCTTCTCTCATCTTTATTCCAGTAACCAGTGATTGTAGCTAATGTGGTGTAATGTTGTATTATGAACTTCGATGAAATAGCTGTCCTCCGTTCTCTAGGTAACCTATTTAGGTGTTATATATGTGTTTGCTCTAGTGCTTGATGTACTGATAGAAGGTTAGTAGTTTGTTTTGCTTAAACCCAAAACTAGGCCACGTTCTTATTTGGTGAACCTAGACCCAAATTTGAATTTACCATTATCCCTCCATGACCAAACTCATACAAATCTAGGTTATGGCCATGTCCTGTTCATTTCATTGGGCCATGATCTATTTGGCTCTCTACTTGTAACCATCCTTACAAGTGGAGTATCTCTTTGTACATTGTCACCCTTGCCCAACTTATTGTGTCGCGTGAGATTTCTTATTGGTTACGTCTGGTAATGGTGTTATGACTAAAACCAATGGTGCGATGACGAGACCGAGGGCCTCCTGTGAATGTACACATATGGTTGTGCTGCTCGGCACACGCTGGTATCATGGTTAGTAGTTGTAGTCCATTATGAGACTATATCAATGTGTTATCCTGGCACAATCTAGTTTTACCATGTGAGATTCATTATTGGTGCCAGTTCGGTGATGGTGTCATGATTAATGACTTATGGTGCCGCTGCGAAACTGAGAGTCCGTTGTGAATGTACACGCAAGGTTATGCTGCTTGGCGTATGCTGGTATCGAGGTCTCTAGTCATGATCCATTGTGGAACTACACTGATGTGTGATCTTCCGTGGACTCCTCCCTTGAAACAATTTCTATGTTGTTTGTCGAGTGATCAAGCAACATTTGTCATCTCCGTTGGATCAAAAGGGCATACCACTTTCATGTGTGGTCTTATTTCTTTTGATCTTGGTAGTGATTACTCATACAAGTTCCCTTTACATCCTTTGTGTAAAGGTGAAGCCTTGGAGCTTTTTAGTGTGGAAGACAACTGATTAGCTCTCAAATTGGAGATTGACTTTCCCCTGCTACTGAGATGCAGGAGTTTGTTCATTCGCTCTCCTATTTAATCCATGTATTCCCTAACCAAGTGGATGGTTCATCTCGCATGCAAAAACGGATGAACAACATGACCAAATGGATTTCTACCCAAGTGCATGATCACGTGGTGACATGAGTGAACTCTCAACCATTGGCTTACCGATGGTACTGAGAGGACTTGCTCAATGTCAAAAGTAGTTTAACGAGTTGGTTTTACTAACTTGTAACTGCATTATGAACAAAGGTTGAGTTTAGAGATCGATTTGTCGAGTTATCTAAACTCACTTTGGTTCAAACCACTCTAAGACAAGTACTTACAGAAATCAAGTTAAGTCGACTAATAACCACCTAATTATCGCTCTAAGTCGTGTCTCGATTGCCTCGCGTGTGCTTTTCCAGCATGTGTGATCAAGTCGAGCCATAATTAGTGCTGGATAAAATGGACTGATCGTAAAGTCCAGACCCCTCCGCTGGTGATTCTCTCGAATCGATACCATCTTTTGTGGACTTGAATTCTCGGGTTAACCACATGTTAACCGCGACAGTATTCGACATCCACATCCGTCTCATGTGCTACGAACTCACTGTGACCATTTGTTGGTGAACCTCTTTCTGTGTGTTTTACCCAAGATGGTGCATCTGATTCTGCTTGGGTAAAATCGCGTATTAGTCGCTCGCTCAATAGACTCAGATAGTACAGTGTCATCAGAAAAAGCAAACTGCACACATGGAACCTTATGTGTTCCTCTGGCAGACATCGTCTCTATTGGTGAACATTTCTAAATTAGCCGAAGGCGATACATGATATGTCCACTGGAGAAATCACATTCTGAGACACTCGCCTTTGCTCCGGACTGTCTTAGGGTTATCGCTGATATGGATATGGTTTACATGCTTCTCTACCCTTAGAAGTATTTCACTCCGAATCTTGGGACGAGATTCTTTTAAAGGGGGAGGGCTGTAACACCCTAGGTGTTTATATTCCGCTCGATAACGAGTACGGATTTAAGCACGCAATATCAGTGGATAAAATGGATTTTAAATTTTAAACATCTTCGTCTATCGCGATTTTTATATTGCATCGGTGTCGTCTGTCGCGAGCGCGACATCGTTTTTATTTCTATCTATCCGGGCTCTTCCAAAATTTTCGTGTTGTTCGGCACATAGCTATTCCGAGAATCGGTGTGTTCGGTGATTATTTAAAATTCATCGCTCGCGCGAATACGAATTTGAATGCTCGACTCACTCGGATGATTTTTATTCCGGGCAAATTAATTTGTGCTCGACGACTAAAATTATTCGGGGCAAAATATTTTGGATCGCGCGTCGTCTGAGTGAAATCGTGCGCGCAAGTATGAACCAATTTATCCGTCCGCACGCTGTTTTGGCCACAAAATCGCGTATACATTGCGGATCGGGTTTCGGCTAATTTCGGTCGAATCACGCAGAACAAATTATCAGTCCGAAATCAGTTTATTTCGGTCTGTTGTTCTCGCCCGGATCCAAATTTTTGGATATAAATAACGGGCGCAAATTCATCTGACTCCGAAGTATTCACCAAATCAAAACACTGTCCAATTATTGTTGTTAGTCTCATTTTTTTGTTTGATCCCTGATTGTATATTTGAGACCCAGATCTGATAACATCAAAACATCTTCTTTAATAATGTAGTTGATAGTGTTTTAATTCGGTAATTTTTTTTTTTGCATCTCGACTAACACCTTAACGCTCAGAGTATGGTTATAATTAGAATTTTGTTTTCTATAAAAGAATGGAAGAAAAGTCCATTTTTAATCTCCCCAGCGTTGTTTTTTTTCCACTCTTATCTCGTGACGTAGCCTTATCTTCAGCAGCTCTGGTAGCTATCCACCGCTTGGCCTGATATTTTTGCTCGATATTCATCTAGGCACCGACCCTCTCTACTCCTTGGTGATCTTCCCTACTCCCCTTGACAACAGCTGAAACCAGCCATTCCTATCTCCAGCGCTAGTGACTTCTTTACTGTATGCCTGGGAGCAGTTTGTGTTGTCTTCTTCAAACTTTGGCCATCGGTCAGTCCCTGCTCCTCCGGGTTGGTCGAGCAGCTCGCCCTCTCCAGCCGTGCGTCCTGCTCGCCCCGGCCTCCTGCTCCCTCAAGCTTGTCCCCATGGCGCCGCTCCTTATTTCCTGCTGGTCGACGCCCCGTCTCTGCTCGCTCGTGCCCAGCTCATCTCCATGGCCGCGCCTGGTCCCTATTCAAGCTCGGCTCTACCCTCTACTCCAGCTCGCCCTCTCTGTTGTTCTCGCTGTTGGGCCGGTCTGCAGCTCGCCGTCGCCCATGGCCGCCGTTGAGCTTCCTGCTCACGCCTATCTCCCTCCCATGCGTGCGTGAGCTCGCCGGTGATCCCGGTTCCAACTCGGATCTTGCTTCTGTTCGCCGGCCTCGCGCACTGCTGTCGGTGGGCTCTATCATCGCCAACGACTCGTTTCTCCTCCACTGCATTGGTCGTGCTTGCCGTGGCCAGGCCACAAACCTTCCTCAAGCATGGGCATGACATCGCCTTAGAGTCAAACCGCTAGCTGCTACTCCATCATCGTTGTCGTTCGCCTCTGTAACGCGCTCAGCAGCGTTGTGTCATGGAGCGTGATAGGGAACACCTTGGTCGCGTGTTCCACCGTGCCGAGCTCTCTGGCGTCGCTCGCTCTGCTGTTCCCTGTCGAGCTCGCCCCAACCGTTCTCCTGCTCCTCGCATCGTGATTGCCGAGTTCACCGGCAACCACAGTCACGTCGTGCTGCGCCACGAGCTCGCTCCCCGCTATCGTCGTTTCCTCGTGCCCGCTGGCCGTGCGCCCCTGCAGCTCCCTGTTCGGCAAAATGAGTGGACTGGTGCTCATCGCGTGTTGGGGAGATTGGCACCGATGTTCTTGCCGAATATTGATTGTTTGATTTTGGGGAGATCGACGCACACATGGTGTTCGATGAATGGTTCAAACCGGATAGCCTCGTCGAAATCACAGCTCCGAGTCGATTCGGACATGGTAAGCTGATCCATTTATTTCCCGTGAGTATAAGGAATAGTTGGATTGGATAAATATTGTAGTCGCGATGATTATCTTATTGTGAGCTTACGTGTCGTAGTTATATTTGTCGTAAGATAAAATGTCTTAGCATGCATAGTGGTATGGTTAGTGTTTGTGGCAGTGGTTCGATTATTCATTGATGTAGACTCCTGATAGTGATTTGCGGGTTTAGTTGGGGTAAGCTGGCGCAGAACCAAAAATTAGTGCGATATTTAATGTAAGCCCGAATTAGTATTCGTTAATCGATGTAGTGAATCTGAGCTAAATTTATTATTGGCGCGCAAGCTGTTAGCCAAATTGTTAGATAGATTAAATAAATATGTGTGATGCGAAATAGAATTAAATTAGTTCTTGGGAAGCAAAGTGGTATAATTTATAAAGAGAGGGATAAATTTAGCATTTAACTAATTAGCTGATGAGTTGTGTTTAGGCTAATTATGTTTAATGTGTATGGTTTGTTGTTCGTGATGTTTGCTTTAGGTTCGCATAATTTAGAGAAGCGTAATTATTACGCGTAGTTGTATATCGATAACTAGTATTTCCGTATGAACTTGTATAACGCCTCACCGTTGGGTGTTTCGCTATCGCGTAACACTATTTAGGTGTGTGATATTCTTGTCGATATGCATTCATGTGCATAATGCATTTCATTCAGGTACGTTAATTAATCGCGCGATGCGGAAGACAAGTCAAGTCGACCCCAAGCGCGGACTACTCTGCAGGATGAAGCTGATGGACGAACCGGAAGATGGATAATCTGAATGAGTGCCAAGCCAAAGGATACTCGCCAAGTGGTCGCCTAACAAACACTAACCTAGTGTTACTCAGGCAAGCCCCGGTGCCTGCAACCCCTTCCTTGTGTCTTTAAAAAAATTTTGCACACTTTAAGTCTAGTGAAATGTGCATTAGGTTCATAGGAGTTGCTTGGAAACCCTTTGATGCATTGCCTACCTTGATATTCATACCTTTATAAATACTTCTGATGAAGTATCAAAATATGGTTTACAAAATTGCTTAGCCTTGCTTAGAGGTAAATCTTGTGGATAGAGGTTGTCCTTTGCGTTAATGCCTAGCTCAGGGGTTATCCTGAGGAAGGATGGCTTCTGCCTGCAGGAATATTTTCATTAGGAGCAATGGTGGGATCTTACTGCAAAGTTCCCTGTGATGCTCTTTTCATCCTAAGGAACACAAACAATCCTAAGGGTGGAAGTACTTAAATCAGGACTTGGGCTAGGAACAGGTGATGTTTCGTCCGGGTCAATTAAGGATTGGATGTGTATGTAGGCCTGTTGATCAAGGACTATCTTAACTAGCCACATGCCCTGGAAATGGGACAGGGTAAGCTTGAATCCGGCTATTCCATATGTGAAAAGACAACCGCGCACTGGGCGTGGGAGATGGTGGGAGTAGCGTGTACCCTCCTGGCTAGAGGCTGGATGGAGGAGTACTGTGCTCCCGGGTAGCGCGGACCGGTTCACATTGTGGAGGATCTGTGGGAACGGTTGACATATGCAAGAGTTAAGTGCTACATATGTCGTGTGGTTAGAGATCCTCAGCTGAGTAAATCGATTCGGATCACCGTTATATCCCCGGAGAGTGGAGACTTGATCTCCGACCTACAACCTAAGTCAGGATGTGAACCTCATAAATAAAAATGATGTTGTATTGATGAGAAGGTGAAATTAGACCAGATGCAAACAGAGTCTATTAATATTTAATCTGGCATTAAAATATTGAATGTAAGGACTCACTTTAGTAAGCTATTTCTGCAAAAGTATCTAAGTTGATTCTTGCTAAAGCCTCTCCTTGATTCCCAAATCCAGCATACCCTTGAGAGTCTTTTCTTTAGTCGGGTAAGTCTTGCTAAGTAATTCCATACTCAGGGTTTTATCCCTTGTTGTTTTTCAGGTTATAGTTTTGTGCTGCTAATGATGGTGTTAAGTGCCGGTGGGCTCGACCTTCTTATAAGTCTAAGTAACCCTTCTATACTTCTTAATGAGGATGGTCCCTTAAGCTAGCATATATTTCAAACTTATAAACAATTTATAACATTTCAAAGTTATTTCTTTGTAATCACTCCGATCATGTACAAAGTAAAATTTTTGTAACTTGTAAAATTTGGTAATAAGATTTTCGCTGCAAATTGTTGGTGTGTGTGATTTGTGTTTACTTAATCCCGCGGTTCTGGTTGTAAGCGGTTTATCCAGTGTCCTTGGGACAATCGGACGGATCCTGTTAAGTTATCTGGTGCACATGCATAGCAGTCTGAGGTCTTTGAGACAAGGACAGGTGCATGTGGGCCCAATAACTTGGGAGGTTCTGCCACAATGACACTAAGGAATATTGTCATATTGATACATGTTGATACAAGTATGAATATTGTCATATTACACTAAGTTCTCCTCAAGTTTTAGTGCACACATATATATGAATTCAATTGATACCTGTTGAAAGTACTTATTTGCAACTTAAAATACCATTGGCATACAAGGAGTATCAATTGAACATAATCATGCAACATAAGGAACATGTGCACTATTTAATAAATTAAGTTCTAGAAAAGAGAATTTATAAGCTATGCTACTTCAGATATTTGCAATCCAAAAGAATGTGATACATATTTACCAATTTTAGATGACATTGGAGTAGCATATACACGAGAAACTCATTCTCTTATGAAATATATAAAAGATACATTTAGGAGCAAATAATCTTTGATACCCATCAAATTTGCAGTGGAAGCGATTGTCTTTGCCTGAAAATTCCTTTCTAATTTGAGACTACACACATAATAGACTTGGAAATGAAGTTAGTCTCAAAGATTCAAATTATAGACCAGTCTCCCCTTAAACGTGTGCATACAAGTGATGAATACTTGTTTTACCTTATGCACTTGGAATTGTGAGGACAGGGGATTAAGTTCTACAATTTGAACCTTGGTACAAATAAAGTATGAAAATATGAAATTGCACCAATTGAAGGAATTACTCATAATCAAAAGGTATACTAATAGACATGATATGCAATATTTTAAGCCAAGATTCTTGAGAAGTTAGCATGTTTGACTCATACCTCACTAAGATGACTTAAGACTAACTTATGACATCAGCACAAGAGGTATTAATCAAATATCTAGAGATTCTTTAATCGTCACCACAAGTGCAACCTTATGGTGTGACTTAAGATATTGCATATACATTCACACACTAGCATGTAAGAGACTAGATGTACAAAGGTAATACAATAGTTCATGGAATGACACACCTTTGTTTTATGCCACATGTTCTCCATCATGATCATCAATTTTCAACTTAGTGTTTTGACAGGATTGACATTATTTTTGCACAAAGCAAGATGATTTTCATTCATGCCCATCAGTCTTCATTACGACATGTATTGAGTAAATTTAGCATGACAAAGAGAAACATATCCTCTTCAAAAAAAATCAAGAGAAACCCATTATTTTCAAAGAACTACACAAGTTCACTAAAGGAAAATGTTAGTAGTTAAGGACACAGGATATAGAATGAGCTCCCCCTAAATGTGTGCATCAAGTACTCGAATTACTTGTAACATGCACTTGATTCAATTAAGATTCTTAGAGGGGTTCATCATATATCTTGGCCAGGGCATAATAAATTTGCAACAATTGAAATCATGCTAGAGAACACATATCGTTCCCCAAAAGAACTAATCCATGGGGTGACATGTGGTAATTATTTGATCATTTCCTTGGAACCACTCATCCTCATTTGATGTTCTTCTTTCACCAAGGTGTGAGACTACACAATATGAACTTGAAAGAAATCATTAGTCTCACAAGATATAGGCTAAACTCTCCCTCAATTTGTGCATGCAAGAGTACATAAAGTACACTTATGCACATCAACAATACGAGGTTAAAGGAGATGTTTGCACTATATCTTGGTTTAACATAACATGCTTTATGTAGATGATGAAAATTAAACCAATTGAAAGTTTAAGAACTAAAAGTATATCAATTGAAATTCTGAAGGGTAAATCATGCTAATATGAACCTCAAACCTCATAATGAAGGATATCATATAAATATGTCACTACATCTTCATTATTTGGTTGACAAAAAGTGTAACTCCCTTCTTGAATCACTGTGATTTCTTTTCTCTTTATGATTTCATCCAACCAGGCGATCTTGAACTTCATTCATCTTGGCTTGGTTCAATCATACTTGATACGAGACCCATTGAAACTCAATGATTGAAACAACCAAGACTCTTATATCCGTAGATTTTGAATCCATCTTGAAAGCACTTGGAAAGACCTTATTGAAACACTTAGAAAAGAGAGCATTAGAAACACAAGGGAGGGTTTCACAAATGATAATCCTTATATGTGGATGGAGAATGAATCATCATTCTTGAAACCCAAAAGGATAGATTAAATTCCTTTAAATTAGTGCACACATATAGTTGATGTCAAAGTTATATGCACTATTGAACATTTTATATTGCAAGGAAATTAACCTATACTATGGTACATCCCACTAAGGATAGAATACTAAAACAACTGAAGGAGAGGAAGTTTTCATACCTTGGCCTCTTATCAACTTCATCTTACTTTAGTTGAATAGTATCCTTTAAGCTTGTGATTTATCCAATTTAAAACAAGCACCATCTCTTAACATAGATTTTCTATGGATAAACTCAACACAAGAGATGGCATTAGTAGCACAAGCACTAGTTTCTTATTTAGCAACCCTTTATATGTGGAAGACAAGCGTGTTGCTAAAATAGAGAAACATCATAATATGGACTAAATTTCCTTGAACCCTCATGCACAATATATTTTGAATGACATGGATAATATGCATGGTTATTCAATGAAGTCTAAAGGGATGACTTAATCCATATTATGGTGAGTGTCTAATATAGAAGAATCAAATCCAAATTAACTAGATAGAGAATACGTCACATAATTTTGGATTGTTCACCATATGATAATATTCATTCAACTTCCAATTAGACCTTTATTTCATAATCAACAACTGATGTATATCCTCAAGTGCTTCTTTTTCCTTAGTGGCTACACAAGTCACAAAAAGATAAGATTTGAAAATAATATGCACTTGAGATTCAGTTGTTACCACCCTAGCTACTATCTCCAAAGATGATTTATACATTCATTATCGAGCACCCAACTTGATCCATTGAAGGAGTGATCATGCAAAACAAGTTTAAGCTTCATATCTTGGTACCTAATTTGAATTGGGTCCTTTGAGATTAGTAGTAAGAGCCTTGAGTACCCACAGAATCCTTATTGTGGCCTTTCTCTTTGTGTAGGCACCCACATATACTTGACAACCATCTTACATGGTTTCAACATAGATAAAAACTAGAGTTAAGAATAGGAGCCTTTTCTCCTTTTATTAATACATCGTTGTGTTGCCTTCTTGATGATGAACCTACCTTGACTTTGGGTGCGCCTAGCTTATCAAGGTTAGTCACACAAGCATTCATATCATAAAGACAAGTTATGCATGGAATTTACAACTTAGTGATCCAATTCAATGTGAAGCATATGGATATCGATTGAAGTAGATTTCTAAGATATCAAAATATGGGTTTCCAAAATTTAGAGAGTATGGATCACTAATTGTACCTTTTACAGTTTAAAAATCATATCCATGTTAGTGCATATGTATGTGATGAATATCAACAAAAAGATTCTTATGCACTTTTAGAATTAACGATAAGGGAATTTTAAACTACATCAAGAGTAGCTATTTAGAAAACAAAGGTTACAATCCATATGAATGAGATACAAATTTACCATTTTGGATTGTCTTAGTATAACTTACTCAAGTGAAACTTATTCTCTATGACACAAGATATATAATGTTCTCCCACTAGATATGTGCATCAAGTATTTGAATGACTTGCCACATGCACTTTCAATTCAGTTAAGAGTCTCATGAGGAGTATATTACATATCATGGTCAAGGCATGACAAATTTGCAATGAATTAACTTATGCCTAAGAATACTTACCACCATATAGAATGTACCATTTGTTATACCAATTTGACAGATCTTACTATCTGTGGTGGTGTCACCTTAGTATTCTTCTTTTCATCATTTGTGGAGACTTCCTTCTTTGTCATCTCTTTTCCTTTTAAAACTAGTCGATAAAATACTTTGAAAAGAGGTATTAGTAGTACAAGGAAGTATTTAATGAATGATGATATCTATATATGAATGGCAAACAAATCATCATTTATGAGGCGTAAAGACATAAATTAAATTCCTTTTAAGTTAATGCACATGGAGCAGTGATTCACAATATGCACTAATTTACAAATTTAAGCCAAAAAGACTTTAACCTTCATATTGATATTCCTTTTCATAGAATATATTATTACCAATTGAAAGAATGTCACTTGGAAGGAACTACTATTGATCAACTACCAGTTGAAGCAATTTGTTCCATACCTTTGCCTTGAGCATTCCTAATCTTTCTTTTAGGTGAAGATTAACCTTTAAAGCTTGTGATTTTACCAATTGAAAGAGCACAATCTCTACTTATGAATTTCCATGAAATATCTTAAAAGAGATTGTATTAGTAACACAAGCAATAGTTTCCTATTTAGCAACCTCTAGTATATGAATGACAAGAAGGTTACTAAAACAAGGAAACCTCATGATATGAACTAAATTACCCTTACAAGCATCATGCATAACATCAATTGTAAAAAAGATGAAAGTAGCATGATTATTTAATTAAGTTTACATGGCAAGTTTAATTCATAGCATGGTGAGTGATTAATGTAGAAGACTCAAAACCAATTTAAACAAGAATGAATACATCACATAGTATTGGTTCAATCTTCTTTGAATGTTGAATGGCACACTCCATTTGGGAAACACATTCTCATGTTGTGAGACTACATAAACACTTGGATAGAAACATTAGTCTCACAACTCTAGTCATATAGAGAATTCCCTTTTGGTAAGTGCTTTAAGAATTTGAATTTCTTACTTAGCACTCTATTCATTTAAGAACATGGGATAATACTCTTTGTGTCTAGGTCATGGCAATAATATGATGATTAACTTGAAATATGCCACAAGATACATACAATCAATTTAAAGCATGTAGATTGTCACAATATAAAAATATGAACTTGCAATCTACCATACAATTAGATACTTTTCAAAGCAAGGTAAAATCTTTTAAGTTCATTCTCAAGTGCTTCATTTTTCCTATGTGGCTACAAAAGACATAAAGGAATATACCAATTAAAAGCAATGTGCACTTAAGAATTAATTGTTACCATCCTTTGGATATCACTTGGTTGTAGGCCTTCTGCTTGAGTCCCGCAAAGGTTAATCCTTATTCCCTACATCATAAGTTCTTGCTAGAGATGAATATGAAGTTAGTGATATAACAACTCAATTCATCTTTGGGTCAATCTTAAAGGATAGACAATGTAAGATTGATAGCTTGAGATAAGAATTGAGTTGAACCGCTTAAGCACCCCAAAGCTTCATATCATCTCTAGGTACCTGCAAAACTTATTAAGTACATTTTGGTACCCATTTTTGGATGGGTCCACCAAGATTAGCTAATAAATACTTAGGCACCCAAATGGCCTTTGTGCTAGTTTTAGGTGAACTACTTACCTTTCTAGCACAAGTGTCATTTTTGGGTCTCCTAAGTGAATATGAATGAATTGACATGGTAGGCTTAGGATACTCACTCATGGGACAATCCTTGCCTAGGTGTCCCTTTCTTCGGCAAGTGTAGCAAATCTGATTTTTAATTTTGCAAGACTCCTTCTTTCCTTGCTTCTTGTTTGCTACATGGTTAGTGAGCCTCTTTCTTTCTAAAGTTAAGCCACTATCCTTTGTGTAGGGACATGACTTAATCTCGTGTCCCTTCTCATGACATTGATAACACTTTCTAGCGCATCTTCTCTTATTTGGAAGAGTGACTTGTTTGTTACCTTGTGTGGAGCATGTGGAGGCGTGGTTGAGACACTTGTCATGAGCTTTGGCTTTCTTCTCTTGATGTTTGCTCATGTCCTTCTTGGAAAGCTTGATATTCTTTTGAAGGGGTTTTGTGCATGCTACTATTGTCCCCTTCTCAAGATTTTTCACCATATTATCACAGTTATCTTGAGAAGATTGAGCATGACACTTTCCCTTCAATTGAATCAAGCTCCTTTTTAGCCTCTCATTTTCTTCCTTGAGCTCATTGTTTTCTTTTGCATAGGAAACATTATTTGTTCCTGAAAGTTTTAGCTTAATGGAAGATTGGCTTTCTTGAGAGCAACATTTGTTAGCACATGATAATATAGTTTCTGTTTGAGTACATGTGCATAAGTGAGGTTGGTATAATTTCAAATTAGTTAACACAACCTCATGAGTCATTTCTAACATGATATATGAATCCATAAATTTATTATGAGAGCACACAAGCATATCATGTTTTTCTTGCAAAGCTAGATTTTCAATATTTAGCCTTTCTATCGTGTTCTTGAACATAGCATTTTTATTTTCTAATTGAGCAATATATGATGAATGATTAACAACTTTAATTTGCTCAATTGAAATGTCTTCATACCTTTGGGCCAAATCATCATGAGAGCACTTTAGCTTCTCATGCTCTTTGGTCAACTTCTCTAAGTCTTCGATTTTTCTGATGAGGAAGTCTTCTTGCTTATGAAGCATTTCTTTTTGTTCTTCCGCTCTTTTCATGAGTTTGAGCAAGCTCATCCGATGTTTCTTGCTTAGTTGAGTGAAGAATTGTTGAAGATCATCCTCATCTTCACCATCACTTTCTTGCTCCTCCTCATCCTCACTTCCGCTTTCACTGTCACTCCCATTAGCAATAAAGCATATATGAGAAGTGGATTTGAAAGACAAACCTTGTGAAGAGGTGGATTCGTCATTTGGTCTCCATCGATCATTTTCTTCTTCAATTTTGTTCTTCGCCTCATCTTCCTTCATTTTGAGGAACATCCTTTCGGCGATTCTCATGGCAAGATCTATTGCCCTAGTATCAACATCTGCACCAAAAGATGAAGTCGAGACAATCTCAACCTTTTTAAGCTTAGAAGCACTTTCGTTTCTTAGTCCCCCTGACATGATCTTTTCCTCACGCGGTTAAGCGTTGGAACGAGGATTAGGCTTCGATACCAATTGAAAGTTGCCTAGAGGGGGGGTGAATAGGCAAGTTAAAACTTTTTCAACAAAAACTAGAAGCAAACTAGATAAAACTAAATTGATCTCGAAATTCACCCAGTTAACTTTGGAAATGAGATGTTCTAATTGATCCACAGGGTTCAAAGTAGTAGATCTGAGAAGGACACTTCTCAAAATCCACACACCAAAAAGATATAAACAAATCTTTCACGAAATGGTGAGAGAACGAAGAACACAAACAAATACAAAGAGCAAGAACACAAGAGACACAATATTTATCCCGAGGTTCGGTCACACCACCAAGGTACCCTACTTCCTCGTTGAGGCGCCCGCAAAGAGCTGGGTCTCTTTGAACCCTAATCCTCCCTTTGTCGACCACAAAGGTCAAGCCCACACACTAATCTTTGCTCAAACGAGCGGGTAATACAAACTTTCTTGTGGTCTTCCACAAGATTTGGAGACTCACAAGTGACACCTAGTCGTCTAGGAGTTAGAAGCTCCAAGAGTAATGAATCCACAAAGAACTCAATGTAGTACCAAAGCTCGAATGAAGAAGAGCAAGAGAGATTTGGAGATGAAGCACAAAAACCACAGCTCTCAAACTTACTCAAAGATTTCTCTCCAAAGATTTGAAATGGGAGAGGCAAGAGGTGTGTGAGAGAGAGTGGGAGGTGTTCCTCAGGTTAGAAATGGAGTTTTGTACGCACTCTCCTATGAGGAAGAGTGTGGGAGGTGTATATAAAGGTGCCCCCAAAAGCTGGTGGCCGTTGGGGAAATCTGACTGAAAAACGGTTGAACCGGTTCTAAAATCGGTTGAACCGGATTCCACTAGGGGGTTTTCGGTTCACTGGCGGACTCAGCCGGAGACTGGACCGGCTGCAAATCCGGTTGAGCTGGGCCAAAATTCGGTTGAACTGGTTACAAATCTGGTTGAGCCGAGCCAAAATTCGGTTGAACCGGTTGCAAATCCGGTTGAGCCGGGCCAAAATTCGGTTGAACCGTTTTTCCAAAAATCTGCACACGACTTTTTCTGATAGGACTGACTGGCAGACTGGCAGGTCAGACAGTGACAGAGGGGAACAGTGTAGAAACCGGTTGAACCGGTTTTAATTCCGGTTGAACCGATTTTTGAAACTGTTGCACAGATTTTGAGAAAACTGAAGTGAAACAAGGGTAAAATGGAAGTTTTAGATCAAGGATTTTGAGCTTTAGTACCAACACCAACCTTCTTTATGGATCCCCCTTGATAGTACAATGATTCCTATACTCAAGTTAGATAAAATATAATTAAGTAAACTCCTTGAGTCATTGATGTCTCAAGTGTGATTTCTCCATGGTGTTGCTTCATAAGGATCACAAACATCTTTGTCTCACCTTTTGAAGCAAACACAAATCAAGTCTGTGACTTGTGCCATTTCACCATATATGAGTTCAAATCATGGCTTCAAGTCACCTTACTGATGCATCAACATGTTGTAACTCTTCATAGCTGATTAGTTCATCGACTTAGTGCAAGTACTCTCTTCTTCACCTTAGCCATGGTACCTCGGTCTACAAGCCATCGCTTGGCCTTCACCTTCGCTTAGTTCCTCGAAGCCCTTTCCTTGCTATCTTCACCCTATCAAGCCATTCTTGAGTCACATCCTATTGAGCATCCATTGAGAGAATCATTTCTTCAATACTGTGAACCTTGCTTGAATGTCATCTAGATATAACTGCTAAGATCAATCAAGCTCTAGTTTGATTCTCATATATTCATATATGGACTAATAGTAATATGGTCAAGCCAATTCACGGTTCCTCATATCTTATTCACTTTGGCTTGACCAATCCTCTTAATCACTTCAACCTCTATTATGATCATTTTTATGCATAGTGATTTCTCAGGTCTTGTCCATATATTCAAACCAATATAGAGATCATATTATATCAATTTGCATTGTCTCACTGGTTATTTAACCTTGTGTTGAACCTTTGTTCACTATCATTATACACTATTCAAGTGTGTTCATCATTCTGAATTTCCTGTTCAACACTTAGCAAACTTGTTAGTCCTTTAAATGTGTTGTCATCTAAATCACCAAAACTCACAAAAGGGATGAATGCACTTTCACAAGGGCAGTAGGGGAGTTACATGCAAGGAGGTTCTCAGGTTGATTTTGTTGCGATGGCGGTCAGACGGGGGATTCTTGCAAGTGCTCTTCCCATAAACTATAGCGGGTTTTCGGAAGCTAGTGGAACTTTGTAAAGGCCTCGTAGTGTTGCCCTGCCTCGCTTCCTAGGTAGAGGTATATGGGAGTCGCGATCCCTTGGCAGATGGGTAACATGACTTATGGGTAAAGGGTACAACCTCTGCAGAGTGTAAAACTGGTATACTAGCCAAGCTCACGGTCATGAGCAGCTCAGGACTCTCGCATGATTAATTTATGTAACTTAAATTCAATTTTGTCATTTGCATATGCATGGGATTAATTAATAATTTTGTTCTATTACTTTATTTAAGGTTTGGTATTTACTTACATCTAGTAACTGCTAATAAAATTTTGACCAATTAATTAAAAGCAATGCTCAACTTTAAACCCTGTTGTTGATTAGCTTTACACACCACATGAACTCCCACCTTTGATGAGTTCATGCCCACTGGTTTCCCCACAACTTGTTTAGCTATGATCATGTGTGAGCTCACCCTTACTGTCTCACACCCCCCACAGGAGAAGAACAGATGGTTCAGGAGGAGCCACAAAGTGAGGAGTTTGATCTAATCTAGGTGGTGTTTCCTAGTTGACATTGGCGCCAAGGATGATCCTTAGTTCGTTTTATATTTATCATTTATTTTGTAATAAGACTTCCGCTATGTAATAAATACTCTGATGTTATTGTGACATTTATCTCTATACACTATGTTATTATATATGTTATCTTATTGGCGTATATATGAGATGCACCTGGCTTTGTTCCTTAAAGCCGGGTGTGACAGTGTATGGAGGCTAGCGCAGTGGTGCCCAGCTCCCTGAAATCCTAGAGGGTTGGATCGGTGAGATGGTGAACGACGATCGCGTGGAGGGTGTGGTCTCATAGACGCTCGAGGACGTGAGCGTGATGACTAGGCAGTGGGCAACACGTGCCACGTGGTCCGTGTGCGCCGGGCATCCATGTGCCCAGCCCTCCCGCCTTGTTGGCTATATATACTATTTTACTACTAGCATATAACATGTGCTAACGTTCCTGGGAAGAGGAGGAGAGGGGTGGACGATGACGATGGTGGCGCGAGGAGGGGAGGGCTAAAGGATGATCAAATAATATTGTTCATTAGATTTGAGTGAGCAAAAGAGATGATGTTATTCAACGATCTGAACCGTTGATTTTGATGTTATGTTAAATATGGGTGCAATCTGTTTGATGGATTTCGTAAATATTATAGGTGTGTGGGTTATTTGGTTGGATGGGTTTTATAAAGTGTAAATCGGTGTATTATATGGTGTTATAAATACTAAATATTGGGCCCCTAATAATTTTGGGCCCTCGGCCGTCACCTCTGTCACATAGGCTCAGGGTTGGCCCTGCGGATGAGACACCTGTCGTGGAAGACGACGCGCCTTGCAACTTGCAAGGAAGATGGCCTCCTGCCGGCCCCAGCTTGGAGAGCTGCAGGTTAGCCGCGCGCCTGACCTTCGTCACGACTGATAGCCCAGCACAACGTCTTCCACGCCGAGCAGTTGAAGTCTGTCGCCACGTTTGAACTTTGAATCGCCTTACCACTGCAGCCACATGCCGAGGACGAGTCTGGGAGGGCGCCGCTAGTGGCTACCTACCTTCAGACACGCAAGCGACAAGGAGAGACAATGTGGGCGAGCTCAGACTATTCGCAACGGTTCTCCCTAAATTTCTCCATCTACATCACTTTTTTTGCGCCACATCATCAACGTTTCATCCCCTAATTTTTCACCTCTCGCAGGAGTTTCCTCTAGATTCTCTCCTATACTCCACTACAACTATATAATATCATTTTCCCATATCTATTTATAATTCATCATCATTTTTCACAGCTAACAATCAACCGAATGCATGGAATCCGATCCTCAACAGTGTCTAGGGGACACGCATGGGACATGCCACTTGTAGCGTGAGAGAGAAAGAAGTTGCTACCTAGGGGGCTACAGAGGGGGCAGCGCTGCGGTGGCAAGAGGAGCACTGTCGCCCCTACAACGGCTACAGTGTTAATGGAGGGGGGCTCCAGCGGTATGCGCTGCTGATAGCCTCATGATTCACGGTGGCATCCTCGCCCCTCCGTTTTCGGTGTCGTGGCGGACGAAACTTCACCGAGAACGTGTCAACAGGAGGAAGAAGAAGAAAGCAACCGTCAGATGAATGTAGTGTTCTCCTGCATCTGAGAAGAGAGAGAGAGAGACGATGTCCGCTATGTAGAGGGAGGAAAAGGGGGCAGTGATGTGGGGAACACTACAGGAAACGCATAAATTTTCGTGGGCCGGGCTATTTTCGTCGGCCGGCCACGAAAATACAATGTTATTTTCGTCGGCCCTCGTGACCGACGAAAATGTGGCCTATTTTCGTGGGCCAGTGAATATTTTCGTGGGCAGGCCCACGAGAATACGAAAGTTATTTTCGTCGGCCTCAGCCTGGCCGACGAAAATAAGTCATTAACCAACCACTATTTTCGTCGGCCTCAGTGAGGCCGACGAAAATAGAGGCCCGTTAATCGTCCATCTCGGCCTCAGCGCGCACCTTCTCGCTCTCGCTCGTCTCAATCTCCAGCGCCGCTGCCCGCCCGCCCGCTCTTGCTGCGTCGCGCCGCCGCACGTGCTCGCCCGCCCTCACTACGTTGCCCGCGCCCCGCCCGCCTGCGAAGAAGGGAGCCCGTGGCCGCCATCGCGAAGAAGGGAGCCCACCGTCCGTCCGTCCACGCCGCGCCCGCCGTCCATCCACGCCGCCCTCATTCCCCACGGTGAGCCTCCCCGTCTCCCTTCTTCCCCGACCTCCCTCCTCCCCATGCTCGCAGCTCGCGCGACCCCCTGGCTGGCGCACGGACCCCTGTCCCGACGCAGTGCGGCCCCGGCGCGTGGCCATGGCGGCCCGGCGTGCCGTGCGCGCGGCCGTGGCGTCCACCCGCCCTCGTATTTTGTTTGTAAGATTGTTATCACACCACATTTGATGCACATGGCGGTCGTGGCGTGCCGTGCGCGCGGACATGCGCATGCCGTGGCGGCCGTGCGCATGCGGCGTGCCGTGCGCGTGCTGTGGCAGCCATGACGAGCCTCGCAAGAAACTGCTCCAGTTCCATGCCTAATAGTTAGCTCTGTACCGGCGTATAGGGCACTTCTGTCTTATGGTTGTGTTGTTGCATCCTTTGTCTAATCCCCAATGTGAATCTGGTTATGCTCTTGTTAACTGGGATTTTTAATCTCATTGCTATTGCAGTACACTTAATGTGAATGTTACATGTTTTGATGTGACTGATAAAACGAAAGATAATATGAAGGCAAGAAAAGACATGGCTGAAATTTGTAAGAGGTCGATGCTCAAGTTGAAAGTAAGCGATAAAGGGCATGAGAGTAGGTCGCGAGCTGATTACTGCCTCAAGCCGGATGAAAGGAAAGAAATATTTAAGTGGTTGAAGAATCTGAAATTTCCAGATCGATATGCGGCAAATCTGAAACGGGCAGTCAATCTGAAGACCGGTAAATTGATCGGTTTGAAAAGCCATGACTACCATATTATTATGGAGATGCTGATGCCCGTGATGTTTCGAGGCTATTTTAAGGATGAGCTTTGGAGCATATTTGCAGAGCTGAGTTACTTCTATAGGGAAGTATGCGCAAAGACGGTATCGAAGAGGTTGATGTAGAAATTTGAGAAAGAAATTCCAATTCTTATTTGTAAATTTGAAAAGGTTTTCCAGCTAGGATTCTTCAATGTGATGCAACATCTAATTGTGCATTTGGCTTGGGAAGCTTTGGAAGGCGGACCAGTGCAATTCAGGTGGATGTATCCTATAGAAAGGGCGTTGAAAAAGCTCAGGGCGTCTGTTCGCAATAAGGCTAGAGTCGAAGGGTGTATTGCGGAGGCTTTTGCCCTTAAGGAGATATCTCAATTCTTGTCACACTCGGCTTTAAGGAACAAAGCCAGGTGCATCTCATACATGCGCCAAAGAAGACAACATATATAATAACAGAGTGTATAGAGATAAATGTCACAAAACATCAGAGTGCATATTACATAGCGGAAGACTTACAAAATAAAAGATAAATATAAAACAAACTAAGGATCATCGTTGCGCCAATGTCAACTGAGAAACGTCACCTAGATCAGATCAAACTCCTCGCCTTGTGGCTCCTCCTGAACCACCTGCTCTTCTCCTGTGGGGGGTGTGAGACAGCAAGGGTGAGCTCACACATGATCATAGCTCAACAAGTTGTGGGGAACCAGTGGACATGAACTCACAAAGGTGGGAGTTCATGTGATGTGTAAGGCTAATCAATGACAGGGGTTAAAGCTGACAGTTGCTTTTATAAGTTGGTCAAAATTTTATTAGCAGTTACTAAGTGTAAGTGAATACCAAACCATAATAAAATAGTAGAACAAAATTAATAACAAATCCCATGCAAATGCAAATGACAAATTGAGTTTAGGTTCCATAATTTAATCATCGGAGAGTCCTGAGCCACTCATGACCGTGAGCTCGGCTAGTATACCAGTTTTACACTCTGCAGAGGTTGTACCCTTTACCCACAAGTCGTGTTTCCCATGTCGCTAGGGTTAGCTAGGCACTTAGACACTACCAAGGTGAATGGCTAGGAATCTACTACGAGGCCTTTACAAAGTTCCACTAGCTTCCGAAAACCAGCTACAGTTTATGGGAAGAGCACTTGCAAGAATCCCCCGTCTGACCGCCATCGCAGCAAAATCAACCCGAGAACCTCCTTGCATGCAACTCCCCTACTGCCCTTGCCCCTTTCGGGTAAGGTAGTCTTCCACTAGCTTTCCTAATTAGTTAGCCAAGGGGTCCCATTCCTCCCTTGTGGTGGCACGTGTTTCTCAAGTTAAGCTCCATGTTCCAATTAACAATAATATAATGATCTTGTCATGAACATAAATAAAATAACATAATAACTGGAACATGGATATAATAAATGATTATCCCAAAACCATATAAAGCAATAGCAAACTACCCAAGTGATTCAGGGGTAAACAAGGTAATGAGATAAACAATCTAGGGTGACCTATTAGGTCCCATCAAAATTAAACCTATGCATGGTAAATGATTATAAAGAACATTATTGGGTAACAAAAGTGAATCAAGGGCACAACTTGCCTGGCACTTGAGATTCCAGGTACCAACTTGCTCTTCGAGAAACTCATAACCTCGCTGCTAATCGTAGCAGTACAAACAGACATGGTATAGACAAAATTAACATCACACCAAACATAAGAACAAATTGAATAAGAATAATGTACGCGTTGCTACAAGATCGTGGTTTAAGGAGTCACGATTAAGGAGTTACGATTCTATAGAGGATCTATGTGATTAAAATATTAACCTATATTATAAATTGGTTAGGATATCCCATATTGGAGAATATTCGATAAATGATTATCTCAATATTAATCTAAGTTATAAATTAACCATAGATTATATTCTAGTAGATTATAATGATAAGTAGTTTAACAAGACTAAACAACATAGGTTAAATAAAGATCTAATCATAAAATAATGAGACATGATATAATAAATATTGTTATTGCATAGTAAATATTTGTACGAGACTAACGCAACTTGAACGAGTCAAATCGGATTTAAAATGGAGGAGATATGAATTTCCTAAGGTTTTATGTGTTTGGTATAAGATTAAATAGGCTATTAATTTTAATGTAACTTTCATGTTAAAACAGAGGTACTATGTGATAAACAATAGTATTATATAATTATAGAAATTGGAATGGACTCATTTGGATTGAATATGAATTTTCTATGGATTAAACATGTTCTTGGATTACAAAAATTCAATTCTTAAATAGATTTTCTGCTTAACCCTCTGTTTGGACCGCGCGCATAAAAACAAAGGAACGTAGGGTCTATTTCATAAACAATCCTAAGACTCAGAACGACTAGCGCCAGGACTGCGGGTTGATTCCAGTGTTTGTTAGGGTCTCTTTAGCAAATAAGCCAACGAATGGGTATCCGGGAATCCAGACCGTCCGATCAAAATTCAGCCAACCAGATTAGACTGGTAGCACGCATAGACCAGCACAGAGCCCCAGCCATCCGATCAGCACTCAACGGTTACGATTTAAAATCCCCAGATCTCATCTGCATCGCCCGCCATACGATCGACAGCCCAGATACAACCACCCTCGACCATAATCCCTGATCCACTCTGAGTCGTAGATGAAAGATCTGACGGCCCGCGCTATCACGGACTCACCCGCCGAACTCCGGCCGATCGCGCCAGCATCACACGGCGGTGCACCATGGCCGGCCACTACGGTCGCACAACCTAATGCCCTATCCTCCAATCAATTGGTTGCATCGTGTAGCGTTGAGCAAAACGAAACGGGAGAGCCCAAAACTCATCGAGGATGGCGCGTACAGGAGGTTAGCCCGCGGTGAACTGCGGCACGGCGTGGCTGTTGAACCCAGGCGAGCGATTCCCAGCAGTGCTTCTTCTTCCGATGCCAGCAAATCCCGCGCATGTGTTCGGGGTACACCGGTGATGGTTCCCGACCCCTCCTATGGCTTCCAGCGATGATGTATGGATGGACAGGCACGGCGGCGATCTAAATCTCTCCCATGGCGGCGGGCAGCTGGCTCGCGCTGTCACCACAGAGGGGTGTAATGGTCGCGCAGATCACCCACTACCAGGCGGTGCACCACACGATGAAACTCCCACCCGACCCCAGGAAGACGGTCAACGAGCGGTGGTCGGCTAGCACGAGGTGGAATCCGGCCGGACAGGAGTGTTCCACACCGACGGATGCTATGGCATTGACGGCTACGCAGGCACGGTGAGGGGATGGGGGTCAGCCGCGAGGGGGAGAAGTTTATGCAGCTGGGCATGCGTCCATGACGACCTTCACGGGTCGTTGGCGAAGATGCCGCTCCGCCCTCCGGGCGCCGCGGTAAATCCGTTGGGGAAGAAGATCGTGCGGGTTCGAGTGGAGCTGAGCAACGGGCCGGCACGGTCAGAGTGAGTGGCGCGCGTGAGGAGTGGCTGTGCGGAAAGAAGCTGAGTTGGGCCGGTGCAGAGAGGAGGTAAGTGGGTGCGGGTTCGAGTGGAGCTGAGCAACGGGCCGGCACGGTCAGAGTGAGTGGCGCGCGTGAGGAGTGGCTGTGCGGAAAGAAGCTGAGTTGGGCCGGTGCAGAGAGGAGGTAAGTGGGCCGCGATGGTTTTGGCCCACAAGCAACAGGTTCGTTTCTCTTTTTTCTTTCTTTTCTTGTTTCAATTCCAAGTTTAAATTCTTAATTTCAATTCAAATCTGAGTCTCAAATTTGGTCATAAATGCAACAACACATGAAACCCAACATGATGCAATTATAGTTTTTTTATTTGAGTTATTTATTTATTTATTTACTTGTTTCTCTTTCATGCATAATTCATAAATGGATAACTCCCTCAAACAAATAATTTACATTCATATTATTTATTTAATGATTTTAAGATTTATATTTTTTTAAATTTTAAATACTTTCAAAGGTAAGAAAATTATTATTGAAGGGTACTCCAATTTAGAGCTTGTAGAGAGTTTTAATAGATTTTCATTTAGTTGAATATGCACATAGAGAAAAAAAAACTAGATAATCTCTAAGGGTTCCATGATCCCAAAACACTTTTATATATGTGTTTATTTATTTTATCATTTTTTTTCTTATACATATTTTAGGGCTTTACAAATCCTACCCCCCTTAAGGGCTTGTTCGGTTATTTTTAATCCATACGGATTGGAGGGGATTGATATGGATTGGAGAGGATTTTAACTTAGTAGGGATTGAAACCCCCTCAATCCCCCTCAATCCGTATGGATTGAGGTAGAACCGAACAAGCCCTAAAAAGAATCTCGTCCCCGAGATTTAAGAAGGTCTAGGGAAAAGATGGAGAAAATCTATGTGAAGCTCTTCCTCTCTTTCCCATGTTGCTTCATCTTCTCCATGGTGACTGCATTGTACTTTACACATCTTTATCACCTTATTTCTTGTAACTCATGCCAAAGTGTCAAGAATCTTGATAGGATACTCCGTGTAAGTCAAATCACCCTGAACACTGAGCTCTCCCATTGGTAACTGTTCCTCAGGGACACGGAGACATTTCTTAAGTTGAGACACATGAAATACATTATGCACGTCAGATAGATTATCAGGTAGCTCGAGTTGATAGGCCATCTCTCCAACTTGCCTAAAAACTCTAAAGGGTCCAATAAAGCGAGGGAACAATTTGCCCTTGACTTTGAATCTCCTCATTCCACGAAGTGGTGACATCTTGCGGTACACATGATCACCTTCCTCAAATTTCAGTGGTCTTCTTCTATTATCTGCGTAGCTCTTTTGTCTAGTTTGAGCTACCCTCAAGTCCTCCCGGATTATACAGACTTGTTCTTCTGCCTCTTGAATAAGTTCAGGTCTAAAGAACTGTCTTCCTCTAGTCTTATCCCAATATAGAGGAGTCCTGCATTTCCTACCATGTAGAGCCTCAAACTGTGACATCTTCAGACTGGCCTATTAACTATTATGAGAACTCAGCATAAGGTAGACTCTTGTCCCAACTACTACCGTGCTGAAGGGCACAAGCTCTCAACATATCTTCCAATACTTGATTGGTCCTTTCAGTCTGTCCATCAGTCTGAGGGTGATAAGATGTACTGAAATTCAACTTTGTACTCATATTCTCATGAAAACTTTTCCAAAAACTGGAGGTAAAGTGTGATCCTCTATCCAAAACGATCTTCTTTGATACTCCATGTAAACACACAATCTGAGCCGTATATAACTCTGCCAATTGAGATCCCTTATAAGTAGTCTTGACCAGAATGAAATGAGCCACTTTGGCCTGTCTATCCACAATAACTCATATAGAATCATATCCTTTCGAGGTGCGAGACAATCCAGTAATGAAATCCATACCAATCTCTTCCCACTTCCATTCGGGTATCTTTAATGGGTATAATAGTCCAGCTAGTCTTTGGTGTTCAGCCTTAACTCTTTGACACACATCGCACGTAGCCACATGTGCAGCCACATCTCTCTTCAATCCATACCACCAGAACTTTCTACTTCAAATCCTGATACATCTTGGTACTCCTAGGATGAATAGAGCAGTCAGAATCATGGGTTTCCTTCAGTATAGTCTCATGAAGGCTTTCAATATCAGGAACGCATACCCTATCCTTGAACCATATTGTGCCTTGTTCATCTTCCATGAATTCCGGACCTCGACCTTCAGTAATCAAATCCCTAATCTCTTGTATCTTAGCATCACCAATCTGTCCTTTTGCAGATTTCTTGCTCCAAGGTAGGTTCCACATCAATAACTCCTGCAGTGTGAGCAACTATCCCCAGGTTAAGTCTCCTGAAATCCTCAACAATCTCATCAGGTAGCTGGGCAACAACAGTTGAATGAACATGCTCCTTTCGACTCAAGGCATCTGCAACCAAATTTGCCTAGCCCGGGTGATAGTGAATCTCCAAATCATAATCCTTAATAAGCTCCAACCAACAGTGTTGCCTAAGGTTGAGATCCTTCTGAGTGAATATATACTTCAAACTCTTATGATCCGTATACACTTGACACTTGGTTCCCATGACATAATGCCTCCATATCTTTAGCGCAAGCACAACGGCTGCCAATTCCAAGTCATGAGTGGGGTAGTTCAATTCATGTTTCCACCACTAACGAGACGCGTAAGCGATTCAATGTCCTTCTTGCATGAGCACACATCCTAAGCCTTGGCCACATGCATCACAATAAATATCAAATTCCTTCTGTAGATCTGGCATAACCAACACTGGTGGCGACATCAACCTCTTCTTTAATTGATCAAAGCTATATTGGCACTTCTCATCCCACTTGAACTCTCTTCCCTTCTCCAGAAGCGAGGTCATGGGTTAGCAATCTTAGAAAATCCTTCAATAAATCTCCGATAATATCCTGCAAGTCCCAAGAAACTCCGAACCTCTGTAACTGTAGTGGGTATGCTCCACGCCACTATCTCCTTGACTTTAGCAGGATCCACTGATATCCCTCCATTAGAAATGATATGTCCAAGAAATGACACCTCGTCAATCTAGAACTCGCATTTACTATACTTGGCGTAGAGTTGATTGTATCGTAGCTTTCTATAGCACCAATCTCAGATGTTCCTCATGATCACTATCACTCTTGGGGATAATAAAAATATCGTTGATGAAAACCACGACGAATCTGTCCAGATCATGAACACCTTATTCTTCAGATTCATAAAATAAGCCGGTGCATTAGTTAATCCAAACGACATAACAGTAAACTCATATAATCCATATCGAGTCGAGAAAGCCGTCTTGGGAATATCCAATGGTCAAATCCTCATTTGATGGTAACCTGATCGGAGATCAATCTTCGAGATTACCCTTGTACCTCTCATCCGATTAAATAAATCCTTAATGTGGGGTAACAGGTACTCGTTCTTCACAGTGACATCGTTAAGGGACCTATAATCCACACACATCCCTTGTGATCCATCTTTCTTCTGTACAAACAAGACCGGCGCTCCCTAAGGTGAGGAACTCGGACGAATGTACCCAGCCTCTTGTAACTCCGTTAGCTGCTTCTTAAGTTCCTTTAGTTCTTCTACGGACATCTCGTATGGCCGTTTAGAAATAGGAGCAGTCCCAGGTAAGAGATTAATGACCAACTCAACTTCCCTATCTGGTGGCATCCCTAATAACTCCTCTGGAAAGACATCCAGAAAATCCCTAACTACACGGATGTTGTCACCCACAAACTTCTCATCTACTAAGAATGTCGCTAGTCTGATGGCGGTAGTTACTGCAATTCCAACTACAAATCTTTCTCCTTTGGAACTGGTGAGTTCTACGGTTCCTTTAGCACAGTGTATATACTGCCTTTGCCTTTCTTAACCATGACATACCAAGGATCACGTCTATAGTGCTCTCTTCTAACACTATAGGGGTAGCCCATCTGGGTTAGAAACACAGGGTAAGAAAGGAAGAATTGTAGACAAGGCGAGTAATTACGAGGAATGTTACTGCGGGGGATTTATTAGCTAAGTAGATTAGTGTGTTATCCACTAAAGCTAATACATTACCTTATGGTGGTACATGCTAAGATGCCCAACTATAATCAAAGAAGTAAATCAAGCATTTATCATCAGAACAATCAACCAACATTTTTTTAATAGGGAAAATAGTTTTAATTTTTTTGTCTTAGGTCTCCTATCTCTAAATAAAGTTCATAAATGTAGGATTCCAAGGGGTGAAATCCATCTTGTCTCAAAGTAGAAAACGTAAGAATAATCAGAGTATGACAGCAAAAGGTGAGACAGGATCAAGATAAGATAAGTATAGAATGACTCAGAGTAAGGTAAGTATTTAAGGGTTTTGTCCATTTCTATCTAGGTTTCGTCCTACAGTCAACATTTCCTCTGATACCACTTCTGTCACACCCGGCTTTAAGGAACAAAGCCAGGTGCATCTCATACATGCGCCAAAGAAGACAACATATATAATAACATAGTGTATAGAGATAAATGTCACAAAACATTAGAGTACATATTACATAGCGGAAGACTTACAAAATAAAAGATAAATATAAAACAAACTAAGGATCGTCGTTGGCGCCAATGTCAACTGAGAAACGTCACCTAGATCAGATCAAACTCCTCGCCTTATGGCTCCTCCTGAACCACCTGCTCTTCTCTTGTGGGGGGTGTGAGACAGCAAGGGTGAGCTCACACATGATCATAGCTCAACAAGTTGTGGGGAACCAGTGGACATGAACTCACAAAGGTGGGAGTTCATGTGATGTGTAAGGCTAATCAATGACAAGGGTTAAAGCTGAGCGTTGCTTTTATAAGTTGGTCAAAATTTTATTAGCAGTTACTAAGTGTAAGTGAATACCAAACCATAATAAAATAGTAGAACAAAATTAATAACAAATCCCATGCAAATGCAAATGACAAATTGAGTTTAGGTTCCATAATTTAATCATCGGAGAGTCCTGAGCCGCTCATGACCGTGAGCTCGGCTAGTATACCAGTTTTACACTCTGCAGAGGTTGTACCCTTTACCCACAAGTCGTGTTTCCCATGTCGCCAGGGTTAGCTAGGCCCTTAGACACTACCAAGGTGAATGGCTAGGGATCCACTATGAGGCCTTTACAAAGTTCCACTAGCTTCCGAAAACCCGCTACAGTTTATGGGAAGAGCACTTGCAAGAATCCCCCATCTGACCGCCATCGCAGCAAAATCAACCCGAGAACCTCCTTTCATGCAACTCCCCTACTGCCCTTGCCCCTTTCGGGTAAGGTAGTCTTCCACTAGCTTTCCTAATTAGTTAGCCAAGGGGTCCCATTCCTCCCTTGTGGTGGCACGTGTTTCTCAAGTTAAGCTCCATGTTCCAATTAACAATAATATAATGATCTTGTCATGAACATAAATAAAATAACATAATAACTAGAACACGGATATAATAAATGATTATCCCAAAACCATATAAAGCAATAGCAAACTACCCAGGTGATTCAGGGGTAAACAAGGTAATGAGATAAACAATCTAGGGTGACCTATTAGGTCCCATCAAAATTAAACCTATGCATGGTAAATGATTATAAAGAACATTATTGGGTAACAAAAGTGAATCAAGGGCACAACTTGCCTGGCACTTGAGATTCCAGGTACCAACTTGCTCTTCGAGTAACTCATAACCTCGCTGCTAGTCGTAGTAGTACAAACAGACATGGTATAGACAAAATTAACATCACATCAAACATAAGAACAAATTGAATAAGAATAATGTACGTGTTGCTACGAGATCGTGGTTTAAGGAGTCACGGTTAAGGAGTTACGATTCTATAGAGGATCTATGTGATTAAAATATTAACCTATATTATAAATTGGTTAGGATATCCCATATTGGAGAATATCCCATAAATGATTATCTCAATATTAATCTAAGTTATAAATTGACCATAGATTATATTCTAGTAGATTATAATGATAAGTAGTTTAACAAGACTAACCAACATAGGTTAAATAAAGATCTAATCATAAAATAATGAGACATGATATAATAAATATTGTTATTGCATAGTAAATATTTGTACGAGACTAACGCAACTTGAACGAGTCAAATCGGATTTAAAATGGAGGAGATATGAATTTCCTAAGGTTTTATGTGTTTGGTATAAGATTAAATAGGCTATTAATTTTAATGTAACTTTCATGTTAAAACAGAGGTACTATGTGATAAACAATAGTATTATATAATTATAGAAATTGGAATGGACTCATTTGGATTGAATATGAATTTTCTATGGATTAAACATGTTCTTGGATTATAAAAATTCAATTCTTAAATAGATTTTCTGCTTAACCCTCTGTTTGGACCGCGCACATAAAAACAAAAGAACGTAGGGTCTATTTCATAAACAATCCTAAGAATCAGAACGACTGACGCTAGGACTGCAGGTTGATTCCAGTGTTTGTCAGGGTCTCTTTAGCAAATAAGCCAACGAAGGGGTATCCGGGAATCCAGACCGTCCGATCAAAATTCAGCCAACCAGATTAGACTGGTAGCGCGCATAGACCAGCATAGAGCCCCAGCCGTCCGATCAGCACTCAACGGCTACGATTTAAAATCCCCAGATCTCATCTGCATCGCCCGCCATACGATCGACGGCCCAGATACAACCACCCTCGACCATAATCCCTGATCCACTCTGAGCCGTAGATGAAAGATCTGACGGCCCGCGCTATCATGGACTCACCCGCCCTACTCCGGCCGACCGCGCCAGCATCACACGATGGTGCACCATGGCCGGCCACTATGGTCGCACAACCTAACGCCCTATCCTCCAATCAATTGGTTGCATCGTGTAGCGTTGAGCAAAACGAAACGGGAGAGCCCAAAACTCACCGAGGATGGCGCGTACAGGAGGTTAGCCCGCGGTGAACTGCGGCACGGCGCGGCTGTCACACCCCGGCGAGCGATTCCCAGCAGTGCTTCTTCTTCCGATGCCAGCAAATCCCGCGCATGTGTTCGGGGTACACCGGTGATGGTTCCCGACCCCTCCTATGGCTTCCAGCGATGATGTATGGATGGACAGGCACGACGGCGATCTAAATCTCTCCCATGGCGGCGGGCAGCTGGCTCACGCTGTCACCACAGAGGGGTGTAATGGTCACGCAGATCACCCACTACCAGGCGGCGCACCACATGACGAAACTCCCACCCGACCCCAGGAAGACGGCCAGCGAGCGGTGGTCGGCTAGCACGAGGTGGAATCCGGCCGGACAGGAGTGTTCCACACCGACGGATGCTACGGCATTGACGGCTACGCAGGCGCGGTGAGGGGATGGGGGTCAGCCGCGAGGGGGAGAAGTTTATGCAGCTGGGCGTGCGTCCATGACGACCTTCACGGGTCGTTGGCAAAGATGCCGCTCCGCCCTCCGGGCGCCGCGGTAAATCCGCTGGGGAAGAAGATCGTGCGGGTTCGAGTGGAGCTGAGCAGCGGGCCGGCGCGGTCAGAGTGAGTGGCGCGCGTGAGGAGTGGCCGTGCGGAAAGAAGCTGAGTTGGGCCGGTGCAGAGAGGAGGTAAGTGGGCCGCGATGGTTTTGGCCCACAAGCAACAGGTTCGTTAATCTTTTTTTTTCTTTTCTTGTTTCAATTCCAAGTTTAAATTCATAATTTCAATTCAAATCTGAGTCTCAAATTTGGTCATAAATGCAACAACACATGAAACCTAGCATGATGCAATTATAGTTTTTTTTATTTGAGTTATTTATTTATTTACTTGTTTCTCTTTCATGCATAATTCATAAATGGATAACTCCCTCAAACAAATAATTTACATTCATATTATTTATTTGATGATTTTAATATTTATATTTTTTTAATTTTAAATACTTTCAAAGGTAAGAAAATTATTATTGAAGGGTACTCCAATTTAGAGCTTGTAGAGAGTTTTAATAGATTTTCATTTAGTTGAATATGCACATAGAGAAAAAAACTAGATAATCTCTAAGGGTTCCATGATCCCAAAACACTTTTATATATGTGTTTATTTATTTTATCATTTTTTCTTATACATATTTTAGGGCTTTACAATTCTCAACCAGGTATTTCGCTCGAGCCAACAATGTGTTTGCGCCTTCAGTGCGACTTCATGTCGAAAATGAATCACCCCAAAGCACCCTTCAAATTTTTGCGAATCCAGGTAAAGCAGTTGGAAAAGGGAGTGTACGTCACATTGAAGCATCAGATTTAAACATGCTAATGCTATATATGTATAGCAATATTGACAGCACACAGGAGGCGTTCGAGTAAGTTTTCCTCATAGTTACGTCCATTTTCTCATCTCATAATTTTTATAGTGTGCAATCTCCATGTTTCTAATATGTCCAGCATGTTTGATGAAGAATGTTGGAAATCTACTAGTAAACCTACGGCCATCCAATTAGAAAATCTTCGACGTGATGGGTTGAAAGGTGGCCCAAACTTCGTGCAGTGGTTTCGTAATTATGTTAGTAATTGTCGTTCTCTCATTGTCCATACTTAATCTTTGAATTTTGGACTTGGAAGATATAATGCATATACTAATTCCTTGTATAGGTTTCCAAAAACTCTGTGCACCCAGACTTGCAGCAAATGGCATATACCTCTGTGTCCGTCCGAAACTATACTCGCTATGATGTAAATGGATATCGCTTCCGAACCGCGAAATTGGAGAAGAGTCGACCATTGGCAGCCACCACCAATAGTGGTGTGTTGGCAAGTTCATATGTTGACGATGACAAAGTAGTGGACTATTATGGTGTTCTTCAAAACATTGTAGAGTTGATTTTCGATGGCCCCAAGGAACTTAAAGTCGTGTTTTTCGAGTGCGACTGGTTTGATGCTCATAGTGGGACTCGTATCGACAAGTATGGTAATGTCGAGGTGAAGCATAGCTCTAGGATTCCGAGCAGTATGAGCGATGTTGTCCTTGCAAATCAGGCAAAACAGGTGTACTACCTACCATATCCTCACCCAAGCCTTAGGGCTTGGTGGGTTGCAATCAAAGTCAACCCACAAATTGTCGCTCCAGAGAGTGCTGACTACGTGAGTATGAGCAGGGACAATGATGATGCTGTTTTTCAACCAAAAGCGACGTCGAATCAAGACACAGCTCACCGATTCCATGTGACCAATGGAGAAGGCCTTGAAAATCTCTGTAGCAATTCAAGCGACTTAATTGAAGAACCTAGGTCAAAGCACAAACGACCTGTCGTCGTTAGAAGATCAGTAAGGATCCAACGAAATCAAGAGCGTATGAATAAACAACGAGCCGAAGAAGCATCATCGGATGCGGATGACTTTTGATTAGTATGTTTCTTTTAGTTAATCAATTAAGCTATGTATTGCAATTTTCACATTATTAATTTTCATATTATTTGTTTCATATACTGTGGTTTGACATTAATTTATCTACAGTTGAACATGTTCAAGCATAGGAGATCGAGGAGGAGTGGGGGCAGCGCGGCCAGCGAGGACAGCTCGGGCAGTGGGCTTTTTCAGCGCACCTCACAGAGCCGACAGAGGCAGCAACAACTTCTCGACTGTCTAGACGAAGTGCAGGGTGAGGAGGGTGAGCAGGAGGCTCCTCAGCAGGATGCTCATGTGCAGGGTGAGGAGGGTGAGCAGGAGGCTCATGTGCAGGATGAGGAGGTTGACCCTATGGGGGCAGGCAGCGCGGGCGACGCGTCAAATGGTTCTACGTCCTTTAGGTATTATTATGCATATTAGTTTAATTGATATTAGTTTTTAATCATATTAGTTTTTAATCATTTCATCATATTGAATTTACTTGTATACTTAGGTATAAGAAGAGCAATGCGCTTGGTCCGAGACCTGCCGAGAGGAGGCTCATCCGGCCGCATGGAGAATGGTGGGGCTTATTTCTGTTGTGTTAATTTTTTAATGTGAACGTGATTGCACTGGTTTACTTGTTTTATTAATGTTTATAGGTCATGGGAAGACTTGACTTGGGACGGTACAGGCAGACGTCCCAAGGTGAACGCGGTGTTGGGTAGCCTCTGTCGCTTCTACTACCCTGGCATGGTGGAGCTCAATGGCGAGAGGTTCGCGGCTATGCAGTGGGCCGACTGGGGTCTGAAGGACTATGTTCAGCCAGGGGAAGCAGTAGCGGAGGGGTAAGTTCGGAACAAAAACAAAGGACTTGTCAGGTGGCTGTGTGGGACTAGTTCTGGGTGAGTTTACTTTCGTATATAAGCAATTCACTGAATTATTGCTTCTCCTAATCTTACTTTAACTTAAATTCTCCGTTGATATGTAGGGGAGGTTCCAATTGCTGAATGAGATCGAGGAGGATCAGGCTCAGTGGGCACGTGTGAAGAGGCACTTTCGGAAGTGCGCTGATAAGGTCATCAAGGATGCCATGTACAATGCTCGCATCACGGACGTCAACTACTACTATAAGAAGATAAAGGGGCAGAAAATGAGCAAATCATTAGGGGCCAATGAGATCTACCTCACAGAGGAGCAGTACCTGGAGAGCATTGTGGATTGGCTTGCGAAGGACATGGAAGCCTGGAGGTGGTTGGCTAAGAGATGGGCGTCGCCTAAGTGGATTGCAGAGTCCTAGAAGCACTCTGCCAACCGTGGCACTAAAGGACCGGGGCACAGGTACGGCGCCGATGGACACTTTGGTACCGCACGTCGCATGGTAAGTATATAAATCAAACTTGTATGTTACATCCATGAAAATTCTATGGTTTAACTCTTCTTTTTCATGTAGGAAGCTGAAAGTGGAGTTGCTCCAAGTTTTATGGAGGTTTACGTCCGTGGTCACCGTGGCCCTGATCCGGCGAACCCTGATGTGCTATGCAGCGAGGCGGCAAGGGAGAAAATGGTAAACAAGTTTGTATATGAATTAAATTGCATGTTTTGTGTCTAACTCCAACTCTAACTTTCTTTGCAGAATGCATATGGGAAGGAAATGACTCAATGCCATGGGCCTGACTTCAACTGGATGCATTCGGACTTAGATGCCTCGGCGTTGTACCACAGTGGTGGGGGTAGAAAGCATGGCAGGTGAGGTGTTTGTGTTTGATTCAACAATTTCATTAACAAGAATGTGTCCATTTAATGGCTCAACTATGTGTATCATGCAGGTTTGCCTTTGGCACCGGCGTTGTGGAGTATAACAGGACAATAGGTCAAGGGAAAGCATCGTCTTCGGCAGGGAGTTCTCGCTCCTCCAGGTCTGCTCGAGAGGCTCAGCTGGAGGAGGAGACTCGGGCAGCACAGGAGTAGGCTCGAGCAGCACAGGAGCAGGCTCGAGCAGCGCAGGAGCAGGTCAGACAACTGACGCAGTATATGGCTTCTTATTTTCAGGTAATTCGTCTATCTCATCACGTGTCATTGAATTTAAAGTATAATGTTGTGATTCTAACGTTTCATCCATTTGCAGGAAATGACTACTCGACTCGGCCCTGATATGAACTTGCCCGCTTTTCGCCCTCTCCAGGTAACACTATCTGAACACTTCAATTCCATAGCAACTCTTTTTTTATTATCAAAAATGGCTCGCAGGCACAAGGATGGGGACAGTGGCCACGACAAGCTCCAGCGTCGCAGCCACAGTGGACCGGTGTTGGGTGGACGCAGGCACCTCCAGGCACTTGGATGCCTCCACCACCCCAAGGATCGCAGCCAGTCCTGGGATGGGTGCCACCTGTCTCCCAGCCACCGGCGGGCTCTCAGCCATTTCAAGCGTGGATGGCACCGCCACCGACGGGGTGGGTGCCACCACCTCAGGGGTGGCCAGCACAACAGTACCCGTGGATGCATGCACAGCCTCGTCATCACCATGGATCACAGGTGACGTTCCATGTTTAGTTTTATGTAAATAGTGACCAAACATAGCAATGTATAGGTATAGGGATAGCAAAACACAGCCTTATTTGAATGATTGATGAATTGCAGGGTTCAGTGTCACATGCTCAGGGATCGGAGGGTGCTGTCAACGCCCAAGACTTCCTCGTCCATGGTCTGGAGGGAGTGGCCACCTTCCTGGTGGCGGAGGAGGGAGTGGCCAAAACTCCCACAGCTCGTAGGAGTGAGTAGTGAGTTTGTTTGAAACTATGGATGTGATTATGGTATTGAAACTATGTATGGACTATGGACTTATGGACTATGGACTATTTATGTACTATGGACTGTGTATATGGTATTGGTTGTGAATTTGTTTTGTGAAATCTGTATTGCTTGTGAATCTGTATATGTGATATTGTGAATTATGTGTATTTTGCTGTCAATTAAAAGGTGCAGAAAAATCTGTTTTGGGGGGGTATCATGAATTTTCGTCGGCCTGGTTGGAGGCCGACGAAAATACATGTAGGCCGCCAGCTATTTTCGTCGGCCACCGAGGCCGACGAAAATAAACGCAGCTATTTTCATGGGCCACCGGGGCCGACGAAAATCAAGTTCTTATTTTCGTCGGCCACCGAGGCCGACGAAAATATTCAGTTGGACACCTATTTTCGTCGGCCTTGGGGAAGCCGACGAAAATCGGTCATTTTCGTCGGTACAGATGGAAATAGTTGCCTATTTTCGTCGAACTTATTTTCGGTGGCTATTTTTGTCGGCATGCCGACGAAAATAGGCTATTTTCGTCGGTTTACGCTTATTTTCGTGGGTTTTTGGCCCACAAAAATTTAGGCGTTTCCTGTAGTGGAAGAGGGTGCCCTTGTGGCTACCACTGCAAGGGGAGGGGAATGGTCACGGGAACCGTTGAAGAGAGCCTTAAGTGGCCTTTAGTTGCGTACCGGTGTACTCATGGGATTACATCATCCTCTGGCATTGGCATTCCTCATGTTTGGAACTAGACCTTTCGTTTTGTGTTGTGCACTTGACCACTTGTGCTACTGAAAGTTCCCTTTGCCCGGGAACAGGATCTGGATGTCGCCTAGAGGGGGGTGAATAGGCGAATAAAAATTATCACTTTAAAACTTAAATTCTTACTTTACTCGAAGACTAGATCGCAGTGGAATGAAAAGACCCTTCGAGTAGGTTGCAGCGGAATAGAAGATCCTGTCTCAAAATGCCCTGCACTTCAAATATAACTTGTACCACAGATAAGTATTGAAGTGCGAATATAAAGAGTAAGTGAGACAGAGAATCAGCACACAGCACAGAGTAGAACACACAGACACAGGGATTTATCCCGAGGTTCGGCCAAGCCTGAAATGCTTGCCTAGTCCTCATTGGAGTTAGCCACACCTGGGCTTGGAGTCTATTTCAACTCCTTCCTCCTTTGCTCAGATCTGTCAGTATGACAGATAGAGCCTTCCACTATGTTGAGTTGGTTACAACGAAACCGCGGCTGCTTACAATCTTCTTGGCAGCACTCCAGCAGAGTAACGATATGCTCAGACTATGCTCTATCTCTTAGCAGCACTCCTCCACTCTCTAAAGGCTTATAGCTTTGCCTTCTACACAAACTAGAGAGATTCACACAAGAGGGAGAGTGAGAATTGATCCGAGTGATGTCTACACTTGTAGGCTGCACTTCACACCCTGTTTGAGACGCCTAGAGGTCCCTTTTATAGGCCCAAGGGGCTTAGGAGCCGTTGGAAGCAATCCAGGAAGGCAATTCTTGCCTTCTGTCGGGTGGCGCACCGGACAGTCTGGTGCACCACCGGACAGGCACTGTTCACAGTCCAGTGCAGATTGCTTTCCTAAATTGGCGCAGCCGACCGTTGAAGATTTGGAGCCGTTGGCGCACCGGACACTGTCCGGTGCACACCGGACAATCTGGTGCCCCCATCCGACCATTGGCTCGGCCACACGTCACGCGCGGATTGCGCGGCCGACCGTTGGTCGTCTCTTGGCAGATGGGTAACATGACTTGTGGGTAAAGATGTGCAACCTCTGCAGAGTGTAAAACTAGTATACTAGCCGTGCTCACGGTCATGAGCGGCTCGGACCCTCACATGATTAGTTATGGAACTTAAATTTAATTTGACATTTGCATCGCATTTGGGATTATTTTACTATTACTTCTCTTTATTATTATTAAGGTTTGGTATTTACTTACACCTAGTAATTGCTAATAAAATTTTGACCAACTTATAAAAGCAATGCTCAGCTTCATCCTTTACTTCATTGATTAGCCTTACACTTCATGAACTCCCACCTTTGGTGAGTTCATGCCACATTATTCCCCACAACTTGTTGAGCGATGAACATATGTGAGCTCACTCTTGCTGTCTCACACCCCCCCTCCCCCCCCCCACAGGAGAAGAGCAGGTGGTCGAAGAGGAGCCGCCTAACACTGAGGCATTCGACTTGATCTAGGTGGCGTTTCTCAGTTGGCATTGACGTCGACGATCCTTAGTTCGTTTTATGGTTATTCTTTCATTTTGTAATAAGACTTCCGCTATGTAATAAATACTCTGATGTTTTGTGACATTTATCTCTATACACTCTGTTATTATATATGTTGTCTCCTTTGGCGCATGTATGAGATGCACCCGACTTTGTCCTTTAAAACCGGGTGTTACAGCGTGGTGCAGGGCCGCCGAGAGGAGCTTGGCTACGGCACAGTGCACGACGGATGGGGATGAGCAGCAGCGTGGAGGAGCTCGCCAACAACGTGGTGCAGGCGGCCATGGAGCTTTGTAACTTTAGGCTATCTCTAACAATAAACGGTTAATAAACTGTAAAAGATTTGATACCCTAAATATAACGTTTTTAAGCGTGTACACAAGCCCTCTAGCAAAAATCTGTAAGACTGCTTTCAATGGTTCCCGCCGACCTTCCCTCCCCTACCCCTGTAGCTGTGGGGTTCAAATCCTACAACGGTGCCCACTTTGATTTCCTCTACACGCTACAGTTTTAGTGGAGGCTACAGAAAACCAACAAATGTGGGGGTGCGGCAGTAAGCCCCCTACCCTCGGTTTACGTGTGCGGCAGTGTTTGTTAGTCGGGAAAAATTGATAATAGATGGTGAATAGGTATAGAAAATGATATTTTATGGTTGTAGTGGGGTATAGGGGGAAGGATTTAGGGGGAACCACTGTACAGGCTGGAGATATAGAGGGAAGAGAACGCTGACGTGGCACGTGAGTAGGATATAAGGCTACCCGCAAGTGTTCCCCTAAATTTTTCCCCTATATCACTTTTTTGGGTCACATCATCAATATTTCACCCTCTATTTTTTCATTTCCCGCAGTGGTTCGCTCTAAATACTCCCCCTATATCCCACTACAACTATAAAATATCATTTTTCTATACATATTTTTCATCTACTAACAATTGGAAGCGGACCCACGTGAACAGTGTTTGGAGGGCACCCGTACGCACGCCAGAACGAGGGGGGAGAGAAGTGTACCTTCGCGTAGGGCGCCTGGTAGGGGAGCCGCTGCGGCACTGGGGGGCCACCCTGTAGCCGCCATGCAAGCTATAGGGCAAGGGAAAGCAGCGGGCGCTGCGGACAGCCTAAGAGCTGATTTGATGATCGGGGATCCCGAGGGGAAAAATCCTCTTGCTATTCAAAATTGAATTGCAAGGGGATTCCTCCCCATGGATTCTCTAGGGATCCCTAATCACCAAATCAGCTCTAAGGGGAGAAATTTAGGGAGAATGGCTGAACACAGTCACATGTAACAAGTCCAGTAAAACAGCAGTAGCCGCCAAATACGGAGTGTCCCTCTACATCCGCAGATCCGCTATCCCCACTTCCGTGGGCCTCGTGTCTTCTCCCTCTGCTACTGCGGCGCGGACGGGAGAGGAGCAGCAGCACGGAGAAGGGCGCGGTGCAGGGCCGCCGAGAGGAGCTTGGCTACGGCGCAGTGCACGATGGATGGGGATGAGCAGCAGCGTGGAGGAGCTTGCCAACAACGTGGTGCAGGCGGCCATGGAGCAGCAGCGTGGAGGAGCTTGACTGCGACGACGCAGTTGCCACCGCGTGGAGGTGGTCGACCAGTGAGGAAGGACAACGACGCGACACGGAAGTCACCGGAGGAGCATCGATCGAAGAGGAAAAATGATATTGTGCCACTGCGTGAAGAGGATGTCAAGTGCAGTTGTATAATATATTTATAAATGCGTAAAAGGAATAATTTGTAATATATAAACGTTTCAAAATTTTGTCCAAGAATAAAAATAAAGAAGTACGGTAAAGAACGAGAAATATTTCTCTAAGCCTCGTGCAGTCGTGCTACCGTCCTGTCTTCCTTGGGAGCTGGATGCCTCATGCCTGGATCATACTCGTCGTGTTGGAACTTGGAAGTCACTCGGCCAAACCAAATTCCTCCTAGCTACGGATTGGTTCAGCATTTAGACCTGAAATGCACACGGAACCGTACAATACAACATCTTCTCTCTTCGGGTATTTTCCCGCCAGGTAGATCGTGGTTCCGACTTTTAGTTGTCGGTAGTAAAATCGACTTCCCGATAATCCCCATCAATATGCCTCATGATACGGTGGGAAAGCCCAGCACAACATAACACAGCTCACATGTATACATGAGGTCGTTTGATTCTAGAGGCTAATCATGTGAGGGAATCATAAACTAATTAATTTTAATAGGTTCGTTGTTTAGTTCTCATATGTATAATTAGTTTTTATAATTAGATCATATTTAATACTTTTAACTAGTATCTAAATATTCGATATGACACATACTAAAATTTAGTTCTAAGAAAGAAATATAGTATATATCTTTACTATTATAAAACACTAGTTTTCAGTTTTCACTGTTCAACGGTCAATTACGTAAAAACTCACTCAAATTTTGTTCAACAAACCCACGGTCTATTACGCGAAGGGACTTGGGGCCGGATCCATGGGGCGCCTGTTTTGCTCTTGTAGCCCACTCCCTGTGTCGCCGCGCAAACCGTATGCGTCTCGAACTGGATGAAATACTCTTGACTCGCTCGACTCATGGTCAGCTCGGCTTTATTCGAGTCGACTCGTTTCAATTTTGTAACGAGCTGAGTTAATATCTCAGCTCGTTTCGTTAACGAGTGAGCTCGACACGAGCTCGAGACAGCTCGTTAGCTCAAATCAGTTAGCATTTATCAGCCAAACAAATATGAGCCGAGTTGGTTCTTTGGCTTGGTTGCTTAACGAGTCGAGTCAAACCCAGCTCATTATCTTAACGAGCAAGATCGAGCTCGATCGAAGCCGAGCCGCGCTGGCTCGATATCCGCGCTGGCTCGATATCCATATCTGCGCCGCTTCCTCTGGACTCTACCTCTCGCTCCCACGCCGCCGTGCAAACTGCATGTGCCGCTTCCTTCGACGCAAAGTGTTTATCTCTGTAACCAAAACTAATCCATCGCGTCCTCATTTTCATTAAGGTGCTGTTTGGTTAGTCCGTTTTGCTTTGGGATCCAATTACATTCCCATCAAGGTGTTGTTTTGTTCGTCCTTTTTGCTTCGAGGTCCAATTACAGCGCAAGACGATTACGTTACTTCACCGTTCACGTTTGGTTCTGGCATGCTGCATAATGCAGAACCAGTATATGTTACTTTTTACATTACCGTACGAACCAAACAATGGCATGTTTTATTTAAGTTTTTTTTCAAAATCGTGGCAGCATACATTCACGTGCCTGGTGGCTCGCGGAGCCTATAGGAGCTGATTCGTTTTGGCCGGATAATCTTATTCTCTGTCTCATTCTGGAAGTAATGAATCAGCTCGGTTTAAAATCTGGTCTAGTCTACTAGAATTGTTTGTTTTGACCTGGGCCGAAAACAAACTCGCCTGATTTTGATTCCATTCCTCTATCCTCAGCATGGAACGAGTTTAGGTGACCTATTTTCCGAACTAGTTCTTAATCTGGAAACGAGCTGGTGACCAAGAATGAGTGACAACCCATGATTCACTCAATCCTGACTGACTTGGTTACCGACCTGGCTTGATCCTCGTCTGTCGAACGGGGCCTTAGTGTGACCAAAAAAAAAGAGATCTATGAAAAAATTCTCTCACTATTCAAAACTATTCCGGCCGTCTTCGACTGGTGGGCTGAAGACTGGTGGGCGCGCACGCCGCGCTGACGGAGATGTCGATAAACCCGCTGGTGAACGCGTGGTTCGCCGGCCGGGGACATGCCGACCGACGGCGCCGATCGAAATCGCGGACCTATGCTTGGGCGTGTACGACGACGGCAGCGGCGCTGGCGGCCTGGTCGGGAGCGTGTCTCGCGACACCCCGATGGCACCGCCTACAACGTGAACGACGTGAATGGCTGGCGGTTCCTCGACTCCTCGTGCAGTGGCTCTGTAACCCTGTACGCGGCACCTGCTACGCCCCAACTCCAACACCTCGCTAGGGGGGGCTAGGACGGGCAAATCAGTTTTTCTTCCTCGTGCCATTCTTCTCGATGGCATTGCAGAAATCCATAGGAGACGAGACGAGGATAAGATGAGCTCACCGAACCCAGTAATAATTTTGAAGCTGCACTGTAGACATACATATTACATTAGCCGTGTGGTGCTGGCGCCTGCCTGATCGATCTGCACTTCGATAGGAAACAATGAGGAAATGCCAATTTGTTTGTTCGATTTCCTTTTCATTTTACAGCATAATGTTAGTATGGTCGATTTGCCTTGCTTTCCGGGGCTTAGAATTTTTGTTTCAGCTGTGCATAAGCCGATTCTCAACAATATCGAGCAGTAATTCCTCAAATAAAAAACAGCAGCAGTAATAATCCAACAACTTAATGACTAGAAGTCTACAGAACCCACTTTATTTCAAGACATTTAGAAGTTATCACCACAGACTTCCCCAGACATAAACAAGTTATTAACAGTCCATATAACTAATAACCCCCGGCCAGCCTGCACTGCACCCACCGGCACCGGCACCGCCCTTGTCTCATCATTCTGTCATGGTGGATGGGCAAGGCTTGACACAGTAGCAGAGAATCCCGTCGAGCGGGACGGGAGAGATGAGGCACCTGCCGCCCGTGTAGCCCTTGCCCTCCTCCCTGCACCCGATCGCGCAGTAGTCCGACCGCACGCACAGATGCCCCGGCAACCGGGTGCTCTGTGTCAGGCAGTCGCGTGCCTCAACCGCCTGCATGGCGGCCACCACCAGGAGTGTCATCAGCAGCAGCAGCGGGAGGACGCCGGCGGCAGACAGCTTCCCTCGTGAAGACTCCATTGCCGGATTATTATTCGTTTGAGCGCCGATCCAATCCAATCCAAGGGAAATGTATGGAAGTAACCGTGGTGGTGGAACTATCGAAGAAGCCGTTCCAGAGAGCATGTGTATCTCTACTAACTATTAAGAAGCTCCTGTAGACTGCCCCCGCCCCTGTCGAACGCCTGCGCGAAACGCACGCCCACCCGCCTGCCCGCCGCCGCGAATCCCGCTGCTACCGAAGCGCCCGCACGCCTAACGCTGTCGCGAATCCCGTCGCTACTGAACGCCCACGCAACCGCTCGCCGCCTCTACCGAAGCGCCCGTACGCCCGCACTCCCACCGCCGTGAAACCCGCCGCTACCGAACGCCCACGCACCCCTCCACGAGATCTGTCGCGTCATCCCTGCCCTGCCCCCCGAAATCCCTTTCCCCTAGCCCAGCCTCCCCGCGTCCCCGCCGCTACAGCCGCCGGGGTGGCCTGCGGTGAGGTTGTTGCCCCCAACGAGGTCTCTACGCACCAGACCCACTGCCCCCGTCGTCTCTGCAGATCGGCGAGCGGTGCAGATTCAGGTTTGGGTCTAGGGTTCGCTCGGGTCTCCTTGCCCCGTCGGGGCCCCATCGCGGCGGCCGGGGAGCATGGTGGGCGGGCGGAGGCGGGAACGAGCAGCGAAGAAGGTGAAACTCTACATTCTAACTCCTGGTTGTTTGTCCAAGCAAGATGAGGGAACGGGGTTCCTAGGGGCACTGCAGGGAATGGTGCCAATTTGGCAGAAACTGACCAAATTGGGAATTAGATTGAGGCTGTCTATGATGAAAATGAGGATGACCAAATTGGAGGTGATAATCATGCAAGAACTTTTTTTGTTTACTGTAGGATGGTTAAACTGGATCTTATTGCGGTTGCTTTACAGGAAAGTTCGGATGGTGAACATGAACTTGAAAGATCTAATAATATCATGCAAGAACTATTTTATGTTTAGTCCGCTGGACATGAAATTTTCTTGTTTTCAACAAAGGCACATTTTATTGTGTGTCACCACTTGTTAGTGGTTATTGAAACATGAATGTTTGTTTTCTGTTGTACCTTATAGGTGAGCCGCCTAACGGATTTAATGGTCTGAAGTCTGAAGTCTGTATAGTCATAAGGAAGTATTTCTTTGCGAGTTTGTTTGGTTAGTACCTTCATCTTGAAATCTATGACAAATCATTCGATGATGCCATTCATGGATACTGTTTATCTGCAGGTTGTGGTGTGTCCACCAAGAGTCTAAAATCAGATAAACAGTATGTGTGGGAATCTATGGCTGGTGGTAGCTCTTTATGTCATCAAGGACGAGATTGGTCCTGAGAAAATGCTTACACGTGGAACTCAAATTACATTTTTTTCTAAGTGTATGTTGATATGTTCTTCTGATATCACATGAAATGCTTTTTCTTTTTTAATAGCAACCTTACATTATTATATGATATTATTCATATATATCACCCTTCAAGTATTCAAGGCTCGGTAAAAAGCTACTTTCAGATTGTGTTGGAGACGGAGGAAACTAAGCAGGCGGCGGCGGCAGCAGCAGCAGCAGCGGCAGGAGGTGTGCAGGCCATGGCGGTCACCGTAGTGCGGGACGTCGAGACGGGTCTGGACATGAGTACCAGCGACCGGGACGACGACAAGCCTTCCTGGTTCACACCTAAGAGGTACTCCCCCCAACCCGTAGCAGGGCTCGATTGAGTACCATCGTCGTAGGCTCGGCTATGTAGGCTTTATCTGTTTCCGTTGCATCTGGTTTGAGGAGCTCTGAGGGCGGTGTTGACCTTGGGTTTGGGCGATTTGCATGCTTGTTTGTTTTGAGGATTTTTTTTGCTTCTCTTGAGCTCCAATTGGTCGTACTGGGACTCGATTTTGCTGGGTCTGAGAAATTGGGTTATCCGGAGCTCCAGTTCGACGTTGTGCTGTAGCTCATTTGAGTTGTTGGGTTGCTTGGCAGCTGCTCGGGATTAACTTGAGTTTCTGGCGATGCTCAAGTGCGGTGGGATCTGAGCAGACCAGCGGAGGTAGCAGTTTAGTAGTTCGAACTGGAGCAACAAATCATTTGGTGCGGTGTGTTTCATTAGTTAATTCGGAGCTTGCTTGTCGCTCTGGTTATTCCATTCGTGACTCGGAGTTCTCGAATTTCTACGTTTCTCCTCGTTTGCTCGCTTTCGTGGTATGGAATTGCGTTTTCAATTCAGTGTTCGCTCGATGCACTTTTTTTTATTAGGCAACTGCTGTGCTGGCAACCCTTTTCAGCGAGATAGCCAGATTGGTTAAATTTAGTTTACTGTGCATTGCAATTGGAAGGGACCTTTTTCAGTTGAGGTCAATTGTAGGCTGTAGCTTCTATTGCCTGTATATTCTGCTGAGACAGGGCGACCGTTGGATCCCAATATTATCGAGATGGAAGCTGGAGAATTGGTTATTTGGTTTCCCACATGTCCTCCGGTCATATGAGCATCTGATATGAAAGTTTGGTTCTGTTCTGTTGTATGGTTACTGCCTCTGAGTTGATTATTTAGTATTGTAATCGTATTCTCAGGATGCTGCTGAATTTTATTCATGTTTTCAAGCTCATCTTTTCTCATTTTTTTCTGTTGGGTTTCAACTGTAGCCTGACATGACTTATTGCCACAATCAACTGTTATGTAGTCTTTAGTATGAATTCTTCTAGGATTTTTGAACCAGGCCCGCCCTATTTTGGGGCCATGGGCAGCAACACTGGTGGTGCCAGTGGTGGCTTCTACCAGCCCTTCAACAGCAACTTAGCTGGTGCAGGGGCTAGCACTGGCATCCAAAACTTTCTAGGTGTCGGCTGCGAGGTCTCCCTTTTGATTGCAATGACATTGATATCTGCAAGTTCTTTGTGGGACTGGACATAGTGGACTGCCTCCTGGTTAACAAGAATGGTCGCTTCACTGGTGAGGCTTTTGTGGTCTTCCCAACAGCTATGCAAACAGAATTTGCTTTGCATCGTAACAGGCAGAACATGGGCCGGAGGTATGTTGAGGTGTTCAGATGTAAGAAGTTGGAGTACTACCGTGCAATAGCCAACGAGGTGAGCCAGGGTGGTTACTTTGAGTCGGAGTATCGCCGCTCCTCACCTCCTGAGGCCCCCTAAGAAGCCTGCTGAAGACAAGGGCAGCATGGAGTACACTGAGGTGCTGAAGCTCCGTGGGCTTCCCTACTCTGCGACCACTGAGGACATCATCAAGTTCTTCCTGGAGTATGAGCTGACAGAGGAGAATGTGCATATTGCGATCAGCTCATATGGGAAAGCTACCGGTGAAGCCTTTGTTGAGTTCCCAACAGCTGAAGTTGCCAAGACGGCGATGTGCAAGGATAAGATGACTATCGGGACGAGGTATGTGGAGTTGTTCCCGTCTACCCCAGAGGAGGCGAGCAGGGCGAGAACCCGAGGCAGGCATTGAAGAAACGAATGGCTTGGCTGAATGATCTCTGGTTGCATGTGGCTGCAATCGACTGTAGTTTTCACTTGGCATGCTTATCTGTATCGCTTTTAGATTGTGTTAGTTGTGTGTATTTGACTTCTTATATGCGAACTGAACTGTAACAACTTTCCTTTGTTGGCCGGCCGCACATGTACGACATAATCATTTATGGATTTTGCTACATTTGAGTTCATTCAAGTGGTGTTTCTTTCGCTGATGTTGGGGATGTGATGGAATTTTCAGTTCATTAGCAGCACTTGTCAATATTGCTTATCTTCTCACCGACGGCGTGCTATCCTGTATTTAAATAGTAAAACAAAACTAAAATTATGTATAAATGAGATTTAAACCATGTTTGTTGCTGCAATATTGTTTAGAGAATTCTACTACACTGCATCATGGCAGGTGTTGTTTACTTGGGAGTTTTATGCATAGTGGATCTCTGTTATTATGCATCATGGCCTCATGGGGTTGTCGTATTATTGTAGCGCTTTCTAACTTACTCATAATAACAACTTCATATATCATTTACATTGTTTTTTTGTTTGTCTATCTGATCATAAGTTTGTAGCAATAACTTTTTTGTTTGTCCATTTACGTGGGGTAGCAGGCTGCTGCGCTCTTGGGAGAGCAGTCCGTCTACCACGCCGTACAGCGTTCCATTGGCTGCGGGACCGCCATGCCCCCAGTGGTGCTGCCCGGCAAGGAGGCTGGGATTTGGGGGATTATCGGTAAAGCATCATGGCTCCCGACGAAGCAGGGGCTACGACCAGCGCACTGGACGTTGCTGGGGGCCCGCCTGATGCTGGCGGTGGCTGTTGCCTGGGGGCAGCGGTAGAGCTTATGATCGTCGAGACCTTTGATACCAGATTGGTAGGAGTTGCATTCCCTATACCGATGATATGTTTCCGTTGCAACGCACGGGCACCCACCTAGTATATATATATGATCCGTGTACGGTGGGAAGAGAGGAGAGAAACATAATAACGCTCCGACCGACCATTTACTTGCAGGATGCTTATTGTAGCAGTAATTCGCATTTGGTTCCAGCGTACGTTATGTAATTTGCATGAAAATGAATGTCAATAGAATAAAGATGGTGAGTTTCGCTGTCATAAACATGTAGGTAAAAGTCGTAACCCGTAACGTACACTGTGGGAAATAAACACGATGGACGATGCAAAACCATGCATGGCAGAGAGCAGCACAAAGATTGTGTCCGCCTGATCGATCTGCACTTCGATAGAGTAAACAATGAGGAAATGCCAATTTGTTTGCTCGATTTCCTTTTTCATTTTACAGCATAGTACATGTTAGTGCGGTCGATTTGCCTTGCTTTCCGGGACTTAGAATTTTTGTTTCAGCTCTCGGGCCTGCATGCATGCTTTTGGTCTTGTCATCAATCATCATGATTACCTTGATCTCCTTGACTCCGATGATCTCTCTTTCTTATCTTTTTCTTGTGACAATTTTATTCGCCCCTGTATGTAGTTACAGTGGACATCCAGTTAGGGAGCGGAGTTATATATAGTTATAGTCTGGATAGAGACAAAGTTATCTCAAATATCTGCCCACGTAGCGTACATCTGTTCCCTGCGAACTTACTCCCATATGCTCGACAGATGCAGACGGGCGACGAGAGTACGGTTGTCGATCTTATAGCGTGTTGTTCTCTCTGGGAGCTTCTTTTACCGTGTTATTGGCATTGGCAGATGACCGAAGCTGTTTGTACCAGAATCTGGAAAATCTAAAATATGACTGTATGTCGTCACACACAGCGCACGTGCATCTAATCTAACTAGTATACATGTAGATGCAAAAAAGGGCCAACTCCAAACGTCCTCACACACGACTCGTATTATATCCGCGTTCCTGCCAAAATCATCGCTGCTCTCGCCTCTCGGTCTCAACTCTCAAGTGAACGCCGGATCTCCCCTACCGCCACTAGTACTAAGGTCTAGGCGTCTAGCCGTCTAGGTAGGCTCCCAGAGTCCAGAGTTCGGCAAGCAAATGCAAAACGCACGAAATGATTGACCCCCGCCGTCTTCCGTGTCGTGCAGCAAAAAGAATCCTACGGAAACTTGCGGTGGGTGCTGGACGGGCGCGGACAAGGATGGACACCGTTTCATCCAGGTGCTGAACGCCACAACCTCTGGCATCAATTCCGAATGGGAGGCTAGCTAAACATTATCTCCAGTATATTGTTTTTTTTTTCAGCAATACCTTTTATATCTCGTCCTCTATGCATCAAACACTCCTACCAGACATTTTTTCCCTCCAAATTTTTACCGGAGACAGTCCATCTGAGTTCGTATAAAGCTCCTTTTCCAGTCAACTCCGTACTCATAAGAAATCGAGCAGTCAACTTTTTCAGCTCGATAATTTTCCAGTCAAGATACAGCTTGCACAATTCCTTGAGGCGCATTTTACATGTGCCAGAATTATATAAATGGTGAGCTCGTAAATTATCTCGGTAGACAGGTCAGAGGCCACGGCGCATTGGATTCTCGTTTCCTAGGGTTCCCGTCTGCTATTTATTTTCTCCATCGTTGTCAAAAAGAAAAACTGTGGAGAGCATCATCCATTTTTAAATGGGAGCTCACTTGATCTGAAATCCAGATTCAAGATCAACCCACTTCTCGATGTCTCTGGCCAAATCCTCCGCTAGCCCAGTGTAGGAATGCGGGGTTAGCTTCGAAAGCTTCGATCGAACCTCCTCCGGTATGTCTAGACCATTAATGAATTGCTGCATGCTGTCCTTGGTGACAGCTTGGCCTCTCGTCAGTTCCTTCAGCTTCTCGTAAGGTTCAGGTATCCCATATCTTCGCATCACCTACAATGAGTAATAGCAGTAACACGATACGTCTGATGCACGCACAATAAGCACTTGCTGACAGCAACCAAAACAGAATTCAAGGGGAAATGGACAGAAGGAAACAGATGCCTTACTGTCTGTATTGGCTCAGCAAGGACCTCCCAAGTTTGCTCCAGGTCTTCAGCTAAACGTGATTCATTCACCTGTAAAGGCACCAATTCAGCATAGTAGTTCTAGCCTGATCATAATTACATACAATGCATGTTTCAGGTCAATAGTAAAGAAGAGCAAACGTCTGATATTCCCATGCAATTGTCCAAGAATGCAAGTGTGTGCAGTCAAGCACTGCACAAAGGAACTTCCTTATCCTACCAAGTCAGTTATCCTCAGCTGGTTTGAGTGGTGTGATCTTTTAGTTGGGTAAATGCCTACGCCTAGCAGTCACCACTAATTTATAGTGTATTTTTCCCCTGTTAGGCCAACACTTATGAAAATAGCAAGCGGTGAGGTACATCTATCTGCTTGATCATCAAGCATTCTGCAAGTATTTAATAATCATAAGCTAAAATTAAGTATGCATCAACTATATTGAAGGTACAAATATATCATCTGTAACCAACTATATCATCTGTAACGAGACAAAGGACAAGCTCTGGGTCACCTACCTGAACCTTGCTGATTCCACGCATGGTAGCTTTGTAAGCCAATAGAGAATGACCTAATCCCATACCCAGGTTTCTCAAAACAGTCGAGTCTGTTAGGTCACGCTGTCAATGATACAACATGGTGGTTCATCAGTATAAGTACATACTAATGAGATGATAACTATAGTTTAAGATCCAATCTCGTATAGGTATCATGAATACAGGCACCAGGTTTTCATCCTGATACCTCATGCTAGAAAAACTGAAAATTAGGCATAAAATTTGATTAGCCACAATACCTGCAACCGGGATATTGGTAGTTTCATGCTTATACCAGACAATATAGAATTCGCCTGACATAAATTGCCATCACTATTTTCAAAATCAATGGGGTTGATTTTATGAGGCATAGTGGAAGAACCAACTTCACCAGCCTTTGGTATCTGAAAAAAGAAAATAATTTTGGAAGGTGTTGAAAGTTAATAGGGAATATAAAAACCAAAAGTCCAAAACCATCAATTTGTTTCCTTGCAGAACAAGTTTAATACTCCCAAACTGTGGTCTCAACCCCTTTTAGTTTACCTGCTTGAAGTAGCCTAATGATATATAGGACCACATGTCTCTATCAAAATCAGTCAACACATTGTTAAACTGGGTGAATAGATTGAAGAGCTTTGATATGTAGTCATGAGGCTCGATCTGTAGAAGGGATAAAACTGCATCAGAACCAACAACTTTGATGGTTATGATCACCCTAGAATCTGAGAAGCCTCCCTAATTGTGCAACAACATAGAAGAAACTAAATGTCAAGACAAAGAATATAGATCACCTGAGTAACATAGGGATTAAACTGCAAACCCAAGGATCTAACAAACTCTTCTGCCACCTTAGGCCAGTCAACTTCAGGATATGCAACCACATCAGCATTGTAATTGCCAACAGCGCCAGCAAATTTCCCTAGTATCTTCACCTCTGAGAAACTCTTTCCTATATCAGATAATCTGGCCGCGAAGTTTGCCATCTCCTTTCCCACAGTTGTTGGTGATGCTGGCTACAAGAAGGATTGAGAACAATTTAAGACAGGGCTCCAAATCAAGTCTTTCTTGGCAAAGCAAGAGCATTCCACTAAAATAAAAACGATTGAGCAAGACAACTGTGTTCACTATTGCATCGAAAGAGTTACTGAGCTGTACTCCATAATGCAACAATGCTGAAGAACATTTTTTTTACTTATACAAATATTTTTTCCCTTTTTCCTGTACAAATGGAAAGGTTGAAGATCATCTGCCAGAACAGTATAATAATCTTTTTAAATTTCGTAGCCTGTGTTGATAAATAATGCAGGTCTGTTATTTTCTTCATCCATGTTGCCTTGGAAATAGCTGAATGAGTTGATCAATCATTCAATTCTATTCTGTTCATTATGAGAACTTAGCAAATTACAATCACTCAAAATCACCTTGCTGCATCAACCAGAAAAACTTACAAAACATTAAGCCCCGATAAGTAATTGTTTTATATCGTATGTCTCATATAGAAGCCCTTTGAGAGCTGTCTATGGAGAAGCTATGCTTCAAAGTAGTGGTACATATACCTTCTTTTTCTTGCTGTATAACAGTAATAAAACATTATGGTAAAGGTGGCTTCATAAGTCATACCTGCCCATGAGTTCGAGCCAACATAGGGTAGCCTGAATTTTGTGTTGCCAAGGAACACATTGCTCTGCATAGATCGATCATGGCAGGGAACATAACTTTATTTACCCCCTCTTTCAAAGCCAATGCATGTGATAGATTGTTAATATCTTCAGAGGTACAACCAAAATGGAAGAATTCCGACACCTGGAAACAAGTTCAAGATGCCACTGAGCTTAAAGTCTAACCAGGAATAATTATTCCTAGACACATTAAGATCCTAGTTGCAACCTTTGCAATCTCTGGATTTGAGCTGCACCTTTGCTTCAGAAAGTACTCCACGGCTTTCACGTCATGGTTGGTTACTTTCTCGATTTTCTTAACTTCTTTTGCATCATCTATGCAAAAATTCTCAATAATGGCATTCAACAAGGACTGCGCTTCCTTGCTGAACTGAGGCACCTCAGTGATCTCAGGAATTTGAGAAAGTTTCAGTAGCCACTTGATCTGAGGAACAAGAAAGGCATGTCAGCTAAGCAACATTAACAATAACAACAGAAACAGGCTCTCTAGCGTCCTCCAATCAAAATTATAGACAGACACCGTGTTTGCAAGGAGTTCAAACTGTCCGAAATGTCAGATACCTCGATGAGAACGCGGTATCTGATTAGGCCGAACTCGCTGAAAAAGGGCATCAGCTCCTTGACGAAGCGATCGTACCGCCCGTCCAGCGGCGAGAGCGCCATCAAGCAGAACGTGTCGTGGTCCGGCAAGCTGCGTAACTCCTCCAGCGACCTCTCTGCCCAGTCCAGCGGAGCATCAGCCATCTGAACAACACGGCACAACCCGTAAGTCACAAGCAACCAGTACCTCAATAGCAAGATTCCGGAAAGTTCCACGTGGAGGAGGCATGAATCGTCACCTCGGTGGAAGCCCCGGCCACGGCGGCGGAGGCTGAGCACCGGAGGCGCCGAGTCGGGGGAGCACAGGCGCCGCGAAGCCCGGTGGCTCTCGGGGTGGCGACCGAGCGCCGAGAGACCGCTACGGCGGTTGCCGGGGTCTTGAGCGACGGCGGCGCTGACATGATTCGGGAGTCACGGCGGCTGCGGGCTGCTGCGAGTGGTTAAACCCTACGCAGGGCCGCAGGGGAGGATACGGTGGGACTCGTGGGAGTGCGGGGGCCGGGGAGTGGGCGGAGATGGCTGGGCATAAAAACCACAAACGGACACCGAAAAAAAAACGGAATCGAAAAAAAACGTAACCAACCAAACTAAATTATTCTTTGGTGAACATATCACTTATCACATCTCCTGTTGTATCCTATATTTTAAACTTATCTATACAAACAATATAAAATAGTGTCTTCTATAGTTCCGCGTGTTGGCACCGATCCGGACGCCAAACACTAGAAAGGACCGTCTAACGATGCTCTCTGCGGAGGCGCGGACAGTCCGTGACCTGGCACAAGAGCGACTCCTCCTCTGCGTACGTTCGAACGGTCCACGCCTAGGGCTCGAACGGTCCGCGATGGAACAGAGGGTCTTCTTCGCAGACCTAAATCTTGGCCTCCGAAAGAGACTCCGTCAGGGAGGAGAGATAGTAGGGTGTGACTTGGTGTCGACAGGCCGTCCAAGACGCCTCTAGTCGACGTAGAGCCGAAGGGAGGTGAAGATTTGATGTAAAATGAGGCTAAATTAGAACTACTCCTAATGCATATGGTAAAAACGAGAAATATACTTGATTTGATCGATTGTGTGGGCTCCAAACGGTCGTAGCCCTTCATCTATATAAAAGGGGAGGTCTAGATCCGCTACAAGTCATTTTCCGAGCTAATCCCGCGGTTTTAGCTAACAAATCCCGCGAGAAACTCAGAACCCTAACTGATTCTGCACACGCGCGGACCGTCTGCGAGGACGTTTTGTGTGCTCAACATATGCCCCTGGGTTTTGGTAGAGGTTGACGAACCAAAAGCATATAAACTAAGCCCGATGCAAGTCACCGTTTTTTTTCAATCCAATATGGTGATCATTTAATAGAGGCACAATGCATAAAGGTCATTTATGATTGCATCTTCCTCGGTCGTCACCATTTGATCAATAGATCAAAAGGAATAGAATGAAGGTGTCCTCAGCCTGAATAGATAAATGGAGCAGGGCCGTGCACAGACATGTGCGCCCTATGCGCAGGAACAGGGTCTCCACTTTTTTTGGGGCCCCCAAATATCTGGCCCATTAGTAATACTAATTAGGTTTAGTCATTAGCATTTGCTATTTGTCAATTTTGGAGATTCCAACGGCTGCTCGGCTGCTCTAGCACCCACGACTGACCAGGCAACGACGCGTTTGTGGCTTCTGCCTTCTACAGTCCTCGTTGCATAGCTCGCTGCGCTGCCAGGTGCCAGACTGCCAGCGGCCAGCGCGCTTTTACGGTCCTTCACTCCTTCTGCTTTTCTTCATCGTCCACCGTCGTTCATTCGTGCTGTGCTCCAGCGGCTGCGCAGCCGTGGATCTTGCTCTGTCTGTGGTTCGTTCGATCGCTCTGTGTCTTTCTCTAAAATAAAGCCATCAAATCATAAGGTAATATCCTACATATGCATTGTATATTTAATTGTCTAACTTTGTTAATAAAATAAGATATTGATTATTTTATTCATCTCGTATGCATGCATATTAAATATTAATATTTCAAGATCTAATTATTGGTGTTATGTCTTCTGCCAATCGATCTAGAAAATATGATTCTGGTTATTAAAAGCATAAGAGAAAACAAAGAATAGAGGATTAACTCAGTCTTAGAAGGGAGCTATGGATAGATTTATTATAAAAGAATCGCAAGTATCCTCTGATAATCATTCACTTGATCAAGACCCTGCAATTGGTGATAATGATGTTATTAATGATACTATAAATGATCAGACAGAGGCAAAGAATAATGTTGAGATCGAGGATATTATTATTGATGTCGATGATTCTTTTCAGCCTGATATATTTGATCCAAGATATTGGGATTCTCTTTATTCTAAACATATTGATATTTTAGCGCAAAAGGGTCCTAGAAGGGACTTATCAATTCAGAAAGGTCCGAGAGATAAATATTCTAGAAGGTTTTCTGCATTATTCTATAATAGAATTCTACCAAATAGATAACTTTGTGATAGAGATTGGCTTGTTTATTCTAAGGAACTTGACAGAGTCTTTTGCTTTGGTTGTAAATTGTTTTCGAAAGGTCATCGAAAAGGTCAGTTGGCAAATGACGGGTATAATGATTGGATACATCTTGGCGCTAGGCTTAAAGAGCATGAGACAAGTCCTGATCATAATTTGAGTATGGTCACTTGGTATGAATTGTGCAATAGATTGGCAAAGGATGACACTGTTGATAAAACTACCCAGCGATAACTTGAGAAAGAAAAGGACCATTGGAGAAAGGTTTTATTTAGAATTGTTTGCGTTGTAAAGTTTCTTGCCAAGCATAATATAGCCTTTCGTGGTTCTAACAGTAAGTTGTATGATGATAGCAATGGGAATTTCTTGGGCTTAGTAGAGATGTTGGTTGAATTCGACCCAGTTATTCAAGAGCATGTTCGCCGTATTACAAATGAAGAAACTCAAGCTCATTATCTTGATAATAAGATTCAGAATGAGTTGATACACTTGCTTGCTTCTGCTATTAAGTCTGAAATTATTAAGAAAATAAAGAAGGCAAAATATTTTTCTATAATACTTGATTGTACCCCTGATGCAAGCCATCAAGAACAAATGTCCTTAATAATAAGATATGTGGATTTATCTTCAAATCATGCCAGCATTGAAGAGTCTTTTCTAGGATTTTTAGATGTCAATGATACAACTAGACAAGGTCTTTTTGATGTGCTACAAAATGAACTAAAGAGTCTTGATCTTGACATAGATAATGTGAGAGGACAAGGCTATGATAATGGGGCAAACATGAAAGGATGCAAAAACGGAGTTCAAAAGAAACTTTTGGATTTAAATCCTAGAGCTTTCTATTCTGCTTGTAGTTGTCATAGCCTTAATTTAACACTTTGTGATATGGCCAACACATGTGGAAAAGCTAAGGATTTCTTTGGAATTATCCAATGCATGTATACAATATTTGCTAATTCCACTAAGAAATGGCAGATTCTAAAAGATAACATAACAGGATTGACTCCCAAGTCAGTATCAGCTACACGTTGGGAGAGTCGCATTGAAAGTGTTAAAGCTATCATATTTCAATGTGCAGATTTTCGGGAGGCTCTACTTCAAATGCTTTATACTTTTATATTTGTTTGATACTTCATGTTTGTCCAATTATAACACATACTTTTTTATACTAGGTGGCAGATGCTGACAATGATGCGAAAACGAGCAGCGAGGCTAAAGGTTTGGCTAATAACGAACTTGGAGAGTATGAATTTATAGTGGCAATAGTCATTTGGTATGAGGTACTGTTTGTTGTCAATATAGTAAGCAAGCACTTGCAAGCCAAAGATATGTTCATTGATGATGCTATTGATAAAGTGCAAGGGTTGAATTCTTTCTTCAAAAATTATAGAGAAATTGGTTTCTTAGAAGCATTACAGATAGCCAAAGACATTGCACATGAGATGGATATTGACACATCTTTTCGTAAAAGACAGGAGATTAAAAGAAAGAGACATTTTGATGAGAACCATGATGAGACAAATATTGCTACACAGTTTGCAGAGGAATCATTTAGAATCACCTATTTTCTACCTATTGTTGATCAAGCAGTTTTCTCACTTACAAGGAGATTTGAACAGCAAGGTTATCAGAAAATTTTTGGATTCTTATTTAATTCTGAAGTATTGCAATCATTAGATAATGAGAGCCTACATTCTTCTTGTGATAATCTGAAGACTGCCCTAAACAAAGAGGGACAATTTGATATTGATGCTAAAGAATTGTATGCGGAGTTTAAGTTTCTTCCGAATTTCATTCCAAAAGAAAAGATGTGGCCTATGGAAATTCTATTTTTTTTAAAACTTCATGATTCTTTTCCTAATGCAAGTATTGCTTACACAGTTCTATTGACCATTCATGTGACTGTTGCTTCAGCAGAACGAAGTTTTTTTAAACTAAAACTATTGAAGTCCTACTTACGTTCGACAATGACACAACAAAGACTTACTGATTTAGCCACAATAGCACTTGAGAGTGAATTGTTGGATAAGATTGAATATGATCATATTGTTGAGGAATTTATTTCAAGGAACATAAGGAGAATGAAGTTGTTCAAGTAAAATTTATGTAACCAAGAGTTTAATAGGTATGCTTTTCATAAAATCCATTTCTATGTTGTATTATAATATTTATATTATTATACTGTTAGTTTTTAGTGATTTTGTAAAAAAGAGCCTCTATTCGATAATTTTGTACAGGGCCATGCTTTTTCCCGGCACGGCCCTGAAAGGGAGCACGCATGTACCATGGGTTCATCGTCGCACCATTCCATATTTGAACAGGACAACACATCGACGATGAGTAGGTGGGTGGAAAGCATTCTGGCATGACAGGATGAATAGGCGATGCTGAAGCGCCCCAATCCTCTAAGACTCAAATATGATACAATTATTAGTCCCAGGAGGCTAGTAAACACATTTATACATCAGATAGTTTCAAATCTGCTTAAACGAGACAAACCTATAAAGGTGGCGATCAACTTTAAGAGTTGGTCCACAACTCGGGACATATCATCAGAGTGGGGCTGAAGCAGCCAGATATACGCAGCGAAGCAAATCAGCGGTCCAACAGCCACATGCAAGGTTGGGAACAGGCGTAACTCTTACCCGATCAACGATCTCCTTCTCTGAAAAACAACAAATAAGCAAGGATGAGTTTACGTACTCAACAGCCCATCTTCACCCACGAAATGGGGGAATCAGATATAATGCATGGAATATGTGGAGTTCAGAATATTTTGCAGAAATAGCAATATTTGATGCAGGGTTATTTTGTAAAACATATTGTATTTTGCAAAGCGCATCCTCTCCCAAAGGAGCAGGAAGTTTTTCAATATTAGAACAAAATCCCCTGGACTAAACCATCCAGGTATCTCAACAGTTTTCCACTGATTTTCATTTTTAAAAACAGCTACTGGACTTCCCGTCCACCATAGCTCACGGCTCAACCGCCGGACCTTTTAAAACCACTTTTCAAAAGCATTTTTTTGAAAACAAAACACTAATTGTCATACCACACCAGACTCGTCCATTCTAGTGGACACGGACTATTCGAATAGGTTTGAGCTCTGCGTAGAGGGGTACACTTTACCCACTAGTTCGGCTATGCGGTCTCCGGAACTGGCTTCTGGCTTCACCGCCTGGCGTAGACTTGCAGATCTAGCCTTCACGAGACGACACGAACGCTCCGATAACTATGCAACAAGAACAAGCAAACATACAAACCAGCAAGTATACCAACAAATATTTAGTATAGTGGTCAGAATGACGATATATGAATGGGTAGAGTCTTGAGCAGAATCTGTGTCATGTGGTATTATGATATTACTGGTGGTGGAGTGGAGGTGCTTACCAGGAGGGTGGAATGGAGGCGAAGCGATACTATGTGCGTAGCCTGCAGAGCGGAGTAACTGAGTGGGTGGGGTGTTTGCCTTGACTGAGGGTGTTGAGTGTGTGGAGAGGAAGAGGGTAGCTGGGTGTATTTATAGCTGGGTGTATGTGGTGTAGTACAGTGGAGTTCACTGTTGGTGAGAATAGTGGCGAGTGAATCGACTGACTTAGTCTAAACAGGAAAATTATAGGCAGAATATGGGACAAGAGTATTTTGGAAGTTTTCTGGAATATGAACCGTGCTTAAGGGATGACATGGTTGGATAGGGAATAATTTGATAAGAATTCAGAAATAAGAATCCCAAAGTTAAGTGTGCTCAACTTGGAGAAATCTGGGATGGATGACCAGATGGGAAGTTCTTACTGGAAGGAAAATCACAGTCATCGGACTTCGTATAACTGGAATATGGGTCTGACTGGTCTTAGGTGGACTGGACAGCATGATGGATGAGTAGTTGAAATTTGGGGTGATCAGATAATCGATGAATATTAACGATGAATAGTAACGACGAAAAAGTAATTATAGATATCATCGATTAATAGTAACGATGATGAATAGTAACAATGGCGAATAGTGTCGGTGAATAGTAACGATGATGAATAGTAACGGCGAATAGTAACACTGACAAATAGTGTCAGTGAATAGTAACGGTGAAAAGTAATGGTGAATAGTTCGGATGAACGAACGATGAATAGTGACTATGAACGAACGATGAACGATGAATAGGAACTATGAACGAACGGACGAACGATCGAATGATCGGACGAATGAACGATCGGAATTTCGGCAGCATAATGCCTGGACAAAGATTATTTGGACGAACGAACGGACGAACGAACCATGAACGATCGGACGAACGATCGAACGAACGAATGAACAAATTAAGAACAGGTGCACGAACGATCGAAGAACGACTGAACGATCCTTGTGCTAGTGTGTGCGTGTGTGGGAAGTGGAGTGGGTGTGTGGGGGGAGGGAGAGAGTTGCCATGAAATGGCTTGGGTGGCTTGAGAGGAGGCCCTTGCCCCTCTATTTATAGGCTCGGTGGGAGGATTAGGGGGGAGGATGAGAGGATTAGTGGGAGGATGCGAGGATTAGTGAGAGATAGGCATGAATTTGTCTTGTATAAGTGAGATTAGCTTGTAGAGCTCACCGTATGACACCGGAGGCGTACGTATACGTATGAGCTTGAATAAAGTTATGAAGAAAATATTTGTAGGGGCTTGAAAAATGATTCTGAATGTATTTCTCGGGAAGAAAATATTTGGAGAATTATCAGTGGAATATTTGGGCGGTATTTCTGGAAAGAATAAGAGGGAATCACTGGGGAAATATCTAGTCAGTATTTCTGGAAAGAATTTGAGGGGATCACTGGGGAAATATTTGTAGGATATTTTGAGGAGGATTTTGGAGAGAATTATAGACCACTATATTTTATTTGTTGAGATCAACTCGCAAACAAATATTTTGAAATGAAATTTAAAATTCATTTTGAATTTAGAGCGAGTTTGAGAAAATTTTCAAGATTTGAATTTTTGGGATGCTACAAATGATGGTTGTGTCATCTTTCGGGTCGTTTTACTCGACCGTTTTGCTTTAGTGGGTGACCAGAGTTTCTTTGTTGGCCGATCGCGTAGAACAACCTTCTTGCCAGCATATTTGGTCAGCAATTGATCAAAAGTAGGGCCAGCTTTTACCGGCCGACCATGTGTGTCATGTTGGATTTGCCCTTGCGTCTCTTTCCTTGCTTTATGTGGAGGCTGACGTTTATGGCCATGGGTGGACTGTCTGGCTGAGTCAGCCGGACCGTCCACATGAGCACCGAATCGTCTGCATCCAGGTGTCGGACAGTCTGCAATGCTCGAGTCAAGGAGTTTTGCTCGGCTGCTTGGTTGAGCTTGCCCCCAGTGCCTCCGGACTTATTAGTCTTTCTGTCCGGAGCTTTCCGAGCAATCCCTTCTTGTGATATATTTGACGTGCAAAAATCGGCAATGATAGTGTTTTTGTTTTTGCCTTTATCGGTTATTTCGAGCCGAACCAAGACTCTTTTGCATGTGGGTTCTATTATATTGACATGAAATAGTTGTGTGTCCACTTGTATCTCCTAAAAAAACAACCGACCCTGATTTATGGATGATTGTATCTATCAACGAACGACATTACAATATGGCTGCGACATTACAATATGTCCCCGCTTCTCCCTGTCTCTCTACCAGCAGCCGCCGTCGTGCCGCCCTCCGCCCCGTGGTCGTGTCACCCTCTGCAGCAGCCGACGTGCCCCTCTCCGCCGCCCGCTGCGCCGCCCTTTGCCGCATCGCAGCCGCCGCCGTGGTGCCGCTTCCACCCGCCTTAGGATCCTAGCTCGCCTTTCCGCCTAGGCGACGCCTTAACAACTATGCTGCGACGAGGACCGCTTGTTGTACATGGTACTGTTCTAGCTTGGACCAAGACTCTCACTTCCCTGTTCACATTAATACTAATTTTATTTGATTGGATTAGATTAAAACTCATCCCCTGTTCAGATTACTACTAGATTTTATTTGGTTGGATTAGTGGGCCAAGATGGCTTCGCAGGTAAGTGTTGCGCTTACCGTCAGTCTTGGATTGAATCAGTCTTGGATTTGCATCACTCAAGTTCGCAGGTAAGTGCTGCACTTACCGTCATATAGTGATGCAACAGAACTTAAGATGAACACTGTTAACCTGTTGTTGGTCAACGTAGAGTAGGAAAAATTAGTCTAGCTAAAAGAAATTGTTGGTGAGAAGCCATGATTTCCCGTCAATACTGAGTTACTGACAATTAACACTATTTCAACTCCGAGTCCAAAACAAGCAGTCCTAGACAGAACTTTGTGCAAAAAAACACTGATGTAGTTCCTTAAACCATAACCAAATATTTAAAGTGCATACTGCTCGAATGAACATTGAGGTGAAGAGTGTACATAATTCAATCACACCGTACTGGAGACTGGAACATCTGCAGAGCACTAGGCACTACAAAGCAGATAGGAAAAGGGAGGTTGACTAACCTCAATCCCAGGTAAGTGAAGCGTCCAAAAATCACAGAAGATGTATTGTCCCTGGGAAAGTTTGAGTAAAATCTGTGGGCTGTCTAATGGTCTTTGCCTAAGCCTCTGTTCTTCTTCACTTGTCAGGTTCAGTGTATAAACAAACTATAGTTATGTTGTACCTAATGATGCGTCTGGGTAGGGTCTGGATCTATTGTCACTAAAACCATTTCTTCAAAAATATATTGGTTTACTTAACATTTTGTATTAATTTATAATACGGGAATCATATATTATTATTAGTGATGCAAATTATGATATCGAATGACTATATTGCAAAAAATAATTAATGAATAATCTAATAGCGCCTATTTGATATCATAAATATTATTATTTTGTTGTATAAATTTTATTGAATTTGAAATGTTTTAACCCTCACACTTATGAATTACACATATTTGCAAGAAGAGATCACCTTGATTGAACTAATCAGCAGGCTTCGAGCAGACAAATCTAACTTGTAGGCAGGGGCGGAGCCAGGATTGCGATATAAGGGGGGCCGGCCAATTCATCAATACTATATGATAAAAATATTGTATAATGTTATCAGGTGACAACTTTAGTTGAAATTTGTAGATTTTATTATCCACAAGATCTAATATAGTATGTATATAAGTTGTTGCCACTCATTCTGCTGCTTCGCGTGATCATCTTCTTTATACTTTTGGTTGTGAGGCTATGGTAGAGACAAGTCAAGTGGTCAGTGGCAATCGGCAGCTGCCTAGCAAGACAATACGATGAAGTAGGGTGAGGTTCAGATATCAACGTCTACAGGCAAATTAGTTTTGACGTTTAATGCATTGATTGGTCATTTAACGAATATTTTGTCTTTTTTCTCCTTTAGACTTTGATTGACATACTACACTAGAGTTATGGATCATGTATTACTAACACTATATTAAATCTTTGATTAATTGCACTGCATAAAATTTAGAGTATATATATTTACACACAAAATTTAAACTATATATATATATATTCTATTGTATGTGTCACAGCCTTGGGAGGGGCCATGGCCCCTGCCGGCCCCCCCTTGGCTCCGCCCCTGCTTGTAGGAGAAAGGCAGGGTGTGCACAGTCAAATGCACCGACATAGCTTATGTGCTTCGTCTTCTTTTGCCTCTCTTATGTGGAAACATGTTATTTGCGAAGGAGAGATTCCATTCACTAGCTGGGTAGAGAAAGTGGAGCAAGAGCTTTTCTGTAAGGTTCATTCATTTTCAGCATAGTACAATCCGTGTCTTGCTTTCGGTCACGCTGATCTTACTTTGGTTTCACAGGCTGAGCGCTCTATCGGCTAGGCCAAATCTCTATAAGGTTCTTTATTCATTTGAAGCACATAGGAACAAATGGAGGAAAGCAGCGGCATGCATGTACATGTACTTTGTTTGACTGAATAGAGCTCAGATCTATCGGCTAGGCCAAATCTCTATATGTTAATGCAGGCGACAGCCACCATCTTCCTCACGTGTTGCAACAGAGGCTAAAGGCTTTATCTGTTGCTATCAGCGCATTGTGTCCTGTTCATTGTTTTCTGGTCGAGCGACTATAGGGGTGAAAACGGGCGGATACGGACGGATATTAGCTCATCCCGTATCCTACCCTAATGTATTTAAAACGGATTCGGGATCGGATACGGATAGTTAGAAACGGGACGGATACGGATACAGGGACCGGATATTTATCCGGGCGGATAAGTGACGGATACGGATATTATTTGATCGGATATCAGATACTTGTCGGATAATACATTAATTGGTTATCAAAAAATATTCTTGTTCGACCACGAAATTGCAAGTAAATTAATACTAATAAGCATTTAATAGAAGATAATCTCAAGTTCCCACGTAAAAATGGTAAAGTGAAGTATTGATTATGTTGAAACTTGGATACTTAGAGTGATTTCACGTGTAACTCACGCAATAAGTGGAAATAAAATAGAAGAAACGTTGACATCCTGTGAATTTTATGGTCCCATTATTTTTTATGACTATATGTGGCCATATGTTGTACCTTCGTATAATTTCATAGATTTCTGAGGCTATTTATATATTATTAATTTATTTCTACATAAAATCATCAAAGTATAATTAAAATTCATAAATACACTAGTTTTGATCCAAAATTGCAAAAAGCTTACCAAAACAAATAAACATTCTATTCAAATAAAACCTCAAGTCGCCACATGAAAATGATAAGTGAAATATTAATTATGTTGAAACTTCGATACATAAAATGATTTCACATGTAACTCACGCAATAAGTGGGAGTAGAATGGAAGAAACACCAACATCTTGTGGATTTTATAGTCCAAATGTTTTTGAGAACTATATGTGGATATATGTTGTGTCCCCGTAAAAATTCATGAATTTTTTAGGCTATTTGGTGTATTATTAATTTCTTGTTGTAGAAAATCATCAAAATACAATTAAATTCATAAAAATATTGTAGCGTCGACCGAAAATTGCAAATAAGTTACCAATATTAATAAATAGTTTATAAAAAGATAATCCTAAGTTCCCACATGGATATAATCTTAAGTCCCCACATGAAAATGATAAAGTCTATTATTTTGATATAAATTTAGACATTATTTTAATGATTTTGACCTAAAGATATGTTTAAACAAAAATGTGATGTACTACAAAGTTATAGATCTCTTCGAGCTCTACAATTTTCATATAAACTTTATCTTCATCCGATTTCATATGTAAAAGTTATGATTTTATAACTATATTATTATGCAGAAAAAGAAAAAAACGGGTACCCGAATTCCGGGTACCCGTATCCGACCCGAATATTCGGGTATTTACCGGGTAGTACTCGCTCCGTATCCGACCCGAATCCGAAGCCATACTATCCGGGTATTACCCGTATCCGTCCCGAATCTAAAAAATACCCGTATCCGTATCCGAAAAATGGTCCCGAATCAGTATCCGTATCCGGTACCCGTTTCGGGTACCCTACCCGTTTTCACCCCTAAGCGACTAGCTGGTCGACCTAGGGGTCCAATTAGGCGACTAATCTCGATTAATCGACGATTAGATCGACTAATCGACCTCTGGTCGACCTGGTCGTATACTAGTCGTCCTGTTCATCCAGGACATATGTATATAGTATATAACTAATTAACTATATACGGTATATAACTATATATAAAGGGTAGGGTAAACATGACATGAATTCTGCAATACTGATCAAAGGAATAAGGATTCAGAGGATGGCAACATGAACAAGGATGGCAATATGAACAGAATCTCTATTCTCTATATGAACTGAGTCAGAAACATAGAAGGACAGAACACAATACAGAATACAAAAGTAAATATGACTGTCACTGAATCTGGGGCCTTGCGTTGCGCGCCGAGGAAGACAAATTGGGGCCAAGGTTTTTGAATACATCGACTGTCACTGAATCTGCTGAATCTGCGCGCCGGTGATCAACTTACCAGGAGGCAAGAGCCTTGTGCAGTGCGCTGACGCCAGTGATCAAAGCCCAAGACAGAGAACGACAACAGGAGAAGAGAAGAAATTAGAGATAGAGAACCAGAACTGCAGAAGGAAGGAGATGAAGACGCCAAGAATCGAGGAGATTAGACACAAACCGTCGTGTGCAAGGGTATATCACGACGGCGCCTCTGACGGTTCAGCTCCTGTAGCCAGACCGCCCGCCAAAAAAGGCCTACAAATTTTTTACATCATACAAACCCTAGTCGCTAAGTACTGTCTGATGAGCGATTTATCGGGCCTAGTCGTCGACTAGTCAGACGACTAGGTCGACCAGAACACCTAATCGGGTCGGGTTCCCTTATTGCTTACCCTAAACCGACTAGCCCGACTAATCGTGACTAATCGCGATTAGTTAGACTACTTGAAATCAGAGGTCCTGTTGATCTCTCATTTGCATGGCTCGACTCTATTTGTGAAGCCGGCGATCAAATTTCTCCAAGTAAAAGACCTCGAAGTCTTTTGATAGAGAACTGCATGTTTTGTCAGACTTTTAATTGAATTTTGATTTATACGATTGCACAACAGCACACTTAGTTTAGCTTTTTGTTCTCTATTCCAGCAGCTTTTGGCACAGACTCTGAGCTTTCTAGGTTGCAATTTTGTGTTGCCATGAAATCCTTGCATATTAATAGAAGCACATTATATGCTTAGCTCTTTGAAAGCAAGATTTGATTTTTCAAATATCCTAGAAACTAATCATAGGAATTAATTGCTTGAATTTATAGAGATCAACACCTTGATAACGGTCTTTAAGAATGAACACTAAATTCTGTTTTTTGTGTGACTACAGAAAGCCAATCTATTGAGTCCCTGATGGATATTCTTATAAACTAGTTAAATACCCGTGCGTTGCTTGGAATCAACACATTTTATTAACATACATTGAGATCAATACATTTTAATAAGATACATTGAAACTGTGAATACAAATGTGAATATCGACTATCCCCAAGCGAGCGAACGTAGATGGGTGGGTTGTTCTCGGTTGCAGTCGATCTTAGTTGGGTAGCTCGTCGCTACAGCTATTTATCACATAGCTAAATCTTATTTAAATGAGATAATTATTCAAACACGTCCAAATCTTTACAATAAAGTATCATAAAGATAATTCAATACATTTCTATTGCAATCATTTGAATACTAATGCAAATGCAAAGGATTAAGAACTCATAATAAAGTATCAATTGTTTGTCTGCATACAAGCTTAGTGGTCCAAAGGTAGCTAGCTAGTGGTACCCATATAGGAGTATATTAGTGTGGGGTGGCTCCATGGCAATGACACCAATCTGCAGTTCTGTATTGCACCTGCCAGAGTCCAATGAACCAAGCTTACCAAAGTTTTAGTTTAAGACAGACAGTTTAACATTCATTCAGAAATCAGAAGTACTGAACCCAGTAACAGTTCTTCTGAAGATTTTTTTCATAACAGGAAATATTGGCAAACATTCATTTCAGGTTATCAAACATCTAAGGAATACAATGCTATGAATCTTGTTACCAAGCAGATAGAGAATTGTTGTTACTGAAAATAGGTTATTCTAAATGCAGCATGTGATTCAGACCAACGTTAGGAAAAAAATCCAGGCACACTTTGATTGTGGTCAGGCACAAAAGTAAGTGAAGAGTGAGGCCTTGACCACAAGTAGAACTGATGAATAATGTTCTTTTCTAGTTTTGCACGTGCCGGATATTGAACAAATGAAAATCCGGCATTTACAAATTGTGGAACATGACATAAATTCAGGTTGCACGACTGCTACCATTAAAAATGAATGTATACTATTTATACCATTTACAAATTGTGATGTGAAAACCTTCTGCAACATAAATAGTGGGCCAGCAGGGTAAATAGAGTCGACTCACACAACTTGTTTAGTTTGAGTACAAACATTGCTTACACAAAACAATCAACCGAAGGTAAACTCTTACACACTCTAGTTGCAAAGTGAGCAAGATTAGCAGACACTATTCGCAGTTCAGTAAAGCTTTCTTTTGTTCTACCCATCAAAACAAAATCGTTGCTTTCTCTGTCGAGTCGATGTAACTTGTCTCACAAGGAATAGGGAAAAGAGATCTTTAGAGCCCCTAAGATTACACATTAAAGATGTAACACCCGGTTTTAAAAGAACAAAGCCGGGTGCATCTCATACATGCGCCAAGAAGACAACATATATAATAACAGAGTGTATAGAGATAAATGTCATAAATCATCAGAGTATTTATTACATAGCAGAAGACTTATTACAAAATAAGATAATAAAGATAAAACAAACTAAGGATCGTTGGCGCCAATGTCGACTGAGAAACGCCACCTAGATCAGATCGAACTCCTCAGTGTTAGGCGGCTCCTCCTGAACCACCTGCTCTTCTCCTGTGTGGGGGGGGTGTGAGACAGCAAGAGTGAGCTCACATACGATCATAGCTCAACAAGTCGTGGGGAATAATGTGACATGAACTCACCAAAGGTGGGAGTTCATGAAGTGTAAGGCTGATCAATGAAATAAAGGCTGAAGCTGAGCATTGCTTTTATAAGTTGGTCAAAATTTTATTAGCAATTACTAAGTGTAAGTGAATACCAAACCCTAGTAATAGTAAGTAAAAGTAATAACAAAATAATCCCAAATGCAATGAAATGACAGGTTAAGTTTAAGTTCCATAATTTAATCATGTGAGTGTCCGAGCCGCTCTTGACCGTGAGCACGGCTAGTATACCAGTTTTACACTCTGCAGAGGTTGCGCATCTTTACCCACAAGTCGTGTTACCCATCTGCCACAGAGTTGATCAGACTCCATACACCTCTACCTAGGAAGCGAGGCAGGGTACCACTACGAGGCCTTTACAAAGTTCCACTAGCTTCAGACTACCCGCTACAGTTTATAGGAAGATCCAGTACAGGGTTCCTGGCTGACCGCCATCGCAGCAAAATCAACCAGGGACCTCCCCGCACTGACCTCTCCCTTACTGCCCTTGCCCCTTTCGGGTAAGGTAGCCCTCCCCTAGCTTTCCTAGTTAATCAGCCAAGGGCGTCCCATTAAACCCTTGTGGTAGCACTGTTTTCCCGGGTGGTTCTCCATGTTCCCATTAACATAATGATCTTAACATGAACAAGGAAGAATAAAACAGATAACAATAAATAGTAACAATGAGTGATGAATATCTCTATACCCAAATCCACATAAAGCAATAGCATGTACTACCCAAAACTTTAGTAGTAAAACCAGTGGTGAAGCAAGGTATAAAGATAGTCAAATCTAGGGTATCCTATTGGGTCCCAGCAAAATTATCCTATGCAGATCATTATGAACAATAAGAACATGAATGGGTAAAAGAAGTGATCAAGGGCACAACTTGCCTTCAACGAGCTCCTGCTCAGCTACTTCAACTTGTTGAAGCTCAGGTTCCACAGTAGGTTGCTCGTCTACTCGCATCAATACAATACATACATGGCATAGCATAAATTAACATCACATCAATCATGCAAATAGAATATACAGTAATAAACTAGACATTAAAATAAGATCATAGGAACTGGAATTATTAAATTTAGAGTTATATATTTTAAGTTATGAATTTTCTAATGTTTTATGTGCTTAATACAAGATTAAGTGAAAGAATAATTTTAATGTGTTTGTCATGTCAGAGCAGAGGCACTAATAGATAGACAATAATTTTATGAAAATTTAGGAACTGGAATGGTCTAATTTGGAGTTCATATGCATTTACTATGAATTTAACAAGTTTTAACATTTATTTATGCACTAAAAATTAATTTCAGATATTAATTTCTGATTTTTAATACTCTCTGGATCGGGCCTCAATATCTATGAAGTACAGGGGCTAGCGCGCAAGTAATCCTAAGACTCAGAGCGCTATACAAGTGGACCGCGGGTTAGTTTCCTAAAAACCGGAGGGCTCTTTAGCGAAAAGGCCATCGCGAAGGGGGATCTGCTATCCCAGGCCGCAGGATCACTATCTGACGGTCACGATTAGATCGAATCACTTAACGAACCGGTACGCAATGCTACCCCTCGGATCAGAGATCTACGGCTAAGATCTAAAACAAAGTCATAATCCTCCCTGGCCGCCGATCTGCCCATCGACGGACAGGATCAACCGGACGAACCGGTACCGACCCCATCTAATCTCGGCCGTTCGCTGTGAAATCGACGATCCACCGCCCTCCTTCAACCTACGGCCACGCACAGGGCGGCGCAGCCACCCCCAACCGGCGAAGCTCGCCGGCGCGCACGCGACCCGACGCTCCGGTGCCCCAAGCCCAAAATTGACGGGTTCTACGCGTAAAGGAGATCAAGGTGAACTGGATGGAGTGCTACTTACCGTGGATTGGTGTCCGGTTGTTGCTGGCCACGGCGAGCAGCGGGCCGGCCGCCAAAGCCGAAGTCCGGCGAGCGATTCCGCCCCCACGCGTCGATGTTAGCGCCCAGAGAACCGCACCTGCCTGATCCTTGCACGATGGCGAGTCCACACGGCCCCCAACCGAGACCTCAACGGCAGCAGGCGCGAATTTCCGTCACGGCGGCGCTCTCACTCTCCTCACGGGTAGCGACGGCGAACGAGGGTTACGAGACGGCTCGGTAGTTGCGAGTGCGGTCGCGAAGGAGACGAGGCTTGCCTTTATCGCTCGGGCGTTCAACGGCTTCCGCGCTATTAGCGGCGAAGACGGCGCGGATGCGACGGCCGCCATGGACTCAGCTGGAGGGAGTCGTCGCCCTTCGGTCCCACATGGCAGCGAGTCAAGTCCTGAGATCCCAGCCGCCCACTGACGTCTCGGCCCCGCGTGTCGGCGAGTGAACCGAGCGCAGCGCAAGCGCGTGGGTGAGGCTGGGCTATGGGCCCCATATGTCAGCGAAGCATGCAGGCGCGAGATCGTCGTTCTCGTCTGAGACGGCCAGGCGGGGCCCACCCGTCGGCGCCATGCGGGTGTTGGTTAGCTGGGCCGCGCGGGTGAGTTTCCTGAGTGGGCCGATTTGGGTACTGTTGGCCCATGTATCGTTTTTATCCTTTTCTTTTTTATATTTTCTGTTTTTCTTTCCTTTTTCTCCATTTTCTAATCCAATTTGGATTCAAGTCTTAAATTCAAAATTTTGTGGCCACATTTACACTATGTTTGTACAGTAAAAAGTAGTAAGCCTCAGAATATTTATATTCTTTGTATTTCTATGTCTTTCCTATTCTTCTTATTTTCAAACCCCTAAATTTTAATTTAGGGATCAATTCAACCTTTAGAATCATTGTTTTATTATTATTATTAACATTATTATTTTATTTAATGCACAAACAATAAAATTCCAACATGATGCAAATTTTTTTATCATTTGTTGGAATTAAACTCTTAAATTTTGTGTAGGCTCTTTTCATGATGCAAATGAGACATACAAACTTGAGAATAACTCTCTATTATTCCTGGTATACAACTTGGAGTACTACAAATCCTACCTCCCTTAAAAATAATCTCGTCCTCGAGATTAAGAAGAACTAGGGAAAAGGTGGGGAAAATCTATACGAAGCTCTTCTTCTCTTTCCCAAGTTGCTTCATCTTCACCGTGGTGACTCCATTGAACTTTGCACATCTTTATCACCTTATTTCTTGTAACTCGAGTCAAAGTGTCCAAAATCTTGATAGGGTACTCAGCATAAGTCAAATCCTCTTGAACACTAAGGTCTTCCAGTGGTAACTGCTCCTCAGGTACCCTGAGGCACTTCTTTAGCTGAGACACATGAAACACATCATGTACATCTGACAGATGATCGGGTAACTCCAGTTGATATGCAACTTCACCCACTCGCTTTAAAATCAAGAAAGGTCCAATGAAGCGAGGGGACAACTTTCCTTTAACTTTAAATCTCCTCATACCACGAAGTGGTGACACCTTCAAGTAGACATGATCACCCTCCTTAAACTCCAGGAGTCTCCTTCTATTATCAGCATAGCTCTTTTGCCTTGATTGTGCAATTCTCAAATTTTCTCTTATCATTCGAACTTGCTCTTCTGCCTCTTGAATCAACTCAGGCCCAAAGAACTGTCTTTCTCCAGTCTGATCCCAATACAGGGGAGTCCTGCATTTCCTACCATACAAAGCCTCAAATGGTGACATCTTCAAACTGGCCTGGTAGCTATTATTATAAGAAAACTCAGCATATGGTAAACTCTTCTCCCAACTACCACCATGTTTAAGAGCACAAGCTCTTAACATATCCTCCAGCACTTGATTAGTTCTCTCTGTCTGTCCATCAGTCTGGGGATGGTAAGCGGAACTAAAATTCAACTTTGTATCCAAACTCTCATGCAACTTCTTCCAAAACCGAGAAGTAAACTGTGATCCTCGATCAGACACGATCTTCTTAGGCACTCCATGTAGACAAACTATCCGAGTCATATACAATTCCGCTAGCTTGGCTCCCGTATAATTAGTCCTCACTGGTATGAAATGAGCCACTTTTGTTAATCTGTCCACAATTACCCAAATAGAGTCATATCCTGCTGGAGTGCGGGGTAGTCCAACAATAAAATCCATACCAATTTCTTCCCATTTCCACTCGGGTATCTTCAATGGGTGCAATAATCCAGCGGGTCTTTGATGTTCAGCCTTAACTCTTTGACATACATCACACTTAGCCACATGAGCAGCCACATCTCTTTTCAGTCCATACCACCAATACTTTCGCTTCAAATCTTGATACATCTTAGTGCTTCCAGGGTGGATGGAGTAATCAGAATCATGAGCTTCTTTCAATATAGCCTCACGGAGGCTATCAATCTCTGGAACACATATCCGATCTTTGAACCATATAGTACCTTGCTCATCCTCCGTGAACTCCGGAACTCTTCCTTCAGTAATAAGATCCTTGATCTCTTGAATCTTAGCATCACCAATCTGACCTTTACGAATCTCTTGCTCCAAGGTAGGTTCCAATTCAATGGTGACTCCTTCAGCGTGAGTAACAATTCCCAAATTGAGTCTCTCAAAATCTTCTGCTAATTCATCGGGTAGCTGGACAACAAAAGCGGAGTGAACATGCTCCTTCCGACTTAAGGCATCTGCAACCAAATTTGCCTTGCCTGGATGATAGTGAATCTCCAAATCATAATCCTTGATGAGCTCCAACCAACGACGTTGTCTGAGGTTGAGATCCTTCTGAGTGAATATATACTTCAAACTCTTGTGATCCGTGTACACTTGACACTTAGTTCCCATAATGTAGTGTCTCCAAATCTTCAGTGCATGCACAACTGCTGCCAGCTCTAAGTCATGAGTGGGGTAGTTCAATTCATGCTTCCGCAACTGACGAGATGCATAGGCAATCACATGACCTTCTTGCATAAGCACACATCCAAGTCCTTGGCCACATGCATCACAATAAATATCAAATCCTTTCTGCAAGTCTGGCATAATCAATACTGGAGGTGACATCAATCTTTCCTTCAATTGATCAAAGCTCTCTTGACATTTCTCATCCCACTTAAATTCTTTTCCTTTCTCCAAAAGCGATGTCATAGGCTTGGCAATTTTAGAGAACCCTTCAATGAATCTCCGATAATATCCTGCGAGTCCCAAGAAACTCCGAATCTCCGTAACTGTAGTGGGCACTCTCTACTCCATTATCTCCTTCACTTTAGCAGGATCCACTGCTATTCCTCCATTAGAAATAATATGACCAAGGAATGGCACCTTGTCAATCCAAAACTCGCACTTGCTGAACTTAGCGTAGAGTTGATTATCTCGTAACTTCTGTAGCACCAACCTTAGATGTTGTTCATGATCACTTTCATTCTTAGAATAGATAAGTATATCGTCGATAAACACCACGACGAATCTGTCCAAATAATCCATAAACACTTTGTTCATCAAATTCATGAAATAAGCCGGTGCATTGGTTAATCCAAATGACATAACAGTAAACTCATATAATCCATATCGAGTCGAGAAAGCCGTCTTAGGAATATCCGATGGTCTAATCTTCATCTGATGGTATCCCGATCGGAGATCAATCTTCGAGAATACCCTGGCTCCTCTCATCTGATCAAATAAATCCTCAATACGGGGCAACGGATACTTGTTCTTCACCGTAACATCATTAAGAGATCTATAATCCACACACATCCGTTGCGAACCATCCTTCTTCTGCACAAATAACACCGGTGCTCCCCAAGGTGAGGAACTTGGACGAATGTAACCAGCCTCTTGTAACTCCGTCAACTGCTTCTTTAGTTCCTTCAACTCCTCTACGGACATTCTATATGGCCGTTTAGAAATAGGGGCGGTTCCAGGTAAGAGATCAATAACAAACTCGACTTCTCTATCAGGTGGCATTCCTGGTAACTCCTCTGGAAAGACATCCGGAAAATCTCTAACCACCCGGATGTTGTCTCCAACAAACTCCTCAGGCATAAAGAACATTGCACGCATGGATGAGGAGGTTACTGCAATATTAACTTGAAATCTTTCTCCTTTAGTGGTAGTGAGTTCTATGGTACCTCTACCACATGCTATAACGGCCTTTGCCTTCCTTAGCCATGACATACCAAGGATCAAATCTATACTGCTTGACTCTAATATTATAGCAGTAGCTCCAAATTCTCTACCCATAATGGCCAAGGTCAATCTACGTGTCATTTGATTCGCCTCAACAGGCCCTTTAGGTGTAATTACTATCAGGGGTTTTCTCATATTTAGCAGTGGTATTTCATTTGTGTTGGCATATCTAGCAGACATGAATGAATGTGTAGCACCAGAATCAAATAATATTGTTGCAGGAATTGCATTAACATAAAACATACCAATTACGAGGTCCCCACCATCAGGAGTATCATCAACGCTGACTTGGTTCACCCTGGCTATAGAATATCCCTTGCCAGGGGTCTGTTGCTTGTTCTGAGCTGGAGTAGTAGCAATCCTCTGTGGGCAGACATTTGCATAATGACCAATCTTCCCACACTTGAAACATTGAGTGCCCGGACTCTGTCCTGCAAACTTCGTTGGGGTGCCAGTGGGGGTAGCCTGTCGAGGAGGTGTCCTCAGTGGTGATTGCTGAACTGGGCGTGGTCCTCCGGGTCGAGTCGGTGTACCCTGTGGTGAACTGTAGCGAGGACGAACACTGCTGCTACCCTGTCCTTGCGAGATAGCCTTCCTCTTCAAATCACCCAGTTGAACACGCTTGTGTTCAATAGCAAGAGCCTTATCCAGTAGCCTCTGAAATGATGGAAAGGTGTGTGCAACCAGTGCATACTGCAAGGGTCCATTAAGTCCTTCAATGAAGTGCTCCTGCTTTCTCTCATCCTCAGCAACTTCCTCTGGAGCATACCTCGACAACTGAATGAATTTATCCCTGTACTCGCTGACTGACATGTTGCCTTGCTTCAATGCCAGAAACTCCTTCTTCTTGATCTTTATCATCCCAGCTGGAATATGGTAGTTCCTGAATTGTGTACTGAATTCTGCCCAAGTAATAGTATCCGCAGCATCATGGGCAGCAGTATAAGAATCCCACCAGTCAGCAGCAGGACCAGTCAGACGTCCAGAAGCATATAAAACCTTCTCCCGGTCAGTGCATTGTGCAATGTTGAGCATCTTCTCAATTGCTTTCAGCCAATCATCTGCATCAAGTGGATCTGGCGAACTGGCAAAGGTCGGTGGCTTATGACTCATAAACTCCCGGTGCTTATCACGAGGTGGAACTGGTGGTGGTGGTGGAGGCAATGGCACTTGTTGCTGCTATTGCTGTTGTTGAAGCTGTTGTTGCGCCCTCCTTTCTTGGCGTATCTCATCTCTCTCCTGGCGCAACTCCTGTCGTATATCCTCTCTTTCTTGACGCATCTCCTGGCGTTCTTGCTGCATCTGAGCACGCATATCAGCCATGGTGTCTGCCATCTGCTGCATCACCGCCATCTGAGCAGCAACCAGTGGGTCAACTCCGCCTGGTGGAGGATTGGGAGGATTCATCCCAGCAGGTTGTGGCTGAGGTTGTCTTCGAGTGTGTTGGTTAGGAGGCAAGTCAATTCCACCACCCCGCCTGGTATTGACCATCTGAGTTAGATACATATGGTAAGAAAGAGCAGTAGACAAGGCAGTAGTTACAATCATGTTACTTTGGGGGATTTATTAGCTAAGCAGATTAGTATTTCACCTACTATAGCTAATTCGATACCTTATAGTGGTACATGCTAAAATGTCCATCTATGCTATTCCAATCAATCAAAGAAGCAAATCAGGCATTGATCATCAGAACAATCATCCAATATTTTTAATAGAGAAAATAGTTTTAACTTTTGTTTTGGGTTCCCTAACTCTTAAGAATGTCATAGGGATAGGGATTCCAAGGTGTGAAATCCATCTTGTCTCAGAATAGAAAAGGTAAGGATGATCAGAGTAGAACAGTAGAAGGTGAGACAGGAACAAGATAAGGTAAGTATGAAATGAATCAGAGTAAGGTGAGTGTAGAATGAATCAGAATGAGATAAGTAGGTAAGGGTTTGTCCAGTCTATCTAGGTCTCGTCCTACAGTCAACATTTCCTCTGATACCACTACTGTAACACTCGGTTTTAAAAGAACAAAGCCGGGTGCATCTCATACATGCGCCAAGAAGACAACATATATAATAACAGAGTGTATAGAGATAAATGTCATAAATCATCAGAGTATTTATTACATAGCGGAAGACTTATTACAAAATAAGATAATAAAGATAAAACAAACTAAGGATCGTTGGCGCCAATGTCGACTGAGAAACGCCACCTAGATCAGATCGAACTCCTCAGTGTTAGGCGGCTCCTCCTGAACCACCTGCTCTTCTCCTGTGGGGGGGGGGGGTGTGAGACAGCAAGAGTGAGCTCACATACGATCATAGCTCAACAAGTCGTGGGGAATAATGTGACATGAACTCACCAAAGGTGGGAGTTCATGAAGTGTAAGGCTGATCAATGAAATAAAGGCTGAAGCTGAGCATTGCTTTTATAAGTTGGTCAAAATTTTATTAGCAATTACTAAGTGTAAGTGAATACCAAACCCTAGTAATAGTAAGTAAAAGTAATAACAAAATAATCCCAAATGCAATGAAATGACAGGTTAAGTTTAAGTTCCATAATTTAATCATGTGAGTGTCCGAGCCGCTCTTGACCGTGAGCACGGCTAGTATACCAGTTTTACACTCTGCAGAGGTTGCGCATCTTTACCCACAAGTCGTGTTACCCATCTGCCACAGAGTTGATCAGACTCCATACACCTCTACCTAGGAAGCGAGGCAGGGTACCACTACGAGGCCTTTACAAAGTTCCACTAGCTTCAGACTACCCGCTACAGTTTATAGGAAGATCCAGTACAGGGTTCCTGGCTGACCGCCATCGCAGCAAAATCAACCAGGGACCTCCCCGCACTGACCTCTCCCTTACTGCCCTTGCCCCTTTCGGGTAAGGTAGCCCTCCCCTAGCTTTCCTAGTTAATCAGCCAAGGGCGTCCCATTAAACCCTTGTGGTAGCACTGTTTTCCCGGGTGGTTCTCCATGTTCCCATTAACATAATGATCTTAACATGAACAAGGAAGAATAAAACAGATAACAATAAATAGTAACAATGAGTGATGAATATCTCTATACCCAAATCCACATAAAGCAATAGCATGTACTACCCAAAACTTTAGTAGTAAAACCAGTGGTGAAGCAAGGTATAAAGATAGTCAAATCTAGGGTATCCTATTGGGTCCCAGCAAAATTATCCTATGCAGATCATTATGAACAATAAGAACATGAATGGGTAAAAGAAGTGATCAAGGGCACAACTTGCCTTCAACGAGCTCCTGCTCAGCTACTTCAACTTGTTGAAGCTCAGGTTCCACAGTAGGTTGCTCGTCTACTCGCATCAATACAATACATACATGGCATAGCATAAATTAACATCACATCAATTATGCAAATAGAATATACAGTAATAAACTAGACATTAAAATAAGATCATAGGAACTGGAATTATTAAATTTAGAGTTATATATTTTAAGTTATGAATTTTCTAATGTTTTATGTGCTTAATACAAGATTAAGTGAAAGAATAATTTTAATGTGTTTGTCATGTCAGAGCAGAGGCACTAATAGATAGACAATAATTTTATGAAAATTTAGGAACTGGAATGGTCTAATTTGGAGTTCATATGCATTTACTATGAATTTAACAAGTTTTAACATTTATTTATGCACTAAAAATTAATTTCAGATATTAATTTCTGATTTTTAATACTCTCTGGATCGGGCCTCAATATCTATGAAGTACAGGGGCTAGCGCGCAAGTAATCCTAAGACTCAGAGCGCTATACAAGTGGACCGCGGGTTAGTTTCCTAAAAACCGGAGGGCTCTTTAGCGAAAAGGCCATCGCGAAGGGGGATCTGCTATCCCAGGCCGCAGGATCACTATCTGACGGTCACGATTAGATCGAATCACTTAACGAACCGGTACGCAATGCTACCCCTCGGATCAGAGATCTACGGCTAAGATCTAAAACAAAGTCATAATCCTCCCTGGCCGCCGATCTGCCCATCGACGGACAGGATCAACCGGACGAACCGGTACCGACCCCATCTAATCTCGGCCGTTCGCTGTGAAATCGACGATCCACCGCCCTCCTTCAACCTACGGCCACGCACAGGGCGGCGCAGCCACCCCCAACCGGCGAAGCTCGCCGGCGCGCACGCGACCCGACGCTCCGGTGCCCCAAGCCCAAAATTGACGGGTTCTACGCGTAAAGGAGATCAAGGTGAACTGGATGGAGTGCTACTTACCGTGGATTGGTGTCCGGTTGTTGCTGGCCACGGCGAGCAGCGGGCCGGCCGCCAAAGCCGAAGTCCGGCGAGCGATTCCGCCCCCACGCGTCGATGTTAGCGCCCAGAGAACCGCACCTGCCTGATCCTTGCACGATGGCGAGTCCACACGCCCCCCAACCGAGACCTCAACGGCAGCAGGCGCGAATTTCCGTCACGGCGGCGCTCTCACTCTCCTCACGGGTAGCGACGGCGAACGAGGGTTACGAGACGGCTCGGTAGTTGCGAGTGCGGTCGCGAAGGAGACGAGGCTTGCCTTTATCGCTCGGGCGTTCAACGGCTTCCGCGCTATTAGCGGCGAAGACGGCGCGGATGCGACGGCCGCCATGGACTCAGCTGGAGGGAGTCGTCGCCCTTCGGTCCCACATGGCAGCGAGTCAAGTCCTGAGATCCCAGCCGCCCACTGACGTCTCGGCCCCGCGTGTCGGCGAGTGAACCGAGCGCAGCGCAAGCGCGTGGGTGAGGCTGGGCTATGGGCCCCATATGTCAGCGAAGCATGCAGGCGCGAGATCGTCGTTCTCGTCTGAGACGGCCAGGCGGGGCCCACCCGTCGGCGCCATGCGGGTGTTGGTTAGCTGGGCCGCGCGGGTGAGTTTCCTGAGTGGGCCGATTTGGGTACTGTTGGCCCATGTATCGTTTTTATCCTTTTCTTTTTTATATTTTCTGTTTTTCTTTCCTTTTTCTCCATTTTCTAATCCAATTTGGATTCAAGTCTTAAATTCAAAATTTTGTGGCCACATTTACACTATGTTTGTACAGTAAAAAGTAGTAAGCCTCAGAATATTTATATTCTTTGTATTTCTATGTCTTTCCTATTCTTCTTATTTTCAAACCCCTAAATTTTAATTTAGGGATCAATTCAACCTTTAGAATCATTGTTTTATTATTATTATTAACATTATTATTTTATTTAATGCACAAACAATAAAATTCCAACATGATGCAAATTTTTTTATCATTTGTTGGAATTAAACTCTTAAATTTTGTGTAGGCTCTTTTCATGATGCAAATGAGACATACAAACTTGAGAATAACTCTCTATTATTCCTGGTATACAACTTGGAGTACTACAAAAGATTATTAAAGCTCAGATGCAAAACCAAGGGCGAAATTACTTTTCTTCATTGTGGTGAACAAGAAAAAAGTGTCAAAATTTTGACGAGACACATCGATTAAACAGCAGACAAGAAGATACACAGAGGGCTCAATCCATAGAAGTATATGATCCCCTGGATGGAGCGGGTAACTAAACAAAAAAGCAAGGTAGAAGTGTCAGATCTAGAACATCGATTAACATGTAGTATTCTGACTAAACAACACAAAGTATTCAGTTCGATATTACCATCGTCCAGAGGATTATGATGATTCTTATTATTATCACAAGTACAATACAATTATCAGGAATTAATATGGGCATTTCTGAAAAAGTACCAAAGTCATGCATACTGGTATACATGGGCCATGACAGGAAATTCACTACAAGGATTTGCTAGACAACTAAACATAAAACCTACCTGAAATCTTCCAAGAACAAGAGATAGAGTAATTGCTACGTTGTACCTTGCAGCCATTGGGGGTATCTTGCAACATGCAGCCTAAAGGCACCCCGTGGAGATGGAGAGCGACATCGTGGCCCTCTTCGCTCTCCACGACGTCCCCTTCATCACCATCTGCTCCCTCTCCGACCTCGCCGGCGGCAGCTCCTCGATCAGCAACGAGGCCGCCACGTTCCTCGACATCGCGGCACAGAACTGATCAGGTGGGAAATAGAGGTAAGACAAATATTCCAAATTCTGAGCAATATCAAAAGGATATACTATGAAACCTGAATGTTTCCCTTTGAGAATACAACTGAACATGTGTAAATAATCACAGTGCATGTAGAATAAAATATATAAGAAGCACGAACAGATCTAACACGTACCGAAATTTTTATTCACTAATCTTGACATGGTTGCTGCTTGACTTCGTCAACTTCTTCAACATGTTCTTTTTCCTGAAACTCAAATCCAGAAGAAATAATGAACATAAGGCTATGATAACAATTGCATAAATAGCATAAGAGGTTTCAGTTTTCCCATGTTGCATAGCAAAAAAAAACACTGACAAGATCGTGCTCGTGAACCTCGACATGATTGCTGCTTGAATTCTCATCATTTTTCTCTTCATGTTTGCTCTCCTAAAGGCCATTTTCCCCAAATAATGTCATTTAAATAATCGACGTGTATTCAAAATAACATAAAGGTTTCAGTTTTTCCAATGTTGCATAGCAAAAAAACACTAATCAGACTGTGCGTTTGGACCTCGATAGGATTACTGCCTGAATTCTCATCAATTTTCTCCTCACGCTTGTTGTCTTAACCCCCCACCCCCAAATGAACTTGTTTAAATAATCACATTGCATGTAGAACAAAATATATAAGAAGCACGAACATATCTAACACATACTGAATTTTTTGTTTAATATTACCTACCGTACTGATAGTAAGAAGAAAACATTGGACGAATAAAAATGGAATCTTACATTGACAAAAATGGAGTAACCAAATGCATATAAGAAGCATGAGCAGATCTACACACATACTAAATTTTTTTAACACTACCTGGCATACAGATAGTAAGAAGAAAACAAGAGATAGATTAAAATGGAATCTTACATTGCCCTGAGCTCGGTGCAGTTCTTGATCTTTACAGGGATTGGGTCATGCAAGCTGTTCTACAGAGCTCTGAAAAGGGAGGAATGCACATCCATGAGTAGGCAGCAGCATAAATACAAGCAGAGGCAACACACACAAAAGAAAACGACAATGCAGTTGGTAGTAGTAATATAGATATGACTACCTACACTCTCTGCATAAATACAAGCAGAGGCTTCATTTCTACTACATCTAGTAAAAACGGTGAGGAAAACATTCGGTCCTAGGAAGCGTTCAACTCAATCTTACAGTCTCTGCACCTTGTGCTTGTCCGACTTCCAGAAGCTAGAAGAAATGATGCCCTGAGCACGAGCTGCATGTATGGAGGATTTCTGCACAGAGGAAAACATTAGGGAAGGGAGACGATCAGGAGCGAAAGCAAATCAACAAAATCTGATGCACGTGCTAGGTTTTGCTGGAACGCCACCCAGCAAAATCTGATGCACCCAACAAAATCTGATGCAAATCAATAAAAGAAAGTAGAATACCAAATTTGACAATTATAACTTTCTTTTATTTTCTGAGCATCTTTGAATTGGAAAATTTACCATCTTCCTTGTACACAACCTGCTCCTCCCTCCAAGGTCTCGCCTTTGTCTCTCTTCATGGCAAGAGTTTGCAGAGGAGCAAGACTGGTGCAGGAAGTGAAGGACATTAAGATGACGCTGGAGGAGCAGCTTGTGAACTCTAAATTGCATAAAAATGCTCCCTCTGAGCTCTACAAAGTCCATGCTAAACAATAGTGGAAGCTGTCTTAATTATTGGTGTGAGAGTTGGCGTATAAATGTGGAAATTTAACAATGCCTTTATGATCGATTCTTGGTGTGTGAAGGAGGTGTTATTTGACCTCTTACAGACTTTATCATGACATGAGGATCCATGGTTATATTATGCAATTTAGTTCCATTTCTTAATTGGGTCTGCTTGCTCAATTTTGTAGTTGCACAAATTTAGGGGGTTTGTGTGTATGATGTCATAATTTTGGTCCATAGGTTGAGTTCTTGTGCATGCCTTTGTTTTCATACTGGGCCAGCCCCTGCTTACAATTGTTCTAGCCTACTGTGGATGCTTATAAAACATCCACATTTATGATACTGAGTTGATGTTGCAGCAGATCATAAAATTGTTTGTCTTTCAAGGTCTGTTGTAGAATGAATATTTAAATTGGTGATTTTTAGGCTAATTTTCTTTAGTTGATTTAGTTGCGTTTTATCTCTCTTTTTAGAATTGCATGGGAATTGTCCTGTGATTGAAATACATGTTTGGGCATGCTCCAAGGAGGAGCAACAACTCCAAGTACTATGAGGTCCTTGGCATGACATCTCCAATACTACAAGCTAGGATGAGCTAAAAAGGCATACTAGATGCTATAAAGAGCCACCCTGAGAAGCTAGGGGTGGAGACCTAGAAAAGGTATGAGGATACACAATGCTTACTTGATTGAACTTGGACCATTTTATTTCAGATGATTTTTTTTCATGGATAAGAACATGCTACGAATGTCATGGTGTAGGAATGAGGACTATAACAAGGCAAATAGGATTAGACATGATCCAACAGATGAACATTTTTTTGCCCTGAATGTAGTGGGTCAGGTATGCTACTCGAATTCCACTTGTGTCTATCTTCCAGCAAACTTGTTCAGGAGAGGACGGATCTTGAGGTTCATATTGAGAAAGGAATGCACTGTGGCCAAAAGATTGTGTTCCAGGGTGAAGCTGCGAGCTCAATTGACCACATGTGATAGCATCCACAGTATGATAACAGAGAGTAGTCTATGCGACGATCTACCGGCGCCTACGACAGCCCCGCCATCGTCTGCGCAAAGGATTCAGCGGCAGCTCGGGGGCCGAGTGAATTGAAGATGGGATTTGGAATTATAGAGAACTGAATAGACAGTCACCTGTGCTACGTGCATACGATTCTGTACATGAAGTGTCGGGATGGTGCATTGCCAGATCATCAGGTTTGTCGTCCCGTCGGGCAGCGACTTTGGCTTCGCGACGAATCCCTGCGCTAGCACCACAGCAACAGACCTAACACCCCGGCCGCTTGGCGAGGCGAGAGCAGAGCGGAACCATAGCGAGAGCACAGCAGAGCGGAACCAAGGCAGGGAGCGAATGTATCGAGCCGTACCTGGACCTCGCGGAGCCGAGACTCACGCCTCTGCATTGCCATGGCTGCCCCGCGTCATCTCCCTCGTCCTCCGCTCCCCACACGACAACCTCGCCGCCGACCTCCGTGTCCGCTCGAGCGCAGCATGGGGCTGCGCCACGAACTCGTCTCGTTGCATGACCAAGCTCTTGACGATGTTCTTGTCCGGGCGCAGTGGCACAAAATGGCCGCAGAATGCCTTGGCGAAAGCAGTAGCAGACGGAATGGCGGCGCTGGTCGGGGTCAACACAGTGGATCCGGGGACGAGCGAGGTGGCGGCAAGCTTGGCTTCAGTCTTCGGGTCGAAGATGGCGACGAGGGCGTACTTGCAGGCTGCCATGCGCAGATCTCGACGACACGGAGGGCGAGGAGGAGGAGCACGGGGAGGAGATGAAAGGGAATTAGGCTTACACCTAGTCCCTAATTAATTTTGGTGGTTGAATTGCCCAACACAAATAATTGGACTAACTAGTTTGCTCTAGTGCATAAGTTATACAGGTGCCAAAGGTTCACACTTAGCCAATAAAAAGACCAAGTATTGGGTTCAACAAAAGAGCAAAGGGACAACCGAAGGCACCTCTGGTTTGGCGCACCGGACTGTCCGGTGTGCCACCGGACATGTCCGGTGCACCAGAGGACTCCAGTGCAAACTCGTCGTCTTCGGGAAAATCTAGAGGCAACTCCACTATAATTCACCGGACTGTCCGGTGTACACCGGACAGTGTCCGGTGCTCCAAGGAAGAGCGGCCTCAGGAACTCGCCAGCTTCGGGAAACCGCAACGCTGCTCCGCTATAATTCACCGGACATGTCCGGTGTACACCAGACTGTCCGGTGTAACTGCGAAGCAATGGCTACTTCAGGCGCCAACGGCTACCTGCAGCGCATTTATTGCGCGCCAGCGCGCGCAGAGGGCAGGCACGCCCATGCTGGTGCACCGGACACTCTACAGTACATGTCCGGTGCGCCACCGGACATCCAGGCGGGCCTAGAAGACAGAGCTCCGACGGTCGGAACCCAACGACCTGGTGATGTGTCTGTCGCACCGGACATATCCGGTGTGCACCGGACTGTCCGGTGCACCATTCGACAGACAGCTTCCACCAAATGACTAGTTTGGTGGTTGGGGCTATAAATACCCCCAACCACCCACCATTCAAGTTATCCAAGTTTTCCACTTCTCAACCACTTACAAGAGCTAGGCATTCAATTCTAGACACACTCAAGTGATCAAATCCTCTCCAATTCCACACAAGGCTTTAGTGATTAGCGAGAGAGATTTGCCGTGTTCTTTTGAGCTCTTGCGCTTGGATTGCTTCTTTCTTTCTCATTTGTTCTTGTGATCATAAACTCATTTGTAACCAAGGCAAGAGACACCAATTGTGTGGTGGTCCTTGCGGGGAAGTTTTATTCCCGGTTTGATTTGAGAAGAGAAGCTCACTCGGTCGGAGGGACCGTTTGAGAGAGGGAAAGGGTTGAAAAAGACCCGGCCTTCGTGGCCTCCTCAATGGGGAGTAGGTTTGCGAGAACCGAACCTCGGTAAAACAATTCATCGTGTCTCACTCCGCATTTGCTCACGATTTGTTTTGCTCCCTCTCTCTCGGACTCATTATTATTTCTAACGCTAACCTGTCTCGTAGTTGTGTTTATATTTGTAAATTTCAGTTTCGCCCTATTCACCCCCCTCTAGGCGACTTTCAATTGGTATCAGAGCCAGGTTCTTCATTAGAGCCTAACCGCTCGAAGTGATGTCGGGAGATCACACCAAGAGGGAGATGGAGACCGGCGACAAGCCCACTACGAGTCACGGGAGCACCTCATCGGAAGAGTCCCGCACCAAGAGGAAGGAGAAGAAGAAGGACTCCTCCAAAGGGAAGAAGTCTTCTTCACACCACAAAGAGAAGAAGGAAAAATCTTCTTCCCACAAGCCGCATCGGAGTGGGGACAAGAAAAAGAGGATGAGAAAGATGGTCTACTACGAGACCGATTCTTCATCGACATCCACCTCCGGCTCCGACGCGGCGTCCGTCACTTCTAAGCGCCAAGAGCGTAAGAAGTATAGTAAGATCCCCTTACGCTACCCTCGCATTCCTAAACATACACCTTTGCTCTCCGTCCCATTAGGCAAACCACCAACGTTTGATGGTGAAGACTATGCTAGGTGGAGTGATTTAATGCGATTTCATCTAACCTCACTCCACAAAAGTATATGGGATGTTGTTGAGTTTGGTGTACAGGTACCATCCGTAGGGGATGAAGACTATGATGTGGATGAAGTGGCCCAAATCGAGCACTTCAATTCCCAAGCCACAACCATTCTCCTCTCCTCTGTAAGTAGAGAGGAATATAACAAGGTGCAAGGATTGAAAAATGCGAAGGAGATTTGGGACTTACTCAAGACCGCGCACGAAGGTGATGAACTCACCAAGATCACCAAGCGGGAAACGATCGAGGGGGAGCTCGGTCGTTTCCGTCTTCGCCAAGGAGAGGAGCCACAAGATATGTACAACCGGCTCAAAACCTTGGTGAACCAAGTGCGCAACCTCAGGAGCAAGAAATGGGACGACCACGAGGTGGTTAAGGTTATTCTAAGATCTCTCATTTTCCTTAACCCCACTCAAGTTCAATTAATTTGTGGTAATCCTAGATACACACTAATGACTCCCGAGGAAGTAATCGGGAATTTTGTGAGCTTTGAATGTATGATTAAAGGCTCAAAGAAGATCAACGAGCTTGATGAACCCTCCACGTTCGAAGCACAACCCGTGGCATTTAAGGCGACGGAGGAGAAGAAGGAGGAGTCTACACCAAGTAGACAACCAATTGACGCCTCCAAGCTCGACAATGAGGAGATGGCTTTAATCATCAAAAGCTTTCGCCAAATCCTCAAGCAACGGAAAGGGAAGGACTACAAATCCCGTTCCAAGAAGGTTTGGTAAGCCCAGTCACTTTATTGCCAAATGTCCATTGTCAAGTGACAGTGACAGGGATAACGACAAGAAGGGCAAGAGGAAAGAAAAGAAGAGGTACCACAAGAAGAGGGGCGGCGATGCCCACGTGTGTCGCGAGTGGGACTCCGACGAAAGCTCCACCGACTCCTCCTCCGACGACGAGGACGCCGCCAACATCGTCGTCACCAAGGGACTCCTCTTCCCCAACATCGGCCACAAGTGCCTCATGGCAAAGGACGGCAAAAGGAAGAAGGTCAAATCTAAATCCTCCACTAAATATGAATCTTCTAGTGATGAAAATGCTAGTGATGAGGAGGATAACTTGCGTACCCTTTTTGCCAACCTTAACATGGAACAAAAGGAAAAATTAAATGAATTAATTAGTGTTATACATGAAAAGGATGACCTTTTGGATTCCCAAGAGGACTTCCTAATTAAGGAAAACAAGAAACATGTTAAGGTTAAAAATGCTTATGCTCTAGAAATAGAAAAATGTCAAAAACTATCTAGTGAGCTAAGCGCTTGCCATGACACTATTGCCAACCTTAGAAATGAAAATGCTAAATTAATTGCTAAGGTTGATTCTCATGTTTGTAATGTTTCAACTTCCAATCCTAGAGATGATAATGTCGATTTACTTGCTAGGATTGATGAGTTGAATATTTCTCTTGCTAGCCTTAGAGATGAGAATGAGAAATTGTTTGCTAAGGCTAAAGAATTAGATGTTTGCAATGTTACAATTTCCAATCTTAGAGATAACAATGATATTTTGTGTGCTAAGATTGTTGAACTTAATTCTTGCAAACCCTCTACATCTACTATTGAGCATGTGTCTATTTGTGGTAGATGTAGAGATATTGATATTGATGCTATTCATGATCACATGGCTTTAATTAAACAACAAAATGATCATATAGCATTATTAGATGCTAAAATTGCCAAGCATAACTTAGAGAATGAAAAGTTTAAATTTGCTAGAAGTATGCTCTATAATGGGAGACGCCCTGGCATCAAGGATGGCATTGGCTTCCTGAAAGTCGCCTAGAGGGGGGGTGAATAGGGCGAAACTGAAAATCTCAAAAATAATCACAACTACAAGCAAGGTTAGTGTTAGAAATATAATCGAGTCCGCGAGAGAGGGCGCAAAACAAATCGCAAGCGAATAACAATAAGAGACACGCGGATTTGTTTTACCGAGGTTCGGTTCTCTCAAACCTACTCCCCGTTGAGGAGGCCACAAAGGCCGGGTCTCTTTCAACCCTTCCCTCTCTCAAACGGTCCCTCGGACCGAGTGAGCTTTTCTTCTTCTCAATCAAACGGGAACAAAACTTCCCCGCAAGGGCCACCACACAATTGGTGCCTCTTGCCTTGGTTACAATTGAGTTTTGATCACAAGAACAAATGAGAAAGAAAGAAAGCGATCCAAGCGCAAGAGCTCAAAAGAACACGGCAAATCTCTCTCGCTAGTCACTAAAGGCTTGAGTGGAATTGGAGAGGATTTGATCTCTTTTGTGTGTCTAGAATTGAATGCCTAGCTCTTGTAAGTGGTTGGAAGTTGGAAAACTTGGATGCAATGAATGGTGGGGTGGTTGGGGTATTTATAGCCCCAACCACCAAAAGTGACCGTTGCTGGAAGCTGTCTGTTCGATGGCACACCAGACAGTCCGGTGCACACCGGACAGTCCGGTGCCCCCGCCACGTCACCATTGCCGTTGGATTCTGACCGTTGGAGCTTCTGACTTCTGGGCCCTCCTGGGTGTCCGGTGCACACCGGACATGTACTGTTTGATGTCTGGTGCACCGGTATGGGCACGTCTGACGTCTGCGCGCGCTGCGCGCGCATTAAATGCACCGCAGGGAGCCGTTGGCGCCGAAAAGAGCCGTTGCTCCGCTGGCACACCGGACAGTCCGGTGCACACCGGACAGTCCGGTGAATTTTAGCGGAGCGGCTGCCGCGCGAACCCGAGGCTGGCGAGTTCCGGAGACCGCGCTTCCTTGGAGCACCGGACATGTCCGGTGCACACCGGACAGTCCGGTGAATTATAGCGCGCCGGCTTCCGAGAATTCCCGAGGGCGAAGAGTTTGAAGTCGGAGTCCTCTGGGCGCACCGGACACTGTCCGGTGCACACCGGACAGTCCGGTGCCTCCAGCCAGAGGTGCCCTCGGTTGCCTCATTGCTCCTTAGTTGAATCCAAAACTTGATCTTTTTATTGGCTAAGTGTGAACCTTTTGCACCTGTATAACTTATTCACTAGAGCAAACTAGTTAGTCCAATATTTGTGTTGGGCAATTCAACCACCAAAATTATTTAGGAACTAGGTGTAAGCCTAATTCCCTTTCAATCTCCCCCTTTTTGGTGATTGATGCCAACACAAACCAAAGCAAATATAGAAGTGCATAATTGAACTAGTTTGCATAATGTAAGTGCAAAGGTTGCTTGGAATTGAGCCAATATAAATACTTATATGATGTGCATGGATTGTTTTCTTTGTTTTTGACATATTGGACCATATTTGCACCATAAGTTTTGTTTTTGCAAACTCTTTTGTAAATTCTTTTCAAAGTCTTTTTGCAAGATAGTCAAAGGTAAATGAATAAGATTTGCAAAGCATTTTCAAGTTTTGAAGTTTTCTTCCTTTGACTAAACAAAACTCCCCCTCAAATAAGGTCTCCTCTTAGTGTTCAAGAGGGTTTTCCATCAATTTTGAAAATACTACTTGCTCCCCCTTTAGAACACAAAGCGATACCAATTTTGAAATTTACCATTGAAAATCATCAAATTTAAAATTAGGGTGGTGGTGCGGTCCTTTTGCTTTGGGCTCATATTTTCTCCCCCTTTGGCATGAATCGCCAAAAACGGAATCATTAGAGTGAGACATAAGCCCTTGAAGTACTTTCTCCCCCTTTGGTCATGAAATGAATGAGTGAAGATTGTACCAAAGTTGGAGAGATGATGCGGATCGACGGCGAAGGATGAGTAGTAGAGTGGAGTGGAAGCCTTGTCTTCGCCGAAGACTCCAATTCCCTTTCAATATACCTATGACTTGGTTTGAAACACACTTGAAAACACATTAGTCATAGCATATATAAAAGAGACATGATCAAAGGTATATTTATGAGCTATGTGTGCAAGACTAACAAAAGAAATTCCTAGAATCAAGAATATTGAGCTCATGCCTAAGTCTGGTAAAGGATTGCTCATCAAGAGGCTTGGTAAAGATATCGGCTAATTGATCTTTAGTGTTAATGTATGAAATCTCGATATCCCCCTTTTGTTGGTGATCCCGAAGAAAATGATACCGAATGGCTATGTGCTTAGTGCGGCTGTGCTCGACGGGATTGTCGGCCAACTTGATTGCACTCTCATTGTCACATAGCAAAGGGACTTTGGTTAATTTGTAACCGTAGTCCCGCAGGGTTTGCCTCATCCAAAGCAATTGCGCGCAACAATGGCCTGCGGCAATATACTCGGCTTCGGCAGTGGAAAGAGCGACCGAATTTTGCTTCTTTGAAGCCCATGACACCAAGGATCTTCCCAAGAACTGGCAAGTCCCCGATGTGCTCTTCCTATTAATCTTACACCCCGCCCAATCGGCATCCGAGTAACCAATCAAATCAAATGTGGATCCCCGAGGGTACCAAAGCCCAAACTTAGGAGTATAAGCCAAATATCTCAAGATTCGTTTTACGGCCGTAAGGTGTGATTCCTTAGGGTCGGCTTGGAATCTTGCACACATGCATACGGAAAGCATAATGTCCGGTCGAGATGCACATAAATAAAGCAATGAACCAATCATCGACCGGTATACCTTTTGATCCACGGACTTACCTCCCGTGTCGAGGTCGAGATGCCCATTTGTTCCCATGGGTGTCTTGATGGGCTTGGCATCCTTCATTCCAAACCTGCTTAGAATGTCTTGAGTATACTTTGTTTGGCTAATGAAGGTGCCTTCTTGGAGTTGCTTGACTTGGAATCCTAGAAAATACTTCAACTCCCCCATCATTGACATCTCGAATTTCTGTGTCATGATCCTACTAAATTCTTCACATGTAGATTTGTTAGTAGACCCAAATATAATATCATCAACATAAATTTGGCATACAAACAAATCATTGTCAAGAGTCTTAGTGAATAAAGTAGGATCGGCCTTGCCGACTTTGAAGCCATTTGCAATAAGGAAATCTCTAAGGCATTCATACCATGCTCTTGGGGCTTGCTTGAGCCCATAAAGCGCCTTAGAGAGCCTATAAACATGGTTAGGATACTCACTGTCTTCAAAGCCGGGAGGTTGCTCAACATAGACCTCCTCCTTGATTGGTCCATTGAGGAAGGCACTCTTCACGTCCATTTGATAAAGCTTGAAGCCATGGTAAGTAGCATAGGCCAATAATATACGAATTGACTCAAGCCTAGCTACGGGTGCATAGGTTTCACCAAAATCCAAACCTTCGACTTGTGAATACCCCTTGGCCACGAGTCGAGCTTTGTTCCTTGTCACCACACCATGCTCGTCTTGCTTGTTGCGGAAGACCCACTTGGTTCCTACAACATTTTGATTAGGACGTGGAACTAAATGCCATACCCCATTCCTTGTGAAATTGTTGAGCTCCTCTTGCATCGCCACTACCCAATCCGAATCTTGTAGTGCTTCCTCTACCCTGTTTGGCTCAATAGAGGAAACAAACGAGTAATGTTCACAAAAATGAGCAACACGAGATCGAGTAGTTACCCCCTTATAAATGTCGCCGAGGATGGTGTCGACGGGGTGATCTCGTTGTATTGCTTGGTGGACTCTTGGGTGTGACGGCCTTGGTTGATCATCCTCCTTGTCCTCATCATTTGCATCTCCCCCTTGATCGTTGCCGTCATTTTGAGGTGGCTCATCTCCTTGATCTTCTTGTTCAACATCTTGAGCCTCATCCTCAATTTGAGTTGGTGGAGATGCTTGCATGGAGGAGGATGGTTGATCTTGTGCATGTGGAGGCTCTTCGGATTCCTTAGGACACACATCCCCAATGGACATGTTCCTTAGCGCTATGCATGGAGCCTGTTCTTCACCTATATCATCAAGATCAACTTGCTCTACTTGAGAGCCATTAGTCTCATCAAACACAACGTCACAAGAAACTTCAACAAGTCCTGAGGACTTATTAAAGACTCTATATGCCCTTGTGTTTGAGTCATATCCTAGTAAAAAGCCTTCTACAGTTTTAGGAGCAAATTTAGATTTTCTACCTCTCTTAATAAGAATAAAGCATTTGCTACCAAAAACTCTAAAATATGAAATGTTTGGCTTTTTACCGGTTAGGAGTTCATAAGATGTCTTCTTGAGGATTCGGTGTAGATATAACCGGTTGATGGCGTAACAGGCGGTGTTGACTGCTTCGGCCCAAAACCGATCCGGTGTCTTGTACTCATCAAGCATGGTCCTTGCCATGTCCAATAGAGTTCGATTCTTCCTCTCCACTACACCATTTTGTTGTGGAGTGTAGGGAGAAGAGAACTCATGCTTGATGCCCTCCTCCTCAAGAAAGCCTTCAATTTGAGAGTTCTTGAACTCCGTCCCATTGTCGCTTCTAATTTTCTTGATCCTTAAGCCGAACTCATTTTGAGCCCGTCTCAAGAATCCCTTTAAGGTCTCTTGGGTATAAGATTTGTCCTGCAAAAAGAACACCCAAGTGAAGCGAGAATAATCATCCACAATTACAAGACAATACTTACTACCGCCGATGCTTATGTAAGCGATCGGGCCGAATAAATCCATGTGTAGGAGCTCCAGTGGCCTGTCGGTAGTCATGACGTTTTTGTGTGGATGATGGATGCCAACTTGCTTCCCGGCTTGGCATGCGCTACAAATCCTGTCTTTCTCAAAATGAACATTTGTTAGTCCTAAAATGTGTTCCCCCTTTAGAAGCTTATGAAGATTCTTCATTCCAACATGGGCTAGTCGGCGATGCCAGAGCCAACCCAAGTTAGTCTTAGCAATTAAGCAAGTATCGAGTTCAGCTCTATCAAAATCTACCAAGTATAGCTGACCCTCTAATACTCCCTTAAATGCTATTGAATCATCACTCCTTCTAAAGACAGTAACACCTGTATCAGTAAATAGACAGTTGTAGCCCATTTGACATAATTGGGATACGGAAAGCAAATTGTAATCTAAAGAATCTACAAGAAAAACATTGGAAATAGTATGGTCAGGTGATATAGCAATTTTACCCAATCCTTTGACCAAACCTTGATTTCCATCCCCGAATGTGATAGCTCGTTGGGGATCTTGGTTTTTCTCATAAGAGGAGAACATCTTTTTCTCCCCTGTCATGTGGTTTGTGCACCCGCTGTCGAGTATCCAACTTGAGCCCCCGGATGCATAAACCTACAAAACAAGTTTAGTTCTTTGTTTTAGGTACCCAAACGGTTTTGGGTCCTTTAGCATTAGATACAAGAACTTTGGGTACCCAAACACAAGTCTTGGAGCCCTTGTGCTTGCCCCCAACAATTTTGGCAACTACCTTGCCGGATTTGTTAGTTAAAACATAAGATGCATCAAAAGTCTTAAATGAAATGGCATGATCATTTGATGCATTAGGAGTTTTCTTTCTAGGCAACTTGGCACGGGTTGGTTGCCTAGAACTAGATGTCTCACCCTTATACATAAAAGCATGATTAGGGCCAGAGTGAGACTTCCTAGAATGAATTTTCCTAATTTTGCTCTCAGGATAGCCGGCAGGGTACAAAATGTAACCCTCGTTATCCTGAGGCATGGGAGCCTTGCCCTTAACAAAGTTAGATAAGTTCTTTGGAGGGGCATTAATTTTGACATTGTCTCCCCTTTGGAAGCCAATGCCGTCCTTAATGCCGGGGCGTCTCCCATTAAAGAGCATGCTTCTAGCAAATTTAAATTTTTCATTTTCTAAGTCATGCTCACTAATCTTAGCATTAAGTTGTGCTATGTGATCATTTTGTTTTTTAATTAAAGCTAGGTGATCATGGATAGCATCAACATTAATATCTCTACACCTAGTACAAATGGAAATATGCTCAGTAGATGTAGAGGGTTTGCAAGATTTTAATTCAATGACCTTAGCATGCAACAAATCATTTTTAGTTCTAAGGTCGGAAATAGTAGCATTGCAAACATCAAAATTCTTAGCCTTAGCAATTAATTTCTCATTCTCATTTCTAAGGCTAGCAAGAGAAATGTTCAATTCTTCAATCCTAGCAAGCAAATCATTATCATCTCTAGGATTTGGAATTGAAACATTGCAAATATGAGAATCAACCTTAGCTAACAAATTAGCATTTTCATTTCTAAGGTTGTCTATAGTCTCATGGCAAGTGCTTAGCTCACTAGATAATTTTTCACATTTTTCTATTGCTAGAGCATAAGCATTTTTAATCTTAACATGTTTCTTATTTTCCTTGATTAGGAAGTCCTCTTGGGAGTCCAAGAGATCATCCTTTTCATGGATGGCACTAATTAGCTCATTCAATTTTTCTTTTTGTTCCATGTTAAGGTTAGCAAAAAGAACGCGCAAGTTATCCTCCTCATTTTTAACATCATCCTCATCACTAGAAGTTTCATATTTAGTGGAGGACCTTGATTTTACCTTCTTTTTGCCGTCCTTGGCCATGAGACACTTGTGGCCAACGTTGGGGAAGAGGAGGCCTTTGGTGACGGCGATGTTGGCGGCGTCCTCGTCGTCGGAGGAGTCGCTTGAGCTTTCGTCGGAGTCCCACTCCCGACACACGTGGGCATCGCCGCCCTTCTTCTTGTGGTACTTCTTCTTTTCTCTCCTCTTGCCCTTCTTGTCGTCACCCCTGTCACTGTCACTAGACATAGGACATTTTGCAATAAAGTGACCGGGCTTACCACACTTGTAGCAAACCTTCTTGGAACGGGATTTGTAATCCTTCCCCTTCCGTTGCTTGAGGATTTGCCGAAAGCTTTTGATGATTAGGGCCATCTCCTCGTTGTCGAGCTTGGAGGCGTCAATCGGTTGTCTACTTGGTGTAGACTCCTCCTTCTTCTCCTCCGTTGCCTTGAAGGCCACCGGTTGCGCCTCGGATGTAGAGGGCTCGTCAAGCTCGTTGATCTTCTTTGAGCCCTTAATCATGCATTCAAAGCTTACAAAATTCCCGATAACTTCCTCGGGGGTCATTAGTGGATATCTAGGATTACCACGAATTAATTGTACTTGAGTAGGGTTAAGGAAAATAAGAGCTCTTAGAATAACCTTAACCACTTCGTGGTCATCCCATTTTGTGCTCCCGAGGTTGCGCACTTGATTTACCAAGGTTTTGAGCCGGTTGTACATGTCTTGTGGCTCCTCTCCTTGGCGAAGACGGAAGCGACCGAGCTCCCCCTCGATCGTTTCCCGCTTGGTGATCTTGGTGAGTTCATCACCCTCGTGCGCCGTCTTGAGTAGGTCCCAAATCTCTTTTGCGTTCTTCAACCCTTGCACTTTGTTGTATTCCTCCTTGCTTAGAGAGGCAAGGAGAATGGTTGCGGCTTGGGAGTTGAAGTGCTCGATTTGGGCCACTTCGTCCGTGTCGTAGTCCTCATCCCCTATAGATGGTACCTGTACACCATACTCAACAACATCCCATATACTTTTGTGGAGAGAGGTTAGATGAAATCGCATTAAATTACTCCACATAGCATAATCTTCACCATTAAAAGTTGGTGGTTTGCCTAATGGGACGGAAAGTAAAGGTGTATGTTTAGGAATGCGAGGGTAGCGTAGGGGAATCTTACTATACTTCTTACGCTCTTGGCGTTTAGAAGTAACGGATGCCGCGTCGGAGCTGGAGGTAGATGTCGATGAAGTGTCGGTCTCGTAGTAGACCACCTTCCTCATCCTCTTTTGCTTGTCCCCACTCCGATGCGGCTTGTGAGAAGAAGATTTTTCCTTTTTCTCCTTGTGGTGAGAAGAGGAAGATCTTTTCTCCTTCCGCTTGGAGGAGTTCTTCTTCTTCTCCCTTCTCTTGGTGCGGGACTCTTCCGATGAAGTGCTCCCTTGGCTTGTAGTGGGCTTGTTATCGCCGGTCTCCATCTCCCTCTTGGTGTGATCTCCCGACATCACTTCGAGCGGTTAGGCTCTAATGAAGCACCGGGCTTTGATACCAATTGAAAGTCGCCTAGAGGGGGGGTGAATAGGGTGAAACTGAAAATCTCAAAAATAATCACAACTACAAGCAAGGTTAGTGTTAGAAATATAATCGAGTCCGCGAGAGAGGGCGCAAAACAAATCGCAAGCGAATAACAATAAGAGACACGCGGATTTGTTTTACCGAGGTTCGGTTCTCTCAAACCTACTCCCCGTTGAGGAGGCCACAAAGGCCGGGTCTCTTTCAACCCTTCCCTCTCTCAAACGGTCCCTCGGACCGAGTGAGCTTTTCTTCTTCTCAATCAAACGGGAACAAAACTTCCCCGCAAGGGCCACCACACAATTGGTGCCTCTTGCCTTGGTTACAATTGAGTTTTGATCACAAGAACAAATGAGAAAGAAAGAAAGCGATCCAAGCGCAAGAGCTCAAAAGAACACGGCAAATCTCTCTCGCTAGTCACTAAAGGCTTGAGTGGAATTGGAGAGGATTTGATCTCTTTTGTGTGTCTAGAATTGAATGCCTAGCTCTTGTAAGTGGTTGGAAGTTGGAAAACTTGGATGCAATGAATGGTGGGGTGGTTGGGGTATTTATAGCCCCAACCACCAAAAGTGACCGTTGCTGGAAGCTGTCTGTTCGATGGCACACCGGACAGTCCGGTGCACACCGGACAGTCCGGTGCCCCCGCCACGTCACCATTGCCGTTGGATTCTGACCGTTGGAGCTTCTGACTTCTGGGCCCTCCTGGGTGTCCGGTGCACACCGGACATGTACTGTTTGATGTCCGGTGCACCGGTATGGGCACGTCTGACGTCTGCGCGCGCTGCGCGCGCATTAAATGCACCGCAGGGAGCCGTTGGCGCCGAAAAGAGCCGTTGCTCCGCTGGCACACCGGACAGTCCGGTGAATTTTAGCGGAGCGGCTGCCGCGCGAACCCGAGGCTGGCGAGTTCCGGAGACCGCGCTTCCTTGGAGCACCGGACATGTCCGGTGCACACCGGACAGTCCGGTGAATTATAGCGCGCCGGCTTCCGAGAATTCCCGAGGGCGAAGAGTTTGAAGTCGGAGTCCTCTGGGCGCACCGGACACTGTCCGGTGCACACCGGACAGTCCGGTGCCTCCAGCCAGAGGTGCCCTCGGTTGCCTCATTGCTCCTTAGTTGAATCCAAAACTTGATCTTTTTATTGGCTAAGTGTGAACCTTTTGCACCTGTATAACTTATTCACTAGAGCAAACTAGTTAGTCCAATATTTGTGTTGGGCAATTCAACCACCAAAATTATTTAGGAACTAGGTGTAAGCCTAATTCCCTTTCACTTCCAAAAGGGAGACAATGTCAAACTTAGTGCCCCTCCTAAAAATTTGTCTAACTTTGTTAAGGGCAAGGCTCCCATGCCTCAGGATAACGAGGGTTACATTTTGTACCCTGCTGGTTATCCCGAGAGCAAAATTAGGAGAATTCATTCTAGAAAGTCTCACTCTGGCCCTAACCATGCTTTTATGTATAAGGGTGAGACATCTAGCTCTAGGCAACCAACCCGTGCTAAGTTGCCTAGAAAGAAAACTCCTAGTGCATCAAATGATCATGACATTTCATTCAAAACTTTTGATGCATCATATGTGCTTACTAACAAATCCGGCAAGGTAGTTGCCAAGTTTGTTGGGGGCAAACACAAGGGCTCCAAGACTTGTGTTTGGGTACCCAAAGTTCTTGTTTCTAATGCCAAAGGACCCAAAACCGTTTGGGTACCTAAAGTCAAGAACTAAACTTGTTTTGTAGGTTTATGCATCCGGGGGCTCAAGTTGGATCATCGATAGCGGGTGCACAAACCACATGACGGGGGAGAAGAAGATGTTCTCCTCCTACGAGAAAAACCAAGATCCCCAACGAGCTATTACATTCGGGGATGGAAACCAAGGTTTGGTCAAAGGTTTGGGTAAAATAGTTATATCTCCTGACCACTCCATTTCCAATGTTTTTCTTGTTGATTCATTAGATTACAATTTGCTTTCCGTATCTCAATTGTGAAATGGGCTACAACTGTCTATTTACTGATGTAGGTGTCACTGTCTTTAGAAGAAGTGATGATTCAATAGCATTTAAGGGAGTGTTAGAGGGTCAGCTATACTTGGTAGATTTTGATAGAGCTGAACTCGACACTTGCTTAATTGCTAAGACTAACATGGGTTGGCTCTGGCACCGCCGACTAGCTCATGTTGGAATGAAGAATCTTCATAAGCTTCTAAAGGGAGAACACATTTTAGGACTAACAAATGTTCATTTTGAGAAAGACAGGATTTGTAGTGCATGCCAAGCCGGGAAGCAAGTTGGCACTCATCATCCACACAAGAACATCACGACAAGTGACAGGCCACTGGAGCTCCTACACATTGATTTATTCGGCCCGATCGCTTACATAAGCATCGGCGGGAGTAAGTACTGTCTAGTTATTGTAGATGATTATTCTCGCTTCACTTGGGTATTCTTTTTACAGGAAAAATCTCATACCCAAGAGACCTTAAAGGGATTCTTGAGACGGGCTCAAAATGAGTTCGGCTTAAGGATCAAGAAAATTAGAAGCGACAACGGGACAGAGTTCAAGAACTCTCAAATTGAAAGCTTTCTTGAGGATGAGGGCATCAAGCATGAGTTCTCCTCTCCCTACACGCCACAACAAAATGGTGTAGTAGAGAGGAAGAATCGAACTCTATTGGACATGGCAAGAACCATGCTTGATGAGTACAAGACACCGGATCGGTTCTGGGCCGAGGCGGTTAACACCGCTTGCTACGCCATCAACCGGTTATATCTACACCGAATCTTCAAGAAGACATCATACGAACTCCTAACCGGTAAAAAGCCCAATATTTCATATTTTAGAGTTTTTGGTAGCAAATGCTTTATTCTTGTTAAAAGAAGTAGAAAATCTAAATTTGCTCCTAAAACTGTAGAAGGCTTTTTACTAGGATATGACTCAAACACAAGGGCATATAGGGTCTTTAACAAGTCCTCAGGACTTGTTGAAGTTTCTTGTGACGTTGTGTTTGATGAAACTAACGGCTCTCAAGTAGAGCAAGTTGATCTTGATGAGATAGGTGAAGAACAGGCTCCGTGCATCGCGCTAAGGAACATGTCCATTGGGGATGTGTGCCCTAAGGAACCCGAAGAGCCTCCACAAGCACAAGATCAACCATCCTCCTCCACACAAGCATCTCCACCAACTCAAAATGAGGACAAGGCTCAAGTTGATAAAGGAGAAGATCAAAGAAATGAGCCACCTCAAGATGACAACAATGATCAAGGGGGAGATGCAAATGATCAAGACAAGGAGGATGAAGAACCAAGGCCGCCACACCCAAGAGTCCACCAAGCAATACAACGAGATCACCCCGTCGACACCATCCTCGGCGACATTCATAAGGGGGTAACCACTCGATCTCGTGTTGCACATTTTTGTGAGCATTACTCTTTTGTTTCCTCTATTGAGCCACACAGGGTAGAGGAAGCACTTCAAGATTCGGATTGGGTGATGGCGATGCAAGAGGAGCTCAACAACTTCACAAGGAACGAGGTATGGCACTTAGTTCCACGACCTAATCAAAATGTTGTAGGAACCAAGTGGGTCTTCCGCAACAAGCAAGATGAGCATGGTGTGGTGACAAGGAACAAAGCTCGACTCGTGGCCAAGGGGTATTCACAAGTCGAAGGTTTGGATTTTGGTGAAACCTATGCACCCGTAGCTAGGCTTGAGTCCATTCGCATATTATTAGCCTATGCTACTTACCATGGCTTCAAGCTTTATCAAATGGACGTGAAGAGTGCCTTCCTCAATGGACCAATCAAGGAAGAAGTCTATGTTGAGCAACCTCCCGACTTTGAAGACAGTGAGTACCCTAACCATGTCTATAGGCTCTCTAAGGCGCTTTATGGGCTCAAGCAAGCCCCAAGAGCATGGTATGAATGCCTTAGAGATTTCCTTATTGCAAATGGCTTCAAAGTCGGCAAGGCCGATCCTACTTTATTCACTAAAACTCTTGACAATGATTTGTTTGTATGCCAAATTTATGTTGATGATATCATATTTGAGTCTACTAACGAATCTACATGTGAAGAATTTAGTAGGATCATGACACAGAAATTCGAGATGTCGATGATGGGGGAGTTGAAGTATTTTCTAGGATTCCAAGTCAAGCAACTCCAAGAGGGCACCTTCATTAGCCAAACGAAGTACACTCAAGACATTCTAACCAAGTTTGGAATGAAGGATGCCAAGCCCATCAAGACACCCATGGGAACCAATGGGCATCTCGACCTCGACACGGGAGGTAAATCCGTCGATCAAAAGGTATACCGGTCGATGATTGGTTCATTGCTTTATTTATGTGCATCTCGACCGGACATTATGCTTTCTGTTTGCATGTGTGCAAGATTCCAATCCGACCCTAAGGAATCCCACCTTACGGCCGTAAAACGAATCTTGAGATATTTGGCTTATACTCCTAAGTTTGGGCTTTGGTACCCTCGGGGATCCACATTTGATTTGATTGGTTATTCGGATGCCGATTGGGCGGGGTGTAAGATTAATAGAAAGAGCACATCGGGGACTTGCCAGTTCTTGGGAAGATCCTTGGTGTCTTGGGCTTCAAAGAAGCAAAATTCGGTCGCTCTTTCTACCGCCGAAGCCGAGTATATTGCCGCAGGCCACTGTTGCGCGCAATTGCTTTGGATGAGGCAAACCCTGCGGGACTACGGTTACAAACTAACCAAAGTTCCTCTTCTATGTGATAATGAGAGTGCAATCCGCATGGCGGATAATCCCGTTGAGCATAGCCGCACTAAACACATAGCCATTCGGTATCATTTTCTTAGGGATCACCAACAAAAGGGGGATATCGAGAATGCATACATTAATACTAAAGATCAATTAGCCGATATCTTTACCAAGCCACTTGATGAACAATCTTTTACCAAACTTAGGCATGAGCTCAATATTCTTGATTCTAGGAACTTCTTTTGCTAATTTGCACACATAGCTCATAAGTATACCTTTGATCATATCTCTTTTATATATGCTATGACTAATGTGTGTTTCAAGTGTATTTCAAACCAAGTCATAGGTATATTGAAAGAGAATTGGAGTCTTCGGTGAAGATAAAGGCTTCCACTCCACTCTACTACTCATCCTTCGCCGTCGCTCCGCTTCACTCTCCATCTTTGGTATAATTTTCACTCATATGTTTTATTTGCCAAATGGGAGAAAGTAGTTAGAAAAAGGGCTTATATTACACTCAAAGTATCCGTTTTTGGCGATTCATGCCAAAGGGGGAGAAAGTATTAGCCTAAAGCAAAAGGACCGCACCACCACCCTAATTTTTAAATTAATGATTTTCAATTGGTAAATTTCAAATTGGTATCTCTTTGTGTTCTAAGGGGGGAGCAAGTAGTATTTTCAAAACTTGATATCTTAAAACCCTCTTGAACACTAAGAGGAGAATTTATTAAGGGGGAGTTTTGTTTTAGTCAAAGGAAAAGCATTTGAAACAAGGGGAGAAAATTTCAAATCTTGAAAATGCTTCTCAAAATCTTATTCATTTACCTTTGACTATTTTGCAAAAGGACTTTGAAAAGTATTTACTAAAAGAATTTGCAAAAACAAAACTTGTGGTGCAAGCGTGGTCCAAAATGTTAAAAATAAAGAAACAATCCATGCATGTCTAGTAAATAACATTTATTGGCTCAATTCTAAGCAACCTTTGCACTTACATTATGCAAACTAGTTCAATTATGCACTTTTATAATTGCTTTGGTTTGTGTTGGCATCAATCACCAAAAAGGGGGAGATTGAAAGGGAATTAGGCTTACACCTAGTCCCTAATTAATTTTGGTGGTTGAATTGCCCAACACAAATAATTGGACTAACTAGTTTGCTCTAGTGCATAAGTTATACAGGTGCCAAAGGTTCACACTTAGCCAATAAAAAGACCAAGTATTGGGTTCAACAAAAGAGCAAATGGACAACCGAAGGCACCTCTGGTCTGGCGCACCGGACTGTCCGGTGCACCAGAGGACTCCAGTGCAAACTCGTCGTCTTCGGGAAAATCCAGAGGCAACTCCACTATAATTCACCGGACTGTCCGGTGTACACCGGACAGTGTCCGGTGCTCCAAGGAAGAGCGGCCTCAGGAACTCGCCAGCTTCGGGAAACCGCAACGCTGCTCCGCTATAATTCACCGGACATGTCCGGTGTACACCGGACTGTCCGGTGTAACTGCGAAGCAACGGCTACTTCAGGCGCCAACGGCTACCTGCAGCGCATTTATTGCGCGCCAGCGCGTGCAGAGGGCAGGCATGCCCATGCTGGCGCACCAGACACTCTACAGTACATGTCCGGTGCGCCACCGGACATCCAGGCGGGCCCAGAAGACAGAGCTCCAACGGTCGGAACCCAACAGCCTGGTGATGTGGCTGTCGCACCGGACATGTCCGGTGTGCACCGGACTGTCCGGTGCACCATTCGACAGACAGCTTCCACCAAACGGCTAGTTTGGTGGTTGGGGCTATAAATACCCCCAACCACCCACCATTCAAGTTATCCAAGTTTTCCACTTCTCAACCACTTACAAGAGCTAGGCATTCAATTCTAGACACACTCAAGTGATCAAATCCTCTCCAATTCCACACAAGGCTTTAGTGATTAGCGAGAGAGATTTGCCGTGTTCTTTTGAGCTCTTGCGCTTGGATTGCTTCTTTCTTTCTCATTTGTTCTTGTGATCATAAACTCATTTGTAACCAAGGCAAGAGACACCAATTGTGTGGTGGTCCTTGCGGGGAAGTTTTATTCCCGGGTTGATTTGAGAAGAGAAGCTCACTCGGTCGGAGGGACCGTTTGAGAGAGGGAAAGGGTTGAAAAAGACCCGGCCTTCGTGGCCTCCTCAACGGGGAGTAGGTTTGCGAGAACCGAACCTCGGTAAAACAATTCATCGTGTCTCACTCCGCATTTGCTCACGATTTGTTTTGCGCCCTCTCTCTCGGACTCATTATTATTTCTAACGCTAACCCGTCTCGTAGTTGTGTTTATATTTGTAAATTTCAGTTTCGCCCTATTCACCCCCTTCTAGGCGACTTTCAGGAGACGGCGCCACCGTAGGAGGGGCGGGTCAACGATGGAGGAGGAAAAGGTCTGGGAAAGGGTGAAAGCGGCAGCGCGCGTGGAGTGGTGGCGGAGGTGGAGGAGAAGAGGTGGTCAAAGGTGGAGGCGACAGAGGCATAGGGGGGGGCGGCGATCTCGACGCTCGCTCGGTGCTGGGGGCGAGGTATAGGGGGGACGACGGCGATGGCGGGAGCAGACTTTCCTTGCTTGGAGCAGCCACACGGGCGGCGGACTGGAGCGGCCGGGATGGCGGACTGGAGCGAACTAGCGGGTTTGGCGGCGGGGGCGCAGAGAGTGCGGGCGCGAGAGAGAGCGGGCGACTGTAGGCAGAACCATGCACCAAAATGTGTGTACGTCTACACTATCGTCTTATAGAGTAGTAGAGATGTGAAATTGTATGAAGCAGCCTTCACAATCTTGTGCTAAATTTTTTGAAGGGCTCAGGACTCAGGAATAAAAAAAAGTGCTCCACATTTTCTTGCTTTGTTTTACCTTTTTACCTATAGCGCAATCTTAAGAGATTGGTGTTTGTCATGTTATCTTCTATGTCTACAATTCGATCTGCATCAACTTGCGCTTACTGTTTCAAGCGAGATTTTAGGTGAGGATTTTGTTCTCATACTCTTTTATTTGTGTTGTAGAAGAAGCTGATGAGGAATATGCTAGGAGGATGCCTGAGACAAGTCAAGTTCAAAACTGAGTGTCCATATATATATAGAGAGTACAAAGGAAAAATCCCTATATATTAAACGATTGGAACTAGATAAGCATCTATTTATACATTATTGATTAGTTTATTTGAAACAATATCCAACACATTTGCACCCGTTTTTTGTGTGAATTTGCGTAACACTATTTTGGTGCCAATATAAGTTCCAGTGGAATTTTATTGTGCAAAAATTTATATCATCAATATAATATTAGTTTTACGGTGATATTTTTCTACATAGATTTTACATATCATAGTGATGTTTATCGTTCTGTATCTATATTTTATACTAACTTTTAACTCACGTTGCAACGCACACTTACCTAGTAATTAGATTATATTTTATACTTATAAGGCCATTCTCAATGATAATTTTATCACACTATTTTCAATATTACAGTGTCAATAAGAGTATGATGAAATGAAGGATGAAAAATGCTGTCTCAAATCTCAATCAGAAGTTTTGTGACACAATTTTATAGGCCAAATAACATATGACTTAAATGCTGCATCCAAGTAATCAATAGATGAACACGAACTAAACTTTCATCACCAGCCATCCGAAGGTAGAGACAGCCGGCTAGCTAAACTTTAGTAAAAAAAAAACCAAACACGTGACCCTTTTTTTGTCCCCAGCTAGCTCCTAGCTATCGCGCATGAGTGGGTGGCACGCTCGCAAAAAATCCGAGTGTTCTGCGGCGTCAGCTCGCGACTGGTATTCCCTTTCCGACTACCGCCCAAAGCTGTCTCTACTCAACAATTTCAAAAGCGTGAAGTTCTGTCCACCTCGTCGTCTCCGAGTTTGCCACCCACTCAACAACGCGGCGGTAAATCGCGGCCGGTTGGTTGGCGATCACCGCCTCCTCCCCCTCGCCAGCGGCCCGCTCCAGAAGCAATGGCGCTGGACCTCGCCATCGGGGGCTCGGCGGCCCGCAGGGCCGAGACCCAAACCCTAGCGCCCGTGTTGCTCATGGGCCCGCCGCCTCCACCGCCGATCCCGCCGATGACGGTGATGTACTTCGCGGGGCCCCCGTCCCCAGGGGCGCTCCTGCCGCGCCCGATCCCCGTGGCGCTCCCGCACGAGGTCATCATGTACATGGACGAGTGTCGGAGCCGCTCCCTCCTCAAGGTGAAGTTCGAAGCTTAAAGCTCGCACGCATGGCTGTTCCTTATGGTGTAATTTCTTGTGCATCCGTGGTTGATTTTGGGAAGTGACGTTTCACGTGGTCTAGTTCATTTCCAACGCGGGGATTGAGCCTTCGCTAGAGGACGAGCGGAGGAGGGAGCGGGTAGTACGCGAGCTCGGCAAGGTAATGGGGGTTAGGATTTTCGGGCTTAAAAGTTTCTGCTTGCAATGCTGGTCGAAATTGATCTTTTCATCTGGTGGTGACTTTGTTGCAGATAGTAATGGATTGGGCAAGGAGGGTGGCCTACGAGCAGGGCAAACAGCACTGGATCACATCAGCCACCGTGTTAACCTTCGGCTCTTATGCCTTGGGGGTAAGGAGGATGCCAAATTTGTCCGTAATTTCTTGGAAACTTTATTGGTGATATAACATCCAGTTTAATTGTTCATGGTGACATGGTGTTGATTTAGAATGATCTATTTGTATATGTTGAAGTGTATAAGTGGATTGCCTAACTTCTAATAGATTAAGCTTTTGGGTTGAACTGGTTAGTGCGTCCACTCTAACATAGTATCAAAGCTAGAGGTCTTGAGTTTGAATCCTATCAGAGGCTTTATTTGTTTCTTTTGCTGCACGTGATATGTGAGTGAGGATGTTGAAGTGCATAAGTGGATTAGCTACCTTCTTCTAATAGCTTAAGCTTTTTGGGTTGAACTGGTTAGTACGTCCACTCTAACATAGTATCAGAATGGCATAGGCTTTATTTGTGTCCCTGTCCCTTTGTTTTCATGTTTGCGCCTTTCTCTCTGGCTGCATGTGAGCGGAGGTGTTGAAGTGTATAAGTGGAATGCATCTTTCTCTCTAGCTGCATGTGAGTCACTGTGTGGACGTGTATAAATGGATTGCCTACCTTCTCCTAATAGTTTAAGCTTTTGGGTTGAACTGATTAGTACATCCACTCTAACACTATAGTGTTTGTGTTGCATTTACTTCATGTTTTGTATGTTGTGTTCTCTTTAAACAAATTAATTGTTGCCGAAATTGATATCACTAGTCTTTAATCGCCCGGACTTTTTCTAGCAAAGCATTAAGTTTATCAGCTAGCGATGCGGTACTGTTAGTTTGTTATAGTATTCATTCTATTTCCACAAGTTATCTTCTGTGCAAGTATGTGTCGGGGTTGCATATTGTTGGAAGAATGACCGTTGGATTAACTGGGCCAACCCTAGGGGGTGGCTATATAGGGTTTATACATAGGCCACATGGGCTTAATCCACATATTCTAACACCCCCCGCAGTCTGAACTTCCGTCGCAGCGGAGTTTACAGACTGGACTAAAAAAGAAGTACATCACACACAATAGGATCCCCACACAGACTCAACTAGCCACTACTGATGTTGAGGCTGGAGCGAAACTCGGCGAAGGTCGAGGACGGAAGACCCTTGGTGAAGATGTCGGCAAACTGGGAGGTGGTCGGGATGTGGAGGACCCGAACAGCACCAACGACGACATAATCGCGGACGAAGTGTAGATCGATCTCTACATGCTTGGTCCGCTGGTGCTGCACTAGGTTAGTGGAGAGGTAGACCGCGTTGACGTTGTTGCAGTAGACCAGCGTGCTCCTGGAGAGGGGACTGTGAAGCTCGGCGAGGAGCTGCCGTAGCCAGACAGCCTCCGCCACGCCATTGGCCACGACACGGTACTCCGCCTCGGCACTCGAGCGGGAAACGACCGGTTGGCGCTTCGACGACTAGGACACCAGGTTGCCGCCTAAGAAGACGGTGTAGCCGGAGGTGGAGCGCCGAGTGTCTGGGCACCCGGCCCAGTCAGCGTCGGTGTAGACGACCAGCTGGGAGGAGGTAGACCGATGAAGAAGCAGCCCGTAGTCGACGGTGCCCTGAAGATAGCGGAGGAGGCGCTTGAGAGCCGCGAGGTGGGGCTCCCGGGGATCGTGCATATGGAGACAGACCTGCTGCACGGCGTAGGAGATGTCTAGCCTGGTGAAGGTGAGGTACTGAAGGGCACCGGCAAGACTCCTGTAGCCGGTGGAGTCCGCTACTGGGTCACCTGTGGCCTCAGAGAGCTTGGCCTGCGTATCGACTGGGGTGGAGCAGGGCTTGCAGTCACTCATCTGGGCCCGCTCCAGAATGTCAAGAGTGTACTGTCGCTGGTGAAGGAGGAGTCCTGAGGGGCGAGGCTCAGCAGTGACCCCCAGGAAATGGTGAAGCACGCCCAGATCCTTGACCGGAAACTCTCGCTGATGTGCGTCGATGAGGCGGCGAAGAAGTGACGGGCTGGAGGCGGTGAGGACAATGTCATCCACGTAGAGAAGCAAGTAGGCAGTCTCGGCTCCATGATGGTGGACGAACAGAGACGTGTCTGACTTGGCCTCCACGAAGCCCAGGGTCACCAGGAACGTAGCTAGTTTGGAGTGCCACGCCCGGGGGGCCTGCTTGAGGCCGTAGATGGACCTGTTGAGCCGGCAGACCATGTCAGGGCGAGAGGAGTTCACGAACCCCGCCGGCTGACAGCAGTAGACGGTCTCGGTGAGGGCGTCGTGCAGGAAGGCATTCTTGACGTCGAGCTGGTGAACTGGCCAGGAGCGAGCGAGGGCCAGCGAGAGCACCGTGCGGACGGTGGTCGGCTTCGCAACCGGGCTGAAGGTCTCATCGTAGTCGACTCCGGGGCGTTGAGTGAAGCCCCGAAGAACCCAGCGAGCCTTGTACCGCTCCAGGGTACCATCGGCCCACCGCTTGTGTGTCCGGATCCACTTGCCGGTGACGACGTTGGTGTCGGGCGGACGGGGCACCAGATCCCACGTCTGGTTGGCGACGAGCGCCGCGTACTCCTCCATCGCCCGACGCCAGTGGGGGTCCAGCAGGGTGGTGCGGACGGAGGAGGGTACCGGAGAAACCTGCGAGTCTCCGGTCGTGGCCGCCAGGACTCGGGGCGGCAGGGTACCAGCCGCGTGCCGCGTCACCATCGGGTGGACGTGCCGCGGGTCGTGGTGAAGGAGCGGTGGGTGGTACACCGGCGTCTCGACACGTGCCGCGGATGGCCGCGGCGGTGGTGTAGGTGTCCCTGGCGGGGACTGGGCCACCGGCGGTGCCGCTGGAGGAGAGGTCACCGGTGGGGACGGCGGCGGTGGTGGCGACAGTGGAGGTGCGAACCCCGGCGGCGGCAGCCGGCGCTGGTAGACGCGCACCGGCTGGGCGAAGCGGGCCGGTACCGACAGCCCCGCAGGCGGTGCAGTCCCACCACCCCCGCTTGGCCCGGGGGCGATCGGAGACGGGGCCTCGCGGAGAGGCGACACCACCGTAGGCGACACCACCGGACCCGGGCAAGGCACCGGGCCGGTAGTAGGACCGACAGGCGGTGAGCGAGTACCTGCAGAGAGAGGAAGGATAGTGTCACACCCGGTTTCAGAAGGCAAACCGAATGCGAACTATGTACGTGTCAGGATCAGAACTCACGTACACAGCGATTACATAAATGGACATCATCGCACAGTGCTCGAATAGTAACATAAAAGAGTATTACTTATTACATCACAGAGTCAGAGACATTCACATAGTCATCAACTTAACGGATAGATCAAAGTGCTAAGCGAAACACAGTAAAGATAGGGCCTTCACAGGCAGCTGACTGGGGGTTGCCGCCAACCCACACCTAAAACTCGTCGTAGTCTTGGAACTCCTGGAAGTCTCCTTCCACGACTTCATCTTCTCCTGAGCAGTGGTTACAATGTGGACAACCTGGTGTTTTGTGGTAAAGCAAGGATGAGTACACATCAACGTACTCAGCAAATGCCCCGTTTGGCTGAAGTGGACTAGCTTTTATGTGGGGTTAGGCTCAAGCAGTTGCTTTTAGTTGGTCAGGTATTTATTGTTAGTAGATGTAACACCCGGTTTTAAAGAACAAAGCCGGGTGCATCTCATACATGCGCCAAGAAGACAACATATATAATAACAGAGTGTATAGAGATAAATGTCATAAATCATCAGAGTATTTATTACATAGCGGAAGTCTTATTACAAAATAAAGATAAATATAAAATGAACTAAGGATCGATGGCGCCAATGTCGACTGAGAAACGCCACCTAGATCAGATCGAACTCCTCGGTGTTAGGCAGCTCCTCTTCAACAACCTGTTCTTCTCCTGTGGGGGGGGTGTGAGACAGCAAGGGTGAGCTCACATACGATCATAGCTCAACAAGTCGTGGGGAATAATGTGACATGAACTCACCAAAGGTGGGAGTCCATGTAGTGTAAGGCTGAACAATGAAATAAAGGCTAAGGCTGAGCATTGCTTTTATAAGTTGGTCAAAATTTTATTAGCAATTACTAAGTGTAAGTAAATGCCAAACCTTAATAATATTAAAGAACAGTAATAGTAAAATAATCCCAAATGCGATGCAAATGTCAAATTGAATTTAGGTTCCATAATTAATCATGTGAGGGTCCGAGCCGCTCTTGACCGTGAGCACGGCTAGTATACTAGTTTTACACTCTGCAGAGGTTGCGCATCTTTACCCACAAGTCGTGTATCCCATGTCGCCTGGGTTTGCAAGGCCCTTAGACACTACCGAGGTGAATGGCTAGGGATCCACTACGAGGCCTTTACAAAGTTCCACTAGCTTCCGAAAACCCGCTACAGTTTATGGGAAGATCCAGTAAAGGGTTCCTAGCTGATAGCCATCGCAGCAAAATCAACTAGGGACCTCCCCGCACTGACCTCTCCCCTACTGCCCTTGCCCCTTTCGGGTAAGGTAGTCTTCCACTAGCTTTCCTAATTAATCAGCCAAGGGCATCCCATACTACCCTTGTGGTAGCACTGTTTTTCCGGGTGGTCGCTCCATGTTCCCATTAATTTAATGATCTTAACATGAACAACAATAATAACAAAATAATAACAGAATAATCATGAATAATGAATCTCCATACCCAATCCACATAAAGCAATAGCAAGTACTACCCAAAAATATTCCAGGGGTGAACAAGGTATAGAGGTAATCAAAACTGGGGTACATAAAGGTTCCCATCAAAATTAACCTATGCAGATCATTAAAATTAATAAGAACATGGCTGGGAAAAGTAAGTGATCAAGGGCACAACTTGCCTGTAATGAGCTCCTGCTCAGCTATCTCTACTTGCTGAACCTCAGTTTCCACAGTAGCTTGCTCGTCTACTCGCATCAACACAATACATACATAGTATAGCCAAAATCAACATCACACCAAACAGATGAATGAAATATACAGTAAAAATCTACACATTAAAATGAAACCATAGGAACTGGAATCACTAAATTTGGAGTTATAGAATTTAAGTTATGAATTTTCTAAGATTTAAGGTGATTATAATAGGATTAGATGATAAATTTATTTTCTAACAGAGTTCATGTTAAAACAGTGATTCTAAATGGTAGAGAATATTATTACAAAATTTTAGGAATTGGAATGACTCAATTTGGAGTTAAAATGCATTTTCTATGAATTAACTAAGTTTCTAGATTTGTTTTTGTATTAAAAACGAATTTCTAATAGAAATTCTCTGTTTTTAATATTCTCGGGACCGGGCGTCAAATTCCAGAAAACTCAGGGGCTCTAGTGTAAGTTTTCCGAGACTCAATGAATAGTAACACATGGACGGCGGGTTTATTTCCCGGAAACCCGAGGACTCTTTAACAAAATGACCCGCGAAGGGGTATGGGCGAGTCTCGGCCGTTGGATTAGACTTGGGCGCGCCAGATTAAACCTACATCTAAGCGAACCGGTACGCCATCCGGCCCGCTGGATCCGGAATCGATGGTAGCGATTTAAAATAGCGAAACCCGATACGGATCATGGATTCGACGATCAACGGCACAGATTAAATGACCCGAAGCGGTATGGGAGTCCTGATCTGGGTCGACCATCCCCGCATCAACGGCTCACGCTGGTTCGAACCTAGACCGTCCGATAAGATCAGACGGTCCCACTGCTCCCTACCCTGAGCTACTGGGTCGCGGTGGCGCCGCCCACACCCGACGGCGGTCCTTCGCCGTCGCGCGCCCTACTCCGGCCCCCAGAGTCAGTCCCGGCTCGATCTCTAGTGCATATCCATGAGCGAACGACAGTGAACACGATGGGAGGGTCATTACCGGCGTTAGGAAGGTTGGTGACGCTGCTCCCGCGCGCAGTGCTTCCGCGGCGACAACACCGCGACGGTGAGCAATCGCCGCCGCCAGGGACGACGAAATCCGAGGTCACCGGCCGCCCTTCCCCCGTAGCGAGGCCCCGGTCCTATCCCCGAAGCACGGCGATGCACCCGAGTACGAATTCGCGGACGCTGCGCCGATGGCGATGGCGCGAATTGCGTTACGGCGGCGGAACCTCAATCTAATGGCGGCGTCAGCCCTTTTGTGGACAATGCGCTGCGGAGCAGTAAGGGGCAAGCAGGGGGGGAAGGTAGCGGAGGACCCAGGGGGTCTTATCCCCCACGACGCGACAAGATCGGGCCTACCGTTCCACATTTCCCGCGGGGTAGCGGGCGACTCGGTCCCAGCCGTTGCGGAGGTGAGGGATGACAGGTGGGGGCAGCCTGTCGGTGTGAGAAAGGGGAGGAAACGGAGAATCGCCCCGCGCGGAGTACGGACCCACGTGCCAGCGTGAAAGGGGCTAGCGCGCACACGAGTGAGACAGACTTGTGGGACCCACTGTCGGCGCGGGCGTGCGGAGGCTAAGTCCAGGAATGGGCCGCGCGCGGGTCACTTTCCCTGGGTGGGCCGAATACAGAGGGGAGAGCCCAGGTAAGCTTTATTTCTTTTTCCTTTTATGTTTTTCTGCTTTCTTTCTTTTAAATTTGAATTTGAATTTAGTTTTCAACCCTTGTGCACATTTGTTGTCAAATCATACTCTGGAATATGAAATACAAATTTTTGGAATATATTTACATTATTTTCTTTATTTTCATAACATTTCTCTACTTCTTTTAAACCCTAGTTTTCAATGTGGCTTAATCAAGCTTCCAATAATTATTACCTTATCTTTTTTTTTATCATTATGGTTTTACTTAATGCACAACACATAAAATTCCAACAAATGCACTTTTTTCTTTATTTTAGCATAATTGTTTTATTTAGTCACTCTCAATTACATAAGTGCTCTTTTTATGATGCAAATAAGACACACAAAACGATGAACTCTCTTTATTACCCTTGGTATACAACTTGAGTATTACAAATCCTACCCCCCTTAAAAATAATCTCGTCCTCGAGATTTAAGAAGATCTAGGGAAAAGGTGGGGAAAATCTATACGAAGCTCTTCTTCTCTTTCCCAAGTTGCTTCATCTTCACTGTGGTGGCTCCATTGAACTTTGCACATCTTTATAACCTTATTCCTCGTAACTCGGGTCAAAGTATCCAAAATCTTAATGGGGTACTCAGCATAAGTCAAGTCCTCTTGAACACTAAGGTCTTCCATTGGTAACTGTTCTTCAGGCACTCTGAGACATTTCTTCAGCTGAGATACATGAAATACATCATGAACATCTGCGAGATGATCCGGTAACTCCAATTGATATGCAACTTCTCCCACTCGCTTTAAGATTAAAAAGGGTCCAATAAAGCGAGGGGACAATTTTCCTTTGACCCTGAACCTTCTCATGCCCCGGAGTGGTGACACCTTCAAATAGACATAATCTCCTTCCTTAAACTCAAGCAGTCTTCTCCGGGTGTCAGCATAGCTTTTCTGCCTGGACTGTGCAGTTCTCAAATTCTCCCTGATCTGTTGGACTTGTTCCTCTGCTTCTTGTATAATCTCAGGTCCAAACAACTGCCTTTCACCAGTTTGATTCCAATACAAGGGAGTCCTGCACTTTCTGCCATACAAAGCTTCAAACGGTGACATCTTCAAACTGGCCTGATAGCTATTATTATATGAGAACTCCGCATACGGTAGACTCTTATCCCAACTTCCACCATGCTTAAGAGCACAAGCTCTTAACATATCTTCCAGTACTTGGTTAGTCCTCTCAGTTTGCCCATCAGTCTGGGGATGGTAAGCCGAACTAAAATTCAATCTCGTATCCAAAGACTCGTGCAACTGCTTCCAATATCGAGAGGTAAACTGTGATCCTCGATCTGACACAATCTTCTTTGGCACACCATGCAGGCATACAATCCGTGCCATGTACAACTCTGCCAACTTAGCTCCTGAATAAGTGGTCTTTACTGGAATAAAGTGGGCTACCTTAGTTAGCCTGTCCACAATCACCCATATAGAATCATATCCAGCAGACGTGCGGGGTAATCCAACAATGAAGTCCATGCCAATCTCTTCCCATTTCCACTCAGGTATCTTCAGCGGGTGCAATAGTCCGGCTGGCCTCTGGTGTTCAGCTTTAACTCTTTGGCATACATCGCACATAGCCACATGTGCAGCCACATCTCTCTTTAGTCCATACCACCAATACTTTTGCTTCAAGTCTTGATACATCTTAGTGCTCCCAGGGTGGATAGAATAAACTGAATCATGCGCCTCCTTCAATATGGTCTCCCGAAGAGTAACAATATCGGGAACACAGATCCGATTCTGGAACCATATCGTGCCTTGCTCATCCTCCGTGAACTCTGGGCCTCTTCCTTCAGTAATAAGATCCTTAATCTCCTGAATCTTAGCATCACCAATTTGACCCTTCCGAATCTCTTGTTCCAAGGTAGGTTCCAATTCAATAGTGACTCCTTCCGTATGTGTAGCAATTCCCAGGTTGAGTCTCTCAAAATCCTTTGCTAATTCATCAGGTAGCTGGACAACGAAAGCGGAGTGAACATGCTCCTTCCGACTCAGGGCATCTGCAACCAAATTCGCCTTGCCTGGGTGATAGTGAATCTCCAAGTCATAATCCTTAATGAGCTCCAACCAACGACGCTGTCTGAGGTTGAGATCCTTCTGAGTGAATATATACTTCAAACTCTTGTGATCCGTGTATACTTGACACTTGGTTCCCATAATGTAGTGTCTCCAAATCTTAAGTGCATGCACAACTGCAGCCAACTCCAAATCATGAGTGGGGTAGTTCAATTCATGTTTCCTCAACTGACGAGATGCATAGGCAATCACATGACCATCTTGCATAAGCACACATCCAAGCCCTTGGCCACATGCATCACAGTAAATGTCAAATCCCTTCTGCAGATCTGGCATAATCAATACTGGAGGTGACATCAATTTCTCCTTCAATTGATCAAAACTCTCTTGGCATTTCTCATCCCACTTGAATTCTTTTCCTTTCTCCAAAAGTGAGGTCATGGGCTTAGCAATCTTAGAAAATCCTTCGATAAATCTCCGATAATATCCTGCGAGTCCCAAGAAACTCCGAATCTCAGTGACTGTAGTGGGCACTCTCCACTCCATAATCTCCTTGACCTTAGCAGGATCCACTGCTATTCCTCCATTAGAAATAATATGACCAAGAAATGGCACTTCGCCAATCCAGAACTCGCACTTGCTGAACTTAGCATAGAGTTGATTATCTCGTAACTTCTGTAGCACCAACCTCAGATGTTGTTCATGATCACTTTCATTCTTAGAATAGATAAGAATATCGTCGATGAATACCACGACGAATCTGTCCAAATACTCCATAAACACCTTATTCATCAAATTCATGAAATAAGCTGGTGCATTGGTTAGTCCAAACGACATAACAGTAAACTCATATAGTCCATATCGAGTTGAGAAAGCCGTCTTGGGAATGTCCGATGGTCTAATCTTCATCTGATGGTATCCCGATCGGAGATCAATCTTCGAGAATACCCTGGCTCCTCTCATCTGATCAAATAAATCCTCAATGCGGGGCAACGGGTACTTGTTCTTCACCGTAACATCATTAAGAGATCTGTAATCCACACACATCCGTTGCGATCCATCCTTCTTCTGCACAAATAACACAGGTGCTCCCCAAGGTGAGGAACTTGGACGAATGTAACCAGCCTCTTGTAACTCCGTCAACTGCTTCTTCAGTTCCTTCAACTCCTCCACGGACATTCTATATGGCCGTTTAGAAATAGGGGCGGTTCCAGGTAAGAGATCAATAACAAACTCAACTTCTCTATCAGGTGGCATCCCTGGTAACTCCTCTGGAAAGACATCCGGAAAATCTCTAACCACCCGGATGTTGTCACCAACAAACTCCTCAGGCATGAAGAACATTGCACGCATAGATGAGGAGGTTACTGCAATGTTAACTTGAAACCTTTCTCCTTTAGTAGTAGTGAGTTCTACGGTACCTCTACCACATGCTATAACGGCCTTTGCCTTTCTTAGCCATGACATACCAAGGATCAAATCTATACTGCTTGACTCCAATATTATAGCAGTAGCTCCAAATTCTCTACCCATAATGGTTAATGTCAATCTACGTGTCATTTGATTCGCCTCAACAGGCCCTTTAGGTGTAATTACTATCAGGGGTTTTCTCATATTTAGCAGTGGTATTTCATTTGTGTTGGCATATCTAGCAGACATGAATGAATGTGTAGCACCAGAATCAAATAATATTGTTGCAGGAATTGCATTAACATAAAACATACCAATCACGAGGTCCCCTCCATCCGGAGTATCATCAACACTGACTTGATTCACCCTGGCTATAGAATATCCCTTGCCAGGGGTCTGTTGCCTGTTCTGAGTTGGAGTAGTAGCAATCCTCTGTGGGCAGACATTTGCATAGTGACCAATCTTCCCACACTTGAAACATTGAGTGCCCGCACTCTGTCCTGCAAACTTCGTCGGGGTGCCAGTGGGTGTAGCCTGTCGAGTAGGTGTCCTCAATGGTGATTGCTGAACTGGGCGCGGTCCTCCTGGTCGAGGCGGTGTACTCTGTGGTGAACTGTAGCGAGGACGAACACTGCTGCTACCCTGTCCCTGTGAGATAGCCTTCCTCTTCAAATCTCCCAGCTGAACACGCTTGTGTTCAATAGCCAGGGCCTTATCCAACAGTCTCTGAAATGACGGAAATGTGTGTGCTACTAGAGCATACTGCAGTGGCCCATTAAGTCCTTCAATGAAATGCTCCTGCTTCCTCTCATCTTCAGCAACTTCTTCAGGGGCATATCTGGATAGCTGAATAAACCTGTCGCGGTACTCGCTGACTGACATACTTCCTTGCTTTAGCGACAGAAACTCCTTCTTCTTGATCTTTATCATCCCAGCTGGAATATGGTAGTTCCTGAACTGCGTGCTGAACTCTGCCCAAGTAATAGTATCCGCAGCATCATGGGCAGCAGTATAAGAATCCCACCAGTCAGCAGCAGGACCAGTCAGACGTCCAGAAGCATATAAGACCTTCTCCCGATCAGTGCATTGTGCAATATTCAGCATCTTCTCAATTGACTTCAACCAATCGTCTGCATCAAGTGGATCTGGCGAGCTGGCGAAGGTCGGTGGCTTGTGACTCATAAACTCTCTATGCTTGTCTCGGGGTGGAGCTGGTGGTGGTGGTGGAGGCAGTGGCACTTGTTGCTGCTGTTGCTGTTGTTGAAGCTGTTGTTGCGCCCTCCTTTCCTGGCGTATCTCATCTCGCTCCTGGCGCAACTCCTGGCGTATGTCTTCTCTTTCCTGACGCATCTCTTGGCGTTCTTGCTGCATCTGGGCACGCATATCAGCCATGGTGTCTGCCATTTGCTGCATCACCGCCATCTGAGCAGCAACCAGTGGGTCAACTCCGCCTGGTGGAGGATTAGGAGGATTCATCCCTGCAGGTTGTGGCTGAGGTTGTCTTCGAGTGTGTTGGTTAGGAGGCAAATCAATTCCACCACCCCTCCTGGTATTGACCATCTGAGTTAGATACATATGGTAAGAAAGAGCAGTAGACAAGGCAGTAATTACAATCATGTTACTTTGGGGATTTATTAGCTAAGCAGATTAATATTTCACCTACTACAGCTAATTCAATACCTTATGTTGGTACATGCTAAGATGTCCATCTATAATAATTCAATCAATCAAAGAAGCAAATCAGACATTGATCATCAGAACAATCAACCAATATTTTTAATAGAGAAAATAATTTTAATTTTGTCTTAGGCTTCCTATCTCTTAAAAATGTCATAGGGGTAGGGATTCCAAGGTGTGAAATCCATCTTGTCTCAGAGTAGAATAGGTAAGAATGATCAGAGTAGAACAGTAGAAGGTGAGACAGGATTAAGATAAGTGTAGAAAGAATCAGAGTAAGGTGAGTGTAGAATGAATCAGAATGAGATAAGTAGGTAAGGGTTGTCCAGTCTATCTAGGTTTCGTCCTACAGTCAACATTTCCTCTGATACCACTTCTGTAACACCCGGTTTTAAAGAACAAAGCCGGGTGCATCTCATACATGCGCCAAGAAGACAACATATATAATAACAGAGTGTATAGAGATAAATGTCATAAATCATCAGAGTATTTATTACATAGCGGAAGTCTTATTACAAAATAAAGATAAATATAAAATGAACTAAGGATCGATGGCGCCAATGTCGACTGAGAAACGCCACCTAGATCAGATCGAACTCCTCGGTGTTAGGCAGCTCCTCTTCAACAACCTGTTCTTCTCCTGTGGGGGGGGTGTGAGACAGCAAGGGTGAGCTCACATACGATCATAGCTCAACAAGTCGTGGGGAATAATGTGACATGAACTCACCAAAGGTGGGAGTCCATGTAGTGTAAGGCTGAACAATGAAATAAAGGCTAAGGCTGAGCATTGCTTTTATAAGTTGGTCAAAATTTTATTAGCAATTACTAAGTGTAAGTAAATACCAAACCTTAATAATATTAAAGAACAGTAATAGTAAAATAATCCCAAATGCGATGCAAATGTCAAATTGAATTTAGGTTCCATAATTAATCATGTGAGGGTCCGAGCCGCTCTTGACCGTGAGCACGGCTAGTATACTAGTTTTACACTCTGCAGAGGTTGCGCATCTTTACCCACAAGTCGTGTATCCCATGTCGCCTGGGTTTGCAAGGCCCTTAGACACTACCGAGGTGAATGGCTAGGGATCCACTACGAGGCCTTTACAAAGTTCCACTAGCTTCCGAAAACCCGCTACAGTTTATGGGAAGATCCAGTAAAGGGTTCCTAGCTGATAGCCATCGCAGCAAAATCAACTAGGGACCTCCCCGCACTGACCTCTCCCCTACTGCCCTTGCCCCTTTCGGGTAAGGTAGTCTTCCACTAGCTTTCCTAATTAATCAGCCAAGGGCATCCCATACTACCCTTGTGGTAGCACTGTTTTCCCGGGTGGTCGCTCCATGTTCCCATTAATTTAATGATCTTAACATGAACAACAATAATAACAAAATAATAACAGAATAATCATGAATAATGAATCTCCATACCCAATCCACATAAAGCAATAGCAAGTACTACCCAAAAATATTCCAGGGGTGAACAAGGTATAGAGGTAATCAAAACTGGGGTACATAAAGGTTCCCATCAAAATTAACCTATGCAGATCATTAAAATTAATAAGAACATGGCTGGGAAAAGTAAGTGATCAAGGGCACAACTTGCCTGTAATGAGCTCCTGCTCAGCTATCTCTACTTGCTGAACCTCAGTTTCCACAGTAGCTTGCTCGTCTACTCGCATCAACACAATACATACATAGTATAGCCAAAATCAACATCACACCAAACAGATGAATGAAATATACAGTAAAAATCTACACATTAAAATGAAACCATAGGAACTGGAATCACTAAATTTGGAGTTATAGAATTTAAGTTATGAATTTTCTAAGATTTAAGGTGATTATAATAGGATTAGATGATAAATTTATTTTCTAACAGAGTTCATGTTAAAACAGTGATTCTAAATGGTAGAGAATATTATTACAAAATTTTAGGAATTGGAATGACTCAATTTGGAGTTAAAATGCATTTTCTATGAATTAACTAAGTTTCTAGATTTGTTTTTGTATTAAAAACGAATTTCTAATAGAAATTCTCTGTTTTTAATATTCTCGGGACCGGGCGTCAAATTCCAGAAAACTCAGGGGCTCTGGTGTAAGTTTTCCGAGACTCAATGAATAGTAACACATGGACGGCGGGTTTATTTCCCGGAAACCCGAGGACTCTTTAACAAAATGACCCGCGAAGGGGTATGGGCGAGTCTCGGCCGTTGGATTAGACTTGGGCGCGCCAGATTAAACCTACATCTAAGCGAACCGGTACGCCATCCGGCCCGCTGGATCCGGAATCGATGGTAGCGATTTAAAATAGCGAAACCCGATACGGATCATGGATTCGACGATCAACGGCACAGATTAAATGACCCGAAGCGGTATGGGAGTCCTGATCTGGGTCGACCATCCCCGCATCAACGGCTCACGCTGGTTCGAACCTAGACCGTCCGATAAGATCAGACGGTCCCACTGCTCCCTACCCTGAGCTACTGGGTCGCGGCGGCGCCGCCCACACCCGACGGCGGTCCTTCGCCGTCGCGCGCCCTACTCCGGCCCCCAGAGTCAGTCCCGGCTCGATCTCTAGTGCATATCCATGAGCGAACGACAGTGAACACGATGGGAGGGTCATTACCGGCGTTAGGAAGGTTGGTGACGCTGCTCCCGCGCGCAGTGCTTCCGCGGCGACAACACCGCGACGGTGAGCAATCGCCGCCGCCAGGGACGACGAAATCCGAGGTCACCGGCCGCCCTTCCCCCGTAGCGAGGCCCCGGTCCTATCCCCGAAGCACGGCGATGCACCCGAGTACGAATTCGCGGACGCTGCGCCGATGGCGATGGCGCGAATTGCGTTACGGCGGCGGAACCTCAATCTAATGGCGGCGTCAGCCCTTTTGTGGACAATGCGCTGCGGAGCAGTAAGGGGCAAGCAGGGGGGAAGGTAGCGGAGGACCCAGGGGGTCTTATCCCCCACGACGCGACAAGATCGGGCCTACCGTTCCACATTTCCCGCGGGGTAGCGGGCGACTCGGTCCCAGCCGTTGCGGAGGTGAGGGATGACAGGTGGGGGCAGCCTGTCGGTGTGAGAAAGGGGAGGAAACGGAGAATCGCCCCGCGCGGAGTACGGACCCACGTGCCAGTGTGAAAGGGGCTAGCGCGCACACGAGTGAGACAGACTTGTGGGACCCACTGTCGGCGCGGGCGTGCGGAGGCTAAGTCCAGGAATGGGCCGCGCGCGGGTCACTTTCCCTGGGTGGGCCGAATACAGAGGGGAGAGCCCAGGTAAGCTTTATTTCTTTTTCCTTTTATGTTTTTCTGCTTTCTTTCTTTTAAATTTGAATTTGAATTTAGTTTTCAACCCTTGTGCACATTTGTTGTCAAATCATACTCTGGAATATGAAATACAAATTTTTGGAATATATTTACATTATTTTTTTTATTTTCATAACATTTCTCTACTTCTTTTAAACCCTAGTTTTCAATGTGGCTTAATCAAGCTTCCAATAATTATTACCTTATCTTTTTTTTTATCATTATGGTTTTACTTAATGCACAACACATAAAATTCCAACAAATGCACTTTTTTCTTTATTTTAGCATAATTGTTTTATTTAGTCACTCTCAATTACATAAGTGCTCTTTTTATGATGCAAATAAGACACACAAAACGATGAACTCTCTTTATTACCCTTGGTATACAACTTGAGTATTACAGTAGAAGCCAGATTTTATCATAAGACCCAAGTTATAATCCCAAAAAGTACCTCCTCAGAGAGGAAATACTAGAACACCTAATTAAAGTCACCCTCATTAACCATCATCATTAAAGTCATCATCCAAGGTGTATCTGGAGTATCTCTAATCAAAGAGGATCCCAAGGCTGCTCTTAACCGTGAGCACGACTGATATATCAGTTTCACTACCCTCTGCAGAGGTCGCACACTTTACTCATGAGCCGTGATTCCCGTTCTGCCCGGGGAGAGCTAATCCCCATTGACCACTACCTAGGTGGTCTGGCAGGGTATCACTACTTAGCTTTTACAAAGATTCCCTAGAGGTCATAGCCGCCCGTTAGGTTTCTCCAGTTTGATAAACACAGTACCTCTCCCCGCAGGAGGGTGACTAACAAAAGCGAAACGAAAGAACCTCGGCACTCAGCCTCGGCAGAGCAAGCACTGTGCCTGGATCCCATTGACGGCACGACGGCGAAGCAACTACACCTCTAGTTCCTCTAATTAATTAGCTAAGGGCATCCCATTTCACCCTCATGGTTGCACTGTTATCCCGGGTGGTCTCTCAACGAACAGGTCCTTACGGAGAGGTACTCGGGAAACAGCCCGAGTCCCCTTAAATGCCACAAGTATATCACCATCGTATCCAGAATAAAAACATCGTATCATAAAGTAATTCTCATCATGTTCGTTGATTAGAGTAAAGCACCAGCATAGAGCTAACCATGATAATCCGAAAGGTAAACAAGGATAAGGTAAATAGAAGGCTAGTCAATCCTTAGGTTTTCAATTAAGTAGTGCGGGTCAGTGAATTATAAATAGATAGGACATAATGGGTCAGAGGACACTTGCCTTCACCAAGCTGCTGCTGCTCAAGGTCTTCTCCTGCAATTCCCTCAGACTCCACAAACGGCCCAATATCTACGCGAGTGCAAACATACATCCAACATTTTTGAAACGGCAGAAACAATACACCATACCACAATATAGATCAAATGAATATGTACGCGACATAGAATTCGCATCTACGGCTACGCGAGAAAGGAACTGAGACAACTGACGCTACGGTCGAGGGATATCACGTTTACACTAAGCGGATATGAATTATAATATTTAATTCGGCTTAATTATAATTACACAAATTGACATTATCATACCAAATATAAATTAAAAGCACTACCTCGCTTTGACTATTTTACTATTTTTTAATAGTGGACGATTAAACAAATAGTTAATTAATCGACATGAGTGATTATAATCGAACGGTTAAATATCGCGCGCTCACAGCGCGCGACACGCGAAACAGCACGTGCGACATGCGCGAACGACGCGTCGACACGCACAACACGTGCGAACCACGCATGACACACACGAATGGCGCGCGGGCTCGTGCGACTTAGCGCGCGGACAACACACGACATGCAGAAATGGCACGCGACAACGCGTGCGAACAGCACGCGACGATTTAATGTGCGATGCGCGGCGATGGCAAGCGACTCGAATGCACACGGGGGGGGGGGGGGGGGTAGACGAGGGGTAGACGGGGGTAGACGGGAGGTAGACGGGAATCGTCTAGGGGTAGACGAAGGGTAGACGGGGTCCCGTCGACGCACTGCGCGCAAGCGAACGCAAGCGCGCGCACTAGTTGCGCGATGACGGCTGCGAGAGTACGGCGAGGCGCTGCGCGCGCGCGATTTGACGTGCGCGACACGGCTGACGGTGAGTCCGAGGCACGGCGATGGTGGACGAACGGACGAGGCGGGCTGCAGGGACACCGGCGGGGTCGAGCTCGGCGGTTCGGTCACCATAGCTAGCCACGGCGGCCACGATCGATCGGGCACGGGGTGCTGGACGCGCGGCGGCTCGCTGGTTTGGGCTGGGTTCAGCCGTGCTCGCAGCGCACCGGCGACCGGCGGCATGGGGACGAGCTGGGCATGCAGCGAGCGCGCAGCAACTCGGTTGCGACGCGCAGGGGCGAGGTTCGACGACGAACGGCTGCTACGGCGCTAAACGTCAACGTGGCTGGGCGTGCTGCGAGCGCGCGCTGGGCTTGGGCTGCGCGGCATGGGGACGGGTTTGAGTGCGCCGAGTGCGCAGCTACTTGGCCGCTGCGCGCAGGGACAAGGCGAGGGCGCGCGGGGCTTGCACGCCGGTGAAAGGGAATTAGGCTTAGACCTAGTTCCTAAATAATTTTGGTGGTTGAATTGCCCAACACAAATATTGGACTAACTAGTTTTGCTCTAGTGCATAAGTTATACAGGTGCAAAAGGTTCACACTCAGCCAATAAAAAGATCAAATGTTGGATTCAACAAAGGAGCAGCAAGGCAACCGAGGGCTTCTCTGGCCGGAGGCACCGGACTGTCCGGTGTGCACCGGACTGTCCGGTGCGGCCAGAGGACTTCGACTTCAAACTCTTCACCCTCGGGATTTCTCGGAAGCCGGCGCGCTATAATTCACCGGACTGTCCGGTGTGCACCGGACATGTCCGGTGCTCCAAGGAAACGCGGCCCCGGAACTCGCCAGCCTCGGGTTCGCTCGGCAGCCGCTCCGCTAAAATTCACCGGACTGTCCGGTGTGCACCGGACTGTCCGGTGTACCAGCGGAGCAACGGCTCTCTGCGGCGCCAACGGCTCCCTGCAGTGCATTAAATGCGCGCGCAGCGCGCGCAGTCGTCAGGCACGCCCATGCCGGTGCACCGGACATCAAACAGTACATGTCCGGTGTGCACCGGACACCCAGGAGGGCCCACAAGTCAGAAGCTCCAACGGTCAGAATCCAACGGCAATGGTGACGTGGCAGGGGCACCGGACTGTCCGGTGTGCACCGGACTGTCCGGTGCGCCATCGAACAGAGGAGTTCCAGCAACGGTCACTTTTGGTGGTTGGGGCTATAAATACCCCAACCACCCCACATTCATTGCCATCCAAGTTTTCCACTTCTCAACTACTACAAGAGCTCTAGCATTCAATTCTAGACACACCAAATAGATCAAGTCCTCTCCAAATTCCACACAACTCCATAGTGACTAGAGAGAGTGATTTGCTTGTGTTCTTTCGAGCTCTTGCGCTTGGATCGCATTCTTTTCTTTCTCACTTGTTCTTGTGATCAATCTCAATTGTAACCAAGGCAAGAGGCACCAATTGTGTGGTGGCCCTTGCGGGGAAGCTTTGTTCCCGTTTGATTGAGAAGAAGAGAAAGCTCACTCGATCCGTGGGATCGTTTGAGAGAGGGAAGGGTTGAAAGAGACCCGGCCTTTGTGGCCTCCTCAACGGGGAGTAGGTTTGCGAGAACCGAACCTCGGTAAAACAAATCCTCGTGTCACACTCTTATTTGCTTGCGATTTGTTTTGCGCCCTCTCTCGCGGACTCGTTTCTTTATTACTAACGCTAACCCGGCTTGTAGTTGTGATTATTTTTGTAAATTTCAGTTTCGCCCTATTCACCCCCCCTCTAGGCGACTATCAATTGGTATCAGAGGCCGGTGCTTCATTAGAGCCTAACCGCTCGAAGTGATGTCGGGAGATCACACCAAGAGGGAGATGGAGACCAGCGACGACAAGCCCACTACAAGCCAAGGGAGCACTTCATCGGAAGAGTCCCGCACCAAGAGAAGGGAGAAGAAGAAGATCCCCTCCAAGCGGAAGGAGAAAAGATCTTCCTCTTCTCACCACAAGGAGAAGAAGGAAAAGTCTTCTTCTCACAAGCCGCATCGGAGTGGGGACAAGCACAAAAGGATGAGGAAGGTGATCTTCTACGAGACCGACACCTCATCGACATCTACCTCCGGCTCCGACGCGGCATCCGTTACTTCTAAACGCCAAGAGCGTAAGAAGTATAGTAAGATTCCCCTACGCTACCCTCGCATTCCTAAACATACACCTTTACTTTCCGTCCCATTAGGCAAACCACCAACTTTTAATGGTGAGGATTATGCTATGTGGAGTAATTTAATGCGATTTCATCTAACCTCTCTCCACAAAAGTATATGGGATGTTGTTGAGCATGGTGTACAGGTACCATCCGTAGGGGATGAAGACTACGACACGGACGAAGTGGCCCAAATCGAGCACTTCAACTCCCAAGCCACAACCATTCTCCTTGCCTCACTAAGCAAGGAGGAATACAACAAAGTACAAGGGTTGAAGAACGCCAAGGAGATTTGGGACCTACTCAAGACGGCGCACGAGGGTGATGAACTCACCAAGATCACCAAACGGGAAACGATCGAGGGGGAGCTCGGTCGCTTCCGTCTTCGCCAAGGGGAGGAGCCACAAGACATGTACAACCGGCTCAAGACCTTGGTGAACCAAGTGCGCAACCTCGGGAGCGCAAAATGGGATGACCACGAAGTGGTTAAGGTTATTCTAAGAGCCCTTATTTTCCTTAACCCTACTCAAGTACAATTAATTCGTGGCAATCCTAGATATACACAAATGACCCCCGAGGAAGTCATCGGGAATTTTGTTAGTTTTGAATGCATGATTAAGGGCTCCAAGAAGATCAACGAGCTGGATGAGCCTTCCACATCCGAGGCGCAACCCGTGGCCTTCAAGGCAACGGAGGAGAAGAAGGAGGAGTCTACACCAAGTAGACAACCAATTGACGCCTCCAAGCTCGACAACGAGGAGATGGCCCTAATCATCAAAAGCTTCCGGCAAATCCTCAAGCAACGGAAGGGGAAGGACTACAAATCCCGTTCCAAGAAGGTTTGCTACAAGTGTGGTAAGCCCGGTCACTTTATTGCTAAATGTCCATTATCAAGTGATAGTGACAGGGGTGACGACAAGAAGGGCAAGAGGAAGGAAAAGAAGAAGTACTATAAGAAGAAGGGCGGCGATGCCCATGTTTGTCGGGAGTGGGACTCCGACGAAAGCTCAAGCGACTCCTCCGACGACGAGGACGCCGCCAACATCGCCGTCACCAAGGGTCTCCTCTTCCCCAACGTCGGCCACAAGTGCCTCATGGCCAAGGACGGCAAAAAGAAGGTAAAATCAAAGTCCTCCACTAAATATGAAACATCTAGTGATGAGGATGATGATAAAAATGAAGAGGATAATTTGCGTATTCTTTTTGCCAACCTTAACATGGAACAAAAAGAAAAATTAAATGAATTGATTAGTGCTATACATGAGAAGGATGATCTCTTGGATTCTCAAGAGGACTTCCTTATTAAAGAAAATAAAAAGCATGTTAAGGTTAAAAATGCTTATGCTCTAGAAAGAGAAAAATGTGAAAAATTGTCTAGTGAGCTAAGTATTTGCCATGAGACTTTAAACAACCTTAGAAATGAAAATGCCAATTTAATTGCTAAGGTTGATTCTCATGTTTGCATTGATCCTAGAAATGATAATGTTGATTTGCTTGCTAGGATTAATGAGTTAAATGTTTCCATTGCTAGCCTTAGAAATGAAAATGAGAAATTAATTGCTAAGGCTAAGGATTTTGATGTTTGCAATGCTACTATTTCCGACCTTAGAACTAAAAATGATATGTTGCATGCTAAGGTTGTTGAACTTAAAACTTGCAAACCCTCCACATCGAATGTTGAGCATGTTTCCATTTGTACTAGATGTAGAGATATTAATGTTGATGCTATCCATGATCACCTAGCTTTAATTAAGAAACAAAATGATCACATAGCACAACTTAATGCTAAGATTAGAGAGCATGACTTAGAAAATGAAAAATTTAAACTTGCTAGAAGCATGCTCTATAATGGGAGACGCCCGGGCATTAAGGACGGCATTGGCTTCCAAAGGGGAGACAATGTCAAAATTAATGCCCCTCCTAAGAACTTGTCTAACTTTGTTAAGGGCAAGGCTCCCATGCCTCAGGATAACGAGGGTTACATTTTGTACCCTGCCGGGTATCCTGAGAGTAAAATTAAGAAAATTCACTCTAGGAAGTCTCACTCTGGCCCTAATTATGCTTTTATGTATAAGGGTGAGACATCTAGATCTAGGCAACCAACCCATGCCAAGTTGCCTAGAAAGAAAACTACTAATGCATCAAATGATCATGCCATTTCATTTAAAACTTTTGATGCATCTTATGTTTTGACTAGCAAATCTGGCAAGGTAGTTGCCAAAATTGTTGGGGGCAAACACAAGGGCTCCAAGACTTGTGTTTGGGTACCCAAAGTTCTTGTATCTAATGCCAAAGGACCCAAAACCGTTTGGGTACCTAAAACAAAGAACTAAACTTGTTTTGTAGGTTTATGCATCCGGGGGCACAAGTTGGATACTCGACAGCGGGTGCACAAACCACATGACCGGGGAGAAAAGGATGTTCTCCTCATATGAGAAAAACCAAGATCCCCAACGAGCTATCACATTCGGGGATGGAAATCAAGGTTTGGTCAAAGGTTTGGGTAAAATTGCTATATCTCCTGACCATTCTATTTCCAATGTTTTTCTTGTAGATTCATTAGATTACAATTTGCTTTCCGTATCCCAATTATGTCAAATGGGCTACAACTGTCTTTTTACTGATATAGGTGTTACTGTCTTTAGAAGAAGTGATGATTCAATAGCTTTTAAGGGAGTGTTAGAGGGTCAGCTATACTTAGTAGATTTTAATAGAGCTGAACTCGACACTTGCTTGATAGCTAAGACTAACTTGGGTTGGCTCTGGCACCGCCGACTAGCCCATGTTGGAATGAAGAATCTTCACAAGCTTCTAAAGGGAGAACACATTTTGGGACTAACCGATGTTCATTTTGAGAAAGACAGGATTTGTAGCGCATGCCAAGCCGGGAAGCAAGTTGGTGTCCATCATCCACACAAAAACATCATGACTACCGACAGGCCACTGGAGCTCCTTCACATGGATTTGTTCGGCCCGATCGCTTACATAAGCATCGGCGGTAGTAAGTATTGTCTTGTAATTGTGGATGATTATTCTCGCTTCACTTGGGTATTCTTTTTGCAGGAAAAATCACAAACCCAAGAGACCTTAAAGGGATTCTTGAGACGGGCTCAAAATGAGTTCGGCTTAAGGATCAAGAAAATTAGAAGCGACAATGGGACGGAGTTCAAGAACTCTCAAATAGAAGGCTTTCTTGAGGAGGAGGGCATCAAGCATGAGTTCTCTTCTCCCTACACTCCACAACAAAATGGTGTAGTGGAGAGGAAGAATCAAACTCTATTGGACATGGCAAGAACCATGCTTGATGAGTACAAGACACCGGATCGGTTTTGGGCCGAGGCGGTCAACACCGCCTGCTACGCCATCAACCGGTTATATCTTCACCGAATCCTCAAGAAGACATCTTATGAACTCCTAACCGGTAAAAAGCCCAATATTTCATATTTTAGAGTTTTTGGTAGCAAATGTTTTATACTTGTTAAAAGAGGTAGAAAATCTAAATTTGCTCCTAAAACTGTAGAAGGCTTTTTACTAGGATATGACTCAAACACAAGGGCATATAGAGTCTTTAACAAGTCCTCAGGACTTGTTGAAGTTTCTTGTGACGTTGTGTTTGATGAGGCTAACGGCTCTCAAGTAGAGCAAGTTGATCTTGATGATGTAGGTGAAGAACAGGGTCCATGCATAGCGCTAAGGAACATGTCCATCGGGGATGTGTGTCCTAAGGAATCCGAAGAGCCTCCAAATGCACAAGATCAACCATCCTCCTCCATGCAAGCATCTCCACCAACTCAAGTTGAGGATGAGGCTCAAGATGTTGAACAAGAAAATCAAGAAGATGAGCCACCTCAAAATGACGGCAACGATCAAGGGGGAGATTCAAATGATGAAGACAAGGAGGATGAACAACCAAGACCGCCACACCCAAGAGTCCACCAAGCAATTCAACGAGATCACCCCGTCGACACTATACTCGGCGACATTCATAAGGGGGTAACTACTCGATCTCGTGTTGCTCACTTTTGTGAACATTACTCGTTTGTTTCCTCTATTGAGCCAACCAGGGTAGAGGAAGCACTACAAGATTCGGATTGGGTGATGGCGATGCAAGAGGAGCTCAACAATTTCACAAGGAACGAGGTATGGCACTTAGTTCCACGTCCTAATCAAAATATTATAGGAACCAAGTGGGTCTTCCGCAACAAGCAAGACGAGCATGGTGTGGTGACAAGGAACAAAGCTCGACTCGTGGCCAAGGGGTATTCACAAGTCGAAGGTTTGGATTTTGGTGAAACCTATGCACCCGTAGCTAGGCTTGAGTCAATTCGTATATTATTAGCCTATGCTACTTACCATGGCTTCAAGCTTTATCAAATGGACGTGAAGAGTGCCTTCCTCAATGGACCAATCAAGGAGGAGGTCTATGTTGAGCAACCTCCCGGCTTTGAAGACAGTGAGTATCCTAACCATGTCTATAGGCTCTCTAAGGCGCTTTATGGGCTTAAGCAAGCCCCAAGAGCATGGTATGAATGCCTTAGAGATTTCCTTATTGCAAATGGCTTCAAAGTCGGCAAGGCCGATCCTACTTTATTCACTAAGACTCTTGATAATGATTTGTTTGTATGCCAAATCTATGTTGATGATATCATATTTGGGTCTACTAACAAATCTACATGTGAAGAATTTAGTAGGATCATGACACAGAAATTCGAGATGTCTATGATGGGGGAGTTGAAGTATTTTCTAGGATTCCAAGTCAAGCAACTCCAAGAAGGCACCTTCATTAGCCAAACGAAGTATACTCAAGACATTCTAAGCAAGTTTGGAATGAAGGATGCCAAGCCCATCAAGACACCCATGGGAACAAATGGGCATCTCGACCTCGACACGGGAGGTAAGTCCGTGGATCAAAAGGTATACCGGTCAATGATTGGTTCATTGCTTTATTTATGTGCATCTCGACCGGACATTATGCTTTCCGTATGCATGTGTGCAAGATTCCAAGCCGACCCTAAGGAATCACACCTTACGGCCGTAAAACGAATCTTGAGATATTTGGCTTTTACTCCTAAGTTTGGGCTTTGGTACCCTCGGGGATCCACTTTGGATTTGATTGGATATTCGGATGCCGATTGGGCGGGGTGTAGGATTAATAGAAAGAGCACATCGGGGACTTGCCAGTTCTTGGGAAGATCCTTGGTGTCTTGGGCTTCAAAGAAGCAAAATTCGGTCGCTCTTTCTACCGCCGAAGCCGAGTATATTGCCGCAGGTCATTGTTGCGCGCAATTGCTTTGGATGAGGCAAACCCTGCGGGACTACGGTTACAAATTAACCAAAGTCCCTTTGCTATGTGACAATGAGAGTGCAATCAAAATGGCCGACAATCCCGTCGAGCACAGCCGCACTAAGCACATAGCCATTCGGTATCATTTTCTTCGGGATCACCAACAAAAGGGGGATATCGAGATTTCTTATATTAATACGAAAGATCAATTAGCCGATATCTTTACCAAACCACTTGATGAACAATCTTTTACCCGACTTAGGCATGAGCTCAATATTCTTGATTCTAGGAATTTCTTTTGCTAAGTCTTGCACGCATAGAACATGAATATACCTTTGATCTTGTCTCTTTTATATATGCTATGACTAATGTGTTTTCAAGTGTATTTCAACCAAGTCATAGGTGTATTGAAAGGGAATTTGAGTCTTCGGCGAAGACAAAGGCTTCCACTCCGTTCTACTACTCATTCTTCGCCGTCGCTCCGCATCATCTCTCCAACGTTGGTATAACCTTCACTCATTTATTTCATGACCAAAGGGGGAGAATGTACTTCATTGGGCTCTAATGATTCCGTTTTTGGCGATTCATGCCAAAGGGGGAGAAAATATGAGCCCAAAGCAAAAGGACCGCACCACCACCTAATTTCATAAATTTGATAATTTTATTGGTAAATTTCAAAATTGGTATCTCTTTGTGCTCTAAGAGGGGAGTAACGAGTATTTTCATAATTGATGTCTTAAAACCCTCTTGAACACTAAGAGGAGACCTTATTTGAGGGGGAGTTTTGCTTAGTCAAAGGAAAAGCATTGGAAATGGGGGGAGAAAATTCCATATCTTGAAAATGCTTTGCAAAATCTTTTTATTTTACTTTTGACTATCTTGCAAAAGTACTTTGAAAAGAATTTACAAAAGAATTTGCAAAAACAAAACTCATGGTGCAAATATGGTCCAATATGTCAAAAACAAAGAAACCATCCATGCGCATCATATAAGTTTAGATTGGCTCAATTCCAAGCAACCTTTGCACTTACTTTATGTAAACTAGTTCAATTATGCACTCCTATATTTGCTTTGGTTTGTGTTGGCATCAATCACCAAAAAGGGGGAGATTGAAAGGGAATTAGGCTTAGACCTAGTTCCTAAATAATTTTGGTGGTTGAATTGCCCAACACAAATATTGGACTAACTAGTTTTGCTCTAGTGCATAAGTTATACAGGTGCAAAAGGTTCACACTCAGCCAATAAAAAGATCAAATGTTGGATTCAACAAAGGAGCAGCAAGGCAACCGAGGGCTTCTCTGGCCGGAGGCACCGGACTGTCCGGTGTGCACCGGACTGTCCGGTGCGGCCAGAGGACTTCGACTTCAAACTCTTCACCCTCGGGATTTCTCGGAAGCCGGCGCGCTATAATTCACCGGACTGTCCGGTGTGCACCGGACATGTCCGGTGCTCCAAGGAAACGCGGCCCCGGAACTCGCCAGCCTCGGGTTCGCTCGGCAGCCGCTCCGCTAAAATTCACCGGACTGTCCGGTGTGCACCGGACTGTCCGGTGTACCAGCGGAGCAACGGCTCTCTGCGGCGCCAACGGCTCCCTGCAGTGCATTAAATGCGCGCGCAGCGCGCGCAGTCGTCAGGCACGCCCATGCCGGTGCACCGGACATCAAACAGTACATGTCCGGTGTGCACCGGACACCCAGGAGGGCCCACAAGTCAGAAGCTCCAACGGTCAGAATCCAACGGCAATGGTGACGTGGCAGGGGCACCGGACTGTCCGGTGTGCACCGGACTGTCCGGTGCGCCATCGAACAGAGGAGTTCCAGCAACGGTCACTTTTGGTGGTTGGGGCTATAAATACCCCAACCACCCCACATTCATTGCCATCCAAGTTTTCCACTTCTCAACTACTACAAGAGCTCTAGCATTCAATTCTAGACACACCAAATAGATCAAGTCCTCTCCAAATTCCACACAACTCCATAGTGACTAGAGAGAGTGATTTGCTTGTGTTCTTTCGAGCTCTTGCGCTTGGATCGCATTCTTTTCTTTCTCACTTGTTCTTGTGATCAATCTCAATTGTAACCAAGGCAAGAGGCACCAATTGTGTGGTGGCCCTTGCGGGGAAGCTTTGTTCCCGTTTGATTGAGAAGAAGAGAAAGCTCACTCGATCCGTGGGATCGTTTGAGAGAGGGAAGGGTTGAAAGAGACCCGGCCTTTGTGGCCTCCTCAACGGGGAGTAGGTTTGCGAGAACCGAACCTCGGTAAAACAAATCCTCGTGTCACACTCTTATTTGCTTGCGATTTGTTTTGCGCCCTCTCTCGCGGACTCGTTTCTTTATTACTAACGCTAACCCGGCTTGTAGTTGTGATTATTTTTGTAAATTTCAGTTTCGCCCTATTCACCCCCCCTCTAGGCGACTATCAATTGGTATCAGAGGCCGGTGCTTCATTAGAGCCTAACCGCTCGAAGTGATGTCGGGAGATCACACCAAGAGGGAGATGGAGACCGGCGACGACAAGCCCACTACAAGCCAAGGGAGCACTTCATCGGAAGAGTCCCGCACCAAGAGAAGGGAGAAGAAGAAGATCCCCTCCAAGCGGAAGGAGAAAAGATCTTCCTCTTCTCACCACAAGGAGAAGAAGGAAAAGTCTTCTTCTCACAAGCCGCATCGGAGTGGGGACAAGCACAAAAGGATGAGGAAGGTGATCTTCTACGAGACCGACACCTCATCGACATCTACCTCCGGCTCCGACGCGGCATCCGTTACTTCTAAACGCCAAGAGCGTAAGAAGTATAGTAAGATTCCCCTACGCTACCCTCGCATTCCTAAACATACACCTTTACTTTCCGTCCCATTAGGCAAACCACCAACTTTTAATGGTGAGGATTATGCTATGTGGAGTAATTTAATGCGATTTCATCTAACCTCTCTCCACAAAAGTATATGGGATGTTGTTGAGCATGGTGTACAGGTACCATCCGTAGGGGATGAAGACTACGACACGGACGAAGTGGCCCAAATCGAGCACTTCAACTCCCAAGCCACAACCATTCTCCTTGCCTCACTAAGCAAGGAGGAATACAACAAAGTACAAGGGTTGAAGAACGCCAAGGAGATTTGGGACCTACTCAAGACGGCGCACGAGGGTGATGAACTCACCAAGATCACCAAACGGGAAACGATCGAGGGGGAGCTCGGTCGCTTCCGTCTTCGCCAAGGGGAGGAGCCACAAGACATGTACAACCGGCTCAAGACCTTGGTGAACCAAGTGCGCAACCTCGGGAGCGCAAAATGGGATGACCACGAAGTGGTTAAGGTTATTCTAAGAGCCCTTATTTTCCTTAACCCTACTCAAGTACAATTAATTCGTGGCAATCCTAGATATACACAAATGACCCCCGAGGAAGTCATCGGGAATTTTGTTAGTTTTGAATGCATGATTAAGGGCTCCAAGAAGATCAACGAGCTGGATGAGCCTTCCACATCCGAGGCGCAACCCGTGGCCTTCAAGGCAACGGAGGAGAAGAAGGAGGAGTCTACACCAAGTAGACAACCAATTGACGCCTCCAAGCTCGACAACGAGGAGATGGCCCTAATCATCAAAAGCTTCCGGCAAATCCTCAAGCAACGGAAGGGGAAGGACTACAAATCCCGTTCCAAGAAGGTTTGCTACAAGTGTGGTAAGCCCGGTCACTTTATTGCTAAATGTCCATTATCAAGTGATAGTGACAGGGGTGACGACAAGAAGGGCAAGAGGAAGGAAAAGAAGAAGTACTATAAGAAGAAGGGCGGCGATGCCCATGTTTGTCGGGAGTGGGACTCCGACGAAAGCTCAAGCGACTCCTCCGACGACGAGGACGCCGCCAACATCGCCGTCACCAAGGGTCTCCTCTTCCCCAACGTCGGCCACAAGTGCCTCATGGCCAAGGACGGCAAAAAGAAGGTAAAATCAAAGTCCTCCACTAAATATGAAACATCTAGTGATGAGGATGATGATAAAAATGAAGAGGATAATTTGCGTATTCTTTTTGCCAACCTTAACATGGAACAAAAAGAAAAATTAAATGAATTGATTAGTGCTATACATGAGAAGGATGATCTCTTGGATTCTCAAGAGGACTTCCTTATTAAAGAAAATAAAAAGCATGTTAAGGTTAAAAATGCTTATGCTCTAGAAAGAGAAAAATGTGAAAAATTGTCTAGTGAGCTAAGTATTTGCCATGAGACTTTAAACAACCTTAGAAATGAAAATGCCAATTTAATTGCTAAGGTTGATTCTCATGTTTGCATTGATCCTAGAAATGATAATGTTGATTTGCTTGCTAGGATTAATGAGTTAAATGTTTCCATTGCTAGCCTTAGAAATGAAAATGAGAAATTAATTGCTAAGGCTAAGGATTTTGATGTTTGCAATGCTACTATTTCCGACCTTAGAACTAAAAATGATATGTTGCATGCTAAGGTTGTTGAACTTAAAACTTGCAAACCCTCCACATCGAATGTTGAGCATGTTTCCATTTGTACTAGATGTAGAGATATTAATGTTGATGCTATCCATGATCACCTAGCTTTAATTAAGAAACAAAATGATCACATAGCACAACTTAATGCTAAGATTAGAGAGCATGACTTAGAAAATGAAAAATTTAAACTTGCTAGAAGCATGCTCTATAATGGGAGACGCCCGGGCATTAAGGACGGCATTGGCTTCCAAAGGGGAGACAATGTCAAAATTAATGCCCCTCCTAAGAACTTGTCTAACTTTGTTAAGGGCAAGGCTCCCATGCCTCAGGATAACGAGGGTTACATTTTGTACCCTGCCGGGTATCCTGAGAGTAAAATTAAGAAAATTCACTCTAGGAAGTCTCACTCTGGCCCTAATTATGCTTTTATGTATAAGGGTGAGACATCTAGATCTAGGCAACCAACCCATGCCAAGTTGCCTAGAAAGAAAACTACTAATGCATCAAATGATCATGCCATTTCATTTAAAACTTTTGATGCATCTTATGTTTTGACTAGCAAATCTGGCAAGGTAGTTGCCAAAATTGTTGGGGGCAAACACAAGGGCTCCAAGACTTGTGTTTGGGTACCCAAAGTTCTTGTATCTAATGCCAAAGGACCCAAAACCGTTTGGGTACCTAAAACAAAGAACTAAACTTGTTTTGTAGGTTTATGCATCCGGGGGCACAAGTTGGATACTCGACAGCGGGTGCACAAACCACATGACCGGGGAGAAAAGGATGTTCTCCTCATATGAGAAAAACCAAGATCCCCAACGAGCTATCACATTCGGGGATGGAAATCAAGGTTTGGTCAAAGGTTTGGGTAAAATTGCTATATCTCCTGACCATTCTATTTCCAATGTTTTTCTTGTAGATTCATTAGATTACAATTTGCTTTCCGTATCCCAATTATGTCAAATGGGCTACAACTGTCTTTTTACTGATATAGGTGTTACTGTCTTTAGAAGAAGTGATGATTCAATAGCTTTTAAGGGAGTGTTAGAGGGTCAGCTATACTTAGTAGATTTTAATAGAGCTGAACTCGACACTTGCTTGATAGCTAAGACTAACTTGGGTTGGCTCTGGCACCGCCGACTAGCCCATGTTGGAATGAAGAATCTTCACAAGCTTCTAAAGGGAGAACACATTTTGGGACTAACCGATGTTCATTTTGAGAAAGACAGGATTTGTAGCGCATGCCAAGCCGGGAAGCAAGTTGGTGTCCATCATCCACACAAAAACATCATGACTACCGACAGGCCACTGGAGCTCCTTCACATGGATTTGTTCGGCCCGATCGCTTACATAAGCATCGGCGGTAGTAAGTATTGTCTTGTAATTGTGGATGATTATTCTCGCTTCACTTGGGTATTCTTTTTGCAGGAAAAATCACAAACCCAAGAGACCTTAAAGGGATTCTTGAGACGGGCTCAAAATGAGTTCGGCTTAAGGATCAAGAAAATTAGAAGCGACAATGGGACGGAGTTCAAGAACTCTCAAATAGAAGGCTTTCTTGAGGAGGAGGGCATCAAGCATGAGTTCTCTTCTCCCTACACTCCACAACAAAATGGTGTAGTGGAGAGGAAGAATCGAACTCTATTGGACATGGCAAGAACCATGCTTGATGAGTACAAGACACCGGATCGGTTTTGGGCCGAGGCGGTCAACACCGCCTGCTACGCCATCAACCGGTTATATCTTCACCGAATCCTCAAGAAGACATCTTATGAACTCCTAACCGGTAAAAAGCCCAATATTTCATATTTTAGAGTTTTTGGTAGCAAATGTTTTATACTTGTTAAAAGAGGTAGAAAATCTAAATTTGCTCCTAAAACTGTAGAAGGCTTTTTACTAGGATATGACTCAAACACAAGGGCATATAGAGTCTTTAACAAGTCCTCAGGACTTGTTGAAGTTTCTTGTGACGTTGTGTTTGATGAGGCTAACGGCTCTCAAGTAGAGCAAGTTGATCTTGATGATGTAGGTGAAGAACAGGGTCCATGCATAGCGCTAAGGAACATGTCCATCGGGGATGTGTGTCCTAAGGAATCCGAAGAGCCTCCAAATGCACAAGATCAACCATCCTCCTCCATGCAAGCATCTCCACCAACTCAAGTTGAGGATGAGGCTCAAGATGTTGAACAAGAAAATCAAGAAGATGAGCCACCTCAAAATGACGGCAACGATCAAGGGGGAGATTCAAATGATGAAGACAAGGAGGATGAACAACCAAGACCGCCACACCCAAGAGTCCACCAAGCAATTCAACGAGATCACCCCGTCGACACTATACTCGGCGACATTCATAAGGGGGTAACTACTCGATCTCGTGTTGCTCACTTTTGTGAACATTACTCGTTTGTTTCCTCTATTGAGCCAACCAGGGTAGAGGAAGCACTACAAGATTCGGATTGGGTGATGGCGATGCAAGAGGAGCTCAACAATTTCACAAGGAACGAGGTATGGCACTTAGTTCCACGTCCTAATCAAAATATTATAGGAACCAAGTGGGTCTTCCGCAACAAGCAAGACGAGCATGGTGTGGTGACAAGGAACAAAGCTCGACTCGTGGCCAAGGGGTATTCACAAGTCGAAGGTTTGGATTTTGGTGAAACCTATGCACCCGTAGCTAGGCTTGAGTCAATTCGTATATTATTAGCCTATGCTACTTACCATGGCTTCAAGCTTTATCAAATGGACGTGAAGAGTGCCTTCCTCAATGGACCAATCAAGGAGGAGGTCTATGTTGAGCAACCTCCCGGCTTTGAAGACAGTGAGTATCCTAACCATGTCTATAGGCTCTCTAAGGCGCTTTATGGGCTTAAGCAAGCCCCAAGAGCATGGTATGAATGCCTTAGAGATTTCCTTATTGCAAATGGCTTCAAAGTCGGCAAGGCCGATCCTACTTTATTCACTAAGACTCTTGATAATGATTTGTTTGTATGCCAAATCTATGTTGATGATATCATATTTGGGTCTACTAACAAATCTACATGTGAAGAATTTAGTAGGATCATGACACAGAAATTCGAGATGTCTATGATGGGGGAGTTGAAGTATTTTCTAGGATTCCAAGTCAAGCAACTCCAAGAAGGCACCTTCATTAGCCAAACGAAGTATACTCAAGACATTCTAAGCAAGTTTGGAATGAAGGATGCCAAGCCCATCAAGACACCCATGGGAACAAATGGGCATCTCGACCTCGACACGGGAGGTAAGTCCGTGGATCAAAAGGTATACCGGTCAATGATTGGTTCATTGCTTTATTTATGTGCATCTCGACCGGACATTATGCTTTCCGTATGCATGTGTGCAAGATTCCAAGCCGACCCTAAGGAATCACACCTTACGGCCGTAAAACGAATCTTGAGATATTTGGCTTTTACTCCTAAGTTTGGGCTTTGGTACCCTCGGGGATCCACTTTGGATTTGATTGGATATTCGGATGCCGATTGGGCGGGGTGTAGGATTAATAGAAAGAGCACATCGGGGACTTGCCAGTTCTTGGGAAGATCCTTGGTGTCTTGGGCTTCAAAGAAGCAAAATTCGGTCGCTCTTTCTACCGCCGAAGCCGAGTATATTGCCGCAGGTCATTGTTGCGCGCAATTGCTTTGGATGAGGCAAACCCTGCGGGACTACGGTTACAAATTAACCAAAGTCCCTTTGCTATGTGACAATGAGAGTGCAATCAAAATGGCCGACAATCCCGTCGAGCACAGCCGCACTAAGCACATAGCCATTCGGTATCATTTTCTTCGGGATCACCAACAAAAGGGGGATATCGAGATTTCTTATATTAATACGAAAGATCAATTAGCCGATATCTTTACCAAACCACTTGATGAACAATCTTTTACCCGACTTAGGCATGAGCTCAATATTCTTGATTCTAGGAATTTCTTTTGCTAAGTCTTGCACGCATAGAACATGAATATACCTTTGATCTTGTCTCTTTTATATATGCTATGACTAATGTGTTTTCAAGTGTATTTCAACCAAGTCATAGGTGTATTGAAAGGGAATTTGAGTCTTCGGCGAAGACAAAGGCTTCCACTCCGTTCTACTACTCATTCTTCGCCGTCGCTCCGCATCATCTCTCCAACGTTGGTATAACCTTCACTCATTTATTTCATGACCAAAGGGGGAGAATGTACTTCATTGGGCTCTAATGATTCCGTTTTTGGCGATTCATGCCAAAGGGGGAGAAAATATGAGCCCAAAGCAAAAGGACCGCACCACCACCTAATTTCATAAATTTGATAATTTTATTGGTAAATTTCAAAATTGGTATCTCTTTGTGCTCTAAGAGGGGAGTAACGAGTATTTTCATAATTGATGTCTTAAAACCCTCTTGAACACTAAGAGGAGACCTTATTTGAGGGGGAGTTTTGCTTAGTCAAAGGAAAAGCATTGGAAATGGGGGGAGAAAATTCCATATCTTGAAAATGCTTTGCAAAATCTTTTTATTTTACTTTTGACTATCTTGCAAAAGTACTTTGAAAAGAATTTACAAAAGAATTTGCAAAAACAAAACTCATGGTGCAAATATGGTCCAATATGTCAAAAACAAAGAAACCATCCATGCGCATCATATAAGTTTAGATTGGCTCAATTCCAAGCAACCTTTGCACTTACTTTATGTAAACTAGTTCAATTATGCACTCCTATATTTGCTTTGGTTTGTGTTGGCATCAATCACCAAAAAGGGGGAGATTGAAAGGGAATTAGGCTTAGACCTAGTTCCTAAATAATTTTGGTGGTTGAATTGCCCAACACAAATATTGGACTAACTAGTTTTGCTCTAGTGCATAAGTTATACAGGTGCAAAAGGTTCACACTCAGCCAATAAAAAGATCAAATGTTGGATTCAACAAAGGAGCAGCAAGGCAACCGAGGGCTTCTCTGGCCGGAGGCACCGGACTGTCCGGTGTGCACCGGACTGTCCGGTGCGGCCAGAGGACTTCGACTTCAAACTCTTCACCCTCGGGATTTCTCGGAAGCCGGCGCGCTATAATTCACCGGACTGTCCGGTGTGCACCGGACATGTCCGGTGCTCCAAGGAAACGCGGCCCCGGAACTCGCCAGCCTCGGGTTCGCTCGGCAGCCGCTCCGCTAAAATTCACCGGACTGTCCGGTGTGCACCGGACTGTCCGGTGTACCAGCGGAGCAACGGCTCTCTGCGGCGCCAACGGCTCCCTGCAGTGCATTAAATGCGCGCGCAGCGCGCGCAGTCGTCAGGCACGCCCATGCCGGTGCACCGGACATCAAACAGTACATGTCCGGTGTGCACCGGACACCCAGGAGGGCCCACAAGTCAGAAGCTCCAACGGTCAGAATCCAACGGCAATGGTGACGTGGCAGGGGCACCGGACTGTCCGGTGTGCACCGGACTGTCCGGTGCGCCATCGAACAGAGGAGTTCCAGCAACGGTCACTTTTGGTGGTTGGGGCTATAAATACCCCAACCACCCCACATTCATTGCCATCCAAGTTTTCCACTTCTCAACTACTACAAGAGCTCTAGCATTCAATTCTAGACACACCAAATAGATCAAGTCCTCTCCAAATTCCACACAACTCCATAGTGACTAGAGAGAGTGATTTGCTTGTGTTCTTTCGAGCTCTTGCGCTTGGATCGCATTCTTTTCTTTCTCACTTGTTCTTGTGATCAATCTCAATTGTAACCAAGGCAAGAGGCACCAATTGTGTGGTGGCCCTTGCGGGGAAGCTTTGTTCCCGTTTGATTGAGAAGAAGAGAAAGCTCACTCGATCCGTGGGATCGTTTGAGAGAGGGAAGGGTTGAAAGAGACCCGGCCTTTGTGGCCTCCTCAACGGGGAGTAGGTTTGCGAGAACCGAACCTCGGTAAAACAAATCCTCGTGTCACACTCTTATTTGCTTGCGATTTGTTTTGCGCCCTCTCTCGCGGACTCGTTTCTTTATTACTAACGCTAACCCGGCTTGTAGTTGTGATTATTTTTGTAAATTTCAGTTTCGCCCTATTCACCCCCCCTCTAGGCGACTATCAGCCGGGCACCGGGCTTGCGGCACAGGGAGACGACGGCAGCAGCAGGCACGAGCTGCTCGCTGCCGACGCTGCGTCACGACTTGCAGCAGGGTGAGCTGGGTGCCATGGCCGCGCTGCTGCGCTGCGTGGGGGATAGCGACGAAAAAAAGGCTAGGGGAGAGAGGAAGGAGGCGAGCTCACCTTGGCGGCGCGGCACGACGACGGCAGCGGCAGTACTCCGGGCGGGGCGCGGCTGTGACGGCGAGACGGAGGGCGAGATCGAGGCGAGGAGAAACGGCGTGGGCGAGAAAACTGGACGAGGTGCGCGAGTAGGGCGGTTTTGGAGGCGTCGTCGGCGAGAGAACTGCACAGAGCCGTTTTGGGGAAGAAAAACAGTGTTTCCTGCGCGTGGGCTTACGAGCAGCGGCGGCGGCGGCGCTCCACGCGCGCGCTGGGCGTGCGACTTGGGCTGGGGCGCGGCGCGCGCTGGCTTGGTGCGGCCGCTGGGCCGAGCGCAGGCGCGAGCGAGCTGGGCCACACGGCGCTGTCGCGCTGGGCGCGCGGTAGGAGCTGGCGCGCGCTCGCTGGGCCGGATCGTGCGCGGTCGCGGAGCGGGGCAGGCGCGAGATGGGCCGCGACGCTGGGAGCTGGGCCGGCGCGGCAGCTGGGCTGGCGCGGGCGAGCTGGCTTGGGAGATGGGCCGCGGCGCGAGCGGGCCCACGAGGGAGGGAGCTGGCGCGGTGGGCCGAGCGGGGGGGAAGAGAGGGGGGAGGGGGCGGCTGGGCCGGCCGAGATGGGCCAGGGAGGAGAGGTGGGCTGAATTCTATTTCTCCTTTTCTTTTCTTTTCTTTCTCTTTTCTATTTATTTCAGTTTGACATTATGTGCAAATCAATGATTAAATGAAAGATCAAGCAAACCATTCATCAAACAAAAAGAAACAAATGCTTTCTAACATGATGCAACAACCATTGTTCCCTTAGGGTTTAACCTACTAGATTATAATGACATTTACAATTAAAAATAACCACTCTTCTTCTATAGAAAAGAGAAGGAGGAGATTGGGGAAGATGTGAAGAGAGGAGTAACACCTGAATTTGTGAATATGAGCAAAGAAATTTTTATACCCCAAATTCAGGGTGTTACAGATAGGTGGCTCGACCACCGCGTCAGTCGGAAGGAGAGTGAAGAGGTCAAGGTCAGGGTCAGAGGAGGGTGGTGTGGTGGTGGAGGAGTAGGGAAATACGGACTCATCAAACACCACATGGCGAGAGATGAGGACCCAGCGAGAGGAGAGGTCAAAGCAGCGGTAGCCCTTGTGGTCCGGGGAGTACCCGAGAAAACACAGAGGGTGGAACGGGGTGCAAGCTTGTGAGGAGCAGTGGCAGCGGTGTTCGGGTAGCAAGCACACCCGAAGACACGGAGGTGGTCATAGCGCGGAGGGGTACCGAAGAGTGCCTGGTGAGGAGTGGGGGTCGGGCACGTAGTGGAAGGGAGACGGTTGAGGAGGTAGGTAGAGGTGTGGAGGCTCTCGGCCCAGAAGCGTGCCGGTAGGTGCGCCTGGAGGAGGAGTGCGGATGGTGTCGTTGATCGTGCGGATCATGCGCTCAGCCTTGCTGTTCTGGGAGGAGGTATACGGGCAAGACATCTGCAATTGCATCCCGTGGGAGAGAAAGAAGGCGCGGGAGGTGGAGTTATCGAACTCCCGACCATTGTCACACTGGACGACCTTAATGGTGAGGCCGAACTAAGTGGACACCCAGACGAAGAAGTGGCGGAGGGCGGGGAAAGCTTCAGACTTGGCACGCAAAGGGAAAGTCCACACATAAAGAGAAAAATCATCAAGCACCACAAGATAGTATTTGTAGCCTGACATACTGGTAATAGGTGAAGTCCACAAATCGCAGTGTACAAGATTAAATGCATGAGTAGCATGCGAGGAAGAAGAAAAAGGAAGACGAACATGGCGGCCTAACTGGCACGCATGACAAAGATGCTCATTATGTGATCTAGTACATGGGATAGTGGCACTATGAGTAAGCTGCATCAAGGCATCGCGTCTGGGGTGACCAAGGCGACGATGCCAGGTGGTAGGAGACGTGGTGGGAGCAAAAACAGCAGCAGTGGCAGGTGACGAAGACGAAGAAGAGGTGGCGTGCGGAAGTCGAAGGGTGTAGAGGGGGCCAGTGCTGTCACATCTGAGGAGGGGGCGCCGAGTTGCCGAGTCCTTCACAGTAAGACCAGAAGAGTCAAACTCGATAGAACAAGAATTATCAGCAGTAAAACGGCGAACAGAAAGAAGATTGTGGACCAAAGGAGCGACAAGAACATCATGACTACGAAAAGAGCCGGGAGGGCCGGCGACACCCACAGATGTGAAAGGAAGACACGAGCCATTCACTACCATGATGGACAAAGGGAGAGAGGAAGAAGGGGGCGAACAGAGGTGAGTATACCAGGGTCGGGAGTGGTGTGGTAGGTAGCACCGGTGTCCGCAATCCACTCGGGACCCATCGGCGGAGTCAGAGTGGGAGTCTGGAAGGCAGCCAGCGCGACTGCGTCCTAACCAACTGAAAGGGAAATGTGCCCTTGGGCCATTTCTAAGGATTTTGGTGATTTAGTGCTCAACACAGGTACCTATTTGTAAAATGGAACAAGGTGCAAATCATGAAGTAAAGGTATGTTTCTAAGCCTTAGTACATTGGTTTTGTGGACTAACATGTTTGTCTAAGTGTTAGAAACAGCATGAAGAAATAGAGAAAAGGGGAGAGAATGACTTGGCTGTGTGCAGCCAAGTCCCAGCTCGGTCTGGAGCACCGGACTGTCCGGTGTGCACCGGACAGTGTCCGGTGCGCCAGACCTCCTCGGCGCGAACTGGCCGCTCTCGGGAATTCGCCGACGGCGTACGGCTAAAATTCACCGGACTGTCCGGTGTGCACCGGACTGTCCGGTGAGCCAACGGTCGGCCAGGGCCAACGGTCGGCCGCGCAATCCGCGCGGGACACGTGGCCGAGCCAACGGTCGGGAAGGAACACCGGACTGTCCGGTGTGCACCGGACATGTCCGGTGCGCCAACTGAGCGCAGATCTGGAGCAGCCAGCAACGGTCAGAAGTGCTGTTTTTGGAAACAAATCGGGCACCGGACAGTGTCCGGTGTGCACCGGACTGTCCGGTGCGCCACGAGACAGAAGGCAAAGATGGCCTTCCAGATTTGTTCCCAACGGCTCCTAGCTGCCTTGGGGCTATAAAAGGGACCCCTTGGCGCACGGAGGAAGCACCCTAAGCATTCCTTGAGCACTCTTGATCACTCACACATCAATCTTGCGCACTTGTTTGAAATTCTAGTGATTTGAGCTCTGTTCTAGTGTGTTAGCCTCTTGAGCTCAAGTCTGGGTTTTGTGTGTGCGTATTCGCTGTGATCTTTGTGTTGTGTGTGAGTTGCTAATCCCTCCCTTACTCCGTGATTCTTTGTGAACATCTTTTGTAAGGGCGAGAGGCTCCAAGTTGTGGAGATTCCTCGCAAACGGGATTGAGATAAGAACAACAAAACACCGTGGTATTCAAGTGGGTCTTTGGACCGCTTGAGAGGGGTTGATTGCAACCCTCGTCCGTTGGGACGCCACAACGTGGAAGTAGGCAAGCATTGGCTTGGCCGAACCACGGGATAAACCACCGTGTCCCTCTGTGCTTGATTCTTGTGGTATTGTGTTTTGTTGAAGACTTCACCTTAGCCACTTGGTATTAACTGTGCTAACGCTTAACAAGTTTTTGTGGCTTAAGTTTGAAGTTTTTACAGGATCACCTATTCACCCCCCCCCTCTAGGTGCTCTCAATTGGTATCGGAGCCGTTCTATTCACAAAGGGACTAACCGCCCGAATAGATGGATCCTAAGGGGAAGGGTATAGTGATCAACGACAAAGAGAAGGAGACCTTCGTCAACGAGCCGAAGGACGACAAGCCTACCGACTCCGGCTCGGGTCAAAGACGAAAGGATGGGAAGAAGAAGAAGACCAGGCGCATCAAGGAGATCATCTACTACGACAGCGACGAGTCTACTTCTTCTCAAAAGGATGAGGACCACAACGACTACGAGAGGAGAAAACCGGTTAATTCGAACTTTTCCTTTGATTACTCTCGTATTCCGCAAAGTTCACATTCTCATTTGCTCTCCATTCCACTTGGCAAGCCCCCACACTTTGATGGAGAGGACTACGGATTTTGGAGTCACAAAATGCGTAGTCACCTATTCTCTCTCCATCCTAGTATATGGGAGATTGTAGAGAGTGGAATGCACTTTGATAGTTCGGATAGTCCCATGTTCATTAATGAACAAATTCATAAAAATGCACAAGCTACTACTGTTCTTCTAGCTTCCTTGTGCAGGGATGAATACCATAAGGTAAGCGGCTTGGACAACGCCAAGCAAATCTGGGACACCCTCAAGATTTCTCATGAGGGGAACGACGTCACCTTACTCACCAAGATGGAGTTGGTGGAGGGCGAGCTTGGACGGTTCGCGATGATAAGGGGCGAGGAGCCAACGCAAACGTACAACCGGCTCAAGACCCTTATCAACAAGATAAGAAGCTACGGGAGCACGCGATGGACGGACCACGACGTCGTCCGCCTAATGCTCAGGTCCTTTACCGTACTTGATCCTCATCTCGTGAACAATATTCGTGAGAATCCCAGGTACACGATGATGACGCCCGAGGAAGTGCTTGGAAAATTCGTGAGCGGGCGGATGATGATCAAGGAGGCAAGATACGTCGACGACGCGTTGAACGGACCACTCCACGAGCCTCAACCCATTGCTCTAAAGGCAACGAGGAGCAAGGAGTCGCTACCTAGCAAGGTGGCGCAAGTTGAGGCGGCTGGCCTTAATGATGAAGAGATGGCTCTCATCATTAAGAGATTCAAGACGGTGCTTAAAGGTCACAAGGGACAACCAAGCAAGACCAAAGCCAAGGGGAAGCGCTCATGCTTCAAATGCGGTAAGCTTGGTCATTTCATTGCTAACTGTCCCGATAATGAAAGTGACCAGGAAAAGGGGAACAAAAGAGAGAAGAAGAAGCAATACAAGAAGGCAAAAGGCGAGGCGCATCTAGGAAAGGAGTGGGACTCGGATTGCTCCTCCTCCGACTCCGACAACGAAGGACTCGCCGCCACTGCCTTCAACAAATCGGCTCTCTTCCCCAACGAGCGTCTCACTTGCCTTATGGCAAGGGAGAAGAAGGTGAGTATTCAAGACTCCACTTATGCTTCATCTAGTGATAGTGAGTCTAGTGATGATGACATAGATTATTCTTGCTTGTTCAAGGGCTTAGATAGATCTAAGATAGAGAAAATCAATGAATTAATTAATGCATTGAATGAAAAGGATAGGCTTTTAGAAAAGCAAGAAGATTTATTGTATGATGAACATGATAAATTTGTAGAGGCACAAAAATCATATGCTTTAGAAGTGAAAAGAAATGAAATGCTTTCTAGTGAAATATCTTCCTGTCATGAAACCATTTCTACCTTAAGAAGTGTTAATATTGATTTAAGTGCTAAACTAGAAGTAGCTAGTAAATCAAATTCTTGTGTTGAACATGTTGAAATTTGTACTAGGTGTAAGGATTTTGATGTTAATGCTTGTAGTGAACACCTAGTTCTAATTTCCAAATTAAATGATGAAGTGGCTAGTCTTAATGCCCAACTTAAGACTAGCCAGAATGAAGTCGATAAAATCAAATTTGCAAGGGATGCCTACACGATTGGTAGACACCCCTCAATTAAGGATGGGCTTGGCTTCAAGAGGGAAGCCAAGAACTTAACAAGCCATAAGGCTCCCATCTTCGTCAAGGAGAAGGGGAAGGCCCCGATGGCTAGTAATACTAAAAAGAATCATGCTTTTATGTATTATGATAGGAGACATGCTAGAAATGCTTATAATCATTTTGATTCATATGCTTATGATTCTCATGCAATGTTTGCTTCTAGTTCTTCTTATAATCATGGTAGAGATATGTGTAGGAGAAATGTTGTACATATGCCTAGGAGAGATATTGCTCATGTACCTAGAAAGAATGTTATTCATGCTCCTAGGAAAGTAGTGAATGAACCTTCTACCATTTATTATGCTTGTAATGCTCCCTTTGCTATTTGTAGAAAGGGAAAGAAGGTTGTTGCTAGGAAATTAGGGGCTAGATGCAAGGGAGATAAAACTTGCATCTGGGTCCCTAAGAATATTTGTGCTAACCTTGCAGGACCCAACATGAGTTGGGTACCTAAGACCCAAGCCTAAATTTGCCTTGCAGGTTTATGCATCCGGGGGTTCAAGCTGGATTATCGACAGCGGATGCACAAACCATATGACGGGGGAGAAGAAGATGTTCACCTCCTACGTCAAAAGTAAAGATTCCCAAGATTCAATTATATTCGGTGACGGGAATCAAGGCAAGGTAAAAGGGCTAGGTAAAATTGCAATTTCTAATGAGCATTCTATATCAAATGTATTCTTAGTGGAGAGTCTTGGATATAACTTGCTATCTGTTAGTCAATTATGTCAAATGGGATATAATTGCTTATTTACGAATGTAGATGTGTCTGTCTTTAGAAGATGTGATGGTTCACTAGCTTTTAAGGGTGTACTAGACGGCAAGCTTTATTTAGTTGATTTTGCAAAAGAAGAGGCCGGTCTAGATGCATGCTTAATGGCTAAGACTTGCATGGGCTGGCTGTGGCATCGCCGCTTAGCACATGTGGGGATGAAGAACCTCCACAAGCTTCTAAAGGGGGAACACGTAATAGGTCTAACAAATGTGCATTTCGAAAAGGATAGACCTTGTGCAGCCTGTCAAGCAGGGAAACAGGTGGGAGGAGCACATCACAGCAAGAACGTGATGACCACGTCAAGACCCCTGGAGCTGCTACACATGGATCTCTTCGGACCCGTCGCCTATCTAAGCATAGGAGGGAGTAAGTATGGTTTAGTTATTGTTGATGACTTTTCCCGCTTCACTTGGGTATTCTTTTTGCAGGATAAGTCTGAAACCCAAGGAACCCTCAAGCGCTTCCTCAGGAGAGCTCAAAATGAGTTTGAGCTCAAGGTGAAGAAGATAAGGAGCGACAACGGGTCCGAGTTCAAGAACCTTCAAGTGGAGGAGTTTCTTGAGGAGGAAGGGATCAAGCACGAGTTCTCCGCTCCCTACACACCACAGCAAAATGGTGTGGTAGAGAGGAAGAACAGGACGCTAATCGATATGGCGAGGACGATGCTTGGAGAGTTCAAGACCCCCGAGTGTTTTTGGTCGGAAGCCGTGAACACGGCTTGCCACGCCATCAACAGGGTCTACCTTCATCGACTCCTCAAGAAGACTTCGTATGAGCTACTAACCGGTAACAAACCCAATGTATCTTATTTTCGTGTATTTGGGAGCAAATGCTACATTCTAGTGAAGAAGGGTAGAAATTCTAAGTTTGCTCCCAAAGCTGTAGAAGGGTTTTTATTAGGTTATGATTCAAATACAAAGGCGTATAGGGTCTTCAACAAATCATCGGGTTTGGTTGAAGTCTCTAGCGACGTTGTATTTGATGAGACTAATGGCTCTCCAAGAGAGCAAGTTGTTGATTGTGATGATGTAGATGAAGAAGATGTTCCGACGGCCGCTATACGAACCATGGCGATTGGAGACATTCGGCCACAGGAACAGGATGAACGTGATCAACCTTCTTCCTCAACTACGGTGCATCCCCCACCTCAAGACGATGAACAGGTTCATCAAAAGGAGGCGTGTGATCAAGGGGGAGCACAAGACGATCAAGTGATGGAGGAAGAAGCGCAACCGGCACCTCCAACCCAAGTTCGAGCGATGATTCAAAGGGATCATCCCGTCGACCAAATTCTGGGTGACATTAGCAAGGGAGTAACTACTCGATCTCGATTAGTTAATTTTTGTGAGCATTACTCTTTTGTCTCCTCTATTGAGCCTTTCAGGGTAGAGGAGGCCTTGCTAGATCCGGATTGGGTGTTGGCCATGCAGGAGGAACTTAATAACTTCAAGCGCAACGAAGTTTGGACGCTGGTGCCTCGTCCCAAGCAAAATGTTGTGGGAACCAAGTGGGTGTTCCGCAACAAACAGGACGAGCACGGGGTGGTGACAAGGAACAAGGCTCGACTTGTGGCAAAAGGTTATGCCCAAGTCGCAGGTTTGGACTTTGAGGAGACTTTTGCTCCTGTGGCTAGGCTAGAGTCCATTCGTATCTTGCTAGCATATGCCGCTCACCATTCTTTCAGGTTGTACCAAATGGATGTGAAGAGCGCGTTCCTCAACGGACCAATAAAGGAGGAGGTGTACGTGGAGCAACCCCCTGGCTTCGAGGATGAGCGGTATCCCGACCACGTGTGTAAGCTCTCTAAGGCGCTCTATGGACTTAAACAAGCCCCAAGAGCATGGTATGAATGCCTTAGAGATTTCTTACTTGCTAATGCTTTCAAGGTTGGGAAAGCCGATCCAACTCTTTTTACAAAGACATGTGATGGTGATTTGTTTATATGCCAAATTTATGTCGATGACATAATATTTGGTTCTACTAATCAAAAGTCTTGTGAAGAGTTTAGCAGGGTAATGACGCAGAAATTCGAGATGTCGATGATGGGCGAGTTGAACTACTTCCTTGGGTTCCAAGTGAAGCAACTCAAGGACGGCACCTTCATCTCCCAAACGAAGTACACGCAAGATCTGCTAAAGCGGTTTGGGATGAAGGACGCCAAGCCCGCAAAGACTCCGATGGGAACCGACGGACACACCGACCTCAACAAAGGAGGTAAGTCCGTTGATCAAAAAGCATACCGGTCAATGATAGGGTCTTTACTTTATTTATGTGCTAGTAGACCGGATATTATGCTTAGCGTATGCATGTGTGCTAGATTTCAATCCGATCCTAAGGAATGTCACTTGGTGGCGGTGAAGCGAATTCTTAGATATTTAGTCGCTACGCCTTGCTTCGGGATCTGGTATCCAAAGGGGTCTAACTTTGACTTGATTGGGTACTCAGATTCCGACTATGCTGGATGTAAGGTCGATAGGAAGAGTACATCGGGGACGTGCCAATTCTTAGGAAGGTCCCTGGTGTCATGGAATTCCAAGAAACAAACCTCCGTTGCCCTATCCACCGCTGAGGCCGAGTATGTTGCCGCAGGTCAGTGTTGCGCGCAACTACTTTGGATGAGGCAAACCCTCAGGGACTTTGGCTACAATCTGAGCAAAGTCCCACTCCTATGTGATAATGAGAGTGCTATCCGAATAGCGGAAAATCCTGTTGAGCACAGCCGCACAAAGCACATAGACATCCGGCATCACTTTTTGAGAGACCACCAGCAAAAGGGAGATATCGAAGTGTTTTATGTTAGCACCGAGAACCAGCTAGCCGATATCTTTACCAAGCCTTTAGATGAGAAGACCTTTTGCAGGCTGCGTAGTGAGCTAAATGTCTTAGATTCGCGGAACTTGGATTGAATTGTAGCATACATGTATTTATGCCTTTGATCATGTTCATTCTGCATTATGTTGTTTATTATGGTGCTCAAGTTGTACAAACACTCCCTGGACCTCACAAGTCCGTTGCAAAGTGGTGCACACATTTAGGGGGAGATGTGTTACAACTTGATCCTTTTTGACTAACCATATGTTTGAGTTTGCTTGTGTTAGTCACAAAGAAGAATTGAAAGGGAAAAGGTGGACTTGGACCATGAAAGACTTCCACTGCACTCCGATGAGGGGTAACTTATTCCAAGTCCATCTCATGAACTCTTATTGCCATTTGCTCTTAATTGAAGATTTTGGTGAGGCAATGGGGTTATAGGGCCAAGATTGATCCCGTTTTGGTGCTTGATGCCAAAGGGGGAGAAAATAAAGGCCAAAGTGATAAATGGATCAGCTACCACTTGAGAGTTTTTGAAAATAGTAGAATAGAGCGTTTGGTTTGTCAAAACTCTTTTGATGTCTCTCTTGTCAAAAGTTGGCTTCTTGTGGGGAGAAGTATTGATTATGGGAAAAAGGGGGAGTTTTTGAAATTCTTGATCAATCTCTTTTTGAATGACTCTCTTTATGCTTAAACATGTGTGTTTAACTTAGAGATAGAGATTTGTGTTTGATTTGCAAAAACAAACCAAGTGGTGGCAAAGGATGATCCATATATGCCAAAATTGAATAACACCTAAATTTATGTCATTTGAATTGAGTTTGCACTTGTTCTAGTGGCTTTATGAAGTGTTGGCATAAATCACCAAAAAGGGGGAGATTGAAAGGGAAATGTGCCCTTGGGCCATTTCTAAGGATTTTGGTGATTTAGTGCTCAACACAGGTACCTATTTGTAAAATGGAACAAGGTGCAAATCATGAAGTAAAGGTATGTTTCTAAGCCTTAGTACATTGGTTTTGTGGACTAACATGTTTGTCTAAGTGTTAGAAACAGCATGAAGAAATAGAGAAAAGGGGAGAGAATGACTTGGCTGTGTGCAGCCAAGTCCCAGCTCGGTCTGGAGCACCGGACTGTCCGGTGTGCACCGGACAGTGTCCGGTGCGCCAGACCTCCTCGGCGCGAACTGGCCGCTCTCGGGAATTCGCCGACGGCGTACGGCTAAAATTCACCGGACTGTCCGGTGTGCACCGGACTGTCCGGTGAGCCAACGGTCGGCCAGGGCCAACGGTCGGCCGCGCAATCCGCGCGGGACACGTGGCCGAGCCAACGGTCGGGAAGGAACACCGGACTGTCCGGTGTGCACCGGACATGTCCGGTGCGCCAACTGAGCGCAGATCTGGAGCAGCCAGCAACGGTCAGAAGTGCTGTTTTTGGAAACAAATCGGGCACCGGACAGTGTCCGGTGTGCACCGGACTGTCCGGTGCGCCACGAGACAGAAGGCAAAGATGGCCTTCCAGATTTGTTCCCAACGGCTCCTAGCTGCCTTGGGGCTATAAAAGGGACCCCTTGGCGCACGGAGGAAGCACCCTAAGCATTCCTTGAGCACTCTTGATCACTCACACATCAATCTTGCGCACTTGTTTGAAATTCTAGTGATTTGAGCTCTGTTCTAGTGTGTTAGCCTCTTGAGCTCAAGTCTGGGTTTTGTGTGTGCGTATTCGCTGTGATCTTTGTGTTGTGTGTGAGTTGCTAATCCCTCCCTTACTCCGTGATTCTTTGTGAACATCTTTTGTAAGGGCGAGAGGCTCCAAGTTGTGGAGATTCCTCGCAAACGGGATTGAGATAAGAACAACAAAACACCGTGGTATTCAAGTGGGTCTTTGGACCGCTTGAGAGGGGTTGATTGCAACCCTCGTCCGTTGGGACGCCACAACGTGGAAGTAGGCAAGCATTGGCTTGGCCGAACCACGGGATAAACCACCGTGTCCCTCTGTGCTTGATTCTTGTGGTATTGTGTTTTGTTGAAGACTTCACCTTAGCCACTTGGTATTAACTGTGCTAACGCTTAACAAGTTTTTGTGGCTTAAGTTTGAAGTTTTTACAGGATCACCTATTCACCCCCCCCCTCTAGGTGCTCTCACCAACCAGCCCGGACGGTGGAGAAGCTGGCGGTGTGGGCCACGACGAAGCGGCAGGTGTCGAGGTCCAGGGCGATGGAGAGGCGAAGGCGAACCCCGGCGACGAGGTGAACCCCGACTGCGCACCAGCGAACATGGCCGCCGGGGGACGAGCCTCAGAACCTGGCCCCTAGAACGGCCACATGGAGATGCGCCCTGACCACGGGTGGTGGAAAGTGGGCCAAGTCGCACCCTGCTGGGGTCCCGGCGTCGGTGCGTTGCCACGGGCACCACCGCGGCCACCACCGCGACGACGACCACCACCGCCCCCGCCTCCGCCATCGCGACCCCCGCCGCCCCTGCTCAGCCCGTGTGGATGAGGGCCAAGGGCAGGATGTGACGGAGGAGGTGGACGGGTCGGGGTGATAGCCGCCAGTGCTGTCGAGGAGGACGAGGACCCCGGGCCGGAGATCGATGCAGCCTGAGCACCCAGAGTGATCTCCTCCAGGGCAAGGTCGTCGTGGACCTGGAGGAAGGTACGGAAGGGACGCTGGCGCATGATCAACGACCGAAGGTGGGTGTAGCGATCGCTGAGGCCGCGGAGGATGTTGAGGACGAGCATGCGGTCCTCCAAGGGGCAGCCCAGATCACCAAGTGAGTCCGCCATGGTCTTCATCTTGCGGCAGTACTCACCGACGCTGAGGTCCCCCTGGACGAGGTGTGGAAGGCCGCGTCGAGGCGGAGAGCCCGGGCCTCGGTGTTGCCCAGGAACTGGCCCTCGATGGCTAGCCAAACAGCCCGAGCGTGAGGAAGGTTCCGGAGGAGGCTGTGGAGGTCGACGGAGATCGTCCCCATGATCCAGGTGAGCACGATGCTGTTGAGGCGGACCCACGCGGCAGTCGGCGCCACGCTGGTGGGGTCGCAGAGGACGTGGTCATCCAGGGCGTAGCGGCGAAGGGTAAGGAGGAGTAAGTCCCGCCAGCGTGCGTAGGACGGCGATTCTGGCTCGAGGACGACAGGAACCATGAGGCGAATGTTCTGGACACTCCCAGCCTGAAGGTGGAGCTGAGCCACAAGCGGGTCAGTCGGGTCATGCCAGAGCACCTTGGGGATGGTGCGGGGACCGGTGCCGACGGTCGGTACGGTCGGGACGCCATACACGTCGCCCACGGGTGTAGAGGAGGTGGCCCCGCCGTCATGGACCGCAGGCGAGGCGAGGAGCTGTTCCGCCGCGACAATCTAAGCAACGATAGCATCGGCGGCCTCGCGCTCGCGCTCCCACATGAGGGCCGCTTCCCGCAGACGTGCCTGTCGCGCCGCGTGCTCCGCGCGGGCAGCGGTGAGGGCGGCGACGGTGTATCCCTGATGGGCGACCGGTGGAGGAGGCGGCTGATCGATGACAGGATGTGGATCGGCGACCAACGACGGGGGAATGTGCGGGGGAGGGTCCTCCGGATCTGCAACCCCCGCGGGAACCGCAGTCGCCACAGCAGTAAGGGCAGAGGCGGTGCTCGCGGCGGTGAGGGTGAAAGTCGCCTAGAGGGGGGGTGAATAGGGCGAAACAAAAATAATCACAACTACAAACCGGGTTAGCGTTAGAAATATAAACGAGTCCGCGAGAGGGTGCAAAAACAAATCGCAAGCAAATGAAGATTGTGACACGTGGATTTGTTTTACCGAGGTTCGGTTCTCGCAAACCTACTCCCCGTTGAGGAGGCCACAAAGGCCGGGTCTCTTTCAACCCTTCCCTCTCTCAAACGGTCCCTCGGACCGAGTGAGCTTTTCTTCTTCTCAATCAAACGGGAACAAAACTTCCCCGCAAGGGCCACCACACAATTGGTGCCTCTTGCCTTGGTTACAATTGAGTTTTGATCACAAGAACAAATGAGAAAGAAAGAAAGCGATCCAAGCGCAAGAGCTCAAAAGAACACGACAAATCTCTCTCTCTCTAGTCACTAAAGGCTTGAGTGGAATTGGAGAGGATTTGATCTCTTTGATGTGTCTAGAATTGAATGCCTAGCTCTTGTAAGTGGTTGGAAGTTGGAAAACTTGGATGCAATGAATGGTGGGGTGGTTGGGGTATTTATAGCCCCAACCACCAAACTTGACCGTTGGCTGGAGGCTTCTGTTCGATGGCGCACCGGACAGTCCGGTGCACACCGGACAGTCCGGTGCCCCTGCCACGTCATCAATGTCGTTGGATTCTGACCGTTGGAGCTTCTGACTTCTGGGCCCTCCTGGGTGTCCGGTGCACACCGGACATGTACTGTTTGATGTCCGGTGCACCGGTATGGGCACGTCTGACGTCTGCGCGCGCTGCGCGCGCATTAAATGCACCGCAGGGAGCCGTTGGCGCCGAAAAGAGCCGTTGCCCCGCTGGTACACCGGACAGTCCGGTGCACACCGGACAGTCCGGTGAATTTTAGCGGAGCGGCTGACGCGCGAACCCGAGGCTGGCGAGTTTCGGAGACCGCGCTTCCTTGGAGCACCGGACATGTCCGGTGCACACCGGACAGTCCGGTGAATTATAGCGCGCCGGCTTCCGAGAATTCCCGAGGGCGAAGAGTTTGAGTTGGAGTCCTCTGGGCGCACCGGACACTGTCCGGTGCACACCGGACAGTCCGGTGCCTCCAGCCAGAGGTGCCTTCGGTTGCCTCGTTGCTCCTTTGTCGAATCCAAAACTTGGTCTTTTTATTGGCTAAGTGTGAACCTTTTGCACCTGTATAACTTATACACTAGAGCAAACTAGTTAGTCCAATATTTGTGTTGGGCAATTCAACCACCAAAATTATTTAGGAACTAGGTGTAAGCCTAATTCCCTTTCAATCTCCCCCTTTTTGGTGATTGATGCCAACACAAACCAAAGCAAATATAGAAGTGCATAATTGAACTAGTTTGCATAATGTAAGTGCAAAGGTTACTTGGAATTTGAGCTAATAAAAATGCTTACATGATGCACATGGATTGTTTCTTTATTTTTTAACATTTTGGACCACATTTGCACCAAAAATTTTGTTTTTGCAAACTCTTTTGTAAATTCTTTTCAAAGTCTTTTTGCAAGATAGTCAAAGGTAAACGAATAAGATTTGCAAAGCATTTTTCAAGTTTTGAAATTTTCTTCCTTTGTCCCAAATGCTTTTCCTTTGACTAAACAAAACTCCCCCTCAAATAGGGTCTCCTCTTAGTGTTCAAGAGGGTTTTCCATCAATTTTGAAAATGCTACTTGCTCCCCCTTTAGAACACAAAGAGATACCAATTTTGAAATTTACCATTGAAAATCATCAAATTTAAAATTAGGGTGGTGGTGCGGTCCTTTTGCTTTGGGCTCATATTTTCTCCCCCTTTGGCATGAATCGCCAAAAACGGATACTTTGAGTGAGACATAAGCCCTTATGAGTACTTTCTCCTCCTTTGGTCATAAAATAAATGAGTGAAGATTATACCAAAGATGGAGAGTGATGCGGAGCGACGGCGAAGGATGAGTAGTAGAGTGGAGTGGAAGCCTTGTCTTTGCCGAAGACTCCAATTCCCTTTCAATATATCTATGACTTGGTTTGAAATACACTTGAAAACACATTAGTCATAGCATATATAAAAAGAGACATGATCAAAGGTATATTTATGAGCTATGTGTGCAAGACTAACAAAAGAAATTCCTAGAATCAAGAATATTGAGCTCATGCCTAAGTCTGGTAAAAGATTGCTCATCAAGAGGCTTGGTAAAGATATCGGCTAATTGATCTTTAGTGTTAATGTAAGAAATCTCGATATCCCCCTTTTGTTGGTGATCCCGAAGAAAATGATACCGAATGGCTATGTGCTTAGTGCGGCTGTGCTCAACGGGATTGTCGGCCATTTTGATTGCACTCTCATTGTCACATAGCAAAGGGACTTTGGTTAATTTGTAACCGTAGTCCCGCAGGGTTTGCCTCATCCACAGTAATTGCGCGCAACAATGGCCTGCGGCAATGTACTCGGCTTCGGCGGTGGAAAGAGCGACCGAATTTTGCTTCTTTGAAGCCCAAGACACCAAGGATCTTCCCAAGAACTGGCAAGTCCCCGATGTGCTCTTCCTATTAATCTTACACCCTGCCCAATCGGCATCCGAATAACCAATCAAATCAAAAGTGGATCCCCGAGGGTACCAAAGCCCAAACTTAGGAGTATAAGCCAAATATCTCAAGATTCGTTTTACGGCCGTAAGGTGTGATTCCTTAGGGTCGGCTTGGAATCTTGCACACATGCAAACGGAAAGCATAATGTCCGGTCGAGATGCACATAAATAAAGCAATGAACCAATCATCGACCGGTATACCTTTTGATCCACGGACTTACCTCCCGTGTCGAGGTCGAGATGCCCATTTGTTCCCATGGGAGTCTTGATGGGCTTGGCATCCTTCATTCCAAACTTGCTTAGAATGTCTTGAGTATACTTCGTTTGGCTAATGAAAGTGCCCTCTTGGAGTTGCTTGACTTGAAATCCTAAGAAATATTTCAACTCCCCCATCATAGACATCTCGAATTTTTGTGTCATGATCCTACTAAATTCTTCACATGTAGATTTGTTAGTAGACCCAAATATGATATCATCAACATAAATTTGGCATACAAACAAATCATTGTCAAGAGTTTTAGTGAACAAAGTAGGATCGGCTTTGCCGACTTTGAAGCCATTTGCAATAAGGAAATCTCTAAGGCATTCATACCATGCTCTTGGGGCTTGCTTGAGCCCATAAAGCGCCTTAGAGAGCCTATAAACATGATTAGGATACTCACTGTCTTCAAAGCCGGGAGGTTGCTCAACATAGACCTCCTCCTTGATTGGTCCATTGAGGAAGGCACTCTTCACGTCCATTTGATAAAGCTTGAAGCCATGGTAAGTAGCATAGGCCAATAATATACGAATTGACTCAAGCCTAGCTACGGGTGCATAGGTTTCACCAAAATCTAAACCTTCGACTTGTGAATACCCCTTGGCCACGAGTCGAGCTTTGTTCCTTGTCACCACACCATGCTCGTCTTGCTTGTTGCGGAAGACCCATTTGGTTCCTACAACATTTTGATTAGGACGTGGAACTAAGTGCCATACCTCATTCCTTGTGAAATTGTTGAGCTCCTCTTGCATCGCCATCACCCAATCCGAATCTTGAAGTGCTTCCTCTACCCTGTGTGGCTCAATAGAGGAAACAAAAGAGTAATGTTCACAAAAATGTGCAACACGAGATCGAGTAGTTACCCCCTTATGAATGTCGCCGAGGATGGTGTCGACGGGGTGATCTCGTTGTATTGCTTGGTGGACTCTTGGGTGTGGCGGCCTTGGTTGTTCATTCTCCTCGTCTTCATTATTTGCATCTCCCCCTTGATCGTTGCCGTTATTTTGAGGTGGCTCATCTTCTTGATCCTCTTGTTCAACATCTTGAGCCTCATCCTCAATTTGAGTTGGTGGAGATGCTTGCATGGAGGAAGATGGTTGATCTTGTGCATGTGGAGGCTCTTCGGATTCCTTAGGACACACGTCCCCAATGGACATGTTCCTTAGCGCTATGCATGGAGCCTGTTCTTCACCTATCTCATCAAGATCAACTTGCTCTACTTGAGAGCCGTTAGTCTCATCAAACACAACGTCACAAGAGACTTCAACAAGTCCTGAGGACTTGTTAAAGACTCTATATGCCCTTGTGTTTGAGTCATATCCTAGTAAAAAGCCTTCTACAGTTTTAGGAGCAAATTTAGATTTTCTACCTCTTTTAACAAGAATAAAGCATTTGCTACCAAAAACTCTAAAATATGAAATATTTGGCTTTTTACCGGTTAGGAGTTCATATGATGTCTTCTTGAGGATTCGGTGAAGATATAACCGGTTGATGGCGTAGCAAGCGGTGTTGACTGCTTCGGCCCAAAACCGATCCGGTGTCTTGTACTCATCAAGCATGGTTCTTGCCATGTCCAATAGAGTTCGATTCTTCCTTTCCACTACACCATTTTGTTGTGGAGTGTAGGGAGAGGAGAACTCATGCTTGATGCCCTCCTCCTCAAGAAAGCCTTCAATTTGAGAGTTCTTGAACTCCGTCCCATTATCGCTTCTAATTTTCTTGATCCTTAAGGCGAACTCATTTTGAGCCCGTCTCAAGAATCCCTTTAAAGTCTCTTGGGTATGAGATTTGTCCTGCAAAAAGAACACCCAAGTGAAGCGAGAGTAATCATCCACAATTACAAGACAATACTTACTACCGCCGATGCTTATGTAAGCGATCGGGCCGAATAAATCCATGTGTAGGAGCTCCAGTGGCCTGTCGGTAGTCATGATGTTTTTGTGCGGATGATGGACACCAACTTGCTTCCCGGCTTGGCATGCGCTACAAATCCTGTATTTCTCAAAATGAACATTGGTTAATCCTAAAATGTGCTCTCCCTTTAGAAGCTTGTGAAGATTCTTCATTCCAACATGGGCTAGTCGGCGGTGCCAGAGCCACCCCAAGTTAGTCTTAGCAACTAAGCAAGTGTCGAGTTTAGCTCTATCAAAATCTACCAAGTATAGCTGACCCTCTAACACTCCCTTAAATGCTACTGAATCATCACTTCTTCTAAAGACAGTAACACCTGTATCAGTAAAAAGATAGTTGTAGCCCATTTGACATAATTGGGACACGGAAAGCAAATTGTAATCTAAGGAATCTACAAGAAAAACATTGGAAATAGTATGGTCAGGTGATATAGCAATTTTACCCAATCCTTTGACCAAACCTTGATTTCCATCCCCGAATGTGATAGCTCGTTGGGGATCTTGGTTTTTCTCATATGAGGAGAACATCCTTTTCTCCCCTGTCATGTGGTTTGTGCACCCGCTGTCGAGTATCCAACTTGTGCCCCGGATGCATAAACCTACAAAACAAGTTTAGTTCTTTGTTTTAGGTACCCAAACGGTTTTGGGTCCTTTGGCATTAGAAACGAGAACCTTGGGTACCCAAACACAAGTCTTGGAGCCCTTGTGTTTGCCCCCAATAATCTTGGCAACAACCTTGCCGGATTTGTTAGTTAAAACATATGATGCATCAAAAGTTTTGAATGAAATGGCATGATCATTTGATGCATTAGGAGTTTTCTTTCTAGGCAACTTGGCATGGGTTGGTTGCCTAGAGCTAGATGCCTCACCCTTATATATAAAAGCATGGTTAGGGCCAGAGTGAGACTTCCTAGAATGAATTTTCCTAATCTTGCTCTCAGGATAGCCGGCAGGGTACAAAATGTAACCCTCGTTATCCTGAGGCATGGGAGCCTTGCCCTTAATAAAGTTAGATAAGTTCTTTGGAGGGACATTAATTTTGACATTGTCTCCCTTTCGGAAACCAATGCCGTCCTTAATGCCAGGGCGTCTCCCATTATAGAGCATGCTTCTAGCAAATTTAAATTTTTCATTTTCTAAGTCATGCTCATTAATCTTAGCATTAAGTTGTGCTATGTGATCATTTTGTTTTTTAATTAAGGCTAGGTGATCATGGATAGCATCAACATTAATATCTCTACATCTAGTACAAATGGAAACATGCTCAACATTAGATGTAGAGGGTTTGCAAGATTTAAGTTCAACAACCTTAGCATGCAACATATCATTTTTAGTTCTAAGATCGGAAATAGTAGCATTGCAAACATCAAAATCTTTAGCCTTAGCAATTAGTTTCTCATTCTCATTTCTAAGGCTAGCAAGAGAAATATTCAATTCTTCAATCCTAGCAAGCAAATCATCATTATCATTTCTAGGATATGGAATTGAAACATTGCAAATATGAGAATCAACCTTAGCTATCAAATTAGCATTTTCATTTCTAAGGTTGTCTATAGTCTCATGGCAAGTACTTAGTTCACTAGACAATTTTTCACATTTTTCTATTGCTAGAGCATAAGCATTTTTAACCTTAACATGTTTCTTATTTTCCTTGATTAGGAAGTCCTCTTGAGAGTCCAAGAGATCATCCTTTTCATGGATGGCACTAATTAGCTCATTTAATTTTTCCTTTTGATCCATGTTAAGGTTAGCAAAAAGAATACGCAAGTTGTCCTCCTCATTTTTATCATTATCCTCATCACTAGATGTTTCATATTTAGTGGAGGACCTTGATTTCACCTTCTTTTTGCCGTCCTTGGCCATGAGACACTTGTGGCCGACGTTGGGGAAGAGAAGGCCCTTGGTGACGGCGATGTTGGCGGCGTCCTCGTCGTCGGAGGAGTCGCTTGAGCTTTCGTCGGAGTCCCACTCCCGACAAACATGGGCATCGCCGCCCTTCTTCTTGTAGTACTTCTTCTTTTCCTTTCTTCTTCCCTTCTTGTCGTCGCCCCTGTCACTGTCACTAGACATAGGACATTTTGCAATAAAGTGACCGGGCTTACCACACTTGTAGCAAACCTTCTTGGAACGGGATTTGTAATCCTTCCCCTTCCGTTGCTTGAGGATTTGCCGAAAGCTTTTGATGATTAAGGCCATCTCCTCATTGTCGAGCTTGGAGGCGTCAATTGGTTGTCTACTTGGTGTAGACTCCTCCTTCTTCTCCTCCGTTGCCTTGAAGGCCACCGGTTGCGCCTCGGATGTGGAAGGCTCGTCAAGCTCGTTGATCTTCTTTGAGCCCTTAATCATGCATTCAAAGCTTACAAAATTCCCGATAACTTCCTCGGGGGTCATTAGTGGATATCTAGGATTACCACGAATTAATTGTACTTGAGTGGGGTTAAGGAAAATAAGTGCTCTTAAAATAACCTTAACCACCTCGTGGTCATCCCACTTTTTGCTCCCGAGGTTGCGCACTTGGTTCACCAAGGTCTTGAGCCGGTTGTACATATCTTGTGGCTTCTCCTCTTGGCGAAGACGGAAGCGACCGAGCTCCCCCTCGATCGTTTCCCGCTTGGTGATCTTTGTGAGTTCATCTCCCTCGTGCGCTGTCTTGAGTAGGTCCCAAATCTCCTTTGCGTTATTCAACCCTTGCACTTTGTTGTATTCCTCCTTGCTTAGAGAGGCAAGGAGAATGGTTGCGGCTTGGGAGTTGAAGTGCTCGATTTGGGCCACTTCGTCCGTGTCATAGTCCTCATCCCCTATAGATGGTACCTGTACACCATACTCAACAACATCCCATATACTTTTGTGGAGAGAGGTTAGATAAAATCGCATTAAATTACTCCACATAGCATAATCTTCACCATTAAAAGTTGGTGGTTTGCCTAATGGGACGGAAAGTAAAGGTGTATGTTTAGGAATGCGAGGATAGCGTAGGGGAATCTTACTATACTTCTTACGCTCTTGGCGTTTAGAAGTAACGGATGCCGCGTCGGAGCCGGAGGTAGATGTCGATGAAGTGTCGGTCTCGTAGTAGACCACCTTCCTCATCCTCTTGTGCTTGTCCCCACTCCGATGCGGCTTGTGAGAAGAAGATTTCTCCTTCTTCTCCTTGTGGTGAGAAGAGGAAGATCTTTTCTCCTTCCGCTTGGAGGAGTTCTTCTTTTTCTCTCTTCTCTTGGTGCGGGACTCTTCCGATGAAGTGCTCCCTTGGCTTGTAGTGGGCTTGTTATCGCCGGTCTCCATCTCCCTCTTGGTGTGATCTCCCGACATCACTTCGAGCGGTTAGGCTCTAATGAAGCACCGGGCTCTGATACCAATTGAAAGTCGCCTAGAGGGGGGGTGAATAGGGCGAAACAAAAATAATCACAACTACAAACCGGGTTAGCGTTAGAAATATAAACGAGTCCGCGAGAGAGGGTGCAAAAACAAATCGCAAGCAAATGAAGATTGTGACACGTGGATTTGTTTTACCGAGGTTCGGTTCTCGCAAACCTACTCCCCGTTGAGGAGGCCACAAAGGCCGGGTCTCTTTCAACCCTTCCCTCTCTCAAACGGTCCCTCGGACCGAGTGAGCTTTTCTTCTTCTCAATCAAACGGGAACAAAACTTCCCCGCAAGGGCCACCACACAATTGGTGCCTCTTGCCTTGGTTACAATTGAGTTTTGATCACAAGAACAAATGAGAAAGAAAGAAAGCGATCCAAGCGTAAGAGCTCAAAAGAACACGGCAAATCTCTCTCTCTAGTCACTAAAGGCTTGAGTGGAATTGGAGAGGATTTGATCTCTTTGATGTGTCTAGAATTGAATGCCTAGCTCTTGTAAGTGGTTGGAAGTTGGAAAACTTGGATGCAATGAATGGTGGGGTGGTTGGGGTATTTATAGCCCCAACCACCAAACTTGACCGTTGGCTGGAGGCTTCTGTTCGATGGCGCACCGGACAGTCCGGTGCACACCGGACAGTCCGGTGCCCCTGCCACGTCATCAATGCCGTTGGATTCTGACCGTTGGAGCTTCTGACTTCTGGGCCCTCCTGGGTGTCCGGTGCACACCGGACATGTACTGTTTGATGTCCGGTGCACCGGTATGGGCACGTCTGACGTCTGCGCGCGCTGCGCGCGCATTAAATGCACCGCAGGGAGCCGTTGGCGCCGAAAAGAGCCGTTGCCCCGCTGGTACACCGGACAGTCCGGTGCACACCGGACAGTCCGGTGAATTTTAGCGGAGCGGCTGCCGCGCGAACCCGAGGCTGGCGAGTTCCGGAGACCGCGCTTCCTTGGAGCACCGGACATGTCCGGTGCACACCGGACAGTCCGGTGAATTATAGCGCGCCGGCTTCCGAGAATTCCCGAGGGCGAAGAGTTTGAGTTGGAGTCCTCTGGGCGCACCGGACACTGTCCGGTGCACACCGGACAGTCCGGTGCCTCCAGCCAGAGGTGCCTTCGGTTGCCTCGTTGCTCCTTTGTCGAATCCAAAACTTGGTCTTTTTATTGGCTAAGTGTGAACCTTTTGCACCTGTATAACTTATACACTAGAGCAAACTAGTTAGTCCAATATTTGTGTTGGGCAATTCAACCACCAAAATTATTTAGGAACTAGGTGTAAGCCTAATTCCCTTTCAGAGGGCCCCACCGGCGGCGCTAGGTCTTGACCCCCACTCCGGCCCGAGCGCAGGGGAAACCGGGGGAGCGCGCGTGACGTAGGGAGCGGTCCTCCCACCGGCGGTGGCGACGCGCGCCAGGAGCGGCAGCGCGGGCCCAAGAGGAGGAGGAGAGGGGAGGGAAGACGTGGAAGTAGGAGGGGGAGGAGGAGGAGGCTGCTCAGCCATAGGGGGATGGGTGGCGGCGCAGCAGCGTGGCTGGCAGAAGCAGGAAACGTCGGTGCCGGCGAGCAGAGGAGTATGGGGCGCGGTCGACGCGATCCACCAGAGAGGGGCGGAGTTGAAGGGGCGGCCGACGCTGGTGGTGGGCGCGGAAGGGGCGACCGGAGCAGGGGGCACGGCCGACGCTGGTGGTGGGCGCGGCCGGAGCAGTGCGGCCTAGCCGGGCAGCGCAGGGCGTAGGGCGGCGGCGGCCAGGGCAGGGCGTCTGGCGGCGCGGGACGGGGGCCTGGGGGGGGGGGGGGGGCGGCGGCCAGGGCACCTGGCGGCGCAGGCCTGCGGCGGCGGCGGCCAGGGCAGGGAAAACCTAGCCGCCGGTGGCTGAGGGGTGAGGGAGGAGCAAAAACCTAATCTATGATACCATGTTGGAAGAATGACCGTTGGATTAACTGGGCCAACCCTAGGGGGTGGCTATATAGGGTTTATACATGGGCCACATGGGCTTGCCTCATGGGCCTAATCCACATATTCTAACACATATGTAACATGATCAGTTTAGTAAATGGTGTCTCTTGTTTTGACAAATCTGCCAATTATGATGACTTTATTAGCTCCTCAATCTTTCTCTGAGTTTGATGAGTTAATGTTTCTGGTGGAGTGACTTGTCAGATTGTATTGCTATTTGCTCCTGTACGTTAATGTAAGTCCAATGGTTGGTAGGTTAATCAAAACATGCAGTCATAAATTTAAGAAGAGAGCTGCTGCTCATATGATGGAGATCCTCTCCACTCAGAAAGAAGTGCTATTTTGTGCATCTACATTGTCTCTAACACACTTTATCAGAAAAATTGTGTTGTGATATGTATATAAAACATAGCAATAGCAAACACGTTGATAACACGATGGTAAGACCTTAACTACGGAGGCTGACAGTTAGGGTTCTAGTCCTGGTTTGCACTTGAAAGAAGTTCCTGGCAATCCACATAGTAATTACTGGATGCCAGCCTGGGTTATGGTGTGGCAGTACGGGTGAAACCAGGGTTTGGGCCTTTTCTTGCTTCTCGGGCTTGTGTGGTTGAGGCTCCTTCTATTGATAATGCTCAGGGAACGCTATTTGTTTCTTAATAAAACATAGCAATATGATTATGATGATTTTTTAGAGAGTTTACTCATACTGTTTTCAGGTATCAAATATCAATGTGAAAAAGATAGCTGCCATATGTCTAAAAAGTTCAATTGTGCACAGCTAAAAATGACATATTTGTATGACTTTAAGGACCATGTGAGATTTTTTTTTTAAATTGAAGTCTGTTTCTATGGTTAATAGCATGCATGAGCTTGTATAGACTCTGTTCTGAAAGCTGTAAGCCTGTAACAGAAGTTTAATCCAGGCATGTAATCAGGGAGTTAGAAAGAGCTTCTAGACATGAATTTACATGGCTAACTATATGCAGGTTTTCAAGAATGATCATGATACTTGTGCCTAGAATGTTTTGTTTTGCATTCCAAACCATTGGTAGCATGTCATCATTTTTGGTCGTTGCAAGTGTTTGAGTCAATTAGTTTTTGATAGTTTAATTGCATGCAAAGCACCATGCTACGGAATGATTATAATTTGAGTTTGCTTGTTTATACTTTATATCGTATTTGCCTCTGTAGTTGCTCCTTTGAATACTGCGATTTGTACCTTTTTATGACAAACCTTCACTAAAAGTTTGCTACTTTGAAGGCGTATGGACCTGAATCTGATATTGATGTCCTCTGTATTGGCCCTTATATTGCATCACTGCAAGTAAGTGTGAATTTTGAAATTTGTTTTTCTGACAAATTTTGAAATTTACTTGGAATGTGTTCATGTGTTGATCGCAGCACCATTTTTTTGTTGTCCTGCGACAAATGCTCGAAGGGAGGCCAGAAGTATCAGAATTGCATTCAATTGAAGGAGCTAAGGTTCCATTGATGCGTTTTAAATTCAATGGGATTTTAGTTGACTTTCCTTATGTTCAACTCCCAGTGATCAATGCTGCAGAAGTAAACATCCGGTTTTCCATTTGTGTTTGTGTACTAGATTATATATTAAATGAGTTATGTACTTATGTTATGTTTGTTGATTATGTATAATTTGTATTCTACTTCTCTCAGAACATCCTTTTTGTCTGCTCACCCTGTAACACTGTGCTTTCATCTTTGCAATGCTGTACCTTATAAGCTATTACTTCCTACAGCTTTTGGTAGCATGTGGTGAGTGCCTAATTCTTAAGATCAAGCAATTTCAGTCCAACACCTTTTTTATCGAATGCGCAGGAGAACTGCGTATCTTTATATAAATTAGGGAAAGAAACAAAAGGGTTTACAAAGCAGAGAACCTGCTAAAAATAAGCAAGACCAAGGAGAGAGAGATATCAATAGAGCCGGCCACATTCAAGGCCCTAGCTAAGTCTAAGGATCCCAGACCCTTAGCACCAGCGATAACTCAACACACTTATTCATCTAGGAAGCTCCTCTGAAGCCTTCCCAATGAAGGGGAATCCCCATTAAAGACCACCCTTTTACGATGAAGCCATAAACAGCATAGAGCACACCCCTAGGATGATGATACCGTTAAGACCTTTTTTTTCAAAGCAGCCTCTCCATATTGAGATGCTGTACATGATATCTGGTGCTTATTTTAAGTTCTCACAGGCTGTACACTGTGCAGGCTATGCATGCATTTGATCCCCATGTGCTAGAGAATGTGGATGGGCCAAGCTGGAGATGTCTATCTGGAGTCCGTGCTAATAGACAAATCATTCAATTAGTTCCTAATATGAAGGTCCGACAATCACCTCACTAGATTTATTCAAGTATTCTATCCTTCATTTATTTTGTTTTAGTCTGAGTCTTTTTTTTTGTATTTGAGACATAATGTTGTCTCCCATTATAACACTTTTGTTCGTTATGTGCATTCTGCATTCTATATTTCTCAGTTTGGTCTCGTTTAATGTGTTTTGTCAATGCCGAATCAGATGTCCTTTTTTATTAGCACTGTTGAAGTCTGTTGCACTTTTTATGACTTCAAGCTTTCTTGCTACCAATCTTCCTATTTTAATTTCCCCTTTTTATGGTGTATCCATGCAGAAATTTCAATATCTATTGCGGTGCCTCAAACTATGGGCAAGAAAAAGAGGACTTGATTGTCATGTAGGTGATTTCTCTACAATCAATTATGTTTCTACAACTATGCTGTTATTGATTGCCTGATGGTATTTCAGCTACTTGGCTTCTTTGCTGGAATTCATTTGGCTATTCTTGCTGCATATGTTTGCCGCAGACATCCAAATGCTAGTATAAATACTCTGCTATCTTTGTTCTTCGATATTTTTGTCCACTGGCCGTGGCCTCTTCCAGTGAGTTTGCTTGATCCGCCAGTTCTTTGTGGGGGTCCTGATGGGTGCTCTCTCATGCCCATCATGTTGCCCTGGATTCCACCAGAATTTTGCTCCTCTAGTACAACAGAAAGTACTTTCAGCAAAATCAAAGAAGAACTTCGGCGTGGTTATGCTCTTAGCAAGGTATAGTTATTCTTACTATGTTTCCACTATCACACCATGACATCTTGCTGGAATTTAATATACAAATTGCTAGAATGCATATGTTGCAGAGCAGAGAGACCTGACTTGTCATATTATCATATACTTTTCAATACCTCCCCCCTTTTCTCTTTTGCTGAATTGTTGTATTACATATTTGTCAATTGTGATTGCAAGTTAATTCCTTTGTAGCACTTTGTTACAAGCTACCAAGTAATTTAAACAGAAAGGTATTATTTCTTATTTTGAGTCTCTCTTTTCAATTGTTGAATTTCTCTTTTGTGTGGCCATGTTTCTATTTTCTCTCAATACTTATAGGAAAGGGTTTAAGGTTTTGTTTGAATATTGGACAGCTATAGTGTCTTACAATACAATTTGTGGGTGTATCACTGTATTGGCTTCTTGGAGTCCAGGGTGGATATGGCACAATAAATTTCTCATTTCCCAACAAGGCACTACAACCTTTCACCATTTAACTACTCTGGAAAACACTCCCTGCACCCACTGTGGGACCCACCCAACTCCAACACACCAAATTAGCTCCCTAGATCAATCGATGTGTTTGTAGTTTAGATTTTGACTCGCTGGTAGTTTTCCAAATATGTTATGCGGTTAAGTCTTACTTTTAAGTTCTCTAAAATGCTAAATGTCAATGGTTCCATTTCACCCACCTCTATTATTGGTGCAATGCATGATTAAGACTTGCATGTGTCCCTAAGTGTCAGGTTGATAATATTTCATCTGCTTCTTCCACAGGATACCAGAAGTACTGATTCTGACTGGAGTTGGCTCTTTGCACCTTTTCCATATGGTGCAAGATACAAATGCTTTCTCCGCATAGTTCTCTCTGCTCCGATGGAAGACGAATTACGTGACTGGGTTGGATGGGTGAAATCACGATTCCGCAATCTTCTTCTCAAGGTTATTTCACCTTTTCTTTGGGCATGTGTGCTTTTCTTTTCCACATTTCTTGGTTGTAGTGTTAATGCTGATCTTGAACTCTCCAATGTTGTTCTGCAGTTGGAGAGTCTAGGTGTTTACTGTGACCCTGATCCCTCTAAACAAATTGATCATACCATCACTGATCCAAATGTTGTATTCTTCTGGGGTCTCATCTACAGAAGGAATATTCAAATATGTACAAATTCTCTCAAAGAAGATTTCATGAAAAGTGTCTGCAATAACATCTATGGGAAGGAAAAATGTGCCCATTCAGACATCACAATGGCCGTTGTTGGGCCTCCCCAGCTGCCAAAAAAGTGTCTGTGATCTCTCAGTTTACTCAGAAAAGCTGCCACAACATATGATGGGGACCAACTAATGAAGCAGAACTACAATGCAGTCAGTTAGGCTCAGCTGTCATATTGCGTGCGAGCTTCGATTGTGAATATGACAACAGTAAGAAGCCGCCGCTTCGATTGTGAATATGACAACAGTAAGAAGCCGCCGTTGAAGTCATTTTCAACATCAGATCAGGATTTTTTGCTGCCCTTTTTAAGGGGCTTGTTCATGACATGGAATGGGAGATTGTTTTTTTTTTTTGTGAAGTTGGATGAATAGCTGGATCTCTTCAAGTGTAGAACTAGTGCAGGAGGCTCCTAGGGTTCAGGGAAGGGATAAACCTCTTCAAGCATCCAGCGAAATAGGGCCATTCAAGCGACTTATTCCTGTTATGAGTTTTGTGCAGGTACATGCATATTCATGTAGACATCATAGCAATTGGAGGTATGGTATAGCTGTATGTAAACTGTACGTATAATGTTTCCAGCAGCAAAAATTGTGTAGATTGCTTCCTGTTAGCACTGCTGCTGGGCACAGATGCTGAGGTCGATGTGGAGGAGATTCTGAATGGAAGCTATACATTCCAGGCTAGTATGGAAGTGTTTTGGATCGATTCGATGCACTTTTGCCTTATAAGCTGCAAAAAAAGTCTGTGTCCTAGAATCCAAGGATTCTCATGGTAATGAGTAATGATCATGACTCTGATGAAGATAAATGTTTACTCATGCTAAGCTTGATGTGACTGGCCATTATTCTTTCCGATCTCTATTCTTACAAAAACGTTGAAGGTGCAAGGTTAGAATACAGCCGTTTTGGCTTGTGGCTGAACCAACTTTGTCATAGTTTGGGGCTCATTTGGATCCACGGCAGAATTCTGGTAGTGCTTTTTGCATTACTGTACAATCTTTATTTTGAAAGACCCGATATCAGCTTGACAATCATTGACTGAGTTGTGGGAAATACTCCCTCCGTTTTTTATTTTTATTTGTCGTGTTTTTATTTGTTGCAGTTTAGTTTAAAAATAAATCTTTATTTGTGGTGTTTTAGTTTAAAAATAAAACTAGCGGACGATAAATATTTGAGAACAGAGATAGTAGAATTTTGGTGTGGAAAGTCTGCCCAGATGAAGACCTCTATCTAGGGCCGAAAAATTAGCTTGAGGCTCGCGAGCCGGCTTGAGCTCGAGCGGCTCGCGAGCCTCGAACGAGCCGAGCCGAGCCCCTTCTTCGAGCTCGTTTTTGTAGCGAGCCGAGCCGGCTCATTCCAGCTCGCGAGCCGGCTCGCGAGCCTTGCAAAAATGATCAATTTATGGAATAATAATGAATATTAGATAATTTTATGGATAATAGCTCATTTTTTAGTCTTTGATGATGAATATATTACAAGTTATAATTTAATTTACTCATAATGTAGAATGATAATTCTATATTTTATATTTATATAATGTTAATTCGCCAAATAATGCAACGATAAGTATCAGAATATGGCTCGCGAGCTAAGGTCGAGCCGAGCCGAGCCTCTTTCGCTAGCTCGTTAAATGGACGAGCCGAGCCGAGCTCGTTCAGGCATCGAGCCGCACCGAGGCTCGGCTCGGCTCGTTTCCAGCCCTTATCTGTATGCATGGGGACGCATGCTAATTGCAGTTCTTGCTATAACGTATAAACGGAACATAGGAGGGCTGGATTGACACTTGGGTGATGCGCGTCATGTCGTGATCCGGTGACAAAGCCCATGTTTGTTTCGGCTTTTTGCAGCTTTTGGCCACCAAAAATTGCTGCGGATTGTCAAACACTCAGTTTTTCAGTCAGCTTTTATAAAATTCGTTTGGGTAAAAACCATTTAAAATCAACATAAACATATAATCGGTTGAGTCATCGTAATAGTAGTAATCTGTCACTTTATAGATCGTGAGCCCCATAGACAACTTTATCTTCCATCGTATGTAATCCTAATGATACTCAGATTCTCTACACAGCTAGATTCTCAAAAAAGTTGGTCAGAAAAAAACTGAACCAAACGGGCCCAAATAAGGATTAGATCTCTGCTTTTTTCGTGGCATGCTATATGGACGGTTGTGAAGGTTAAAGAACGCAGCTAAAGCCGATGAAACGGTGTCTGCCCTAACGTGGCTGCGCGACCAGCGATCCAGTTCAGATCACCCCCGAGTCACCCGCATAATGGGCACTAGCCATGGATATCGCGCCCAGCATAACGATTTTTTATGGTGAGCCAGGTTACGCTAGCCACGGCTCCCATGGTCGTTGCGTCTCCGGTGCCGGCAGCACCAGGCAATGAACTCTAGCTAGCATTCAATATTTCATCGGCAAGCGATGTTCAGAGCAAGTATTCATGGACAACAACAAATTTACTGTGTCGAATCACTTCGTTCAAAGTCACTCTTCGATGGTACTCGCCAGAAATTTATTCTGCTCAGGACAAGCACATTGCTGGCAAATGGCAAATGACACAAGAAACTAGTCCCTACCCAGCGCAGCAAAGTGTGAAATGACATAACCGGGAAGACTCATCTTTACGCCTTCACTTGAGGAGGAGCATCGCCTTGGAGGGCGGGATCCGATTTGACGGCATCTAGTGTCTTGAAGAACTCCTCAGGAAGAGCAACGGGCCGGTGCTGAGGAACATGCTTAGGAATTGGGGTGTCGTCTTCAATCACCTCACATTCGTAGTCATCAGGGACACCCCACGGATCCCATTCTGCCATTCATTCAAACAAAGAATCACATTAAAACGAACTGAAGCACAAAATTTGCAGCAGCAAACAAATAGTACATGCAAACATATTACGCTGGAATTGAAAACCTAGAACATCAGTTTGCAGATATACAGCATTGCAATATAGCATCAGATGTGTTCATAATCAAAAGGAATAGATGAGAAGTGAACCAGTGTAAGTATTACCCGTGTTACAGTAACAATAAAGCGATAAGTTGAAGACATCCTCAAACCCATGCACTCAATAGGACTAATCGTGATTGGTCCAAACTGACTTGAAATTAATCGCGACTAATTGCGATTAATCAGACGACTTGAAAACAGTGCACTCAATAGAACCTTTGAAACTAAAAAGTCCATTCTTCAATTATCACACTGATATAAAATTAAATTCTGCAGCTACATGTACATGGCAAAGCATATATGAAAACTGTTGAAGTATAAGGTATTTGCAGTGTGTTACGAGTTTGATTTGCATTCCGGCTAACGCCAAAGACTAGGGTCCGTTCGAATGTAGATACTGGAGTCTGGAGGTGCTGGAATTGAATTGGGTTCAGTACTAAACCAGCATTGGTATTGTGGCACAATACAAATTCTGTTGTTTGGATGTACATTGAAGGCCACCAGCCATGGGGAACAAGGGGTGCTGTGTTGGTGGTGGAAGAGCGTCGAGGGCAAGGGCAATGTGTCAGGAGTGGAGGCGCATCAGGGCCAGAGGAGGGTCGGCCGCAGAGGCGCATCAGACCGGGGTGTTGGGGGCAAAAGGAGCGTCGGCGGCAGAGGTGCATCGGGGAGGAGAGTTGGAGGCAGAGGCGCATTGGGGGTTGTTGAACGCCAAGCAATGTGGAGGGGAATGGCTCGGTGTTGAAGATGATGGATTGCAAGTTTAGTGAATGCCGCTTGGTATTGGAGTCCTATTCCAATTCCGGATTCTTAACCATCCAAACAGACGCATTTGAAGCTACCCAATATCGATTCCAAATTATAAGGCTGAATATCTACATCCAAACAGGGTGTAAAAGCAAGATCATAAACAAGATTAAAAGGCACATTAAGTATCTCGGATTTATTTCAGTTATACTCTACTAACTAGACACAGACATACTAACTAAACCCATTACATTTTTTTCTCAAAATTTAAGAACGTGGCAGAAGTAACACAAAATAATAGGTTATGTTGTACAATAAACTTAGGTCCTGTTTGGAAGCACCCAGATTTTAAGAAACTGGTTTATAGAAATTGGGATGGTTCCAAACATACCATTTTATAACCCAGTTTATAGAAATTAGATTCTTAGTTTCTTAAAAAACAAGAAACTGGCCTCTCCTAACTAAAAGATAAAAACTGGTTTCTTAAACTTCCAAACAGGGCCTTAGTGGTACGGTACAAAGGATACAGTGTAATGTATCAGATGCCAAGGCATCAGTTCAAATCTGATGCACTGCTCCTAAATCCTAATGGGAGGAAACCGGCAGTGCAGGTGGCCGTTTCCAGACGCAGTATGCACCATGAGACCAGAACCACACAAGATATAACACTCCAGTCACCAGTAGTATTTTCAAGTGCTGCTCGCTGATCAGTACATAAAAAACTCACGCTCATTTTTCTGCAGCCATAGACTAATGAACAGTATCAAGGAGATTTATAGGGATAATAAGGTAACCTCACACCAACCTCCCGTCTATCTACAATTCCAATGACTGCAAAAAATTTCCAATCCTACCACCAACTATTATCAAACGGTAGTATTTGTCCTAGATGAGCTAACCTATGTGTATCGTATTATCAATGTCCCCAAATCAGTGAAGACACCTATAACATAAAACTTACATACCAAATATACCAATCACCCTAACTACTGCCTACGGATCAGAAAACCATAAAAATGGAATAAGCTGTAGAGACAACGAGGGTGACGGGAAGATAGCCAAGAATCACATACCAATCATTTTGGCGATGAGCTTGAGCTCGTCCTCGGCCTCCTCGATGAGCTCCTCGACTTGCCCGCACCCGATTCGGTCCTCGATGCGCTTCCAGTCGTCCTCCTCCTGGCAGATCTGGAGGCGGTGATTGGTGAAGGACTCAACGGCCTTGCGGTAGCCCTCGTCTTTGGGGACGGCCTCGATCTCCTTGAGCGTACGCGTGTAGAGCCCGATGAGAACCTCCCGCGCGTTGGGCGCCACCTCAAGGCCGACGATCCCCGTCGTCTCCTTCACGGCGCGCGCCGCCCTCAGCGCCGCCAGGCCACCTCCGCCGGTCAGGATCCGTCGCAGAAACATCTCCCCGTCGTCGCTTGCGGTGGTGGTAGTGGCGTCTCTCTGCTGATGTTCGGGGACGAGACTCGAGGGCTGCTGGATTGAGGACAGTTGGTGTCGTCGTGTGGACTGTACTACTACAATTAGCTAATTAACAAATAGTTAGCTTAGCTAATTTACTAAAAATAGCTAATAGCTAAGTGTTTAGATACCTTTAACTAAATTTAGTCATTAAATATTATCTCTAGTGTATTCAAACATCCTTGTAACTAGGGGTGGATATCGAGCCAGCTCGGCTCGGCTCGACCGAGCTCGAGCTGGCTCGTTAAGAAAACGAGCTGGCTCGGCTCGACTCGTTAAGGAACCGAGCCAGAGAACCAGCTCGGCTCGGCTCGTTTGCGAGCTCGAGCTGGCTCGTTTAGCTCGCGAGCCACAATAAAAAATAGTATACATGTATATATACAACAATATAATCAATTGCTAGTTAATTTTATACTAATTTAACACTAGAAAAGACTAACAATACTCATAATTTTATATATCACATCATTTAAACCCTAAACAAACATAGTTCGTCACTTATTAATTCATCCAATACAAGTATATGCTTTGTTTTACAGATAAATGCTATCTCATTCGAGCTAACGAGCTGGCTCGAGCTCGTGTCGAGCTGGCTCGTTAACGAACCGAGCTGAGATGTTAGCTCAGCTCGTGATAAAATTGAAACGAGCCGAGTCGAGCCGAGCCGAGCTGACCACGAGTCGAGCGAGCTCACGAGCCACGAGTATTTTGTCCAGCCCTACTTGTAATCCAACAAGCATAAATTGATTAGAATAGACATAAATGGTCGATCCTTGTAGTAATAGCATTGTTCCCACGTAGGGGCAGATCGATATATATTTTTGTAAGAAGTTACAAGAATATTGTCGGGGACCATAATTAGGGGTACCCCAAAACTCCTAATCTCAGCTGGTAACTCCCATCAACACTAAGCTGCAAAGGCCTGATGGGTGCGATTAAGCCAAGACTCGGTCCACTCAAGGGACACGGCCTCGTCTCGCCCGAGCCCAGCCTCGGACAAAGGCAGCCGACCCCGGAAGATTCACGTCTCGCCCGAGGACCCCCTCAAGCGACGTACACACCTTCGACTCGCCCGAGGCCCAGTCTTCGCCAAGAAGCAACCTTGGCCAGATCGCCACACCGACCGACCGAATCGCAGGAGCATTTAATGCAAGGATGGCCTGACATCTTATCCTGTCATGCGTCCTTCAGTCGACAGAGTCGAAAGTGACCGCAGTCACTTCGCCGCTCCACTGACCGGCCTGGCAAGAAGACAGCGCCGCCTGCGTCGCTCCGACTGCTGTGCCACTCGATAGAGTGAGGCTGACAGCAGCCAAGTCCGGCCTTGGGCGCCATAGGAAACTCCGCCTCGCCCGACCCCAGGGCTCGGACTCGGTCTCGGCCCCGGAAGACGACGAACTCCGCCTCGCCTGACCCCAGGGCTCGGGCTCGGGCTCGGCCCCGGAAGACGACGAACTCCGCCTCGCCCGACCCCAGGGCTCGGACTCGGGCTCGGCCCCGGAAGACGACGAACTCCGCCTCGCTCGACCCCAGGGCTCGGACTCGGGCTCGGCCCCGGAAGACGACGAACTCCGCTTCGCCCGACCCCAGGGCTCGGACTCGGGCTCGGCCCCGGAAGACGACGAACTCCGCCTCGCCGACCCAGGGCTCGGACTCCGGCTCGGCCTCGAAAGACGACGAACTCCGCCTCGCCCGACCCGGGGCTCGGACACGACCTCGACCTTGGAAGACCGACTCGACCCCGACCTCGGAGGAGCCTCCGCCTCGCCCGACCCAGGGCTCGGACCGACCACGTCACAGGGGGGGCCATCATTACCCTATCCCTAGCTAGCTCAGGCTACGGGTAACGGGACCGGCGTCCCATCTGGCTCGCCCCGGAAAACAGATAATGATGGCGCCCCACGTGCTCCATGACGACGGCAACTCTCAAACCCTTACGGAAGCAAGGAGACGTCAGCAAGGACTCGACAGCCCCGACAGCTGTCCTTCCGCAAGGCTCCAACGCTCCTCCGACAGCCACGACATCATATGAACAGGGTGCCAAAACCTCTCTGGCTGCCACGACGGCATGTACTTAGGGCACTGGCTCCTCTCTGCTAGACACGATAGCGCACTGCTACACCCCCCATTGTACACCTGGACCCTCTCCTTACGCCTATAAAAGGAAGGTCCAGGGCTCTCTTACGGGAAGGTTGGCCGCGCGGGAGGACGGGACGACGCGCAGAGTCCCTCGCTCTCCCCCACGCGGACGCTTGTAACCCCCTACTGCAAGCGCACCCGACCTGGGCGCAGGACAAACACGGAGGCCGCAGGCTTTCCCCTCTCTTCTACCCCCCCTTCGTGCTCCGTCTCGCGTCGACCCATCTGGGCTGGGACACGCGGCGACAATTCACTCGTCGGTCCAGGGACCCCCCGGGGTCGAAACACCGACAGTTGGCGCGCCAGGTAGGGGCCTGCTGCGTGTTGACGAACAGCTCCCCGTCAAGCTCTAGATGGGTAGTCTCCAGCAACCTTTCCAACCCGGGACGGTGCTCCGTTTCGGGAGTCTTGAGTTCATGTCCCTCGACAGCAGCTACGACATGATACTCCTTCCTCCGCCGCGTGACGGCGACAATGGCGGCCGACAACCCGCCCGCCGGCGGCGGAATCGACGACGTCTTCCCCACGAGGCGGAAGAACGGCGTCCGAGTTTGTCCCGTCACCTCCCCCGCCGGAGGAGGAGGCGGGGCAACCATGGCCAAGCAGGAGGCGGCACCTTATCGGCTGTCGAGCGAGTCGACGGCGCCGGCGCCCCGACGGGGGACACGTCGGGCGTCGACCTCGCGTCTGAGACGAAGATGAGCGCCGTTTCCCCGCAACACGCCAACTCCAAGCGGACGGACGACGCCAGCACGCTCACGAAGGACTTGCTGGGCATCACCCTCGTACCTGAGACGATGGTGCAGTCCGCCCCTGACGTGACAACGTCACCACCTGTCGACCAAGAGGTACCGACCGACTCCCGTCTCATGCCTTTTGGATTCGGCCTCGACCCACCAAGCGACCCCGCTTTGGTGGAAGCCTTCATAGAGGCATGCACCAGCCCTCCGGGGTATCATATGCGGTCACCCTGGGATCGGCTGACGACCGTCTCGACCTACGGACCCTCGGGTTCCGAGGAAGATGACGAGCCCGACTTTGGTTGGGATTTCTCTGGGCTCGGTAACCCCAGCGCCATGCAGGACTTCATGACCGCATGCGACTACTGCCTTTCCGATTGTTCCGACGGTAGCCGCAGCTTTGGCGACGAAGACAGCGGCCCAAGTCGTGAATGTTTCCACGTCGATCTAGGGGGTCCCGATGAAGGCATCTTGGTATACCGGAAAACGGTGATCCCCCTAGGCCTGCGCCTCGCGTTGACATCCTTCGGGAGCTAGCTGTGGTCCCAGTCCCTGCAGGGGGTCAGGACGCACAGCTCGAGCAAATCCGCGAGATGCAGGCCAGGCTCGACGAGGGGGCAGGAACACTTGAGCCGCTCCGCCGGAACATCGGGCAGGAATGGATAGACCAAGCTCCGGCCGGAGAAGCACGTCATCTACCCCAGGGCGTCCAGCTCTGCATCGCCGATGACGTCAGGGCAAGGCCACCACCGGCTTCCAGTGGGGTCGGCCAAAACCTGGCTGCAGCAGCGATACTTCTCCGCGCGATGCCGGAACCATCAACCACCGAAGGGCGGCGGATCCGGGGAGAGCTCAAGAATCTCCTGGAGGATGCCGCGGTCCGACGGGCCGAGAGCTCTGCCTTCCGAAGGCAGGGATACCCCTCGGAGCACCGCGCCGCGACTTCCCGATTCGTGCGGGAAGCCTCGGTCCACACCGGGCGCACGCGCAACACAACGCCTGCAGCCCCGGCACGCCTCGGCAACGAGCACCACCACCGCAACCATCGAGCCCGCCTCGACGAGAGGGTGCGCCGAGGCTACCACCCCAGGCGTGGGGGACGCTACGATAGCGGGGAGGATCGGAGCCCCTCGCCCGAACCGCCCGGCCTGCAGGCTTTCAGCCGAGCCATACGACGGGTGCCGTTCCCGACCCGGTTCCGAACCCCGACTACCATCACAAAGTACTCGGGGGAGACAAGACCGGAACTGTGGCTCGCGGACTACCGGCTGGCCTGCCAACTGGGTGGAACGGACGATGACAACCTCGTCATCCGCAACCTCCCCTTGTTCCTCTCCGACTCCGCTCGGGCCTAGCTGGAGCATCTGCCTCCGGGGCAGATCTCCAACTGGGACGACCTGGTCCAAGCCTTTGCCGGTAATTTCCAGGGCACGTATGTGCGCCCTGGGAACTCCTGGGATCTCCGAAGCTGCCGCCAGCAGCCGGGAGAGTCTCTCCGGGACTACATCCGGCGATTCTCAAAGCAGCGCACCGAGCTGCCCAACGTCACCGACTCGGATGTCATCGGCGTGTTCCTCGCCGGCACCACCTGCCGCGACCTAGTGAGCAAGCTGGGTCGCAAGACCCCCACTAGGGCGAGCGAGCTGATGGACATCACCACCAAGTTCGCCTCTGGCCAGGAGGCGGTTGAGGCCATCTTCCGGAAGGACAAGCAGCCCCAGGGCCGCCAGCCGGAAGATGTTTCCAAGGCGTCCGCTCAGTGCAGCACCAAGAAGAAAGGCAAGAAGAAGTCGCAAGCGAAACGCGACACGGCCGACGCGGACCTTGTCGTCGCCACTGAGTACAAGAACCCTCGGAAACCTCCCGGAGGCGCCAATCTATTCGACAAGATGCTCAAGGAGCCGTGCCCCTATCATTAGGGACCCATCAAGCACACCCTTGAGGAATGCGCCATGCTTTGGCGTCACTTTCACAGGGCCGGGCCACCTGCGGAGGGTGGCAGGTCCCCCCACGACGACAAGAAGGAGGATCACCAGGCAGAGGAGTTCCCTGAGGTCCACGACTGCTTCATGATCTACGGTGGGCCAGTGGCGAATGCCTCGGCTCGGCACCACAAGCAAGAGCGTCAGGAGGTCTGCTCGGTAAAGGTGGCAGCGCCGGTCTACCTAGACTGGTCCGATAAGCCCATCACCTTCAACCAGGGCGATCACCCCGACCGCGTGCCGAGCCCGGGGAAATACCCGCTCGTTGTTGACCCCGTCATCGGCAACGTCAGGCTCACCAAGGTCCTCATGGACAAAGGCAGCAGCCTCAACATCATCTACGCCGAGACCCTCAAGCTCCAGCAGATCGATCTGTCCTCGGTCCGGGCCGGTGCGGCGCCTTTTCACGGGATCATCCCCGGGAAACGCGTCCAACCCCTCGGACGACTCGATCTGCCCGTCTGCTTCGGGACTCCCTCCAACTTCAGAAGGGAAACCCTCACGTTCGAGGTGGCCGGGTTCCGAGGAACCTACCACGCGGTACTAGGGAGGCCATGCTACGCCAAGTTCATGGTCGTCCCCAACTACACCTACCTCAAGCTCAAGATGCCGGGCCCCAACGAGGTCACCACCGTTGGCCCCACGTACCGACACGCGTACGAATGCGACGTAGAGTGCGTGGAGTACGCCGAGGCCCTCGCCGAATCCGAGGCCCTCATCGCCGACCTAGAGAGCCTCTCCAAGGAGGCGCCAGACGTGAAGCGCCATGCCGACAACTTTGAGCCAGCGGAGACGGTTAAGTCCGTCCCACTCGACCCCAGCAACGACGCCTCCAAGCAGATCCGGATCGGCTCCGAGCTCGACCCCAAATAGGAAGCAGTGCTCGTCGACTTTCTCTGCGCAAACGCCGAAGTTTTCGCGTGGAATCCCTCGGACATGCCTGGCATACCGAGGGATGTCGCCGAGCACTCGCTGGATATCCGAGCTGGAGCCCGACCCGTGAAGCAACCTCTGCGCCGATTCGACGAAGAAAAGCGCAGAGCCATAGGCGAGGAGATCCACAAGCTGATGGCCGCAGAGTTCATCAAAGAGGTATTCCATCCCGAATGGCTTGCCAACCCCGTGCTTGTGAGAAAGAAAGGAGGGAAATGGCGGATGTGTGTAGACTACACTGGTCTAAATAAAGCATGCCCAAAAGTTCCCTATCCTCTGCCTCGCATCGATCAAATCATGGATTCCACTGTGGGATGCGAAACCCTGTCTTTCCTCGATGCCTACTCATGGTATCACCAAATCAGGATGAAAGAGTCCGACCAGCTCGTGACTTCTTTCATCACACCTTTTGGCATGTACTGCTATGTTACTATGCCATTTGGTTTGAGGAATGCGGGTGCGACGTACCAAAGGTGCATGAACCACGTGTTCGACGAACACATTGGTCGAACGGTCGAGGCTTATGTCGATGACATCGTAGTCAAGACGAGGAAAGCCTCCGACCTCCTTTCCGACCTTGAAACGACATTCCGGTGTCTCAAGGCAAAGGGCGTAAAACTCAATCCCGAGAAGTGTGTCTTCGGAGTCCCCCGAGGCATGCTCTTGGGGTTCATCGTCTCCGAGCGGGGCATCGAGGCCAACCCGGAGAAAATTGCGGCCATCACCAACATGGGGCCCATCAAGGACTTGAAAGGCGTACAGAGGGTCATGGGATGCCTTGCGGCCCTGAGCCATTTCATCTCGCGCCTCGGCGAAAGAGGCCTACCTCTGTACCGCCTCTTAAGAAAGACCGAGTGCTTCACTTGGACCTCCGAGGCCGAGGAAGCCCTCGGGAACCTGAAGGCACTCCTTACGAACGCGCCCATCTTGGTGCCCCCCGCCGCCGGAGAATCCCTCTTGATCTACGTCGCCGCTACCACTCAGGTGGTCAGCGCCGCGATCGTTGTTGAGAGACGAGAAGAAGGGCATGTATTGCCCGTCCAGAGGCCGGTTTACTTCATCAGTGAGGTACTATCCGAGACCCAGATCCGCTACCCGCAAATTCAGAAGCTGCTGTACGCGGTGATCCTGACGCGGCGGAAGTTGCGACACTACTTCGAGTCTCACCCGGTGACTGTGGTGTCATCCTTCCCCCTGGGGGAGATCATCCAGTGCCGAGAGGCCTCGGGTAGGATTGCAAAGTGGGCGGTGGAAATCATGGGCGAGACGATCTCGTTCGCCCCTCGGAAGGCCATCAAGTCCCAAGTCTTGGCGAACTTTGTGGCTAAATGGGTCGACACCCAGCTCCCGGCGGCTCCGATCTAGCCGGAACTCTGGACCATGTTTTTCGATGGGTCGCTGATGAAAACAGGGGCAGGCGCGGGCCTGCTCTTCATCTCGCCCCTCGGGAAACACCTACGCTACGTGCTGCGCCTCCATTTCCCGGCGTCCAACAACGTGGCTGAGTACGAAGCTCTGATCAACGGGTTGCGCATCGCCATTGAGATAGGGGTCCGACGCCTCGACGCTCGCGGCGACTCGCAGCTCGTCATTGACCAAGTTATGAAGAACTCCCACTGCCGCGACCCGAAGATGGAAGCCTACTACGATGAGGTTCGGCGCCTGGAGGACAAGTTCTATGGGCTCGAGCTCAACCACATCGCCCGACGACACAATGAGACTGCGGACGAGCTGGCTAAGATAGCCTCGGGGCAGACAACGGTCCCCCGAACGTCTTCTCCTGAGACCTACATTAACCCTCAATCAAGACCGACGACACGCCCAAGCCCGAGAAGGCCTCGGCCCAGCCCGAGGCATCCTCGGCACAGCCTGAGGCGCCCTCGGCTTGGCCCGAGGCACCCTCGGCCCCCGAGGGTGAGGCACTGCGCGTCGAGGAAGAGTGGAGTGGGATCTAGCCTAATCGAAACTGGCAGACCCCGTACCTGCAATATCTCCACCAAGGAGAGCTGCCCCTCGACCGAGCCGAGGCTCGGCGACTGGCGCGGCGCGCCAAGTCGTTCGTCTTACTGGGTGACGGAAAGGAGCTCTACCACCGCAGCCCATCTGGCATCCTCCAGCGGTGCATATCCATCGCCGAAGGCCAGGAGCTCTTACAAGAAATGCACTCGGGGGCTTGCGGTCATCACGCAGCGCCCCGAGCCCTTGTTGGGAATGCCTTCCGACAAGGTTTCTACTGGCCGACCGCGGTGGCCGATGCCACTAGGATTGTCCGCGCCTGCCAAGGGTGTCAGTTCTACGCAAGGCAGACCCACCTACCCGCTCAGGCTCTGCAGACAATACCCATCACCTGGCCGTTTGCTGTGTGGGGACTAGACCTCGTCGGTCCCTTGCAGAAGGCACTCGGGGGCTACACGCACCTGCTGGTCGCCATCGACAAATTCTCCAAGTGGATCGAGGTCCGACCCCTAAACAGCATCAGGTCTGAACAGGCGGTGGCATTCTTCACCCACATCATCCATCGCTTTGGGGTCCCGAACTCCATCATCACCGACAACGACACCCAGTTCACCGGCCGAAAGTTCCTGGACTTCTGCGAGGATCACCATATCCGGGTGGACTGGGCTGCCGTGGCTCACCCCATGACGAATGGGCAAGTGGAACGTGCCAACGACATGATTCTGCAAGTACTCAAGCCGAGGATCTACAATGACCTCCACAAGTTCGGAAGGCGGTGGATAAAGGAACTCCCCTCGGTGGTCTGGAGTCTGAGGACAACACCGAGCCGAGCCACGGGCTTCACACCGTTCTTTCTAGTCTATGGGGCCGAGGCCGTCTTGCCCATAGACTTAGAATACGGTTCCTCGAGGACGAGGGCGTATGACGACCAAAGAAACCAGACCGACCGAGAAGACTCACTGGACCAGCTCGAAGAGGCTCGGGACATGGCCTTACTACACTCGGCGCGGTACCAGCAGTCCCTGCGACGCTACCACGCCCGAGGGGTTCGGTCCCGAGACCTCCAAGCAGGCGACCTGGTGCTTCGGTTGCGACAAGACGCCCGAGGGCGGCACAAGCTCACGCCTCCCTGGGAAGGGCCGTTCGTCATCGCCAAGGTTCTGAAGCCCGGGACATACAAGCTGGCCAACAGCCAAGGCGAGGTCTACAGCAACGCTTGGAACATCCGACAGCTACGTCACTTCTACCCTTAAGATGCTTTCAAGTCGTTCGTACACCTCGTTCGCGTTCAAAGTCTAACCTTCAAGGAAGGGTCGGCCTTGCCTCGGCAAAGCCCGACCCTCCCTCGGGGGCTAGAAGGGGGGAACCCCCTCTGCGTCAAAATTTTCCTCGGAAAAAGTCTTTCTGCCAGAGCGCCTTTCGTGCTTTTTGACTACTTCGAAAGTGGGGTCCTGAAAACGACGAAGTACACGTAAGCAGCCAAGGCCGACCGAGCCGAGGGACTCCTATGCCTCCGGGATACGGATACCTCACTCATCACCTTCTGCGATAAGTAACTCACGCTCGGATAAGCGATTCCGCTGACCGAACAAGTCCCAATGCTCGGAGACCCTTCTGCCGAAACGATTTTTCGGGCCTTCTCGACTACATCGTTAGCAGAATCCTACGGACGAGTGAGAGTACACGTAAGCGGCAAGGCCGATGAAGCCGAGGGACTCCTACGCCTCCGGGATACGGATACCTCACTCATCACCTTCCGTGAAAAGTAACTCTCGCTCGAACAAACAATTCTGTTAACGACAAATGAGTCTTGATACTCGAAACAAAGGGAAAAAGAAACACGACTTTACAACATAACGACAGCGTGTTTGGGCCTCGGCGGCCGCAGAAAACATACACACACTACAAGGTAAACCGATCCTGCAGGTTCGGACCTCGATGGAAGGGGAGCAGCAGCACCCTCGGTGTCAACACCACCTTCGGCGAAGTCCGACCGAGCCTCGAATGGCGACACAGTCGGAGGATCTCCGCTCCGAAGGACGACGTCAGCACTACGCCCGGGCCATCGCCGCCAGGGTCTCCTCCAGGAGTCCGGCTCGAGCAGACGGCTCGGCTGGTCGCCCCGAAGCCTCAGCCGGCTGCCCCCCAAGGACATCAGCCCGGCCCATGGCCTCGGTAACTCGACTCCGACGCCGGTCCCACCAGTGGACGGCCCGGTCAGGCTCCGGCCGACGAAGTCTTCTTTCCGAGCCAACTCTACCTCTATCCACGCTGATACCGCTGCCTCCGGTTCCGGCTCATCGAAGAGCGGCCGAGGGTTTCCTTTAACTAACAAGAGAAGCCTCGGGCGGCAAGGTCGACTGAGCCGAGAGACTCCTACGCCTCCAGGATACGGATACCTCACTCATCGCCTTCGCACGAGGCAACTCACACTTGTGAAGCGGTTCAGTTAGCCGACAGGCGAGTCCCAGTGCTCGGAATGAGGGAAAAACACGGCCTCACACCGAAAGATACATACATGTTCAGGCCCCGACAACCACAATGAACATACGCCAGCACTCAAGGTGCCATTACAAACGGAACTCTGGTTCCGCCCCCGCAGGTACGAACAACCCCCCACGTTGGAGGGCCTGCGGGGCGACAAAACACGCTGGAGCTGACGACGCTCGCTGCCGACTAGCCCCGCGTTGTCGAAGTCCGACCCTTCCGCTAGGCTGGTGAGCGCCCTCTCCCTCGAATGCTGAGGGAGAAGGTGACCCATGAACCCGCACGGGAGGTAGAGCTCCGGCTCAGCCCGACATCCGCCCTAGCAAGGATGACGAAGATCCTTGAAGCTGAGGGTGGGACCAAGATCGCAGCCCGGCTCGCTTCTCCCCACCACCGAACTGGAGGTCACCGTCTTGGGTGACCACCGGTGAGGGGATGCAGCCAGGCTGCCTGACAAAAATCCTTGAAGCCGAACGATGGCTGAAAGGTACCGACTTCCGCGGAGTTGCGTTCCCCCAACGACGACCAGGCGGGAGAACCGCGGGCGCCCCCCATCTGGGGGCTCGAAAGGTGGAAAGACACAATGCATGAGGAGAGCGCGAAGACATGGTTGCCCTTCAAGGGTGTAACACCCACTTTGTAATTGCTAGATAAAATACCAATAGAGAAAACAATTTCTCTCTTTATGTGAGTTTGATCTTTATGCATCATCATATGTGAACACCATATTTTAAAACAGATAATTATAAAATATATGCCACTAACTCATTGCATCATGCTGAGATTTTTATTTTGTGTGCATTTTATGACAATACAAAAATAATGTAAAAAAGAAATATATTAAAGTCCAAAGTGGAATTTGACATCTAAATGAAATTCTAGAAATTAGAAAAGAGAAAGAAATATTATAAAATACAAGATAAATTCATAAATGAATAGATCCTATATTGGTAAGTTCAAAATTGAATATATAAACTGAGAATAAACTTGCCACAAAGTTTGGAAACTTAAACCTGGAATTGATTTGAAAATTTGAATTTGAAATAGAAAGAAAATAAAAAGAAAAAGAGAACAAAAGCTTACCTGGGCCGCAGAACCAAATTCTGGCCCATCTAGTGATTCCTCTGCGCCAGCCCACTCTGCTCTTCTCTGGTTGAGACACTTACAGGTGGGCCCACTGGCCAGTCGCCCGGGCGCGCCGCGTACCAAACCCGCACGCTATCCTTCTCGCTGGCAGGCGGCCCCACGTACCAGAGCATCGTCTTCTCCCGTTTTCCGCGCAACAGCCCGCGCATCGCGCGCACTCAACCCGTGTCCGTCGTCGCTAATGGCGGGCTCCCTCAACGACATCGCCGGGCGTTTCGCGGATGGCCAACCTACACGGACTTCTTGGGCCATAAAGCGTGGCCTTAACCTCATCCAACCCTTGTCGTGCCCTAGTTCCTCGCCACCAGTACGTTAGTGCCATCTGCAGCCGCCGCCGTCAAGAACTTCGCCGGATCCGCCACCGCTCATCCATCACCTCCGCGGCTCAAAATTGCTAGCCCACTTCTGTCGCCGAGCTTGGGAGCCCCAGCTCGAGCTCTTCTTCACCTCTCTGCCACCACGACCAGTGCCCAAAAGGAACGGCCACCGTGTGCCTGTACAAAAAGATTGCCGCCACCGTGGATTGGGTCCTCGATTGGATCTCCGACTGCGGTGAGTGGAGCCGTTGCTCCAGGAGTCTCCACCGCCCGCGTAGAAATCTTCTCTGGGCAAAGACCATCGCCGACGAGCTGGTGATTTCTCGCCGTTGCTGTTATTCCCCACCGTTCCGCCGTGCGCCGTGGCCAGCCCCCTCCATGCTCCCAAAGTTGGTAAGAAACTCCCCTTCGAGTCCGCGATCACCTCTGCTTTGCGTGGCGCGTATTGGAATATAGCTTGGGGCCGGGGAGATCGATCTGGCCAACACCGGCCATGGCTACCGCCGTGAGGATCGGCGGCGCCACCGCGCTCGGTCGTTGGGGGGGGGGAGGCATGGGTGCCGTCCGATCCAATTCGGACGGATACGATTAGAAGCAGTGTACCCATTCGGCAGGTTACATCCAAGCCATTGATCGAATATCGGACGGGCTAGATGGAACGCGCCTAGATAAAATCTGTGTCGTCCAGTCCAGTGTGGACGGTTACGATTAGATCGAGATATACCCCTTCGCGTTATAAAATCTGAGCCCTTGGTTCGGATCGGACGGCTCAGATCTATTGATACCCCTTCGCTGAACTGTTTTTGTAAAAGAGACCCCGACCTTTTAAGAAAACAACCCGCCGTCCTGGGACCCTGTTTCCAGTGTCTTGGAAAACTTGCACCGAACCCCCTGTAGTTCACAGAAATGGAGGCCCAGTCCAGTGCAGTATTAAAGTGATTAAATGAATTAGAAATTAGATTTTTAATACAAAAATAATTGCTAGAACTTAGTTAATCCATAGAAAATTCATTTTAGCTCCAAATTGAACCATTCCACTTTCTAAAATTTTGTAATTTTATTATCTACCACCTAGAGCCTCTGTTTTGTCATGAAAACAATTAGAAATTTAATCTCTCACTTAATCCATTTTAAACACATAAAACCTTTGAAAATTCATAACTTAAAATCTATAACTCCAAAATTAATGATTCCTGTTCCTATGATCTTATTTTAATATGTATATTATTAATGTGTATTTTGTTCATATGTTTGATGTAATGTTAATCCTGTCTATACACTGTTTGTTTGTAATGCTACGACTAGCAGTAAGGTCACGAGTCACCTGAAGATCATCCTGGTACCTGGATTCTCAAGGCCCAGGCAAGTTGTGCCCTTGATCACTTCTTTTCACCTACTCATGTTCTAATTAATCATAATGATCTGCATAGGTTAATTTTGATGGGACCCAATAGGTTACCCTAGTTTGTCTATCTTTATACCTTGTTTACCACTGAACTTCCTGGGTAGTACTTGCTAGTGCTATATGTGGTTTTGGGTATGAAGATTACACTATTCATGATTATACTTTTGTTATCAGTTGTTATTTATGGTTCATGTTAAGATCATTATGTTAATTGGAACATGGAGAACCACCCGGGAAAACAGTGCTACCACAAGGGAGGAATGGGACCCCTTGGCTGATTAATTAGGAAAGCTAGTGGAAGACTACCTTACCCGAAAGGGGCAAGGGCAGTAGGGGAGTGGTCAGTGTAGGGAGGCCCTCGGGAGGATTTTGCTGCGATGGCGGTCCTGCAAGGGATTCCTGCATTGGAACTTCCTATAAACTGTAGCGGGTTTTCGGAAGCTAGTGGAACTTTGTAAAGGCCTCGTAGTGGATCCCTAGCCATTCACCTCGGAAGTGTCTAAGGGCCTTGCAAACCCTGGCGACATGGGATACACGACTTGTGGGTAAAGATGCGCAACCTCTGCAGAGTGTAAAACTGGTATACTAGCCGTGCTCACGGTCATGAGTAGCTCGGACCCTCACATGATTAGATTATGGAACTAAATTCAATTTGTCATATGCATTGCATCGCAGGTGAAGTTGTTACTTTTGTTTTACTACTTAATTGGGTTTGGTATTTACTTATACTTAGTAACTGCTAATAAAATTTTGACCAACTTTAAAAGCAATGCTCAGCTCTAACCATCTTCTTTGGTAAGCCTTACACTTCACGTGAGCTCCCACCTTTGGCGAGTTCATGCACATTATTCCCCACAACTTGTTGAGCGATGAACGTATGTGAGCTCACTCTTGCTGTCTCACACACACCACAGGTCAAGAACAGGTACCGCAGGATGATGCTCATGGAGGATGCTGCGAAGTGTTCGTGAGAGATCTAGGCCGTCGTCTCCCAGTCAACTTTGGGTTGCTGGACCGTTGTCTCCTTATAATGTAACTATTTATTTTGTATAGAACTCCCGTTATATATACAGATGTGACATTCGATCCTGTGCCACTATACATCATATGTGTGAGACTTGGTCCCAGCATACCTGGTGTTTATGTTAGCGCCCGGGTTTTGGACCCCTAAAATCCGGGTGTTACAGAAGTGGTATCAGAGGAATGTTGACTGTAGGACGAAACCTAGATAGAACTGGACAACCATTGTCTACTTACCTTTGTTACTCTGATTCTTTTCTAAACTTATCTTAATCTCTTCTCATCTAATTCCGCTTTACTCTGATTACTCTTACCTATTCACTTCTAAAGACTAATGTGGATTTCACACTTTGAAATCCTGTGCCTAAAGTGACCTTTAGGAATAGGAGACCTACTCTTAGGAACAAAAACAAAACTATTTTTATAGATATCTATGAACTTGAATGTTTGTTCTTATGATACTTGTCTGATTTGGATCTTTGATTGAGTGTGATTGGTTGTGGAGTAATGTCCACAATTACATCTGCATATACGTATAGGCATAAATAGAATTCATAAGATAACTAAACAACTTAGATTATCCTCCACTAAAAGGTATCTATTTCGTAGAAGTTCATCTTATCTTAAAAGATTCTCCCTATTCTTAATAGATCTATCTTATCTTAAAAGATACTCTATTACTATTAATAGATTCATCTTGTCTTGAAAAGATTCTATCTTATCCTAATAGATCTAACTGACCTCAAAAGATTCTACCTTATCCTTATGGATTCATCTTGTCCTAATAAGCATATTTACCCCACCCTAGTAACAACCAAGATCTAATCCAAAGTAATTAGATATTATCTAGTCTAATCTAGTTATATCCAACCTAATCCAGATTCTATCTAATCTAAATATGACCCAATCTAAAGTGAGTTATTGACAAGTTAGTTAAGTTGGTGATATAGGTTAGACACTGTCTCTACAAATATATCTTAACCTAAATTAATGTCTTATACCAACTCATCCTTGAACAATGGCCTACCTATATCATATAATCCATCCTATCCCAAAAGATTCTAACATGTATCCTACCCTAGTAGATCTATCTAACCTAAACTAGTCTAACCTAGTCATATCCAACCTAATCTAGATTTTATCTAATCTATTATGATCTAATCTAGAGTAAGTTACTTAATGCTGGTACACAAGATAAGGCCATACTCCTAAATCACTTAAGCCTAATTTGGAGACTTATATCAACTTGGCCATACACAACAACTCGACCTATATAACAAGTTACATAACTTACCCAATCAATAGAGTCTTAATAGATTGCATAATCTATCAACCACCACCTGACATCAAACCAGATTTTGACCTACATCATGTAGTCTATCTCATCCATACCTATATTAACCATATTCCCCAGCCAATAATATACACTAACTCCTAATCAATGAGATAAGACCAAAGAAGATGATCAACTTCATCAAGGAAGGATGAACACCAACTCAAGTCTTCAAGGATCAAGTGAGGTCACCAAGATGAGTCAAGATCCACAATCTTGGATGGAGTTTTTCTTATCCTACTCTTTCTTACCCAAACCTATGTATACCCTAAAGACATCTTCTATCCTACATAATAAAGTGGACATACATATAATACCCATGCTCTCCTATCACTTACTAATAATAAAAAGAGAGACCCTTGATTTAAAAATTAAAAGAACTAAATTGCAAACCAATCCTTTTTGTATTCCCTTTTCTTACAAATCTCGAGGACGAGATTATTTTTAAGGGGGGTAGGATTTGTAACACCCACTTTGTAATTGCTAGATAAAATACCAATAGAGAAAACAATTTCTCTCTTTATGTGAGTTTGATCTTTATGCATCATCATATGTGAACACCATATTTTAAAACAGATAATTATAAAATATATGCCACTAACTCATTGCATCATGCTGAGATTTTTATTTTGTGTGCATTTTATGACAATACAAAAATAATGTAAAAAAGAAATATATTAAAGTCCAAAGTGGAATTTGACATCTAAATGAAATTCTAGAAATTAGAAAAGAGAAAGAAATATTATAAAATACAAGATAAATTCATAAATGAATAGATCCTATATTGGTAAGTTCAAAATTGAATATATAAACTGAGAATAAACTTGCCACAAAGTTTGGAAACTTAAACCTGGAATTGATTTGAAAATTTGAATTTGAAATAGAAAGAAAATAAAAAGAAAAAGAGAACAAAAGCTTACCTGGGCCGCAGAACCAAATTCTGGCCCATCTAGTGATTCCTCTGCGCCAGCCCACTCTGCTCTTCTCTGGTTGAGACACTTACAGGTGGGCCCACTGGCCAGTCGCCCGGGCGCGCCGCGTACCAAACCCGCACGCTATCCTTCTCGCTGGCAGGCGGCCCCACGTACCAGAGCATCGTCTTCTCCCGTTTTCCGCGCAACAGCCCGCGCATCGCGCGCACTCAACCCGTGTCCGTCGTCGCTAATGGCGGGCTCCCTCAACGACATCGCCGGGCGTTTCGCGGATGGCCAACCTACACGGACTTCTTGGGCCATAAAGCATGGCCTTAACCTCATCCAACCCTTGTCGTGCCCCAGTTCCTCGCCACCAGTACGTTAGTGCCATCTGCAGCCGCCGCCGTCAAGAACTTCGCCGGATCCGCCACCGCTCATCCATCACCTCCGCGGCTCAAAATTGCTAGCCCACTTCCGTCGCCGAGCTTGGGAGCCCCAGCTCGAGCTCTTCTTCACCTCTCTGCCACCACGACCAGTGCCCAAAAGGAACGACCACCGTGTGCCTGTACAAAAAGATTGCCGCCACCGTGGATTGGGTCCTCGATTGGATCTCCGACTGCGGTGAGTGGAGCCGTTGCTCCAGGAGTCTCCACCGCCCGCGTAGAAATCTTCTCTGGGCAAAGACCATCGCCGACGAGCTGGTGATTTCTCGCCGTTGCTGTTATTCCCCACCGTTCCGCCGTGCGCCGTGGCCAGCCCCCTCCATGCTCCCAAAGTTGGTAAGAAACTCCCCTTCGAGTCCGCGATCACCTCTGCTTTGCGTGGCGCGTATTGGAATATAGCTTGGGGCCGGGGAGATCGATCTGGCCAACACCGGCCATGGCTACCGCCGTGAGGATCGGCGGCGCCACCGCGCTCGGTCGTTGGGGGGGGGGGAGGCATGGGTGCCGTCCGATCCAATTCGGACGGATACGATTAGAAGCAGTGTACCCATTCGGCAGGTTACATCCAAGCCATTGATCGAATATCGGACGGGCTAGATGGAACGCGCCTAGATAAAATCTGTGTCGTCCAGTCCAGTGTGGACGGTTACGATTAGATCGAGATATACCCCTTCGCGTTATAAAATCTGAGCCCTTGGTTCGGATCGGACGGCTCAGATCTATTGATACCCCTTCGCTGAACTGTTTTTGTAAAAGAGACCCCGACCTTTTAAGAAAACAACCCGCCGTCCTGGGACCCTGTTTCCAGTGTCTTGGAAAACTTGCACCGAACCCCCTGTAGTTCACAGAAATGGAGGCCCAGTCCAGTGCAGTATTAAAGTGATTAAATGAATTAGAAATTAGATTTTTAATACAAAAATAATTGCTAGAACTTAGTTAATCCATAGAAAATTCATTTTAGCTCCAAATTGAACCATTCCACTTTCTAAAATTTTGTAATTTTATTATCTACCACCTAGAGCCTCTGTTTTGTCATGAAAACAATTAGAAATTTAATCTCTCACTTAATCCATTTTAAACACATAAAACCTTTGAAAATTCATAACTTAAAATCTATAACTCCAAAATTAATGATTCCTGTTCCTATGATCTTATTTTAATATGTATATTATTAATGTGTATTTTGTTCATATGTTTGGTGTAATGTTAATCCTGTCTATACACTGTTTGTTTGTAATGCTATGACTAGCAGTAAGGTCACGAGTCACCTGAAGATCATCCTGGTACCTGGATTCTCAAGGCCCAGGCAAGTTGTGCCCTTGATCACTTCTTTTCACCTACTCATGTTCTAATTAATCATAATGATCTGCATAGGTTAATTTTGATGGGACCCAATAGGTTACCCTAGTTTGTCTATCTTTATACCTTGTTTACCACTGAACTTCCTGGGTAGTACTTGCTAGTGCTATATGTGGTTTTGGGTATGAAGATTACACTATTCATGATTATACTTTTGTTATCAGTTGTTATTTATGGTTCATGTTAAGATCATTATGTTAATTGGAACATGGAGAACCACCCGGGAAAACAGTGCTACCACAAGGGAGGAATGGGACCCCTTGGCTGATTAATTAGGAAAGCTAGTGGAAGACTACCTTACCCGAAAGGGGCAAGGGCAGTAGGGGAGTGGTCAGTGTAGGGAGGCCCTCGGGAGGATTTTGCTGCGATGGCGGTCCTGCAAGGGATTCCTGCATTGGAACTTCCTATAAACTGTAGCGGGTTTTCGGAAGCTAGTGGAACTTTGTAAAGGCCTCGTAGTGGATCCCTAGCCATTCACCTCGGAAGTGTCTAAGGGCCTTGCAAACCCTGGCGACATGGGATACACGACTTGTGGGTAAAGATGCGCAACCTCTGCAGAGTGTAAAACTGGTATACTAGCCGTGCTCACGGTCATGAGCAGCTCGGACCCTCACATGATTAGATTATGGAACTAAATTCAATTTGTCATATGCATTGCATCGCAGGTGAAGTTGTTACTTTTGTTTTACTACTTAATTGGGTTTGGTATTTACTTATACTTAGTAACTGCTAATAAAATTTTGACCAACTTTAAAAGCAATGCTCAGCTCTAACCATCTTCTTTGGTAAGCCTTACACTTCACGTGAGCTCCCACCTTTGGCGAGTTCATGCACATTATTCCCCACAACTTGTTGAGCGATGAACGTATGTGAGCTCACTCTTGCTGTCTCACACACACCACAGGTCAAGAACAGGTACCGCAGGATGATGCTCATGGAGGATGCTGCGAAGTGTTCGTGAGAGATCTAGGCCGTCGTCTCCCAGTCAACTTTGGGTTGCTGGACCGTTGTCTCCTTATAATGTAACTATTTATTTTGTATAGAACTCCCGTTATATATACAGATGTGACATTCGATCCTGTGCCACTATACATCATATGTGTGAGACTTGGTCCCAGCATACCTGGTGTTTATGTTAGCGCCCGGGTTTTGGACCCCTAAAATCCGGGTGTTACAAAGGGGGTCGCCCTCCTTTTAAAGGCAACTCTCCCCACTTGCATCCTCAGCCGTCGCGGGCTGAGTCTTCTCCAACACGCTCCAAGGTCCTCCCCCTACGACACGGGGGCTGGGCCCCACGCGTCATGCAAGCTGGCGCAGGGCAGACAGGGCCAAACCGCCGCCCACGGTGCGCGCGACTGCCCAGCGGTTACGAGCATTCCTCCACTCTCGCCCAGGCCAGCGGGTGAAAGGGCGGGCCGCCATGCAGGCGGCGTGCAACCGCACCTAGGGGGATGCACCCTTTCGACTTCGACACATCCAGCATGGAGGCCCAGGCCCACACGTCATGTAACCGGCGCGCCGGTTACTACGTACAAGAAACCGCACCGCCACTCGTGCTAGTACCGCGCCTTCTCGACTGTGGAACCAGTACCGCGACTCGAGGCGACCCTGCGCATGACCCGACAGTGCCAACCGAGCGCATCGGTCATGGGCCGGTCAGCCGCGGGAGAAGGCGTGACGGTCGATATGGCCAGAAATGGGCCGGCAGTAATGGCGGTGGCAGGCGGGCGGAAGCGGTAGTCAAGTCATCAGCAAGCTCACGTCCCCTCCTGGGATAGCGAAAGGACCTTCTCCCACGGTGAAAGACGACACGTCCGCGTTCCGTTCCTCAAACGGCTCGCGCGCGCGCAACGGCCGCCCCGTGAACCACTCGTCCCGTTGCATTAACTCTGCGGCAGGACATGCGGCACCTTTGGCAGGCGAAGCAGGCGACGCTTCACCTCCACCATAATGACCGCGTCAAAAAAGGTGCGCCACGTCATTCGATTTCGTATCCTTTTCACTTCCTCTTTCTCTCTCTTGCCTCAGGGGTCAGAAAAGGGGATACTCCGAAAGGGATCCTTCTCCGCGAAGGAAGCGGGCCCCGAGCCCCCTATTGATCAGAGGTTCAAAGGCTGGCCCCTCGGAAGGGTTCAACAGCCGCCTCAGAGCGCTCGGGCTCTGCGCCCACTACTGGTCAGAGGTTCAAAGGCCGGCCCCTCGAAAGGGTTCAACGGCCGCCTCAGGCCACTCGGGCTCCACGCCTACTACTGATCAGGGGTTCGAAGGCTGACCCCCGAAGGGTTCGATAGCCGCCTCAGACGCAGAGCGAGGGATGACCCTGGGTACGTTCGATACATAACCGAGGCTCGTGCTGCACTCCCGAGGTACCCTAGGATATTTCCGAGACCAACGAGAACGATTTTGTAACGGAATCCCACCAGAGGGAGGCATCGAGCCCTCGGACCCCGTCAAAAGGGGACCGGGTCTGGCAAGTCACCCGCAGGTACTTTTGGAGTGCGCCTCCAGGCCACTAGCCGACCCCTAACAAATGGGGCACGGGCGTCCACTCGGATTACCCGTTAGCAACTCACTGGAGACACCATGTTCGGCGTCCTCCGAGGGCAACATGGCGCTTCCCCCCTCCTCCTTGCGGAAAGGCGACGCAGGGGCGTATGTAAAAAGTCGAGTCAGTCCCTGACCGTCCTCTCGCTCTGTGCGGAGGCTCGGGGGCTGCTCTCGCAAACCCGGCTCCGGCCAAACCGTTGACAGCGTCAACATACCAGCCCGAGAACTTGGGACCCGACTGTTCACCCGGGCTACGGCCAGTTCGCATGAGGGAGCAGCTAGACCGGCCGAAACATTACGAAACGTACTAAGACCTCGAAGGAGTCAAACTACTCCTCCGAGGCCTCGGGGGCTACACCCGGCGGGTGCGCTCGCGCGCACCCACCGGAACAAAAGACAACCGAGGAAGGCCGGTCCCCTTGCAAAAAAGTGCAACAAAAGCCTCCAAGCGAGTATCAACACTCCCTTCGAGGCTCGGGGGCTACTATCGGGGACCATAATTAGGGGTACCCCCAAGACTCCTAATCTCAGATGGTAACTACAATCAGCACTAAGCTGCAAAGGCCTGATGGGTGCGATTAAGCCAAGGCTCGGTCCACTCAAGGGACACGACCTCACCTCGCCCGAGCCCAGCCTCGGGCAAAGGCAGCCGACCCCGGAAGATTCACGTCTCGCCCGAGGACCCCCTCAAGCGACGTACACACCTTCGGCTCGCCCAAGGCCCAGTCTTCGCTAAGAAGGAACCTTGGCCAGATCGCCACACCGACCGACCGAATCGCAGGAGCATTTAATGCAAGGATGGCCTGACATCTTATCCTGTCATGCGCCCTTCAGTCGACAGAGTCGAAAGTGACCGCAGTCACTTCGCCGCTCCACTGACCGGCCTGACAAGAAGACAGCACCGCCTGCGTCGCTCCGACTGCTGTGCCACTCGACAGAGTGAGGCTGACAGCAGCCAAGTCCGGCCTCGGGCTCCATAGGAAACTTCGCCTCGCTCGACCCTAGGGCTCGGACTCGGGCTCGGCCCCGGAAGACGACGAACTCTGCTTCGCCCGACCCGAGGGCTTGGACTCGGGCTCGGCCCTGGAAGACGACGAACTCCGCTTCGCCCGACCCCAGGGCTCGGACTCGGGCTCGGCCCCGGAAGACAACGAACTCCGCCTCGCCCGACGCCAGGGCTCGGACTTGGGCTCGACCCCGGAAGATGACGAACTCCGCCTCGCCCGACCCCAGGGCTCGGACTCGGGCTCGGAGTCAGGCTCGGCTCCGGAAGACGATGAACTCCGCTTCGCCCGACCCTAGGGCTCGAACTCGGGCTCAGCCCCAGAAGACGACGAACTCCGCCTCGCCCGACCCAGGGCTCGGACTCAGGCTCGGCCTCGAAAGACGACGAACTCTGCCTCGCCCGACCCGGGGCTCGGACACGACCTCGACCTCGGAAGAACGACTCGACCCCGACCTCGGAGGAGCCTCCACCTCGCCCGACCCAGGGCTCGGACCGACCACGTCACAGGGGGGCCATCATTACCCTATCCCTAGCTAGCTCAGGCTACGGGTAACGGGACCGGCGTCCCATCTGGCTCGCCCCGGAAAACAGATAATGATGGCGCCCCACGTGCTCCATGACGACGGCGACTCTCAAACCCTTACGGAAGCAAGGAGACGTCAGCAAGGACTCGACAGCCCCAACAGCTGTCCTTCCGCAAGGCTCCAACGCTCCTCCGACAGCCATGACATCATATGAACAGGGTGCCAAAACCTCTCTGGCTGCCACGACGGCATGTACTTAGGGCACTAGCTCCTCTCTGCTAGACACGATAGCGCACTGCTACAACCCAATAGTACACCTGGACCCTCTCCTTACGCCTATAAAAGGAAGGTCCAGGGCTCTCTTACGGGAAGGTTGGCCGCGCGGGAGGACGGGGCGATGCGCAGAGTCCCTCGCTCTCCCCGCACGCGGACGCTTGTAACCCCCTACTGCAAGCGCACCCGACCTGGGCGCAGGACAAACACGGAGGCCACGGGCTTTCCCCTCTCTTCTACCCCCCTTCGTGCTCTGTCTCGCGCCGACCCATCTGGGCTGGGACACGCGGCGACAATTCACTCATCGGTCCAGGGACCCCCCCGGGGTCGAAACGCCGACAAATATCGTACTCTACAAGGTTCTAGAAGCACATGCTTTTGCAAGTAAATCTAGATTATTAATTCTAGATGCTCAAACCACATCATCCAATGATAACGAGAAGGTAGAGGACATGATTGATTATAAGGCGAAAAGAGAAGTATTGATAGCAGAAAGCTCAAGGTTAGCCAACTTCTATAATGGAAAAGCGACCATTTGAAGGAATGGTTACCGAATCCATCTTTGAAAGGGAAATGTGCCCTTTGGCCATTTCTAAGTATTTTGGTGATCAAGTGCCAACACAAATGGTTTAAGTGTGAAACTATGCCAAATGGTGGATGAAGTGAAAATCAACACAAAGGTATGATTCTAGACTTAGTACATTGGTTTTTGTGTACTAACATATTTGTCTAAGTGCTAGAATCAGAGAAAATTCAATTGGAAAAGTCTTGGCTCGAGCAGCCAAGACTCTGCTCAGTCTGGGTACACCGGACAGTGTCCGGTGGTGCACTGGACAGTGTCCAGTGCGCCAGGCTGGCGTCTGGTCAACTGGCTGCTCTCGGGTCTCGACGGCGGCGTACGGCTATAAATCACCGGACTGTCCGGTGAGTCGGCTGTGGCGAAGTCGCCGCTCTCGAGAATCAAGTCAACAACGTACGGCTATAACTCACCGGACTGTCCAGTGGTGCACCGGACTGTCCAGTGAGCCAACGGTCGACTGTGCCAACGGTCGACCGCGCAATCCGCGCGTGACGCGTGGCCGAGCCAACGGTCAGATGGGGGCACCGGACTGTCCGGTGTGCACCGGACAGTGTCCGGTGCGCCAACGGCTCCAAATCTTCAATGGTCGGCTGCGCCAAAATAGGAAAGAAATCAGCACCGGACAGTGTCCGGTGGTGCACCGGACTGTCCGGTGCACCAACCGACAGAAGGAAAGAATTGCCTTCCTGGATTGCTCTCAACGGCTCCTAGCTGTCTTGGGGCTATAAAAGGGACCCCTAGGCGCATGGAGGAGTACACCAAGCATACTTTGAGCATTCTTGATCATTCACACTCCGTCTTTGCGCACTCGTTTGACATTCTTAGTGATTTGAGCTCCATTCTAGTGAGAACTTTGTGATATTCATTTGAGCTCGAGTCTTGGCCGTGTGTGTGCGTATTGCTGTGGATTTGTGTGTGTTGCTTCCCTCCCTTACTCTAGTGCTTTCACTTTGATCCTTATTGTAAGGGCGAGAGACTCCAAGTTGTGAAGATTCCTCGCAAACGGGAAAGAGTAAAGAAAAGAAGAACACCGTGGTATTCAAGTTGATCATTGGATTACTTGAGAGGAGTTGAGTGCAACTCTCGTCCATTGGGACGCCACAACGTGGAGTAGGCAAGTGTTGTACTTGGCCGAACCACGGGATAAATCCTCGTGTCTCTTGTGCTTGTTCTCACTGTGTCTATTATGCTTCACAAGAGCTCTCCTTAGCCACTTGACTTCATTGTGCTAACTCCTAATCAAGTTTTGTGGCTTTAAGTTTCAAGTTTTTACAGGATCACCTATTCACCCCCCCTCTAGGTGCTCTCAATTGGTATCGGAGCCGTTCTCTTCAAGAAAGGGACTAATCGCCCGAAGGGATGGATCCTAAGGGAAAGGGGATGGTGATCAACGACAAGGAGAAGGAGTCCTTCATCAATGAGCCAAAAGACGACAAGCCCACTGACTCAGGCTCAAGTCATAAGAAGAAGGACGGGAAGAAGAAGAGGCGTATCAAGAAGATCGTCTACTACGATGACAGCGACGAGTCTTCTTCTTCCCAAAAGGACGACAACGACAACGACTACGAGAAAAAGAAGACGGTTAACTCGAACTTTTCTTTTGATTACTCTCGTATTCCGCATAATTCAAATGCACATTTGCTTTCCATTCCTCTTGGTAAACCTCCACACTTTGATGGAGAGGACTACGGATTTTGGAGTCACAAAATGCGTAGTCACTTGTTCTCTCTTCATCCAAGCATATGGGAGATAGTAGAGAATGGAATGCATTTTGATAGTTCTGATAATCCCATGTTCATCAATGAACAAATTCACAAAAATGCACAAGCTACTACTGTTCTTTTAGCGTCATTGTGCAGGGATGAATACCATAAGGTGAGCGGCTTGGATAACGCCAAGCAAATTTGGGACACCCTCAAGATCTCGCATGAGGGGAACGACGTCACCATGCTCACCAAGATGGAGTTAGTGGAAGGTGAACTAGGAAGGTTCGCGATGATCAGGGGGAGGAGCCAACCCAAACGTACAACAGGCTTAAGACCCTCGTCAACAAAATAAGGAGCTATGGAAGCACGCGATGGACGGACCACGACGTCGTCCGACTTATGCTAAGGTCCTTCACCGTCCTTGATCCTCATCTTGTTAACTCTATTCGTGAGAATCCTAGGTACACCAAGATGACGCCCAAAGAAATACTTGGGAAGTTTGTGAGCGGGCGAATGATGATCAAGGAGGCGAGATATGTTGATGAGGCGCAAAATGGCCCAATCCATGAGCCTCAAGCCATTGCTCTCAAGGCAACAAGTAGCAGAGAGGCGCTACCTAGCAAGGTGGCGCAAATTGAGGTGGCCGGGCTAAACGAGGATGAAATGGCCCTCATCATCAAGCGCTTCAAGACGGCGCTCAAAGGTCGCAAGGAGCATCCCAACAAAAGCAAGACGAAGGGAAAGCGCTCCTGCTTCAAGTGTGGTAAGGTTGGTCACTTTATTGCTAATTGTCCCGATAATGATAGTGACCAGGATCAAGAGAAGAAGAGGGAAAAGAAGAAGACTTACAAGAAAGCGAAGGGCGAGGCACACCTTGGCAAAGAATGGGACTCAGATTGCTCTTCATCCGACTCTGACGACGAAGGACTCGCCGCCACCGCCTTCAACAAATCATCCCTCTTCCCCAACGAGCATCACACCTGTCTCATGGCAAAAGAGAAGAAGGTAAGCACTCGTAATACTATTACTTACGCTTCTTCAAGTGATGATGAAGTAGACTATGCTAGTTTATTCAAAGGTTTAGATAGAACTAAAATTGGTAAAATCAATGAATTAATTAATGCCTTGAATGAGAAGAACAGATTGTTAGAAAAGCAAGAGGATCTTTTATATGAAGAGCATGATAAATTTGTAGATGTTCAAAAATCTCTTGCTTTAGAAGTTAAAAGAAATGAAATGCTTTCATGTGAATTATCTACGTGCCATGAATCTATTTCTAGCTTAAGGAGTATCAATGATGACTTGAAGGCTAAGTTAGAAATAGCTAATAAATCAACCTCTTGTGTAGAACATGTTGTAATTTGCAATAGGTGTAAAGATTTTAATGTTGATACGTGTAGTGAACACCTAGTTTCCATTTCTAAATTAAATGATGAATTGGCTAGTCTTAATGCTCAACTTAAGACTAGCAAAAATGAATTTGATAAACTAAAATTTGCAAGGGATGCCTACACTATTGGTAGACACCCCTCAATTGAGGATGGGCTTGGCTTTAAGAGGGAAGCCAAGAACTTAACAAGTCATAAGGCTCCCATCCCCACTAAGGAGAAAGGGAAGGCTCCTATGACTAGTAGCAATCAAAAGAATCATGCCTTCGTTTATAGCGATAGGAAATTCTCTAGAAATGCTTGTAGGAATTATTCTTATGATTCACATGCTATGACTGCTTCTAGTTCTTCTATGCATGGTAGAAATATGGCTATGAAATATTCTAGAAATGTTCATTATGATAGGAGTTATAATGCTTTTGACTCACATGCCATGACCGCTTCAAGTTCTAATGGTAGGCCTAGGAGAAACTCTGTGTCTCATGCACCTAAGAATGTGTGTAATGGATCTACCACTGTATTTCTTGCATGCAATACTAAATTTGTTCTTTCATGCAAAAATAAAAAGGTGATTGCTGAAAAGGTGGGGGTCAAATGCAAGGGAGACAAAACTTGCATTTGGGTCCCAAAGATGATTATAACTAACCTTGTAGGACCCAACAAGAGTTGGGTACCTAAAACCCAAGCCTAATTTGCCTTGCAGGTTTATGCATCCGGGGGCTCAAGCTGGATTATTGACAGCGGATGCACAAACCACATGACGGGGGAGAAGAAGATGTTCACCTCCTACGTTAAGAACAAAGATTCCCAAGACTCAATCATATTCGGTGACGGGAATCAAGGCAAGGTTAAAGGACTAGGAAAAATAGCTATTTCTTCCGAGCATTCCATTTCTAATGTGTTTTTAGTAGAATCGCTCGGATATAACTTGTTATCTGTTAGTCAATTATGTAATATGGGTTACAACTGCTTATTTACAAACGTAGATGTGTCTGTCTTTAGAAGAAGTGATGGTTCATTAGCATTTAAGGGTGTACTAGACGACAAACTCTATTTAGTTGATTTTTCGAAGGAGGAGGCCGATCTAGATGCATGCTTAATCGCTAAGACTAGCATGGGCTGGCTGTGGCATCGCCGTCTAGCACATGTGGGGATGAAGAACCTTCACAAGCTTCTAAAGGGAGAACATGTGTTAGGTCTAACAAATGTAACTTTCGAAAAAGATAGACCTTGTGCAGCTTGTCAAGCAGGTAAACAAGTGGGAAGTGCTCATCACATCAAGAACGTGATGACTACATCAAGACCTCTGGAGCTATTGCATATGGACCTCTTCGGACCCGTCGCATACCTCAGCATCGGGGGAACGCTTCCTAAGGAGAGCTCAAAATGAATTTGAGCTCAAGGTGAAGAAGATAAGGAGCGAGAACGGGTCCGAGTTCAAGAACCTGCAGGTGGAGGAGTACCTTGAGGAGGAAGGAATCAAGCACGAGTTCTCCGCTCCCTACACACCACAACAAAATGGTGTGGTAGAGAGGAAGAACAGGACGCTCATAGACATGGCGAGGACGATGTTTGGAGAATTCAAGACGCCCGAGCGGTTTTGGTCGGAAGCTGTGAACACGGCTTGCCATGCCATAAATCGAGTCTACCTTCATCGCCTCCTCAAGAAGACGTCATACGAGCTTCTAACCGGTAACAAACCCAACGTTTCTTATTTTCGAGTTTTTGGGAGTAAATGCTACATTCTGGTGAAGAAAGGTAGAAATTCAAAATTTGCTCCCAAAGCTGTAGAAGGGTTTTTGTTAGGTTATGACTCAAATACAAAGGCGTATAGAGTCTTCAACAAATCATCGGGTTTGGTTGAAGTCTCTAGCGACGTTGTATTTGATGAGACTAATGGCTCTCCGAGAGAGCAAGTTGAGCTTGATGATGTAGATGAGGATGATGTTCCAACGGACGCGATTCGTACCATGGCGATTGGAGACGTGCGACCACAGGAACACAAGGAGCAAGATCAACCTTCTTCCTAAACAACGGTGCATCCCCCAACTCAAGATGACGAACAGGTCCCTCAAGAAGAGTGAAAGTCGCCTAGAGGGGGGGGGGGTGAATAGGACGAAACTGAAATTTACAAAGTTAATCACAACTACAAGCCGGGTTAGCGTTAGAAATATAATCGAGTCCGAGAGAGAGGGTGAAAAACAAATCGCAAGCAAATAAGGAATGAGACACAAGGATTTGTTTTACCGAGGTTCGGTTCTTTCAAACCTACTCCCCGTTGAGGTGGTCACAAAGACCGGGTCTCTTTCAACCCTTTCCCTCTCTCAAACGGTCACTTAGACCGAGTGAGCTTCTCTTCTCAATCACACAGGACACAAAGTCCCCGCAAGGACCACCACACAATTGGTGTCTCTTGCTTCGGTTACAAGTGAATGAATCTCAAGAAAGAATGAGAAAGAAAAGAAGCAATCCAAGCGCAAGAGCTCAAATGAACACAACAAATCTCTCTCTCTCTAATCGCTAGAGCTTTGTGTGGAGTTGGGAGAGGATTTGATCTCTTTGGTGTGTCTTGTATTGAATGCTATAGCTCTTGTAAGGTGTAGAAGTGCAGAAACTTGGATGCAATTGAATGTGGGGTGGTTGGGGTATTTATAGCCCCAACCACCAAAATGTGGCCATTGGAAGTCTGCTGTCGCATGGCGCACCGGACAGTCCGGTGCGCCACCGGACACTGTCCGGTGCGCCAGCCACGTCAGCCAGCCGTTGGGGTTCGACCGTTGGAGCTCTGACTTGTGGGGCCTCTGGGCTGTCCGGTGGTGCACCGGACAGGTCCTATAGACTGTCCGGTGCGCCAACTGCGCGTGCTCTGACCTCTGCACGCGCAGGCGCGCATTAAATGCGTTGCAGTCGACCGTTGCGCTTGAAGTAGCCGTTGCTCCGCTGGCACACCAGACAGTCTGGTGCGCCACCGGACACTGTCCGGTGCATACACCGGACGGTCCGGTGAATTATAGCGGAGCGGCCTCCATTTTCCCGAAGGTAGCGAGTTCAGCCTTGGGTTCCCTGGTGCACCGGACACTATCCGGTGGTGCACCGAACACTGTCCGGTGGCACACCGGACAGTCCGGTGCGCCAGACCAGGGTGCCTTTGGGATTTCTTTAGCTCTCTTTATTTGAACCCATCTTTGGTCTTTTTATTAGCTTGTTGTGAACCTTTGGCACCTGTAGAACTTATAGACTAGAGCAAACTAGTTAGTCCAATTATTTGTGTTGGGCAATTCAACCACCAAAATCAATTAGGAAAAGGTGTAAGCCTATTTCCCTTTCAATCTCCCCCTTTTTGGTGATTGATGCCAACACAAACCAAAGCAAATATAGAAGTGCATAATTGAACTAGTTTGCATAATTGTAAGTGCAAAGGTTGCTTGGAATGACACCAATAAATATTACTTACTAGATGCGCATGGATGTCTTTTCTTTTTATTAACATTTTGGACCACGCTTGCACGACATGTTTTGTTTTGCAAAATGTTTTGGAAATTCTTTTCAAAGTTCTTTTGCAAATAGTCAAAGGTAAATAAGTAAGATTTTGAGAAGCATTTTCAAGTTTTGAAATTTACTCCCCCAATTTCAAATGCTTTTCCTTTGACTTAAACAAAACTCCCCCTTAATGAAATCCTCCTCTTAGTGTTCAAGAGGGTTTTTAGATATTAATTTTGAAGAGGGTATACCAATTTGAATTTTATATCAAAATAAGATTCCAATTGAAAAAGTTCATTTTAATACCAAATAAAAGATTATATTTTTTGAAATTGGTGGTGGTGCGGTCCTTTTGCTTTGGGCTAATACTCTCTCCCCCTTTGGCATGAATCGCCAAAAATGGATATTTGAGTGAAATATAAGCCCTTTTAAACTACTCTCTCCCCTTTGGATGGAAGTATAGAAGTGAAGATTATACCAAAGTTGGAGAGTTGTGCGGAGCGACGGCGAAGGATGAATGATTTGATGAAGCGGAGTGGAAGCCTTGTCTTCGCCGAAGACTCCTTTTCCCTTTCAATCTATGACTTAGCATGAAATGGACTTGAAAGAACACATTAGTCATAGCACATGAAAGAGATGATCAAAGGTATATATATATATATGAGCTATGTGTGCAAAACATCAATAAAAATTCCTAGAATCAAGAATATTTAGCTCATGCCTAAGTTTGGTAAAAGTTTGTTCATCCAATGGCTTGGTAAAGATATCGGCTAATTGTTCTTTGGTGCTAACATATGCAATCTCGATATCCCCCTTTTGTTGGTGATCCCTTAAGAAATGATACCGAATGGCTATGTGTTTAGTGCGGCTATGCTCAACGGGATTATCCGCCATGCGGATTGCACTCTCATTATCACATAGAAGAGGAACTTTGGTTAATTTGTAACCATAGTCCCTGAGGGTTTGCCTCATCCAAAGTAATTGCGCGCAACAATGCCCTATGGCAATATACTCGGCTTCGGCGGTTGAAAGAGCCACAGAATTTTGCTTCTTTGAAGCCCAAGACACCAGAGACCTTCCCAAGAACTAGCAAGTCCCCGATGTGCTCTTTCTATTAATTTTGCACCCTGCCCAATCGGCATCAGAATAACCAATTAAATCAAATGTGGATCCCCTGGGGTACCAAAGGCCAAACTTAGGAGTATAAACTAAATATCTCAAGATTCGTTTTATGGCCCTAAGGTGAGCTTCCTTAGGATCGGCTTGGAATCTTGCACACATGCATACGGAAAGCATAATATCTGGTCGTGAAGCACATAAATAAAGTAAGGAACCTATCATCGACCGGTATACCTTTTGATCTACGGATTTACCTCCCGTGTCGAGGTCGAGATGCCCATTAGTACCCATGGGTGTCTTGATGGGCTTGGCGTCTTTCATCCCAAACTTGGTTAGAATGTCTTGAATGTACTTCGTTTGGCTAATGAAAGTGCCTTCTTGGAGTTGTTTGACTTGGAATCCTAGAAAATACTTCAACTCCCCCATCATTGACATCTCAATTTTTTGTGTCATGATCCTACTAAATTCCTCACATGTAGATTCGTTAGTAGACCCAAATATAATATCATCAACATAAATTTGGCATACAAACAAATCATTTGCAAGAATTTTAGTAAATAAAGTAGGATCGGCTTTTCCGACTTTGAAGCCATTAGCAATAAGGAAATCTCTTAGGCATTCATACCATGCTCTTGGGGCTTGCTTGAGCCCATAAAGCGCCTTAGAGAGCCTATAAACATGGTTAGGATACTCACTATCTTCAAAGCCGGGAGGTTGCTCAACATAGACCTCTTCCTTGATTGGTCCATTGAGGAAGGCACTCTTCACGTCCATTTGGTAGAGCTTGAAGCCATGGTAAGTAGCATAGGCTAATAATATACGAATGGACTCAAGCCTAGCTACGGGTGCATAGGTTTCACCGAAATCCAAACCTTCGACTTGTGAATATCCTTTGGCCACAAGTCGGGCTTTGTTCCTTGTCACCACACCATGCTCGTCTTGTTTGTTGCGGAAGACCCACTTGGTTCCTACAACATTTTGGTTAGGACGTGGAACTAAATGCCATACCTCGTTCCTTGTGAAGTCGTTGAGCTCCTCTTGCATCGCCATCACCCAATCCGAATCTTGAAGTGCTTCCTCTACCCTGTGTGGCTCAATAGAGGAAACAAAAGAGTAATGCTCACAAAAATGTGCAACACGAGATCTAGTGGTTACCCCCTTATGAATGTCACCGAGGATGGTGTTGACGGGGTGATCTCATTGGATTGCTTAGTGGACTCTTGGGTGTGGCGGCCTTGCAACTTGCTCATCCTCCTTGTCTTGATCATTTGTATCTCCCCCTTGATCATTGCCGTCGTCTTGAGGTGGCTCATCTTCTTGATCTTCTTCTTCATCATCTTGAGCCTCATCCTCATCTTGAGTTGGTGGAGATGCTTGCATGGAGGAGGATGGTTGATCTTGTGCTTGAATAGGCTCTTCGGATTCCTTAGGACACACATCCCCAATGGACATGTTCCTTAGCGCGATGCACGGAGCCTCTTCATCATCTAATTCATCAAGATCAACTTGCTCTACTTGAGAGCCGTTAGTCTCATCAAACACAATGTCACAAGAAACTTCAACTAGTCCAGTGGACTTGTTAAAGACTCTATATGCCCTTGTGTTTGAATCATATCCTAGTAAAAAGCCTTCTACAGCTTTAGGAGCAAATTTTGATTTTCTACCTCTTTTAACAAGTATAAAACATTTGCTACCAAAGACTCTAAAATATGAAACATTGGGCTTTTTACCGGTGAGGAGTTCGTAAGATGTCTTCTTGAGGATTCGGTGTAGATACAACCGGTTGATGGCGTAGCAAGCGGTGTTAACCGCCTCCGCCCAAAACCGATCCGAAGTCTTGTACTCATCAAGCATGGTTCTTGCCATGTCCAATAGAGTTCTATTCTTCCTCTCCACTACACCATTTTGTTGTGGCGTGTAGGGAGAAGAGAACTCATGCTTGATGCCCTCCTCCTCAAGGAAGCCTTCTATTTGAGAGTTCTTGAACTCCGTCCCATTATCTCTTCTAATTTTCTTGATCCTTAAGCCGAACTCATTTTGAGCCCGTCTCAAGAATCCCTTTAAAGTCTCTTGGGTTTGTGATTTTTCCTGCAAAAAGAACACCCAAGTGAAGCGAGAATAGTCATCCACAATAACAAGACAGTACTTACTCCCGCCGATGCTTATGTAAGCAACCGGGCCGAATAGGTCCATATGGAGGAGCTCAAGTGGCCTGTCAGTCGTTAATATGTTCTTATGTGGATGATGGGTGCCAACTTGCTTCCCAGCTTGACATGCGCTACAAATCCTGTCTTTCTCAAAATGAACATTGGTTAGTCCTAAAATGTGTTCACCCTTTAGAAGCTTGTGAAGATTCTTCATTCCAACATGTGCTAGTCGGCGATGCCAGAGCCAGCCCATGTTAGTCTTAGCAATTAAGCAAGTGTCGAGTTCAGCTCTATTGAAATCAACTAAGTATAGCTGACCCTCTAACACTCCCTTAAATGCTACTGAATCATCACTTCTTCTAAAGACAGTGACACCTACATCAGTAAATAGACAGTTGTAGCCCATTTTGCATAATTGAGATACGGAAAGCAAATTGTAATCTAATGAATCAACAAGAAAAACATTGGAAATGGAATGGTCAGGTGATATAGCAATTTTACCCAAACCTTTGACCAAACCTTGATTTCCATCCCCGAATGTGATAGCTCGTTGGGGATCTTTGTTTTTCTCATAAGAGGAGAACATCTTCTTCTCCCCTGTCATATGGTTTGTGCACCCGCTGTCGATGATCCAACTTGAGCCCCCGGATGCATAAACCTACAAAACAAGTTTAGTTCTTGATTTTAGGTACCCAAACAGTTTTGGGTCCTTTGACATTAGATACAAGAACTTTGGGTACCCAAACACAAGTCTTGGAACTCTTGTGTTTGCCCCCAACATACTTGGCAACTACTTTGCCGGATTTGTTAGTTAACACATAAGATGCATCAAAAGTCTTAAATGAAATGCTAGGTTCATTTGATGCACTAGGACTTTTCTTCTTAGGCAATTTAGCACGAGTTGATTGCCTAGAACTAGATGTCTCACCCTTATACATAAAAGCATGATTAGGGCCAGAGTGAGACTTCCTAGAGTGAATTCTCCTAATCTTATGCTCGGGATAACCGGCAGGGTACAAAATGTAACCCTCGTTATCCTGAGGTATGGAAGCCTTGCCCTTAACAAAGTTAGATAATTTTTTAGGAGGGGCATTAAGTTTGACATTGTCTCCCTTTTGGAAGCCAATGCCATCCTTGATGCCAGGGCGTCTCCCACTATAAAGCATACTACGAGCAAATTTAAATTTTTCATTTTCAAGTTCATACTCGGCAATTTTAGCATCTAATTTTGCTATATGATCATTTTGTTGTTTAATTAAAGCCATATGATCATGAATAGCATCAATGTCAACATCTCTACATCTAGTGCAAATAGAAACATGCTCAATGGTAGATGTAGAGGGTTTGCAAGTTTTTAGTTCAACAATCTTAGCATGTAAAATATCATTTTCACTTCTAAGATCGGAAATGGAAGCATTGCAAACATCTAACTCTTTAGCCTTAGCAATCAATTTTTCATTATCAGATTTAAGGCTAGCAAGAGAGGCATTCAATTTCTCAATCTTAGCAATAGAAATAGCATGATCATTTCTAAGATTGGCATAAGAATCATCACAAACATTTGAATCAACCTTAGCAACTAATTTAGCATTTTCATTTCTAAGGTTGGCAATATGAAAGCTCTCTTGTGAGTTTTGGTGTTTGGATGACAACTCAATTAAAGGACTAACAAGTGTACTAAGTGTTGAACAGGTGCTTAAGGTAAAGCCTACAGGGTTCAACACAAGTGAACAATTGTGATGGTCCAAGAACTGGATTATGGATACATGATGGACATCACAAGTAGGATGGACATTGCATAAAGTGAGACACGGGTGCGTAGCTCAGAGACAACTGATCAAGCCAAGGACGGAGGCAAGAAGAGCTTCGAGGTACCAAGTGCACGGGAGAAGGTCAAGGAGGCTGAGGAACCCAAAGCCAAGGGTGAAGAAGAAGGCTTGCAAAGTCAAGGGTGATCGAGTTGAGAACAGCTATGGCACATCAAGGATCACTACATAAGGACATGACTTACAACCAATGAGGTAACAACTACAGTTATGTGGTGTAAGTCATAAGGCTCAAGACCAAGCTCTAAGAAGGAGATCAAGGTCACTAGAAGGAGAACAAGTGTCAAAACCAGAACTGGAAGCAGCCCAAAAGAGCTAAGTTCACCTTGATCTTTAGTTTGGGTTGTTCCTATGTTTGGAGATGTTCTATGTGACCTTTGCAGGATATTGGAGCTAAGAAATGTCAATCTAGATCAAGTCAAACCGACTTGATGATTTATGAGTCCAACATCAAAGCTCAAGCATGTGATATGCTATAGATGTAATAATTAAGAGAAGGTATGTTTCTAGACTTAGTACATTGGTTTTTGTGGACTAATATATTTGTCTAAGTGTTAGAAACAGAAAGAAGAAGAAAAGGAAAAAGGTGCGAAAGGCTTGGCTGTGTACAGCCAAGTCTCTGCTCAGTCTGGCACACCGGACTGTCCGGTGGTGCACCGGACAGTGTCCGGTGCGCCAGGCTGGCTCGAGCGAAGTGGCCGCTCTCGGGAATTAACCGGCGACGTACGGCTATAATTCACCGGACTGTCCGGTGTGCACCGGATTGTCCGGTGAGCCAACGGTCGGCCGGGCCAACGGTCGGCCGCGCGATCTGCGCGGGACACGTGGCCGAGCCAACGGCTAGATGGAGGCACCGGACTGTCCGGTGTGCACCGGACATGTCCGGTGCGCCAACGGCTCCAAGACTGCCAACGGTCGGCTTCGCCATAGAAGGAAAGAAATCGGGCACCGGACAGTGTCCGGTGTGCACCGGACTGTCCGGTGTGCCACCCGACAGAAGGCAAGATTTGCCTTCCTGGATTGCTTCCAACGGCTCCTAGGCCCCTTGTGCCTATAAAAGGGACCCCTAGGCGCCTCAAGCAAAGTACAAGCGCAGCCAACAAGTGTAGACTTCACTCGAATCAATTCTCACTCTCCCTCTTGTGTGTAACTCTATAGATTGTGTAGAAGGCACAACTATAAGCCTTTAGAGAGAGGAGAAGTGCTGCTAAGAGCTAGAGCAAGGTCTTGAGCGTATCATTACTCTGCCGGGGTGCTGCCAAGAAGTTTGTAAGCAGCCGCGGTTCTGTTGTAACCCCACTCAATAGTGAAAGGCTCTATCTGTCATACTGACAGATCTGAGCAAACGGAGGAAGGAGTTGAAATAGACTCCAAGCCCAGGTGTGGCTAACTCCAACGAGGACTAGGCAAGCATTTCAGGCTTGGCCGAACCTCGGGATAAATCCTTGCGTCTGTGTGCTCTGTTCTGTATTGTATCCTGACTCTCTGTCTTACTCGTCTTTATATCTACACTTCAATACTTATCTGTGGTATAAGCTTTATTTGAAGTGCAGGACATTCTTGAGACAGGAACTCTGATTCCGCTGCAACCTACTCGAAGAGTCTTCTCACTCCACTGCGTACTAAGTCTTCGAGTAGAGTAAGAATTTAAGTTTTAAAGTAATAAGTTTTATTCGCCTATTCACCCCCCCTCTAGGCGACATCCAGATCCTGTTCTCGGGTCAAAGGGAACTTACAATTGGTATCAGAGCTAGGCCTCTCCAGTGTGGGCTTAGCCGTCCGGAGATAACGATGTCGTCACAAGAGGTAACTGTAGAAATTCTTTTAGGCGATGGCTCTAATTACAAATCTTGGTCTGTCTCTATTTATAATGCTTTCATGAGTGTTGATTCTGATTTGAGACAGATCTTTAGTAGAAGTATTTTTTCATCTGATATTAGTAAAAATCCCTCTAATGATGAACTAAGATGTTTATCTCTCAATCACCGTGCTTGCAACATCTTAGTTGAGTCTCTTTCTAGAAGTGCCTATTTTGCCATCATGAGTAGTGATAATAATTTGTTTGTTGATGCTCATGATTTATGGAATAGAATTAAAGTAAAATATTTTGTGGCAAATTGTACTACTTCTACTCCCTATATTGCTTGTGATGCTAACCATTCAAAGGGAGAAGATCAAGAACGATGGACACCCAACGATGAATCTACCTCGTCGACAGGTTTGGTCTCCACTAATAATAAGTGTTTTATTGCTAACAATGACGGTGGAGACAAAAGCCATGATGAGGAGAAATATGAGGATGATAGCGAGGATGAATCTTCATCATCACAAGGTACATTTTCCTATATTGCTTTCACTGACATTAATGACAGGGAAAATGAGACCGATGATGTGGAAGAAGAGGAGATTCGCCGTTTCTACAACCATCTCAACAAAGCGGACAAAGCTCTCTTGGTTAAGTTGTTGAGAAGGAACAAGGAACAAGGCGAGACGCTTCTCAGGCTAGAGGAGACTCTCATCAAAACAAACAACAGCCTGGAGAAGATGACCAAAGAACATGAGGAGCTAAGGTGCTCTCATGATGTCTTGGTCCAACGGTATGATTCAATGTTAATTGAGCAAAGTAATAATTATGACGCTCTATCTAATGTTGCTCAACTTAAAACTGAAAATTCTATGCTTAGAAGTCGAGTAGAAACAATGAATTTAGAAAAACTTGCTCTAGGTGAAGAGTATGATATGTTGTCATATTCTCATAATAAACTAGTTGATGACCATATCATGCTTAATGTTGCTCATGAGGTTATAATTGTAAACTTAAATTCATGTGAACCTCATTCTCGCACGTGTGCGCATTTGAATTGTATATCATCATGTGCTAACCCCTGTTGCTCAAAAGAAAGCCAATCATTGATTGAGCAACAAGTTTTAGGGTCACAAGAGAAATTCTGTGGGAATAAGAAGCAACGACAACTGAGGAGAAGACACTTTGCTCAACTCTCTCAAGATATCCACGGGCGCGTGGTGAAGAAGCTTGAGAAAGGAAAAACTGCAGCAAGTGTCAAGCTCAACAAGAGAAATATTCCTAGAGATGAAGAAATCAACATGAGCTTGGAAAAAGGTAAAGATTCAATTAATCATGTTGTTTGCACTGACCCTCTCTCCATGTCATTCAAGTACACAAAGGGAAAAGGAAAAAGGAGGTGTTTCAAGTGCAAGAAGTTAGGCCACCTCATCGCGTCGTGTCCGTACAAAGACAAAAATGAAGGGACAAGGAGTTGTTTTGGATGCAACAATAAGGACCACATGATCACTTCATGTCCGGTCATGAAGAATCAAGGATGGGCATCCTCCAAAGTGACCCTCACCAAGGAAAATGACACACAGCAAGCGTCATGTCAAGTTGAGCGACGTTTCTGCTACAAGTGTGGTGAGCAGGGTCATCTATCCAAGGTATGTTACAAAGGTAAGATTCCTAAACAAGTGAATTTGTGTCAATCTTATTCGGATAGGAGACCCAAATCATACACTTGTGCTAGATCTATAACGAGATCACCTAGAACTAGCACAAAGGCAATTTGGGTACCAAAGGCACATTTAGATGATCATTATGGACCCATCCCGAGATGGGTACCAAATTGTGCTAACTAGACCATGCAGGTGCCTTGAGATGGAATGGAGACCATGGGAGAGCGTAAGACGGTTATCTAAAACTCTATGCTTAAGCTGTTAATTGTTTTGGTGTTTATTGACCCAAGGTTGAATTATTGTGAAACACTAATCCCATGTTCATCTCAAGTGAAATAAGGTGTGTAGGTCCTGAATCATTATTGGTGAATCAAGTAAAGGACTTTGATGAGAATCTACAACTTGCTCTCCAAAGGATGGTACTCGTGTATTTTAAGTACAATTTAGTATTGCTCTTAAGATGGCTTGTTGTGCTACCTGTCTTTGGAGTAGTTATGCTTTATGATTACCTGTGGCAAATGAATCATAATGATGTTTGCTTAATAATGACTGGTGCTATATAGGATATATCTTTTGAATCATTCATGGGTAGCTCTTTCATTTGTTATATCCACAACGATTAACTCTCTTGGTGTATATGGATAAACCTGTAACTTTTTGTAAGTCATGCTATGTGCAAATATGACATTTTGTTTAGTGCATGTTCACATGATTACCCTAGTTTAGTATTATGTGAATTTCAAATCCATGTCGTGCCCTTTTGAGCTATGAGGTGTGTGAGCAAAAGGAGTCCTGAATTGGTGATAACAAGTGCTCTCATAAAGGCAAAGGTATGGAAAATGAAGCTATGCAATTTCATTAAATATTCTTGAAATTCCATTCATTGTGATCATAGCTATGTTCTTGTCTTTCAATTGGTAATATCTTGGTTCAAGTAATTTATGCCTTTAAAATGTTGTTTCTTTTGTGCATCTAAGAAACCTTCTTAATCATGACATGCTTAGATATTTCGCTTTATATACATGATTGTGTTGATCTTCAATTGGTATGTGCAATGATAGTTAAATATGAAGCATGTACAGTTTGAGTAAATGTTAGACTTCCGTGAGTATTCAATTGGCTTAGGTGTCACTGAGGCGTGCATTGCTGTATTTAGTCAACCTCTCATTTAGCCTTCAATTGGTGTTAAGTGGCGTTTCATTGGATATTCAAATTGGCATCTTTGGGTGATGAAAGTGGTAGAGTATGCCTTGACCAAGGTATGTTGTGATCCCCTCTAGTTCTAAGGAAGCTAGAATGTGCAAAGTGCAAGTCATTCAAATACTTGATGCACAACTTGAGGGGGAGCACACATAACTTGTGTCTTTTGAGACTAACTGTTTCTTGAGCAATCTTGTATAGTCTCAAGGTGGAAAAGAGAAGATAAGCAAGAAATGGAGCAATCAGGACTTGGGTACCTCTGTAAGTCAAGAAATTGGTATCTCAAGTTGTGAGTAAGTGCATATCTTTAGATTGCTCATGCTCTATAATATCTGGTGATAATAGATGCTTAAATATCATGGAGCCATGATAATAAATGAACTTTGCAATTGGTATCTTTAAATTGGTATCTTTCAATTGGTAGCCGTAATAGTTCGCTTCAATTGACATCTTTTGATAATCATGAGAATAGAAGTTTCTTCTTGTGCCCAATACTATAACTTGTTCTAAGTTTGGTGTCTAAGCAACAAGAAAAAGTTAGGAGAAAGAATCAGGCACAAGTGTGGAGAAGCTCTTGAGAGATTAGATACTTTCAAGATGGGAAGTACACTACAACATGGTAAAGGTAAAAAGGGAGTATTAATCTTTTTTGCATATATGGTATCTTACCTAAATGTTGACAATGCATATGTTCAATAAGTAAGGGGGAGTTTTTGACAGTCGTTTTTTCCTCCTTGTCACCCTGCTGTCCCTTGACATCATCCTATGTTCTTGCTCGAGTATGGTTTTTGGTGTTTGATGTCAAAGGGGGAGAATTTGTGCATTAAAGCTTATCTCAACCTAAGAGGAAAGCTTATCCTAAGGGGTGATGTGTTAATTTAAGCTTTGCTTGTGTGTTATTCATATGCTTCCTGCAGTATTATATGTGTTGCATCATATGGACTAGTGCTTCCGTTGCTATGAATTAATTGGCATCTATTGTGTTCATTCTGAAATAGACAGTCATGTGGATAATGATGCGTGTGGTTAATGGTGCTTTAAGATTGCTTTAAATTGGTATCTTAGTTTAAATTAGTATCTTAATGTTGAATAGTGGTAGGCTGATATTCCTGTGATATATCCACTAATTTGAATGGTGTTTAACTCTGATTATGTGCATTTGTGTGTTTGATTATGTGCATTTGTGTGTTATAGTATCATGGTTTGATTCTTGACACAATGCATCCTAAAAAGTGCTAAGGTGTAGAAATGCTTCGAATTGCCTAAGTATGTGCAAATTGGCATCTGAGGTCCAGATTATGTTTTTGAAGTAAGCACATATTTAGGGGGAGCATTCTATAAACTTAGAATTCAAAATTTGTGCTTCAAATCTTATTCTTATGTAAGCTTTAATTGTGTTGCCATCAATCACCAAAAAGGGGGAGATTGAAAGCTCTCTTGTGAGTTTTGGTGTTTGGATGACAACTCAATTAAAGGACTAACAAGTGTACTAAGTGTTGAACAGGTGCTTAAGGTAAAGCCTACAGGGTTCAACACAAGTGAACAATTGTGATGGTCCAAGAACTGGATTATGGATACATGATGGACATCACAAGTAGGATGGACATTGCATAAAGTGAGACACGGGTGCGTAGCTCAGAGACAACTGATCAAGCCAAGGACGGAGGCAAGAAGAGCTTCGAGGTACCAAGTGCACGGGAGAAGGTCAAGGAGGCTGAGGAACCCAAAGCCAAGGGTGAAGAAGAAGGCTTGCAAAGTCAAGGGTGATCGAGTTGAGAACAGCTATGGCACATCAAGGATCACTACATAAGGACATGACTTACAACCAATGAGGTAACAACTACAGTTATGTGGTGTAAGTCATAAGGCTCAAGACCAAGCTCTAAGAAGGAGATCAAGGTCACTAGAAGGAGAACAAGTGTCAAAACCAGAACTGGAAGCAGCCCAAAAGAGCTAAGTTCACCTTGATCTTTAGTTTGGGTTGTTCCTATGTTTGGAGATGTTCTATGTGACCTTTGCAGGATATTGGAGCTAAGAAATGTCAATCTAGATCAAGTCAAACCGACTTGATGATTTATGAGTCCAACATCAAAGCTCAAGCATGTGATATGCTATAGATGTAATAATTAAGAGAAGGTATGTTTCTAGACTTAGTACATTGGTTTTTGTGGACTAATATATTTGTCTAAGTGTTAGAAACAGAAAGAAGAAGAAAAGGAAAAAGGTGCGAAAGGCTTGGCTGTGTACAGCCAAGTCTCTGCTCAGTCTGGCACACCGGACTGTCCGGTGGTGCACCGGACAGTGTCCGGTGCGCCAGGCTGGCTCGAGCGAAGTGGCCGCTCTCGGGAATTAACCGGCGACGTACGGCTATAATTCACCGGACTGTCCGGTGTGCACCGGATTGTCCGGTGAGCCAACGGTCGGCCGGGCCAACGGTCGGCCGCGCGATCTGCGCGGGACACGTGGCCGAGCCAACGGCTAGATGGAGGCACCGGACTGTCCGGTGTGCACCGGACATGTCCGGTGCGCCAACGGCTCCAAGACTGCCAACGGTCGGCTTCGCCATAGAAGGAAAGAAATCGGGCACCGGACAGTGTCCGGTGTGCACCGGACTGTCCGGTGTGCCACCCGACAGAAGGCAAGATTTGCCTTCCTGGATTGCTTCCAACGGCTCCTAGGCCCCTTGTGCCTATAAAAGGGACCCCTAGGCGCCTCAAGCAAAGTACAAGCGCAGCCAACAAGTGTAGACTTCACTCGAATCAATTCTCACTCTCCCTCTTGTGTGTAACTCTATAGATTGTGTAGAAGGCACAACTATAAGCCTTTAGAGAGAGGAGAAGTGCTGCTAAGAGCTAGAGCAAGGTCTTGAGCGTATCGTTACTCTGCCGGGGTGCTGCCAAGAAGTTTGTAAGCAGCCGCGGTTCTGTTGTAACCCCACTCAATAGTGAAAGGCTCTATCTGTCATACTGACAGATCTGAGCAAACGGAGGAAGGAGTTGAAATAGACTCCAAGCCCAGGTGTGGCTAACTCCAACGAGGACTAGGCAAGCATTTCAGGCTTGGCCGAACCTCGGGATAAATCCTTGCGTCTGTGTGCTCTGTTCTGTATTGTATCCTGACTCTCTGTCTTACTCGTCTTTATATCTACACTTCAATACTTATCTGTGGTATAAGCTTTATTTGAAGTGCAGGACATTCTTGAGACAGGAACTCTGATTCCGCTACAACCTACTCGAAGAGTCTTCTCACTCCACTGCGTACTAAGTCTTCGAGTAGAGTAAGAATTTAAGTTTTAAAGTAATAAGTTTTATTCGCCTATTCACCCCCCCTCTAGGCGACATCCAGATCCTGTTCCCGGGTCAAAGGGAACTTACACAATAACATCATGGCAAGTGCTTAGCTCACTAGATAATTTTTCACATTTTTCCCTTTCTAGAGCATAAGCATTCTTAACCTTAACATGTTTCTTATTTTCCTTAATTAGGAAGTCCTCTTGGGTATCCAAGAGTTCATCCTTATCATGAATGGCGCTAATCAATTCATTTAGCTTCTCTTTTTGTTCCATGTTAAGGTTGGCAAAAAGAGTAAACAAACTATCCTCCTCATTACTAGAATTGTCTTCATCACTAGAGGATGCATATTTAGTGGAGGATTTAGATTTAACCTTCTTCCTTTTGCCGTTCTTTGCCATAAGACACTTGTGGCCGACGTTGGGAAAGAGAAGTCCCTTGTTGACGGCGATGTTGGTGGCGTCCTCATCGAAGGAGGAGTCGGTGGAGCTCTCGTCGGAGTCCCACTCGCGGCACACATGGGCATCGCCGCCCTTCTTCTTGTGGTACCTCTTCTTTTCCTTTCTTCTCCCCTTCTTGTCGTCGCCCCTGTCACTGTCACTAGAAATAGGACATTTGGCAATAAAGTGACCGGGCTTACCACACTTGTAGCAAACCTTCTTGGAGCGGGGCTTGTAGTCCTTTCCCCTCCTTTGCTTGAGGATTTGTCGAAAGCTTTTGATGATTAAAGCCATCTCCTCATTGTCGAGCTTTGAGGCGTCGATGGGGAGCCTACTTGGTGTAGACTCTTCCTTCTTCTCCTCCGTTGCCTTGAATGCGACGGGTTGTGCCTCGGGCGTGGAGGAGGTGCCTTGCTCGATGATCTTCTTTGAGCCTTTAATCATTAGCTCAAAGCTCACAAATTTTCCTATAACCTCCTCGGGAGACATTAGTTTGTATCTAGGATCACCTCGAATTAATTGAACTTGCGTAGGGTTAAGAAAAATGAGGGATCTAAAAATAACCTTGACCATCTCATGGTCATCCCATTTTGTGCTCCCGAGGTTGCGCACTTGGTTCACCAAGGTCTTCAAGCGGTTGTACATAGCTTGCGGATCCTCCCCTTGGTGAAGCATGAAGCGACCGAGCTCCCCCCCGATCATTTCCCACTTGGTGATCTTGGTCACCTCATCTCCTTCGTGCGCGGTTTTGAGCATGTCCCAAAGCTCTTTGGCGTTCTTTAATCCTTGCACCTTGTTATACTCCTCACGGCTTAGAGATTGGAGGAGTATAGTGGTGGCTTGAGAGTTGAAGTGCTCGATTTGGTCCACCTCGTCCTCATCGTAATCCTTATCCCCTATGGAAGGTACCTGTACTCCAAACTCAACAACATCCCATATACTTTTGTGGAGTGAGGTTAGGTGATATTTCATCAAATCACTCCACCTAGCATAAACTTCTCCGTCAAAGGTTGGCGGCTTGCCTAATGGAACGGAAAGTAATGGAGTATGTCTAGGAATGCGAGGGTAGAGTAGGGGGATCTTACTATACTTCTTGCGCTCTTGGCGCTTAGAAGTTACGGATGGCGCGTCGGAGCCGGAGGTCGATGGTGATGAAGAGTCGGTCTCGTAGTAGACCACCTTCCTCATCTTCTTTTTCTTATCGCCACTCCGATGCGACTTGTGTAAAGGGGATTCCTTCTCCTTCCCCTTCCCTTTGTTGCGGGACTCTCCCGATGAAGTCTTCCTGTGGCTTGTAATGGGCTTCTCGCCGGTCCCCATCTCCTTCTTGGCGTGAACTCCCGACATCACTTCGAGCGGTTAGGCTCTAATGAAGCACCGGGCTTTGATACCAATTGAAAGTCGCCTAGAGGGGGGTGAATAGGGCGAAACTGAAATTTACAAAGTTAATCACAACTACAAGCCGGGTTAGCGTTAGAAATATAATCGAGTCCGAGAGAGAGGGTGAAAAACAAATCGCAAGCAAATAAGGAATGAGACACAAGGATTTGTTTTACCGAGGTTCGGTTCTTTCAAACCTACTCCCCGTTGAGGTGGTCACAAAGACCGGGTCTCTTTCAACCCTTTCCCTCTCTCAAACGGTCACTTAGACCGAGTGAGCTTCTCTTCTCAATCACACGGGACACAAAGTCCCCGCAAGGACCACCACACAATTGGTGTCTCTTGCTTCGGTTACAAGTGAATGAATCTCAAGAAAGAATGAGAAAGAAAAGAAGCAATCCAAGCGCAAGAGCTCAAATGAACACAACAAATCTCTCTCTCTAATCGCTAGAGCTTTGTGTGGAGTTGGGAGAGGATTTGATCTCTTTGGTGTGTCTTGTATTGAATGCTATAGTTCTTGTAAGGTGTAGAAGTGTAGAAACTTGGATGCAATTAAATGTGGGGTGGTTGGGGTATTTATAGCCCCAACCACCAAAATGTTACCGTTGGAAGTCTGCTGTCGCATGGCGCACCGGACAGTCCGGTGCGCCAACCACGTCAGCCAGCCGTTGGGGTTCGACCGTTGGAGCTCTGACTTGTGGGGCCTCTGGGCTGTCTGGTGGTGCACAAGACAGGTCCTATAGACTGTCCGGTGTGCCAACTGCGCGTGCTCTGACCTCTGCACGCGCAGGCGCGCATTAAATGCGTTGCAGTCGACCATTGCGCTTGAAGTAGCCGTTGCTCCGCTGGCACACCGGACAGTCCATTGAATTATAGCGGAGCGACCTCTATTTTCCCGAAGGTAGCGAGTTCAGCCTTGGGTTCCCTGGTGCACCGGACACTGTCCGGTGGCACACCGGACAGTCCGGTGCGCCAGACCAAGGTGCCTTTGGGATTTCTTTAGCTCTCTTTATTTAAACCCATCTTTGGTCTTTTTATTGGCTTGTTGTGAACCTTTGGCACCTGTAGAACTTATAGACTAGAGCAAACTAGTTAGTCCAATTATTTGTGTTGGGCAATTCAACCACCAAAATCAATTAGGAAAAGGTGTAAGCCTATTTCCCTTTCAAAGAGGCGTGTGATCAAGGGGGAGCACAAGATGTCCAAGTTGAAGAGGAAGAAGCACCATAGGCCCCTCCAACTCAAGTTCGAGCGATGATTCAAAGGAATCATCCCGTCGACCAGATTTTGGGTGATATTAGCAAGGGAGTAACTACTCGCTCTAGATTAGCTAATTTTTGTGAGCATTACTCTTTTGTCTCTTCTATTGAGCCTTTTAGGGTAGAAGAGGCCTTGCTAGATCCGGACTGGGTGTTGGCCATGCAGGAAGAGCTCAACAACTTCAAGCGAAATGAAGTTTGGACACTGGTGCCGCGTCCCAAGCAAAATGTTGTGGGAACCAAGTGGGTGTTCCGCAACAAACAGGACGAGCACGGGGTGGTGATAAGGAACAAGGCTCGACTTGTGGCAAAAGGTTATGCCCAAGTCGCAGGTTTGGACTTTGAGGAGACTTTCGCTCCTGTGGCTAGGCTAGAGTCGATTCGTATTTTGTTAGCCTATGCCGCTCACCATTCTTTCAGGTTGTACCAAATGATGTGAAGAGCGCTTTCCTCAACGGGCCAATCAAGGAGGAGGTGTACGTGGAGCAACCCCCTGGCTTTGAGGATGAACGGTACCCCGACCACGTGTGTAAGCTCTCTAAGGCGCTCTATGGACTTAAGCAAGCCCCAAGAGCATGGTATGAATGCCTTAGAGACTTTTTAATTGCTAATGCTTTCAAGGTTGGGAAAGCCGATCCAACTCTTTTCACTAAGACATGTGATGGTGACTTATTTGTGTGCCAAATTTATGTCGATGACATAATATTTGGTTCTACTAATCAAAAGTCTTGTGAGGAGTTTAGCAGGGTGATGACTCAGAAATTCGAGATGTCGATGATGGGCGAGTTGAACTACTTCCTTGGATTCCAAGTGAAGCAACTCAAGGACGGCACCTTCATCTCTCAAACGAAGTATACACAAGACTTGCTCAAGCGGTTTGGGATGAAGGACGCCAAGCCCGCAAAGACTCCAATGGGAACCGACGGACATGTCGACCTCAACAAAGGAGGTAAGTTTGTTGATCAAAAGGCATACCGGTCTATGATAGGGTCTTTACTTTATTTATGTGCTAGTAGACCGGATATTATGCTTAGCGTATGCATGTGTGCTAGATTTCAATCCGACCCAAGGGAGTGTCACCTTGTGGCCGTTAAGCGAATTCTTAGATATTTAGTTACTACGCCTTGCTTCGGGATCTGGTATCCAAAGGGGTCTACCTTTGACTTAATTAGATATTCAGACTCCGATTATGCTGGATGTAAGGTCGATAGGAAGAGTACATCAGGGACGTGCCAATTCCTAGGAAGGTCCCTGGTGTCGTGGAGTTCTAAGAAACAAACTTTCGTTGCCCTATCCACCGCTGAGGCCGAGTATGTTGCCGTAGGACAGTGTTGCGCGCAACTACTTTGGATGAGGCAAACCCTCCGGGACTTTGGCTACAATCTGAGCAAAGTCCCACTCCTATGTGACAATGAGAGTGCAATCCGCATGGCGGACAATCCTGTTGAACATAGCCGCACAAAGCACATAGACATCCGACATCACTTTTTGAGAGACCACCAGCAAAAGGGAGATATCGAAGTGTTTTAGGTTAGCACCGAGAACCAGCTAGCCGATATCTTTACCAAGCCTTTAGATGAGAAGACCTTTTGCAGGCTGCGTAGTGAGCTAAATGTCTTAGATTCACGTAACTTGGATTGATATAGAGCATACATGTGTTTTATGCCTTTGATCATGTTCCATTATGCATTTTATTGCTTATTTATGGTGCTCAAGTTGTGCAAAAGATCTCCCGGACCTCACAAGTCCATGTGTGATTGATGCACATATTTAGGGGGAGAAATGCTACAACTTGACCCTTTGAGACTAACCATGTGCTTGAGTTTTCTTAATTTAGTCTCAAAGGTGGATTGAAAGGGAAAGGTGAACTTGGACCATGCAAGACTTCCACTGCACTCCGATGAGAGGGTAACTCACTCCAAGTTCATCTCCATATTCTTATTGCCTTTTTACTCTTATTTGAAGATTTTGGTGAGGCAATGGGGTTTAAGGGCCAAGATTGATCCCGTTTTGGTGCTTGATGCCAAAGGGGAAAAAATAAGGCCAAAGCAAGAAATGGATCAGCTACCACTTGAGAATTTTGAAAATAATAGAATTAGAGCTTTTGGTTTGTCAAAATACTCTTATTGTCTCTTATTGTCAAAAGTTGGTCTCTTGTGGGGAGAATGTTTGATTATGGGAAAAAGGGGGAGTTTTTGAATTCTTGATCAATTTCTCTTGGAATACCTCTCTCTATGCCTCAACAAGTATGTTTGACTTAGAGATAGGAAATTGGGTTTGATTTGCAAAAACAAACCAAGTGGTGGCAAAGAATGATCCAAATATGCCAGATTTGAATCAAAACAAATTTGTGTTCTCATTTGCATTGATGTTGCACTTCCTTTAGTTGCTTTTTGTTGTGTTGGCATAAATCACCAAAAAGGGGGAGATTGAAAGGCAAATGTGCCCTTGGGCCATTTCTAAGTATTTTGGTGATCAAGTGCCAACACAAATGGTTTAAGTGTGAAACTATGCCAAATGGTGGATGAAGTGAAAATCAACACAAAGGTATGATTCTATACTTAGTACATTGGTTTTTGTGTACTAACATATTTGTCTAAGTGCTAGAATCAGAGAAAATTCAATTGGAAAAGACTTGGCTCGAGCAGCCAAGACTCTGCTCAGTCTGGGTGCACCGGACAGTGTCCGGTGGTGCACCGGACAGTGTCCGGTGCGCCAGGCTGGCGTCTGGTCAACTGGCTGCTCTCGAGTCTCGACGGCGGCGTACGACTATAAATCACCGGACTGTCCGGTGGTGCACCGGACTGTTCGGTGAGTCGGCTGCGGCGAAGTCGCCGCTCTCGGGAATCAAGTCAACAGCGTACGACTATAATTCACCGGACTGTCCGGTGGTGCACAAGACTGTCCAGTGAGCCAACGGTCGGCCGGGCCAACGGTCGGCCGCGCAATTCGCGCGTGACGCGTGGTCGAGCCAACGGTCAGATGGGGGCACCGGACAGTGTCCGGTGCGCCAACGGCTTCAAATCTTCAACGGTCGGCTGCGCCAAAATAGGAAAGAAATCAGCACCGGACTGTCCGGTGCACCAACCGACAGAAGGAAAGAATTGCCTTCCTGGATTGCTCTCAACGGCTCCTAGCTGTCTTGGGGCTATAAAAGGGACCCCTAGGCGCATGGAGGAGTACACCAAGCATACTTTGAGCATTCTTGATCATTCACACTCCGTCTTTGCGCACTCGTTTGACATTCTTAGTGATTTGAGCTCCGTTCTAGTGAGAACTTTGTGATATTCATTTGAGCTCGAGTCTTGGCCGTGTGTGTGCGTATTGCTGTGGATTTGTGTGTTTTGCTTCCCTCCCTTACTCTAGTGCTTTCACTTTGATCCTTATTGTAAGGGCGAGAGACTCCAAGTTGTGGAGATTCCTCGCAAACGGGAAAGAGTAAAGAAAAGAAGAACACCGTGGTATTCAAGTTGATCATTGGATCACTTGAGAGGAGTTGAGTGCAACTCTCGTCCATTGGGACACCACAACGTGGAGTAGGCACGTGTTGTACTTGGCCAAACCACGGGATAAATCCTCGTGTCTCTTGTGCTTGTTCTCACTGTGTCTATTGTGCTTCACAAGAGCTCTCCTTAGCCACTTGACTTCATTGTGCTAACTCCTAATCAAGTTTTGTGGCTTTAAGTTTCAAGTTTTTACAGGATCACCTATTCACCCCCCTCTAGGTGCTCTCAATCTTGAGAAGGTATATTATGTCCTCGCTTCAAGAATAATCTTCTGCTAGTCTCTTAGTTGAGAAAAAAGAAACATGTACTATTTGTACCAGACAATGTCTCCATATTTAGAACAATAAAGGTTATTAGTACACCAATAATGGAAGGAAGGAGAAGACAATCAATCTATGTCCTCCCACCGAAGACAATCAATCTATGCCCTCTCGCTTAAGTACACTTATGTGTTAAAGGGCGGATGTATGATAGACACATTTGTGCTAGATGTTAGTTTGACAAAGCTCATCAATTGCCATATAATAATGAGTCTAAATATCGGTCCAAGGTGCTATTGGAACCAATACACTCAAATGTCTTTAGCCTAGTGAAGTTAATATCTCTTGGAGGTATGATGTACATGGTGACTTTTATTGATGACTTTTCAAGGTATGTTTGGGTATTATGTATAAAAGAGAAATATGAGACATTTGCAAAGTTTAAGGAGTTTAAAGAGAAGGTATAAGATGAGTTCAATAATAAAGTTAAGTGCATATGAACTAATAACAAGATAGAGTACTTACCAAATGAGTTCATTAACTTCCTAAATGAGCATAAGATTATGCGGCAATTAACCTATACTGATACTTCTCAACAAAATGGAGTAATGGAATGTAAGAAATACCATGCTAAAACATGTCGAAGTATGCTCAATGCCAAAAAATGTACATGAAAAACTCTAGGCCAAGTGTGAGAACAACAACCTCCATCATCAATAGGTTACCTCAACCAAACATGGGATTCAAGTCTTTGGTTGCATTGTTATGTGTTTGTGATTGATTGTTTGAGAAGCAAATTTGAGAAAAAGGTTATTTGATGCATCTTTATGGGATATGACGATGCATGAAAAGGGCGGGGTTGATATGATCCAATCATAGGAAAGTGTCATATTTCAATGAATGTGGTAATCGATGAAGCTTTTTCGCATGGTCACCTAAAAGGACTAAGTTGCCATAATCTCATCACTTCAAAGAGGATCCAAAGTTTTTTGAGGGAAAAGGATTAACCATAAACCTAAAGTGTATGTCAAGTTGGATTAGAAATTAAATCAAGAGCCTAGTCAGAAGCACTTGGAAGATTGGGGTACATCAACGAATTGTACAGGAGCCTAGATCACCACAACATGGGCTCGAGAAGCATATATAAGAACCAAGGATATCATCAAGGAAGTTCAGGCCTAATCTAATGTATGCAAATGCTGCTCTTATTGTTGAGTGCTGCATACCCACTAGGTAATCCTCATATGAAGAACAAGCATAAGTACCTAAGCGCTACAAAGCAATGGAGCAAGAGATGCACAAAATCAATAACAAACATGGAATTTAGTGCCAAGTCCTAAATATGTAAAGACAATCTCTTGCAAGTGAGTTATAAGGTAAAAACCTATCATGGTGGCTCAATTCAGAGGTATAAAGCTTGAATCGTTGCTCAAGTTTTTCTCAAAAGTATGTGAAAGTCGCCTAGAGGGGGGTGAATAGGCGAAACCTGAAATTTATAAACTTAAACACACATTAAGGTCGAAGGTTAGCGTTAGAATTAAATTCAAGTCCAAAAGAATATCTCTCTTGCTAGGAGTTGCTCAAGGATTGCGGATGACGTATGGGAGCCAACTCAAATTCACACTAGCAAGGAAATGTTAGAGAGGGAAAAACAAATCAAACAAGAATCAAGGCGAGTGAACACGATGATTTGTTTTACCAAGGTTCGGTTCCAAAGAACCTAGTCCCCGTTGAGGAGGTCACAAAGACCGGGTCTACTTTAACCCTTTCTCTCTCTCAAACGGTCACTTAGACCGAGTGAGCCTTTTCCTTAATCTCTCGGGTCACTTAGACCCCGCAAGGACCACCACACACTTAGGTGTCTCTTGCTTTGATTACAAGTCACTTGAGAAATAGAAGGGAAAAGAAAAAGGCCAATCCAAGCGATAAGAACAACAAAAGAACACAAACACCCTATCTCAAGTCCCTAATGGAATTGAGTTGATTTGGTGGCTTGGAGAGGATTTGATCTATTGAATGTGCCTTGGAGTGGAGTCTTTTGCTCTTGTATTGAATGTGATGTTCAGAACACTTGGATGCCAAAGGATGTGGTGGTTGGGGGGTATTATAGCCCCAACCACTTTGTAGCCGTTGGCCAAGGCGTTGGCGATAGGCGCACCGGACAGTCTGGTGCACCACCGGATAGGCACTGTGCACTGTCCGGTGCACGCCACGTCAGCGCGTCCATTAGGATTCTGAGCGGTTGACCGTTGGAGTGTCTTGTCTTCTAGCTGCACCGGACAGTCCGGTGCCCTCTGACTTCTGCGCTTCTGACTCTGTCACGGCACTGTAGCACTTTGCAGAGTCGACCGTTGACGCAGGGAGTCGTTGCTCCGCTGGCTCACCGGACAGTCTGGTGGCACACCGGACATTTTGTTGAATTATAGCGGAGCATGTCTCCATTTTTCCGAGAGTGGCTGGTTCACATCTGTACAGTCCTGGTGCACCGGACACTGTCCGGTGGCACACCGGATAGTCCGGCGCGGCATATTTCAGCACACTCAAGTCCTTTTGCTCCAAATGAATCGTGACCCCAAACTAATTTCTTTCTTGGTTTGTGTTGAATCTTATGCACATGTAATCCATGAATTCTAGACAATCTAGTTAGTCCATGGGTTTGCGTTGATCATCAACCACCAAAATTAATTATAGGAAATGGTTAACCCAATTTCCCTTTCAATCCCCCCTTTTTGGTGATTGATGCCAACACAAACCAAAGCAAATATAAAGTGCAGAAATGTAACTAGTTTGCATTTATGATGAATGTGCATAGGTTACTTGGAGTTAAACCAATTGAAAGTATCACTAAGAATAAGAGTGAATGGATTGCTTTTCTTTTATTTAACATTTTGGACAACATTTGCACCACTTGTTTGTTTTTGCAAATCTTTTTGAAAATCTTTTCAAAGTCTTTTTGCAAATAGTCAAAGGTATAGGAATATGATTGTAAGAAGCATTTTTAAGATTTGAAATTCCTCCCCTTGTTTCAAATGCTTTTCCTTTGACTAGATAAAAACTCCTAAGAGCACCTAGAGGGGGGAGGGGGTGAATAGGTGATCCTGTAAAATTAAACACTAAATAGCCACAAACTTGATTGTTAAGGAGTTAGTGAAATCAAGTGGCTATGTGAAAGCTCTCTTGTGAGTTTTGGTGTTTGGATGACAACTCAATTAAAGAACTAACAAGTGTACTAAGTGTTGAACAGGTGCTTAAGGTAAAGCCTACAGGGTTCAACACAAGTGAACAATTGTGATGGTCCAAGAACTGAATTATGGATACATGATGGACATCACAAGTAGGATGGACATTGCATAAAGTGAGACTCGGGTGCGTAGCTCGGAGACAACTGATCAAGCCAAGGACGGAGGCAAGAAAAGCTTCGAGGTACCAAGTGCACGGGAGAAGGTCAAGGAGGCTGAGGAACCCAAAGCCAAGGGTGAAGAAGAAGGCTTGCAAAGTCAAGGGTGATCGAGTTGAGAACAGCTACGGCACATCAAGGATCACTACATAAGAACGTGACTTACAGCCAATGAGGAAACAGCTATAGTTATGTGGTGTAAGTCATAAGGCTCAAGATCAAGCTCTAAGAAGGAGATCAAGGTCACTAGAAGGAGAACAAGTGTCAAAACCAGAACTGGAAGCAGCCCAAAAGAGCTAAGTTCACTTTAATCTTTAGTTTGGGTTGATCCTATGTTTGGAGATGTTCTATGTGACCTTTGCAGGATGTTGGAGCCAAGTAATGTCAATCTAGATCAAGTCAAGCCGACTTGATGATTTATGAGTCCAACATCAAAGCTCAAGCATGTGAAATGCTATAGATTTAACGATCAAGAGTAAAGGTATGTTTCTAGGCCTTAGTACATTGGTTTTGTGTACTAATATACTTGTCTAAGTGTTAGAAACAGAAAGAAGAAGAAAAGAAAAGAGGAGAAAAAGACTTGGCTGAGTGCAGCCAAGACTCAGCTCAGTCTGGCACACCGGACTGTCCGGTGGTGCACCGGACAGTGTCCGGTGCGCCAGGTTGGCTCGGCGTGAAGTAGCCGCTCTCGGGAATTCGCCGACGGTGTACGGCTAAAATTCACCGGACTGTCCGGTGTGCACCGGACTGTCCGGTGAGCCAACGGTCGGCCGGGCCAACGGTCGGCCGCGCGATCTGCGCGGGACACGTGGCCGAGCCAACGGCTAGATGGAGGCACCGGACTGTCCGGTGTGCACCGAACATGTCCGGTGCGCCAACGGCTCCAAGACTGCCAACGGTCGGCTTCGCCATAGAAGGAAAGAAATCGGGCACCGGACAGTGTCCGGTGTGCACCGGACTGTCCGGTGCGCCACCCGACAGAAGGCAAGATTTGCCTTCCTGGATTGCTTCCAACGGCTCCTAGGCCCCTTGTGCCTATAAAAGGGACCCCTAGGCGCCTCAAGCAAAGTACAGGTGCAGCCAACAAGTGTATACTTCATTGGAATCAATTCTCGCTCTCCCTCTTGTGTGTAACTCTATAGTTTGTGTAGAAGGCACAGCTATAAGCCTTTAGAGAGAGGAGTAGTGCTGCTAAGAGCTAGAGCAAGGTCTTGAGCGTATCGTTACTCTGCCGGGGTGCTGCCAAGAAGTTTGTAAGCAGCCGCGGTTATGTTGTAACCCCACTCAATAGTAAAAGGCTCTATCTGTCATACTGACAGATCTGAGCAAATGGAGGAAGGAGTTGAAATAGACTCCAAGCCCAGGTGTGGCTAACTCCAACGAGGACTAGGCAAGCATTTCAGGCTTGGCCGAACCTCGGGATAAATCCTTGCGTCTGTGTGCTCTATTCTGTATTGTATCCTGACTCTCTGTTTTACTCACCTTTATATCTGCACTTCAATACTTATCTGTGGTATAAGCTTGATTTGAAGTGCAGGACATTTTTGAGACAGGATCTTCCATTCCGCTGCGACCTACTCGAAGAGTCTTCTCATTCCACTGCGTACTAAGTCTTCGAGTAGAGTAAGAATTTAAGTTTTAAAGTAATAAGTTTTATTCGCCTATTCACCCCCCCTCTAGGCGACATCCAGATCCTGTTCCCGGGTCAAAGGGAACTCTCACTATGGAACACGCTCGTGCGAATAAAGCAATCACAAGAAGCAACACACGAGACACGCGATTTTTATCCCGTGGTTCGGCCAAGTAACGCTTGCCTACTTCCACGTTGTGGCATCCCAATGGACAAGGGTTGCACTTAACCCCTTTCAAGCAATCCAATGACCAACTTGAATACCACGGCTTTCTTCCTTATAGTCTTTCTCCCGTTTGCGAGGAATCTCCACAGATTGGAGCCTCTCGCCTTTACAAGTTTGTCACAAGAGAATCACAGTAGTAAGACAGGGAGAGCAACACACGCAAGACTCAAATCAGCAGCACACACACGCACACAAGCCAAGACTTGAGCTCAAAACACAACACAGGGAGTACGCAACTCAAACAGAGCTCAAATCACTAACACAATCGATCAAATGCGTGGAGGCGGAGTCTGGGAGTCTTAGAATGTTTCTTGTAAACTTCATGTACTACTCCATGCTCTTAGGGGTACCTTTTATAGCCCCAAGGCAGTTAGGAGCCGTTGGAGATCAACATGGAAGGCTATCCTTGCCTTCTGTCGAGTGGCGCACCGGACAGTCCGGTGCGCCACTAGACAGGTCCTGTAGCTTGTCCGGTGCGCGATCTCCTTCCAAATCGAGCGCAACCGATCGTTGCTCCTCCGAGTCGTTTGGCGCACCGGACACTGTCCGGTGCACACCGGACAGTCCGGTTGAAAGTCGCCTAGAGGGGGGGGGGGTGAATAGGCGGAATCTGAAAATTATAAATTGAAAGCACAACTACAAGCCGAGGTTAGCATTAGAATTAAATCCGAGTCTGAAAGAGAGGGCGAAAACAAATCACAAGCAAATGAAGAGAGTGACACGGTGATTTGTTTTATCGAGGTTCGGTTCTTGCAAACCTACTCCCCGTTGAGGTGGTCACAAAGACCGGGTCTCTTTCAACCCTTTCACTCTCTCAAACGGTCACCTAGACCGAGTGAGCTTTTCTTCTTAATCAAACTGGGTCACTTAGACCCCTACAAGGACCACCACAACTTGGTGTCTCTTGCTTTGATTACAAATTGCTTGAGAACAAGAAAGAGGAAGAAGAAAAGCGATCCAAGTGACAAGAACTCAAATGAACACAAATGTCTCTCTCTCACAAGCCACTAAGTCTTTGGAATGAGATTGGGACTTGGAGAGGATTTGATCTTTTGTTTTGTGTCTTGGAGTGAAGTCTAGAGCTCTTGTACTGAATGCAATGGCTGAAAACTTGGATGCCTTGAAGTGTGGTGGTTGGAGGGTATTTATAGCCCCACCCACCAAAATGGCCGTTGGGGAGGCTGTCTGTCGATGGGCGCACCAGACAGTCCGGTGCGCCAGCCACGTCACCCAACCGTTAGGGTTCGACTGTTGGAGCTCTGTCAGCCTAGGCCACCAGACAGTCCGGTGGTGCACTGGACAGTCACTGTTCACTGTCTGGTGCGCCTTTTGGCGCCTGCTCTGACTCTACGCGAACTGTCCGCGCACTGTACACACACTGTTCACCTTTTGCAGACGACCGTTGGTGCTGTAGCCGTTACTCCGCATGGCACACTGGATAGTCTGGTGAATTTTAGCGGAGTGGCATTTCCAAAAACCCGAAGCTGAGGAGTTTGAGTTGATCCACCCTGGTGCACCGGACACTGTCCGGTGGCACACCGGACAGTCCGGTGCGCCGGACCAGGGCACACTTCGGTTTTCTTTGCTCCTTTTGTTTTGATCCCTATCTTGGACTTTTTATTGGTTTGTGTTGAACCTTTGGCACCTGTAGAACTTATAATCTAGAGCAATCTAGTTAGTCCAATTGTTTGTGTTGGGCAATTCAACCACCAAAATTATTTAGGAAGAAGGTTTGACCCTATTTCCCTTTCAATCTCCCTCTTTTTGGTGATTGATGCCAACACAAACCAAAGCATATATATAAGTGCATAATTGAACTAGTTTGCATAAGGTAAGTGCAAAGGTTGCTTGGAATTAAACCAATATAATTATTTCAATAGATATGCATGGATTGCTTTCTTCTTATTAACATTTTGGACCACGCTTGCACCATTTGTTTTGTTTTTGCAAATTCTTTTGGAAATTCTTTTTGAAGTCTTTTTGCAAATAGTCAGGGGGTATATAAGTAAGATTTCGAGAAGCATTTTCAAGATTTTGAAATTTTCTCCCCCTGTTTCAAATGCTTTTCCTTTGACTCCACAAAACTCCCCCTTAATGAAATTCTCCTCTTAGTGTTCAAGAGGGTTTACCAATTGAGATAGAATTTCTTTGAGGAATGCTAATTTCAAAGATACCAATTGAAAGAACATTTAAAAACTTAAACTTGTTTCAAAAAATTTTGAAATTGGCGTGGTGGTGCGGTCCTTTTGCTTTGGGCTAATACTTTCTCCCCCTTTGGCATTAATCGCCAAAAACAAATACTTTGAGTGAAATATGAGCCCTTTGTAACTTCTCTCCCCCTTTGGCAAACAATATATGAGTGAAATATTATACCAATGTGGAGAGATGGCGGAATACCGACAAAGAGTAGATAATACCTATGAAGTTGAGTGGAAGCGTCGTCTTTGCCGAATACTCCATTTCCCTTTCAATTCTATGACTAAGCATGAGAATACACTTGAAAACACATTAGTCATAGACATAAATATGATCAAAGGTATATAAATGAGCTATGTGTGCAAAGTATCAATCAAAGTTCCAAGAATCAAGAATGTTTAGCTCATTCCTACGTTTGGTAAAGGTTTTCTCATCTAGTGGTTTGGTAAAGATATCGGCTAGTTGTTCTTTGGTGTTAATATAGGCTATCTCGATATCCCCCTTTGTTAGTGATCTCTCAAAAAGTGATACCGAATGGCTATGTGCTTAGTGCGGCTGTGTTCAATGGGATTATCCGCTAGGCGGATTGCACTCTCATTATCACATAAGAGAGGGACTTTGCTAAATTTGTAGCCATAGTCCCTGAGGGTTTGCCTCATCCAAAGCAATTGCGCGTAACAATGGCCTGCGGCAATATACTCGGCTTCGGCGGTAGAAAGAGCTACTGAGTTTTATTTCTTTGAAGCCCAAGACACCAGGGATCTCCCCAGAAACTGACAAGTCCCTGATGTGCTCTTCCTATCAATTTTACACCTTGCCCAATCAGCATCTGAATATCCTAATAAATCAAAAGAGGATCCCTTGGGGTACCAAAGGCCAAACTTAGGAGTATAAACTAAATATCTCAAGATTCTTTTCACGGCCCTAAGGTGAACTTCCTTAGGATCAGCTTAGAACCTTGCACACATGCATACGGAAAGCATAATATCCGGTCGAGATGCACATAAGTAGAGTAAAGATCCTATCATCGACCGGTATACCTTTTGATCTACGGATTTACCTCTCATGTCGAGGTTGAGATGACCATTGGTTCCCATGGGTGTCTTGATGGGCTTGGCATCCTTCATTCCAAACTTGGTGAGTATGTCTTGAATGTACTTCGTTTGGCTGATGAAGGTGCCCTCTTGGAGTTGCTTGACTTGAAATCCTAGAAAATATTTCAACTCTCCCATCATAGACATCTCGAATTTTTGAACCATGATCCTACTAAACTCTTCACATGTAGATTTGTTAGTAGACCCAAATATGATATCATCTACATAAATTTGGCATACAAACAAATCTTTTGCAATAGTTTTAGTAAAGGGAGTTGGATCGTATTTTCTGACTTTGAAGCCATTAGTGATAAGAAAATCTCTTAGGCATTCATACCATGCTCTTGGGGCTTGCTTGAGCCCATAAAGCGCCTTTGAGAGTTTATACACATGGTTAGGGTACTCACTATCTTCAAAGCCGAGAGGTTGCTCAACATAGACCTCTTCCTTGATTGGTCCATTGAGGAAGGCACTCTTCACGTCCATTTGATATAGTTTAAAGCCATGGTAAGTAGCATAGGCAAGTAATATACGAATTGACTCAAGCCTAGCTACGGGTGCATAGGTTTCACCAAAATCCAAACCTTCGACCTGTGAATAACCCTTAGCCACAAGTCGTGCTTTGTTCCTTGTCACCACACCATGCTCATCTTGTTTGTTGCGGAATACCCACTTGGTTCCTACAATATTTTGGTTAGGACGTGGAACCAAATGCCATACCTCATTCCTCGTGAAGTTGTTGAGCTCCTCTAGCAGCGCCAGCACCCAATCCGAATCTTTAAGTGCATCCTCTACCCTGTGTCGCTCAATAGAGGAAACAAAAGAGTAATGTTTACAAAAATGAGCGACTCGAGATCGAGTGGTTACCCCCTTATGAATATCGCCGAGGATGGTGTTCACGGGGTGATCTCTTTGAATCGCATGGTGGACTCTTGGGTGTGGCGGTCTTTGACCCTGTATTTCTTGATCATCTTCCTTGTATTGATTTTCTTCATCTCCCCCTTGATTATTGCCTTCTCCTTGAGGTGGCTCATCTTCTTGATCTTCTTCTTCATCATCTTGAGCCTGTTCCTCATCTTGAGTTGGTGGAGATGCTTGTATGGAAGATGATGGTTGATCTTGTACTTGTGGAGGCTCTTCGGATTCCTTAGGACACACATCCCCAATGGACAAGTTCCTTAGCGCGACGCATGGAGCCTCTTCATCATCTAGCTCGTCAAGATCAACTTGCTCTACTTGAGAGCCATTAGTCTCATCAAACACAATGTCACAAGAAACTTCAACTAGTCCAGTGGACTTGTTAAAGACTCTATATGCCCTTGTGTTTGAGTCATAACCAAGTAAAAAGCCTTCTACAGCCTTAGGAGCAAATTTAGATTTTCTACCTCTTTTAACAAGAATAAAACATGTAACACCCCAGGTGTTACTTAGAGTTTTCCACTCAAGGCTACACAAGTAAGCCCATCATCACATGTGACTTAAGTGGGGAAAAGTACACCAAATTTGGAGCTCAAGATCCTAAGTAAGTGCAACCCATCTTAGAAGTCATACCTTGGTTTGCCATGCACATAAAATGGGGAGAATTGCCCAAACCCTACTTCAAACCCCTTTGGGCAAGTGGAGCACTAGAGGTAAGTATGATCAAAAGGCTATGAAAACCCCATGATCATGACTTGGGCCAATTATAAAAGTTGTAGTACACTTGATACCCTACAAATGATAGTAAGAAAGTGATCCCAAAAAGATTTTAGAAAAACCCCAAAAGATTCACCAAAGGGTTGAGCATAAAAGAAAAATCAGAATTTTTCTAAGTCCAAAACCAACCCTTTTGCAAAGATCAAACATGTTCACCTTGATCCCAAACTCAAAATCACTTGGCCCAATTGACAAAGTGGCGCCAAAACACCTCTAGAACACCCTGGAAAAGTTTGAACCCAACCCTAAGTCGTCTAACACGACTTGGCACAAGATTTGTCTCGGTTTAGACAGCTAGGACAGAGACAACTTCCCACCCCCATATCTCTCAAACCAAACCATATCTACCCTCGGTACTCACATGAACTAGATAGCTCTAGGTGCAGGGAAGAGATCTCTCACAGACCTTAGGGCAAGATTCACACGTTTTAGCCACTCAACAGAGGGAAGAACAAGGGCAGAAGCAAAGAGCCACGTGTTCGACGCGCTCTGAGCTCGCCAGAGCATGCCCGACACGTGCCCCCGCGTGCCCCGTGTCGCACCAAAGCCGAGCCAGCGCCGTTGCCCGCGCCCGCACCTATAAAGCCCCTAGAGACGTCGACCGTACTCCTCCGCGCACGCTCAACCTCACTGGAGCACCAGATCACCGGCATTTCCCCGCGCACGGCGTGCCCGCGGCCACCCGAACACCCGCCACCGTAGATCGGCCAGCAGAGCCTCTCCCAGCCGCGTCCGACCCTCGGAATAGACCGTGCATGCCTCGGTGAAGCTCCCCGAGCAAGGAATCGAACTTTGCCTCGCCGGAGAAGCCAGTCCACGGTCGCTGGACTTCACCCGACCGCCGGTGAACGTAGACCGAGCTCCACGGTGAGTTGTTCTTCAATTCCTTGCACGGGTCGACTCATCAACACCCCGTGAAGCTTCCTGTGACCTTGTGTTGACCTATGTCGCCGTGGTTAGGCCAGAACACTCGCCGCCGACGAGTTCACCCGCCTGCGCGCGTGGACCGGCCGATTCCGACCACCACCGCTGTCGAGCCGTACCTCGCTGTGACCGCCAGGATCTCCCAGAGCCAACCCCGCCCCTCGCTGGACCTATCTCGCCACCGGTAAGCCGCGCCACCCTTTTTCCTTCCGCGGTTACTGTTTTCATAAGGGGAGGGACCTCGGGGGAGAAGAAGAAAAGGCCAGGGGGTTTTGTGCGCTGTCAGCGACTCAAAGGAATAGTGGCGCAGGGGTATAACTGTAGGGATTAGTTTAGAAAGAACCCAGGGTCTTCGATGCAAAATGGATTTCCAGAAAACCTTTTTAATATTCTGATTTAAATGCAACCAGAACTTGAGAAATCCATAACTTCAGTTTGGTTCATCCAAATCAAGTCAAACCAATTTTGCCAGATCCTAAATAATATAAACTACATAGGAAAAATATAAAACCCCCAGATGTTGCCGGAAACTTTAAAGTTATGATTAATTGATTATCTAGTCAAAAGCTAAAGAAAATAAGGAAAAATAGCTACACTATTAGACTGGGGTTAAGAAAATTCAGAGAAGCACTTAATCACTTCCTAACCTGTTTAAAAATAATAAACCCCTCTGTACACCCAATTAAGGTAGGGTTTGCCCTTTTAGTCATTTTTAGCTTTAGATTAAAGAAAATATAAAAGGTAGTTTAAAATAAGAACTAGGGAGCATCCACATTTTTGTTAGCTTACTTATTCAGTATGGTTCACTAGAAAATTTTGTTTGACCTTTGTTTAGTATAAAAATAAAGAGATACCTTTTATTTTAGGAAAGTAAGGAAAACTTAGAAAAACCCTAGAAAAATAACCCTGAGGAGACAACACCCCAAACCTTGGGATAACTAATGTTTTGTTATTATAAACATAGAAAAATTAAGAGTTATGTTGTTTGATATTTTTAAAATAACAAGTTAGTTGTAAGTGTCTTTTTAGCATTAAACCTTAGAAAATCATAACTAAATAACCACTAAGTAGCCCTCTGTGATTTTTGGCACAGAAGCAAGTTATTACCTATAGATACCAGTAAAAATGACTCTTAGTGCAGAACCCACCCCTAGACAAGAGTTGTAGTGCAAAGTGACCCCTTTTGTCCCAACTTTTGTGTTTTTGTCCAGGGATTATTCTAATTATTCTAGATCCCAAATTTATAGGACAGACTATAGTGACAAATAGTAAACCATTGTAATTTTTACAGAATTTTTGGAAAGAGTTAAATCACTGTTGTAGTTCAAACTCACCCTAAAAGCCTAAATAGAAAAAGAAAAAGGAAATTAATAGTGGAGACTAATGTTACCCTAACCCAACCAGCAAAACCCATTGAGTACCCAGTAAAACATTTAAGGGCATTCCAAGTCTTAATCCATTATGCTTAGGCAAGAACCTCAAACCTACATTGATAAGCCTAAAACCATAAGAGCCTCTTATAACAAGGAAACCCTAAATGAGTAACTAACTTAGTTTTTCTGCACTAAGGCATAATTGCTATTAAATTCTACATATCATAGCATGCATATATCTTATTCATTGCATTCGATAGATTGCAACCTCGTGGACGGAGAGTACATCCTTGTGCCAGAGCAAGGAGTTGCTCAGGAGGTAGCCCCGGATCCAGCACTAGAGCCTGCCCCATCTTTGGAAGGCAAGCCCCGGTTTATGCATAACCAGTTCTATATATGCTATTTTACTGCACTTAATGTTTGTAGGCTTGTACTGTGCACTTAAGTGTAGGAGTTGCCTGAAACCATAGTTGCATGAACTCAGGATTCCTTTTGCGATGGATACTAGTATGCTAGGTCGAGTAGCTGCTTTATTAATTAGGGATCTCGGTAGAAGTCGAGTGATTTTTCTAGCACTCGCGCGAGGTCAGAAATTGGTTGTATCCATTTTGATATCATAATGATGGTGGTCTGTGGACAACGGTCCATTGGAATGCGTTGTCTACGAGACGGAAATTGGAATAAGGATTAAGGTGTGGTACCGTGTGTCAAGCGTTTGAACGTACTAAACACATGCCGAGAAATATGGTAAATCGGTAAGCCTAGTACCTGAGTGAACCTGACAGTAGACTTTGCCCCTCACACGACCTGAGACGTGGTCTCCCATTCCGGTTATGGTGGGTACAAGTGCGATCACTGCACGACGGCAGTTGGGGTCTGTTGGGGGCTTGTTCTCAAATGCTAAGAGTTAAGAACAAGGCAACACAGAAAATGTTAAATATTAAAGGTCCTTCGTCCTCCACTTCATTATATCCCTTCGGGACATAAGGAATTTCGGACGAAGGTTACGAAGGACGCACCTTCGTAAGCATAATAACATAGGGTGAAGCATTCATATAAACCATGAGATATAAAATGGACATTCAAATGTTAACATAGAATCATTTCCATTTCTATTAATACGAACGAATATAAATGACAAATGTACCTTCGGTCCTGAGGAAGGCAGGAATACAAATGTGATGCGAAGGCAAATGACAGGTTCGCGTGAACAGTACAGAGGTACTGTTCATCTATTTATAGGCACAGGTCGCAGCCTGTGACAAATTACAATTATGCCCCTTACAAATGCTTACAATATTGACTCAGACCTATATGAATAAAAAGGTCATTCTATCTCTATGTCGGTTTAAAACGCCGAAGCTCCATGAAAAGGAACCTTCGGCCATCTCTTGGAGACGACTCCAGCCGAAGCTGCTTCTTCGTGTGAGACCTTCGGCGCACCGAAGCACGACCTCAACAGTAGCCCCTTTCGCGGTGCTAGATCGTTTTTCGTAACGAGCTTGACCCGTGAAAAAAAAAACCTCTTCAGCTTCGGGAAGCCGAAGGTCCAAAAAACACCTTCCCTGAGCTCATTGCGGAGAAACGATCCGGTTTCCGAGCACGTGCCAGGCCCACCTTGCAGAGTTACTGTTTGATCTTTGCGGTCCACTGCACAGCGAGTACGAGTGACCGCCCGTCTGGTGTAAAAATCTTGCCGCTTCGCCTTCTTACCTGCAGTACTATATAAACAAACGGGTAGGTGTGAAGTTACCACAGCATTCATTGCTATTTGCACTGTTTTGCTGACAAAATTTTCCACGATAGCCGAAGCTTGACTCTCAAAATCGAACGAAGGTCCGTCTCGACGCTTGCTTCGTCAGAAAGGAGAGCTTCGGAGAAAAGAGAAAAGAAAAAAGAAAAAAGTTTCTGACTTCCCCAAACTCAGAATCACATGGCACGAGTGCGATCTACTGCGAAAGTTGCGCGTGAGGGAGACGAAGCCGAAGGTTCGGACACTATGCCGATCTCCGAAGCGATGCAGCGCTCCGGTCTAGTGACTGCGGAAGAAAGACCTGCTGCCGAAGCAAACCCGACAACAGCCGAAGAAGAAGAAAACATTGATGGGACTGACTCCGAAGATGACTACCACATTGCTACGCCCAGCAAGCCCAGTCACCTGGATTTTGGAAAATCAACTGTTTCAAAAGCTGATCTTTCAAAGATGGTGAAAGCGGGTTATTTCAATGAAGATCAGAAGAAGCTACTCCGCTTCGGGGGAGAAGAAACCACCCCGAAGCCAGGGAAGGATGAGATTGTTATTTTCAAAAGCTTTTTAAAGGCTGGGCTGAGATTTCCTCTACACAATATTATTGCAGAGATATTGAGGAGGTTTGGTATCTATTTTCATCAATTGACTCCTAACGCCATCGTTAGGCTCAATGTTTATATCTGGGCCCTCCGAAGCCAAGCTGTGGAACCGTTTGCCGACAGCTTCTGCCGAGTTCACGAATTACATTACCAAACAAAGGCCAGAAAAGATGGACTACATGATAATTTCGGCTGCTATAATTTTGCCTACCGAAAGACAACAAAGTGTCCTGTCATCAGCTACCGAAGCAAATGGCCAGCAGGCTGGAAGTCTGAGTGGTTCTACGTAAAAGTTGACGAAGACAGAGAAAAATTGGTACAAAGCCCTCTGGAATTAATCTTCGGAGAGACGAGGCCACGCTGCCGCATCGGCGATTTAAAGGGTCCTACCTGGGCCGCTCTGGGTGAATTTGAAATCATTTCAAAACATATTGGCACCAGGGATCTAGTTCAGGAATTTTTGGCATTCAGAGTTTTCCCTACTTTAAAAGAGTGGGAAATGCCGAAGCTGAAGGGAGAAAAGAAGAAGGGGGAGCTGGTCCGTCTGCCCTATCACTTTAAATTCAAGAAGTACTTTAAGGAACCCTGCAAAGAGTGGTTAGACACAGTTGAGACAATGTGCAATGAAATCTTGGGGAATTACTCCAAAAAGGAGGATCAATTAATGACAGCGGCCTTCGGCACCCGACCGAAGCGAAGGCTGAACCGAGTATTTGATGCCCTGGGCTTCGAGTACCCAGACTACGAGCAGTTGAACAAGGGTGCCGAGGGCCTCAAAAGGAAAAGAGTAACTGAAATTCTGACAAAGGATGAAGAGCAACCAGCAGCAGAGAAGAAAATTCCGAAGAAAAGGAAAATATCAAGTCCGAAACGGAAAATATCCGAAGAAGAGAGGACCCCCACACCGCCTTCTACCAGCGACGTGGAAGAAATTTTAAAGGTAATGACTGAACCTATGCCCACGAAGCTAAGTCCATTAGGGCTCCAACTGACGAAGCTTTTTCAAAAGGTGGACGAGCCGGATCAGGCGAAGATGAGCAAACCCAAACGGCAAAGAATCATTGCGGTAACTGAAGTTATCGATAAGACACCTCCAAGAGCTTCGGTTCAGAAAACAGCAGCTGCCGAAGGCACCAAGAACATTGAAGTCGCCCCTTCGGAGGTCGCGGCTAGCGAAGCCGCTACAGCCGAAGAGGTTAATTTAGAAACAACCATTGAGGATATTAACAAAATTTTGGAAGACATAGATACAGAAGAAGCCGGTGCTGCTACTGAAAAATCCATGGCCACAGTGCCTGAAAAAGGAAAAGAAATAGCCGAAGATACTTCGGATGACGAAGCTTACTCCTTTCAGAATTTAATTGGGCAAAAACTGACAAAGGACGAAATAGAAGAACTTAAAGAATATGCCAAATCCTGCGGCTACAAGTCAGGTGCCCTCCTATTTGGAGGTGTAGATGATGAAAAACTAAGCTGCATTCGAGACCAGACTGGTGCTAAGGTAATCGGTACTCTATCAAAGAGTATCGGTTTTCCGAAGCTAGAGTCAGACATCAGCCGCTACCGACGACAACATGTCGTTGGTAGTTTATTTTACTCCAACTTCAAGGTGAACAACTTGCCACCTAACTTTTGTCGCTTCTAATAAAAACATGTCTGACGAAGGTTGTGTTCGTACAGAGTATGCTGCTGAGCAAAGCCTTGCAAATGCAACAAGATCTTGAAGATAAAAAGCATGAAGTTATAATTGGAAATTTGGAAAACAAAATAAAGGAGCAATCAGATGCTTTCGAGAAAAAGAACTTTGAGCTCCAGGCAACCGAAGGTTTATTGGCGGAAGCTGAAGCAAAAATATCAGAACTGAATACGAAGCTTCTCCGCCAATCTGAGCAATTCGAACGAGAAAAACAAGATCTTACTGCAAAACTTGAAGTCGAAGCTCAGCAAAATTCAGATTTGAGAAAACTACTGACAAATCTTCAAGAAAACTGCTTGAAATTTAGCAACAAGTGCATTGAACGACTAAGAAAGATTTTTTACTCAGTTGGAGCCAGTAGTGAAAAATTCACCCCCTCAGCTGAAGATCTGCCGAAGACCTTCGAACATATTGAGGGGGAGATTGACGAGCTCGACGAAGTCATAGCTGGGCATGGTGACTTCTGTGCCTGGGTGGCTTCTCGGGGTACCGCTGCTGCATTTCTGAAGGCCGGCTGCGAACACGGAAAAATTGTCAACAGGCCCAACTTCACCTTATCTCCATCAATCCTGGATGATATGCCTGACCTCGCCCGAAGTATCTCCAATAGATTTATAAAAATGATATGGACAAAAGGCGGGCGGGAGAAAGCTGGAGACGAAGCACGAAGTCATCTTGAACCAGTAAGAAATGATACTTCGGAGTTACCTTTTCCTTTGCTCTTGATTTTTACTTATAATTCCTTGATTTATGTAGGATGACGAAGGTGAAGATGACGCCTAAGTTATGTCGCCGAAGCTGTTGCCGAAGCTGAAACTTAATGAGGATCAGTAGAAATATGCTATAGAAAAACTCAGGATATTTTTGTAACAATTCTTGTAAATACAATTAGACTGTCTTCAAGGAACCTTGTACATACCTTGTAATATATTCTTACCCTTCGCTTGAGGCGCTTTGGTGTGGACGAAATCAGTATTTTGAGCCGAAGGCGAAAAAACACCTTCCCTTCTTTTCGTACACAACGAAGCATAAAAGACCAATTCTCTTTTGTATACAACGAAACTGAGCAACGAAGCTTTTCTCTTTCGTACATAACATAGCATAACGAATCATAAAAACCTCTTCTCCAAAACTTTTCTTTTACACAACGATTCATAAAAAGCCAATTCTCCCTTCTGCCGAAGCAACCACTTTGGTACACAGATGCTATGAATGAATGCTTATGCATGCAAATGTTATGATGTAATGCAATGCGCGAATGAATGTCCGAAGCATATGTCCGAAGCGACATTGTCAGCCATTACTTAGAAACAACCACACACTAGCTCTGCATTCCCTTAGGAACGACTTTGGAGCTTCTTCGCCTTTCACTTAGGCAATATCAGCGTTGACTTTTCGCTGTAAGCTCTGCATCCCCTTAGGGACGACTTTGGAGCTTCTTCGTCTTTTACTTAGACGGTATAAGCTCTGCATTCCCTTGGGAACGTCTTTGGAGCTTCTTCGCCTTTTACTTTCGGCGGAATCAGCGTTGACTTTTCGCTGTAAGCTCTGCATCCCCTTAGGGACGTCTTCGGAGCTTTTTCTTTCTCTTTTTCAGTTTCGGCACTCGATGGTGCGCTCTCAGCTTTTACATTTACATCTTTTGGGGGATTTTGCTCTTATAAAACTAAAAAGGAAAATTACATATGATGGCCCCATTAAAAACCTTTCTCCCCCTTTAGAAAGGAAAAGGGTGCCATAAAAAAGAAAAGAAAAGATAAAATTACATCAAGTTATACATAGAACCGCCGAAGCTCATCCGCATTCCAAGATCTTGGAATTTCATTGCCATCCATGTCCTTTAGTCTGTACGAACCAGGCCTTGACGAAGATGCTACTAAGAAAGGCCCTTCCCATTTCAGTTGCAACTTGCCCACTGTATCCGGGTTGGCCACTCTTCGAAGCACGAAATGTCCTGGCTCAATATTTTTTAGCTGGACTTTTCTATCTCGCCATTTGATTGTTTCAGCCTGGTATTTGTTGATATTTTCCACGGCCTGAAGCCTGATCCCTTCTAAGGCATCTTTTTCCACAAGGCAAGTATCTTCGGCACCTGATTCTGCCGAAGCTACCACTCTTATTGATCCAGCTTTAGCTTCTTCTGGAGTTATTGCTTCGTCTCCAAATAATAACTTGAATGGGGTAAAGCCTGTAGACCTTGATGTTGTGGTATTGTGGCTCCACACCACTTTGGTCAACTGATCTGGCCATTTTCCCCTTGGTTGATTAAAAATTAGCTTCATTATCCCTGTCATTATGATGCCGTTGGCCCTTTCAACAAGCCCATTCGACTCCGGATGCCTGACTGATGCAAAATGGATCTTCGTGCCAATTTGATCACAAAAATTTCTGAAATCTTCGGAGTCGAACTGTGTTCCATTATCTACAGTGATAGCCTTCGGCACTCCGAAGCGACAGACAATATTCTGCCAGAAAAATTTTTGGACAGTGGCCGAAGTTATTGTGGCTAATGGCTTCGCCTCAATCCACTTGGAAAAATATTCCACAGCTACTATAACATATTTTAGGTTGCCTTGGGCCGGTGGCAATGGACCCAACAAGTCAAGGCCCCACCTTTGCAATGGCCAGATGGGTTGTATCAGCTGTGTTAATGACGAAGGTTGTTTTTGATCTCTTGCACATTTTTGACAACCTTCGCACTTTTGGACTAACTCCGCTGCATCCGAAGCTGCCTTCGGCCAATAAAATCCTTGGCGGAACACTTTTCCAAGTAACGGCCTGGATCCAATGTGGGATCCGCACAAGCCTGCATGTATCTCCTTCATCAACTCTATACCTTCGGCCCTAGACAAGCACTTGAGCAGCGGGGCACAAACTCCATGTTTGTATAACTCCCCTTCTATCATGACATAGGGACGAGCTCTTGCCTCTATCCTCTTATTATAAGCTTCGTCATCTGATAGAAAGTTTCCCTGAAGGTAAGAGATTATTTCTGTTCTCCAATCTTCACTGTAGACAGGAGAAATGTTAAGGACTGCTCTTTCAAGTAGCTCCACTGAAGGTGCCTTTATTGTTTCGAAGAACACGTCCGAAGGTAGCGGCAGCCCCTGTGCTGCAGACTTGGCTAATAAATCAGCATGCTCATTTTGTCCTCGAGGGATATTCTTAACAGAAAATCCTTCGAAGGAAGCTTCGATCCTTCGGACCGTGTCTAGGTATTTTTCAAGCTTCGGGTCCTTAGCCTTGCAACTTTTATCAACATGACCCGAAACAACCTGGGAATCAGTTTTAAGAATTGCCCTTCTGATCCCCATTGCCCTTAGTTTCCGAAGACCCAGGAGCAAAGCTTCGTACTCAGCGATATTATTTGTGCAGCTGAAGTCAAGTCTTGCTGCATAGCAAGTTTTAACCTTGGACGGAGAGACCAACACAGCAGCTGCACCTGCTCCGAAGGTTCCCCAAGAGCCATCACAAAACACTGTCCATGCTTCGGCATCTTTATTTGCTTCTTCGTCCTGAGCCCCTGGCGTCCAGTCGGCAATGAAATCTGCCAATGCTTGAGACTGAATTGAGGATCTATGCACATAATCAATGTAAAATTCATTGAGTTCCGCAGCCCATTTTCCAATACGCCCAGCAGCTTCTCTATTCCTCATGATGTCCTTCAACGGCTGCGAAGAAGGAACAATAATGTTGAATGCCTGAAAGTAATGCCGAAGCTTCCTGGATGCCATTAAAACGGCATACAACACCTTCTCCAACTCTGTATAATTTTTCTTTGAGACACTGAGGACCTCAGACACAAAATATACTGGGACCTGCTTCTTAACTTGTCCATCAAACTTCTCCTGAACAAGTGCCGCACTTACCGCTGAGTGCGAAGCTGCCACATACAACAACAGAGGAGCCCCTGGCGTTGGTGGAGTTAATGTTGTGAGATCTATTAAATATTGCTTCAGCTCTTCGAAGGCTTTTTGCTGACTTGGGCCCCATTGAAAGACTTCAGCTGACTTCAGCACCTCGAAGAATGGTAAGTTTCTTTCTGCTGATCTGGATATAAATCTGTTGAGAGATGCCAGCCTTCCTGTCAATCGTTGGGCCCCCTTTCTTGTGGTTGGTGGCTCCATTCGAAGTATAGCTTCGATTTTATTTGGATTAGCTTCGATTCCCTTTGTTGAAACCAAGCATCCAAGAAATTTGCCCTTCTTCACTCCGAAGACGCATTTCTCTGGATTTAGCTTCAGACCAGCCTGTCTGAAGCTGGCGAAGGTCTCCTGCAAATCAGCAATATGATTTTCTTGCTTCGTGCTTTTTACAATGATGTCATCGACATAAGTCAGCACATTTCTGCCTATCTGAGATTGGAGAACCTTCGCAGTCATTCTGCTGAAACTCCCTCCAGCATTCTTGAGCCCCTCAGGCATCCGAAGATAGCAATATGTACCACTTGGAGTTATGAAGCTAGTCTTCGGCTCATCTTCCTTCTTCATCTAGATTTGATGATAGCCTGAGTAGCAGTCCAGGAGACTCATGAGCTCCGAAGAAGCTGCTGCATCAACTAAAGAATCTATCCTTGGCAGCGGAAATTCATCCTTCGGACAAGCCTTGTTGAGATCTGTGAAATCAATACACATTCTCCACTTGCCATTGGCCTTCTTCACCATAACAGTGTTAGCTAGCCACTCTGGGTACTTCACTTCTCTGATAACTCCTGCACTGAGGAGTCTTTTTACTTCATTACGAGCCCCTTCGGCCTTATCATCAGACATTTTCCGAAGCCTCTGCTTTCGGGGTCTGAAGGATGGATCAACATTAAGCGAATGTTCAATAACATCCCGATTTACTCCACAGAGATCATTAGCTGACCATGCAAAGACATCTTTGTTGTTGAATAAAAACCTTATCAAGGTTTTCTCCTGATCTTCAGATAATTGGGAGCCTAACAACACCTTCTGCTCTGCTATATCTTCGCACAATAACATGGGCTTCGGCTGATCTGCTGAAGCTGCCTTCTCCCTCCTGAATTTATACTGTTCACAAGCTTCAGCCCCATCTATGTTATGGATTGCCTTGGAGTCAGTCCAGCTTCCTTCGGCCCTTCTAGCCGCTTCCTGACTTCCATGAATAGCAATAGGTCCTTGATCCGAAGGTATCTTCATGCAGAGATAAGCTGGGTGAAGAATTGCTTCGAAGGCATTAAGAGTTCCACGACCAATGATAGCATTGTAAGGATACTCCATGTCAACAATATCAAACACAATTTGCTCAGTCCTTGTGTTGTTGACAAATCCGAAGGTTACCGGCATGGTAATCTTCCCAAGTGCCACAATCTGCCGCCCTCCGAAGCCACAAAGAGGGTGTGTAGCATCATGAATCTTGTCTTCGGGCTCCTGCATTTGTCTGAAGGCTTTAGCAAATATAATGTCAGCTGCACTGCCTGTATCAACTAGGACATTGTGGACCAGAAATCCTTTGATCACGCAAGAAATAACCATAGCATCATTGTGAGGATAATCCTTAAGCTGAAGGTCTTCCTGAGAGAAGGTAATTGGAATATGAGACCATTTTGACTTGATGAAGGGTCCCTGTACTCCAACATGCTGCACCCTTCTCTGAGCCTCTTTCTTCTGCTTCTTGTTAGCCGGCTCTGAGCAAGAACCGCCTGTTATCGGGAGCACCAGCTTCGAAGCCGAAGCAGCTCCAGCTTGATTGTTGAACGAAGCCATCAGCTCAGAAGAGTGGAAGTGAGTTCACCGGAGGTGGGCGCCAATGTTGGGGGCTTGTTCTCAAATGCTAAGAGTTAAGAACAAGGCAACACAGAAAATGTTAAATATTAAAGGTCCTTCGTCCTCCACTTCATTATATCCCTTCGGGACATAAGGAATTTCGGACGAAGGTTACGAAGGACGCACCTTCGTAAGCATAATAACATAGGGTGAAGCATTCATATAAACCATGAGATATAAAATGGACATTCAAATGTTAACATAGAATCATTTCCATTTCTATTAATACGAACGAATATAAATGACAAATGTACCTTCGGTCCTGAGGAAGGCAGGAATACAAATGTGATGCGAAGGCAAATGACAGGTTCGCGTGAACAGTACAGAGGTACTGTTCATCTATTTATAGGCACAGGTCGCAGCCTGTGACAAATTACAATTATGCCCCTTACAAATGCTTACAATATTGACTCAGACCTATATGAATAAAAAGGTCATTCTATCTCTATGTCGGTTTAAAACGCCGAAGCTCCATGAAAAGGAACCTTCGGCCATCTCTTGGAGACGACTCCAGCCGAAGCTGCTTCTTCGTGTGAGACCTTCGGCGCACCGAAGCACGACCTCAACAGGGTCAGTGAGGCATTGTACGCCAAGACGGTGAGCCCTGATATGCTGACAGGGAATCGATGGGGACAGTTGATATGTGTGGGGACGGAGTGCCTCGCCATGTCGTGTGTTTAGGTTTACCTTGCAAGGTTTAAAAACTGAGAGCACCTAGAGGGGGGGTGAATAGGTGATCCTGTAACACTTAAAACTTAGGCCACAAAAACTTGGTTAAGTGTTAGCACAATAACCGCCAAGTGGCTAGAGAGGAATCTTCAACAAAACACAATAACCAACAAGATCAATCACAGAGATGGCACGATGGTTATCCCGTGGTTCGGCCAAGACCAACGCTTGCCTACTCCACGTTGTGGCGTCCCAACGGACGAGGGTTGCAATCAACCCCTCTCAAGCGGTCCAAAGACCCACTTGAATACCACGGTGTTTTGCTTGCTTTTTCTCAATCCCAGTTGCGAGGAATCTCCACAACTTGGAGCCTCTCGCCCTTACAACTTGAAGTTCACAAAGAAGCACAGAGCAAGGGAGGGATTAGCAACGCACTCAAGACAAGAAATCACCGCAACACCACGCACACAAGTCGCAACGAGAGCTCACAACACAACTCAATGAGTTCACCACTCAACTAGAGCTCTAATTGCTATCGCAAAGAATCAAAGGCGCAGAATCGATGACTTGGTGCTTAGGAATGTTGTAGGAATGCTTGGTGTACTCCTCCATGCGCCTAGGGGTCCCTTTTATAGCCCCAAGGCAGCTAGGAGCCGTTGAGAGCAATCTAGGAAGGCTGATCTTGCCTTCTATCGACTGGCGCACCGGACAGTCCGGTGCACACCGGACACTGTCCGGTGCCCGATTTCTTTCCAAAAATGGCGCAGTCGACCGTTGGCAGCCTGGGAGCCGTTGGCGCACTGGACATGTCCGGTGCACACCGGACAGTCCGGTGCCCCCTTCTAGCCATTGGCCCGGCCACGTGTCCCGCGCAGATCGCGCGGCCGACCGTTGGCCCTGCCGACCGTTGGCTCACCGGACAGTCTGGTGAATTATAGCCGTACGTCGACGATGAATTCCCGAGAGCGACGAGTTCGCCTGTGAACGGCCCACCGGACAGTCCGGTGCACCACCAGACAGTCCGGTGAATTATAGCCGTACACCGCCGTCGAAGTCCCGAGAGCAGCCTGTTCGCTAGAGCCAGCCTGGCGCACCGGACACTGTCCGGTGCACCACCGGACAGTCCGGTGCTCCAGACTGAGCAGAGTCTTGGCTGCTCGAGCCAAGGCATTTCCAATTGGATTTTTCCTGTTTCCAGCACTTAGACACAATACATTAGTCCATAAAACAATGTACTAAGTCTGAGAAACATACCTTTATCCTTGATTTGTACTTTGTCCACCTTTTTACACTAGGGCACTTGTGTTGGACACTAAATCACCAAAATACTTAGAAATGGCCCAAGGGCACATTTCCCTTTCAATCTCCCCCTTTTTGGTGATTTATGCCAACACAACATAAAGCAAGTAGAACAAGTACAAAATCAATTCAAATAAGAACTCAAATTGTTTTGATTCAAATTTGACATATATGGATCACTCTTTGCCACCACTTGGTTTGTTTTTGCAAATCAAACTCAAATTTCTATCTCTAAGTCAAACACACATGTTAAGACATAAAGAGAGTCATTCCAAGAGAAATTGATTCAAGATTTCAAAAACTCCCCTTTTTCCCATAATCAATACTTCTCCCCACAAGAAGCCAACTTTTGACAAGAGAGACAATAAAAGAGTTTTGACAAACCAAAAGCTCTATTCTACTATTTTCAAAATCTCTCAAGTGGTAGCTGATCCATTTATCGCTTTGGCCTTTATTTTCTCCCCCTTTGGCATCAAGCAACAAAACGGGATCAATCTTGGCCCTTTAACCCTATTGCCTCACCAAAATCTTCAACTAAGAGCAAATGGGCAATAAGAGGATAAGAATGAACTTGGAAAAGTTACTCTTTTCATCGGAGTGCAGTGGAAGTCTTTCATGGTCTAAGTCCACCTTTTCCCTTTCAAACCTCCTTTGAGACTAAAACAAGCAAACTCAAGCATATGGTTAGTCTCAAAGGGTCAAGTTGTAGCACAGCTCCCCCTAAATATGTGCATCACATGCAAAAAGGACTTGTGAGGTCCAGGGAGTGTTTGTACAACTTGAGCACCACAATAAGCAACAAAATGCAGAATGAACATGATCAAAGGCATAAACACATGTATGCTACAATTCAATCCAAGTTCCGCGAATCTAGGACATTTAGCTCACTACGCAGCCTACAAAAGGTCTTCTCATCTAGAGGCTTGGTAAAGATATCGGCTAGCTGGTTCTCGGTGCTAACATGAAACACTTCGATATCTCCCTTTTGCTGGTGGTCTCTCAAAAAGTGATGCCGGATGTCAATGTGCTTTGTGCGGCTGTGCTCAACAGGATTTTCCGCTATTCGGATAGCACTCTCATTATCACATAGGAGTGGGACTTTGCTCAGATTATAGCCAAAGTCCCTGAGGGTTTGCCTCATCCAAAGTAGTTGCGCGCAACACTGTCCTGCGGCAACATACTCGGCCTCAGCGGTGGATAGGGCAACGGAAGTTTGTTTCTTAGAATTCCATGACACCAGGGACCTTCCTAAGAATTGGCACGTCCTCGATGTACTCTTCCAATCGACCTTACATCCAGCATAGTCGGAATCTGAGTACCCAATCAAGTCAAAGTTAGACCCCTTTGGATACCAGATCTCGAAGCAAGGCATAGCGACTAAATATCGAAGAATTCGCTTCACAGCCACTAAGTGACACTCCTTAGGATCGGATTGAAATCTAGCACACATGCATACGCTAAGCATAATATCCGGTCTACTAGCACATAAATAAAGCAAAGAACCTATCATGGACCGGTATTCTTTTTGATCAACAGACTTACCTCCTTTGTTGAGGTCGGTGTGTCCGTCAGTTCCCATCGGCGTCTTTGCGGGCTTGGCGTCCTTCATCCCAAACCGCTTTAGCAAGTCTTGCGTGTACTTTGTTTGGGAGATGAAAGTGCCGACCTTGAGTTGCTTCACTTGGAACCCAAGGAAGTAGTTCAACTCGCCCATCATCGACATCTCGAATTTCTGCGTCATCACCCTGCTAAACTCTTCACAAGACTTTTGATTAGTAGAACCAAATATTATGTCATCGACATAAATTTGGCACACAAAAAGATCACCATCGCAAGTCTTAGTAAAAAGAGTTGGATCGGCTTTCCCGACCTTGAAAGCATTAGCAATTAAAAAGTCTCTAAGGCATTCATACCATGCTCTTGGGGCTTGCTTAAGTCCATAGAGCGCCTTAGAAAGCTTACACACGTGGTCGGGGTACCGTTCATCCTCAAAGCCAGGGGGTTGCTCCACGTACACCTCCTCCTTGATCGACCCGTTGAGGAAAGCGCTCTTCACATCCATTTGGTACAACCTGAAAGAATGGTGAGCGGCATATGCTAGCAAAATACGAATTGATTCTAGCCTAGCCACAGGAGCGAATGTCTCCTCAAAGTCCAAACCTGCGACTTGGGCATAACCTTTTGCCACAAGTCAAGCCTTGTTCCTTATCACCACCCCGTGCTCGTCCTGTTTGTTGCGGAACACCCACTTGGTTCCCACAACATTTTGCTTGGGACGAGGCACCAGTGTCCAAACTTCATTGCGCTTGAAGTTGTTGAGTTCCTCCTGCATGGCCAACACCCAGTCCGGATCTAGCAAGGCCTCTTCTACCCTGAAAGGCTCAATAGAAGAGACAAAAGAGTAATGCTCACAAAAATTAACTAATCTTGAACGAGTAGTTACTCCCTTGCTAATATCACCCAATACTTGGTCGACGGGATGATCCCTTTGGATCGTCGCTCGAACTTGGGTTGGAGGTGCCTGAGGTGCTTCTTCCTCTTCAACTTGAACATCCTGTGCTCCCCCTTGATCATGCGCCTCCACTTGAGGTACATGTTCGTCATCTTGGGTTGGGGGATGCACCATAGTTGAGGAAGACGGTTGATCTTGCTCCAATTGTTCCTGAGGCCGTACATCTCCAATCGCCATGGTGCGTATCGCGACCGTTGGAACGTCTTCTTCATCTAGATCATCAAGATCAACAACTTGCTCTCTTGGAGAGCCATTAGTCTCATCAAATACAACGTCGCTAGAGACTTCAACCAAACCCGATGATTTGTTGAAGACCCTATACGCCTTTGTATTTGAATCATAACCTAATAAAAACCCTTCTACAGCTTTGGGAGCAAATTTAGAGGTTCTACCTTTCTTCACAAGAATATAACACTTGCTCCCAAATACACAAAAATAAGATACATTGGGTTTGTTACCAGTCAGCAGCTCATATGAAGTCTTCTTGAGGAGGCGGTGAAGGTAGACCCTGTTGATGGCGTGGCAAGCCATGTTCACGGCTTCCGACCAAAAGCGCTCGGGGGTCTTGAACTCTCCAAGCATAGTCCTCGCCATATCTATGAGCGTCCTGTTCTTCCTCTCTACCACACCATTTTGCTGAGGTGTGTAGGGAGCGGAGAACTCGTGCTTGATCCCCTCCTCCTCAAGGAACTCCTCCACTTGAAGATTCTTGAATTCGGACCCATTGTCGCTCCTTATCTTCTTCACCTTGAGCTCAAACTCATTTTGAGCTCTCCTTAGGAAGCGCTTGAGGGTCCCTTGGGTTTCAGACTTATCCAGCAAAAAGAACACCCAAGTGAAGCGGGAAAAGTCATCAACAATAACTAGACCATACTTACTTCCTCCTATGCTCAGATAGGCGACGGGTCCGAAGAGGTCCATATGCATCAGCTCCAGAGGTCTTGAAGTGGTCATCACATTCTTGCTGTGATGTGCTCCTCCCACTTGTTTACCTGCTTGACAAGCTGCACAAGGTCTATCTTTTTCGAATTGCACGTTAGTCAAACCTATCACGTGTTCTCCCTTTAGAAGCTTGTGAAGGTTCTTCATCCCCACATGTGCTAAGCGGCGATGCCACAGCCAGCCCATGCTAGTCTTAGCAATTAAGCATGCATCTAAACCGGCCTCCTCTTTTGCAAAATCAACTAAATAAAGTTTGTCGTCTAGTACACCCTTAAAAGCTAGTGAACCATCACATCTTCTAAAGACAGACACATCTATATTTGTAAATAAACAATTATTTCCCATATTGCATAATTGACTGACAGATAGTAAATTATATCCAAGAGACTCAACTAAAAACACATTAGAGATAGAGTGCTCATTTGATATTGCAATCTTGCCTAAACCTTTCACCTTGCCTTGGTTCCCATCACTGAATATGATTGAATCTTGGGAATCCTTATTCTTGACGTAGGAGGTGAACATCTTCTTCTCCCCCGTCATATGGTTTGTGCATCCGCTGTCGATAATCCAGCTTGAGCCCCCGGATGCATAAACCTGCAAGGCAAATTTAGGCTTGGGTCTTAGGTACCCAACTCTTGTTGGGTCCTACAAGGTTAGTCACAATTTCCTTAGGGACCCAAATGCAAGTTTTATCACCCTTGCATTTTGCCCCTAATTTCCTAGCAACTATCTTCCTATCCTTTCTACAAATAGCAAAGGAAGCATTTAAAGCATGATAAATTGTAGAGGGACCATTCATGACTTTTCTAGGAACATGAACAATATTCTTTCTAGGCACATGATGAATATTTTTCCTAGGCATATCTCTACCATGCATATAGGAAGAACTGGAAGCATACATGGCATAAGAATCATAGGCATGTGAATCAAAAGCATTACAACTCCTATGAGACTGTCTTCTATCATTGTACATAAAAGCATGGTTCTTTTTAGTACTACTTGCCATAGGGGCCTTCCCTTTCTCCTTGGTGGAGATGGGAGCCTTATGGCTTGTTAAGTTCTTGGCTTCCCTCTTGAAGCCAAGCCCATCCTTAATTGAGGGGTGTCTACCAATCGTGTAGGCATCCCTAGCAAATTTTAGTTTATCAAAATCACTTTTGCTAGCCTTAAGTTGGGCATTAAGACTAGCCATTTCATCATTTAACTTTGCAATAGAAGCTATGTGTTCACTACAAGCATCAATATCAATATCTTTACATCTTTTGCAAATAACAACATTCTCTACACAAGTTGTTGAATTACTAGCTATTTCTAACTTAGCATTTAAATCATCATTAATGCTCCTTAAGCTAGAAATCGTCTCATGGCAAGAAGATAATTCACAAGAAAGCATTTCATTTCTCTTAACTTCTAAGGCACGAGATTTTTGTGCTTCTACAAATTTGTCATGTTCTTCATACAACAAGTCCTCTTGTTTTTCTAAAAGCCTATTCTTATCATTCAAGGCATCAATCAATTCATTAATTTTATCTACCTTGGTTCTATCTAGGCCCTTAAATAAACATGAATAATCTATTTCATCCTCATCACTAGATTCGTCCTCACTTGAAGAAGCATAAGTAGAGTCTCGAGTACATACCTTCTTCTCCCTTGCCATAAGGCATGTGTGACGCTCGTTGGGGAAGAGGGATGACTTGTTGAAGGCGGTGGCGGCGAGTCCTTCATTGTCGGAGTCGGACGAGGAGCAATCCGAATCCCACTCCTTGCCAAGATGTGCCTCGCCCTTTGCCTTCTTATAGTTCTTCTTCTTCTCCCTCTTGTTCCCTTGATCCTGGTCACTATCATTGTCGGGACAGTTAGCAATAAAATGACCAAGTTTACCACATTTGAAGCATGAGCGCTTCCCCTTTGTCTTGGTCTTGCTTGGCTGCCCCTTGTGACCCTTTAGCGCCGTCTTGAATCTCTTGATGATGAGGGCCATCTCTTCATCATTAAGTCCGGCCGCCTCAATTTGTGCCACCTTGCTAGGTAGCGCCTCCTTGCTTCTTGTTGCCTTGAGAGCAAGGGGTTGAGGCTCGTTGATTGGACCATTCAATGCGTCGTCCACGTACCTAGCCTCCTTGATCATCATTCGCCCGCTTACAAATTTTCCAAGGACTTCTTCGGGCGACATTTTGGTGTACCTGGGATTCTCACGAATATTATTCACCAAATGAGGATCAAGAACGGTAAAGGACCTTAGCATCAGTCAGACGACGTCGTGGTCCGTCCATCGCGTGCTTCCGTAGCTCCTTATTTTGTTGATAAGGGTCTTGAGCCGGTTGTATGTTTGGGTTGGCTCCTCGCCCCTTATCATCGCGAATCGTCCAAGCTCGCCCTCCACCAACTCCATCTTGGTGAGCAAGGTGACGTCGTTCCCCTCATGAGAAATCTTGAGGGTGTCCCATATTTGCTTGGCGTTATCCAAGCCGCTCACTTTGTGGTATTCATCCCTGCACAATGAAGCTAGAAGAACAGTAGTAGCTTGTGCATTCTTATGTATTTGCTCATTAATGAACACATGACTATCCGTACTATCAAAGTGCATTCCACTCTCTACAATCTCCCATATACTAGGATGGAGAGAGAATAGGTGACTACGCATTTTGTGGCTCCAAAATCCGTAGTCCTCCCCAACAAAGTGTGGAGGCTTGCCGAGTGGAATGGAGAGCAAATGTGAATTTGAACTTTGCAGAATACGAGAGTAGTCAAAAGAAAAGTTCGAATTAACCGGTTTCCTTCTCTCGTAGTTGTTGTGGTCGTCGTCCTTTTGGGAAGAAGTAGACTCATCGCTGTCGTCGTAGTAGACAATTTCCTTGATGCGCCTTGTCTTCTTTTTCTTCCCATCTTTCTGTCTATGGCCCGAGCCGGTGTCGTTAGGCTTGTCATCCTTCGGCTCATTGATGAAGGATTCCTTCTCTTTGTCGTTGATCACGATTCCCTTCCCCTTAGGATCCATCTCTTCGGGCGGTTAGTCCCTTTGTGAAGAGAACGACTCTGATACCAATTGAGAGCACCTAGAGGGGGGGTGAATAGGTGATCCTGTAACACTTAAAACTTAGGCCACAAAAACTTGGTTAAGTGTTAGCACAATAACCGCCAAGTGGCTAGAGAGGAATCTTCAACAAAACACAATAACCAACAAGATCAATCACAGAGATGGCACGGTGGTTATCCCGTGGTTCGGCCAAGACCAACGCTTGCCTACTCCATGTTGTGGCGTCCCAACGGACGAGGGTTGCAATCAACCCCTCTCAAGCGGTCCAAAGACCCACTTGAATACCACGGTGTTTTGCTTGCTTTTTCTCAATCCCGGTTGCGAGGAATCTCCACAACTTGGAGCCTCTCGCCCTTACAACTTGAAGTTCACAAAGAAGCACAGAGCAAGGGAGGGATTAGCAACGCACTCAAGACAAGAAATCACCGCAACACCACGCACACAAGTCGCAACGAGAGCTCACAACACAACTCAATGAGTTCACCACTCAACTAGAGCTCTAATTGCTATCGCAAAGAATCAAAGGCGCGGAATCGATGTCTTGGTGCTTAGGAATGTTGTAGGAATGCTTGGTGTACTCCTCCATGCGCCTAGGGGTCCCTTTTATAGCCCCAAGGCAGCTAGGAGCCGTTGAGAACAATCTAGGAAGGCTGATCTTGCCTTCTGTCGACTGGCGCACCGGACAGTCCGGTGCACACCGGACACTGTCCGGTGCCCAATTTCTTTCCAAAAATGGCGCAGTCGACCGTTGGCAGCCTGGGAGCCGTTGGCGCACTGGACATGTTCGGTGCACACCGGACAGTCCGGTGCCCCCTTCTAGCCGTTGGCCCGGCCACGTGTCCCGCGCAGATCGCGCGGCCGACCGTTGGCCCTGCCGACCGTTGGCTCACCGGACAGTCCGGTGCACACCGGACAGTCCGATGAATTATAGTCGTACGTCGACGATGAATTCCCGAGAGCGACGAGTTCGCCTGTGAACGGCCCACCGGACAGTCCGGTGAATTATAGCCGTACACCGCCGTCGAAGTCCCGAGAGCAGCCTGTTCGCTAGAGCCAGCCTGGCGCACCGGACACTGTCCGGTGCACCACCGGACAGTCCGGTGCTCTAGACTGAGCAGAGTCTTGGCTGCTCGAGCCAAGGCATTTCCAATTGGATTTTTCCTGTTTCCAGCACTTAGACACAATACATTAGTCCATAAAACAATGTACTAAGTCTGAGAAACATACCTTTATCCTTGATTTGTACTTTGTCCACCTTTTTACACTAGGGCACTTGTGTTGGACACTAAATCACCAAAATACTTAGAAATGGCCCAAGGGCACATTTCCCTTTCAAAAACTCGATTCGAATCGTCTGCTTCTCGCAGCTAATGAGACTGCTTGATCCATGCTGCTACATTGAGTAACAAGTGGAAATGTGATGACTTGGCAAAAGTTGTTGACTGCTAAATGTTTGAAACCATGTATGATTAGATAGGTATACATTTAGTCTTAAGAGGGTCACACTAAAACTTGACAAAGCTAAAACTTGATTTATAGACTCAGCTAGTGCTTTTGGCAACCAAACCCCTCAGCCAAACAACTGCATGTCTAGAGGTAGAGGAATAGACTCCTCACACCGGGTAAGTCTAGCTGAGTATTAGTATACTCAGCCTTGCTTGTGGCATAATTTTACAGGTGCTCTGGAGGACATGGTTGCTGGAGTGACTTGGCCGTCCATCTTGCCACCGGGTTGGACAGTCGAGTGGGACCCTACCTCGGCTGAGGAGGAGCATGAGGAGTGATGGGACAAGCTTCCCCATCCCTCCGTTCATTTATCATTAGTTTATTTTTCCGCTGCATTCCGAACAATGATGACTACTTTTGCTAAAACTCCGATGATGATGTAATAAATTTAATACTCCTCAATATATGGTTTTATGCTTTATTGTATTTGCTCTGTGCCTCACCATCGAGTGAGTATGTGGTACTTGATCCTGTTAGTGGCCTCGTCGGACTAGATCCGAGGGACTGACGTGTTATTCCTACTTAAGTGTGGTCTAGCCTCTAAGGTGGGACTTAGGCACTTAAGTTGGAATAATTCGGGCGGTTCCGCCACAGCTGGTATCAGAGCTTGTACCACCATAGAGGAATCAATAAACTATAAATACCATCCTATTCCAAAGTAAAACTTTGTAGAAACAAATGTTGGATAGATCGTAGGACGATCAGGATAGACCTAGGACGTGAAGCCTTAGGATGATAGAGGGGTAGCTAGGTGGCTAATTGAGTAAGCCCTACAGGCTACTATAAGGGATGGGAGTTCCTTCCTATTCCCTCTAAGTTGATGTGAGGTCGCTTAGGATGAGCATGCATGCATCCTTACTTAAAATACTTGATAATTGAGTAAGAACTTTAATACGTAATGATGACAAATTAAGTACCCCTAGTACCATTGTCGTAGTTATAGAGAGGCTGAGTTGCGATCCCTTTTCATTTTATAATTCTTTTCCTTTTACTTACGCTTAACCATACACAGATGACTTCTCACGGATCCTCGGACGAAGGGAATGCACAGTTTGCACGAGAGGGTTTCCCCCGTCTCTTGTGGGAGGTACTTCAGGGAGCTGGTTACACGACGCCTCCCCAGTACGCGGTGCAGCTGTTTGAGAAGCACCGAGTGCCCCGCTGTAGGGTGAGGATGACCCTAGAGCCTCATCCCCTGCAGCCAGGCTGGAATTCGCTGGACTCTGAGTCTTTTGGATACAGGGCTGAGGATACTATCGAGGCAATTGCCCTTCACGGACTGACCACCTTCTGTGGTTTCCACCCCTTGGAGCTGTCCACTCACCCCATTGGTTCGTTCCCTGTGGAAAAGGAGGACGACCCAATGTGGAAGGATCGAGTGGAGCATGCCAAGGATATTTGGGCTATCTACCCAGGTCAGACTGCACACCTGATGGTGCGGTGCATGAATGCCCTGTATCGTCTGCAAGTGATGCGAGGAGAGGTAATGTCCCATATGATGGCATTGTTGGAGGCTACCAAGATCACCTTGGATAACAGGGAGGAACTTGTGGTAGACTTGTCCACTGAGATGGTGGAAAAAGACTTACAAGTGGAGCAGTTGTCAGATGAGATCCACGAGCTTGAGGAGCTAGTGGGAACCAGGGAGAACACCATCGAGGTTCTCGAGGATCAGCTTATCAACACTCAGCAGCAGCTTGCGGAGGCTAACCATCATCTGGATATGCACCACCAGGAGATCCAAGACATGGAGGCCAACGAGGATGTCGACATCGAGGGAGGAGAGGAGCCTGCCTCTAGCTTGGACACTGCTGACTCAGGGAGACCACCTTCCTCCAAGTCGAGCGTTGCCTCGTTTGCTCACTAGGTCGCAGAGATAGCGTTAGAAGTCTGTGACAGTAGAACTCCTCGAGACTAGCTTAGCTTTTGCACCCTTGGGGTACTAGGCTAGATAGAGTTGAGTCTTTTGGGTTACTGATGTAAGCATGACAAACTCTTTTGGAGGCATGGATGATGAATGGTGCCAGTTTTAATTTAAGAAGAAAAGTTTATGCCATGTGGAATCTTTTATAATTATGCAAGAATATATTGGTTTTACCCCTTCGACTCTTTCACCATGATTGAACCTTGAGCCTCGGAAATATGATATTGAGAACATACATGATTTTTCAGATGGCAGGAAGAGCGCGTCGCGAACAGAATGAGCGCATTCCTCCACCACCGCCACTGCCTCCTACTCTGTAGGAGCTGATGGTTCAGTAGAACGAGATCTTGCGACAGTTAGCTTAGCGCCAGCCACCACCTCAACATTATGGTGGTGGTGATCATCAGCGTCATCCCGCAGCAGCCACTTATCAGGAGTTCCTCAGTACTCAGCCACCATTGTTCACCAGGGCTGAGGACCCACTCGATGCTGATGTATGGCTGAGGGTAGTGGAATCCAAATTCCCGCTACTCCATGGAGTTTGTTCAGAGGTAACTAAGGTCAGGTTCGCCACCTAGCAGCTTTGCGGACCCGCGCGGACATGGTGGGATCATTTCCTTGCTATGCAGCCAGCTGACCATGAGGTGGAATGGAGAGAGTTCAAGGCAGCCTTCAGGGGGCATCATATACCAGCAGGCATTATGGACCGAAAGCTCAATGAGTTTCTGGCACTCACTCAAGGGAACCGGACAGTGTTACAGTATGCTCAGGCCTTCAATGACCTATGCCAGTATGCTAAGTATCATGCAGACACTGATGAGAAGAAGAGGGACAGATTCCGGAGGGGGCTCAGCACTAAGCTCCGCGATCGTCTCAACACAGTCAGGGCCAATAGTTATAATGAGTTAGTCAACATGACCATTTCTTAGGAGGACTGTATCACAGCTCGTCAGGCAGAGAAGAAGAGGAAGACCCCTGTGGCAGGACCTTCAGCTCAGCCACAGCGCTTCAGGATCGTGTCTGACACTCAGAATAGGGGACCTCAGCAGCAACAAGGACGTTGGGTGATCCGACCACAACAGCAGCAGTAGGCACCCACCCGCTCTCAGCCCCCAGTGCAGAGGAACAATCAGCAGCAGCAGCAGTACCGTCAGGCAAATGACAACAGGTGCTTCACTTGTGGTAACACCAGACATTATGCTAAGAATTGCCCTAGAAACCAACAGAGGCAGGGACAGAATGTCAACCAGAACCAAGGCAAGAGGCAGAAGGTGCAGGTGAGGCAGGGCAGGCTGAACTTCACTACCATGGCTGATATTCCAGAGGGAGCACCCGTCTTGACTGGTATCTTTTCAGTTTTGAATTATCTCGCAATTATTCTTTTTGATTCTGGTGCATCACATAGCTTTATCAGTACCAAATTTAGTGCCAAGTGCTAGTTACCTTTTCATCACACCAATGAGGGTATTACAATTTCTACACCTGGAGGCAGGGTTGCCACCTATCAGATCAATAGACACGTACCCATAAAGTTGGGTAGTTTCATATTTAAAACCACTCTCTTGATAATGGGATGGATAGTGTGGATATCATCCTGGGGACTGATTGGTTATCGCGACACCATGCGGTGATTGACGTTGCAGCCAGAGCCATAGAAATCCACTCCCCACTGGATGGCGAGATCACCTTGTACCTACCTGACCGGGGATGTACCCGTTTCTGTGCTTTCACCATGATAGAGTCACCTGTTGAGAAGATCCCCGTAGTCTGTGACTACCCAGATGTTTTTCCTGACGAATTGCCAGGGATGCCACCCGACCAAGACATCGAGTTCGCGATCGAATTGCAACCCGGGACTGCTCCTATATCCAAGAGACCCTATAGGATGCCTCCCGCGGAATTAGCAGAGTTGAAAAAGCAGCTACAAGAGTTGTTGGACAAGGGGTTTATTCGCCCGAGTACTTCACCATGGGGATGCCTAGCCCTGTTTGTAAAGAAGAAGGATGAAAGTTTGAGAATGTGTGTCGATTACCGCCCTCTCAATGCGGTGACCATCAAGAACAAATACCCACTGCCCCGCATTGATGTTTTGTTTGATCAGTTGGTGGGAGCCAAAGTGTTCTCCAAGATAGACCTTCGCTCGGCTACCATCAAATCAAGATCTGTGCCAGTGACATTCCGAAGACGGCTTTCTCCACCAGATATGGGCTCTATGAGTTTTTGGTGATGTCTTTTGGGCTGACCAATGCCCCGGCTTATTTGATGTACATGATGAACTCAGTATTCATGCCAGAGCTGGACAAATTTGTGGTGGTTTTCATTGATGATATTCTGGTCTATTCCAAGAATGAAGACGAGCATATTGAGCATCTACACATCGTGCTTCAGCGACTGCGCGATCATCGTCTTTATGCTAAGTTGTCTAAGTGTGATTTCCGGCTAAGGGAAATTAATTTTTTGGGTCACACAATTTCTCAGGATGGGATATCAGTTGACCCTGAGAAGGTACAAGAAGTAATGGATTGGAGACCTCCTACCACAGTGCGGCAAATTCGGAGTTTTCTGGGATTGGCAGGGTATTATCGACGATTTATTCCGGATTTCTCCAGAATTGCCAAGCCAATGACTGAACTGTTGAAGAAGGGAGTCAAGTATGAATGGAGCCAGAAGTGTGAGGATGCCTTTCATACACTGAGGCAGCACTTGACAATAGCACCAGTACTAGCTCAACCTGACAACAACAAGCCCTTTGAAGTTTATTGCGATGCTTCCGATACTGGATTGGGATGTGTCTTAATGCAAGACAACATAGTCATTGCTTATGCCTCCCGAGCACTCAGACCCCATGAGCAGAACTACCCCACACATGATCTGGAGTTAGCGACTGTAGTTCATGCTCTCAAGATTTGGAGACATTACTCGATGGGAGCTCACTGTAATATTTACACTGATCATAAGTCTCAAATACATCTTCACCTAGGCTGATCTTAATATGAGGCAGAGAAGATGGTTAGAGCTAATCAAGGACTATGATTTGGAGGTGCATTACCATCCTGGCAAGGCCAATGTTGTGGCAGATGCCTTGAGCAGGAAAGCCCAGTGTAATTGTATGAGCATGGATGCAAGAATCACCACCATATGTGATGAGTTGTGCAAGCTGAACCTAGAAGTCGTTTCCTCCGGTGCTTTAAGTTATATTTCAGTGGAGCCCACCTTACATGAGCAGATAGTCATGGCACAGATTGGTGACAAGGGTGTTCAAGTTATCAAGGAAATGATCAAACAAAAGGTGGACAAATACAAATGCTTTCGTCAGGACAACAAAGGAATCCTATGGTTTGGAGACCGACTGGTTGTCCCCAAGAACCCTGAGCTCAGAAAGAAGATATTGGATGAAGCTCACCTTTCCAAATTCTCCATGCACCCCGACAGCAACAAGATGTATCATGATCTCAGATCTTTATACTGGTGGACCAGAATGAAGAGGGAAATTGCGAAGTATATATCAGAATGTGACACCTGCCAGAGAATCAAGGCCAGTCATTTGAAGGTAGCAGGCCCTTTGCAACCCCTTCCCATACCATCTTGGAAATGGGAGGACCTTTGCATGGATTTTATCGTAAGATTACCAATACCTCCCGGCACCATGATTCCATTTGGGTCATTGTGGACAGATTGACCAAGACAGCTCATTTCTTGCCGGTACATGCCACCCACAGGACAAAAAAGTATGCAAAAATTTATATTGACCAGATAATTCGCTTGCATGGAATACCAAGGACTATAGTATCTGACAGGGGAGCACCGTTCGTGGCACGATTTTGGGAGCAATTGCAAGAGTCACTTGGGACCCATGTAATAAGAAGCTCAGCATACCATCCCCAAATAGATGGTCAGACAAAAAGGGTGAACCAGATTTTGGAAGACATGTTGAGGGCATGTGTGCTACACTATGGAAAGATTGGGACAAGTGTCTTTCATTGGCAGAGTTCTCTTATAATAACAGCTACCAGTCCAGTTTGAAGATGGCACCTTTTGAAGCCTTGTATGGGAGAAGGTGTAGGACACCACTAAATTGGTCACAAGCTGGAGAGAGAGAAATTTTTGGACCAGATTTGGTACTTGAAGCAGAAGAAAAGGTCAGAGTTATTAAGAAGAACTTAGAAGCTGCTCAGGCCAGGCAAAAGAGCTATCATGACAAGAGAAGGAAGCCTCTACAGTTTGGAGTGGGAGATCATGTTTATCTTAAGGTGTCACCCACCAAAGGTGTCCAGAGATTTGGAATCAAGGGAAAGTTAGCTCCTCGCTACATTGGACCCTATGAGATCAAGGAAGCTTGTGGACCTGTGGCATATCAATTGAAGTTGCCACCCCACATGTCAGCAGTTCATGATGTGTTCCATGTATCTTAGCTACAGAAGTGTGTCCACTTACTCACTAAAGTACTACCTGAACCAGAAATTGAGATAGAACCAGACTTGTCTTATCAAGAGCACCCCGTCAAGGTGTTGGATCAGAAAGAGAGATCAACGCGGGCGAAGTCGATCAGAATGTATAAGGTTCAGTGGAGTCACCATTCAGTAGAAGAGGCTACATGGGAGACTGAGGATTTTCTACGTTCTCGCTTCCCTGACTTTCTGCCCAAAGGAATCGGTACGTAATCAAAAACCCCACCCCCACATGCCCTTTGAATCTAAATATAAGAAGAACTTAGATGTTAAAGGTGTTGTAAGCTCTAGAAATGACTTAAAAAGGACTTCCTTCTGAAGTTGCAAAGAGGATGACATTCGAAGAGCAGTTAACTAGAGAAACTTGGGCAAAGGAAGAAGCAACACACCAGCACACCTTCATGGCACCCCTCCAAGGGACTCTACCTAAATCTCGGGACGAGATTCCTTTGAGGGGGAAGGGTTGTAACACCCTAGGTGTTACTTAGAGTTTTCCACTCAAGGCTACACAAGTAAGCCCATCATCACATGTGACTTAAGTGGGGAAAAGTACACCAAATTTGGAGCTCAAGATCCTAAGTAAGTGCAACCCATCTTAGATTTCATACCTTGGTTTGCCATGCACATAAAATGGGGAGAATTGCCCAAACCCTACTTCAAACCCCTTTGGGCAAGTGGAGCACTAGAGGTAAGTATGATCAAAAGGCTATGAAAACCCCATGATCATGACTTGGGCCAATTATAAAAGTTGTAGTACACTTGATACCCTACAAATGATAGTAAGAAAGTGATCCCAAAAAGATTTCAGAAAAACCCCAAAAGATTCACCAAAGGGTTGAGCATAAAAGAAAAATCAGAATTTTTCTAAGTCCAAAACCAACCCTTTTGCAAAGATCAAACATGTTCACCTTGATCCCAAACTCAAAATCACTTGGCCCAATTGACAAAGTGGCGCCAAAACACCTCTAGAACACCCTGGAAAAGTTTGAACTAAACCCTAAGTCGTTTGACACGACTTGGCACAAGATTTGTCTCGGTTTGGACAGCTAGGATAGAGACAACTTCCCACCCCCATATCTCTCAAACCAGACCATATCTACCCTCGGTACTCACATGAACTAGATAGCTCTAGGTGCAGGGAAGAGATCTCTCACAGACCTTAGGGCAAGATTCACACGTTTTGGCCACTCAACAGAGGGAAGAACAAGGGCAGAAGCAAAGAGCCACGTGTTCGACGCGCTCTGAGCTCGCCAGAGCACGCCCGACGCGCGCCCCCGCGTGCCCCGCGTCGCGCCAAAGCCGAGCTAGCACCGTTGCCCGCACCCGCGCCTATAAAGCCCCCAGAGACGTCGACCGTACTCCTCCGCGCACGCTCAACCTCACCGGAGTACCAGATCACCGGCATTTCCCCGCGCACAGCGTGCCCGCGGCCACCCGAACACCCGCCACCGTAGGCCGGCCAGTAGAGCCTCTCCCAGCCACGTCCGACCCTCGGAATAGACCGTGTATGCCTCGGTGAAGCTCCCCGAGCAAGGAATCGAACTTTGCCTCACCGGAGAAGCCAGTCCACGGTCGCCGGACTTCACCCGACCGCCGGTGAACGTAGACAGAGCTCCATTGTGAGTTGTTCTTCAATTCCTTGCACGAGTCAACTCATCAACACCTCGTGAAGCTTCTCGTGCCCTTGGATTGACCTATGTCGCTGTGGTTAGGCTAGAACACTCGCCGCCGACGAGTTCACCCGCCTGCGCGCGTGGACCGGCCGATTCCGACCACCACCGCCGTCGAGCCATACCTCGCTGTGACCGCCAGGACCTCCCGGAGCCAACCCCGCCCCTCGCCGGACCTCTCTAGCCGACGGTAAGCCACGCCGCCCTTTTTCCTTCCGCGGTTACTATTTTCATAAAGGGAGGGACCTCGGGGGAGAAGAAGAAAAGGCCAGGGGGTTTTGTGCGCTGTCAGCGACTCAAGGGAATAGTGGCGCAGGGGTATAAATGTAGGGATTAGTTTAGAAAGAACCCAGGGTCTTCGATGCAAAATGGATTTCCAGAAAACCTTTTTAATATTCTGATTTAAATGCAACCAGAACTTGAGAAATCCATAACTTCAGTTTGGTTCATCCAAATCAAGTCAAACCAATTTTGCCAGATCCTAAATAATATAAACTACATAGGAAAAATATAAAACCCCCAGGTGTTGCAGGAAACTTTAAAGTTATGATTTAATTGATTATCTGGTCAAAAGCTAAAGAAAATAAGGAAAAATAGCTACACTATTAGACTGGGGTTAAGAAAATTTAGAGAAGCACTTAATCACTTCCTAACCTGTTTAAAAATATTGAACCCCTCTGTACACCCAATTAAGGTAGGGTTTGCCCTTTTAATCATTTTTAGCTTAAGATTAAAGAAAATATAAAAGGTAGTTTAAAATAAGAACCAGGGAGCACCCACATTTTTGTTAGCTTACTTATTCAGTATGGTTCACTAGAAAATTTTGTTTGACCTTTGTTTAGTATAAAAATAAAGAGATACCTTTTATTTTAGAAAAGTAAGGAAAACTTAGAAAAACCCTAGAAAAATAACCCTGAGGAGACAACACCCCAAACCTTGGGATAACTAATGTTTTGTTATTATGAACATAAAAAAATTAAGAGTTCTGTTGTTTGATATTTTTCAAATAACAAGTTAGTTGTAAGTGTCTTTTTAGCATTAAACCTTAGAAAATCATAACTAAATAACCACTAAGTAGCCCTCTATGATTTTTGGCACAGAAGCAAGTTATTACCTATAGATACCAGTAAAAATGACTCTTAGTGCAGAACCCACCCCTAGACAAGAGTTGTAGTGCAAAGTGACCCCTTTTGCCCCAACTTTTGTGTTTTTGTCCAGGGATTATTCTAATTATTCTGGATCCCAAATTTTTAGGACAGACTACAGTGACAAATAGTAACCCACTGTAATTTCTACAGAATTTTTGGAAAGAGTTAAATCACTGTTGTAGTTCAAACTCACCCTAAAAGCATAAATAGAAAAAGAAAAAGGAAATTAATAGTGGAGACTAATGTTACCCTAACCCAACCAGCAAAACCCATTGAGTACCCAGTAAAACATTTAAGGGCATTCCAAGTCTTAATCCATTATGCTTAGGCAAGAACCTCAAACCTACATTGATAAGCCTAAAACCCTAAGAGCCTCTTATAACAAGGAAACCCTAAATGAGTAACTAACTTAGTTTTTCTGCACTAAGGCATAATTGCTATTAAGTTCTACATATGATAGCATGCATATATCTTATTCATTGCATTCGATAGATTGCAACCTCACGGACGGAGTGTACATCCTCGTGCCAGAGCAAGGAGTTGCTCAGGAGGTAGCCCCGGATCCAGCACCAGAGCCTGCCCCAGAGGATCTGCCTGCCCCAGCTTTGGAAGGCAAGCCCCTTTTTATGCATAACCAGTTCTATATATGCTATTTTACTGCACTTAATGTTTGTAGGCTTGTACTGTGCACTTAAGTGTAGGAGTTGCCTGAAACCATAGTTGCATGAACTCAGGATTCCTTTTGCGATGGATACTAGTATGCTAGGTCGAGTAGCTGCTTTATTAATTAGGGATCTCGGTAGAAGTCGAGTGATTTTTCTAGCACTCGCGCGAGGTCAGGAATTGGTTGTATCCATTTTGATATCATAATGATGGTGGTCTGTGGACAACGGTCCATGGGAATAAGTTGTCTACGAGACGGAAATTGGAATAAGGATTAAGGTGTGGTACCATGTGTCAAGTGTTTGAACGTACTAAACACATGCCGAGAAATATGGTAAATCGGTAAGCCTAGTACCTGAGTGAACCTGGCAGTAGACTTTGCCCCTCACGAGACCTGAGACGTGGTCTCCCATTCCGGTTATGGTGGGTACAAGTGCGGTCACTGCACGACGGCAGTCAGGGTCAGTGAGGCATTGTACGCCAAGGCGGTGAGCCCTGATCTGCTGATGGGGAATCGATGGGGACGGTTGATATGTGTGGGGATGGAGTGCCTCGCCATGTCGTGTGTTTAGGTTTACCTTGCAAGGTTTAAAAACTCGATTCGAATCGTCTGCTTCTCGCAGCTAATGAGACTGTTTGATCCATGCTGCTACATTGAGTAACAAGTGGAAATGTGATGACGTGGCAAAAGTTGTTGATTGCTAAATGTTTGAAACCATGTATGATTAGATAGTTATACATTTAGTCTTAAGAGGGTCACACTAAAACTTGACAAAGCTAAAACTTGATTTATAGACTCAGCTAGTGCTTTTGGCAACCAAACCCCTCAGCCAAACAGCTGCATGTCTAGAGGTAGAGGAGTAGACTCCTCACACCGGGTAAGTCTAGCTGAGTATTAGTATACTCAGCCTTGCTTGTGGCATAATTTTACAGGTGCTCTGGAGGACATGGTTGCTGGAGTGACTTGGCCGTCCATCTTGCCACCGGGTTGGACAGTCGAGTGGGACCCTACCTCGGCTAAGGAGGAGCATGAGGAGTGATGGGACAGGCTTCCCCATCACTCCGTTCATTTATCGTTAGTTTATTTTTCCGCTGCATTCCGAACAATGATGACTACTTTTGCTAAAACTCTGATGATGATGTAATAAATTTAATACTCCTCAATATATGGTTTTATGCTTTATTGTATTTGCTTTGTGCCTCATCATCGAGTGAGTAAGTGGTACTTGATCCTGTTAGTGGCCTCGTCGGACTAGATCCGAGGGACTGACGTGTTATTCCTACTTAAGTGTGGTCTAGCCTCTAAGGCGGGACTTAGGCACTTAAGTTGGAATAATTCGGGCGGTTCCGCCACAAAACATTTGCTACCAAAGACTCTAAAATATGAAATATTGGGCTTTTTACCGGTGAGAAGTTCATATGATGTCTTCTTGAGGATTCGGTGAAGGTAGAGCCGGTTGATGGAGTAGCAGGCGGTGTTAATTGCCTCGACCCAAAACCGGTCTGGTGTCTTGTACTCATCAAGCATGGTCCTCGCCATGTCAAGTAGAGTTCTATTCTTCCTCTCCACTACACCATTTTGTTGTGGCATGTAGGGAGAAGAGAACTCATGCTTGATGCCCTCCTCCTCAAGGAAGCCTTCAATTTGAGAGTTCTTGAACTCCGTCCCATTGTCGCTTCTTATTTTCTTGATCCTCAATCCGAACTCATTTTGTGCCCATCTCAAGAATCCCTTTAATGTTTCTTGGGTTTGAGATTTTTCCTGCAAAAAGAACACCCAAGTGAAGCGAGAATAGTCATCCACAATTACAACACAACACTTACTCCCGCCGATGCTTATGTAAGCAATCGGGCCGAATAAATCCATGTGGAGTAGCTCAAGCGGCCTGTCGGTCGTCATGATGTTCTTGTGTGGATGGTGGGTACCAACTTGTTTTCCTGCTTGACATGCGCTACAAATCCTGTCTTTCTCAAAATGAACATTGGTTAGTCCTAAAATATGCTCTCCCTTTAGAAGCTTGTGAAGATTCTTCATCCCAACATGAGCTAGTCGGCGATGCCAGAGCCAACCCATATTAGTCTTAGCAATTAAGCAAGTGTCGAGTTCAGCTCTATTGAAATCAACTAAGTATAGCTGACCCTCTAACACTCCCTTAAATGCTACTGAATCATCACTTCTTCTAAAGACAGTAACACCTAAATCTGTAAAAAAGACAGTTGTAACCCATTTTGCATAATTGAGAAACTGAAAGCAAGTTATAATCTAATGAATCTACAAGAAAAACATTGGAAATAGAATGGTCAGGTGATATAGCAATTTTACCAAGTCCTTTGACCAAACCTTGATTTCCATCCCCGAATGTGATAGCTCTTTGGGAATCTTGGTTTTTCTCATAGGAGGAGAACATCCTTTTCTCCCCAGTCATGTGGTTTGTGCACCCGCTATCAATGATCCAACTTGAGCCCCCGAATGCATAAACCTACAAAACAAGTTTAGGCCTTGTTCTTAGGTACCCAAATGGTCTTGGGTCCTTTGACATTAGAAACAAGCACCTTGGGTACCCAAACACAAGTCTTTGAGCCCTTGTGCTTGGCCCCCAACATATTTGGCAACTACTTTGCCTGATTTGTTAGTTAAAACATAAGAAGCATCAAAAATCTTAAATGAAACAATAGGCTCATTTGATGCAGTAGGAGTTTTCTTTTTAGGCAATTTAACATTAGTGGATTGCCTAGAACTAGATGCCTCACTCTTATACATAAAAGCATGATGAGAGCCAGAGTGAGACTTCCTAGAATGAATTCTCCTAATTTTATGTTCTGGATAACCAGCAGGATATAAAATGTAACCCTCATTATCCTGAACCATGGGAGCTTTGCCCTTAACAAAGTTAGACAATTTCTTAGGGGCATTAAGCTTGACATTGCCTCTCTGTTGGAAGCCAATGCCATCCTTAATGCCAAGGCGTCTCCCATTATAGAGCATGCTTCTAGCAAATTTAAAATTTTCATTTTCTAAGTCATGCTCATTAATTTTAGCACTAAGTTGAGCTATGTGATCATTTTGTTGTTTAATTAAAGCTAGGTGATCATGGATAGTATCAACATTAATGTCTCTGCATCTAGTACAAATAGAAACATGATCAATAGTAGATGTAGAAGGTTTGCAAACATTTAATTCATAAATCTTAGCATGTAACATGGCATTTTCATTTCTAAGATTGGAAATAGCATCATTGCAAACATTTAAATCCTTAGCCTTAGCAATTAATTTTTCATTCTCAATTTTAAGGCCAGTAAGTGAGGCATTCAATTTATCAATCTTAGCAATTAAACTAGCATTATCATTTCTAAGATTGGTAATTGAATCATCACATATATTTGACTTCTCAACCTTAGCAATCAAATTAGCATTCTCAATTCTAAGGTTGGAGATAGTGTCATGGCAAGTGCTAAGCTCACTAGTCAATTTTTCACATTTTTCTATCTCCTGAGCATAAGCATTTTTAACTTTAACATGCATTTTGTTTTCCTTAATTAGGAATTCCTCTTGGCTATCCAAGAGTTCATCCTTCTCATGTATGGCACCTATCAATTCATTTAATTTTTCCTTTTGTTGCATGTTTAAGTTGGCAAAAAGAGCAAGCAAGTTATCTTCATCATCACTAGAGCTACTCTCATCACTAGATGTTGCATATTTAGTTGAGCCTCTAGATTTTACCTTCTTCTTTTTGTCGTCCTTTGCCATGAGGCACTTGTGGCCGACGTTGGGGAAGAGGAGGCCCTTGTTGACGGCGATGTTGGCGGCGTCCTCGTCGGAGGTGGAGTCGGTGGAGCTCTCATCGGAGTCCCACTCCCGGCATACATGGGCATTGCCGCCCTTCTTCTTGTAGTATTTCTTCTTTTCCTTCCTCTTTCCCTTCTTGTCGTCGCCCCTATCACTATCACTAGATAATGGACATTTAGCAATAAAATGATCGGGCTTACCACACTTGTAGCAAACCTTCTTGAAATGGGGTTTGTAATCTCTCCCCTTCCTTTGCTTGAGGATTTGGCAAAAGCTCTTGATGATGAGTGCCATTTCCTCGTTGTCGAGCTTGGAGGCGTCGATGGGGAGCCTACTTGATGTAGACTCTTCTTTCTTCTCCTTTGTTGCTTTGAAGGCAACAGGTTGCACCTCGGGTATGGAGATGGCGCCTCGCTCGATGATTTGTTTGGAGCCTTTGATCATCAATTCAAAGCTCACAAATTTTCCTATAACCTCCTCGGGAGACATTAGCTTGTATCTAGGATCACCACGAATTAAATGAACTTGTGTAGGATTAAGAAAAACAAGTGATCTTAGAATAACCTTGACCATTTCATGGTCATCCCATTTTGTGCTCTCGAGGTTGCGCACTTGGTTCACCAAGGTCTTGAGCTGGTTGTACATGGCTTGTGGCTCTTCCCCGTGGTTGAGCATGAATCGACCGAGCTCTCCTTCGATCATTTCCCGCTTGGTGATCTTGGTCACCTCATCTCCTTCGTGCACGGTCTTGAGTACGTCCCAAATCTCTTTGGCACTCTTCAACCCTTGCACCTTATTATACTCCTCTCGACTTAGAGAGGCGAGAAGTATAGTAGTGGCTTGGGAGTTGAAGTGCCGGATTTGGGCGACTTCGTCCGAGTCATAGCCTTCGTCCCCTGGCGATGGTACCTGCGCTCCAAACTCAGCAATGTCCCAAGTACTAGCGTGGAGTAAGGTTAGGTGATGCCTCATTTTATCACTCCACATATTATAATCTTCACCCTCAAAAACGGGTGGTTTGCCTAGTGGGACAGAAAGTAAAGGAGTGCGTCTAGAGATACGGGGATAATGAAGTGGCATCTTACTATACTTCTTGCGCTCATGGCACTTAGAAGTGACGGACGGCGCGTCGGAGCCGGAGGTGGATGGCGACGAAGAGTCGGTCTCGTAGTAGACCACCTTCTTCATCTTCTTTTTATTGTCGCTGCTCCGATGCGACTTGGTGTGTGAAGGGGATCCTTTCACCTTGTTGCCAGACTCTCCTGATGGAGTCTTCCCATGGCTTATGGCGGGCTTCTCGCCGGTCACGACCTCCTTCTTGGCGTGATCTCTCGACATCACTTCGAGCGGTTAAGCTCTAATGAAGTACCGGGCTCCGATACCAATTGAAAGTCACCTAGAGGGGGGTGAATAGGCAGAATATGAAAATTATAAACTTAAAGCACAACTACAAACCGGGGTTAGCGTTAGAATTAAATCCGAGTCTGAAAGAGAGGGCAAAAACAAATCACAAGCAAATGAAGAGAGTGACACGGTGATTTGTTTTACCGAGGTTCGGTTCTTGCAAACCTACTCCCCGTTGAGGTGGTCACAAAGACCGGGTCTCTTTCAACCCTTTCCCTCTCTCAAACGGTCACCTAGATCGAGTGAGCTTTTCTTCTTAATCAAACCGGGTCACTTAGACCCCTACAAGGACCACCATAACTTGGTGTCTCTTGCTTTGATTACAAATTGCTTGAGAACAAGAAAGAGGAAGAAGAAAAGCGATCCAAGTGACAAGAACTCAAATGAACACAAATGTCTCTCTCTCACAAGCCACTAAGTCTTTGGAATGAGATTGGAACTTAGAGAGGATTTGATCTTTTGTTTTGTGTCTTAGAGTGAAGTCTAGAGCTCTCATATTGAATGCAATGGCTAAAAACTTGGATGCCTTGAAGTGTGGTGGTTGGAGGGTATTTATAGCCCCACCCACCAAAATGGCCGTTGGGAGGCTGTCTGTCGATGGGCGCATCGGACAGTCCGGTGCGCCAACCATGTTACCCAACCGTTAGGCTTCGACCGTTGGAGCTCTGTCAGCTTGGGCCACTGGACAGTCCGATGGTGCACCGGACAGTCACTGTTCACTGTCCGGTGCGCCTTCTGGCGCCTGCTCTGACTCTACACGAACTGTCCGTGCACTTTACACGCACTGTTCACCTTTTGCAGACGACCGCTGGCGCTGTAGCCGTTACTCCACATGGCACATCGGACAGTCCGGTGAATTTTAGCGGAGTGGCATTTTCAGAAACCCGAAGCTGAGGAGTTTGAGTTGATCCACCTTGGTGCACCGGACACTGTCCGGTGGCACACCGGACAGTCCGGTGCCCCAGACCAGGGCACACTTCGGTTTTCTTTGCACCTTTTGTTTTGAACCCTATCTTGGACTTTTTATTGGTTTGTATTGAACCTTTGGCACATGTAGAACTTATAATCTAGAGCAATCTAGTTAGTCCAATTATTTGTGTTGGGCAATTCAACCACCAAAATTATTTACGAAAAAGGTTTGACCCTATTTCTCTTTCACCGGTGCACCCAGTCGACCGTTGGAGCGGGCCACGTGTCACGCGTTGATCGCGTGGACGACCATTGCCACTGGCGCTGTTGGCTCATCGGACAGTCCGGTGCACCATCAGACAGTCCGGTGAATTATAGCCACGTCGCTTTTCCGTTTCCTGAGAGCGACAAGTTCGTCGCTGACGACTCACCGGACAGTCCGGTGCACCACCGGACAGTTCGGTGAATTATAGCCATACACCTCCGTCGATTCCCGAGAGCAGCCGATTCACTGTCGACCAGCCTGGGGCACCGGACACTGTTTGGTGCACCACCGGACAGTCCGGTGTGCCGGCCCGAGCTGTAATTGGTTGTACACAACCAACTCTTTTCCAATTCTTTTCTTCTCTTCTCGGCACTGTTTCTAGCACTTAAATAAGCACATTAGTATACAAAATAATATACTAAGTCTAGAAACGTACCTTGTACTTTGATTTGCACTTTTCACACCTTTAGCACATAAGAGTTCAAAACATTTGTGTTGGACATCTAATCACCAAAACAATTATAGAAATGACCCAAGGGCACATTTCCCTTTCAATCTCCCCTTTTTGGTGATTTATGCCAACACATAAAAAAGCAATAAAAAGAAGTGCAACATCAATGCAAATGAAGACTAAATTCTCTTTACACAAGATTTGATATATTTGGATCATTCTTTGCCACCACTTGGTTTATTTTGCAAATCAAATTCTTTTTCCTATCTCTACATCAAACACACTTGTTTGGGAAAATTGAGAGATACTCCAAGAGTGAAATTTGTCAAGCGTAAAAAACTCCCCCTTTTCCCATAATCAAAATCCTCCCCCATAAGAGACCAAATTTTGCAATAAGAGTATTTTGACAAATCTCAAATTATAACTCTACTATTTTCAAAATTCTCAAGTGGTTGGCTGATCCATTTGCTTTGGCCTTAATTTCTCTCCCTTTGGCATTAAGCACCAAAACGGGATCATTTTTGGCCCTCTAACCCCATTGCCTCACCAAAAAGTCAATTAAGAGCAAAAAGGCAATGAGAGCACAAGTATGAACTTAGAATTAGATACACTAATACCGGAGTGCAGTGGAAGTCTTTGCGTCGTCCAAGTTCATTTTCCCTTTCAATGTACCTTCGAGACTACTTCAAGTGTACTCAAACAAACAAATTAGTATCAAAGGGATCAAGTTGTAGCACATCTCCCCCTAAACATATGCATCATTTGCATACGGACTTGTGAGGTCCGGGGGTGACTTGTACAATCTGAGCACCACAAACAAATAATAATTGATTTAAATGCACAAAGTAGCATGATCAAAGGCATAGAACACATGTATGCTATAGATCAATCCAAGTTACGTGAATCTAAGACATTTAGCTCACTACGCAACCTGCAAAACCTTTTCTCATCTAAAGGCTTAGTGAAGATATTGGCTAGCTGGTTCTCGGTGCTAATGTGATACACATCGATATCTCCCTTTTGCTGGTGGTCTCTCAGGAAGTGATGCCGGATGTCTATGTGCTTAGTGCGGCTGTGTTCAACAGGATTATCCACCAAACGGATTACACTCTCATTGTCACATAGGAGTGGGACTTTGCTCATATTGTAGCCAAAGTCCCGGAGGGTTTGTCTCATCCAAAATAGTTGCGCGCAACACTGTCCTGCGGCAACGTACTCGGCCTCAGCGGTGGATAGGGCAACGGATGCTTGTTTCTTCGAACTCTAGGACACCAGTGACCTTCCTAGAATTTGGCACGTCCCTGATGTACTCTTCCTATCGACCTTGCACCTGACATAATTGGAGTCTGAGTATCCAATCAAGTCAAAGGTAGACCCCTTTGGATACCAGATCCTGAAGCAAGGCGTAGAAACTAAATACCTAAGAATTCGCTTAACGGCCACAAGGTGACATTCCTTGGGGTCGGATTGATATCTCGCACACATGCATACACTAAGCATAATGTCTGGTCTACTAGCACAAAGATAAAGTAATGAACATATCATAGACCGGTATGCCTTTTGATCAACGGACTTACCTCCTTTGTTGAGGTCAATGTGCCCATCAGTTCCCATTGGTGTCTTCGTGGGCTTGGCGTCCTTCATCCCAAACCTATTGAGAAGATCCTAAGTGTACTTCGTTTGGGAGATGAAAGTGTCGTCTTTGAGTTGCTTCCAAGGAAGTAGGTCAACTCGCCCATCATCGACATCTCAAACTTTTGCATCATCACCCTGCTAAACTCCTCACAAGACTTTTGGTTAGTAGAACCAAATATTATGTCCTCGACATAAATTTGGCACATAAAGAGATCACCCATCACAAGTCTTGGTAAAAAGAGTGGGATCAGCTTTCCCAACCTTGAAAGCATTAGCAATTAAGAAATCTCTAAGGCATTCATACCATGCTCTTGGGGCTTGCTTAAGTCCATAGAGCGCCTTAGAGAGCTTATACACGTGGTCGGGATACCTGTCATCCTCAAAGCCAGGGGGTTGTTCCACGTATACCTCCTCCTTAATTGGCCCGTTGAGGAAAGCGCCCTTCACGTCCATTTGGAATAGCCTAAAGGAATGGTGAGCGGCATAGGCTAATAATATTCGAATAGACACTAACCTAGCCACATGAGCAAAAGTCTGCTCAAAATCCAAACCTGCGACTTGGGTATAACCTTTTTCCACAAGTTGAGCCTTGTTTCTTGTCACCACCCCGTGCTCATCTTGCTTGTTGCGGAACACCCACTTGGTTCCCACAACATTTTGCTTTGGACGTGGCACCAGGCTCCAGACTTCATTTCTCTTGAAGTTGTTGAGCTCTTCCTGCATGGCCAACACCCAGTCCGGATCCTACAAGGCCTCTTCTACCCTGACAGGCTCAATAGAAGAGACAAACAAGTAGTGCTCACAAAAATTAGCTAATCGTGAGCGAGTAGTTACTCCCTTGCTGATGTCACCCAGAATCTGATCGACGGGGTGATGTCTTTGGATCGCCGCTCAGACTTGAGTTGGAGGGACCCGTGGTGCTTCTTCCTCCAACACTTGATCTTCCTGTGCTCCCCCTTGATCCTGCCCCTCTTCTTGGGGTACCTGTTCACCGTCTTGAGTTGGGGGATGCACCATTGTTGAGGAAGATGGTTGATCTTCTTCATGTGGTTCCTGTGGTCGCACATCGCCTATCGCCATCGTGCGCATTGCGGCCGTCGGAACTTCTTCTTCATCTATGTCATCAAGATCAACTTGCTCTCTTGGAGAGCCATTAGTCTCATCAAATACAACGTCGCTAGAGACTTTAACCAATCCCGATGATTTGTTGAAGACTCTATACGCCTTTGTATTTCAGTCATACCCTAGTAAAAACCCTTCTACTGCCTTGGGAGCAAATTTAGAATGTCTACCTTTCTTCACCAGAATGTAGCATTTGCTCCCAAATACATGAAAGTAAGAAACATTGGGTTTGTTACCGGTAAGGAGTTCATAGGAGGTCTTCTTGAGGAGACGATGCAGATAGAGCCAGTTTATGGCGTGGCAGGCTGTGTTCACAGCTTCCGACCAAAACCGCTCGGGCGTCTTGAACTCTCCAAGAATCGTTCTCGCCATGTCGATTAGTGTCCTGTTCTTCCTCTCTACCACACCATTTTGCTATGGTGTATAGGGAGCGGAGAACTCGTGCTTGATGCCTTCCTCCTCAAGAAACTCTTCAACTTGTAGATTCTTGAACTCGGACCCATTGTCGGTCCTTATCTTCTTCACCTTTAGCTCAAATTCGTTTTGAGCTCTCCTTAAGAAGCACTTTAGGGTCCCTTGGTTTCTGACTTATCCTGCAAAAAGAACACCCAAGTGAAGCAGGAAAAATCATCAACAATTACAAGACCATACTTACTTCCCCCGATGCTAAGGTAGGCAACGGGTCCGAAGAGATCCATGTGAAGAAGCTCCAATGGTCTTGATGTTGTTATCACGTTCTTGCTGTGATGAATGCTTCCCACCTGTTTTCCTGCCTGACATGCTGTACAAGGTCTGTCTTTCTTAAAACAGATATCGGTTAGTCCTAACACATGATCTCCCTTTAGAAGCTTATGAAGGTTCTTCATCCCAACATGTGCTAGACGGTGATGCCACAGCCAACCCATATTAGTCTTAGCGATTAAGCATGCATCTAGACCGGCATTCTCTTTCGAAAAGTCAACTAAATAGAGCTTGAGGTCTAATACACCCTTAAACGCTAATGAACCATCACTCCTTCTAAAGACAGATACATCAACATTTGTAAACAAACAATTGTAACCCATATGGCACAATTGACTTACAGACAGAAGGTTGTATCCTAGCGACTCTACTAAAAATACATTTGAAATGGAGTGCTCGCTTGTGATGGCTATCTTTCCCAAACCTTTGACCTTGCCTTGATTCCCATCTCCAAATATGATTGTATCCTGGGAATCCTTGTTCTTGACGTAGGAGGTGAACATCTTCTTCTCCCCCGTCATGTGGTTGGTGCATCCGCTGTCGATAATCTAGCTTGAGCCTCTGGATGCATAAACCTGCAAGGCAATTTAAGCTTGGGTTTTAGGTACCCAACTCTAGTTGGGTCCTACAAGGTTAGTCACAATAGTTTTTGGAACCCATATGCAAGTTTTGTCTCCCTTGCATTTGGATCCCAACTTCCTAGCAACTACTTTTGCATTCTTACATGAAAGTACAAAAGAAGTGTTGCAAGCATGAAAAACAGTAATAGGTTCATTGCACATTTTCCTAGAAGCATGAGTAGCATAATTTCTCCTAGGTGCATGAGACACAACATGATTGCGCCTAGGCCTATTTCTACCACAATCATAAGTAGAGCTGGAAGCAATCATAGCATGATCATAGTATCTATCATTATGAGCATTCCTAGTAAATTTTCTATCATAAATGTAAGCATGATTCTTTTGGGGACTACTAGCCATAGGGGCCTTCCCTTTCTCCTTGTTGAGAATGGGAGTCCTTTGACTTGTTAAGTTCTTGGTTTCCTTTCGAAAACCAAGCCCATCCTTAATTGAAGGGTGTCTACCAACAGTGTAGGCATCCCTAGCAAATTTTAGTTTATCAAATTCAACTTTGCAAGTCTTAAGTTGAGCATTAAGACTTGCCACCTTATTGTTCAATTTAGTAATAGAAGCAAGATGTTCATCACAGGCATCAACATCAATATCCTTACATCTATTACAAATAACAACATGCTCTACACATGAACTAGTTTTGTTAACTTCCTCTAGCTTAGCATTTAATTCATCATTTAAACTCATTAAACTAGAGACAGATTCATGGCAAGAAGATAAATCAGAGGATAGCATTTCATTCCTTTTAACTTCTAAAGCAAGAGATTTTTGAACATTAACAAACTTGTCATGTTCCTCATACAAAATGTCCTCTTGTTTCTCTAGCAATCTATCCTTTTCATTTAGAGCATCAATTAATTCATTAATTTTGTCTATCTTAGCTCTATCTAGTCCCTTAAACAAGTCAGTGTAATCTACTTCATCATCAGAAGATTCCTCATCACTAGAAGAAGAGTACTTAGGGGCTAGTAAACAGCTCTGATACCACCTGAAGCGCCCCAATCCTTTGGGACTCAAATGTGATACAATTACTAGTCCCAGGAGGCTAGTAAACACATTTATAAGTCAGATGATTATAGATCTGCTTAAACGAGACAAACCTATAAAGGTGACGAACAACTTTAAGAGTTGGTCCACAACTCGGGACATATCATCAGAGTGGGGCTGAAGCAGCCCGATATATGCAGCGAAGCAAATCAGCGGTCCAACAGCCACAGGCAAGGTTGGGAACAGTCGTAACTCTTACCCGATCTCCTTTTTCTGAAAAACAACAAATAAGCAAGGGTGAGTACAAACGTACTCAGCAGCCCACCTTCACCCATGGAATGGGGAAACCAGATATAATGCATGGAATATGTGGAGCTCAGGATATTTTGCAGAAACAACAATATTTTATGCAGGGTTGTTTTGTAAAACATTTTGTATTTTTCAAAGTGCATCCTCTCCCAAAAGAGCAGGAAGTTTTTCAATATTAGAACAAAATCCCCTGGACTAAACCATCCAGATATCTCAGCAGTTTCCTACTGGTTTTCCTTTTCAAAAACAGCTACTGGACTTCCCGTCCACCATAGCTCACGGCTCAACCGCCAGACCTTTTAAGAACCACTTTTCTCAAACGCACCCTTTTTTAAAACAAAACACTAATTGCCATACCACACCAGACTCGTCCATTCCTGTGGACACAGACTATTCAGATAGGTTTTCAAACTCTGTGCAGAGGTGTGCACTTCACCCACTAGTCCAGCTCTGCGATCTCATGGCCAATGAGATCCGAATCCGAATCTATTTCTTTCCTCGCACGTCCTAACCTTAACGGTTATACCGGAAGGAGTCAGGCCACTTCCATGCCCAAACCGGACAAAACATTCCCCCTCCTTATCCTCCCGGTGCTCCCTAGCCTTCATAACCCTGGGGTTGGACCGTACGAGTTCAGATTGAGTGACTGCCCACACAATCTCGAGTGGTTGTACTTATCATGAGTACAGGTAGTGAAGGATGACAAACCGGTCCTTATATGAGGGGACAATCCTTCTGCTCACACCTAAACCAGCTGAGCCATCACCTTAGGCCCTCCCCTAAACCAGGGAGTCCCTGATCATCCCGCTTAAAAGGTGATAAGGGTGACAACCCTTCATCATACCCATTTTGGAAAACATTTTCTTTTGAAAACTCACACCTTTCCTCAAATCATTTGTAACAAATATATCAGGGATTGATTGCGGCAAGCGGCTGGGTGGCCATAATAACTTGTCTCAAAATCATATCATGCATAAAATAATAGGCTGAGTGTTGTGGTTGAAAAATCATAGGTAATTTATGCATCAAAGGAATCCAGTGAGCTTGTCGTGCTTATCTGGCAAAAGGGGGGAGCTCGCGGAACTGGCTTCTAGCTCCACTGCCTGGCGTAGACTTGCAGATCTAGCCTCCACGAGACGACACGAACGCTCCGATAACTATGCAACATGAACAAGCAAACATACAAACCAGCAAGTATACCAACAAATATTTAGTATAGTGGTCAGAATAGTGATATATGGATGGGTAGAGTCTTGAGCAGAATCTGTGTCATGTGGTGTTGTGATATTACTGGTGGTGGAGTGGAGGTGCTTACCAAGAGGGTGTACTGGAGGCGAAGCAACACTATGCGTGTAGCCAGCAGAGCGGAGTAACTGACTGGGTGGGGTGTTTTCCTTGGCTGAGGGTGTTGAGTGTGTGTGGAGAGGGAGAGGGTAGCTGGGTGTATTTATAGTTGGGTGTGTGTGGTGTATCACAGTGAAGTTCATTGTTGGTGAGAATAGTGACGAATGAATTGTCTGACTTAGTATGAACAGGAGAGTTATAGGCAGAATATGGGACAAGAGTATTTTGGGAGTTTTCTAGAATATGGACCATGCTTAAGGGATGACATGGTTGGATAGGGAATAGTTTGATAAGAATTTTGGAACAAGAATTATTGGAATATGAGTTTGGAAGCCTGGTTCGAAGGAATCTCAAAGTTAAGCATGCTCAACTTGGAGGAACCTGGGATGGGTGGCCAGATGGGAAGTTCCCTACTGAAAGGAAAATCACAGTCACCGGAGTTCGTATGACTGGAATATGGGTCTGGCTGGTCTTAAGTGGACTGGACAACATGATGGATGAGTAGTTGAAATTTGGGGGTGATCGGATGAATGATGAATAGCAACAATGAATAGTAACGATGATGAATAGTAACTGTGAATAGTAATGGTGAATAGTAACGTGAATAGTAATGGTAAATATTGATGTGAACAGTTTATATGAACGAACGATGAATAGTGGCTATGAACGAACGATGAATGATGAATAGGAACTATGAACGAACGGACGAACGATCGAATGATCAGACGAACGAACGATCGGAATTTCGGCAGCATAACGGTAGGATAAAGATTATCTGGAAGAACGATGAAATAAGGACTATGAACGAACGAAGAACGATGAATAGGAATTATGAATGAACGATGAACGATCAAATAGGAACTATGAACGAACGATGAACGATCGAATATGAACTATGAGCGAACGATGAACGATCGAATGATAGAATGAACGAATGATCGGAATTTCGGCAGCATAACGGTAGGACAAAGATTATCTAGAAGAACGATGAATAGGGACTATGAACGAACGATGAACGATGAATAGGAACTATGAACGAATGGACGAATGATCGAATGATCGAACGAACGAATGATCAAAATTTCGGCAGCATAACGGCAGGACAAAGATTATCTGGAAGAACGATGAATAGGGACTATGAACGAATGATGAATGATGAATAGGAACTATGAACGAACGGACGAACGATCGAATGATCGAACGAACGAACGATCAGAATTTCGGCAACATAACGGCAGGATAAAGATCATTTGGACGAACGAACGAACGAACGGACGAACGAACCATGAACGATCGGACGAACGATCGAACGATCGGACGAACGAAGGAACAAACTAAGATCAGGGGGACGAACGATCGAAGAACGACTGAACGATCCTTGTGCTAGTGTGTGCTTGTGTGGAACATGGAGTGGGTGTGTGGGGGGAGAAGAGTTGCCATGAAATGGCTTGGGGTGGGATGAGAGGAGGCCCTTTCCCCTCTATTTATAGCCATGGTGGGGGGATTAGGGGGAGGGATGAGAGGATTAGTGGGAGGATGAGAGGATTAGTGGGAGATTAGCATGTATTTGTCTTGTATAAGTGAGATTAGCTTGTAGAGCTCACCATATGACACTAGAGGCATACGTAAACTTATGGGCATGAGGAAAGTTATGAAGAAAATATTTATAGGGACTTGAAAAATGATTCTGAAGGTATTTCTCAAGAGGAAAAATACTTGGAGATATATCGATGGAATATTTGGACAGTATTTATGGAAAGAACTTGAAGGGGATTACTGGGGAAATATCTGGACAGTATTTCTGGAAAGAATTTGAGGGGGATCACTGGGAAAATATTTGTAGGATATTTTGAGGAGGATTTTGGAGAGAATATAGACCACTATAATTTATTTGTTGATATCAACTCGCAAACAAACATTTTGAAATGAAATTTTGAAATTCATTTTGAATTTAGAGCGAGTTTGGAAAATTTCAAGATTTGAATTTTTGGGATGCTACAAATCTACCCCACTTAAAATGAATCTCGTCCTCGAGATTCGGCTTAGAAGGGTTATGGGTATAGCTTTACTTCAGCTATATATCTTCACTTTGCAGACTCTTCGAGGAGATGGAGCTTCAACAAAATTTGGCTCTTGAGGAGCATCTGGTTGCCAATTGCAAACGCTGATTTTGGCTACTTAAAGATCATCTTCAGGCTTCTAGCTTTCGCTTGGCAGCTAGCATATTGAAGAAGCATCGATGCCCACACGCAAACCTTCCTCTTGCGAACTCCCACATGGATTCCTTCCTTGATTGGTCTTCTGGTGCTTCATCAACAAAACTTGGGTGACCACTTCTCATCCAAAAACTTATATGCTTCAATGATCTGGTCCTTCACAAGCTTGATACAGGCCTTCTTCTTTTTCTCCATAGTAGGAACCTTGCTAGAACACTACCCCACTTAAAAAGAATGAGGGTAGAACTCTTGAATCTTGGGGATTTGAACTCCTTGAAGTACCTCATAACAAGGGTGTTACGGGGCCTTCTTCTGCTGTTGCTGCTTGAGCAGGCTGCGGAGAAATGACTGACACAGGGTTGATTCTGGGACAACCTTCTTCTCATCTTCTCTTCGCTATCTTCTTTTCTCTTCTCGCTTTTCACTGCCTCTTTCTTTCTCTTTGCTCTTCCCACTGGAGGATTCTATCAAAGAGTATTACCATCATACAGAGGAGGAAACCGAAGATGTTGAACCATGTACAACAGTCTTCAACCCAAGAATCACCAAGCATTGTGATCTTAGGGGCGAGGGAGTGGAAAATGGAGTTGCTTGCGATTTGGCAGAGGAGATTTTATCTAGTGTGTGCTTTGCTTTGAGCGAGATGGGAGTTGAGGGAGCTGGTGGGGGGTTTTATAGGCGAGCGGTATTGATGGTGGTGCTCGGGGGGTGGAGTGGTGGTGATGGAGCAGGTGCTACGCGGCAGCGGGTGCGACAAGGGAAGGGGGCCTGGTGTTGCCGGCGATGATGGCGGCGGTGGGTGCGCTGCAAAGGGGGGTGGGCGGCGGTAGTGCGCTGCAAAGGGGGCATGGGGTGGTGGTTGGAGGCGGGGCACGGGTGCGGGGGGCACGGGTGAGTGGTGGGGTCAATGACCCTGATGTTTGTGGTCTCTGGTTCCAAGAATCTTTGCCTCACTGTATGGTAATAACTCCTTTTGTCCTCATTTCCTGTTTACTTTGACTCAGAGGTAGTGCTTTGATTATCACGGTCGGTCCTTTTGACTGAGCGGCTGGACTGATTTCTTCTGTAGCTTGTTCTAGGCTTCAAGGGTAAGCTTCCCGGTATCTTCTTGGGTACGGTGCTGTTGGTGACTTGTTCTTAACTGTTATGAATTAAGAACAAGGCAACACGAAAATTGTTAAACGTTAAAGTCCTTTGTCCTTCGAAACATTATTTCCCTTGGGACATAATGAATTTCGGACGAAGGTCATGAAGGACATACCTTCATCGGCATAGTAAACGATGAAGAAGGATTCACATAAAGTATGAGAAATAATACAAATACTTAACCATTATTATTAGCTTATTTATATTTCATTATTATAGAAATGATAACAAATTACAAGTGTACCTTCGGCTTGAATAAAAGCGAAAGTACAAGCGTGAAGCAAAAACAAATGCCAAGTCCATGATTACAGGAGCCCGTGAACAGTGTCGAGGTACTGTTCACCTATTTATAGGCACAGGGTGCAACCTGCGCAAAATTACATTTATGTCCTTTACAATCGATTACAGCAATGACACGAAACATCATGGGTCTTTAAGTCAATCCATCTTTAAGTCGGTTCGGCCCTTCGTCTTGGGATCTGTCTTCATGCCAAAGCTTTATAGATAATAGCTTCAGCGCTTGCTTCTGAGAAGACCTTTCGAAGGTGTTCTTTTTAGGATCTTCGGCTACGAAGCATACCCCCAACAGTAGCCCCTTCGCGGTGCTAGATCGTTTTTCGTAATGAGCTTGATCCGTGAAAAAGTCTTCTAGGCTTTGGGACGCTGAAGATCCAAAAAACACCTTCCCTGAGCTCGTTGGCGAGAAACGATTAAAATAATCGTCGCGCGCGCGCTCCGTCTTGCACCAATTACGCGCGCGCCAGCGATTCACCTTCTCGGACCCTATGGCCCACCGTTCAGTGAGTGCGGGTGACTGTTTGTTCGGTGCTGGAGACCTTGTCGATTCACCTTCTCACCTGCGGCACTATATAAACAGACGGGTAGGTGCGAAGTTACCACAACATTCATTGCTATTGCACTGTTTTGCTGCCAAATTTTTAGTCATAGCCGAAGCTTAATCATCGTGCTCACACGAAACCTCGCTTGTGATTCTGCTTCGGCAAAAAAGTAGGAGCTTCGGATAAAACAAAAAAGTCAACACCAGAAATTTCAAGTAAGCCATAATCAAATGGCCAGAGTTCGCTCTACTGCAAGGGTCGATCGTGAGGGGGATGAGACCGAAGCTGCTGAGACTGTTCCTATTTCGGAAGCAATGAAGCGCTCTGGGTTGGTAACATCAGAGGACATCCCGGCTGCTGAAGCAGAACATACTGGTGTTGAAGAGACCGATTCTGAAGATGATTATAGCAGCTCGGTGCCGAGCAAACCCAGCCACCTGGATTTTGGAAAATCCACAGTCTCCGAAGGTGACCTTCCGAAGATGCTGAAATTAGGCTATTTCAATGAAGATAAGAAAGAGCTGATTCGCTTCGGTGGAGATGAAACTACTCCGAAGCCAGAAAAAGATGAAATAGTAGTTTTTAAGAGTTTCTTCAAAGCTGGTTTGAGATTCCCTTTAAATAAGATGATCGCCGATGTGCTAAAGAAGTTTGGGATCCACTTTCATCAGCTAACTCCTAACGCTATCGTTAGGCTTAGTGTTTATATTTGGGCTCTCCGAAGCCAGGGGGTGGAACCGTTTGTCGAAGGTTTCTGCCGGGTGCACGAGCTGCATTACCAAACCAAGGCCAGAAAGGATGGATTACATGAAAACTTTGGCTGTTACAATTTTGCTTACCGGAAGACTACAAAATTTCCTGTGATCAGCTATCGAAGCAAGTGGGCGACAGGCTAAAAATCGGAATGGTTCTACGTCAAAGTTGACGATGATAGGGAGAAGCTGGTCCAGAGCCCGCTAGAGCTGATCTTCGGAGAGACCAGACCCCAATGTAATATGACACCAGAGGGTCCAACCCAAACTGCGCTGGCTGAATTTAGGATTATTGCAAAGCACATTGGCACTAGGGACTTAGTGCAGGAATTTTTGGCTTTCAAAATATTTCCAACTATGAAGGAGTGGGCCATGCCGAAGCTTGAAGGAAAGAAGAAGGAGGGGGAACTTATCCGACTGCCCTACCACTACAAGTTCAAGAGACATTTCAAACTACCCTGCCAAGAATGGCTGGAAACAATCGAAGTAATGTGTAACGAAATTCTTGGAAATTATTCCAAAAAAGAAGATCAATTGATGATAGCTGCCTTCGGCACCCGCCCAAAACGAAGGTTAAACCGAGTGATGGATGCTATAGGCTTTGAATATCCTAACTATGAGCGACTGGATAAGGGTGCCGAAGGGCAAAAAAGAAAAAGAGTGGCTAGTGCTTTAAATAAGGACGACGAAGATCAATCAAAGAAGAAGAAACAAGAATCTGAGGCGAAAGAAATTGCTTCGAAGAAAAGAAGGGTGTCGACTCCAAAGCAAAAATCAATTGATGAAAAAGAGAAGACTTCTGCGACATCTTCTGCTACTGAAATAGAGGAAATCTTAAAGGTAATGACTGAAACTTTGCCTGTCAAACTAAGTCCACTGGGGCTGCATCTGACGAAACTTTTTCATAAGGGAAAGGAGCCGACAAAAATAAAGGCACCTAGGCCAAAGAGGCAAAGGATTGTTACTGTGACAGAAGTGATTGATGCAACACCACCAAGGGTTTCAGCTAGTGCCGACAATTGAAAGAACGACAGCTACTGAAGTTGTACCTTCGAAGGCTGCCATGGAAGAGGCCAGAGCCGAAGATGCCAAATCCGAAGATATTAATTTAGAGAACATAGCTGCTGATATAGATAAAATGCTGCTAAACATGGCCGCGGAAAAAGCTGCTGCAGCCACCGAAGAGACCACGGCCGCAAAACCCGAGAAGGAAGAAATAACCGAAGAAACTTCGGAAGATAAAACTTTTGACTTCCGAAACTTAGTTGGCCAAGAGCTGACAAAAGCTGAAAAAAAGGAATTAAAAGGGTATGCTATATCTTGCGGGTACCGGCCGGGGGCGCTTCTCTTCGGTGGCGTTGATGACGAAGGATTAAACTGCATACGAGATCAGACCGGTGCGAAGGTTATTGGTACTCTATCAAAGAGTATCAGTTTCCCGAAGCTTGAAGCAGATATCAGCCGCTACCGACGACAACACATTGTCAGCAGTTTGTTCTATTCCAATTTTAAGGTAAACATCTTGTGTCTAACTCTTATTATTTGTAATAACAGAAATATTTTCTAACGAAGGTTATTTGTCCACAGAGTATGCTTTTGAGCAAGGCCTTAAAAATGCAGCAGGACTTAGAGGATAAAAGGCACGAAGTTATAGTTGAGAACTTAGAAAACAAGATAAAAGAGCAATCAGCTGCCATCGAAAAGAAAGACTTCGAGCTTCAAACAGCCGAAGGCTTAACAGCGGATGCTGAAGCAAAAATAACAGAATTAAATTCGAAGCTTCTTTCCCAATCAGAAAATTTTGAACAAGAAAAGCTGAAACTTTATGCAAAGCTTGAAGCCGAAGTTCAAAGAAGTTCAGAGCTGAAAGACTCTTTGAAAAATCTTCAGAATAAGTGCCTGGAGTTCAGCACTCGATGCATTCAACAGTTGAAGCAAGTGTTCCATTTTGTTGGAGCCAGTAGTGAAGAGTTTACTCCTTCGGCTGAATACCTGCCTAGTGCCTTCGAGCATATTGAAGGTGAAATTAATGATCTTGACGAAGTTATAGCTGGGCATGGCGACTTCTGTGCCCTGGCAGCTTCTCGGGGCACAGCTGTTGCCTTTTTGAAGTCTGGTTGTGAACACGGCAAGATTGTTAATAGACCCAACTTCAGCCTGTCACCAGTAGACCTAGATAATATTCCCAGTCTGGCTCGAAGTATTGCAAATAGATTTATAAAGTTAGTGTGGACGAAGGGTGGACGGAGCAAAGCTGGTGACGAAGCTCGAAGCCACCTTTTGCTGGTAACAAAATCATACCTTATGTTTACCTTTTCCTTTGAATTTCGAATTTAGCTTATGATACTTTCATACAGGTTGACCAAGCCGAAGCTGAAGCTGCAGAGTAAAAGGACGAAGCCCCAGAGATGCTGTCGAAGCTCGAATTATCTATAAAAATAACTCAAAAAACTCTTGCGATAACTTGTATGAAGTATGATATAATTGAGTTTCACTTTGTAATATAATCTTACTTTTCTGTCCATGTATGAAATGCTTTGGTGTGGACGAAATTAATACTTTTGAGCCATAGGCGAAAAACACCTTCCCTTCTTTGCGTACACAGCGAAGCATAAAATTGCCTTCTCTTTCGAAACCGAAACAAGTTTGTATGTTATGATGATGATGATACTATGCATGTCTAAGTGAATGTTTATGAATGCAAATATATGATGTAATGTATCGTGCAAATGAATGTTTGAAGACACATATGAAACCATAATAACAAATCTTTGCCGTTTATTTTTCGGCTTCTCCGCGTATTTTTCGGTGTATCAGCGCTGACTTTTCGCTGTAAGCCTCCCTTAGGAGCTTCTTCGCCTTATATTTCGGCGGAATCAGCATTGACTTTTCGCTGTAAGCCTCCCTTAGGAGCTTCTTCGCCTTATATTTCGGTGGAATCAGCGTTGACTTCTCGCTGTAAGCCTCCCTTAGGAGCTTCTTCGCCTTATATTTCGGCGGAATCAGCGTTGACTTTTTGTTGTAAGCTCTGCATTCCCTTAGGAACGACTTTTGAGCTTCTCCGTGTTTTTTCTTTTTCTCGCTGCACTCGATGGTGCATGCCCAGTTTTTACATTTACATCTTCGGGGGATACTGCTCTTGTAGAGCTGATATAAGAAAAAGGGAAATTACATGCTATGGCCCCATTAAAAACATTTCTCCCCCTTTGGAAAGGAAAAGGGTGCCATAGGAAAAAATAAAAAAAAGATTACATCAGGTTACACATAATACCGCCGAAGCTCATCCGCATTCCAAGATCTAGGAATGTCGTTGCCGTCCATATCCTTTAACCTGTAGGAACCGGGTCTTGACGAAGATAGTACTAGAAAAGGTCCTTCCCACTTCAGCTGTAGCTTGCCTACTGTGTCCGGGTTGGCCACTCCTCGAAGCACCAAATGTCCTGGCTTAATGTTCTTCAACCGAACCTTTCTATCATGCCATTTTATTGTTTCGGCTTGGTACTTATTGATGTTTTCTACAGCCTGAAGCCTGATCCCTTCTATAGCATCTTTGTCCACAGAGTAATCAGCTTCGTCTTTTGCCGAAGCCACTGTTCTTATTGATCCTGCTTTAGCTTCTTCTGGGGTTATTGCTTCGTCACCAAACAGCAATTTGAATGGTGTAAAACCTGTTGACCTTGATATCGTTGTGTTGTGGCTCCACACCACTTTGATTAATTCGTCCGGCCACTTCCCCCTGGGCTGATTGAAGATTAACTTCATTATTCCTGTCATTATGATGCCATTAGCTCTTTCGACAAGTCCATTTGACTCCGGATGCCGAAACTGATGCAAAATGGATCTTTGTGCCAATTTGTTCACAAAACTCTCTGAAAGCTTCAGAATCAAACTGCGTTCCATTGTCCACAGTAATGGCCTTCGGCACTCCGAAGCGACAAACAATATTTTGCCAGAAAAACTTTTGAACCGTAACCAAAGTTATTGTGGCTAAAGGCTTTGCCTCAATCCATTTAGAGAAATATTCAACTGCAACTATAACATATCTTAAATTCCCTTGTGCTGGTGGAAGTGGGCCTAGCAAATCAAGGCCCCATCTTTGCAATGGCCAAGTGGGCTGTATTAATTGAGTTAGAGACGAAGGTTGTTTTTGATCTCTTGCACATTTTTGACAACCTTCGCATTTTTGGACTAATTCTGCTGCATCCGAAGCTGCCTTCAGCCAATAAAATCCTTGACGAAAAACTTTTCCCAATAAAGGCCTAGATCCGATGTGAGATCCACACAGGCCTGCAAGTATTTCTTTCATCAGCTCTATACCTTCAGCTCTGGATAAACATTTGAGCAATGGAGAACAGACTCCACGCTTGTATAACTCCTCTTCTATTATTACATATGGACGGGCTCTTGCCGCTATTCTCTTTTGATAAGCTTCTTCATCTGAAAGGAAATTGCCCTGGAGAAAAGACATGATCTCAGTTCTCCAATCTTCGCTATAAACAGGAGATATATTGAGCACTGCTCTTTCAAGAAGGTCAACCGAAGGTGCTTTTATTGTTTCAAAAAAACATCCGAAGGTAATGGCAGCCCCTGTGCCGCTGACTTGGCTAATAGATCAGCATGTTCATTTTCTCCTCGTGGAATATTCTTAATAGAGAACCCTTCGAAGGAGGCTTCAAGTCTTCGAACTGTATCGAGATATTTTTCAAGCTTCGGATCTCTTGCTTTGCAACTTTTGTCAACATGGCCAGAAATAACTTGGGAATCAGTTTTTAGGACCGCCCTTCCTATCCCCATTGCTTTCAACTTCCGAAGGCCCAAAAGCAAAGCTTCATATTCAGCAACATTATTTGTACAACTAAAATCAAGTTTCACTGCGTAGCATGTTCTAACTTTAGAAGGTGCAATTAAAACGGTAGCTGCACCTGCCCCGAAGGTTCCCCAAGAACCATCGCAGAATACTATCCAAGCTTCGGCATCTTTACTTGCTTCTTCTTCCTGAGCCCCTGGCGTCCAGTCAGCAATGAAATCTGCTAACGCCTGGGACTGAATCGAAGATCTGTGCACATAATCAATGTAAAACTCATTGAGTTCCGCAGCCCACTTTCCAACCCTTCTAGTAGCTTCTCTATTTCTCATAATATCCTTCAATGGCTGTGAAGAAGGAACAATTATATGGTATGCTTGAAAATAATGCCGAAGCTTCCTGGAAGCCATCAAAACAGCATACAGCACCTTCTCCAATTCTGTATAATTTTTCTTTGATAAACTAAGGACTTTGGAGACATAGTATATTGGGGCTTGCTTTTTGGTTTGCCCTTCAAGCTTCTCTTGGACAAGTGCCGCACTTACTCCGAAAACGCACTTTTCTGGATTCAGCTTTAGACCGGCTTGTCTAAAATTGGCGAAGGTCTCCTGCAGATCAGCAATGTGATTTTCTTGCTTCATGCTTTTTACAATGATATCATCAACATAAGTTAGCACATTTCTGCCTATCTGAGAATGAAGAACCTTCGCTGTCATTCTGCTGAAGCTTCCTCCAGCATTCTTGAGCCCCTCAGGCATTCAAAGATAACAATATGTTCCACTAGGGGTTATGAAGCTGGTTTTTGGTTCATCCTCCTTCTTCATCCAAATTTGATGATAACCTGAATAACAATCTAGCAGACTCATAAGCTCTGATGAAGCTGCTGCATCAACTAGGGAATCTATCCTTGGTAGTGGAAACTCATCTTTCGGACAAGCCTTGTTGAGATCAGTAAAATCAATACACATTCTCCATTTGCCATTGGCCTTTTTTACCATAACAGTGTTGGCTAGCCGTTCTGGGTATTTCACTTGTCTGATGACTCTGGCACTGAGGAGTCTTTTCACTTCATTCCGAGCACCTTCGGCCTTGTCATCAGACATCTTCTGAAGCCTCTGCTTTCTGGGTCTGAAGGATGGATCAACATTGAGCGAGTGTTCAATAACATCCCTGTTGACTCCACAGAGATCATTAGCTGACCATGCAAAAACATCTTTGTTGTTGAATAGAAACCTTATCAAGGTTTTCTCCTGTTCCTCGGACAATTGAGAACCCAATAGCACCTTCTGCTCTGCTATGTCATCACATAAGAGCATGGGCTTCGGCTGATCGGCCGAAGCAACTTTCTCCCTTCTGTACTTGTATTGCTCACAAGCTTCAGCTCCATCTATGTTATGGATTGCTTTTGAATCTGTCCAGTTTCCTTCGGCCTTCCTGTCAGCTTCCTGACTTCCATGAATAGCAATGGGCCCTTGGTCTGAAGGTATCTTCATGCAAAGATATGCTGGATGAAGAATTGCTTCAAAAGAATTGAGAGTACCATGACCAATGATTGCGTTGTAAGGGTACTCCATGTCAACAATATCAAACACAACTTGTTCAGTCCTTGTGTTGTTGATAAATTCGAAGGTTACTGGCATCGTGATCTTGCCAAGTGCTACAATCTGCCTTCCTCCGAAGCCACAAAGAGGATGTGTGGCATCATGGATCTTGTCTTCGGGCTCTTGCATCTGTCTGAAGGCTTTAGCAAATATAATATCCGCTGCACTGCCTGTGTCAACCAAAACATTGTGGACCAGAAATCCTTTGATAACACAAGAGATAATCATAGCATCATTGTGAGGGTAGTCCTTGAGCTGAAGATCCTCTTGGGAGAAGGTAATCGGGATGTGAGACCATCTTGACTTGATGAAGGGTCCTTGCACCCCTACATGTTGTACCCTTCTCTGTGCCTCCTTCTTCTGCTTCTTGTTAGCCGGCTCTGAGCATGAACCGCCTGTTATCGAGAGCACAAGCTTCGGAGCTGAAGCAACTCCAGCTTTGAACGAAGCCATCAGCTCAGCAAGTGGATGTGAGTTCACCGGAGGTGGGCGCCCATGTTGGTGACTTGTTCTTAACTGTTATGAATTAAGAACAAGGCAACACAAAAATTGTTAAACGCTAAAGTCCTTCGTCCTTCGAAACATTATTTCCCTTGGGATATAATGAATTTCGGACGAAGGTCATGAAGGACATACCTTCATCGGCATAGTAACAATGAAGAAGGATTCACATAAAGTATGAGAAATAATACAAATACTTAACCATTATTATTAGCTTATTTATATTTCATTATTATAGAAATGATAACAAATTACAAGTGTACCTTCGGCTTGAAGAAAAGCGAAAGTACAAGCGTGACGCAAAAACAAATGCCAAGTCCGTGATTACAGGAGCCCGTGAACAGTGTCGAGGTACTGTTCACCTATTTATAGGCATAGGGTGCAACCTGCGCAAAATTACATTTATGTCCTTTATAATCGATTACAGCAATGACACGAAACATCATGGGTCTTTAAGTCAATCCATCTTTAAGTCGGTTCGACCCTTCGTCTTGGGATCTGTCTTCATGCCGAAGCTTTATAGATAATAGCTTCAGCGCTTGCTTCTGAGAAGACCTTTCGAAGGTGTTCTTTTTAGGATCTTTGGCTACGAAGCATACCCCCAACAGGTACTTTTCTCTTAAGATGGGTTAAGATGAGAATGGAAGCATAAGGTGAGGATTAGCTCTAATTTGTGATCTACGTTTTTAGAGAAAAACTTTTTTTAAAAAGAAAGAGAACACATAAGCTCAGCAATGATAAGCACAAACAAATCAAATGTTTTGAATAAGGGAAGAATAGAGTTTTTCCAAAGCACGGACTACTTAGATTCAGGGGCTAAGCATAACTACTATTGCTTGGCTCCTGAATTGAGAACTATGCTAAATGCAACTTATGAGCACTAACGTTAAAGCATCACACATGCACTCAAAAGGGAACAAAACATCAAGCGAAATTCATTTTGAAATGCCCTAGGGGGCCACATAATTAGAGTTTTGCAAAACATGGGTCTACACGATTGTCGGTGTTTCGAGACCGGGGGGTCCCCGAGCCGACGAGTGAAGTGTCGCCGCGTGCCTAGCCTAGATGGGTCGATGCGAGGACGAGCGCGCAGGGGGGAAAGCGAGGAGGCAGGAGATGGGTCGTGAGAGAGGTGGAAATCCCGTGGCCTTCGTGTTCGTCCCGTGCCCAGGTCGGGTGCGCTTGCAGTAGGGGGTTACAAGCGTCCACACGGGGGAAGGAGCGAGCGGCCTCACGCGAGCGCCCGTCCCGTCCTCGTCCCCGCGTGGCCGACCCTCCCTAAGAGGGCCCTGGTCCTTCCTTTTATAGGCATAAGGAGAGGATCCAGATGTACAATGGCGGGTGTAGCAGAGTGCTACGTGTCTAGCGGAGGAGAGCTAGTGCCCTAAGTACACGCCATCGTGGCGGCCGGAGAGATTTTGGCGCCCGGTTCGTGTGATGTCGTGACCATCGGAGGAGCGCCGGAGCCTGGTGGAGGGACAGCTGTCGGGGCCGTCGAGTCCTTGCTGACGTCCTCTTGCTTCCGTAAGGAGGCCGAGAGTCGCCATCGTCAGGGAGCGTGTGGGACACCATCATCGCCTATCTGGCGGAGCGAGCCAGATGGGACGCCGGTCTTGTTCCCCGTAGCCTGAGTCAGCTTGGAGTAGGGTAATGATGGCGCCTCCTGTTGATGTGGTCGGTCCGTGCCCTGGGTTGGGCGATGTGGAGGCTCCTTCGAGGTCGAGGTCGGGTCCGTCTGCCGTGGCCGAGGCTGAGTCCGAGCCCCCGGGTCGGGCGAGGCGGAGTTCGTCGTCTTCTGGGGCTGAGCCCAAGTCCGAGCCCTGGGTCGGGCGGAGCGGAGTTCGCCGTCTTCTGGGGCTTAGCCTGAGTCCGAGCCCTGGGTCGGGCGGAACGGAGTTCGCCGTCTTTCGGGGCTTAGCCCGAGTCCGAGCCCTGGGTCGGGCGGAGCGGAGTTCACCGTCTTCCGGGGCTTAGCCCGAGTCCGAGCCCTGGGTCGGGCGGAACGGAGTTCACCGTCTTCCGGGGCTTAGCCCGAGTCCGAGCCCTGGGTCAGGCGGAGCGGAGTTCGCCGTCTTCCGGGGCTTAGCCCGAGTCTGAGCCCTGGTTCGGGCGGAGCGGAGTTCGCCGTCTTCCGGGGCTTAGCCCGAGTCCGAGCCCTGGGTCGGGCGGAGCTTCCTATGGCGTGCGGCCGGGCCTGACTGCCTGTCAGCCTCACTCTGTCAAGTGGCACCACAGTCGGAGTGGCGCAGGCGGCGCTGTCTTTCTATCAGACTGGTTAGTGGAGCGGCGAAGTGACGGCGGTCGCTTCGGCTCTGTCAGCTGAGGGGCGCGCATCAGGATAAAGGTGTCAGGCCACCTTTGCATTAAATGCTCCTGCGATTTGGTCGGGGTTGCTTCTTGGTGAAGACAGGGCCTCGGGCGAGCCGGGAACGCATTCGCCGCTGGAAGGGGGGCCTCAGGCGAGGCGGAGATCCTTCGGGGTCGGCTTCCCTTGTCCGAGGCTAGGCTCGGGCGAGGCGTGATCGAGTCCTTCGAATGGACTGATCCCTGACTTGATCGCACCCATCAGGCCTTTGCAGCTTTATGCTGATGGGGGTTACCAGCTGAGAATTAGGAGCCTTGAGGGTACCCCTAATTATGGTCCCCGACAACGATTACCTCTCATACATGCAGGGCTCTAGCCAAAGTGAAGAAAAACTTCACTACCCAATGCATGCAGAGGACTGGGCATAACTAACTCAGACCTGGCAGCTTCTCTTCTGGCAAGGCTGGCACACAACTTCAATCTGAGACATCTCCTAGATGGGTCAAGAGGGAGCCGATGTTGATGACTTCTTCTGACGGCGACTGAGATGGCAAGACGGGGTCAAACTCTTCTTCAAGCGGGACTGGCTCTTGTAGCTCCTCAAAGGGCGGTGGTGCTGGTGGGGTGCTTGCAGCTTTTTCTCTGATCTCAAGGGACGGTGCTAGAATCTTCTTCAAGGTGAGGGGCTCAAACAACTTTGGCGGGGAACCTTGGGAGGACTCGGGGTGCTCTTGCTTATCCATAGCCTGAGGGAAGACTAGAATTCCTTTCAAGACTATGGCTCCTTCCGGGAGTTCCCAAGCCTTCTTCTCTCCTTTCATAGAGACCGGGTGACCTTCAAGAATCTGGGGATCTTTAGCTCTCATGGGTTGAACTGGGTTGGATGAAGCGGGCTCTTGGATCCGCAAGGCTCTACGTTGGTTGTGGGTTACCAAGTAGGCCTCTATCAGCTTCTGGACGTGCTCATCCTTGGCTTGCTTTAGGGCTTCAACAGCAATGACTTCATGACTTTCCAAGGCAGCTACACGGACTTGAGCTGAGGTGAGATCCACATGGAGCTTACGGTTGAGCTTCTCTGTATCTTCTACTCGGGCAATCATCTAACGGTGGTGCCGAACCAAGAAATCATACTGGGCATCCAGGGTGAGCAGGTATGCAGTGAGGTACACGACTGTGGGATCGTCCTCAAGCAGCTGCTGACCTTCCAATGCACGCATCCTGGCCATCCAAATTGGACGATTTCTCTGAAAGGGTGGAAAGAATCTGAGCAGGGTGTCAGCCACTTCTTCATAAATTTGACACATGGCCCTCAATGCCTTACGAGCGATGACTTGGCATGTGTCTCTGAATCTGTGCCCAGCAGCAGTGACACTCCATTCCACATAGTGCGGACTGGATCCAATGTATACAGTCACGACACACTTCTCTGTGCCATGCTCGACGAATTCACGACCATCATACTCTGGTTGGCTCCTGATTCCGAGGCGAACTGTGCATGCTCTCAGCAACTTGGGGAAACCATCTTCATTCTGGCAAAAGTTGGTTTGGCAATGAACCTCAATCTAACTTCTGAGAGAAGGAAAGGGGGAAAGCATTTTTGAAATGAAGGGATAAGAGCAAGAATTTTTTTTAAGAAAATAGTTTTGACTCAAAAACTTTTGGATCAAGGCTAAGGGTTACGTCCTGCGGCCAACCTAACAGCTCTGATACCACCTGAAGCGCCCCAATCCTTTGGGACTCAAATGTGATACAATTACTAGTCCCAGGAGGCTAGTAAACACATTTATACATCAGATGATTACAGATCTGCTTAAACAAGACAAACCTATAAAGGTGGCGAACAACTTTAAGAGTTGGTCCACAACTCGGGACATATCATCAGAGTGGGGCTGAAGCAGCCCGATATACGCAGCGAAGCAAATCAGTGGTCCAACAGCCACAGGCAAGGTTGGGAACAGTCATAACTCTTACCCGATCTCCTTTTTCTGAAAAACAACAAATAAGCAAGGGTGAGTACAAACGTACTCAGCAGCCCACCTTCACCCACAGAATGGGGAAATCAGATATAATGCATGGAATATGTGGAGCTCAGGATATTTTGCAGATTCAACAATATTTTATGCAGGGTTGTTTTGTAAACCATTTTGTATTTTTCAAAGCGCATCCTCTCCCAAAAGAGCAGGAAGTTTTTCAATATTAGAACAAAATCCCCTGGACTAAACCATCCAGGTATCTCAGCAGTTTCCCACTGGTTTTCCTTTTCAAAAACAGCTATTGGACTTCCCGTCCACCATAGCTCACGGCTCAACCGCCGGACCTTTTAAGAACCACTTTTCTCAAACGCACCCTTTTTTTAAAACAAAACACTAATTGCCATACCACACCAGACTTGTCCATTCCCGTGGACACAGACTATTCGAATAGGTTTTCAAACTCTGCGCAGAGGTGTACACTTTACCCACTAGTCCAGCTCTGCGATCTCATGGCCAATGAGATCCGAATCTGAATCTCTTTCTTTCCTCGCACGTCCTAACCTTAACGGTTATACCGGAAGGAGTCAGGCCACCGCCATGCCCAAACCGGACAAAACATTCCCCCTCCTTATCCTCCCGGTGCTCCCCAGCCTTCATAACCCTGGGGTTGGACCGTACGAGTTTAGCTTGAGTGACTGCCCACACAGTCTCGAGTGGTTGTACTTATCATGAGTACAGGTAGTGAAGGATGACAGACCGGTCCTTATATGAGGGGACAATCCTTCTGCTCACACCTAAACCAGCTGTTGGGGGTCTTCGTCCTCCAAAGGTCCTCAAAAACATGATTTGACAATGTTTTCCAAGTGGATTATGTGAACAGGTATCTTCGGACTCAGAATTATGAACATAAAGCACGGTCAGGACGAAGCCTAAGTCAGACGAAGGACGAACTGATTACCAAGTTCTACGAAGGACGGTGCACAGCCGAAGCTGTGTGCAGGGAAGCTTCGTCGCGATAGCGGAAAGGGGAACCGACTTAAAGATGAAAAGACTACGTGGGCCTCAACAGATTTCCATAAGCCGTTAACAAATGTAATGGACATGGATGTAATTTTACGTGGGCTGCGTCCCGCGTCTATAAATAGATGAACAGTACTCCCGTACTGTTCACGCTGACTTGGCATCTGCTTTTGCGTCACGCTTGTACTTTTTACCTTCTCTCAGGACCGAAGGTACATTTGTAATTTGAAATCATTTCTATTTTTCCATGTTAATAAAATAGAAATGATTTTATGATGGTGTTTATATTATATTTCATGCCCTATATGAATCCTTCGTCATTACTTGTTATGTTTACGAAGGTATGTCTCTTGTGACCTTCGTCCGAAATACATTATCTCCCGAAGGGACATAATGTTCCGAAGGACGAAGGACTTTAACACTTAACATTTTTTATGTTGCCTTGTTCTTAACTCTTAGCCTTTGAGAACAAGTCCCCAACATTGGCGCCCACCTCCGGTGAACTCACTTCCACTTCGAGTTTTTTGAACACCTTCGGAAGCTGTAGACCTTCGCTATGGCACCGAAGAAAGCTTCAGCGGCTGGGGCTGCAGCACTGCAACCGCTGGACCACAACCAGGAGACCGTCTCTCTTCGGGAGGCCCGAAGCCAGAAGAGAAAGGCCGTCAGCCCAACGCTTCAGGAGGAAGAGCTAGACCAAGAAATCAGGGATATGGAGATGCTACATCAACAGGTGCAGAGAAAGAAGGAGAAGATGGCCCGGCTAGCTGAGTTGCAACGGCAGATAGACGAAGCCTCTGAGGAAGTTCGCCATCTTACTCATGATGAGCAAAACAGAAGGCCTCAACAGAAAGACCTTCATCAGGAGGGCTTCGTCAACCAAGATGACTGGTATGACAATTTCCATCAGGGAAATTTTGTTTTCGATGATGCTTCTCCTTTGTCCGCTGAGCTGCAGGCTACACCTTGGCCTCCATCCTATAAGCCACCCCAGCTTCCCATGTTCGACGGCCACTCAGACCCGAAGCAGTTCTTAATGAGCTACGAAGCAACAGTGTCTTCGTATGGGGGCAATGCTGCAGTCATGGCGAAGTCTTTCGTTATGGCCGTCAGGAATGTTGCTCAGACCTGGTATTCCTCCCTTCGACCAGGAACGATCACCTCATGGCAGAAGCTGAAGGATATGTTGTTAACCAGCTTTCAAGGATTTCAGACGAAGCCGGTTACTGCTCAAGCCTTGTTTCAGTGCACTCAGGATCATGAAGAATACCTTCAGGCGTATGTCTGAAGGTTCTTGCGTTTGAGGGCACAGGCACCAACGGTGCTTAATGAAATTGTTATCGAAGCCATGATCAAGGGGCTTCGTCCTGGACCTGCAGCCCAATACTTTGCTAGGAAGCCTCCTCAGACTCTGGAGAAGCTACTCCAAAAGATGGACGAGTACATTCGTGCAGATAACGACTTTCGCCAAAGAAGGGAGGAGGCCTTCAGATTTTCTGAGATGACCAGGGGCTTCGGGGGACGATTCTATCCGAGGCATGTCAGGTCCATCCACAACACTCAAAATGATGATAAGGGCAGTCAGCAGAACAGGCCGCAGTGCTCCTCACAGGCTTCGGGGCAGCAGCAAACTTTCTTTCGGCCACCAGCTCCAAGAGGCAGAGGCGCCAGGGGCTTCGGCGGGAGATTTGGAGATCAACCAAGGAGGACATTTTGCTTATTCTGCGGTGAGAACAAGGGCCATACCACCAGGATGTGCCATGTTACCATCCAGAAACAAAAGGAGCTAGCAGAAGCTGCAGCGCAACAGGGACAGCCGAAGCAGGTCATGCATACTGCTTCGTACCATCAGCCTTACATCCCCGAGTACGTGGGCAACCACCCTGCAGTTTCCGTAGCTTCGGCAAGTCAACCTCAAGCTTCATGGCAACAGCCCCCGCCTCCACCTCCGCTGCAACAAGGCCAGCAGCCAGAAGGGAGCCAATATGTTCCGCACCAAAGGGATATCAGAGAGCAATCTGAAGCCCGTACAGTCAATAGTACTGTGCCAGAGTCGAAGCACATTTATTGACAAATATCCTACTTTGATAGCAGTCTTTTCCGTTTAAGTTCTGTTTTCTGTGTAATAAAGAACACTTCAGATTTCATATAATAGTTTCGTGGTTGGTTATCAGAAAAACCTATCTTCTCTACAGGTTTAAGTTGCTGAAGCTTAAAAATTTGCGGTAACAAGGAGGATCTTCGGATTATTAAAAACCCTTCGAAGCAACAAAAAGTCGTTCTAAGGAGCGCAGAGTAAGTCGCCGAAGTTACAAAAAGCCGTTCCAAAGGGAGCGCAGTGTAAGTTTTTTGCTCCAAAGACGTTCCTAAGGGAATGCAGAGCATACAGCGAAAAGTCAACGCTGATACCGCCTAAGTAAAAGGCGAAGAAGCTCCAAAGACGTTCCTAAGGGAATGCAGAGCTTATACCGTCTAAGTAAAAGGCGAAGAAGCTCCAAAGACGTTCCTAAGGGAATGCAGAGCTTACGAATATATTTTGTGTGTATCTTCGGAACAAATGTCATTTGCATAACATAACATCATCACATCATTTTGCATAACATAAGCATCATACATCATGTTGCATTTGGCAAAAGAAGGGGACACAGTATCAACCTTCGAAAGGACGCTTTGAGAAAGTGAAAATTGTGTAAAGTCACGAGGGAATACAATGATAATCTTCGGAATACAGCTTCGGAGAATATTTTTACGAAGCATGGACGAGCTTCATCAGAGCAATATCGAAATTGTATAGCTTCGGAGAATGTTTTCATGAAGCATGAACGTGTTTCATCAGAATAATTTTAACGAAGAATGTCTTCTTCACGAAGCATGAAAAGAAGGGAAGGTGTTTTTTCGCCGAAGGCTCAAAAATGGTATGTATGTAGAGTTTCATGCATCGTGAAGAATTGAATAATGAAAAGAGACTTGTATAATACATTCAAATGTACAAAATGTTACATAGATCACACTTTAAATGTTTTTTCTAAATAGCATCTAGTCTTCTCTTAATACTGCTTCGGCGGCTTCATTTAGAAGTTGATCAACAACTTTATCCATGATAGCTTCGGCCATTTGTTTAATTTCGTCATCCCCTTTTGTGTGGGGGTCGGCAGTCGATCCAGCAGCTTCTGAGGGAAGAAAACATTTTTTCATTACTATTACAAATCGCGAGCAAAGTTTGAAATAAAAATTACAACACAATAAGAACGACTAATTAATACCTAATTGCCTTTCGGGCTCTGTACTTCTTTCGGCAGCTTCTGCCACCTTTCTAGCATCATGGATGCCTTTTTCGCTTCTTTGAATTATTTCTTGCGCCATTTCTCGGCCGCCATTGTCCCAGATATCAGTGAAGAATTTACCGCCAACCATGCTGGCTTCGGTCGAGGGATCTTTGATATCTTCCGAGGATAGGGCAGCTTCGGATTGAGCTAAGGATTTTATATGTTCACAACCTTTTTTCTCCAAAACAGCAGCAATTCCCCTGGCGCCTGAAAAAGCGCAGATGTCACCGCGGCTGCTCAGGATTTCCTCGAAGGCTTCTGCTTCATGACTAATCCAGTCCAGTGGACCTTCGGGGTTGCCTCTTGAAAAGTCCTCTTCACTAGAAAAGGCGCCAACGCTGGCGAAGCTGGATTTTATCTTTTTCACGCATTCTACAGATTTAACATAACATTTCCTCTGAGATGCACGAAGCTCTTTAACACTTAACTCCAATTTATTGACCATATGATCACTGAGTTCTCGTTTTGTTTCCTCCAGCACACGTTCCTCTTTAGCTCTAGCCAGCTGTTTCTGAAGATCTTTAATTTCACGTTTTTGGGCTTCGGCCTGGGTTTTTGAAGCAGCTTCGTCTTTCTTTACTTTATCTACCAGTGTAAGCAGAATCTTATCCTTTTCCAGAGCTTCGTTTCTCAGTTTGATAACTTCGGAGCGTAAATTGTTAAACGCAATGTCGTAGCTTTCATCTTCGGCGCTTTTTTGGGCTCTTAATGCGTTGCTTAGAATCAAGCCCTATACGTAAAAGAATCCATATAAGAATAAAGGAATGAATTACGTATTAAAAAGTTTTTTTTCAAACGCTTAATTTCCATACCTTTAGACTATTGTACGCAAGACTGTCTGCGAGATCCTCTTTCGTCATGGCGCATAATCCAGCTTCGAGTTTTGGGAAACCCATACTCCTGGCCATCTCCCGGCAGACAGATAATTCTTTGTTATCAGGGAGGCAGTATAGGAAGTCATCTTCATTTGTCCCATTGAATACTACTGCCCCCTTCGGATACTTTAACTCCCTAGCATAGTGATTCGCTTCATAGATTTCTTCTTCAGACAGTTTCTTCCCCGAAGCATGTCGCACGGTGTAATCGCGTATGCTGGAGGGAGCTTCGGGGGTGGCCGTGTCAATTTCTTCAACCAAGGCTGGTTCTGATATTTTCTCGGATTGTTCCTTGGTGGGCTCTGAAGGCCCAGCTTTAGCTTCAGCTTGTTGTTTCGAAGCTTCAGTAGATGCTTCAGCGAGTTCAGCAGACTCCTTTGCGGTTGTGCTTGAAGACTTAATTGTCTCCAAGACATCCAGTACGTTCACCATCCGTTTTCTTCTTGGGGTCACCAATGGGCCCTTTTGATTTTTTGTTGTTTCGACATTTGCTGAAGGACTTAAAATTTCTGATGTTTTTGGCCCTTCAGTCTTCGGTTTTTCTGCTTTTTCGGCTGAAGGTGCTTCAGTTTTTTCTTCTATCTTCGGCACTGGAGCTGGTTCTGTAGCTTCAGAGGTCAAAGAAACTTCACCAATAAATTCTGGCACTGTGGCCGGCTCAATAAAGCGAGTTCGATGGGTGAGCACCTTCATCTTTTTCCTTTGAGGCGCTGGCTCACTAGTGGCACTTGTGGTAGCTTCTGTCGCAGGAGAAGTATTTTTCCTTTTGCGACCCAATACCGGATAGTGATAGTCAGGGTAGATAAACCCGACTGCGTCAAATACACGGTTGAGCCTTTTCTTCTTTCGGCCTCCGAAGGCTGCTGATAACGCAGTGTTCTCGGCCTTCGAATATGCCCCAAGAAGTTCGTCACTTAATGTTTCAATGCTTTTCAACCAATCATCATCAGGTTCAACGAATTTATCCCCATATTTGAATGTGTATTTTAGTCTGACTAGTCCGCCTTCGTCGGACTCTTTAATGGTCTCCTTCGGCATTTCCCACTTTTCTGCAAGTGGCCATACCCTGAAGGCAATGTGCTCTTAAACTAAGTCCCTTGTCCCAATGAAAGAGCAGATTATGCCGAAGGCTCTTTGGCATTCTTCGGCTGCTTCATCCATTTCAACCTTCGGCCTTCGAAGTCCGAAGCGTTGCCAGATGGGGCGCATAATGATACTCTTGACATTTTCTTGCGCTGTTAAGTCATTCTTCACATAGAACCACTCTGTCATCCAGGCTCCGGGCCACCTCTTCCGAAAGGTCGGCACAGGGCAGCTTGACCCGGAACGGGCACCGAAGCTATAACACTCAAAATTGTTGTGATATTGTTCTTTTCCCCAGGGCTTCGTCTCGTATAGTAACTCATGAATGTTGCAGAAGCTTTTAGCGTTTGGTTCCAAACCTTGGCTCCTCACAGCCCAGACAAACACCCCCATTCTTATGATGGCTTCGGGGGTAATTTGATGAAGGTAGACTTGAAATGTCTTCAGGACTTCAACAACAAAGTTGCTTAGGGGGAATCGAAGCCCAGCCTTGAGAAAGCTTCGGAAGATTACGACTTCATCTTCTTCTGGGGTGGGAGAAGTCTTCTCTCCAGCGTCAGCCCTCACAATAGATATATCTCGAAAATACCGCCCCCTCATATTATCAATATGACTCTGCTTGATAGTGGTTTTCCCGAAAACCGTGTGACTTGGCCGCCATGGCCGATCTTCGGCCTCTTCCCCACCACTTTCTACATCATAGCTGTCGCTGTCACCAGTATCTTCGGACAAACCTTCAAGAATCTCCTTCGTGATTTTCTCCGTATTGGTCTCCGCCATCGCTATGAGGAACCCCAAATTCTTCTCTTCCTCGAGGCTCAGCTTCGTCTCAGCAGGGATCTTCTTACCTTCAGACATCTTCGGAAACGCTAAAAAACTGTTTTCAGGGCCGAAGCTTCGAAATCAAAAAGGTCACCAATCTTAATGCACAAGAGCTAAAAATTTAGTGGACCGAAGCAGATGGCAAGTGTGCGTACCAAATGAGTTGGCGGTGTGATCTTATTTATACGCCCAAGGCGCTGAAAATTGAAAGACCCCGCTTGTCAGTGAATGTTGCTATTCTAGCAAAGGGAAGGTGTTTTTTCGGACCTTCGGCTCAAGGCCTTCGTCCATATCGCAATCTGAATTTATTATTAACAAATTAATATTGCGAGGGGCTACTGTTGGGGGTCTTCGTCCTCCGAAGGTCCTCAAAAACATGATTTGACAATGTTTTCCAAGTGGATTATGTGAACAGGTATCTTCGGACTCAGAATTATGAACATAAAGCACGGTCAGGACGAAGCCTAAGTCAGACGAAGGACGAACTGATTACCAAGTTCTACGAAGGACGGTGCACAGCCGAAGCTGTGTGCAGGGAAGCTTCGTCGCGATAGCGGAAAGGGGAACCGACTTAAAGATGAAAAGACTACGTGGGCCTCAACAGATTTCCATAAGCCGTTAACAAATGTAATGGACATGGATGTAATTTTACGTGGGCTGCGTCCCGCGTCTATAAATAGATGAACAGTACTCCCGTACTGTTCACGCTGACTTGGCATCTGCTTTTGCGTCACGCTTGTACTTTTTACCTTCTCTCAGGACCGAAGGTACATTTGTAATTTGAAATCATTTCTATTTTTCCATGTTAATAAAATAGAAATGATTTTATGATGGTGTTTATATTATATTTCATGCCCTATATGAATCCTTCGTCATTACTTGTTATGTTTACGAAGGTATGTCTCTTGTGACCTTCGTCCGAAATACATTATCTCCCGAAGGGACATTGTTGGGGACTTGTTCTCAAATGCTTAGAGTTAAGAACAAGGCAACATAAAGAATGTTAAATGTTAAAGTCCTTCGTCCTTCGAAACATTATGCCCCTTCGGGAAATAATGAGTTTCGGACGAAGGTCATAAGGGACATACCTTCGTAATTACAACAAGTAATGACGAAGGACTTATATAAAGCACGAAATATAATGTAAACAACATAAAATCATTTCTATTTTATTAACATGGAAAAATAGAAATGATTTCAAATTACAAATGTACCTTCGGTCCTGAAAGAAGGTATAAAGTACAAGCGTGACGCAAAAGCAGAATGCCAAGTCAGCGTGAACAGTACGGGAGTACTGTTCATCTATTTATAGGCGCGGGATGCAGCCCACGTGAAATTACATTCATGTCCATTACATTTGTTAACAGTTTATGGAAATCTGTCGAGGCCCCCGAAGTCTTTTCATCTTTAAGTCGGTTTCCCCTTATGCCGTCGCGCCGAAGCTTCCCTGCGCACAGCTTCGGCTGCCCTCGACCTTCGTCTGGTTCAAGCTTCGTCCTGGTCGTGATCCATATCCATAATTCTGAATCCGAAAATACCTGTTCATATGATCCACTTGGAAAACATTGTCAAATCATGTTTTTGAGGACCTTCGGAGGACGAAGGCCCCCAACAGTAGCCCCTCGCAATATTAATTTGTAAATAATAAATTCAGATTGCGATATGGACGAAGGCCTTGAGCCGAAGGTCCGAAAAAACACCTTCCCTTTGCTAGAATAGCAACATTCACTGACAAGCGGGGCCTTTCAATTTTCAACACTCTAGGCGTATAAATAAGATCACATTGCGAATTCATTTGGTACGCACGCTTGCCTTTTGCTTCGGCCCACTAAAATTTTTAGCTCTTGTTCGTTAAGATTTGCTGGTCTTTTTGATTTCGAAGCTTCGGCCTCGGGAACAATTTTTTAGCGTTTCCGAAGATGTCTGAAGGCAAGAAGATCCCTGCCGAGACGAAGCTGAAGATCCCTGCTGAGACGAAGCTGAGTCTCGAGGAGGAAAAGAATCTGGGGTTTCTGATAGCGATGGCAGAGACTAATACAGAGAAAATCACGAAGGAGATTCTCGAAGGTTTGTCCGAAGATACTGATGACAGCGACAGCTATGATGTGGAAAGTGGTGGGGAGGAGGCCGAAGATCGACCGTGGCGACCAAGTCACACAGTTTTTGGGAAAACGACCATCAAGCAGAGTCACATTGATAATATGAGGGGGCGATATTTCCGAGACATATCTATTGTGAGAGCTGATGCCGGGGAAAAAACTTCTCCCACCCCCGAAGAAGATGAAGTTGTGATTTTCCGAAGCTTCCTCAAGGCTGGGCTTCGATTCCCCCTGGGCAACTTTGTTGTTGAGGTACTAAAGACGTTTCAGGTCCATCTGCATCAAATCACTCCCGAAGCCATCATAAGGATGGGAGTGTTTATCTGGGCTGCGAGAAGCCAAGGTTTGGAACCGAACGCTAAAAGCTTTTGCAACATTCATGAGTTATTATACGAGACGAAGCCCTGGGGAAAGGAGCAATACCACAACAACTTTGGGTGCTACAGCTTCGGCGCCCGCTCCGGGTCAAGCTGCCCTGTGCCGACCTTTCGGAAGAGGTGGCCCGGAGCCTGGATGACTGAATGGTTTTATGTAAAGAATGATCTAACAGCTCAAGAGAATGTGAAGAGTATTATTATGCACCCAATCTGGCAACGCTTCGGTCTTCGAAGGCCGAAGGTCGAAATGGACGAAGCCGCCGAAGAATGCCAAAGAGCCTTCGGGGTAGTCTGCTCGTTTATTGGGACAAGGGATTTGGTCCAAGAACACATCGCCTTCAGGGTATGGCCACTTGCAGAAAAGTGGGAAATGCCGAAGGAAACCATCAAAGAGTCCGACGAAGGTGGACTAGTCAGATTAAAGTACACATTCAAATATGCAGATAAATTTATTGAACCTGATGATGACTGGCTGAAGAGCATTGAAACATTAAGTGATGAATTACTCGGGGCATATTCGAAGGCTGAAAATACCGCACTATCAGCAGCCTTCGGAGGCCGAAAAAAGAAGAGACTGAACCGAGTATTTGATGCAATTGGGTTCTTCTACCCTGATTATTGTTATCCCATCCGAAGGCAAAAAAGGAAAAACATAACCTCTGAAAAAGAAGAAGCTGGAACCGCTCCTAGCGAGCCAGAACCAAAAGGAAAAAGGTTGAAGGTCCTCACACACCGACCACGCCATATTGAACCAGCTTCGGTGCCTGAGTTCACTGGAGAAACTTCTTCGGCCGCTGAAGCTGAACAGCCAACCTTGCTGCCAGAAATTGCAGAGGTGGCCAAAGCGCCATCGACAGGAAAAATGGAAGAAGCGAAAAATCTGTCTAAGGAAAAAGCATCAGAAATTTTAAGTCCTGTTGTAAATGTCGAAGCAACAAAAATCCAAAAGGGTCCAATGGTGACCCCAAAAAGGAAGAGAATGGTAAATGTACTAGATGTCTTGGAGACGATTAAGTCTTCAAGCACAACTCCAAAAAAGAGTGTTGAAATCGCTGAAGCTTCCTCTGAAGCTCCGACACAACAAGCTGAAGCTGAAGCTGGGCCTTCAGAGCCCTTCAGGGAACAAACTTTGGAAGCCGAAGCAATAAAAATACCAGAACCAATTTTAATTGAAGAGACTGAGACTGCCATCCCCGAAGTGCCTGCCAGTATGTGTGATTACATCATACGACATGCTTCGGGGAAAAAATTATCTGAAGAAGAAACTCATGAAGCTAACCATTATGCAAAGGAACTAAAATATCCAAAGGGGGCAGTAATATTCAATGGGACAAATGAAGATGATTTTTTATACTGCCTGCCTGACAACAAAGAGCTCTCTGTCTGCCGAGAAATGGCCAGGAGTATTGGTTTTCCGAAGCTCGAATCTGGGTTAAGCGCCATGACAAAAGAAGATCTCGCAGACAGTCTTGCGTACAACAGCCTGAAGGTATGGGAATTTAACGCTTGAAAAGAAAACCCTCTTGTATTATTATTATATATTTTTTTACACGACACATTCGTTTTTTCTTATATGAATTCTTTTTCGTATAGGGCCTGATCCTAAGCAACGCGCTGAGAGCGCAAAAGAGCGCCGAAGATGAAAGTTATGAGATTGCGTTCAACAATTTGCGCTCCGAAGTTATCAAATTGAGAAACGAAGCTCTAGAAAAGGATAAAATTCTTCTTACACTGATAGACAAAGTAAAAAAGGATGAAGCTGCTTCAAAAACCCAGGCCGAAGCCCACAAGCGCGAAATTAAAGATCTTCAGAAACAGCTGACTAGAGCTAGAGAGGAGCGCGTTCTTGAGGAGACAAAACGAGAACTCAGCGATCATATGGTCAACAAATTGGAGTTAAGAGTTAAAGAGCTTCGTACATCTCAGGGTAAATGTTATGTCAAATCTATAGAATGTGTGAATAAAATTAAAGCCAGCTTTGCCAGCGTGGGCGCCTTCTCCAGTGAAGAGAATTTCTCTCGAGGCAATCCCGAAGGTCCATTGGAATGGATTAGTCACGAAGCAGAGGCCTTCGAGGAGATCCTGAGCAGCCGTGGCGATATTTGCGCTTTTTCGGGCGCCAGAGGAATTGCCTCTGTCTTAGAGAAGAAAGGTTGCGATCATGTAAAATTTCTTGCTCAGTCCGAAGCTGCCTTTTCTTCCGAAGACATTAAGGATCCCTCAGCCGAAGCAAGCGTGGTTGGCGGCAAATTTTTTACGGATATCTGGAACGACGGCGGCCGAGGAATGGCGCAAGAGATTATCCAAAGGAGTGAAAAAGGCATCCATGATGCTAGAAAAGTGGCGGAAACTACTGAAAAGAGTACGGAACCCGAAAGGCAATTAGGTATTAATTAGTTACTCTTATTGTGTTGTAATTTTTGTTTCAAACTCTGCACTTAGTTTGTAATAGTGATGAAGAAATGTTCTCTTCCCTCAGAAGCTGCTGGGTTGACTGCCGACCCGCACACAAAAGGAGATGAAGAAATCAAACAAATGGCCGAAGCTATCATGGACAAAGTTGTTGACCAACTTTTAAATGAAGTCGCCGAAGCAGTGTTAAGAGAGGACTAGATGCTATTAGAAAAACATTTAAATTGTGGTCTGTGTAATATTTTGTACATTTGGATGTAATATACAAGTTTCTTTTCATTATTCAATTCTTCACGATGCATGAAACTCTATATACATACCTTTTTGAGCCTTCGGCGAAAAAACACCTTCCCTTCTTTTCATGCTTCGTGAAGAAGACATTCTTTGTTAAAATTATTCTGATGAATGATACCCATGCTTCATGAAATCATTATCCGAAGCTATACTCCGAGGTTATGCAATCTCAATATTGATCTGAAAAAGCTCACCCATGTTTCATAAAAATATTCTCCGAAGCTGTAATCCGCAGCTATACAATTTCGATATCACTTTCTCAGAGCATCCTTACGAAGGTTGAGAGTGTCACTTTCTTTTGCCAAATGCAACATGATGTATGATGCTTATGTTGTGCAAAATGATGTGATGATGTTATGCTATGCATGTGACATCTGTTCCGAAGATACTCATAAAATATATTCGTAAGCTCTGCATTCCCTTAGGAACGTCTTCGGAGCTTCTTCGTCTTTTACTTAGACGATCTCAGCGTTGACTTTTCGCTGTAAGCCTCCCTTAGGAGCTTCTTCGCCTTTTACTTAGGCGGTATCAGCGTTGATTTTTCGCTGTAAGCCTCCCTTAGGAGCTTCTTCGCCTTTTACTTAGGCGGTATCAGCGTTGATTTTTCGCTGTAAGCCTCCCTTAGGAGCTTCTTCGCCTTTTACTTAGGCGGTATCAGCGTTGACTTTTCGCTGTAGGCTCTGCATTCCTTTAGGAACGACTTCTGAGCAGAAAACTTACACTGCGCTCCCTTTGGAACGACTTTTTGTGACTTCGCAAACTTACGCTGCGTTCCTTAGAACGACTTTCTGTTACTCCGAAGGATTTTTAATTCGAAGGTCCTCCTTGGTAACTGGAAAAATTTTAAGCTTCAGCAACTTAAGCTTGTGGATCAGATAGATCTTCCTCGCAGAAAACAACGAAATTATTACATGAAAACTACCAATGTTTTTTGCTTCACAGAAAATAAAACTGAATAGGAAAGAGTGCTATCAAAGGTAGGATATATGTCAATATATGTGCTTCGACTCTGGCACAGTGCTGTTAACTGTGCGAGCTTCGGACTGCTCTCTGAAGTCCCTCTGATGTGGAGTGTATTGACTCCCTTCTGGCTGTTGGCCTTGCTGCAATGGAGGTGGGGGCGGAAGCTGTTGCCAGGAAGCTTGAGGTTGACTTGCCGAAGCTACAGAAGCTGCAGGGTGGTTGTCTATGTATTGTGGGACATAAGGCGGATGATACGAAGCAGTATGCATGACCTGCTTCGGCTGAGCTTGCTGAGATGCAGCTTCGGCAATTTCCTTTTGCTTCTGGATTGTAATATGGCACGACCTAGTGGTATGGCCCTTGCCTTCTCCACAGAACAAGCAAAACAGTCTCCTTGGCTGATCTCCGAATCTTCCGCCGAAGCCCCTGGCGCCTCTGCCTCTTGGAGCTGGTGGCCGGAAGGAAGTTTGTTGTTGCCCCGAAGCCTGTGATGAGCATTGCGGTCTGTTCTGACTCCCCTTATCATCATTCTGAGTGTTGTGGATAGAACGGACATGTCTCGGGTAGTATCTTCCTCCGAAGCCCCTGGTCATTTCAGAAAATCTGAAGGCCTCCTCCCTTCTTTGACGAAAGTCATTGTCAGCACGAATGTACTCATCCATCTTTTGGAGCAATTTCTCCAAGGTCTGAGGAGGCTTTCTAGCAAAGTATTGAGCTGCAGGCCCAGGACGAAGCCCCTTGATCATGGCTTCGATAACAATTTCATTGGGCACCGTTGGTGCCTGCGCCCTCAATCGTAAAAACCTTCGGACATACGCCTGAAGGTACTCTTCGTGATCCTGAATACACTGGAACAGGGCTTGAGCTGTGACCGGCTTCGTCTGAAATCCTTGAAAGCTGGTCAATAACATATCCTTCAGCTTCTGCCATGAAGTTATTGTTCCTGGCCGAAGGGAGGAATACCAGGTCTGAGCAACATTCCTGACGGCCATGACGAAAGACTTCGCCATGACTGCAGCATTGCCCCCGTACGAAGACACCGTTGCTTCGTAGCTCATCAAGAATTGCTTCGGGTCGGAGTGACCATCAAACATGGGAAGCTGGGGTGGCTTATATGATGAAGGCCAAGGTGTAGCCTGCAGCTCAGCAGACAGAGGAGAAGCATCATCAAAAACAAAATTTCCCTGATGGAAATTATCATACCAGTCATCTTCGTTGACGAAGCCCTCCTGATGAAGGTCTTTCTGATGAGGCCTTCTGTTCTGCTCATCGTGAGTAAGATGGCGGACTTCCTCAGAGGCTTCGTCTATCTGCCTTTGCAACTCAGCTAGGCGGGCCATCTTCTCCTTCTTCCTTTGTACTTGTTGGTGTAGCATCTCCATATCCCTGATTTCTTGGTCTAGCTCTTCTTCCTGAAGTGTTGGGCTGACAGCCTTTCTCTTCTGGCTTCGGGCCTCCCGAAGAGAGACGGTCTCCTGGTTGTGGTCCAGCGGTTGCAGTGCTGAAGCCCCAGTCGCTGGAGCTTTCTTCGGCGCCATAGCTTCCGAAGGTGTTCAAAAAAGCTCGAAGTGGAAGTGAGTTCACCGGAGGTGGGCGCCAATGTTGGGGACTTGTTCTCAAATGCTTAGAGTTAAGAACAAGGCAACATAAAGAATGTTAAATGTTAAAGTCCTTCGTCCTTCGAAACATTATGCCCCTTCGGGAAATAATGAGTTTCGGACGAAGGTCATAAGGGACATACCTTCGTAATTACAACAAGTAATGACGAAGGACTTATATAAAGCACGAAATATAATGTAAACAACATAAAATCATTTCTATTTTATTAACATGGAAAAATAGAAATGATTTCAAATTACAAATGTACCTTCGGTCCTGAAAGAAGGTATAAAGTACAAGCGTGACGCAAAAGCAGAATGCCAAGTCAGCGTGAACAGTACGGGAGTACTGTTCATCTATTTATAGGCGCGGGATGCAGCCCACGTGAAATTACATTCATGTCCATTACATTTGTTAACAGTTTATGGAAATCTGTCGAGGCCCCCGAAGTCTTTTCATCTTTAAGTCGGTTTCCCCTTATGCCGTCGCGCCGAAGCTTCCCTGCGCACAGCTTCGGCTGCCCTCGACCTTCGTCTGGTTCAAGCTTCGTCCTGGTCGTGATCCATATCCATAATTCTGAATCCGAAAATACCTGTTCATATGATCCACTTGGAAAACATTGTCAAATCATGTTTTTGAGGACCTTCGGAGGACGAAGGCCCCCAACAGACATAATGTTCCGAAGGACGAAGGACTTTAACACTTAACATTTTTTATGTTGCCTTGTTCTTAACTCTTAGCCTTTGAGAACAAGTCCCCAACACCAGCTGAGCCATCACCTTAGGCCCTCCCCTAAACCAGGGAGTCCCTGATCATCCCGCTTAAAAGGTGATAAGGGTGACAACCCTTCATCATACCCATTTTGGAAAACATTTTCTTTTGAAAACTCACACCTTTCCTCAAATCATTTGTAACAAATATATCAGGGATTGATTGCAGCAAGCGGCTGGGTGGCCATAATAACTTGTCTCAAAATCATATCATGCATAAAATAACAGGCTAAGGGTTGTGGTTGAAAAATCATAGGTAATTTATGCATCAAAGGGATCCAGTGAGCTTGCCGTGCTTATCCGACGAAAGGGGGGGAGCTCACGGAACTGGCTTCTAGCTCCACTGCCTGGCGTAGACTTGCAGATCTGGCCTCCACGAGACGGCACGAACGCTCCGATAACTATGCAACATGAACAAGCAAACATACAAACCAGCAAGTATACCAACAAATATTTAGTATAGTGGTCAGAATAGTGATATATGGATGGGTAGAGTCTTGAGCAGAATTTGTGTCATGTGGTGTTGTGATATTACTGGTGGTGGAGTGGAGGTGCTTACCAAGAGGGTGGACTGGAGGCGAAGCGACACTATGTGTGTAGCCGGCAAAGCGAAGTAACTGAGTGGGTGGGGTGTTTTCCTTGGCTGAGGGTGTTGAGTGTGTGTGGAGAGGGAGAGGGTAGCTGGGTGTATTTATAGCTGGGTGTGTGTGGTGTAGCACAGTGAAGTTCACTGTTGGTGAGAATAGTGACGAATGAATCGTCTGACTTAGTATGAACAGGAGAGTTATAGGCAGAATATGGGACAAGAGTATTTGGGAGTTTTCTGGAATATGGACCATGCTTAAGGGATGACATGGTTGGATAGGGAATAGTTTGATAAGAATTTAGGAACAAGAATTATTGGAATCTGAGTTTGGAAGCCTGGTTCGAAGGAATCTCAAAGTTAAGCATGCTCAACTTGGAGGAACCTGGGATGGGTGGCCAGATGGGAAGTTCCCTACTGAAAGGAAAATCACAGTCACCGGAGTTTGTATGACTAGAATATGGGTTTGGCTGGTCTTAAGTGGACTGGACAACATGATGGATAAGTAGGTGAAATTTGGGGGTGATCGAGTGAATGATGAATAGTAATGATGAATAGTAACGATGAATAGTAACGATGATGAATAGTTAATGTGAATAGTAATGATGAATAGTAACGGTGAATAGTAATTGTAAATAGTGATGTGAATATTTCATATGAACGAACGATGAATGATGAATAGTGGCTATGAACGAATGATGAACGATGAATAGGAACTATGAACGAACGGACGAACGAACGATCGGAATTTCGGCAGCATAACGACAGGATAAAGATTATCTGGAAGAATGATGAAATAAGGACTATGAACGAACGAAGAACGATGAATAGGAACTATGAATGAACAATGAACGATCGAATAGGAACTATGAACGAACGATGAACGATCGAATAGGAACTATGAACGAACAATGAACGATCGAATGATCGAACGAACGAATGATCGGAATTTCGGCAGCATAATGGCAGGACAAAGATTATCTGGAAGAACGATGAATAGGGACTATGAACGAACGATGAACGATGAATAGAAACTATGAATGAACGATGAACGATCGAATAGGAACTATGAACGAACGATGAACGATCGAATAGGAACTATGAACGAACGATGAACGATCGAATGATCGAACGAACGAATGATCGGAATTTCGGCAGCATAATGGCAGGACAAAGATTATCTGGAAGAACGATGAATAGGGACTATGAACGAACGATGAACGATGAATAGGAACTATGAACGAATGGACGAATGATCGAATGATCGAACGAACGAATGATCGGAATTTCGGTAGCATAACGGTAGGACAAAGATTATTTGGAAGAATGATGAATAGGGACTATGAACGAACGATGAACGATGAATAGGAACTATGAACAAACGGACGAACGATCGAATGATCGAACGAACGAACGATCGGAATTTCAGCAGCATAACGGCAGGATAAAGATCATTTGGACGAACGAACGGACGAACGAACCATGAACGATCGAACGAACGATCGAACGATCGAACGATCGGACGAACGAAGGAACAAACTAAGAACAGGGGGACGAACGATCGAAGAACGACCGAACGATCCTTGTGCTAGTGTGTGCTTGTGTGGAACATGGAGTGGGTGTGTGGGGGGAGAAGAGTTGCCATGAAATGGCTTGGGGTGGGATGAGAGGAGGCCCTTGCCCCTCTATTTATAGCCATGGTGGGGGGATTAGGGGGAGGGATGAGAGGATTAGTGGGAGGATGAGAGGATTAGTGGGAGATTAGCATGTATTTGTCTTGTATAAGTGAGATTAGCTTGTAGAGCTCACCGTATGACACTGGAGGCATACGTAAACGTATGAGCATGAGGAAAGTTATGAAGAAAATATTTATAGGGACTTGAAAAATGATTCTGAAGGTATTTCTCAAGAGAAAAAATACTTGGAGATATATCGATGGAATATTTGGACAGTATTTCTGGAAAGAACTTGAAGGGGATTACTGGGGAAATATCTGGGCAGTATTTCTGGAAAGAATTTGAGGGGGGTCACTGGGAAAATATTTGTAGGATATTTTGAGGAGGATTTTGGAGAGAATATATACCACTATAATTTATTTGTTGATATCAACTCGCAAACAAACATTTTGAAATGAAAATTTTGAAATTCATTTTGAATTTAGAGCGAGTTTGAGAAAATTTCAAGATTTGAATTTTTGGGATGCTACACGACCGTTGCCACTGGCGCTGTTGGCTCACCGGACAGTCCGGTGCACCACCGGACAGTCCAGTGAATTGTAGTCACATCGCTTTTCCGTTTCCTGAGAGCGACGAGTTCGTCGCTGACGACTCACCGGACAGTCTGGTGCACCACCAGACAGTCCGATGAATTATAGCCATACACCTTCGTCGATTCCCGAGAGCAGCCGATTCAGCATCGACCAGCCTAGGGCAACGGATACTGTCCGGTGCACCACCGGACAGTCCGGTGTGCTAGGCCGAGCTGTAGTTGGCTGTACACAGCCAACTCTTTTCCAATTCTTTTCTTCTCTTCTCGGCACTGTTTCTAGCACTTAAATAAGCACATTAGTATACAAAATAATATACCAAGTCTAGAAACGTACCTTGTACTTTGATTTGCACTTTTCACACCTTTAGCACACAAGAGTTCAAAACATTTGTGTTGGATATCTAATCACCAAAACAATTATAGAAATGATCCGAGGGCACATTTCCCTTTCAACTCTTCCTGAATAAATCCTGCTCTTAGCTTTCAAGAGGGTTTTGAAATAGATACCAAAATGTTACTTTCACATATCAAGTGAAAAATAGATACCAATTGAGAATACATCAATTGAAAATTCATTTCGAAATTTTTTGAAATGGTGGTGCGGTCCTTTTGCATGGTGGTGCGGTCCTTTTGCTTTGGGCTTAATATTTTCTCCCCCTTTGGCATTAAGCACCAAAAACAGAGAACTAGAGAGCCCTTTTGTATTTTCTCCCCCTTTAGGGCTTAAAACTTTCTCCCAATGGTAATATAAATGTGAGTGAAGAATCATACCAATGAGAGTTTGTGGAATACCGGCAAGGGGTAAATGATACCGTTAGAGTTTGAGTGGAAGCATTGTCTTTGCTGAATACTCCATTTCCCTTTCAATCTACGACTTGGTATAGTAAAAATACATTAGTCATAGTCTTAGCACAAGAAGAATAAGAAATATGCATTTGCACCAAATGAAAGAGATATGATCAAAGGTATATAAAATAGCTATATGTGCAATGTTTCAATCAAAGTTCCGAGAATCAAGTATATTTAGCTCATTCCTAAGTTTGCTAAAGGTCTTCTCATCTAATGGCTTGGTAAAGATACTGGCTAATTGGTTGTGGGTATTAACATAAGCAATTTTGATATCCCCCTTTTGTTGGTGATCTCTCAGAAAGTGATATCGAATATTTATGTGCTTAGTGTGGCTGTGTTCAACGGGATTATCTGCCATGCGGATTGCACTCTCATTATCACATAGGAGAGGGACTTTGCTCAATTTGTAGCCATAGTCCCTAAGGGTTTGCCTCATTGAAAGTTACCTAGAGGGGGAGTGATGAATAGGCGAAACCCGAAATTTATAACTTTAAACACACACTACAAGCCGGGTTAGCATTAGAATTAAATTCAAGTCCAAAGAGAGGGAAAACAAATCAAACAAGAATCAAGGCGAGTGAACACAGTGATTTATTTTACCGAGGTTCGGTTCCAAAGAACCTAGTCCCCGTTGAGGAGGTCACAAAGACGGGGTCTATTTCAACCCTTTCCCTCTCTCAAACGGTCACTTAGACCGAGTGAGCCTTCTTCCTTAATCTCACGGGTCACTTAGACCCCGCAAGGATCACCACACACTTGGTGTCTCTTGCCTTGCTTACAAAGCACTTGAGAATAAGAATGGGAAAAGAAAAAAGGCCAAACCAAGCAACAAGAGCAACAAAAGAACACAAAACACCCTCTCTCAAGTCCCTAATGGAATTGAGTTGATTTGGAGGCTTAGAGAGGATTCAATCTATTTGATGTGTCTTGGAGTGGAGTCTTTTGCTCTTGTATTGAATTAGATGTTTGGAATGCATGGATTGTTATGAATGAGGTGGTTGGGGTATTTATAGCCCCCAACCACTTCCATAGCCGTTGGTGAAGGCTGCTGGTGATGGGTGCACTAGACAGTTCGGTGCGCCACCGGACAGGCAATGTTCCTTGTCCGGTGCGCTGCCACGTCACCCAACCGTTAGGGTTCGGAGCTGGTCGACTGTTGGAGGCTTTGTCTTCTTGCGGCACCGGACAGTCCGGTGCCACACCGGACAGTCTAGTGCCCATTGACTTTCCTGCTCTAACTCTGCCGCGCACTGTTCACCATGGCAGATGCTTTTACATTCGACCATTGGCTCACCGGATAGTCTGGTGAATTATAGCAGAGCACGCCCTGGAATTCCCGAGAGTGGCTGGTTGACATTTGTACGGTCCTGGTGCACCGGACACTGTCCGGTGCGCCATTCTTCAGCACACTCAAGTCATTTTGCTCCAATCACATTGTGTCCCCTAACTGATTTCTTTCTTGCTTTCTATTGAACCTTATGCACCTGTATTACATGAATTCTAGACAAACTAGTTAGTCCATTTGTTTGCGTTGGTCGTCAACCACCAAAATTAATTATAGGAAATGGTTAACCCAATTTCCCTTTCAATCTCCCCCTTTTTGGTGATTGATGCCAACACAAACCAAAGCAAATATAAAGTGCAGAAATGTATCTAGTTTGTAATTGAGTTGATTGTGCATATGTTACTTAGAATTAAACCAATTGCAAGTATCACAAAGAATAATAGTTAATGGATTGCTTTTCTTTTATTTAACATTTTGGACCACATTTGCACCACTTGTTTTGTTTTGCAAATCTTTTCAAAGTCTTTTTGCAAATAGTCAAAGGTATAGAAATATGATTGCAAGAAGTGTTTTTGGGATTTTGAAATTCCTCCCCCTGTGCCAAATGCTTTTCCTTTGACTAAATAAAAGCTCCCCCTAAATGAATTCTCCCCTTAGCTTTCAAGAGGTTTTTTTGAAATAGATACCAAGTGAAATTTATACCAGATGAAAATTTTGCGTACTAATGTGAAGTTTTGAAGATAGCAATTTGAAATTTTACTTTCACAAATCAATTGAAACTTAGATACCAATTGAAAAAACATTAATTCATTTCGAAAAGTTTTGAAATGGTGGTGCGGTCCTTTTGCTTTGGGCTTAATATTTTTTTTCTCCCCTTTGGCATTAAGCGCCAAAAACAGAGAACTTGAGAGCCCTTTTGCATTTTCTCCCCTTTGGGGCCTAACACTATTTCCCATATGGTAAAATAAGTATGAGTGAAGGTCATACCATTGAGAGTTTGCGAAGTAACGACAAAGTTTAAATGATACCGTCAGAGTTGGAGTGGAAGCCTTGTCTTTGCCAAATACTCCATTTCCCTTTTAATCTAAGACTAAGTATAGAAATATACTTGAAAGCACATTAGTCTTAGCTTTGGCACAAGGAGAATAAGAAATATGCAATTGTACCAAATGAAAGAGACATGATCAAAGGTATATTAAATAGCTATGTGTGCAATATTTTAATCAAAATTCCGTGAATCAAGTATATTTAGCTCATTCCTAAGCTTTCTAAAGGTTTTCTCATCTATTGGCTTGGTAAAGATATCGGCTAATTGGTTGTGGGTGTTTACATAAGCTATTTCGATATAGCCCTTTTGTTGGTGATCTCTCAAAAAGTGGTACTGGATGTCTATGTGCTTAGTGCGGCTGTGTTCAACGGGATTATCCTCCATGCGGATTGCACTCTCATTGTCACATAGGAGAGGGACTTTGCTTAATTTGTAGCCATAGTCCCGAAGGGTTTGCCTCATCCAAAGTAATTGTGCACAACAATGACCTGCGGCAATGTACTCGACTTCGGCGGTGGAAAGAGCTACGGAGTTTTGTTTCTTTGACGCCCAAGACATCAGGGATCTCCCCAGAAACTAATAAGTCCATGATGTGCTCTTTCTATCAATTTTACACCCTGCCCAATCGGCATTGGAATATCCTATTAAATCAAAAGTGGATCCCTTGAGGTAGCAAAGCCCAAACTTAGGAGTGTAAACTAAATACCTCATGATTCTCTTCACGGCCCTAAGGTGAACTTCCTTAGGATTTGCCTAAAATCTTGCACACATGCATACAAAAAGCATAATATCCAGTCGAGATGCACATAAATAGAGTAAAGATCCTATCATCGACCGGTATACCTTTTGATCTACGGATTTACCTCCCGTATCGAGGTCGAGATGCCCATTAGTTCCCATGGGTGTCTTGATGGGTTTGTCGTCCTTCATTTCAAACTTCTTAAGTATGTCTTGAATGTACTTTGTTTGGCTGATGAAGGTTCCCTCTTGTAACACCCGGGCTTTAAGGAACAAAGCCGGGTGCATCTCATACATGCGCCAAAGAAGACAACATATATAATAACATAGTGTATAGAGATAAATGTCATAAAACATCAGAGTACTTATTACATAGCGGAAGACTTAATACAAAATAAAAGATAAATATAAAACGAACTAAGGATCGTCGGCGCCAATGTCAACTGAGAAACGCCACCTAGATCAAGTCGAAAGCCTCGGTGTTAGGCGGCTCCTCTTCGACCACCTGTTCTTCTCCTGTGGGGGGTGTGAGACAGCAAGAGTGAGCTCACACATGTTCATCGCTCAACAAGTTATGGGGAATAATGTGACATGAACTCACCAAAGATGGGAGTTCATGAAGTGTAAGGCTGATCAATGAAATAAAGGCTGAAGCTGAGCATTGCTTTTATAAGTTGGTCAAAATTTTATTAGCCATTACTAAGTGTAAGTAAATACCAAACCTTAGAAATATTAAGTAAAAGTAACAATAAAATAATCCCAAATGCAATGATATGACAAATTATGTTTAAGTTCCATAAATTAATCATGTGAGTGTCCGAGCCGCTCATGACCGTGAGCACGGCTAGTATACCAGTTTTACACTCTGCAGAGGTTGCGCATCTTTACCCACAAGTCGTGTTACCCATTTGCCACGGAGTTGATCAGACTCCATACACCTCTACCGAGGAAGCGAGGCAGGGTACCACTACGAGGCCTTTACAAAGTTCCACTAGCTTCAGACTACCCGCTACAGTTTATAGGAAGCTCCAGTGCAGGGTTCTTGCCTGACCGCCATCGCAGCAAAATCAACCAAGGACCTCCCTACACTGACCACTCCCCTACTGCCCTTGCCCCTTTCGGGTAAGGTAGCCCTCCACTAGCTTTCCTAGTTAATCAGCCAAGGGCGTCCCATTAAACCCTTGTGGTAGCACTGTTCTCCCGGGTGGTTCTCCATGTTCCCATTAACATAATGATCTTATCATGAACAGAAAATAATGAACAGATAATAACAAGTATGAAAATGAGTGATGAATATCTCTATACCCAAAGCCACATAAAGCAATAGCATGTACTACCCAAAAGTTTAGTAGTAAAACCAGTGGTGAAACAAGGTATAAAGATAGTCAAAATCTAGGGTATCCTATTGGGTCCCATCAAAATTAACCTATGCAGATCATTATGATTAATAAGAACATGAATGGGTAAAAGAAGTGATCAAGGGCACAACTTGCCTTCTACGAGCTCCTGCTCAGCTGTCTCTACTTGCTGAACCTCAGATTCCACAGTGGCTTGCTCGTCTACTCGCATCAACACAATACATACATAGTATAGCATAAATTAACATTACACCAAACATGTGAATAAAATACACAGTAAAAATCTCGACATTAAAATAGAATCATAGGAACTGGAATCACTAATTTTGGAGTTATAGATTTTAAGTTATGGATTTTCTAAGGTTTTATGCATTTAATACAAGATTAAGTGCTAGATAAATTTTAATGAGTCTTTTATGCCAAAACAGAGGCACTATTTGGTAGAGAATAATATTATAAAATTATAGGAACTGGAATGGACCAATTTGGAGTTTATATGCATTTTCTATGAATTATACAAATCATATGAATTGTTTTTATATTAAAAACTCATTTTCCAATTCTTTTTTCTGATTTAATAACCCACTGGACTGGGCCTCAATAAAAGAAAACAGCAGGGGTCTCGGTGTAAGTGTTCCCAAGACTCAGCGCACTATACAAGGTGGACCGCGGGTTAGTTTTACAAAAACATAGGGTCTCTTTTGCAGTTTAACCATGGCGAACGGGTATCATCAGGTCTCGGCCGTTGGATTAGATATGAGCGCACCAGATTAAATATGAACCAAAATGAACCGGTACGCATCCAGGATCGCTGGATCAGATATTGACGGCTACGGTTTTATGAGATTCAGAACTAATCTGAGCCGTCCAGAGAGCGATCAACGGCTCAGACCGTTCCTCCACCAATCCTACACCGTGCCATCAATCTAGACCGTTGTCCACGGATCCGACGGCCATGGATCCGTCGTCACCACGCGCGTTGGTTGCCCCCGTCCGCCGTGGCCCGGCCACGGCGAAAACCCAACACCGGTGAAGCGAATCTCCGGTGATGACGCAACTACATCTAATTGGACCAGTGCTACACGATACGGTGACGAAAACGGGCACAGGCGATGAATACATACCACGAATCGTGGACGCAAAAGAGCTGCCCACGGTGAAGTGCAGGCGCACGGCGGAGCTTTTCCTCCGACGACCAATTCACGCCACTCTGGCCCCAAATCTTGCGTGGAAAGACTACGGATATCCTCAGGGTGTCGAGGTGAAGCTCCCTCAATGGCTCAGGTCAGCCCGACGATGGCAGTCACGTGCTTCAGCCACAGCGGGTTCTGCGGCTGCGGCGGCACTCGGTCCCTCTCCGTTCGTGGTGGTCAACGGTTCCCGCGAGAAGATAGGTTCGGAGGCGGACGCGTTGAGGTCTTTATACCCAGGCCGCGGGGCAAATCTCTACCTAAACCCCCGATCAAAGCGGCGGCTGTTGCAACGGCGCGCTCGCCATGCTCGGAGGAATCCGTTGAGGACGGATCTGACCGCCTGGACCCACCGCTAGAGACAGAGGCGAAGAAGGGAACGCGGGCGAGGCATAGCTAGAGGCGGCTGACAAGGTGGGCCGCGCTGTCAGTGGCAGCGGATCCGAGCGCGCACGCGGAGGCTGGAATGGGTCGCAGGGTTCAGATTTGAGAGTGGGCCGAATTCAGAAGGTTGAGCCCAGCTGAGATTCTTTTCTTTTTCTTTTGATTTCCTTATTTTCTGTTTTCCTTATTCACAATTATTTTGAATTCAAATTTTGTGTCAATTTCATCTTCAATTTTATATGTTCAATTCCTCTGAACATAGTGTGGGTAAATTTTATTTATTTACAAATTTATTATGTTTTGCATAGTATTTTCTTTCTTGCTTTGTGCACATTATTTCCAATTTCCTAAAGTGCATTTTTTTGTTAACTCCAAATACTTAACTCAAATATTATGTGTTGTTATTATTATTATTATTATTTTAAATGCACACACAAATAAGACCCAACATGATGCATAAATTGTTTATGTGCCACTTGTTAATCATTCACTTTTAAATGTGGTTATTCACATGTGATATTAACTAAAGATGGTACACACATATATATAAAGGAAATACTCTCTCTTCATATGAGTTACAAATTTAGGTATTACAAATCCTACCCCCCTTAAAAATAATCTCGTCCTCGAGATTTAGGAAGAACTAGGGAAAAGATGGGGGAAGTCTATGCGAAGCTCTTCCTCTCTCTCCCAAGTAGCTTCATCTTCACCATGGTGACTCCATTGAACCTTGCACATTTTAATCACCTTATTCCTTGTAACTCGAGTCAAAGTGTCCAAAATCTTGATTGGGTACTCAGCATAAGTCAGATCATCTTGAACACTGAGGTCCTCTAGTGGTAGCTGCTCCTCAGGTACCCTGAGGCACTTCTTTAGCTGAGACACATGAAATACATCATGTACATCTGACAGATGATCGGGTAACTTCAGTTGATATGCAACTTCTCCCACTCGCTTTAAGATCAAGAAAGGTCCAATGAAGCGAGGGGACAACTTTCCTTTAACTTTAAATCTCCTCATACCCCGAAGTGGTGACACCTTCAAATATACATGATCACCCTCCTTAAACTCTAGTAGTCTTCTCCTATTATCAGCATAGCTCTTTTGCCTGGATTGTGCAATTCTCAAATTTTCTCTTATCATTCGAACTTGTTCTTCTGCCTCTTGAATAAGTTTAGGCCCAAAGAACTGTCTTTCTCCAGTTTGATCCCAATACAGTGGAGTCCTGCATTTTCTACCATACAGAGCTTCAAATGGTGACATCTTCAAACTGGCCTGATAGCTATTATTATAAGAAAACTCAGCATAGGGTAAGCTCTTCTCCCAACTGCCACCATGCTTAAGGGCACAAGCTCTTAACATATCTTCCAGCACTTGATTAGTCCTCTCTGTCTGTCCATCAGTCTGAGGATGGTAGGCTGAACTAAAATTCAACTTTGTATCCAAGCTCTCATGCAACTTCTTCCAAAATCGAGAAGTAAACTGCGATCCTCGATCTGACACGATCTTCTTAGGCACTCCATGTAGACAAACTATCCGAGTCATATACAATTCTGCTAGCTTGGCTCCCGTGTAATTAGTCCTCACAGGTATGAAATGAGCCACTTTCGTCAATCTGTCCACAATTACCCAAATAGAGTCATACCCAGCAGGGGTGCGGGGTAGTCCAACAATGAAATCCATACCAATTTCTTCCCATTTCCACTCGGGTATCTTCAATGGGTGCAATAGTCCAGCGGGTCTTTGATGTTCGGCCTTGACTCTTTGACACACATCACACTTAGCCACATGGGCAGCGACATCTCTTTTCAGTCCATACCACCAATACTTTTGCTTCAAATCCTGATACATCTTAGTGCTTCCAGGGTGGATGGAGTAATCAGAATCATGAGCTTCTTTCAATATAGCCTCGCGGAGGCTATCGATCTCTGGGACACATATCCGATCTTTGAACCATATAGTACCCTGCTCATCCTCCGTGAATTCCGGAACTCGACCTTCCATAATCAGATCCTTAATCTCTTGAATCCTAGCATCACCAACCTGACCTTTACGAATCTCTTGCTCCAAGGTAGGTTCCAATTCAATGGTAACTCCTTCCGTGTGTGTAACAATTCCCAAATTGAGTCTCTCAAAGTCTTTTGCTAATTCATCGGGCAGTTGGACGACAAAAGCGGAGTGAACATGCTCCTTCCGACTCAAGGCGTCTGCAACCAAATTCGCCTTGCCCGGATGATAGTGAATCTCCAAATCATAATCCTTAATGAGCTCCAACCAACGTCGTTGCCTAAGGTTGAGATCCTTCTGAGTGAATATATACTTCAAACTCTTATGATCCGTGTATACTTGACACTTAGTTCCCATAATGTAGTGTCTCCAAATCTTCAGTGCATGCACAACTGTTGCTAGCTCTAAATCATGAGTGGGGTAGTTCAATTCATGTTTCCGCAACTGACGAGACGCATAGGCGATCACGTGTCCTTCTTGCATAAGAACACATCCCAATCCTTGGCCACATGCATCACAATAAATGTCAAATCCCTTCTGCAGATCTGGCATAATCAATACTGGTGGCGACATCAACCTCTCCTTCAATTGATCAAAGCTTTCTTGGCATTTCTCATCCCACTTGAATTCTCTTCCTTTCTCCAAAAGCGATGTCATAGGCTTGGCAATCTTAGAGAACCCTTCAATAAATCTCCGATAATATCCTGCGAGTCCCAAGAAACTCCGAATCTCAGTAACTGTAGTGGGCACTCTCCACTCCATTATCTCCTTCACTTTAGCAGGATCCACTGCTATTCCTCCATTAGAAATAATATGACCAAGGAATGGCACCTTGTCAATCCAAAACTCGCACTTGCTGAACTTAGCATAGAGTTGATTATCTCGCAGCTTTTGTAGCACCAACCTTAGATGTTGTTCATGATCACTTTCATTCCTAGAATAGATCAGAATATCGTCGATAAACACCACGACGAATCTGTCCAAATACTCCATAAACACTTTGTTCATCAAATTCATGAAATAAGCTGGTGCATTGGTTAATCCAAATGACATAACAGTAAACTCATATAATCCATATCGGGTTGAGAAAGCCGTCTTTGGAATATCTGATGGTCTAATCTTCATCTGATGGTATCCCGATCGGAGATCAATCTTCGAGAATACCCTGACTCCTCTCATCTGATCAAACAAATCCTCAATACGGGGTAATGGGTACTTGTTCTTCACCATGACATCATTAAGTGATCTATAGTCCACGCACATTCGTTGCGATCCATCCTTCTTCTGTACGAATAACACCGGTGCTCCCCAAGGTGAGGAACTCGGACGAATATACCCCGCCTCCTGTAACTCAGTTAACTGCTTCTTAAGTTCCTTCAACTCCTCTACAGCCATCCTGTATGGTCGCTTAGAAATAGGGACAGTTGCAGGTAAAAGATCAATCACAAACTCAACTTCCCTATCTGGTGGCATCCCTGGTAACTCCTCTGGAAAGACATTCGGAAAATCTCTAACCACCCGGATGTTGTCACCAACAAACTCCTCAGGCATAAAGAACATTGCACGCATGGATGAGGAGGTTACTGCAATATTAACTTGAAATCTTTCTCCTTTAGTGGTAGTGAGTTCTACGGTACCTCTACCACATGCTATAACGGCCTTTGCCTTTCTTAGCCATGACATACCAAGGATCAGGTCTATACTGCTTGACTCTAATATTATAGCAGTAGCTCCAAATTCTCTACCCATAATGGTCAATGTCAATCTACGTGTCATTTGATTCGCCTCAACAGGCCCTTTAGGTGTAATTACTATCATTGGTTTTCTCATATTTAGCAGTGGTATTTCATTTGTGTTGGCACATCTAGCAGACATGAATGAATGTGTAGCACCAGAATCAAATAATATGGTTGCAGGAATTGCATTAACATAAAACATACCAAGTACGATGTCCCCACCATCCGGAGTAGCATCAACGCTGACTTGATTAACCTTGGCAATCGAATATCCCTTGCCAGGTCCTGGAGTTTGCTGCCTGTTCTGAACTGGAGTAGTAGTAATCCTCTGTGGGCAGACATTTGCATAATGACCAATCTTCCCACACTTGAAACAAGTAGTGCCTGAACTTTGTCCTGAAAACTTCGTCGGGGTGCCAGTGGGGGTAGCCTGTCGAGTAGGTGTCCGTGGAGACCCCTGTGGAGCATACTGAGCTGTACGTGGCCCTCCTGGTCGAGTCGGTGTACCCTGTGGTGGAACGTAGCGGGGACGAACACTGCTGCTACCCTGTCCCTGTGAGATAGCCTTCCTCTTCAAATCACCCAGTTGAACACGCTTGTGTTCAATAGCAAGAGCCTTATCCAGTAGCCTCTGAAATGATGGAAAGGTGTGCGCAACCAGTGCATATTGCAAGGGTCCATTAAGTCCTTCAATAAAGTGCTCTTGCTTCCTCTCATCCTCAGCAACTTCCTCCGGAGCATATCTCGACAGCTGAATGAATTTGTCTCTGTACTCGCTAACCGACATGTTGCCTTGCTTCAAAGACAGAAACTCCTTCTTCTTGATCTTTATCATACCAGCTGGAATATGGTAGTTCCTGAACTGCGTACTGAACTCTGCCCAAGTAATAGTATCAGCAGCATCATGGGCAGCAGTATAAGAATCCCACCAGTCAGCAGCAGGACCTGTCAGACGACCTGAGGCATAAAGAACTTTCTCCCGGTCTGAGCATTAGGCAATGTTGAGCATCTTCTCAATCGCTTTCAGCCAATCATCTGCATCTAGTGGATCTGGTGAGCTGGCGAAGGTCGGTGGCTTATGACTCATAAACTCCCGGTGCTTATCACGAGGTGGAACTGGTGGTGGTGGTGGTGGAGGCAATGGCACTTGTTGCTGTTGCTGCTGTTGTTGAAGTTGTTGTTGCAGCTGCTGTTGTTGCGCCCTTCTCTCCTGGCGTATCTCCTCTCGCTCCTGGCGCAACTCCTGGCGTATATCTTCTCTTTCCTGACGGATCTCTTGGCGTTCTTGCTGCATCTGAGCACGCATATCAGCCATAGTGTCCGCCATTTGATGCATCACCGCCATCTGAGCTGCCATCAGTGGATCAACTCCGCTTGGTGGAGGATTAGGAGGATTCATCCCTACTGGCTGTGGCTGAGGTTGTCTAAATATCCTTCGAGTGTGTCGATTAGGAGGCAAATCAATTCCACCACCCCTCCTGGTATTGACCATCTGAGTTAGATACATAAGGTAAGAGAATAGTAAACAAGGCAGTAATTACAAATCATGTTACTTTGGGGGATTTATTAGCTAAGTAGTCTAATGTTTTACCTACCCTAGCTAATTTATTACCTTATGCTGGCACATACTAAGATGTCCATATATAATACTTCAATCAATCGAAGAAGCAAATCAGACATTTTTCATCAGAACAATCAAACCACATTTTTAAATATAGAAAATAGTTTTGATTTGGTCTTAGGCCTCCTATCTCTTAAAATGTCATAGGGGTAGGGATTCCAAGGTGTGAAATCCATCTTGTCTCAGAGTAGAAAAGGTAAGAATGATCAGAGTAGAACAGTAGAAGGTGAGACAGGATCAAGATAAGTATAGAAAGAACTAGAGTAAGGTAAGCATAGAATGAGTCAGAATAAGGTAAGTAGGTGAGGGTTTTGTCCATTTCTATCTAAGTTTCGTCCTATAGTCGACATTTCCTCTGATACCACTTCTGTAACTCCCGGGCTTTAAGGAACAAAGTCGGGTGCATCTCATACATGCGCCAAAGAAGACAACATATATAATAACATAGTGTATAGAGATAAATGTCATAAAACATCAGAGTACTTATTACATAGCGGAAGACTTAATACAAAATAAAAGATAAATATAAAACGAACTAAGGATCGTCGGCGCCAATGTCAACTGAGAAACGCCACCTAGATCAAGTCGAAAGCCTCGGTGTTAGGTGGCTCCTCTTCGACCACCTGTTCTTCTCCTGTGGGGGGTGTGAGACAGCAAGAGTGAGCTCACACATGTTCATCGCTCAACAAGTTGTGGGGAATAATGTGACATGAACTCACCAAAGATGGGAGTTCATGAAGTGTAAGGCTGATCAATGAAATAAAGGCTGAAGCTGAGCATTGCTTTTATAAGTTGGTCAAAATTTTATTAGCCATTACTAAGTGTAAGTAAATACCAAACCTTAGAAATATTAAGTAAAAGTAATAATAAAATAATCCCAAATGCAATGATATGACAAATTAAGTTTAAGTTCCATAAATTAATCATGTGAGTGTCCGAGCCGCTCATGACCGTGAGCACGGCTAGTATACCAGTTTTACACTCTACAGAGGTTGCGCATCTTTACCCACAAGTCATGTTACCCATTTGCCACGGAGTTGATCAGACTCCATACACCTCTACCGAGGAAGCGAGGCAGGGTACCACTACGAGGCCTTTACAAAGTTCCACTAGCTTCAGACTACCCGCTACAGTTTATAGGAAGCTCCAGTGCAGGGTTCTTGCCTGACCGCCATCGCAGCAAAATCAACCAAGGACCTCCCTACACTGACCACTCCCCTACTGCCCTTGCCCCTTTCGGGTAAGGTAGCCCTCCACTAGCTTTCCTAGTTAATCAGCCAAGGGCGTCCCATTAAACCCTTGTGGTAGCACTGTTCTCCCGGGTGGTTCTCCATGTTCCCATTAACATAATGATCTTATCATAAACAGAAAATAATGAACAGATAATAACAAGTATGAAAATGAGTGATGAATATCTCTATACACAAAGCCACATAAAGCAATAGCATGTACTACCCAAAAGTTTAGTAGTAAAACCAGTGGTGAAACAAGGTATAAAGATAGTCAAAATCTTGGGTATCCTATTGGGTCCCATCAAAATTAACCTATGCAGATCATTATGATTAATAAGAACATGAATGGGTAAAAGAAGTGATCAAGGGCACAACTTGCCTTCTACGAGCTCCTGCTCAGCTGTCTCTACTTGCTGAACCTTAGATTCCACAGTGGCTTGCTCGTCTACTCGCATCAACACAATACATACATAGTATAGCATAAATTAACATTACACCAAACATGTGAATAAAATACACAGTAAAAATCTAGACATTAAAATAGAATCATAGGAACTGGAATCACTAATTTTGGAGTTATAGATTTTAAATGGATTTTCTAAGGTTTTATGCATTTAATACAAGATTAAGTGCTAGATAAATTTTAATGAGTCTTTTATGCCAAAACAGAGGCACTATTTGGTAGAGAATAATATTACAAAATTATAGGAACTGGAATGGACCAATTTGGAGTTTATATGCATTTTCTATGAATTATACAAATCCTATGAATTGTTTTTATATTAAAAACTCATTTTCCAATTCATTTTTCTGATTTAATAACCCACTGGACTGGGCCTCAATAACAGAAAACAGCAGGGGTCTCGGTGTAAGTGTTCCCAAGACTCAGCGCACTATACAAGGTGGACCGTGGGTTAGTTTTACAAAAACATAGGGTCTCTTTTGCAGTTTAACCATGGCAAACGGGTATCATCAGGTCTCGGCCGTTGGATTAGATATGAGCGCACCAGATTAAATATGAACCAAAATGAACCGGTACGCATCCAGGATCGCTGGATCAGATATTGACGGCTACGGTTTTATGAGATTCAGAACTAATCTGAGCCCTCCAGAGAGCGATCAACGGCTCAGACCGTTCCTCCACCAATCCTACACCGGCGCCATCAATCTATACCGTTGTCCATGGATCCGACGGCCACGGAAACACCTATATATAATCATTCACTTTTAAATGTACCACTTGTTAATCATTCACTTTTAAATGTGGTTATTCACATGTGATATTAACTAAAGATGGTACACACATATAGATAAAGGAAATACTCTCTCTTCATATGAGTTACAAATTTAGGTATTACACCTCTTGGAGTTGCTTGATTTGAAATCCAAGGAAACACCTCAACTCCCCCATCATAGACATCTCGAATTTTTAAATCATGATCCTACTAAACTCTTCACAAGATGACTTGTTAGTAGACCCATATATAATGTCATCAACATAAATTTGGCATATAAACAAGTCTTTTGCAATAGTTTTAGTGAAGATGGTAGGATCGGCTTTCCGACTTTGAAGCCATTAGTGATAAGAAAATCTCGCATGCATTCATACCATGCTCTTGGGGCTTGCTTGAGCCCATAAAGCGCCTTTGAGAGTTTATACACATGGTTAGGATATTCACTATTTTCAAAGCCGCGAGGTTGCTCAACATAAACCTCTTCCTTGATGGGGCCATTGAGGAAAGCACTCTTCACGTCCATTTGATAAAGCTTGAAGCCATAGTAAGTAGCATAGACAAGTAATATGCGAATTGACTCGAGCCTAGCTACGGGTGCATAAATTTCATCGAAATCCAAACCTTGAACTTGTGAATAACCTTTGGCCACAAGTCGGGCTTTGTTCCTTGTCACCACACCATGCTCATCTTGCTTGTTGCGGAATACCCATTTGGTACCTACAACATTTTGATTAGGACGTGGAACTAAATGCCATACCTCATTCCTCGTGAAGATGTTGAGCTCCTCTTGTATTGCCACCATCCAATCCGAATCTCTTAGTGCATCCTCTACCCTGTATGGCTCAATAGAGGAAACAAAAGAGTAATGTTCACAGAAATGTGCAACTCGAGATCTAGTGGTTACCCCCTTGTGAATATCACCAAGTATGGAGTTGACGGGGTGATCTCATTGAATTGCTTGGTGGACTCTCGGGTGTGGCAGTCATTGATCTCTAGTTTCTTGATCACCTTCCTTATCTTGATCATCTTCATCTCCCCCTTGATCATTGTCCTCCTCTTGAGGTGGCTCATCCTCTTGATCTTTATCTTCATCTTCTTGAGCCTGATCCTCATCTTGGGTTGGTGGAGATGCTTGCATGGAAGATGACGGTTGATCTTGTGCTTGTGTAGGCTCTTCGGGTTCTTTAGGACACACATCTTCAATGGATATGTTCCTCAGCGCGATGCACGGAGCCTCTTCATCATCTAATTCATCAAGATCAACTTGCTCCACTTGGGAGCCATTAGTCTCATCAAACACAATGTCACAAGAAACCTCAACTAGTCCAGTGGACTTGTTAAAGACTCTATATGCCCTTGTGTTTGAGTCATAACCTAGTAAAAAGCCTTCTACAGCTTTAGGAGCAAATTTAGATTTTCTACCTCTTTTAATAAGAATAAAACATTTGCTCCCGAAGACTCTAAAATATGAAATATTAGGCTTTTTACCAGTGAGGAGTTCATATGATGTCTTCTTGAGGATTCGATGAAGGTAGAGACAGTTGATGGAGTAGCAGGCGGTGTTAATCGCCTCGGCCCAAAACCGGTCCGGTGTCTTGTATTCATCAAGCATGGTCCTTGCCATATCCAGTAGAGTTCTATTTTTCCTCTCCACTACACCATTTTGTTGAGGTGTGTAGGGAGAAGAGAACTCATGCTTGATGCCCTCTTCCTCAAGAAAACCTTCAATTTGTGAATTCTTGAACTCTGTCCCATTGTCGATTCTTATCTTTTTGATTTTCAATCCGAACTCATTTTGAACCCGTCTTAAGAATCCTTTTAATGTATCTTGGGTCTAAGATTTTTCCTGCAAAAAGAACACCCAAGTGAAGCGAGAATAATCATCCACAATAACTAGACAGTACTTACTCCCGTCGATGCTTATGTAAGCGATCGGGCCGAATAGGTCCATGTGGAGTAGCTCGAGCGGCATGTCCGTTGTTATTATATTTTTGTGTGGATGGTGGACTCCAACTTGCTTCCCTGCTTGGCATGCGCTACAAACCCTGTCTTTCTCAAAATGAACATTGGTTAGTCCTAAAATGTGTTCTCCCTTTAGAAGTTTGTGGAGATTCTTCATCCCAACATGAGCAAGTCGGCGATGCCAGAGCCAGCCCATATTAGTCTTAGCAATTAAACAAGTGTCTAGTTCAGCTTTATTATCATTAAAATCAACCAAATATAGCTGACCATCTAACACTCCCTTAAAAGCTATTGAATCATCACTTATTCTAAAGACAGTAACACCTATATCAGTAAAAAGACAGCTGTAGCCCATTTTACACAATTGAGAAACAGAAAGTAAATTGTAGTCTAAAGAATCCACAAGAAAAACATTGGAAATGGAATGGTCATGCGATATAGCTGTTTTACCCAAACCTTTGACCAAACCTTGATTTCCATCCCCGAATGTGATAGCTCATTGGGGATCTTCATTTTTCTCATAGGAGGAGAACATTCTTTTCTCCCCAGTCATGTGGTTTGTGCACCCGCTATCGATTATCCAACTTGATCCACCGGATGCATAAACCTACAAAACAAATTTAGGTCTTTTCTTAGGTACCCAAACAGTCTTGGGTTCTTTGACATTGAAACAAGCACCTTGGGTACCCAAACACAAGTCTTAGGACTCTTGTGTTTGCCCCCAACATATTTGGCAACTATTTTGCCTAATTTGTTAGTTAAAACATAAGAAGCATCAAAAGTCTTAAAAGAAACATTATGTTCATTTGATGCAGCAGGAATTTTCTTTCTAGGCAATTTAACATGAGTGGTATGCCTAGAGCTAGAAGCCTCATTTTTGTACATAAATGCATGGTGAGAAACAGAATGAGATTTCCTAGCTTGAATCTTCCTAATTTTATGTTCGGGATAGTTTGCAGGATATAAAATGTAACCCTCACTATCCTAAACCATGGGAGCCTTACCCTTAACAAAATTAGATAATCTTTTAGTGCCACTAAGCTTGACATTGGATTGGTACCCATGTTGGAACCCAATGCCATCCTTAATGTCAGGGCGTCTTCCATTATAAAGTATGCTACGAGCAAATTTAAAATTTTCATTTTTGAGCTCATGCTCGGCAATTTTAGCATTTAATGTAGCTATGTGATCATTTTGTTGTTTAATCATAGCAATGTGATCATCAATAGCTTCTACATTAACATCTCTACATCTAGTGTAAATAGTAACATGCTCAACAGTAGATGTAGAAGGTTTGCAAGTATTTAACTCCTCTATCTTAGCATTTAAAGTGGCATTCTCATCTCTAAGATAGGAAATGGAATCGTTGCAAACATTCAATTCTTCAATCATAGAAACTAAACTAGCATTCTCAGTTCTAAAACTAGAAATTAAATCATTACACATGCTTTGCTCCTTAGACAAATTTTCAGTCTTCTCTACTTCTAGAGCATAAGAATTTTTCAACTTAACAAATTTTTTATTTTCTTTAACGAGGAAGTCCTCTTGGATTTCCAAGAGATCATCTTTCTCGTTAATGGCCTCAATTAGTTCATTTATTTTTTTTCTTTTGTTCCATGTTAAGGTTGGCAAAAAGAGCAAGTATATCATTTTTATCATCGCTAGAGCTACCCTCATCACTAGATGTTGTATATTTGGGGGTGGCTCTAGACTGTACCTTCTTCTTCTTACCATCCTTAGCCATGAGACATTTGTGGCCGACGTTGGGGAAGAGGAGGCCCTTGTTGACAGCGATGTTGGCGGCATCCTCGTCGTCGGAGGAGTCGGTGGAGCTCTCGTTGGAGTTCCATTCCTGGCATACGTGGGCATCGCCGCCCTTCTTCTTGTAGTACCTCTTCTTCTCCTTCTTCTACCCTTTTTGTCTTCGTCCCTGTCACTTTCACTAGAAATTGGACATTTAGTAATAAAGTGACCGGACTTACCACACCGGTAGCACACCCTCTTGGAGCGGGACTTGTAATCTTTTCCCCTCCTTTGCTTGAGGATTTGGTGGAAGCTCTTGATGATGAGTGTCATCTCCTCGTTGTCGAGCATGGAGGCATCGATTGGAAGCCTACTTGGTGTAGAGTCCTTCTTCTCTTCTTCCGTTGCTTTGAATGCAACGGGTTGCACCTCAGGTGTGGAGGTGGCGCCTTGCTCCAAGTTGACAATGTGTTTGGAGTCTTTGATCATAAGTTCAAAGCTCACAAACTTGCCAATTACCTCCTTGGGAGACATTAGCATGTATCTAGGATCCCCATGTATTAATTGTACTTGAGTAGAATTACGAAAAACAAGGGATCTTAGAATAACCTTGACCATTTCATGGTCATCCCATTTGGTGCTCTTGAGGTTGCGCACTTGGTTCACCATTATCTTGAGCTAGTTGTATAGGGCTTGCGGCTCTTCCCCTTTGTTGAGGATAAATCGACCGAGTTCTCCCTCGATCGTTTCGCGCTTGGTGATCTTGGTCACCTCGTCCCCTTCGTGTGCGGTTTTGAGGACGTCCCAAATTTCTTTGGCGTTCTTCAACCCTTGCACCTTGTTATACTCATCTCGACACAAGGAGGCGAGGAGTATAGACGTGGCTTGGGAGTTGAAGTGCCTAATTTGGGCGGCCTCATCCGAGCCATAGTCTTTGTCCCCCACCTTAGGTACCTGCGCTCCATACTCAACAATGTCCCATATGCTTTCGTGGAGTGAGGTTAGATGATGCCTCATTTTATCACTCCACATAGAATAATCTTCACCATCAAAATATGGTGGTTTGCCTAAGGGAACGGAAAGTAGAGGAGCGCGCTTTGAAATACGGGGATAGCGAAGGGGCATCTAACTATACTCCTTGCGCTCATGGTGTTTAGAAGTAGTCGACGACTTGGAGCTTGATGTGGAGGGTGACGAAGAGTCGGTCTCGTAGTAGACTACCTTCTTCAACATCTTCTTCTTCTTGTCACCTCTCCAATGTGACTTGATAGAGGAAGAGGATTCCTCCTTATGTTTGTTGTCGGACTCCCTTGAAAGAGTCCTCCTCGAGCTTGCGGGCTTGTCGCCGGTCATGATCTTCCTCTTGGTGTGATCTCAAGATATCACTTCGAGTTGGTTAGGCTCTTAATGAAGCACTGGCTCTGATACCAATTGGCAGTTGGCGCAGGGAGCCATTGCTCAGCTAGCTCACCGGACAGTCTGGTGGCACACCGGACAATCCGGTGAATTATAGCGGAGCGCGCCTCCATTTTCCCGAGGGTGGCTGGTTCACATCTGTACAGTCCTGGTGCACCGGACACTGCCCGGTGCGCCATATTTCAACATACTCAAGTCCTTTTGCTCCAAATGAATCGTGACCCCTAACTAATTTCTTTCTTGGTTTGTGTTGAACCTTATGCACTTGTAATCCATGAATTCTAGACAAACTAGTTAGTCCATGGGTTTATGTTGATCTTCAACCACCAAAATTAATTATAGGAAATGGTTAACCCAATTTCCCTTTCAGTATGGATTGGGCTGAAGAAACATTTAGTCCACATGACAAGATCACTAGTGTTTGAATCTTACTTGCACTGACTCTAAAATCATAGAGGCCATGGTAGATGAATGTCAAGAACACCTTCCTGCATGGCGAATATGACAAGATAATCTATATGGAGGAGCCAAAAGATTTCAGAGCAAGCTCCATTGGAGCATGTTTGGGAATGGAAGAAGAGACTCTATCGTTTAAAGCAAAACCAAGAACATGATATGAGAAAATAGGCTAGTACCTCATATAAAGTGGTTTAAATGTCGCTTCATCAAAAGCGTATTTATAAAGTTTAAGAAAGGTAGAGTAATCATAGTCCTAATCTAAGTTGATGACTTGATTATGATTATTATTAGGGACAACGTCAAGGAGACACAAACGATTAGAGAGAATCTCTATTCCAAATGAAGAAATTTGAAGAATTGAATCATTTCCTCGAAGTTTAGGTGGAGCATATAAAGTACAAAATATTTTTGGGGCAACAAAAATATGCTAAGTGTCGGTACCCTAAACCAGGATATCCACTCCTCCTGGGTCAAGGCGGGACCCGTGTGGCTATCTATAGCCACATAGTGACGGGCGATCTAGCCCGACTCAGTGTTTGGGCCTTTCCGACGGGGTCATCGGCCGCTGGGCTTGTGTAAGGTGATCAGGTCTCGTCGGTAGAATTGCTCGCAATTTCAGCTTAGGCTTGGATCCCCATGGGGTGGTCTCGGACCCCTGCATGTGCCATCCGGACCACCAGCCATGGGAGGTCCGGTGATGCCACATGTCCAGGCCATCACGGATGGGGCTCGAGCCTCCACAAGTGCCCCGGGTCCCAACAAGGCAGGGTCTAGGGATGCCACGACTGCAAGCGCTCCTAGCTCTCGCTCTCCGCTCAGGCAAAGACGTGGTGCTGCCAGGTGGCCTGTGGTGCGTGTCAAAAGTAGGCACGCATAGCCTAACAAAAGCCTCTAGCATGGGGGCCGCCCACATTAAGTATGAGCAGGATGTGTGCCTGTCCACACTAGGGACAGGTGGTGTGCTCCCCATACTTAAATGCAGGCGGCGTGCATAGTCCGCAAGGCCTCAGCCGCGCCAGTAACCCGCGCATCATCGAGGCGAGACTATTGACTCTTTGTGCCGTGTATGGGTAGCTCTCATCATGACTTCTACTATTCCTGCTACAGAGACAGGTGGAGGGGATAGGACGACACTGTCCATGTACCTCCCTAAGCACATCGACATGCCAGTCTACACCGTAGCCTACACCAAAGCCTTCGCTTGCACATCGACAAGATAAGGCGAAGGTGAATCTGGTTAGAAAACTAGCACAGTGACCAAGAGAAGATATCTGCGCACCGCATGGGGAGATCTCAGCCCACCATTGCATTTATCGCTTCATATTATTATTTTCCTAGGCCCACCTGTTGGGGCTCAGTGCCCATATACGTGCCTCCCTTTGGCTATAAATGGGAGGGCACATGCGCTACATCAGAGGACATCCTCACTCAAACTCCCTTGAAGACATCTCCATCCATACCCAAGCTTTTTCAAGCTCTCAGCAATACAACTCAAAGTGGAATAGGATATTACGCTCCAGTGGCCCAAACCACTCTAAATCCTTATGCGCTCTTGTGTTTGTCCATCTCATCAGGCAAACCCTAGGCTACCCCTGTTCTTAGGATTAGGCGGGTGCATTCTGCCACCTGGCTAGAATTTACTCTTCGATTTTTGGTGTGCCAAATAGGGGTGAAGGTCAGCACTATGGTTTCCTCTACCTTCCAACGGTTTTCACAAAGGAGGCCAAGGAGGGCTACACCTTCTTCAACATGACCTCGCTAGTCGTGGGGGCCCATAAGGGCTACCACGAGCGTCGGTGGGCTTTCAAGGGTAGCGCCAGGACCTGCGGGGTCCTCTAGGTCGGCCATCGGCCAAGCTCCATGGCATTCAAGGATGCCGTCGTCAGCCACTGACCAAACTCCGCCATCTACCCTCACGAAGGCAGCACAGGTCGTTGTCCAACCGAGTAGCATGACGTTCGACGTTGCCTGGGTAGTTAGGTCGGCCCCGTACCTTCTACCCGTGAGGTAGCATGAGAATGAATTCACCCTTTGTAGTAGGGTAGGATTTATCTGTGGACCAGCCCGGTGAGATCCTGAAAGGGAAATGGACTTAAACATTTCCTATAATCAATTTTGGTGTTTGACGACCATCACAAACCTTACAGACTAACTACTTTGCCTAGTTGATCATTTCTCAGGTGCATAAGTTTATCTACAACTATTCTAAGTCGACTGTCCGTAATACCGTAGATTATTCCGGACAAGAGAAGCTTTTTGGAAAAACACCTATGCGCGGACCGTCCGGGCCCTTGCGACGGACCGTCCGCGATACCAGGGTGAGCCTCGGACAGGAACACTGCAAAAACACAAGTTAACACTACGGACCATTCGATGGAGAAGTGAGCACGGTCCAAGACCAAGTGTGGACCGTCTGGCCTCAAGCACGGACCGTCTGGTCGTTGAAAAACCAGGAAAACTCGAAGGTGACGGGTTCGGTAAAATGCATTTTTTGCGTCCTCGTGGACCGTCCGGAGTGCACGGTAGGACCGTCCGCGACTACTTTATATGACATTTGATGACACGTTAAATGCTCTATAGTTGTTGATATAGCCGTTACTGCTGACCGTTGCGATTTCAGTCGTTGATGTGTAGGGGCGGACCGTCCGGACCAGGGGCACGGACCGTCCGTGGTTGGTAGAAAAGGAGCAACGGCTAGGAAGTGGTTGGAGGCTATAAATACAACCCCAACCACCTCCATTCATCACATCCAAGCCTCTCATTCACTCTCATCCAATACAATAGCATTCAATTCAACCAAAGACACATTCAAGCTTCCAAATCTCTCCAAGTTCCATAATTGTGACCAGTGATCATTAGAGATTAGTGACTTGAGAGAGTGTGATTTTGTGTCTTTTCATATTGCTCTTGTTGCTTGGCTCTTAATCGTGCTTTCTTCATCTCTCTCTAAACTCTCTAAGTGTTTTATAAAACTTGCAAGAGACACCTAATTGTGTGGTGATCCTTGTGGGGTCTTAGTGACCCGTGAGATTGAGAAAAAGCACTCGACCAGTCTGAGTGACCGATTGAGAGAGGTAAAGGGTTGGAATAGACCTGGCCTTTGTGGCCTCCTCAATGGGGAGTAGGTTCTTTGGAACCAAACCTCGGTAAACAAATCGTCGTGTTCATTTGTGGTTGATCTCCACTCGATTTGTTTCCCCTCCCTCCCTCTCTCTCTAAAAGTTCCCTTGCTCATATTGATTTGAGTTTGCTCCCAAGGTTATCCGCATTGATTGAGCAACTGATGGCAAGGAGAACCATCTTCCGCACTCCTAATTATTTCTAACACTAACCTCGGGCATAGAGTGTGTTTAAAGTTTATAAATTTTAGGTTTCGCCTATTCACCCCCCCCCCCCTCTAGGCGACTTTCTACCAGGTCTCTAGTGTCCATTGCACAGATCTCGTGTACCCAGTTATAAAGGAATAATTTGTTCTCGGTTCAATCCTTATATATTGATTCCTTTCCTGTGTTAATTTACACATATTGTTTCTTCTACCCCTCACGTGGGTCCAAACCACTTTTGTAATCATGAAATCTGAGTTATGCAACTAGCCTGATGCTTAGTTTGGGACCCCACTTGATGCTAAATGGGGACCAGATTACTAGGAACTCGGTATAGGGGGAAAATCCACATTCTCGGGGTGGTCCGGATCTGGGTAGCGGCTTAGCATGGTTCCATACCATAAGCCTACACCCTCCACCACCCTATAGTAGCTGACCTAGTAACTCGGACTAGGTCCCTAAAGGTCCGAACCTCGTCCAAACTTAAGGGTTGGTTCCCAAAACTAGGCTCAGCAAGGTCTAGTTACATGATTCGGAGGATTGAAGCAACAAAGTAAGGGTCCCGAAGGTACGCTACTGAGCATTAATCTTGAACCGTATTCAGGATCGACCTTTGGTTTGATAGTAGCCTTAGACATTCGAGACTGTCTCCCAAAGAATCAATGTGCCAGGGGCCAGTAGAGGAAAAAATCTCGCCTTTGAGCCAGGCATCACTTACGTGAGGTCTAGTCTGGAGGGGTCTGGGTCTAGCCCCATAAACCCGGTTACTGGCATACGTCGCACAACTCAAGTGTGCTAACTAATGAAATAATTATTTGCTCCTAGTTTTGTCTTTGCAATAGTGGTGAAGCGTCACCAGGCGAACCATTTGGCATGGAGGCCATAGGCATGGAACCGTTGCATGCCACTTATGATCAACATGCTTGGAGCAAAGCGCAGTTATGGCCCCACCTGCGGGTTTGCTACCTCACCCGAGGTGGGATTGGGGGCCTCTATTGGTACCCTAAAACTGCGGTACCCACTCCTGTTGGGTCAAGGCGAGACCCGTGTGGCTATATGTAGCCACATAGTGATGGGCGGTCTGGACCGACTCAGTGTTTGGGACTTTTTGATGAGGCCACCGATCGCTGGGCCGGTGTCACAACGAGTCATGTCGGTAGAATTGCTTAGCGACTTCAGCCTAGGCTTGGACCAAGAGATGTCAAGGGTAATTCCCCATCGGGTTATAGCATTCCAGACCCATCCCCATCATGTTTGAGACATCCCTGTTGGAACTTGCTCTCAGCTGCAAGGGGATCCAACAAGGGTGAACAGTGATGATAACAGGGCACTCGCGCTAGATGGCAAAAGCTCTGTTAATCTGGCCTCTCACGGGCACTGTACAGGGGTATTTATAGGTACCTGAGCGCGCAGCATCTCGAGCTAAGGACGCATGTGCCCTCAGGTACCTAGGTTATCCCAAGAATATTCCCATAAAGCGGGGTTACAGACCATAATTACAGGAATGCTTTTACAACATAGGCCCGTAACACAGGGCGGACAAGCGGGGCCCGTTACGACGGGCCGGATTGCACGTGGGCCTCCGAGCTGGGCGAGGCCGCGCCGTGGGATGCCCTTCGTCGCCAGTCTTCGCCTGGAACGGAAGAAGCGAAGGGTGTCCCCGCCTGTTTTGTTTCTGTCAGTTCAGCTGCTGCAGCGAAGGCTTCGAGCGAAGGGTGGCGCCTTTGCCTTCGCCCCAACATTTGCCCTCCGAGGGACCAGTTCGACAAAGTCACCTGGTGCCGAAGACGTCGTTAGATGGCGGAGACGCTGCCCTCGCTCGAAGTGGTTCCGCGGGGGTTTTTGATGTGACCGTTGATTGACGGCGTACTGTTGGATTGCGGGTTTCCCGAAGCGCCGCGCCCTGTCTATAAAAGGGGGCGGGGGTCAGCGCTTTTTGAACTTCACCTTCCGCGCTCCGCGAAAACCCTAGCCGCCCTTTCTGCCGACTTGCTGCTCGTCTGCCTGCCGCGGTCTTGTTCGCCGGAGATCTGGCTCGAGTGAAGCAGACCGCCCGCCGCCGCCGACGGTACGTTGCGATGCCGTCCTCGTCTTCTTCCGCTGCCGCTACGCCGCCGGCCGTTCCCTCGCCGTCGGCCGCCGCCTCGTCTGAGGAGACGCTGAGTAGCTTAATGGTGGAGGAGTTGCACGCCGACGACTCTGTTGATTTCGGCGTATCGCGGATCTCGTCGGCCCGCGTGCAAGATATGCAGCGGTTGGGTTACTTCGGCGGCGGAGTTGGTCGAGTCCCGGGGGCGGAGGAAGTCCCCGAGCCAGAGGGCGAGTTGGTCGTTTTCGAGGCGTTCTTCGCCGCTGGGCTCCGCTTGCCTGCGCACCGGTTTGTTGGCGAAGTCCTGCGCAGGTTCAACGTTCAAATACACCAGCTGACACCGAATGCCATAGTGGCACTGTCGAAGTATGTCTGGGCGATGACTTCGTACGGTGGACAGCCATCGGTGGAAGTTTTTGCGAAGTATTATTGTTTGCATTTGCAGAAGAGGATGATTGGAGGCGAAGTCGCTCAGTTTGGATCCTGCACATTCACGCCGAAGACCGGCAAAACCACGATGCAGGTGGTCGAGTTGGTTCCTTGCGCCCGCAACAAGTGGGGCAACTGGAATGAATTTTGGTTTTACGTCGCTGAGGGTACCATCGAAGGCCATGAGGGACTCCCCGTGTCCGCGATGTGCTCTCATTTTTACTCAGCGTATCTGCCCTTTGAAGTGGCGGAGGAGGATGAGGACGAAGGGGCTCTTCGGTGCGCCGCCGGCCTGAGCAGTGGGCGCGACCTAGTTGAAGAGTTTGTGGTGTACGGGGTGTGGCCATTGGCACGTGGCTGGGCGTTGGGCGAAGTATGCCCTCGCCAGATGCCTTTTCATGGTGGAAGGGTGGTGCGGAGTCCCGCCTTCGCCCTGAATCTGCAAAGCCACGATCCGGCCGCCGTTGTGCGTGAGGCGGAGGATGGGGCGGTGCGGCTTGTTGGACGCTACGTGCCGAGGACAGAGGGCCAGCGCAGCTGGGATATCCGCGGGTCGAATGACCGCTTGAACAGGGTTTTTGAATTAAATCAATTGCCGTATGACGGCTACCCTGGTCAAGACGATGTGGACCGCCGTGGGAAGAGACCGGCGGTGGAGACCGGAGACGACCCTGCGCTGGCGGCCGCCCCGCCCTCTAAAAAGAGAAAATTAGGTACTGCTATGGGAGGACTTGGGGTTTCTGATCGTTTTGCTAGAGAGTTGACGAAGACGTGCGCGGCCCCGGGGGAAAGGATGTCTTCGCCCGAGCTCCGGGAGTCTTTGGCTCGGATGCTGAGGGTTACCGGGGGTTGCTGGCCTAGGAATGTTCCTGTCCCCCGCACGGCTGGCGAGGACTTTTTTACATCTCGCATGGTTCGTGAATGGAGGGTTTTTCCTTACGGGCGGAATATTGCTGCTGTTGTGTCAGCAGTGATGGACAAGGATCGCCAGGGAGCTGCACAAAAGCGCCAGGCGGCTATCAGGCTCGTTGAAGCCAGGCCGAAGAGGCAGCGGGGGACTGCGAAGGCTGCGGCCTCCGGCGGAGGCCGGCCGCCGCTGGCGGCGAAGTCGAGCGTCCCTGCATCTAGCAAGGCGCCGGAGGCAACGGCGGGCGCCGACGGCTCGAGGTCGGCGAAGGCGGTGCCGCCGTCCAGCGGAGTGGCGGAGGTCGCGAGGGCGGCCCGAGCGTTGCCGTTGGCGGGCAAACGTGTCGCCGACTTCGTCACCGATATTAGCGTGGACGACTATCTCGGTGGTAGGTCGTTGGCTTTTTTTTTGATCGGTTCGTTGGGACGCTGCAGGGGGCGAAGGCTAACTTGCTGTGGTTGCGCCTGGCGCGGCGACCACGACGGCTGCCGCAGCGCCGAAGGCGAAGGGCGGGGCTCTTAGCGCCGGTGGCGAGGCGTCGGCCCTCGCGGTTGTCATGGATGAGGCGGGCGCTGCGTCCCGCCGGCTGGCGGAGGCGACGGAGGCGCTACGTCAGGTCCGCTTAGTTGGACCTCGTCCCCCCCCCCTTTAAGGACCGCAGTCTTACGATTGTTCTGCAGGTGGCTGACTTCGCTAGCCGCACTGCGTCGGGGGCCCTCACAGCAGCCGTGGCTGCCGAATTCGAAAGACTTCGGATGCAACACGCTGACGCCGTCCGCGAAAAATCGGCCGCCGACAGCAAGTGCCGCAAGCTGGCGGAGAAGGTGGCCACACTGGAGGACGAGAAGGCCGCCCTCCGTCGCTAGCTGGCGGGGGAAAGGAGGGAGACCAACGAAGCCCTTGTCAAGGCGCAGGCTGCGCAGGCGGAGGCCAACCTGGCACGGGCGGAGGGCAATCTTGCCAGGGAGCACGCCGAGCAGTTGCAGGAGCGGCTCACCGCCCTGGAGAGCCGCGTGAAGGGGGCCGAGGCCGCGGCACGAGCGGAGGCAGAGCGGACGCGCCAACTGCTCGTAGATACATACCGTGGCCTGGGCGCGGGGACCGGTGAATTCGAAGTACCGGACCGAGAGCCCGGACTTCGGTGCCTGGAGTGGGTGCAGGAGGAGCTGCAGGCGCTCCCCACCGTCATGGAGGGGTTTATGGCGTATGCCTCCCTGGTCACTTGCGAGGGGGCGATGAACGCGCTCTCCCGCGAAGGGTGCCGGCACTTCGAGGTCTTCGACCAAGTCGAAGAGGACTTTGAGCGAGATATCTTCAAGGTCGAGGACCCCGTAGTGAAGGAGTCTGCCGGGGCTATCTTCGACCGGCTGTGGGGCCAGTACGGGCGCGAGGTGGTCAGGGAGCGCGCCGAGACGGCGAGGGTTCAGGTAACGTTTTCGCTTGTTTGGTATTTGTTGGACGTGGGCTGCGTGCGTGTTTGATGAATTTTGTGTGTTTTGGCTTAGGCGGCGCGTGGCGAGAGGGTCGACGACTTCGGGGCGCTGAACAGCATGTTGGCTGACCCGGAGTCGGCCCCGGCGGAGGCTGTGTCCGAGGTCGCCCAGGCGCCGACCCCGGCCGCATCCGCTGCGGCCGGCGAAGGCCTGCCCCCAGAGGTCGCCGAAGGCGCGCCTGATGCTTCTGCAGCTGCCGCGCCGAGTGCTGAGGATCCCGCAGCGGTAGCGGCGGAGATGACAGCGGAAGCAGCGGCAGAGCCAACAGCGGAGGCTCCCGCAACGTCAGGGCCGTCGCCGGTGGCGTAGTAGGTGTAGAGGGTTGGGGAAGTTTGTACATGTTACTGAATTTTGGTTGCTGCGCAGGTTCAAGATTTTGGGCCTGCGCACGCAACCGCTACTACTAAATTTTTGGCGGCTACGACCGCGGAAGATGGTAATGAATGTGGTGGTTCTTCATCTGAGTTTTTTGATTGTGCTGACTCTGGGAGCTCGATTGAGTGGACGGAGTCGTCGGAGGACTTGGACTACTTCGCGGCCTTGGATGTGGCTGCGACGGAGGCCTCGCCGCACGCCGCGGATGCAGGAGATGTGCCAGGTCCTTGCACCGGGCGACGGCGGCGAAGGGCAGTTGCGAAACGTATGGTTAGTGGGGCGGAGGGGGCTCGGCTTTGCGTAAGTGGGGCTGGTCGGCAGGAGCTGTTGTCTTTGCCGACCGCCGAGAATATAGGTGAAGGGGAACTGCGAAGTCTTTTTGCGGGTGAGGAGCTCAGGATAATGTTATTTAATTATAGGGAGATGGGAATTATTCCTAAGGTTGAGCCGATGTAGAGTGTGGTGCCCTCGCTTGTATATGTAGAGGCTTGTATGATGAAATTGTGTGCCCTCGCGTGCATATGTGTGTGCGAAGGCGTTGTGTACTTTGTCTAGTTTGTTTTGTTGCGCTGTGTTGGCGTGATTATAGTTGGTCTTGGCGTGGACGGTTTGATGTTGTCGTTTTAGCCTTTGTTGTGCTGGTCCGGTTGTACCCTTAGGTGTCTTCTGCACAGATAGTCTTCGGTTTTCTCGCACTTGTTGTGCTAACCCGGCTGTACCGTTAGGCGACTTCTGCGCGGATAGTCTTCGCGGTAGACTTAGATTTTTTTTCGGCACTTGTTGTGCTAATCCGGCTGCACCCTTAGGCGACTTCTGCGCGGATAGTCTTCGCGATAGACTTAGATTTTTTTTCCGCACTTGTTGTGCTAATCCGGCTGCACCCTTAGGCGACTTCTGCGAGGATAGTCTTCGCGATAGACTTAGATTTTTTTTCGGCACTTGTTGTGCTAATCCGGCTGCACCCTTAGGCGACTTCTGCGCGGATAGTCTTCGCGGTAGACTTAGATTTTTTTCCGCACTTGTTGTGCTAATCCGGCTGCACCCTTAGGCGACTTCTGCGCGGATGGTCTTCGCGATAGACTTAGATTTTTTTCCCGCACTTGTGCTAATCCGGCTGCACCCTTAGGCGACTTCTGCGCGGATAGTCTTCACGATAGACTTAGATTTTTTTTCGCACTTGTTGTGCTAATCCGGCTGCACCCTTAGGCGACTTCTGCGCGGATAGTCTTCGCGATAGACTTAGATTTTTTTTTTCCGCACTTGTTGTGCTAATCCGGCTGCACCCTTAGGCGACTTCTGCGCGGATAGTCTTCGCGATAGACTTAGATTTTTTTTCCGCACTTGTTGTGCTAATCCGGCTGCACCCTTAGGCGACTTCTGCGCGGATTTGTCGCACGCGAGGGTGGCTAGCGCTTAGCCTCGCGGTGACCTCGTGGTGGTCGAATGTCGAAGACCGTCATCGCGGTCTTTTTCGACGCATGTCTTTGCGGGGGATTTTTCACGCATATATTATATGGCTCCGCCTCGTTAAAAACCTCACCCCCCGGGAGGAAAAGAGTGCGGGCCGGTGCAAGATTGTTTATGCGAATTACAAGGGCGAAGACAGCCCTGAGGAATCAAACAAAAAATTTGCGGAGGTTGTCGATATTCCAGGAGTGCTCCAGGTCCTCGCCGTTTGGCGTTGTGAGCCTGTAAGCGTTGGGGGAAGCTTTTGTCTTGACGATGAAAGGGCCCTCCCACCTGGGCTCCAGCTTGCCCTTGGACTCCGTCCGAGCTGTTCGAATGAGTACGAGGTCCCCCTCGCTGAACTCCCTCGGGATGACTGAGTGGTCGCGCCATGCTTTGGTCTGGGCTTGATACTTGTTCAGGGCCTGTAGGGCGAAGACACGGTCTCCGTCGATGAGATCCTTTGAAGTTGACTCGTCCACATCAGGGACGGCTGACGGGACTGTTCGCGGGGACCCGTGCTTTATTTCTTGCGGGGTCATGGCCTCCGATCCGTATAGAAGACGGAAGGGAGTAAACCCGGTCGCCCTGCACTCAGTCGTGTTTAGTGCCCAGACTGCCTCAGGTAAGAAATCGGTCCATCTGCCCTTTTTTTCATCAAGGAGCATTTTTTTGATAGCGGTAAAGATTTTCCCGTTGGCGCGCTCCACGACCCCGTTGGACTGCGGATGATAGACTGAGGCGAAGGCAAGCTTGGTGCCAATGGAGAAACAAAAATCCTTGAAGTCTTGGTTGTCAAACTGCTTGCCGTTGTCGACTGTTAGTTCGGACGGTACTCCGAAGCGGCAAACGATGTTCTGCCAGAAGAATTTTTGGGCAGTCTTTGATGTTATTGTAGAAACAGCCCGTGCCTCGATCCATTTGGTGAAGTATTCGACCGTGACGAAGGCGAACTTAAGGTTCCCCTGAGCGGTGGGCAGGGGTCCGACAATGTCGAGACCCCAGCGCTGGAGAGGCCATGTATGGGCGATCAGCTTTGTATACTGCGAAGGGCCGCCTGACCGAGGGGAAAACTTCTGGCAGGCTTCGCAGGACCGAGTGACCCGATTTGCGGCGCAGATCATTGCGGGCCAGTAAAAGCCCTGGCGGATCACCTTAGCAGCTAGGGCCCTCGGCCCCGCGTGTGAGCCGCACGTGCCACTGTGGACTTCACGTAGAATCTGCATGCCTTCGGCCTCGGTGACGCACTTAAGCATTGGCTGACTGACCCCTTTTTTGTAGAGTTGGCCTTCAATCAGAGCGAAGTCTCGGCTTCGATGTCTGAGACACTTGGCCTCACTGATGTCGGCTGGATGATAATACCCCTGCAGGAACAGGGTTATGGGTGCCCGCCAGTCTTCGGTCATGATGAGGTTGACTGTGCGGTGGCCCTCACTGTCATTGGTTATTTGGAGCCCTTCGGGGCTCCGGACTGCTGGCGTGCCGATGACATGAAAGAACACGTCGGAGGGCAGAGTTTCGCCCCTGGCCGCGGCCTTGGCCAATGCGTCGGCCTCCTCATTCTTGGCCCGATCCACGTGCTGCAAGGTGAACCCCTTGAACTGCCTCTCGAGACTTCGGATGGCCGCGAGGTACTGCATGAGTGTGGGGTCCTTGGCTGCATAGTCTTTCTCGACTTGGCCGGCCACTACCTTGGAGTCTGTTTTGATGATGCAGGTGGTGACTCCGAGGGCCCTTAGCTTGCGGAGGCCGAGGATGACTGCTTCGTATTCTGCTATATTGTTTGTGCATCTGTCGGATTCCAGATTGAAGCTGAGCCGTGCTGCATATCTGTGCTTGACCCCGACTGGTGAGGTTATGACTGCGGCGACGCCTGCCCCCGCATGGCACCATGCGCCGTCGCAATGGATCGTCCAAGTCTTCTCCACGGACGGATCTGGCTGTGTTGTTGGCCCTGTCCAGTCGACGACGAAGTCTGCCAGGACTTGAGACTTGATGGCTGTCCTGGGCTCGAAGCAGATGTGGTAGCCGGAGAGTTCGGCCGCCCACTTGGCAATCCTCACCGACGCCTCCGGGTTTCTGAATAATTCGTCGAGCCCCCTGTTTGAGGTGACTCGGACCTTGAATGCTTCGAAGTAATGGCGCAGTTTGCGCGACGACATGACGACTGCGTAGGCAATCTTCTCCAGCTCTATCATGTTGCACTTGGACGGTGTCAGCACTTCAGAGACATAATACACGGGGCACTGCCGGACCACGCCCTCGACAGTCTGCTCCTGCACTAGTGCCGCGCTGACCGCATGTGGCGAAGCCGCGACGTAGAGCAGCAAGGGGAGCGAGGGGTCGGGGCTGGTAAGGACGGCCAACTCCGTCAGGTACTGCTTTAATGAGGCGAAGGCCGCCGCCTGCTCTGGTTCCCAGGCGAAGTCTTTTGCACCACGGAGTGTCTTGAGGAAGGGGAGACTTCGCTCGGCGGACCTGGATATGAATCTGTTGAGAGCGGCCAATCTGCCTGCCAGGCGCTGGACGTCCCTGACGGACTGCGGAGGCGTCATGTCCAAGATAGCCTGAATCTTGGTTGGGTTGGCCTCGATGCCACGGTGTGATACCAGGTAGCCCAATATTTTGCCCTGGCGAACGCCGAAGACACACTTTTCCGGGTTTAGGCGGAGTTGTGCGTCCCGCATGTTCGCGAATGTTTCGGCGAGGTCGGCGAGGTGGTCCTCCTTGCTCTTGCTGGCGACGACAATGTCATCTACATATGTGAATATGTTTCTGCCAACCTGCCCCTCGAGCACTGTTTTGGTGAGCCTAGAGAAGGTGGACCCGGCATTCTTGAGTCCCTCCGGCATTCTGATGAAGCAATATGTGCCGAAGGGTGTTATGAAGCTGGTGCTAGCCTTGTCTTCTTCCTTCATGTATATTTGGTGGTAACCGGAGAAGCAATCGAGGAGGGACATGACCTCGCATCCGGCCGCGCTATCGACTATTTTGTCGATCCGTGGCAACGGGAAATTGTCCTTTGGGCAGGCTTTATTGAGACTGGTGAAGTCGATGCACATTCGCCACTTCCCGCTCTTTTTCTGCACCATTACGACATTGGAGAGCCATGTGGGGTAAGCCACCGGCTCGATGAATTTGGCCTCCAGGAGGCGGTGCACCTCTGCCTTGGCAGCCTCCGTCTTTTCGTCGGACATCTTGCGAAGCCGCTGCTTTTTTGGCCGTACCGAAGGGTCGATTCCCAGACTATGCTCAATTATTGAACGGCTGACCCCGACCAGATCGAGGGCCGACCAGGCGAAGACATCTTTGTTCTTGGACAGGCAGCAGAGGAGCTTTCCTTCATGCGAAGTAAGGTCTTCGCTGATAATGACTGTCTGCCTGGGCGTGGCCTGGTCGAGGGGGACAGTTTTGGTCCCGTCGTGGCTCTGCAGCTGCGCCTTGTCATGTTGCTTATTGGTTGGGCTGGCAGGCGCGGGGGCTTCGCGTTGGGCCGTGAGGCAGTGCACGTTTCTTTGACCGGGCACGAAGTCCCGCTCTATGTTACGCGCAGTCTGTTGATTTCCGAAGACTGTGATAACGCCTAACGGACCTGGTATCTTCATACATAGGTACAGTCCGTGAATGGCTGCTTCGAACTTATTGATGGAGCCCCGGCCCATGATGGCATTGTAAGGGTAGACCATATCCACAATGTCAAAGGTTATTTGCTCGCTTCGGGCATTGGGTGCTACACCGAAGGAGAGAGGCAGCTCTATTTTGCCGACGGGGAAGGTGCCTTTGCCGTCAAAGCCATACAATGGGTTGTCCGAAGGCTTAAGCAGGCTGTGGCTTATGCCCATGCGATCGAAGGCGTGGAGGAAGATGATGTCCGCCTGGCTGCCGTTGTCAACGAGGACCTTGTGCAGGTCCCAGCCTGCCACGCTGCAATTGATAACCATGGCATCGCAGTGGGGGGCGCTGCGCAAGTCGACGTCCCGTGCGTCGAAGGTTAGCGGTATGTGGGACCACTTTGTCTGCACGACTGGGCCCGTGACGGCGACATGGTTGATGCTACGGTAGTGGTCCCGCTTCTGCCGCTTGGTGTCGAAGTCGGTGCTGGACCCCCCAGTTATCATGTGGATGACTCCGCGATATGGTTGATCGGCGAAGTCTTCCTGCTTTGGGGCATGGGGGATGTTTTGGTGTTGCTGGTGTGGTGGTGGGGGTGGAGGAGGTACGATTTGTACTTCCTGATGGTGTTGGTAAGCGTGGTGCGGTGGATGCGGGGCAGGAGCGTGGATATATGGCGGAGGGGGTTGCTGGTAATTGTGCGCGACAATTCTGGGGTTGTCGGCTGGCTGCGCCCGTGCCATTCTGTCTCTGGTAGCCTTCGTTTCGGGGCAGTCTTTGGTGTGGTGGGCGCAGTCTTCGCCATGGAAGAGGCAGTAGAATCGGCGCGGCGGCTGCGCACGCCCTCGGCCCCTGCCGCGAGTGCTGTTTCCGCGGCCCTGGGGGGGATAGTCCTGGCGACGAGGGGGGTCGGCAGCGGGGTGCTGGTTGGCGATGTTGTGCACCTGCTGCTGATTGCGGCCGTCTCGACCGGAGTCTGGCTGCGGAGTCCTTGTCCACGTGCGGCTGGACTGTGGAGCATCTTTTGGCTTCCTCTGGGACTCAATCTTGCGCTGGTGGAGCTCTTCGGATCTGGCGTACTTTTCAAACAGCTGATATAACTCTTGGAGGTTTTTTGGCGGATCTCTGATGCAGTGGCTGTAAAGGACGCCGGCGCGAAGACCACTGATAGCATAGTGGATGGCAATCTGGTCATCGACTGAGGGTAGCTGTGACTTGAGTGTTAGGAATTTGCGGTAATACTCCCTCAGGGTCTCCTTTTCTAGCTGCTTGCAGAGCGAAAGTTCGGCCAGGGCGTCGGTGTCTGGGCGGTACCCTTGGAAGTTGAGCAGGAACTTGTCCCGGAGACTTCTCCAGGAATCAATGGACAGCGGAGGCAACCTGGTGAACCAGGTGAGTGCGGGGCCCTCGAGGGCGATGATGAAAGACTTTGCCACTGTGGCGTCGTCCCCCCCCCCCCCGGACGATGCAACGGCGACCTGGTAACTCATTATGTATTGAGCCGGGTCGATGCTGCCGTTGTACTTGGGATAGGTCCCTGCCCGGAAGTTAGCTGGCCACGGCGTCACTTGCAGGTGAGGCGCCAGGGGACTTCGCTCATCGAGATAGTTGACCCCTTGGAATGGCGCGGCGTGCGGGAAGGTGTGGTCGCGTTGAGGGAAACGCGGGTCCTCCGGCTGCGCGCGGTGTTGCAAGGGTGGCCCATGCTGCAGGCCGGGGTGGCCTTCGCGCGTGTCTTCGTCGTGTGCGCGCTGCTGGAGGGGTGACTCGTGCTGCAGGCCGAGGTGGCCTTCGCGCTGCATCAGCGCAATCTCCCGCTCGAGTTCCTGGGCCTTGTGCTCTTCGTCGCGTATCATTTGCCGCACTTTGGCTAGTGCGGACACGCGTTGGCGCTTGGCCTCCAGTATCTCCTTCTGCCTCTGGAGATTGCGGGTCTTGAGGCGCAGGGCGCGCAGCTGTAGCTGTTCTTCTGTCGAGACGCCGAGGACCTCACCGTCCTCGGTGAGGTCCGCGCCCTCTGGTGGTGCGAAGCCTGAGGGTGGCTGCGGTTGTCCCTCAGGGTCGCAGGTGCGGAGGGTGTCGTCCTTAGTGGCCTCTTGGTGGGTGGATTGGGTGAGGGCGAGGGCCTTGCCCTTTCTTGCGGCGAGCAGTGCTGCCTTCGCAGCCTCGTCAGCCTTCGGGTTAGCTCTCTTGGGTGCCATCGCGGGTGGTTTTCTCGTAGCACGAACGGTGGGCGCCAAATGTTGGAACTTGCTCTCAGCTGCAAGGGGATCCAACAAGGGTGAACAGTGATGACAACAGGGCACTCGCGCTAGATGGCAAAAGCTCTGTTAATCTGGCCTCTCACGGGCACTGTACAGGGGTATTTATAGGTACCTGAGCGCGCAGCATCTCGAGCTAAGGACGCATGTGCCCTCAGGTACCTAGGTTATCCCAAGAATATTCCCATAAAGCGGGGTTACAGATCGTAATTACAGGAATGCTTTTACAACATAGGCCCGTAACACAGGGCGGACAAGCGAGGCCCGTTACGACGGGCCGGATTGCACGTGGGCCTCCGAGCTGGGCGAGGCCGCGCCGTGGGATGCCCTTCGTCGCCAGTCTTCGCCTGGAACGGAAGAAGCGAAGGGTGTCCCCGCCTGTTTTGTTTCTGTCAGTTCAGCTGCTGCAGCGAAGGCTTCGAGCGAAGGGTGGCGCCTTTGCCTTCGCCCCAACAATCCCCATACCCATACCCATCATGGGTATAAAACTCATCCCATACCCATCCCCATTCGGGTTTCGGGTCCCCGATGGGTCCCCATCCCCAATTAAGGAATAACTAGGTACTAACATCTAGCACAAACTATCCAGATTTCATACATCACCACATCGGCAAGCACTCATCCATGAACCATTATCCATTCATCTATCTATCAGAAAAGAAATCAGTACTTGGGACCAATATAAGAAATGGAGTCTGACGGGTTTGATGGCGGACTCGGCCTCAACTCATTCATACAAACAGGACAGGTGTACGCGTATGAAATACCCATGGGTAATCGGGTTCGGATTATTGCTTCCCAAACCCATACCCGTTAACCCAATGGGTGGAGATTTTGTCCCATATCCATACCCATGGGGACAATTTTTGTCTCATACCCGTACCCTAATAGGGGAATTCCCCATGGGTTATCGGGTATTGGGTCCCCATTGACATCTCTACTTGGACCCCCCATGGGGCGGTCCTAGACCTCTGTGTGTGCCATCTAGACCTTCAGCTTAGGGAGGTCTGGTGATGCTACGTGTCTGAACCATCACGGATGGGGCTCAAGCCTCCACAAGCGCCCTCTGGTCCCTCAGCCAGAGGGGTCCGGTGTTGCTACATCAGCATGCGCTCCCAGCTCCTGCTCTCCGCTCAGGCAGAGACGTGGTGCTACCACATGACCTGTGGCGCATCACAAAAGCCGCCAGGCATCACCCGACACAAGACTCTAGCATGGGGGCCGCCCACGTTAAGTATGGATAGGATACGTGCTTGTCCACACCAATGACAGGTGTTGTGCGTTCCGTACTTAAATGCAAGCAATGTGCACAATCCACAAGGTTTGTGTCACGCCAGTAACCCGCGTGTTACCGAGGCGAGACTATTGACTCTTTGCGCCGCGCATGGGTAGCTCTCATCATGACTTCTACTATTCCCGCTACAGAGATGGACGGAAGGGATAGGACGACATCATCCATGTACCTCCCTACGCACATCGACATGCCAGTCTACACCGCAACCTCAGAGCCTTCGCCCACACGCCGACAAGATAGGGCGAAGGTGAATCTAGTCAGAAAACTAGCACTATGACCAAGAGAAGAAATCTACCCACCGCAAGGGGAGATCTCATACCACCATTGCATTTATCGCTTCATATTATTATTTTCCTGGGCCCACCTGTCAGGGCCTAGTACCCATGCACGTGCCTCCCTTAGGATATAAATGGGAGTGTGCATGCGCTACATGGGAGGACATCCTCACTCGAACTCCCTTGAAGACATCTCCATCCAGACCCAAGCTTTCTCAAGCTCTCAGCGATACAACACACATTGGAGTAGGGTATTACGCTCCAGTGGGCCTGAACCACTCTAAATCCTTGTGTATTCTTGTGTTCGTCCATCTCATTAGGCAAACCCTAGGTTGTCCCCTGTTCTTAGGATTAGGTGGCTGCATTCTGCAACCCGACTGTAGTTTACTCTCTGACACTAAGTATATTGACAAAATGTATGACATGCTTGACGAACTACTCCTCCTGGATCTTAATGTTATACTTCAAGATGAAGAGAACAAACTATAGGATGTGACTATGTATCAAAGGTTAGTTGCCAATCTTATCTATCCCATATTAACTCAGCCAAATATATCTTATTCAATTGAGGTTGTTAGATACACGAGCAACCCAAAGAAGTCTCATGGTGATACAATCAATCAAACATATTCTAAGGTATGTCAAAAAATCAATTTTGGTATTCTATAAAGAAGACAAAAGTTTGTCAAATGATTAGCTATTTGTGATGCCGATTATGTTGGAAATTGTACCACATGGAGATCAACCACAAAATACTCGTTCATCTTTGGAACAGGAGCTATATATAAAATGGCAAGAGACAACCTATTCTGGCATTATCAAGCACTAAAGTTGGGAATTGATTGGCAGCAATGGTTGTTCAATAAAGCACTTGCTCAAGCATATAAAGGATTTCAATTAGCCAACATAATACTAAATAAGAATTTTTGTCATAATTCACCTTCTATTTAATTTGTAGGAAATCCGATATTTCACACAAAAAACTAAACATATGGAAGTCCACTAACAATACATAATAAAATCTCCTTGAAGGAGATATTGAAATGATGGCCATAAGACTGATGATCAAAGTGCCAACATTCTGACAGAGTTTAAACATGGTAAACTTTGAGAAGTGTCGAGAAAAATCTTGGCATAATCTGCAGGACAACTCTTTAGAGAAGTTTTTCTTGGGAGGAATTGTTAAAATTTGCAAGTAAAACTTCATCATGCAAAACAATAAGGCAAGTTTATATAACTTTCTATATAAGACACGAAGATATGCAAAAATCAAGGCACCTTTCTATAAAGTCGTACAACAACTATTACAAGTCATGACATGTTAGGTATTTATTGTCATGATAAAATTTAGGATTATATAGATATAGATATTTGTAGTGAAATTTACAAAGTATGACATGGGCACCATACCATTCCACTCAAAAGTACAAATGTAGGTCCTTATCTAATTGTGTTGTGTTATAATAAAATGACATTATTTGTTAGTGTCGGTGTCTCGGTCGGGCTATATAGTTTTTAATTGCTTAAGGCCCCTTTGGAATGCAGGATTGATAAAATGTAGGAATGGAGTTGCATGACAATCTCAATCCTACAGGAATTAAAAATACAAGAAAACTTATGAATAGAGTGTTTAGATACAACATAGGAAGAACACAGGAATTAGAGGAGAGATGTATACACAAAGGAGAGTTTACAAGAGGTTGGATCTTGTTAGAAATCCTCCATAATCTCACTACAAAGAGCCATCCCATAGGAATTTTATAGGATTTGTAGGAATTCAATCCTTTGTTCCAAAGGGCTACATAGGAAAATTTCCTATATGATTCCAATCCTCCAAAATTCCTCTACTTTTCCTTGGTTCCAAAGGGGGCCTAATGTATATAATATGATTTATTTGAAGTTTGGCTTTAATTTCCGAGATCAAATTAGAAATAACTGCATAAGTTGATATTGTGTAAAGGTAGGGTGTTAATACAGTCTCCAATTACCATAAAAATGCTCCTATAGAAAACATAGACCAACAACGTAGACCAACACAAGATCAAATTTACCAGGTAAGAGGAGCAACTAGGTCATCGCCGCGACATTATTAGATAAAGGGAACATATTCGGTGAACATGAGTCTTTGATTCACATATGGTGCACATAAACTAACAAAGTTCACAAAAAAATCTGAAAAATTCATATATTATACTAGGTATATGCCCGTGCGTTGCAACGGGTAATACTGATGCAGGCATAGGTCATTGTTTAGTGAGGTAATCAACCGGCAGGGTGACACTTGTGTATGTATAGATCATTGTTTAGTGATGTTATCAACCAAACTTCATGCGTCGGGTCGACATGCAAGGGAGGTGACATTGGGAGGCAGGCTCGGGGGCGGGGCGTCGGGTGTGTGGGACCGCGAATTGCGTCGGGAGGCAGATTGGAGGGTGTTAGGTGGATGGAGGCCGCGACATGTGGAACATGGCGCGGTTAGAGCGAGAGGCGAGAAGAGGTGGAGGAGGCCGGGTGCGGACAGTTCTGCCAAAGTGGCCTTAGGCGAGTCGTGACTGTGTCTGCTACCCGAGCTTGGCCTCGGATGAGTCGTGACTGCGTCTGCTGCCCGGGCTTGGCCTTGGATGAGTCGTGACTGCCTGTCCTACCCGGGCTTGGCCTCAGACCTGTCGTGATTATGTCTCCCGCTCGAGGGTGTCCTCAGGCGAGTCGTGACTGCGTCTCCCGCCGGGCTTGGCCTTGGGCGATTCTTGACAGCCTCTCCCGCCCGAGAGTGGTCTCGAGTGAGTCATGACTGCGTATTCCACCGGAGGATGGCCTCGGGCGAGTTATGACTACTTGTCTTGCCAGAGGTTGGCCTTGGGCCAGTCGTGACTGTCTATCCCACTCGCAGATGGCCTCGAGCGAGTCATTACTGCCTGTCCTGCCCGCGGATGGCCTCAGGCGAGTTGTGACTATCTGTCCCACCTGAGGATGGCCACGGACGAGTCGTGACTACGTCTCCCGCCAGGGGTTGCCCTTGGGCGAGTCATGACTGCATGTCCCACCCGAGGGTGGCCTCAGGCGAGTCGTGACTGACTGTCTAGCCAAGGCTTGGCCTCGGTTGAGTCGTGACTGCGTCTCCCGTTGGGGGTTGGCTTCGGGAGAGTCGTGACTGCCTGTCTCGCCCGAGAATGGCCTCAGGCGAGTCGTGGTTGCCTGTCTCGCTCAGGCTTGGCCTCGGACGAGTCATGATTGTGTCTCCCGCCTGAGGGTGGCCTCGGGCGAGTCGTGACTGCCTCTCCCCCCGAGGATGGCCTCGAGTGAATCGTGACTGCCTCTCCCACCCAGGGTTGCCCTTGGGCGAATCATTATTGCCTTTCCCGCCCGGGGTTGCCTCGGGCGAGTCATTACTGCCAGTACCGCACGGGGTTGTCCTCGGGCGAGTCATGTCTGCTTGTCCCACCCGAGGGTGGCCACGGGAGACTCGTGCCTATGTCTCCTACCCAAGAGTGTCCTAGGACAAGTCGTGACTGTTTGTCCGGTGTAGGCTTGGCCTCAAGAGAGTCGTCACTGCCTCTCCCACCTGAGAGTGGCCTCGGCCAAGTCATGATTGCGTCTCTCGCCTGGGCTTGGTCTCGGGCGACTCGTGACTGCCTGTACCATTTGGGCATGGCCTTGAGTGAGTCATGATTGCGTCTCATGCCCAAAGGTGGCCTCGGACGAGTCGTGACTGCGTCTCCTGCCTAGGCTTGGCCTCGGATGAGGCATGATTGTGTCTCCCGCTCGAGGTTGGCCTCGGGCGAGTCGTGACTGCATCTCCCATCTGGGCTTGGCCTTGGGCGATTCTTGACAGCCTCTCCCGCCCGAGAATGGCCTTGAGCGAGTCGTGACTACGTATCCCGCCGGGGGTTGGCCTCAGGCGAGTGGTGACTACCTGTCCCGCCTGATGATGGCCACGGGCGAGTCGTGACTACTTCTCCCACCTCGGGTTGTTCTCGGGCGAGTCGTGACTGTCTATCCCACCCGAGGATGGCCTTAGGTGAGTCGTGGCTAACTGTCCAGCTAGGGCTTGGTCTCGGGTGAGTCATGACTGTGTCTCCCATCGGGGGTTGGCTTCTGGTGAGTCGTGACTGCCTGTCTCGCCAGAGGATGGCCTCGGGCTAGTCGTGGCTGCCCTATACTGCCTGGGCTTGGCCTCGGGCGAGTCCTGACTGCCTCTGCCACCCGAGGGTTGCCTCGGGTGGACTGCCTGTTCTGTCTTGCCTTGGCCTCAGGCGAGTTGTAACTTTGTATCCCACCGGGGTTGGCCTCAGGCGAGCTGTAACTGTGTATCCCACCCGGGGGGTTGGCGTTGGGCGAGTCGTGACTGTCTGTCCCGCCCGCGGATGACCTCAAGCGAGTCGTTACTGCCTGTCCCGCCTAGTCTTGGCCTCGGACGAGTCGTGACTGTGTCTCCCGCCCGAGAGTGGTCTAGGAAGAGTCGTGACTGCCTGTCCTGTTTTGGCTTTGCCTCGGGCAAGTCATAACTACCCCTCCCACCGAGGGTTGGCCTCAGGCGAGTCGTTACTGCCTCTCCCACCCGATGGTGGTGGTGCACGTGGGGACGGCGGAGGTAGGCCGATTGTGGGGGCGGTGCGCTCATCTCCTCGAGGAAGTTATCACCGCAGGAGGAGAGGGAGACAAGGAGGCACTACATATTGTGACATGTCTTTAATTGGATACACCTACAAAACAATTATAAATATTGCATAAAAATAAAATACATGCAAACAATAACCGTGTAAATTTCAAACTCATATTACCATGTCATGGTCTAGGTAAAGTAAAACCCTTCATTCAGCACTACATATTTATGACATGTCTTTAATTGGATATAGCTCGTCTATTTTAGTTTCAACATCACCGTCTCGCTTTAGAAAGTTGAACCGAAAAGCATTTTCTATGTGGACACGACCTCCAGATTGGCACTTTAGATGATCTTGAGATTTTATTAAATTTATGCAATAGTCTATCACCTGCAAGTGTGTAAGTTGTTGTTAAAAATACCTATCACAATTATGAGATAGATATCACATCATTTCCTATATATATATATAACGGCTGCTCTCGTGTGTCCACGTCGGCTCAAAAATTCTCAGGCGTTAGATTTCCTATCAACGACCACAACACTACGGCACGATTTTCTTTTCACACATCGCGAACCTCTTTGGTTCTCGACGCCCCTCGAACCTTCTTGCCGGTACTTTCTCCTTCGTTGCCTCCTTTTGCCCCCGCGCTGCAAGTCCTCTTCGTCCTCACTCTCTCCGTCGTTTCGTCCTCTCTGTCCTCTCCGCCATCCTGCACAAGTAGATAACCGCAGCGATGGCGGCTCGGCGGCACGCCCTGCGCACCCCAGCAACAAAAGTTGGCGGCTGCTCGCGTGGAGTAAGATGGCCCACCTGGCGCGCTTGAGGATGGTCCGCCATCAGGCTGCCGGTGGATGGACCACCACCGCCGAGGGCCAGTGCGTCCGCATCAAGCGTCGCATGGAGGAGAATGGCGAGCGGGCGCGAAATCAGAAGCGGTAGCTGCTGCAGCAGCCTTCTCTTCCTCTTTACACGCGTGTTCCTGACGTCGGAAGAGACGACGCGGTCAAGGTCGGAGACAACGATAGTGGGGAAAAGTCGGCCCTCCGTGTCCCCTCTTCATGAGCGTGATCCACAAACTTCATCTTCCTATTTCCGCATAGGTACAACCATCCTTTTCCACTGTAGTTTTTCTCAAATCTCAAATTCCTTGCTGTTAGGTTTGCTTCTTTCCTGCCAGTTCATGTGCGCTGATGCGATTAGGACCTTGGGGGCCTCAGTTACGGATTGGAGTTGCAACGTGTGATGAGGACATCCGCCATGGAGGTTGTTTTCCGTCCCTCTCCTGTGCCCCCTCCCTCACGCTTCTTCGTACTTAGGTTGCAGGCCCTGCTGATGATGGACGCCCCCAAGTTCCTCCATAGAAGACGACGAAAGGCCGCTCCCTTCCACTTTCAGATGCAATGCAGCAATGCAAAAGGGGATTCACCCTTTAATTTTCTGCTCCTCTCCCCACTATCTAGTTGCAGTCCAACTTCCCTGTCTTTTCTCTGCTATGCTTGCGACCACGTCTCCTTGATGTATTCCTTTCTCTAGGCGGAATTCATGGCACCTTTCCTTTTTTTTATTGAGCTGGTGGATTGGAGTTGAGAGTGTGCTGGTGCATGCACATATTTGGAACGCAATATACAATATGTTGTTATATATAATAATTAAACATATGCACACAGACCAACTAATTAAACTGAATGGTTAGATATTATATTTACTCTGATGTGATATATAAATCTATTAATGTTTAACTGGCTATACCAAATGTAGCATCATACCTGATTAGATATTATATTTGCTCTGATGTGATATATAAATCTATTAATGCATAATTGGCTATATCAAATATGGCATCATAGATAATTTCATAAATGCACATGTGTGGACGTATAATATAAAAAAATGTTTATGTATATTAATAGACACTTGCTAATATGTCTGTTCCTAATATTGCAAGTTGCCCGAGCGCTTGGGACCATTGCAAATTCCTTTCCGTCAGACGGCTGAAGGTTAATATTACGTCTTCATCCATTCCGTTAGACTGAAGTGAGCATTTAATTAAAGATGGGTGTTTTTCAGGTAAGCTGTCTCAAGCTACTATTGTACGCTAGTATGCTGCATTTGAGTCATCACGCAAAAATGAAGATCTATCTTGAAGCTTCTAGTGCATTTAATTAATTCACCAACAATGGCATTCCCATACATTTGTGAGTCATGCATAATACCTAGTGGCAATTGGCTCAATCAGTCTGAATGTGCTTACTGTGTTTTCTGTTTTATACCTGGACTTCTAAGGTTAGCATCCATATCATATGTTACAAGTACAATTCTCCGCACCTCTCTTAGTTGCAACCTTTCCCCTCTGTCAATTCATCATATGTTGAGTTTATTAGTGACTTCATTGGTGGTGAACTATAACAGGCGTTGAAGACTAATATTTTGGCTTCAGTGCTTTGATGGTTCCATGTAGCAGGTGGAGGAGGAGATTGCAATGTTCTGCCCCATGATATGACGGGAAATTGTGAAAAATGACACAAGGTCATCCAAAAAATCATACTACAAAACACCCAGGCGACAGTAAACACCGGTAATATTTTTGTACCGTATTTTTTGTAAGGCAGTTTTTGTACCTATATATTGGCGTTGATGTTGCAATACCAGTATGTACTTATGACTTGACATTAGTTCTAAAGCCCACGTTTTGATTCGTTCAACCTGTGCTAGCCGTCGGGGTCGGGCTACAAGTTTAATGGTTGAATCTATGCATAGTTTATGGCCTAATCTCATGCAAATGGTTTTGGAACTTTAGTGACATTTCATTTTTTATGATAATTAGCTCTAGATGCTTTCAATAAGGAAGCCAGAAGAATGTCACCTATTAAATCTTACTAGACAACATCACTTCATCTAGGACCCACATCCATGCGTAGCCATGACAAGCCTACAAATAAAAAGGGATATTTTTTCTGTCACCGATGATAAAGTTTGTTCTGTTCAAGTCCAACTGTGTCATTCATCATAAAATTTGAAAGGGGTACATGTATAAAAAATGTATCCTACCAATAACGTATGACACAGTATCATTCATATACTGGGATCCCATTTGTAGAAAAAAATGATGTTTAGTTGCATGTACCACATAGAACACTTTTCAAATATATATTACAATGTAATTTATAAAACAAGAAAATAAATTTGCATAACAAATGATGGGCAAATAACAATTTTCTGCTACTGAGTAGTCATGGAGGAAATCCTAACCTTCCAGACTCAAATTTGATACAACAATAAATTTAGCTTCACATTTTATAGATTACGTAACTATGTGTGTATGTGCTATTGCTGCTATGAAAGAAATTAGAACCTATTATCCCTTGATACATGTAAAGAACCCTTCTTCCACTTAATCACAAGATCATGAACTCTCCGTATGTCAACATGATAAGGACGGACTGCCCTCACCATCCAAAAAGTATGTCCTTGTGCAACAAGCAGCCCTAGAAACGAGTATACAAAGGGGAAAAAAGATAACAAACAATGTTTTGCATTCATTTTTCCTACATGCGCGAATAGACACAAAATTGAACTCCAACTTATAATTTATACTATTTACCACGCGCGCATGGGCGCGCGCAATACACTAGTATACTACGACCCTAATGTTGCAATACAACTCAAGCTTTTCCTCGACTGTTGTGAATGGCAAGGAAAAAACATGCCCTCCATTATTGACTATAGATGACAAAGGACGCAGTCCTCCAAGTAGATGATCTCAGACAATTTTTGGTAAAATGCAGAAAATTAAGCTTCAATGGGGTATCTTTTTGGCTTTATCATAAATCGATTTTTTTCTAAAATTTCTGCATTTCAAAGGAGCCTAAACATATAAAACTACCATGTAATTAATCCACATTTTCCCTCCTGTGCTTTTTTTCAAGTGAACTAAACCACCTTTTCGAGTAAAATTTCCATGTGAACTAATCCACGTTTTTTTCCTGCCACGCAAGTTTGTCATGTGAACTATTTTTTATAATGCTCAATTTTCCATGTGAACTATGCCCCCTGATGCGTAATTTTTGAGATTTTATTAAATTTATGCAATAGTCTATCACCTGCAAGTGTGTAAGTTGTTGTTAAAAACACCAGAGTGGGTAAAAAATTATGCATACCAGGGTCACCAAATAAAAAAACTAAGCATGAATTATCTCATCACTTAGATGTCGTAGTTGAGGTTGAATATAAACCAACATGAGTCGAGTTGACTAGTGGGTGGGAGCTTAAGCTTTCTGCTCAAGACATTCAGGGTTCGATTCCTGAGCTTGGCAGCAATTTTTTTTGCTGCAACAATAACAAACGGGGGAGGGCAGAACGAGGGAGGGGCAGAACGGGGTGGCAGCCTACCCCCTTACATTCTTCATAGTATATATATATATATATATATATATATATATATATATATATATATATATATATATATATATATATATTCCATCTTACTCTAATTATATACAAAATTTTAAGTTCAAATTCGTTATGCTTTACCTATAATAAAAAAGATAATTTTTTGACAAGTTTAAGTTAAAAATGGTCAAAATGTTATCTTTTTTATTACGGCTAAAATATAATGAATTTAAATTTGAAAATTTATATATAATAGAAGTAGGAAAGAAAGAATATGTATAAATTTTTTCAGAATTTTTTGTGAACTTTGTTATTTCATGTGCACCTATATGCACCAAAGACTCATAGATATGTTCCCTTAGATAAAATCGAAAACATGAAGCAACGCTAACTCGAATCTCAAGCTAATATTCCTCATTCATATCAGAGTTAATGGAAGAAACAATCAACACAACAGGCATAACCAATTGTGCCCCAATCAAATGCTTACAAGCACAACAAAGGCATCACCAATTAATAATAAACATCAATATCAACATAGCCTTTTAGTCCCAAACAAGTTGTGGTAAACTGGAGTTGAAACCCAACAAGTCACCAAAAAGAGAAAGAGAGATAAAGAGGAGCGAAAAAACTTTTGAGAGAACTAAAAAGGGAAAAGGCTTAATCACGGTTCGGGTACGTGGATAGCTTCTTTCCAAGCACTTCTATCAAAATACAATTCCATTGGGATATTCCATTCTTTCAAATCCCTTTTTATTGCCTCATCCCATATCAAGTTTGGTCGTTCTCTGCCTTTTTCACATTATTGTCTCGTCTTATGATGCCTTTGTGCACCGGTGCCTCTAGGGGTCTCCGGTGGACATGCCCAAACCATCTCAACCGGTGTTGAATAATATTTTTTTCAATTGGCGCTACTCCTAGCCGATCGCGTATGTCATCGTTTATCACTCGGTCCAATCTTATATGCCCACATATCCAACGCAACATACGCATCTCTGCAACATTAGTTGTTGGATATGTCGTCTCTTAGTACGAGAACACTCAGGCCCTTATAACATACATACATATCTATGCGACACTTAGTTGTTGGATATGTCGTCTCTTAGTAGACCAACACTCAGCTCCATATAACATAGCAGGCCTAATCGTCGTCCTATAGAACTTGCCTTTCAAATTATGTGGCTCTCTTAACATAGCAGGCCTAATCGTCGTCCTGTAGAACTTGTCTTTCAAATTATGTGGCTCTCTTGTCGCATAGGACTCCCGATGCTTGAAGTCATTTCATCCACCCCATTTTGATCTTATGGCTAACATCTTCATCAATATCACAATCTCTCTATAGCATCGATCCCAAATAACTAAAGGTGTCCTTTGGTACTACCTGGCTTTCCAAGCTTACGTCTCCATCATCACTAATTGTTGTACCGAAGTCACATCTTATATACTCGATTTTGGTCCTGTTAAATCTAAATCCTTTTGACTCTAGGGTCTAACATTATAACTCTAGCTTTCTATTTACTCCTTCCTGGCTTTCATCTACTAGAACTACATCGTCAGCGAAAAGCATACACCAAGAGATATCTCCTTATATATATCCCTTATGACCTCATCTATCACTAAGACAAATAGATAAAGGCTTAAAGATGAACCTTGATGTAGTCCTATATTAAATAAGAAAACATTTGTTCAGACGTTAGTCACAACCTTGTCATACATATCCTTGATGAGTGTAACATGCTTTGTTGGCACTTTATACTTATCCAATGCTCAGAAAACATTTGTTCAGACGTTAGTCACAACCTTGTCATACATATCCTTGATGAGTGTAACATGCTTTGTTGGCACTTTATACTTATCCAATGCTCACTACAAGAAATTCATTAGTATTTTATCATAAACCTTTTTTAAGTCGATAAAACTTATAAGTCGATAAAACCAAAACAATGTATAAGTCCTTATGCGGCTCTTAAATCGCTCGCTCCATGACCTATCAATTAAAAAAATTACTTGCTAGAAAAAAAACGACCCACAGAGTTCGTCGTGAGATTAACGGCACCCAATGGATCGTATGGCCAAACACCCTACTACTCGCCAAACACCTGAGAATAAGAGTAAGAGAGCATGAACAAGAAAAAAGTGGATTCGTATGTGGCTTGATGTGTTAACTCACGCATTTCATTGAAGTGACAGTGATGCCGCCACCACATCAAAAGTCGATTGATAGCCAGTTCGATTGTGGACCATTTGATCCATGAGTAACTCTACATTAAGACTGATCTAAGTAACTTTGTATGGTATTTGTGTACACTACTAGTCTCTAGGAAACAACTTTGTACCAAACATATTCGCTTCCCCTTAAACATAGTATGTTCTTTCTAGTCATGTGCGTGTTTTTCAAATGCAATCATTAGTATTATTCGTACTCTAGAATCTCTACCACTCATATCCTCGTGACTCTTTCCTTCCGAGTTCATCAGCAAAAAGACTGGTGGGATGTTGGTAAGTGGTACGCGAAGCGAAGGATTAGGTACAGGTTGTGGCACAACCTATTACACACACAACCCATCAACTTCTTACTCGCACGTACAATTAATATGATTAGTACAGCTCAGCGACGAGATAAACTTTGACATTAGGTCCCAAATATATAGCATAAATAGCCAGCAGTGGGGCACCAGAATTTAAACGAGTAGACTAATAGCAAAGTCAACAACCTACTGATATTGACAGTTTTTCATTCCACTTCAGCTAGTAGCCCCATATGGACTCTCTGTAAGACACACCAACAAGTAACTATTGGATCCCCTGCCAAGACAAAGCCTAGTAACATCAGATCGGAATTGAAGAATCAAATAATAGTGTAACAACCGATAGCATCTCATATTCGTATTAGACTAGCAATGCATTGTGGAGTCTATATTTAAAGGAAATCCAGATGTATGGTACTCCCTCTGCTCCAAATTATAGCGTGTTTAACTTTTCTTTAAGTTTTTTTCCTAACTTTAACCAAATTTGTAGACAGATATATCAACAATTACAATATAAAAATGTATTATCAATAAATATTTCAAGGTTGACTTATATAACTAATTTGATGTCCTAGACATTGATCCATTCTCCATTGAACTTGAACAAACTAAGACTATTTTTGACTTTGTGCAAAACTAAAACCACCTATAATATGATGTCAGTGTTGCTAATGCAACATATAATATGCCTCTAGGTCAAGTAACAACTGCAGATATATGTTGGTTAGCATTAATGCCAGAAACACATATTCACATCCAATGCAAGCTAGTGTGCAAGCATCATTAACAACTTCCTAATATTCCAAAACAACTGACTACATTACAAATTTAAATGGAGCAATTCTACAGTACCTCAAAATCCAAAACGCGCCACTTCCTCATCTTCTCCTTCGTCTTCGTCTTCATCATCCTCAGAAAACCCAAAATCTTCCAATGCTTCCTCTTCTTCCTCCTCATCGGCACCATCCATCATGTCTGAAACAGAATTTTTTTCCTTCAAACCAGTGGTGAGCACCACAGTTTGTCCTTTGGATTTCATCATATCTTTCTGCAATTTTTCCATATTCTCCTTCCTGCGCTCTTCCTCCAATCTTTCCTTTTCAGCAATCCTCTTGTCAAGATCAGCCCTGAAATTTGTCAAATACCAATTAGTAAAATAAGGTCATATGGACAGGAAGATCAGTCTTCTAACTGTCCATCTCAGGAGACGAGACCTGTAGGTTTCCATGTAATCCTTGGCGCTGGCTTCTATAGCTTCAAAAAATGTATTGACTCCAGAACCAGAAATCGCAGATACTCCAACAGAGCGCAAATTATTGTAGAATTCGTCAAGAACCAGAGAGAGGCTTCGGGTATATGTAGCGGAGTATGATTTGTTAGATTCCACAGCTGTCTGAAATGCCTCAAAGTCTTGCATCCACTGGTAAGCAATGAACAGGATGTCAGTGCCAGATAGTGAAAAGTTACTGGTTGAATGTACAGGGAGTACAATATAAGCACAAACTGGCTAATAAGGCAAGTAACACTTTGAACAAAACTTTTTTCGAAAAAGCGCAGGAGAACTGCGCCCTCATATACTAAAGCAAAGGAAGAAATGAGGGTCAAAAAGGACCCAGATACAACGCACTCCTTATGGAGGCCAGAAACATGCATACAGAAAACTATCCATAAGGCCCGAGACTAAAAACCACTCACACCAGAACACCCCTAGGTACTAGGAAGCTGGGCGGCCAAAAAGGATAGACCTTTGGCACCAACCATCTGCCATTTCTCCCTTTCCTCACCAGCAGCCTGCAGGAGGAAGGAGATACAAGGGGTCCTGCCATCAAACACCACCTTGTTCCTATGAATCCAGATCATCCAGGCCCCTAAGGCAATAAGAGAATCCAATCCTATCTTCCCCAAACTAAGGACCTGAGCTGAAGATCTCTCCCACCAGCCAAAGAAGGAAGCCTCAGCTTGCTGAGGGGATAAGTTGTGCAGCCCAAACTTCCTCAAGAGGTTATACCAAAAAAAACTCTTGAAAACACACAAGAGACCAGCAGATGGTTGATGTTTTCAGGTTCTTGGTCACATAGGGGGCATCTAACCAGGTGGTTCATGCCTCTTTTTGCCAGCCTATCAGCAGTCCAACATTTGTTATGAGCCACCAACCACAGAAAGAAACGGCACTTGGGAGGCATCCATGAGTTCTAGATCCTTTTATGATGGTGCAAGGAGCTTGAACCCTGGAAGAGACCAGCTCACCAGCACATGCAGTTTTAGCCAAGTAAAGACCATGTGGCGCTAAGGAGAAGATGTGCCTATCCACAATATCAGGATGCAACATCAAATCAGACAAAGCTTCCCAGAGGTGCAGATAATCAATCAAGGCACCCACGGTCAGAGCTCCCTTAATGATGGTGAAAGGAGCTTGAACCCTGGAAGAGACCAACGTATGCAGTTTTTACCAGATGGTCTTTGAACAAAACTCCCGCAGTTAACTCCCCCAGATGGTCACAGACACCACAGCAGGTTTTCTCAAACTTCACCGAAAGGAAGTCGTGCAGGCAAATAAAGGCTAATCCGGACGTATTTGCCCCACATGCAGGCACACAGTATGCGGCCTGGAAGCCGAATGGGCGGCAGCAATGGATGCAGCAAAATGATGCAAAATCAGGAAAAAAATATGGTACAGCACACGGCCGCAAAGTTTCAAACCTAGCCCGTATCACATGAAGTCTTTAAGACTGCATTGGCAACCAGTTCAGATTAGAAGGTTAACCTGTTATGAAGGACAACTAATCGTATTAAATAAGGGTACGACCGGTAATTAGTCTCTGCCTTGGTATGTGAAATGCTGTCCAAAACGACTCCTAAAAGAAACCGGAGGGAGTACATATTTCACAGTAAGAAAATTTTGCATGACATGCAAATTGTAACTTCGATAACATGTGAATGTATGGCAGATAAAAATGTGATAGAACCAACAACGAAGAAAACAATACTGTCATAAATGGTATACATACTTCAATGGCAAACTCATGCTTGGCAACATCAACCTTGTTGAATGTCAGGACTAGAGGAAGGCGAGTTTTGTAGAGAATACTACAGGCATAAAGCATGTTGCTCATAAAAGTAACAGGGTTTGTTGATCTCGGAGTGTCAACAACATACGCTACAACTGTTGGAAAGGTCGATGCAAAAGCTTCAGTAATGATAGCTCCTGAAGCTGACCAAGTGAAGATCTCAATCTGACCAGGAGTGTCCACCAGTACATAATCCAATTGTTCTGCACGTCTTTCAATGACAGATACAACCTAAGAATGAATATTAAATGTCATATTACCTGAACAAAATAAAGGTAACAGAAATGTGCATTTCCCATATACCACCATAAGTACAATATATTTTGCAGCAAAGTTAAATTATTCAGTGTGGCAACAGATAAATCCCCCGGTGTTCCTTTGTGGACTGAATTGAGCACAATCTCTATGAAAGCTTGAATGGAATGGTAAGAGTTGACATGACATCCAGAGGGCTTTATTAGCACATTTAACCAAAGTCATCATTCACAAAGCACATCAGTTCTGTCTTTGATCCCAAATCATGTTATGTTAGTAAAATCGTAACAGTGCACAACATTCTTGTTATCAATGTTGATGCATTGGATCAGCAAATTGAAATACCGCCATGTGTAGAAGTGCACCTGTAAAGCTACCTAAAATTCTAAATACTATTTTGCCAAGCTTCAGGGCTAGCAAATTATTATTTAACTCATAGGACACAGACAAAAAGTATTATTAGCGTTCTCAAAGAAGCAGTTGATGCCTATACACAGCGTACTGGCCATTACAGTGCTATTAGCAAAACAAAGAAATACTTCTCGCAATGGTCACCATGTTTGAATTACACACTACTTTTCACCTAACTGTTGTTCAAAATTTTAAACCAGATGACCCCTTTTCCATAGATTTGACTGGAAATACAGTTCAATCAAACAAAGACAGGTAAGCACAAGGGCTAAACAACAGGCATACCTGAAGATGAATGGGGTACAAGTTTCCACTTCGAAAGCTTGTTAACTTAGAGGTGGAGAGATAACAGATAGAACTAATAAACAGACTAACTGGCCAGCAGTACTATGAAAAGCTATCAAAACGGCAGGAATTGGCAGTAGAGTGATGAAAAAAATTATAGCAATCAACCTCATCGAACTTGGTGGCAAACAAGTTAAGCGAGGTGAGGATGCCGCCATTGGGACCAAGGCTGTACTCCTTCATCACATCCTTATACCGCACAGTGTCACGAATATCAATGTTGGCACCGAATGGCAGGGTCATCACTGCAGGGTCCAGGTTGACGACGTAGCCCCTCTTATTTGATGCTTGCGTATCGCATACCAGCCGGTGCATCAAGGTCGTCTTCCCCGTCCCTGAACAAGGGGACAGAACAAAAATGTTAGCTCCCAGTCCCAGGTCGGTTGGGAGATTCATGCTACTAGATGTAATTAAACAGCGGGCGAGCGAAATCGACGCACCGGCCATGCCGATGACGATGATAATCACAGGCTTCTTCTTGAAATTGGTGCGCCCCGGGCCGATAGAGAGGCTACCGATGGAGTCCGCGAGCTCCTCGCCCTTCCCGTTCCCCTCCTCCGCCTTTCCCTTCCCCTTTGTGTCCGTCTGCATGTGCTCGACAGCAAGGGCGCACAACAGTCACTACCATAGCCCTAAACCCAGATTGACAAAAGAAAAAATCCGAAAGGGGATGGTGGTGGTGGTGGCGGCGGCGGCGACGTGCCTGGTCCTCGAGGTCCATCTGCGTGGGCTTGCTCGAGGCGGCCGGGTCCGAGTCGACGTCCATCGGCCGCGCGGGTGGTTTAGCGTAAACGGTGGTCGCCAACTAGCTAGAAGAGAGGTGTAGCCGCTAAACCCTAGGCTTCAACGGGGGTCTGCGCGGGGTCTGCGTAGAAGACGAGGAACTGGAGGAAAGGAAGAACAAGGGGTTGGTGGAATCAGGATGTGTTGGGCTGTTGTTACACGTGGCTTCGAGTCCTTCGTTCGAACTTACCGACTTATTAGAGCAGTGGGCTAACCACCGTGTGGTAAGTTAGGCCCATGCCACTACGAGATTGTCTGTTTGGGCTGATCCAGCCCATACTGGTTCTGGTATTAGGCTATTTCGAGTTTTTATTTTTCTGTTTTCAAACTCTCACACAATGGCCCTTAACTTGCGGCAAAAATTGCAAAAGTCCTATAGTCACTAGCAAGTATAGATCATAAAAAAAATTCATGTATCTTCTGTTGGCTAGGTGGGCTTAAATATAGGGTTGTAGCTAACAATTATGGTTAGAATTCACATTTGTTTATAATTTCAGTTTTTTATCATTTAAATATGAGGGCGCATGACGACGGTGAAAATTGAAACTGATGCATTGTATAGTAGATAGAAGAAGATAGATAGATAGATAAACAGAGAAGAGATTAATAACCATTCACATATACCAAAACATGGTCACTCTTCGCAATCAAAGCAAGGTCATAAGAATATCACATTACATATGTATTAGAAGATTTCTAGCATTTGATCACAAGATATTCAAAATACAAAAAAAACTGGAACTATACCGCTCACTCGTTTGAATAAGAAGGGGATTTTAGCCCCGAATTTTGTAGCTTCCAAACTAGCCTTCAGTGGCTAACCCAGAGCCTGAATCGAGCTTGGGCAAATCACAGGGCATTGGTCAAAATTCAAAACCATGTATCTTGAAGCTTGTTGTAGAGGGTGCTACAATGAAAACTCTATGTACCAGAGGAAAAATTACTAGAATAAGACAAATAAGGGACGAGTCTCCAATTTATGACTAATTTGAAAAAAGGGAGGAAAAAAGGACTAGAATGAGACAAATAAGGGATGAGTCTCCAATTTATGACTAATTTGAAAAAGGGAGTGAGGCTAAGGGAGAAAAACCTCTCATAAATAAGGGCATGATTGGTTACCCACATTATTCAGCCTCGTAGAGCCTATCCACTCCACTAGAGACGAAATGGATCAACTCCTAGTTCTTCGATCGCTTCACACGAAGTTGTTTCGTCTTGATGCAATCTTCGCTGTGGTGCCACATGCCGTAACTGATTCCCACAGAGACCGTCGTCGATGATTTTTGAGACTTAAACTCAACAAAACTCGTCATCTGTATCGTTGGGTGGGTTTGACTTTGAGGCCCAAACCGCCAAACTGTCGTGAGTATCACACCGCGTCCACTTCCCCACGTCCTCGACACGTGTCCCATCAGTCATTAACCGCGGCGGCAACACGGTCCGCTCCGACATGTCCTCACGCGAGTGCGTGTCCCAAGTGTCAGCCACCACGGCTGGTCACCCGGCTTCTCCGGTCCATCAACCATGACCCAACACTTGTCATTTATCTCTCACGGTCTATCGGCACGAGGTCGCATAGCCTTCACCTCAACTGTCGACCACCGTCCATGTGCTCCATATCTGCATACTACAATCCGATCGACATAGTTGTATATATATAATATCACACGCTGGTTAGCCTACTAACTACCTCATAACACTGACTGTTACTTATTATCAATCCCAAATTATAAGGACAAGCGGAAGACACAGATCACACCCTACGGTAAAAGAGCGCGCGTTGGGCGCCTTATTCTGATGTCGTCGTTGCTGCGGTTGGTAGGACACGGTCGGCGATGCAAGCGTAGAGCGGTGATTCTATGGATATGTTTGGTTGCCTGGCCCAGCGCACAGCCAGGCCCATTTGAAACAAGCACGCCATGTTTGGTTGCCTGGCCCAGCTTGGGGCCTGGCTGAGATGAGCCATACGTGATTGTGTGGCCAGGCCCATTTCGAACGCAAAAATTTTCCTTCGCGAGTGAGCCTGGCCGCTGCGGCTCTAGGGTTAACTCGCAGCACTCGCCTCTCTGGTTCTCTCGCGACTCGCAGCCGCCGCCACCGCGGCTCTCGCTCTCGCTCTCTCTTCTCGGGTTCACTCGCTCTCGCCTCTCGGGTTCTCTCGCGACTCGCAGCTGCCGCCGCGGCTCTCGCTCTCGCTCTCTCCTCTCGGGTTCACTCGCAGTCGCCGTGCTCACGGGCTTGCCACCGTCATCTCTCTCGACCCGTGGTGACGACACCGCACCCGCGGACGAGCTCGATCTGCTTCTCTGTCGATCTGCTTCGCTGTCGGCGACGAGAGGTTAGCCCCTTTCTTGGCTGCTCATCTACTTTCATCTGCTTTGTCTTCTCATTTGATTTCATTTGCTTCGCAAGGATCGCTCTCCTACGACCTCGATCGGTTCTCAGCTGTGAGTGAACCCTAGTTGTGTGGTCTCCCTCTTCTCAGGTTAGATTGCTCTCCTACGACCTCGATCGGTTCTCAGCTGCGAGTGAACCCTAGTTGTGTCGTCTCCCTCTTCTCAGGTTAGTACCCCTCTAGATCTTCTCTTCTCGTTTGTCCTCCTAGGTCCCCCGATTACTGATCTATTGTCTTGCTGTTGTAGATTACCGAACTGTTGTCTTGCTGTTGTTTCTAGATACCAAACTGTTGTCTTGCTATTGTAGATTCCTCGTAAAATTCTAGATCTAATTAGTTTCATATTAGTATATAACTGGTCCCCCGATTACTGATCTGTTGTCTTGCTATTGTAGATTACTGAACTCTTGTCTTGCTGTTGTATCTAGATACCAAACTCTTGTCTTGCTGTTATAGATTCCTCCTAAAATTCTAGATCTGATTAGTTTCATATTAGTATATAACTGATTGGCGGTGGATATCTGATTGGTCCATGTTTTGGATGAAAAACTTGCATCTTTCAATATTAGTATATAACTGTTTGGTCCATGTTTTGCCATATTTTGCATATGTTCTTAGTGATGTGCTTAACTGAACTTTTCAGTGATGTGCTTTTCAGTGATGTGCTTTCAATATTCTTGACTACCTGAACTTAACTGAACTTTTCAATATTTTTGACTTAACTGACTTAACTGAACTACCTGCATAGTTTTTGAGTGATGTGCTTTCAATTTTCAGTTAAGCTATCTTTCAATATTAGTATATAATTTGCTTGGTCCATGTTTTTCATATTTTCTGCCTGCATAGTATACCTTAATAACCTGAATTTTTTTAGTGATGTGCTTAACTGAACTTTTCAGTGATGTGCTTTCAATATTCTTGACTATCTGAACTTAACTGAACATTTCAATATTCTTGACTTAACTGACCTGAACTACATGCATAGTTTCAATTTTTAGTTAAGCCATCTTTCAATATTAGTATATATTTGTTTAGTCTATGTTTTGCCATGTTTATTTATTGACTTAACTAAATTTAACATGTTTATCATGCTTGTCTTGTTTAATTTAATGGATTATGCAACTAGCATAATCTGTCTATTATATTAAGTAGCTAGTTGTTCCTCTTTTCTTCTCCCCCTCTTACCTTCATCTATTCCTGTTTTCCTCTTCCCTTACAACAATCTTACCTTTGTTCCTCCTTTCTTCTCCCACTCTGTAGCTTCTTGTCTTGTTTAATTTAATGGATTAATGCATTATATTATGCAGCTACCTCCATAACTATCTTCTTTTTAAACTATGCAGGTAGTTAATGCACTATATTATGTTGCTACCTCCATAACTCTCTTCTTTTATTCTGATCATTTTTCAGTGATGAAATTATTTAAAGTCTGAGCTTAGGACCAGATTTCGGTGATGTTTTTTTTCAATCTGAGCAGACCACAATTTTTCAGTGATGTTTTTTGGTTCAATCTGAGCAGATCTCAAATTCTCAATGATGTTTTTTTAATCTGAGCAGAGTACAATTTTTCAGTGATGTTACCAAGCCAGTTTGGAGGAACATCATTAGATGTGGCAACTCTGGCTTGTTTTTTTCAGTCTGAGCAGAGTACAATTTTTTCTCATTCAACAATTTTTTCCCTTTATTCAGATATGTTGGGTCCAAATCGTCATTTGCTGAAGTTGAGAGCATCGACATTGGTTGTTGCTATATCTTGTTGGTTGCTTGCATGCCTTAGGCGTAGAATCTTTCATCCTCGTGTCACATATGGTCCAATGTTTCAAAGGGACATTGAGAGGCAGGCAAATCTTAGATTTATCTATGAATCTGATGATATCCAATGTGTGGAGCTGCTTAGAATGTCTAAGGTCCCTTTCTTTGAGCTTTGTGGTTTGTTTCGGTCTCGACACTTGCTAAGGGATAGTGAAAGTCGCCTAGAGGGGGTGAATAGGCGGAATCTAAAAATTATAAACTTAAGCACACACTACAAGCCGGTGTTAGCGTTAGAATTAAAATCGAGTCCGAAAGAGAGGGTGAAAACAAATCACAAGCAAATGAAGAGAGTGACGCGGTGATTTGTTTTACCGAGGTTCAGTTCTTGCAAACCTACTCCCCGTTGAGGTGGTCACAAAGACCGGGTCTCTTTCAAACCCTTTCCCTCTCTCAAACGGTCACTTAAACCGAGTGAGCTTTTCTCCTCAATCAATTGGGACACTTAGTCCCCACAAGGACCACCACAACTTGGTGTCTCTTGCTTTGATTACAAAGGTGTTGAGAACAAGAATAGGGAAGAAGAAAAGCGATCCAAGCGATAAGAACTCAAATGAACACAAATATCTCTCTCACTAGTCACTAATTGTTTGGAGTGATCTTTGGACTTGGGAGAGGATTTGATCTCTTGTTTGTGTCTTGGAGTGAAGTCTAGAGCTCTTGTATTGAATGCAATGGCTGAAAACTTGGATGCCTTGAATGTGTGGTGGTTGGGGGTATTTATAGCCCCACCCACCAAAATGGTCGTTGGGGAGGCTGTCTGTCGATGGGCGCACCGGACAGTCCGGTGCGCCACCAGACACTGTCCGGTGCGCCAGCCACGTCACCCAACTGTTAGGGTTCGATCGTTGGAGCTTCTGACAGCCGGGCCACCGGAATGTCCGATGGTGCATCGGACAGTCACTGTTCACTGTCCGGTGCGCCTTCTGACGCCTGCTCTGACTCTGCGCATGCAGTCCGCATTGTTCACTGATCATTGTTCACTTTTGCAGACGACCGTTGGCGCTGTAGCCATTGCTCCCGCTGGCACACCGGACAGTCCGATGCTACACCGGACAGTCCGATGAATTATAGCGGAGAGCAATTTCTAGAAACCCGAAGGTGGCAAGTTCGGAGTTGATCTCCCTGGTGCACCGAACACTGTCCAGTGGCACACCGGACAGTCCGGTGCGCCAGACCAGGGTAGCCTTCGGTTTTCTTTGCTCCTTTAATTTGAACCCTTTCTTTTAACTTTGTATTGGTTTGTTGTGAACCTTTGGCGCCTGTGGAACATATAATCTAGAGAAAACTAGTTAGTCCACTTGTTTGTGTTGGGCAATTCAACCACCAAAATCATTTAGGAAAAGGTTTGACCCTATTTCCCTTTCAATCTCCCCCTTTTTGGTGATTGATGCCAACACAAACCAAAGCAAATATATAAGTGCAGAATTGAACTAGTTTGCATAAGGTAAGTACAAAGGTTGCTTGGAATTAAACCAATATAATCATTTCATAAGATATGCATGGATTGCTTTCTTTCTTTTAACATTTTGGACCATATTTGCACCACTTGTTTTGTTTTTGCAAATTCTTTGTAAAATTCTTTTCAAAAACTTTTGCAAATAGTCAAAGGTATATGAATAAGATTGAAAGAAGCATTTTCAAGATATGAAATTTTCTCCCCCTGTTTCAAATGATTTTCCTTTGACTCAAACAAAACTCCTCCTTAATGAACTTCTCCTCTTAGTGTTCAAGAGGGTTTTACCAGTTGAGATAGAATTTCTTAGAGGAATGCTAATTTCAAAGATACCAATTTAAAAAAATATTTAAACACTTAAGCTTGTTTTGAAAATTTTTGAAATTGGTGTGGTGGTGCGATCCTTTTGCTTTAGGCTAATACTTTCTCCCCCTTTGGCATGAATCACCAAAAACGGATACTTGTGAGTGAAATATGAGCCCTTAGTGACTTCTCTCCCCCTTTGGCAAACAATATACGAGTGAAAGATTATACCAAAGGAGAGATGGCGAAATACTGGCAAAGGGTAAATAATACCGATGGAGTTGAGTGGAAGCGTCGTCTTTGCCGAATACTCCATTTCCCTTTCAATTCTATAACTAAGCATGAGAATACACTTGAAAACACATTAGTCATAGACATAAAAAAGAGATGATCAAAGGTATATAAATGAGCTATGTGTGCAAAGTATCAATCAAAGTTCCGAGAATCAAGAATGTTTAGCTCATTCCTAAGTTTGGTAAAGGTTTTCTCATCTAATGGCTTGGTAAAGATATCGGCTAATTGTTCTTTGGTGTTAATATAGGCTATCTCGATATCCCCCTTTGTTGGTGATCTCTCAAAAAGTGATACCGAATGGCTATGTGCTTAGTGCGGCTGTGTTCAACAGGATTATCCGCCATGCGGATTGCACTCTCATTATCACATAGGAGAGAGACTTTGCTAAATTTGTAGTCATAGTCCCTGAGGGTTTGCCTCATCCAAAGCAATTGCGCGCAACAATGGCCTGCGGTAATATACTCGGCTTCAGCGGTAAAAAGAGCTACTGAGTTTTGTTTCTTTGAAGCCCAAGACACCAGGGATCTCCCCAGAAGCTGACAAGTCCCTGATGTGCTCTTCCTATAGATTTTACACCCTGCCCAATCAGCATCTGAATATCCTAATAAATCAAAAGAGGATCCCTTGGAGTACCAAAGACCAAACTTAGGAGTATAAACTAAATATCTCAAGATTCTTTTCACGGCTCTAAGGTGAACTTCCTTAGGATTGGCTTGGAATCTTGCACACATGCATACGAAAATCATAATATCCAGTCGAGATGCACAAAAATAAAGTAGAGATCCTATCATCGACCGGTATACCTTTTGATCTACGGATTTACCTCCCGTGTCGAGGTCGAGATGCCCATTGGTTCCCATGGGTGTCTTGATGGGCTTAGCATCCTTCATTCCAAACTTGTTGAGTATATCTTGAATGTACTTCGTTTGGCAGATGAAGGTACCCTCTTGGAGTTGCTTGACTTGAAATCCTAGAAAATACTTCAACTCCCCCATCATAGGCATCTCGAATTTTTGAACCATGATCCTACTAAACTCTTCACAAGTAGATTTGTTAGTAAACCCAAATATGATATCATCAACATAAATTTGGCATACAAACAAATCTTTTGCAATAGTTTTGGTAAAGAGAGTAGGATTGGCTTTTCCGACTTTGAAGCCATTAGTGATAAGGAAATCTCTTAGGAATTCATACCATGCTCTTGGGGCTTGCTTGAGCCCATAAAGCGCCTTAGAGAGTTTATAGACATGGTTAGGGTACTCACTATCTTCAAAGCCAGGAGGTTGCTCAACATAGACCTCTTCCTTGATTGGTCCATTGAGGAAGGCACTCTTCACGTCCATTTGATAAAGCTTAAAGCCATGGTAAGTAGCATAGGCAAGTAATATACGAATTGACTCAAGCCTAGCTACGGGTGCATAGGTTTCACCGAAATCCAAACCTTCCACTTGTGAATAACCCTTGGCCACAAGTCATGCTTTGTTCCTTGTCACCACACCATGCTCATCTTGCTTGTTGCGGAACACCCACTTGGTTCCTACAACATTTTGATTAGGACGTGGAACCAAATGCCATACCTCATTCCTCGTGAAGTTGTTGAGTTCCTCTTGCATCGCCAGTACCCAATCCGAATCTTTAAGTGCATCCTCTACACTGTGTGGCTCAATAGAGGAAACAAAAGAGTAATGTTCACAAAAATGAGTGACTCGAGATCGAGTGGTTACCCCCTTATGAATATCGCCGAGGGTGGTGTTCACGAGGTGATCTCTTTGAATCGCCTGGTGGACTCTTAGGTGTGGCGGTCTTGGACCCTGTTCATCTTCCTTGTCTTGGTCATTGTCATCTCCCCCTTGATCATTGCCCTCCTCTTGAGGTGGCTCATATTCTTGATCTTCTTCTTCATCATCTTGAGCCTGTTCCTCATCTTGAGTTGGTGGAGATGCTTGAATGGAAGATGACGGTTGATCTTGTGCTTGTGGAGGCTCTTCGGATTCCTTTGGACACACATCCCCAATGGACATGTTCCTTAGCGCGACGCATGGAACCTCTTTATCATCTAATTCATCAAGATCCACTTGCTCTACTTGAGAGCCATTAGTCTCATCAAACACAATGTCACAAGAAACTTCAACTAGTACAGTGGACTTGTTAAAGACTCTATATGCCCTTGTGTTTGAGTCATAACCAAGTAAAAAGCCTTCTACAGCCTTAGGAGCAAATTTAGATTTTCTACCTCTTTTAACAAGAATAAAACATTTGCTACCAAAGACTCTAAAATATGAAACATTAGGCTTTTTACCGGTGAGGAGTTCATATGATGTCTTCTTGAGGATTTGGTGTAGATATAACCGGTTGATGGAGTAGCAAGCGGTGTTAATCGCCTCGGCCCAAAACCGGTCCGGTGTTTTGTACTCATCAAGCACGGTCCTCGCCATGTCAAGTAGAGTTCTATTCTTCCTCTCCACTACACCATTTTGTTGAGGAGTGTAGGGAGAAGAGAACTCATGCTTGATGCCCTCCACCTCAAGGAAGCCTTCAATTTGAGAGTTCTTGAACTCCGTTCTATTGTCGCTTCTAATCTTTTTGATCCTTAAGTCGAACTCATTTTGAGCCCGTCTCAAGAATCCCTTTAAAGTTTCTTGGGTTTGTGATTTTTCCTGCAAAAAGAACACTCAAGTGAAGCGAGAATAGTCATCCACAATTACAAGACAATACTTACTCCCGCCGATGCTTATGTAAGCGATCGGGCCGAATAGGTCCATGTGGAGTAGCTTTAGCGGTCTGTCGGTCGTCATGATGTTCTTATGTGGATGATGGGTACCAACTTTCTTCCCTGCTTGACATGCGCTACAAATCCTGTCTTTCTCAAAATGAACATTGGTTAGTCCTAAAATGTGCTATCCCTTTAGAAGCTTATGAAGATTCTTCATCCCAACATGGGCTAGTCGGCGATGCCAGAGCCAACCCATATTAGTCTTAGCAACTAAGCAAGTGTCGAGTTCAGCTCTTTTGAAATCAACTAAGTATAGCTGACCCTCTAACACTCCCTTAAATGCTACTGAATCATCACTTCTTCTAAAGACAGTAACACCTACATCTGTAAAAGACAGTTGTAACCCATTTTGCATAATTGAGAAACTGAAAGCAAATTGTAATCTAAAGAATCTACAAGAAAAACATTGGAAATGGAATGGTCAGGTGATATAGCAATTTTACCAAGTCCTTTGACCAAACCTTGATTTCCATCCCCGAATGTGATAGCTCTTTAGGGATCTTGGTTTTCTCATAGGAGGAGAACATCCTTTTCTTCCCAGTCATGTGGTTTGTGCACCCGCTATCAATGATCCAACTTGAGCCCCCGGATGCATAAACCTACAAAACAAGTTTAGGCCTTGTTCTTAGGTACCCAAACGGTCTTGGGTCCTTTGACATTAGAAACAAGCACCTTGGGTACCCAAACACAAGTCTTTGAGCCCTTGTGTTTGGCCCCAACATATTTGGCAACTACTTTGCCTATTTTGTTAGTTAAAACATATGAAGCATCAAAAGTCTTAAATGAAATAATTGGCTCATTTGATGCAATAGGAGTTTTCTTCTTAGGCATTTTAGCATGAGTGGATTGCCTAGAACTAGATGCCTCACTCTTATACATAAAAGCATGATGAGAGTCAGAGTGAGACTTCCTAGAATGAATTCTCCTAATTTTGTGTTCAGGATAACCAGCAGGATATAAAATGTAACCCTCGTTATCCTGAACCATGGGAGCTTTGCCCTTAACAAAGTTAGACAATTTCTTAGGGGCATTAAGCTTGAGATTGCCTCCCTGTTGGAAGCCAATGCCATCCTTAATGCCAGGGCGTCTCCCACTATAGAGCATGCTTCTAGCAAATTTAAAATTTTCATTTTCTAAGTCATGCTCATAAATTTTAGCACTAAGTTGAGCTATGTGATCATTTTGTTGTTTAATTAAAGCTAGGTGATCATGGATAGCATCAACATTAATATCTCTACATCTAGTACAAGTAGAAACATGATCAATAGTAGATGTATAGGGTTTGTAAACATTTAATTCATCAATCTTAGCATGTAACATGGCATTTTCATTTCTAAGATTGGAGATAACATCATTGCAAACATTTAAATCCTTAGCCTTAGCAATTAATTTATCATTCTCAATCTTAAGGCTAGAAAGTGATTCATTCAACTTGTCAATTTTAGCAATCAAACTAGCTTTATCATTTTTAAGGTTGACAAGGGAATCATCACAAACATTTAACTTTTCAACCTTAGCAATTAGTTTGGCATTTCTCTATCTCCTGAGCATAAGCATTTTTAACCTTAACATGCTTTTTGTTTTCCTTAATAAGGAAGTCCTATTGGCTATCCAAGAGTTCATCCTTCTCATGAATAGCACTAATTAGTTCATTCAATTTTAACTTTTGTTGCATGTTTAGGTTGGCAAAAAGTGTAAGCAAATCATCCTCATCAACACTAGAGCTAGCCTCATCACTAGATGTTGTATATTTGGTAGATGCTCTAGATTTTACCTTCTTCTTTTTGTCATCCTTTGCCATGAGGCACTTGTGGCCGACATTGGGGAAGAGGAGACCCTTATTGACGGCGATGTTGGCGGTGTCCTCGTCAGAAGGAGGAGTCGGTGGAGCTCTCATCGGAGTCCCACTCCCGGCATACATGGGCATCGCCGTCCTTCTTCTTGTAGTATCTCTTCTCCTTCTTCTTCCCCCTCTAGTCGTCGCCCCTGTCACTGTCACCAGAAATAGGATATTTTGCTATAAAGTGACCAGGCTTACCACACTTGTAGCAAACCTTCTTGGAACGGGGCTTGTAGTCTTTCCCCTTCCGTTGCTTGAGGATTTGACGGAAGCTCTTGATGATGAGCGTCATCTCCTCATTGTCGAGTTTGGATGCGTCGATAGGGAGCCTACTTGATGTAGACTCTTCTTTCTTATCTTCCGTTGCTTTGAAGGCAATGGGTTGCACCTCAGGTGTGGAGGTGGCGTCTCGCTCGATGATTTGTTTGGAGCCTTTGATCATCAATTCAAAGCTCACAAACTTTCCTATAAGCTCCTCGGGAGACATTAGCTTGTATCTAGGATCACCACGAATTAATTGAACTTGTGTAGGATTAAGAAAAATAAGTGATCTTAGAATAACCTTGACCATTTCATGGTCATCCCATTTTGTGCTCCCAAGGTTGCGCACTTGATTCACCAAGGTCTTGAGCCGGTTGTACATGGCTTGTGGCTCCTCCCTTTGGTTGAGCATGAATCGACCGAGCTCCCCCTCGATCGTATCCCGCTTGGTGATCTTTGTCACCTCATCTCCTTCGTGCGTGGTCTTGAGCATGTCCCAAATTTCCTTGGCGCTTTTTAACCCTTGCACCTTATTAAACTCCTCTCGACTTAGAGAGGCGAGGAGTATAGTAGTGGCTTGGGAGTTGAAGTGCCGGATTTGGGCAACTTCGTCCGAATCATATCCCTCATCCCCTACAAATGGTACCTGTGCTCCAAACTCAACAACATCCCAAATACTAGTGTGGAGTGAGGTTAGGTGATGTCTCATTTTATCACTCCACATACAATAATCTTCACCGTCAAAAACTGGTGGTTTGCCTAATGGGACGGAAAGTAATGGAGTACGTTTGGAAATGCGAGGGTAGCGTAAGGGGATCTTACTAAACTTCTTACGCTCATGGCGCTTAGAAGTGACGGACGGCGCGTCGAAGCCAGAGGTGGATGGCGACGAAGAGTCGGTCTCATAGTAGACCACCTTCTTCATCTTCTTTTTCTTGTCGCCGCTCCGGTGCGACTTGGTGTGTGAAGGGGATCCCTTCCCCTTGTTGCCGGACTCTCCCGATGGAGTCTTCCCGTGGCTTGTGGCGGGCTTCTCGCCGGTCATGACCTCCTTCTTGGCATGATCTCCCGACATCACTTCGAGCGGTTAAGCTCTAATGAAGTACCGGCCTCTGATACCAATTGAAAGTCACCTAGAGGGGGGTGAATAGGCGGAATCTAAAAATTATAAACTTAAGCACACACTACAAGTCGGGGTTAGCGTTAGAATTAAAATCGAGTCCGAAAGAGAGGGTGAAAATAAATCACAAGCAAATGAAGAGAGTGACGCGATGATTTGTTTTACTGAGGTTTGGTTCTTGTAAACCTACTCCCCGTTGAGGTGGTCACAAAGACCGGGTCTCTTTGAACCCTTTCCCTCTCTCAAATAGTCACTTAGACCGAGTGAGCTTTTCTCCTCAATCAATTGGGACACTTAGTCCCCACAAGGACCACCACAACTTGGTGTATCTTGCTTTGATTACAAAGGTGTTGAGAACAAGAATAGGGAAGAAGAAAAGTGATCCAAGTGACAAGAACTCAAATGAACACAAATATCTCTCTCTCACTAGTCACTAATTGTTTGGAGTGATCTTTGGACTTGGGAGAGGATTTGATCTCTTGTTTGTGTCTTGGAGTGAAGTCTAGAGCTCTTATATTGAATGCAATGGCTGAAAACTTGAATGCCTTGAATGTGTGGTGGTTGGGGGTATTTATAGCCCCACCCACCAAAATGACCGTTGGGGAGGCTGTCTGTCGATGGGCGCACCGGACAGTCTGGTGCGCCAGCCACGTCACCCAACCGTTAGGGTTCGATCGTTGGAGCTTCTGACAGCTGGGCCACTGGACATTCATTGTTCACTGTCCGGTGCGCCTTCTGACGCCTGCTCTGACTCTGCGCGCATAGTCCACACTGTTCACTGTTCACTTTTGCAGACGACAGTTGGCGCTGTAATCGTTGCTCCCGCTAGCACACTGGACAGTCCGGTGCTACACCGAACAGTCTAGTGAATTATAGCGGAGAGCGATTTCTAGAAACCCGAAGGTGGCAAGTTCGGAGTTGATCTCTCTGGTGCACCGGACACTGTCCGGTGGTGCACCGAAACAGTCCGGTGGCACACAGGACAGTCCGGTGCGCCAGACCAGGGCAACCTTCGGTTTTCTTTGCTCCTTTAATTTGAACCCTTTCTTTTAACTTTGTATTGGTTTGTTGTGAACCTTTGGCACCTGTGGAACATATAATCTAGAGCAAACTAGTTAGTCCACTTGTTTGTGTTGGGCAATTCAACCACCAAAATCATTTAGGAAAAGGTTTGACCCTATTTCCCTTTCAGATAGTATTCACAGTTCTGTAGAAGAACGAGTTGCAATGTTTCTACATGTCGTTGGTCATAATCAACGGTTTAGGGTTCTCAAATTCACCTTCCGAAGATCTACTGAGACTATTAGTAGATATTTTCACGAGGTGTTAAGTGCAATTGGTGAGCTATGCACTGAGATGATCACCCCTCCTTCCACCTCTATCCATCCCAAAATTCATGTTAGTAGAAGATGGTACCCATACTTCAAGGTACTTTCCATTCCATTTAGGATTGCACATTAACCATTTAATTGAAATATGTTAGCATTGTCTTTGTTTTAATCATTTTAACTTAAACATTTAGGATTGCGTTGGTGCCATTGATGGCACACATGTATTGGCTAGGGTTCCTAGTTCAATGAGAGCAGCCTTCATGGGTAGAAAGCACACAACGACACAAAATGTTCTAGCAGCTGTTGATTTTGATTTGAGATTTACCTATGTTCTTGCTGGCTGGGAAGGTTCAGCTCATGATGCCTTGATTCTATCGGATGCATTGGAAAGATCTAATGGCCTCATTGTGCCACCAGGTAATTCCATAACATGTTTGAATATGCTTTTAAATTACTTCACAATCAAACTAACTAGAATTCTTTGAACTAGGAAAATTCTATTTAGTTGACGCTGGTTATCCTGTTAGACCTGGATTTCTACCTCCATACCGTAGCACAAGATATCATCTAAAAGAATTTGGTGGAGGAAATCATCCACTCAATCTAAGAAACATTGTGCTGCTACCTCCATAACTCAAATGTGGCAGCATAGGGGGTCTAGCCGTGTGTAAGTTCTTTGTGGTTTTATTCTAAGAAACATTGTACTCTGCAGTGATGTTTTTGTTATCAGCCTTACAATCTGAGAAACATTGTACTCTGCAGTGATGTTTTTTGTGGAACTTAATTATTTTTATATGCTAAGAGAAATTGTGATCTGTAGTGATGTTTTTTGTTTGTTGTCTTGAAACTGTATCATTTTTTATATGCTGAGAGAAATTGTGATCTGCAGTGATGTTTTTTGTTATCAACCTTACAATCTGAGAAATTGTACTTTCTGCTTTGAAGCTTAATTATTTTTATGTGCTGAGAAAACTAGTCCTATGCTATGATGCCATTTCATTACCTCTTCTTATGACTTCAATTTTATAAATGTCTTATCAATTGTATATAGACTATAGAAGTTGAACAAGTTGCTGCTGGTAGTATGTAGCGCCCCAACCTCTGGGACTCAAATGTGATACAATTACTAATCCCAGGAGGCTAGTAAACACATTTATACAACAGATGATTCTAGATCTGCCTACACGAGACAAACCTATAAAGGTGGCGATCAACTTTAAGAGTTGGTCCACAACTCAGGACATATCATCAGAGTGGGGCTGAAACAGCCCGATATACGCAACAAAGCAAATCAGCGGTCCAACAGCCACAGGCAAGGTTGAGAACAGGCGTAACTCTTACCCGATCTCCTTTTCTGAAAACAACAAATAAGCAAGGGTGAGTACAATCGTACTCAGCAGCCTACCTTCACCCGCGGAATAGGGAAATCAGATATAATGCATGGAATATGTGGAGCTCAGGATAATTTGCAGAAATAGCAGTATTTGATGCAGGGTTATTTTGTAAAACATTTTTGCATTTTTCAAAGCGCATCCTCTCCCAAAGGAGCAGGAAGTTTTTCAGTATAGAACAAAATCCCCTAGACTAAACCATCCAGGTATCTCAGCAGTTTCCCACTGGTTTTCATTTTCAAAAACAGCTACTGGACTTCCCGTCTACCATAGCTCACGGCTCAACCGTCGGACCTTTTTAAAAACCACTTCTCTCAAACGCACCTTTTTTTAAAACAAAACACTAATTGTCATACCACACCAAACTCGTCCATTTCTGTGGACACAGACTATTCGAATAGGTTTGAACTTTGCGCAGAGGGGTACACTTTAACCACTAGTCCGGTTTCTGTAATCTTTCTTTCCTTGCACATCCTTACCTTAGCGGTTATACCGGAAGGAGTCAGGACACCGCCATGTCCAAACCAGACAAAACATTCCCCCTCCTTATCCTCCCGGTGCTCCCCAGCCTTCATAACCCTGGGGTTTGGACCATACGAGTTCAGATTTAGTGACTGCCCATAAAGTCTCGAGTGGTTGTACTTATCATGAGTACAGGTAGTGAAGGATGACAAACCGGTCCTTATGTGAGGGGACAATCCTTCTGCTCACACCTAAACCAGCTGAGCCATCACCTTAGGCCCTCCCCTAAACTAGGGAGTCCCTGATCATCCCTACTCAAAGGTGATAAGGGTGAAAACCCTTCATCATACACATTTTGAAAAGCATTTTCTTTTGAAAACTCACACCTTTTCTCAAATCATTTGTAACAAATATATCAAGGATTGATTGCGGCAAGCGGCTAGGTGGCCATAATAACTTGTCTCAAAATCATATCATGCATTAAATAACAGTTTGAGGGTTGTGGTTGAAAAATCATAGGTAATTTATGCATCAAAGGGATCCAGTGAGCTTGCCGTGCTTATCCGACGAAAGGGAGGGAGAGCTCGCCGAACTAGCTTCTGGCTCCACCGCCTGGCGTAGACTTGCAGATCTGGCCTCCACGAGACGGCACGAACACTCCGATAACTATGCAACATGAACAAGCAAACATACAAACCAGCAAGTATACCAACAAATATTTAGTATAGTGGTCAGAATAGCGATATATGGATGGGTAGAGTCTTGAGCAGAATCTGTGTCATGGTGGCGTTGAGATACTACTAGTGGTGGAGCGGAGGTGCTTACCAGGAGGGTGGACTAGAGGCGAAGCGACACTATGCGTGTAGCCGGCAGAGCGGAGTAACTGAGTGGGTGGGGTGTTTGCATTGGCTGAGGGTGTTGAGTATGTGTGGAGAGGGAGAGGGTAGCTGGGTGTATTTATAGCTTGGTGTATGTGGTGTAGCACAGTGAAGTTCACTGTTGGTGATAATAGCGGCGAATGAATCGTCTGACTTAGTATGAACAGGAGAGTTATAGGCAGAATATGGGACAATAGTATTTTGAGAGTTTTCTGGAATATGAACCATGTTTAAGGGATGACATGGTTGGATAGGGAATAATTTGATAAGAATTTAGAAACAAGAATTATTGGAATCGAAGTTTGGAAGCCTGGTTCAAAGGAATCTCAAAGTTAAGCATGCTCAACTTGGAGAAAGCTGGGATGGGTGACCAGATGGGAAGTTCCCTACTGGAAGGAAAATCACAGTAACCGGAGTTCGTATGACTGGAATATGGGTCTGGCTGGTCTTAGGTGGACTGGACAACATGATGGATGAGTAGTTGAAATTTGGGGCGATAGGATGATCGATGAATAGTGACGACGAAAAATAATTATAGATATCATCGATGAATAGTAATGGTGAATAGTAACGATGAATAGTAATGGTGACTAGTGATGGTGAATAGTTCGTATGAACGAATGATGAACGATGAATAGTGACGATGAACGAACGATGAATGATGAATAGGAACTATGAACGAACAGACGAACGATCGAATGATCGGACGAACGAACGATCGAAATTTCGGCATCATAACGACAGGAAAAAGATTATCTGGATGAACGATGAATAGGGACTATGAACGAACGATGAACGATGAATAGAAACTATGAATGAACGATGAACGATCGAATGATCGAACGAACAATCGGAATTTTGGCAGCATAACGGCAGGAAAAAGATTATTTGGACGAACGAACAGACGAACGATCGAACGATCGGACGAACGGACGAACAAACCATGAACGATCGGACGAACGAACTATGAACAGGGGGACGAACGATCAAAGAACGACCGAACGATCCTTGTGCTAGTGTGTGCTTGTGTGGGAGATGGAGTGGGCGTGTGGGGGGAGAGTTGCCATGAAATGGCTTGGGGTGGGATGAGAGGAGGCCCTTGCCCCTCTATTTATAGCCATGGTGGGGGATTAGGGGGAGGGATGAGAGGATTAGTGGGAGAATAGCATGGATTTGTCTTATATGAGTGTAATTAGCTTGTAGAGCTCAACGTATGACACCGGAGGCATACGTATACGTATGAACATGAGGAAAGTTATGAAGAAAATATTTGTAAGGACTTGAAAAATGATTCTGAAGGTATTTCTTAGGAAGAAAACACTTGGAGATATATCGGTGGAATATTTGGGCAGTATTTCTGGAAAGAACTTGAAGGGGATCACTAGGGAAATATCTGGGCAGTATTTCTGGAAAGAATTTGAGGGGGTCACTGGAGAAACATTTGTAGGATATTTTGAGGAGGATTTTTGGAGAGAATATAGACCACTATATTTTATTTGTTGATATCAACTTGCAAACAAACATTTTGAAATGAAATTTGAAATTCATTTTGAATTTAGAGCGAGTTTGAGAAAATTTCAGGATTTGAATTTTTGGGATGCTACAAATCTACCCCACTTAAAATGAATCTTGTCCTCGAGATTCGGCTTAGAAGGGTTATGGGTATAGCTTTACTTCAGCTACATATCTTCACTTTGCAGACTCTTCGAGGAGATGGAGCTTCAACAAAATCTGGCCTTGGAGGAGCATCTGGTTGCCAATTGCAAACATTGATTCTGGCTACTCAAAGATCATCTTCAGGCTTCTAGGTTTCGCTCTTCAGCTAGCTTATTGAGGAAGCATCGATGCCAACACAAAAACCTTTCTCTTGCGAACTCCCACATGGATTCCTTCCTTGATTGGTCTTCTGGTGCTTCATCAACAAAACTTGGGTGACCACTTCTCATCCAAAAACTTATATGCTTTGATGATCTGGTCCTCCACAAGCTGGTTGCATTCATAGGCCTTCTTCTTTTTCTCCATAGCAGGAACCTTACTGGAACACTACCCCACTTAAAAAGAATGAGGGTAGAACTCTTGAATCTTGGGGATTTGAACTCCTTGAAGTACCTCAAAACAAGGGTGTTACGGGGCCTTCTTCTGATGTTGCTGCTTGAGCAGGCTGCAGAGAAATGACTGACCCAGGGTTGATTATGGGAGAACCTTCTTCTTATCTTCTCTTCACTATCTTCTTTTTCTTCTCACTGCTCCTTTCTTTCTCTTTGCTCTTCCCACTGGAGGATTCTATCAAAGAGTATTACCATCTTACAGAGGAGGAAACCGAAGACTATGAACCATGTGCAACAGTCTTCAACCCAAGAATCACCAAGCATTGTGATCTTAGAGGCGAGGGAGTGGAAAATGGAGTTGCTTGTGATTTGGCAGAGGGGATTTTATCTGGTGTGTTTTGCTTTGAGATGGGAATTGAAGGAGCTAGTGCTAGAGTTTTATAGGCGAGTGGTATGCAAGGTGGTGCTCGGGGTGTGGAGTGGTGGTGATGGAGCAGGTGACACGAGGCAGCAGGCGTGATGGGGGGATGGTGTTGCTGGCGGTAATGGCGGTGGGTGCGCTGCAAAGGGGGCATGGGCGGCGGTGCTCATGGAGGCGGGCACACATGCGGGGAGCATGGGTGAGTGGTGGGGTCAATGACCCTGATGTTTGTGGTCTATGGTTCCAAGAATCTTTGCCTCTCTGTATGGTAATAACTCCTTCTATCCTCTTTTTATGTTTACTTTGACTCAGGGACAGTGCTTTGATTCTCACGGTCGGTCCTTTTGAATGAGCGGATGGACTGGTTTCTTCTGTAGCTTATTCCAGGCTTCAAGGGTAGGCTTCCTGGTATCTTCTTGGGTAAGGTGCTTTTCTCTTGAGATGGTTTAAGATGAGAATGGAAGCATAAGATGAGATTTAGCTCTAATTTGTTATCTATGTTTTTAGAGAAAACCTCGTTTTTTTAAAAAAGAAGAAAAACACACAATCTCAGCAATGATAAGCACAAACAAATCAAATATTTTGAATAAGGGAAGAATAGAGTTTTTCCAAAGCACGAACTACTCAGATTCGATGGCTAAGCATAACTACTATTGCTCGGCTCCTGAACTGAGAACTATGCTTAATGCAACTTATGAGCACTAACGTTAAAGCATCACATATGCACTCAAAAAGGGAGAAAACATCAAGCGAAATTCATTTTGAAATGCCCTAAGGGGCCACACAATTAGAGTTTTTCAAAACACGAGTCTACACGATTACCTCTCATACATGCAGGGCTCTAGCCAAAGTGAAGAAAACTTCACTACCCAATGCATGCAGAGGACTGGGCATAACTAACTTCAGACCAGGCAGCTTCTCTTCCGGCAAGGCTGGCGCACAACTTCAATCTGAGACATCTCCTGGATGGGTCAAGAGGGAGCTAATGTTGATGACTTCTTCTGGCGGCGACTGAGATGGCAAGACGGGGTCGAACTCTTCTTCAAGCGGGACTAGCTCTTGTAGCTCCTCAGAGGGTGGCGGTGCTGGCGGGGTGCTTGTAGCTTCTTCTTTGATCTCATGGGATGGTGCTGGAATCTTCTTCATGGTGAAGGGCTCAAACAACTCTAGCGGGGGATCTTGGGAGGACTCGGGGTGCTCTTGCTTATCCATAGCTTGAGGGGAGACTAGAATTCCTTCTAAGACTATGGCTCCTTCCGAGAGTTCCCAAGCCTTCTTATCTTCTTTGGTAAAGACCGGGCGACCTTCAAGAATCTGGGGGTCTTCAGCTCTTCTGGGTTGAACTGGGTTGGATGAAGCAGGCTCTTGGATCCGTAGGGCTCTACGTTGGTTATGGGTTACCAAGTAGACCTCCATCAACTTCTGGACGTGCTCATCCTTGGCTTGCTTCAGGGCTTCAACAGCAATGACTTCACGACTTTCCAAGGCAGTTGCACGGGCTTGAGCTGTGGTGAGATCCACATGGAGCTGACGGTTGCGCTTCTCTGCATCTTCTGCTCGGGCAATTATCTGACGGTGGTGCCGAGCCAAGAAATCATACTGCGCATCCAGGGTGAGCAGGTATGCAGTGAGGTACACGACTGTGGGGTCATCCTCAAGCAGCTGCTTCCCTTCCAATGCACGCATCCTGGCCATCCAAACGAGACGGTTTCTCTGAAAGGGCGGAAAGAATCTGAGCGGGGTGTCGGCCACTTCTTCATAAATTTGACACAGGATCCTCAATGCCTTGCGAGCGACGACTTGGCAGGTGTGTTTGAATCTGTGCCCCACAGCAGTGACACTCCATTTCACATGGTGCGGACTGGATCCAATGTATACAGTCACAACACACTTCTCTGTGCCATGCTCGACGAATTCACGACCATCATACTCTGGCTGGCTCCTGATTCCGAGGCGAACTGTGCATGCTCTCAACAACTTGGGGAAACCGTCTTCATTATGGCAAAAGCTGGTTTGGTAGCGAACCTCCATCTAACTTCTGAGAGAAGGAAAGGGGAAACCATTTTTGAAATGAAGCGATAAGAGCAAGATTTTTTTTAGAAAATAGTTTGGACTCAAACTTTTGGATCAGGCTAAGGGTTACATCCTGCGGCCAACCTAACAGCTCTGATACCACTTGTAGCGCCCCAATCCTCTAGGACTCAAATGTGATACAATTACTAGTCCCAGGAGGCTAGTAAACACATTTATACAATAGATGATTCCAGATCTGCCTACACGAGACAAACCTATAAAGGTGGCGATCAACTTTAAGAGTTGGTCCACAACTCAGGACATATCATCAGAGTGGGGCTGAAGCAGCCCGATATACGCAGCGAAGCAAATCAGCGGTCCAACAGCCACAGACAAGGTTGGGAACAGGCGTAACTCTTACCCGATCTCCTTTTCTGAAAAACAACAAATAAGCAAGGGTGAGTACAAACGTACTCAGCAGCCCACCTTCACCTGCGGAATGGGGAAATCAGATATAATGCATGGAATATGTGGAGCTCAGGATATATTGCAGATATAGCAGTATTTGATGCAGGTTATTTTGTAAAACATTTTGCATTTTTCAAAGCGCATCCTCTCCCAAAGGAGCAAGAAGTTTTTTAGTATAGAACAAAATCCCCTGGACTAAACCATCCAGGTATCTCAGCAGTTTCCCACTGGTTTTCATTTTCAAAAACAACTACTGGACTTCCCGTCCACCATAGCTCACGGCTCAACCGTCGGACCTTTTTAAAAACCACTTTTCTCAAACGCACCCCTTTTTTTAAAACAAAACACTAATTGTCATACCACACCAGACTCGTCCATTCCTATGGACACAGACTATTCGAATAGGTTTAAACTTTACGCAGAGGGGTACACTTTACCCACTAGTCCGGTTTCTGCGATCTCACCATCGTGAGACCCGAATGTCGAATCTCTTTCTTTCCTTGCACATCCTTACCTTAGCGGTTATAATGGAAGGAGTCAGGCCACCACCATGTCCAAACCGGACAAAGCATCCCCCTCATCCTTCTGGTGCTCCCAGCCTTCATAACCCTAGGGTTTAGACCGTACGAGTTCAGATTGAGTGACTGCCCATACAGTCTTGAGTGGTTGTACTTATCATGAGTACAGGTAGTGAAGGATGACAAACCGGTCCTTATGTGAGGGGGACAATCCTTCTGCTCACACCTAAACCAGCTGAGCCATCATCTTAGGCCCTCCCCTAAACCAGGGAGTCCCTGATCATCCCTACTCAAAGGTGATAAGGGTGAAAATCGTTCATCATACACATTTTGAAAAGCATTTTCTTTTGAAAACTCACACCTTTTCTCAAATCATTTGTAACAAATATATCAAGGATTGATTGCGGTAAGCGGCTAGGTGGCCATAATAACTTGTCTCAAAACCATATCATGCATAAAATAACAGGCTGAGGGTTGTGGTTGAAAAATCATAGGTAATTTATGCATCAAAGGGATCCAGTGAGCTTGCCGTGCTTATTCGGCGAAAGGGAGGGAGAGCTCGCGAAACTGGCTTCTAGCTCCACCTTCTGGCGTAGACTTGCAGATCTGGCCTCCACGAGACGGCACGAACGCTCCGATAACTATGCAACATGAACAAGCAAACATACAAACCAGCAAGTATACTAACAAATATTTAGTATAGTGGTCAGAATAGCGATATATGGATGGGTAGAGTCTTGAGCAGAATCTGTGTCATGTGGCGTTGAGATACTACTAGTGGTGGAGCGGAGGTGCTTACCAGGAGGGTGGACTGGAGGCGAAGCGACACTATGAGTGTAGCCGGCAGAGCGGAGTAACTGAGTGGGTGGGGTGTTTGCCTTGGCTGAGGGTGTTGAGTATGTGTGGAGATGGAGAGGGTAGCTGGGTGTATTTATAGCTGGGTGTATGTGGTGTAGCACAGTGAAGTTCATTGTTGGTGAGAATAGTGACGAGTGAATCGTCTGACTTAGTATGAACAGGAGAGTTATAGGCAGAATATGGGACAAGAGTATTTTGAGAGTTTTCTGGAATATGAACCATGCTTAAGGGATGAAATGGTTGGATAGGGAATAATTTGATAAGAATTTAGAAACAAGAATTATTGGAATCGAAGTTTGGAAGCCTGGTTCGAAGGAATCTGGGATGGGTGACCAGATGGAAAGTTCCCTACTGGAAGGAAAATCACAGTCACCGGAGTTCGTATGACTGGAATATGGGTCTGGCTAGTCTTAGGTGGACTGGACAGCATGATGGATGAGTAGTTGAAATTTGGGGTGATCAGATGACCGATGAATAGTAATGATGAATAGTAACGATGAATAGTGACAACGAAAAATAATTATAGATATCATCGATGAATAGTAACTGCGAATAGTAACGATGACTAGTGATGGTGAATAGTCCGTATGAACGAACGATGAACGATGAATAATGACGATGAACGATGAATAGGAACTATGAACGAACGGACGAACGATCGAATGATTGGACGAACGAACAATCGGAATTTCAGCAACATAACGCCAGAAAAAAGATTATCTGGATGAACGATGAATAGGGACTATGAACGAACGATGAACGATGAATAGGAACTATGAACGAACGATGAACGATCAAACAAACGATCGGAATTTCGACAGCATAACGATAGGAAAAAGATTATTTGGACGAACGAATGGACGAACGATCGAACGATCGGACGAACGGACGAACGAACCATGAACGATTGGACGAACGATCGAATGATCGGACGAACGAACGAACAAACTAAGAACAGGGGGACGAACGATCAAAGAACGACCGAACGATCCTTGTGCTAGTGTGTGCTTGTGAGGGAGATGGAGTGGGCGTGTGGGGGGGGGAGAGTTGCCATGAAATGGCTTGGGGTGGGATGAGAGGAGGCCCTTGCCCCTCTATTTATAGCCATGGTGGGGGGATTAGGGGAAGGGATGAGAGGATTAGTGGGAGGATGAGAGGATTAGTGGGAGATTAGCATGGATTTGTCTTATATGAGTGTAATTAGCTTATAGAGCTCAACATATGACACCGAAGGCATACGTATACATATGAGCATGAGGAAAGTGTTGGGGGCCTTTGGCTTCCGAAGGTCCTCAAAAACATGATTTAACGATGTTTCTGGAAATATAATGCATGAACAGGTACCTTCGGACTTGAGTTGAAACCACAGCGTGAAGAAGCACAAGAAGGAGTATGAAGGATAGCGAGAAGCCGAAGCTGTGTGCAGGAGAGCTTCGACGTAATAGCAGAAAAGGAAAACCGACTTAAAAATGAAAAGGCTATTCAGACCCCGATGGATTACTATAGAGTTATTAGCAAATGTAAAGGGCATGAGTGTAATTTTACATGGGCTGCGTCCCGTGCCTATAAATAGATGAACAGTAACCCCGTACTGTTCACGCTGACTAGGCATTGATCCTTGCGTCACGTTGGTACCTTTACCTTCTTTCAAGTCGAAGGTACACTTGTAGTTTGATATCATTTCTGTTTTTCCATAGAAATAAAATAAGAATGAGATAATAATAATATATGACTGTTTATATTATCTTTTATGTTTTATGTGATTCTTTCTTCATCTCTATATATTATGTTGATGAAGGTATGTCTTTCATTACTTTCGTCTAAAAGTCATTATATCCTAAGGGAAATAATGCTTCGAAGGACGAAGGGCTTTAACGTTTAACGTTTTCTATGTTGCCTTGTTCTTAACTCATAGCACTTGAGAACAAGTCCCCAACATTGGCGCCCACCTCCGGTGAACCCTTTTTTCGACCACCTTCAGCAAGCATCGACCTTCGTCATGCCACCAAAGAAAGCTTCGGCAAAAGGGGCTGCCATTCTGCAGCCGCTGGACCCGAACCAGGAGACCCTTTCTCTTCGGGAGGCCCGAAGCCAGAAGAGGAAGGCCACTAGTCCAACACCACAAGAGGATGAGTTGGACCAAGAAATCAGGAATATGGAGATGCTTCATTAGCAGGTACAGAAGAAGAAGGAGAAGATGGCTCGGTTAGCTGACCTGCGAAGGCAGATTGACGAAGCTACCGAAGAAGTGTGTCATCTTGCTCAAGATGAGCAGAACCGAAGGCCCCACCACAGAGAGCTGCACCAAGAGGGCTTCTTTGACGAGGATGGCTGGTATGAGGATTTCCATCATGGAAATTTTGCTTTTGATGATGCTTCTCCTCTGTCAGCAGAACTACAGGCTACGCCTTGGCCCCCGTCTTACAAGCCACCTCAGCTCCCATGTATGACGGACACTCAGATCCGAAGCAGTTTCTGATGAGCTACGAAGCAACTATATCTTCATATGGTGGCAACACTGCACTCATGGCGAAATCCTTCGTCATGGCAGTCAAAAATGTTGCACAAACTTGGTACTCCTCTCTTCGGCCAGGAACAATCACATCGTGGCAGAAGCTGAAGGACATGCTGGTCACCAGTTTTCAAGGGTTTCAGACGAAGCCAGTTACCGCTCAAGCCTTGTTCCAGTGCACGCAAGATCAAGAGGAATATCTCCAGGCGTATGTCCGAAGGTTCTTGCGTCTGAGGGCACAAGCGCCAATAGTGCCTAATGAAATTGTCATTGAGGCCATGATTAAGGGGCTTCGACCAGGACCTTCAGCCCAATACTTCGCCAGGAAACCCCCTCAAACCCTGGAGAAACTGCTTCAGAAGATGGATGAATACATCCGCGCTGACAATGATTTTCGACAGAGAAGGGAGGAAGCTTACAGGTTCTCCGAAATGGCCAGGGGCTTCGAAGGGAGAATCCACCCTAGGCACATCAGATCAATTCATTCCACTCAGAATGACGATAGGGAAAGTCAACATCAGAGGCCGCAATATTCTTCCTAGGCTTCGGGGCAGCAACAGAGCTATTCTCGGCCCCCAGCTCCAAGGGGCAAAGGCGCCAGGGGCTTCAGAGGAAGGTTTGGGGATCAGCCCAAGAAAATTTATTGTCTATTCTGCAGTGAGGACAAGGGCCACACTACCAGGATGTGCCACGTCACCATCCAGAAACAGAAAGAGATAGCAGAAGCTGCAGCCCAACAGAGCCAGCCGAAGCAAGTCATGCATACTGCTTCGTACCACTCACCGTACATTCCAAAGTATGTGGGTAACCATCCTGCAGCCTCTGTTGCTTCGGCAAGCCAACCTCAGGCATCTTGGCAACAACCTCCACCTCCACCACCATTGCAACGAGGTCAGCAGCCAGAAGGGAGCCAGCACACTCATCAGCAACGAGACTTCAGAGAGGAGTCCGAAGCTCGCACAGTCAACAGTACTGTGCCAAAATCGAAGCACATCTACTAGAAGATATCCTGCTTCTGAAATAGTTCTGGCATTCGTTATCATTTTTCTTTTTTAATAGAGAACAATCGTTAAAAGCCTAAGTTTTTCCTGTCGTTTTCAATTCCTTGTAATAGCTTCGTTTTGGCCATTGTGGAAATGTATCTCTTTTACAGGCTCACGAAGTCCAAAAAGTTGGTGAAGCACGAAAGTTGCTCTCAAGAGAGCGCGGGGTTCACAATCACATTACAAGTTTTGCCGAAGCAATAGAAAGTCGTTCTAAGGAACGCGGTGTAAGTTTCCGGAAGCAACAAAAAGTCGTTCCTAAGGGAGCGCAGTGTAAGTTTTCTGCTCAAAAGTCATTCCAAAGGGAATGCAGAGCTTACAGCGAAAAATAAACGCTGATTCCGCCGAAGTAAAAGGCGAATCGCGAAAAGTCAACGCGAATACCGCTGAAGTAAAAGGCGAAGAAGCTCCTAAGGGAGGCTTACAGCGAAAAGTCAGCGCTGATACACCGAAAAATAAGCGGTGAAGCTGAAAAATAAATGGCAAAAAGATTGTGTGCTTTACTGAGGGAATGTGTGTGTATCTTTGGCACAAATACCATTTTGCATAACATAACATCATTACATTATTTTGTATAGCATAACATCATACATCATATTGCATCAATGGCGCAAGAAGGGGATTCAATGTTGATCTTCGGAGATTGTTTCGAAGAAGCAGTGCCAAGGCACAAAATAAGTATTGAAGAAGTATAGCTTCGTCAAACTCTAAAATGAAAAGGAGATCTATTGCTTACGAAGCATAATGATTTTACGAAGATTGGATATTTTTACGAAATATGGATATTCTTCACAACGCATGAAAAGAAGGGAAGGTGTTTTTTCGCCGAAGGCTCAAAAATGGTATGTACGTAAAGTTTCATGCATCGTAAAGAATTCAATTACAAGCAGCTTAAATATTACATCCAAAATTATAAAAATATTATGCACTTTGTTCAGCAAATGTTACATTCCAAAATGTTTTTACAATAAAAGCTATTCTTCTTTTAAAACTGCTTCCACAGCTTCGTTCAGCAGTCGATTAACACCTTCGTCCAAAATAACTTCGGCCACTTTAATGACTTCGTCTTCTTTATCTACTTCTGGGTTGGCCATCGACTCAAAGGGTTCTGGAGGAGGAGATAGTTCAGCTGCGATATAAATCGTAAATAAGTCCGAAGTCGCAAAATTAGTAAATAAAGTTAAAAAGTTATTAAGCAATACCTATCCGCCTCTCAAGTTCCGCCACTTTCTCAGCTACCTTCGTCGCTTCTTTTGAATCATGAGAATCTTTTTCGCTCTTTTTTATCATCTCGTGTGCTATCCCTTGGCCGCCATTCTCCCAGATGTCAGTAAAGAATTTTCCGCCAATTAAGCTTGCTTCGGCCGAGGGATCTTTTGTATCTTCAGTAGATAAAGTAGCTTTAGCTTGAGCCAAAGCTTTCACATGGTCGCAGCCTGACTTTTCTAAAATAGCTGCGATTCCCCTGGCACCCGAGAAGGCTCAGATATCCCCGTGACCACTCAAGACTTCCTCAAAAGCTTCAGCTTCATTACCGATCCAATCAATTGGGCCTTCAGGATCACCCCTTACGAAGTCGTCTTCGTTAGAGAATGCGCCAACGTTGGCGAAGCTAGTTTTTATCTTCTTAACACACTCTATAGACTTTTCATAGCACCTCTCCTTGGATGCACGAAGTTCATCAACTGTTTTTTGTAAGTGGTTCCTCCAATATACACTAATATCTCGTTCAGCCTCTTCAAGACCACATTTTTCTTTAGCTTCGAATAGCTGTTTCCGAAGATCTTCGATTTCGTATTTCTGAGCTTCAGCTTGGGCTTTGGAAGCATCTTCGTCTTCTTTTATTTTGTTCAACAATGAGTTTAATATTTTATCTTTTTAAGACCTTCGTTCCTTAGTTCAATTACTTCGAAACGAAGGTTGTTTAGGGCTATGGTATACCCTTCATCTTCAGCACTTTTTTGCGCCCTGAGGGCGTTGCTAAGGATGAGGCCCTGCAAAAATGCGGTATTGAGTGTAAGCAAATGGAAAATTTTGTTTTTAAATACAAAAATCTCATTTTCTCCTTTAAACTATTGTATGCCAAGCTGTCGTCTAACTCATCTTTTGATAACACTGAGAGCCCATCTTCTAGTGTTGGGAACCCGAAGCTCTTGCCCATCACTCGGCAGACAGAAATCTCTTTGCTGTCTGGGAGACAGTACAAGAAGTCTTCTTCCCCGCTGCCGTTGAATACCAGTGCCCCCTTTGGATATTTTAATCTTTGAGCATAGAATTAAGCCTCTCGCTTTTCTTTCTCAGATAATCTTTTCCCGAAGCATGTCGTATAACATAATCAGTAGCTTCAGATGATGCTTCGGGAATAGGAATGGCGGGTTTTCCAGTTAAAATTACTTCTGCAGCTTCTTTCTCCGTCTTTTCTCCGATTTCCAAGGATTTCTCCTTGGCGGGCTCTCAAGGCCCATCTTCGGTCTCGACTTGGATCTTGGCAGCTTCGGCCTCAATTTGTGTTTCCGAAGCTTCGGCAGCTTTCTTCGGAGTAGAGCTTGAAGTTTTTATTATTTCTAGCACATCTAATATGTTGACCATTCTCTTCCTCTTGGGAGTCGTTGAAAGATCCTTTTGTGCCTTCGGCATTGTCACCTCTGCCGAAGGACTTATTACTTCTAATATCCTCGTTTTCTCAGCCTTCATCTCTTCAATGTTAATGGCCTTCGGCTCATCTGATTTGGCTGATGATGCCTTCGACGATACAAACGATTCTTCAATCTTCTGCGTAATCGCAGGTTTCTTGCCTTCGGTCACCGAAGAGGTCTCACCACCAAATTCGGGCACTGTGGCCGGTTCAATATAGTGTGGTCGATGAGTAAGGACCTTCACCCTTTTCCTCTTCGGCACAGGCTCGCTCAGAGCGACTGAAACATCATCTCTCCCGGAACCTCCACTTTTTCTTTTTTGCCCCCGAGGCGGGTAACGGTAGTCAGGATACATGAACCCAAGAGCATCAAAAACTCTGTTTAGTCTCTTCTTTTTCTGGTTCCCGAAGGTCACAGATAATGCGTTATCTTCTGCTCTGGAGTACAGCCCAAGCAGATCATCGCTTGTAGCTTTGACGCTTTTCAGCCAGTCGTCATCTGGCTCGATAAACTGGTCTCTAAACATGAAGGTATATTTTAGTCGAACCAAACCACCTTCGTGGGAATTGCTGATGGATTCTTTTGGCATCTCCCAGTTGGCTAACAATGGCCATATCCTGTAGGCCACGTGCTCTTGAACTAAGTCCCTTGTCCCGATGAAAGAGCAGACTAAGCCGAAGGCCTTGCGACATTCTTCGGCCGCTTCGTCAATTTCTACCATCGGTTTCCGGAGCCCGAAGCGGTGCCAGATAGGGCGCATGATTATCTCTTTAATGTCTTCTCGTGCCTTTAAATCATTTTTTACATAAAACCATTCTTTCGTCCAGTCTCCGGGTCATCTCTTCCGAAAAGTCGGTACTGGGGAGCTTGAGCCAGAATGAGCAACGAAGCTATAGCAGCCGAAATTGTTATGATACTGTTCTTTACCCCAGGGCTTCGTCTCATATAACAGTTCATGCATACTGCAGAAACGTTTTGCATTTGGTTCCAAGCCCTGACTCCTTACAACCCATACGAAGATTCCCATTCTTATAATGGCTTCGGGGGTAATTTGGTGAAGGTAAATCTGGAATATTTTCAAAATCTCGACTACGAAGCTGCTTAGAGGGAGCCGAAGCCCAGCCTTGAAAAAGCTTCGGAAGATCACGACTTCATTTTCCTTTGGAGTAGGACAAGTTTTCTCTCCGTCGTCAGCCCTCACAAAAGACATATCCCGAAAGTATCTCCTCCTCATGTTGTCAAGATGGCTTTGTTTAATAGTTGATTTTCCAAAAACTGCATGACTCGGTCGCCAGGGTCGATCTTCGGAGTCTTCCCCGCCGCTTTCCACATCATAGCTGTCACTATCATCAGTGTCTTCAGATAAACCCTCCAAGGTCTCCCTAGTAATCTTCTCTGCATTTGTCTTTGCTATTGATTCAATAAAGCCAAGATTCATCTCCTCATAAAGGCTCAGCTTCGATTCAGCGACAGCTTTCTTATCTTCAGACATCTTCAAAAACACTGAGAAAGTGCTCTCAAAGCCGAAGCTTAAAAATTTAAAAAAGCCAAGCAAGTGTTGGTGCGCAAGAGCTAAAAATTGAGTAAGCAAGAACAGATGGCAAGAAAGCGTGCCAAATGATCTCGTGGTATGCTCTTATTTATACGCCTGGTGCGTTGCATGCTGGAGGGCCCGCTTGTCAGTGGCTGTTGCTATTCTAGCAAAGGGAAGGTGTTTTTTCGGACCTTCGGCTCAGGGCCTTCATCCTTGTCGCAATCTGAATTTATCATTCTAACAAATTAATATTGCGAGGGGCTACTGTTGGGGGCCTTCGGCTTCCGAAGGTCCTCAAAAACATGATTTAACGATGTTTCTGGAAGTATAATGCATGAACATACCTACCTTCGGACTTGAGTTGAAACCACAGCGTGAAGAAGCACAAGAAGGAGTACGAAGGATAGCGAGAAGCCGAAGCTGTGCGCAGGAGAGCTTCGGCGTAATAGCAGAAAAGGAAAACCGACTTAAAGATGAAAAGGCTATTCAGACCCCGATGGATTACTATAGAGTTATTAGCAAATGTAAAGGGCATGAGTGTAATTTTACATGGGCTGCGTCTCGTGCCTATAAATAGATGAACAGTAATCCCGTACTATTCACGCTGACTAGGCATTGATCCTTGCGTCACGTTGGTACCTTTACCTTCTTTCAAGTCGAAGGTACACTTGTAATTTGATATCATTTCTGTTTTTCCATAGAAATAAAATAAGAATGAGATAATAATAATATATGACTGTTTATATTATCTTTTATGTTTTATGTGATTCTTTCTTCATCTCTATATATTATGTTGATGAAGGTATGTCTTTCATTACCTTCGTCCTAAAGTCATTATATCCTAAAGGAAATAATGCTTCGAAGGACGAAGGGCTTTAACGTTTAACGTTTTCTATGTTGCCTTGTTCTTAACTCATAGCACTTGAGAACAAGTCCCCAACAGAAAGTTATGAAGTAAATATTTGTAGGGACTTGAAAAATGATTCTGAAGGTGTTTCTTAGGAAGAAAATACTTGGAGATATATTGGTGGAATATTTGGGCAGTATTTCTGGAAAGAACTTGAAGGGGATCACTAGGGAAACATCTGGGCAATATTTCTGGAAAGAATTTGAGGGGGTCACTGGAGAAACATTTGTAGGATATTTTGAGGAGGATTTTTTGGAGAGAATATAGACCACTATATTTTATTTGTTGATATCAACTTGCAAACAAACATTTTGAAATGAAATTTGAAATTCATTTTGAATTTAGAGCGAGTTTGAGAAAATTTCAGAATTTGAATTTTTGGGATGCTACATAGTACCTCAAGGACTGCCATGCGCTGGACCCCTATGATGTCAGCCTATATCCTGAGGAAGTTTGCAGACTTAGTTGGGCAAGGAGTAAAAACGGACAAAGGGTTCAAGGAGGTCCATGTCAACTATGTTGCCAAGGCACTGACTGAATTCAGTGGCCAAGAAGTCACAGGCACCTAGGTCTACAATCATTTGAGGAAGTGGCATCAAAAATGGATCAGGGTTTGTAGGCTCAAGGACCTAAGCGGTGCTCATTGGGATGAGAAAATACATTCACAATCATCCTTGATGATGAACACCTCCTAGGCCATACAAAAGACAACCCAAAGGATGCTGAATTCCTCAATGTGCCAATTGAAAACTATGTGCAGATGCAAATTATATTTGGAGTTGGGCAGGCTACTGGCAAGTATGCCATGGCCTCAAATGAGCCCCTTGGCACCATCTCGTATATCACTGAAGGTGCTGGAGCATCTGAAGAACCATGTCTTGTTGGTACTACTGCCTCTGGTTCTGCTGGTGCTAGCCCTTCTCATAGTGGTGCTGGTGCTGGTAGTTCCTATGGATCATATGGAGAGAAAAGGAGACTCAGTGATGAAATGCTGATAGTTCCTATGGATTATGACAGGGCTTACTGGAACTGTGAACAAATTGGCTGAAGCTATCCAAGCACCTGTTGTAGTCCAGACCACAGATGTCCACCCTAATCTGTATCAAATTTGCATGAGTATTCCAGGTTTCACTGATGAGGACTTGATGACTTGCCTTACCTACCTATTGGACAACAAAAGGCAAGGTGATGGCTTTGTGAAGATGGAGCCTAAACACTGTGTGCTTTGTCTAAGGTAGCACCTTGCAAAGATTTGAGCAGACTAGTCTTATGTCTATGATGCCTAATACCTTGCTCTATGCGTAGTACTTTGATATACGCCTAATACTTTGCTCTATGCCTATGGCACTGAATCTGGAACAGTGGATGATAATTAATAATTCTGAGACTTTTCTACCGGTCTATGATGATTTTATATTGAACTGTTGCCTTTACTTGCCTATGATGATATGTTTTATAATGATGATCAATCAAGGGAGTATAACTTGTTGCTTTGTTTTCCTTGCTCATTTTGTGAATTTTGCCTATGATGAAATATGTTTGACTGATGACCATTCATGGGAGGTTGACTTACTGCTTTGTTTTCCTTGCTTTTGGTTTTCTTCCAGTCTATGTTTTATTTTGGGTCAGGCAATCAAACATACTCTATCCTGTAATATGATTTCTCCATCTGCCCTATGTTTTCCCATGTATGGTCAAATGAGGTGTTTATTCATACAAATCTGAGACAATTTATTGTATTACTCTCATGAGTTGATCAAGTGATTTGAATTGATAATAATTTCTGAGGCAAAGTATAAAAGAACCCACTCCCCATTGAAGCGTCCCGATCCTCTGGGACTCAAATGTGATACAATTAATAGTCTCAAGAGGCTAGTAAACACATTTATACAACAAATGATTCCAGATCTGCCTACACGAGACAAACCTATAAAGGTGGCGATCAACTTTAAGAGTTGGTCCACAACTCGGGAAATATCATCAAAGTGGGGCTGAAGCAGCCCGATATACGCAGCGAAGCAAATCAGCGGTCCAACAGCCACAGGCAAGGTTAGGAACAACCGTAACTCTTACCCGATCTCCTTTTTCTGAAAAACAACAAATAAGCAAGGGTGAGTACAAACGTACTCAGCAGCCCACCTTCACCCGCGGAATGGGGAAATCAGATATAATGCATGGAATATGTGGAGCTCAGAATATTTTGCAGAAACAACAATATTTGATGCAGGGTTATTTTGTAAAACATTTTGTATTTTGCAAAGCGCATCCTCTCCCAAAGGAGCAGGAAGTTTTTCAATATAGAGCAAAATCCCCTGGACTAAACCATCCAGGTATCTCAGCAGTTTCCCACTGGTTTTCATTTTCAAAAACAGCTACTGGACTTCCCGTCCACCATAGCTCACGGCTCAACCGCCGGTCCTTTTAAAAACCACTTTTCTCAAAATCATCTTTTTTGGAAAACAAAACATTAATTGCCATACCACACCAGACTCGTCCATTCCTGTGGACACAGACTATTCGAATAGGTTTGAAACTCTGCGCAGAGGGGTACACTTTACCCACTAGTTCGGATCTGCGATCTCATGGCCAATGAGATCCGAATCCGAATCTCTTTCTTTCCTCGCACGTCCTAACCTTAACGGTTATACCGGAAGGAGTCAGGCCACCGCCATGCCCAAACCGGACAAAACATTCCCTCTCCTTATCCTCCCGGTGCTCCCTAGCCTTCATAACCCTAAGGTTGGATCGTATGAGTTCAGATTGAGTGACTGCCCACACAGTCTCGAGTGGTTGTACTTATCATGAGTACAGGTAGTGAAGGATGACAAACCGGTCCTTATATGAGGGGACAATCCTTCTGCTCACACCTAAACCAGCTGAGCCTTCACCTTAGGCCCTCCCCTAAACCAGGGAGTCCCTAATCATCCCTACTCAAAGGTGATAAGGGTGAAAACCCTTCATCATACACATTTTGAAAAGCATTTTCTTTTGAAAACTCACACCTTTCCTCAAATCATTTGTAACAAATATATCAGGGATTGATTGTGGCAAGCGGTTGGGTGGCCATAATAACTTGTCTTAAAATCATATCATGCATAAAATAACAGGCTGAGGGTTGTGGTTGAAAAATCATAGGTAATTTATGCATCAAAGGGATCCAGTGAGCTTGCCGTGCTTATCCGGTGAAGGGGGAAGGGGAGCTCGCGGAACTGGCTTCTAGCTCCACTGCCTGGCGTAGACTTGCAGATCTGGCCTCCACGAGACGACACGAACGCTCCGATAACTATGCAACATGAACAAGCAAACATACAAACCAACAAGTATACCAACAAATATTTAGTATAGTGGTCAGAATAGCGATATATGGATGGGTAGAGTCTTGAGAGAATCTGTGTCATGTGGTGTTGAGGTACTACTAGTGGTGGAGCGGAGGTGCTTACCAGGAGGGTGGACTAGAGGCGAAGCGACACTATGCGTGTAGCCGGTAGAGCGGAGTAACTGAGTGGGTGGGGTGTTTGCCTTGGCTGAGGGTGTTGAGTGTGTGGAGTGGGAGAGGGTAGCTGGGTGTATTTATAGTTGGGTGTATGTGGTGTAGCTCAGTGAAGTTCACTATTGGTGAGAATAGTGACGAAAGAATCGTCTGACTTAGCATGGACAGGAGAGTTATAGGCAGAATATGGGACAAGAGTATTTTGGGAGTTTTCTGGAATATGAACCATGCTTAAGGGATGACATGGTTGGATAGGGATTAGTTTGACAAGAATTTTAGAAACAAGAATGACTGAAATCTGAGTTTGGATGGAGGAGTTTTGGATTTTATAATCATAGGGAGAAAAAGAAAAGGAAAAGAATATTCTAGAATTTGTATTTTTGAGCGGGGTGCAAGGAATTATTTTTGGGCTTTTCTTGGGCAGAGGTTTATGTTGGTGGAAACTGTTTCTACCTATTGTGTCACATCAGACAACAGTAAGGCGGAACCCAAATAGTTGGAATGATGTGGTATTCTGGTCCGAGTGGGTTGTGGTATCTTGGGCCAGGTTTTATAGGATTGAAGACGTATCCATACAAACATGGTTCGCCTTTCTTTTGGAAGTCTGGCTTGAAAGAATCCCAAAGTTAAGCGTGCTCAACTTGGAGAAATCTGGGATGGGTGACTAGATGGGAAGTTCCCTACTGGAAGGAAAATCACAGTCACCGGTGTTCGTATGACTGGAATATGGGTCTGGCTGGTCTTCGAGGAGATGGAACTTCAACAACATCTGGCCTTTGAGGAGCATCCGGTTGCTGATTGCAAACGCTGATTCTGGCTACTCAAGGATCATCTTCAGGCTTCTAGCTTTTGCTTGGCAGCTAGCTTATTGAGGAAACATCGATGCCAACACACAAACCTTTCTCTTGCGAACTCCCACATGGATTCCTTCCTTGATTAGTCTTCTAGTGTTTCATCAACAAAACTTGGGTGACCACTTCTCATCTAGAAACTTATAAGCTTCGTTGATCTAGTCCTCCACAAGCTTGCTACAGGCCTTCTTCTTTTTCTCCATAGCAGGAACCTTGCTGAAACACTACCCCACTTAAAAAGAATGAGGGTAGAACTCTTGAATCTTGGGGATTTGAACTCCTTGAAGTACCTCATAACACGGGTGTTACGGGGCCTTCTTCTGCTGTTGCTGCTTGAGCAGGGTGCGGAGAAATGACTGTCACAGGATTGATTCTGAGAGAACCTTCTTCTTATCTTCTCTTCACTATCTTCTTTTCACTGACCCTTTCTTTCTCTTTGCTCTTCCCACTGGAGGATTCTATCAAAGGGTATTACCATCATATAGAGGAGGAAACCAAAGATTATGAACCATGTACAACAGTATTCAACCCAAGAATCACCAAGCATTGTGATCTTAGGGGCGAGGGAGTGGAAAATGAAGTTGCTTGCGATTTGGCAGAGGGGATTTATCTGGAGTGTGCTTTGCTTTGAGCGAGATGGGAGTTGAGGGAGCTAGTGTGGGTTTTTATAGGCGAGTGGGGGTGCTTGGGTGCGGAGTGGCAGTGATGGAGCAGGACACAGGGCAGTAGGTACGACGGAGGGGGGATGGTGTTGCTGGCGGTAATGGTGGCGGTGGGTGCGCTGCAAAGGGGGGTGTGGGTGGCGGTAGTGTGCTGCAAAAGGGGGGTGTGGGGCGGTGGTTGGAGATGGGACACGCGTGCGGGGGGCATGGGTGAGTGGTGGGGTCAATGACCCTGATGTTTGTGGTCTCTGGTTCTAAGAATCTTTGCCTCTCTGTATGGTAATAACTTCTTCTGTCCTCTTTTCCTGTTTACTTTGACTCAGGGGCAGTGCTTTGATTCTCACGATCGGTCCTTTTGACTGAGCGACTGGACAGGTTTCTTCTGTAGCTTATTCCAGGCTTCAAGGGTAAGCTTCTCGGTATCTTCTTCGGTAAGGTGCTTTTCTCTTGAGATGGGTTAAGATGAGAATGGAAGCATAAGGTGAGGATTAGCTCTAATTTGTTATCTATGTTTTAGAGAAAACCTTTCTTAAAAAGAAAGAAAACACATAAGTTCAGCAATGATAAGCACAAACAAATCAAATGTTTTGAATAAGGGAAGAATAGAGTTTTTCCAAAGCACGGACTACTCAGATTCGGGGGCTAAGCATAACTACTATTGTTTGGCTCTTGAATTGAGAACTATGCTAAATGCAACTTATGAGCACTAACGTTAAAGCATCACATATGCACTCAAAAGGGAAGAAAACATCAAGCGAAATTCATTTTGAAATGCCCTAGGGGGCCACACAATTAGAATTTTGCAAAACATGAGTCTACACGATTACCTCTCATACATGCAGGGCTCTAGCCAAAGTGAAGAAAAACTTCACTACCCAATGCATGCATAGGACTGGGCATAACTAACTTCAGAACAGGCAACTTATCTTCTGGTGAGGCATGCACACAACTTCAATCTGAGACATCTCCTGGATGGGTTAAGAGGGAGCTGGTGTTGATGACTTCTTCTGGCAGTGATTGAGATGGCAGCACGAGGTTGAACTCTTCTTCAAGTTGGACTGGTTCTTGTAGCTCCTCAGAGGGCGACGCTGCTGGTGGGGTGCTTGCAGCTTCTTCCTTGACTTCAAGGGATGGTGCTGGAATCTTCTTCATGGTGAGGGGCTCAAACAACTCTGGCAGGGGATCTTGGGAGGATTCAGGGTGCTCTTGCTTATCCATGGCCTGAGGGAAGACTGGAATTCCTTCCAAGACTATGGCTCCTTCCAGGAGTTCCCAAGCCTTCTTTTCTCCTCTGGTAGAGACCGGGCGACCTTCAAGAATCCGGGGATCTTCAGCTCTCATGGGTTGAACTGGGTTGGATGAAGCGGGCTCTTGGATCCGCAGGGCTCTACGTTGGTTATGGGTTACCAATTAGGCCTCCATCAACTTCTGGACGTGCTCATCCTTGGCTTGCTTCAGGGCTTCAACCGCAATGACTTCACGACTTTCCAAGGCAGCTACACGGGCTTGAGCTGAGGTGAGATCCACATGGAGCTGACGGTTGCGCTTCTCTGCATCTTTTGCTCGGGCAATCATCTGACGGTGGTGCCGAGCCAAGAAATCATACTGTGCATCCAGGGTGAGCAGGTAGGCAGTGAGGTACACGACTTAGGGGTCATCCTCAAGCAGCTGCTGACCTTCCAATGCACGCATCCTGGCCATCCAAACGGGACGACCTCTCTGAAAGGGTGGAAAGAATCTGAGCGGGGTGTCGACCACTTCTTCTTCATAAATTTGACACAGGGCCCTCAATGCCTTGCGAGCGACGACTTGGCAGGTGTCTTTGAATTTGTGCCCAGCAGCAGTGACACTCCATTCCACATGGTGCGGACTGGATCCAATGTATACAGTCACAACACACTTCTCTGTGCCATGCTCGACGAATTCACGACCATCATACTCTGGTTGGCTCCTGATTCTGAGGTGAACTGTGCATGCTCTCAGCAACTAGGGAAAACCATCTTCATTCTGGCAAAAGCTGGTTTGGCAGCGGACCTCCATCTGACTTCTGAGAGAAGGAAAGGGGGAAACCATTTTTGAAATGAAGGGATAAGAGCAAGAAATTTTTTTAAGAAAATAGTTTTGACTCAAAAACTTTTGGATCAGGCTAAGGGTTACGTCCTGCGGCCAACCTAACAGCTCTGATACCACCTGAAGCGTCCCGATCCTCTGGGACTCAAATGTGATACAATTACTAGTCCTAGGAGGCTAGTAAACACATTTATACAACAGATGATTCCAGATCTGCCTATACGAGACAAACCTATAAAGGTGGCGATCAACTTTTAAGAGTTGGTCCATAACTCGGGACATATCATCAGAGTGGGGCTAAAGCAGCCCGATATACGTAGCGAAGCAAATCAGCGGTCCAACAGCCACAAGCAAGGTTAGGAACAGCCATAACTCTTACCCGATCTCCTTTTCCTGAAAAACAAAAAATAAGCAAGGGTGAGTACAAACATACTCAGCAGCCCATCTTCACCCGCGGAATGGGAAAATCAGATATAATGCATGGAATAGGTGGAGCTCAGGATATTTTGCAGAAATAGCAATATTTGATGCAGGGTTATTTTGTAAAACATTTTGTATTTTGCAAAGCGCATCCTCTCCCAAAGGAGCAGGAAGTATTTCAATATAGAGCAAAATCCCCTGGACTAAACCATCCAGGTATCTCAGCAGTTTCCCACTGGTTTTGATTTTCAAAAACACCTACTGGACTTCCCGTCCACCATAGCTCACGGCTCAACCGCCGGTCCTTTTAAAAACCACTTTTCTCAAAATCATCTTTTTTTGGAAAACAAAACATTAATTGCCATACCACACCAGACTCGTCCATTCCTGTGGACACAGACTATTCGAATAGGATTGAAACTCTGCGTAGAGGGGTACACTTTACCCACTAGTCCGGCTCTGCGATCTCATGGCCAATGAGATCCGAATCCGAATCTCTTTCTTTCCTCGCACGTCCTAACCTTAATGGTTATACCAGAAGGAGTCAAGCCACCGCCATGCCCAAACCGGACAAAACATTCCCCCTCCTTATCCTCCCGGTGCTCCCTAGCCTTCATAACCCTAGGGTTGGACCATACGAGTTCAGATTGAGTGACTGCCCACACAGTCTCGAGTGGTTGTACTTATCATGAGTACATGTAGTGAAGGATGACAAACCGATCCTTATATGAGGGGACAATCCTTCTGCTCACACCTAAACCAGCTGAGCCATCACCTTAGGCCCTCCCCTAAACCAGGGAGTCCCTAATCATCCCTACTCAAAGGTGATAAGGGTGAAAACCCTTCATCATACACATTTTGAAAAGCATTTTCTTTTGAAAACTCACACCTTTCCTCAAATCATTTGTAACAAATATATCAGAGATTGATTGCAGCAAGCGGCTGGGTGGCCATAATAACTTGTCTCAAAATCATATCATGCATAAAATAACATGCTGAGGGTTGTGGTTGAAAAATCATAGGTAATTTATGCATCAAAGGGATCTAGTGAGCTTGCCGTGCTTATCCGGCGAAGGGGGAAGGGGAGCTCGCAGAACTGGCTTCTAGCTCCACTGCCTGGCGTAGGCTTGCAGATCTGACCTCCACGAGACGGCACGAACGCTCCGATAACTATACAACATGAACAAGCAAACATACAAACCAATAAGTATACCAACAAATATTTAGTATAGTGGTCAGAATAGCGATATATGGATGGGCAGAGTCTTGAGTAGAATCTGTGTCATGTGGTGTTGAGGTACTACTAGTGGTGGTGCGGAGGTGCTTACCAGGAGGGTGGACTGGAGGCGAAGCGACACTATGCGTGTAGCCGGCAGAGCGGAGTAACTGAGTGGGTGGGGTGTTTGCCTTGGCTGAGGGTGTTGAGTATGTGGAGTGGGAGAGGGTAGCTGGGTGTATTTATAGCTGGGTGTATGTGGTGTAGCACAGTGAAGTTCATTGTTGGTGAGAATAGTGACGAGTGAATCGTCTGACTTAGTATGAACAGGAGAGTTATAGGCAGAATATGGGACAAGAGTATTTTGGGAGTTTTCTGGAATATGAACCATGCTTAAGTGATGACATGGTTGGATAGGGATTAGTTTGACAAGAATTTTAGAAACAAGAATGACTGAAATCTGAGTTTGGATGGAGGAGTTTTGGATTTTATAATCATAGGAAGAAAAAGAAAAGGAAAGGAATATTCTAGAATTTGAATATTTAGAGATATTTGGAAAATCAAAAATACAAATGTATTTTTGAGCGGGGTGCGAGAAATTATTTTTGGGCTTTTCTTGGGCAGAGGTTTATGTTGGTGGAAACTGTTCCTACCTACTGTGTCACATCAGACAACAGTAAGGCGGGACCCAAATAGCTGGAATGCTGTGGTATTCTGGTCCGAGTGGGCTGTGATATCTTGGGCCAGGTTTTATAGGATTGAAGACGTATCCATACAAACATGGTTCGCCTTTCTTTTTGGAAGTCTGGCTTGAAAGAATCCCAAAGTTAAGCGTGCTCAACTTGGAGAAATCTGGGATAGGTGACCAGATGGGAAGTTCCCTACTGGAAGGAAAATCACAGTCACCGGTGTTCGTATGACTGGAATATGGGTCTGGCTGGTCTTAGGTGGACTGGACAGCATGACGGATGAGTAGTTGAAATTTAATCTAGGATGGGTGACCAGATGGGAAGTTCCCTACTGGAAGAAAAATCACAGTCACCGGTGTTCGTATGACTGGAATTTGGGTCTGGCTGGTCTTAGGTGGACTGGACAGCATGATAGATGAGTAGTTGAAATTTGGGGTGATCAGATGATCGATGAATAGATACGATGATTAGTAATGATAAATAGTGACGACGAAAAAGTAATTATAGGTAGCATCGATGAATAGTAACGATGATGAATAGTAACAATGATGAATAGTGTCAGTGAATAGTGTAGTGAATAGTTCGTATGAACGAACGATGAACGATGAATAGTGACGATGAACGAACGATGAACGATGAATAGGAACTATGAACGAACGATGAACGATCGAATGAACAAACGATCGGAATTTCGGCAGCATAACGGCAGGAAAAAGATTACTTGGACGAACGAACGGACAAACGATCGAACAATCGGACGAACGAACCATGAACGATCGGACGAACGATCGAACGATCAGACGAACGAACGAACAAACTAAGAACAGGTGGACGAACGATCGAAGAAGGATCGAACGATCCTTGTGCTAATGTGTGCTTGTGTGGGAGGTGGAGTGAGAGTGGGCGTGTGTGTGGGGGGAGAGGGAGTTGCCATGAAATGGCTTGGGGTGGGATGAGAGGAGGCCCTTGCCCCTCTATTTATAGCCATGGTGGGGGGATTAGGGGGAGGGATGAGAGGATTAGTGGGAGGATGAGAGGATTAGTGGGAGATTAGCATGAATTTGTCTTATATGAGTGTAATTAGCTTGTAGAGCTCACTGTATGACACCGGAGGCATACGTATACGTATGAGCATGAGGAAGGTTATGAAGAAAATATTTAGGGACTTGAAAAATGATTCTGAAGGTATTTCTCAGGAAGAAAATACTTGGAGATATATCTGTGGAATATTTGGACAGTATTTCTAGAAAGAAATTGAGGGGATCACTGGGGAAATATTTGTAGGATATTTGAGGAGGATTTTGGAGATAATATTGACCACTATAATTTATTTGTTGATATTAACTCGCAAACAAACATTTTGAAATGAAATTTGAAATTCATTTTGAATTTAGAGCAAGTTTGAGAAATTTCAAGATTTGAATTTTTGGGTTGCTACACCCATGTATGGTCAAAAGTTGGGTTCTTTTCTTCTGTTTATGTTGTTACCATATTTCATACATCACTGTTTATGTTCTTTCTTCTCTTCTCTTGTCAAGTTGTTTCTGTTTATGATTTCCTTCTGTTTATGTTCTTTTCTTTTCTTTTCTATTTATGTTTCTGTTTATGATCTGTTTACAACTAGCAGGAGGTGTTTACCATGATCTGTTTACAATCATATGAACTAATTACAACTAGCATGGTAACACAAGCTCCTGTTTAATTCATATTATTGTAATTCATTGTCATTTTTCTCTAATGGTAAGTTGCTATGGTATCAAATGATTGTAATTAGTTCAATTTATGTTTCAAAATCATATTTTTAGTTCAAATCTGTTCAATTTATTATTTCAAAATCATATTCAAATGATTGTATTACAAAGGATATGTTGTAATTTATTTCAATTTATGTTTATGTAAGTTTTCCTATTGTACAGAGACCTGATGGGGTATTATTCAAAATCTGTTGTAATCTATGGGTGTAAATCATATTTAGATGATTGTAATTAGTTCAATTTATGGGTCAAAATCATATTTTTAGTTCAAATCTGTTGTAATTTGTTTAATAACTCTTAAAATTTTGAAATTTGGCGGGAACGGCATGTCGGCATCTAACACATTAAAATTGGCGGTAACCCAATTGGACCAAGCTAAAAAATGAGAACCAAACAAGGTATCATATGGGCCAGGTTTATTTTGACCAGCTAACCAAACATCTCAGGTAAGTTCATTACATACGGGTTCTCTTGAGCCTGGTCCTCTCACTGAGCCAGACTCAGGCTGGACCAGGCAACCAAACATATGCTATATGGCGGGCCGCGCACCCGCCGCCTACGCGCACAAACAGCGTCGGCGCGGGGGTGGCTTCAGCCTTGCGTCGTCATGCCAATTGAGCAAGCAACCAGATTATCGAACACATGCGTGTATCGGCTAGTTGATGATCAATGTGTGAGAATTTCAGAGGTGCTTGGAAGGTGGAAACGCCGGAGACAGGCGTGTTGCGTGTTGATTTTCTGAGTGGCTGGAAAAGCCCCAGCCGTGGCTTACATAGAGGATGCCAGGAGATGATTGAGGAGATAAAATGGAAACAAACTATTTCTTTCTTTTACAATTGCTAACTACCATATCTCCTGGCCTTTTCTATCTTTGGTTTACATATTCTAACACTCCCCCTCAATTGAAACTTCCTAAGTTGAGATTGTTTTTGAACATCTCCAAGTTCCGTACAGCTAGTGGCTTGGTAAAGCCATCTGCAATTTGATCTCTCGTAGAAATGTATTCAATATCAAGTAGCCTTTTTGCTACTCGTTCACGAACAAAATGATAGTCTACCTCTATGTGCTTTGTTCTAGCATGAAAAACGGGGTTTGCTGAAAGATACTTAGCTCCAATATTGTCACACCACAATTTTGCCTTTCTTGGTGCCTGAATGCCTAACTCATATAGCAAGGTTTGTATCCACATTACCTCTGCAGTGGCATTAGCAACTGCTTTGTATTCAGCTTCTGTGCTTGATCTTGACACTGTAGTTTGCTTCCTAGCACTCCAAGAAATGAGATTAGATCCCAAAAATACGGCAAAACCTCCAGTTGACCGCCTGTCATCTCGATCTCCTGCCCAGTCTGCATCTGAAAATGCACTTACAAGAAGAGAAGGCGACTTACAAATTTTTAGTCCAATCTCCATAGTGTGTTTGAGATACCTTAGTATTCTCTTTACTGTAGCCCAGTGGATAGTAGTAGGTGCATGCAAATATTGGCAAACCTTATTCACAGCAAAAGAAATATCTGGCCGAGTCAAGGTTAAATATTACAGACCTCCTACAATGCTCCTGTATGCAGTAGCATCTTTGGGCCCAAGAGGATCACCTTCATGAGCAGACAATTTTTCCGAGGTGGACAATGGTGAGCTAACTGGTTTGCACTCCATCATGTTTGCACGCTGCAACAGTTCTCTAGCATATTTTCCTTGTGTTAACAGAATGCCATTATTTATCTTCCTTACCTCTATACCAAGGAAGAAGTGTAGATCTCCTAGATCTTTGAGAGCAAATTCCTTCCTCAAATCCTGCAACAGGCATGCTGTGGCTTCCTGAGTGGAGCTAGCAACAATTATGTCATCAACATAAATAAGAACATATATAGTGACAGATCCTTTGTTGTAATAAAATATAGATGTATCAGCCTTTGATGCTTTAAAGCCCAACTGACACAACTTACTACTCAACCGTGAATGCCACGCTCTTGGTGCTTGTTTAAGTCCATATAATGCCTTGTCAAGCTTGCAGATGTACTCGCTTTTTGACTTGTCTTCATAACCAGGTGGTTGTTTCATATACACATCTTCTTCTAGATACCCATGGAGAAAGGCATTTTGGACATCTAATTGACGTAGGCTCCACCCTCTAGAGACAGCAACAGACAAAATAGTTCTGATAGTAGCTGGTTTCACAACTGGGCTGAAAGTATCCTCATAATCAATCCCATAACGTTGTCTAAATCCCCTTGCTACTAGCCTGGCTTTGTATCTATCCAAACTCCCATCAGATTTCTGTTTGACTTTATATACCCACTTACAGTCAATGACATTGATACCTCTCTTTGGTGGAACTAAGTGCCAAGTTTTATTATCAATCAAAGCATTATATTCTGCATCCATAGCTAATTTCCAATCTCTACTATTCAGAGCTTCATCAAGGGACTGCGGTTCACCAGATGTTGTGAAACATCCATACCTGACTGTGCCATCTGTATAGACTTTTGGTTTGCGAATACCATCACGAAGTCGTGTTCGTGGTCCAGGTGGAGTCTCTGTGACAGCTGCAGCAGAAGATCCATCACCTGGTGCAGGCGCAGAGGTGCCATCCGCAGCAGCAGAGCTGTCAGTGTCGGCTTCTGTTCCCCCCGTGCCTGCAACAGGGTGGAGCATCGAGACCGGCACAGCAGGACGCATGGCCCCGCTTGGTTGGTGTGATGTAGCGTCCACCGGGGGTGTCTCTGAGACAACGACAGGAATGGTACTGGCGCTTGCAGTATTAGCAGGAGAGGACGTCGGATCCTCCTCAGGTTCCATGCTGGGAGACAAGGAGTTCCCCCTGTTATCACATGCTGCATGCTCACCATTAGTAGTTTGGTTAGTGAAATCAAACACGTGATCATCTAACTGTTCCTTCTCAAGAAAAGGCACAAGACCGGATGGGAGAAGTGCAATTTCAGCACGGAGACGGGCACCGGCATTGGAGTGAAGCGTAGAGAAAGGGAAAACTTCTTCATCAAAGATGACATCTCGAGAAATATATACTCGCCCGGATTGAATATCAAGACACTTATAACCCTTGTGAAGGTTGCTATAACCAAGGAAGGCACACTGCTTAGAACGAAGTTCAAGTTTGTGGCGATTGTAAGGTCGAAGATTGGGCCAACATGCACAACCAAAGGTGCGAAGAGAGAGGTAGTATGGTTTTTGTTGGAGTAAACGCTCAAAGGGCGTTTGATTATCGATGACTTTGCTAGGCAAACGATTTATAAGAAACGTGGCCGCCATAAAAGCCTCATCCCAGAATTTCAAGGGCATTGAGGCATGAGCAAGAAGGGATAACCCAACCTCGACTATGTGTCGATGTTTACGTTCAATGACCCCATTTTGTTGATGAGCATGAGGACATGATACATGATGAAAGATGCCGACTTGGGAAAAGAAACTATTTAATTTTTGATATTCCCCGCCCCAATCAGTTTGCATGGCAAGAATTTTTCTATCAAATTGTTGCTCAACCATTTTTTGGAATTCATGGAACTTTTGGAAAACTTCAGATTTATATTTAAGGAAATAAATCCATGTAAAACGACTGAAATCATCAACAAAGCTAACATAGTAGCGTTTTCTACCAACAGATTCAAATGCAGGACCCCAAACATCTGAATGAACAAGTTCCAAAGGAAAACTAGTTGAGCTAACAGATCTACTGTAAGGTAGCTGATGAATCTTTGCTTGTTGGCAAGCATCACAAACTGATTTTTTATTGGACACGGAGGAACACGGGAGATTATTATTATCTATGACCTTGGTAACCATGGGGAGCGACGGATGGCCTAGGCGATTATGCCATTTAGACATGGTTGGTTTGTCAACAGCATTTGCCTGCTTGAGTGAAGAATCGGCAGGAAGGGGATACAATCCACGACGACATGGCCCCCTAAGAATCGTTCTCCTTGTATCCTGATCCTTAATGAGAAAAAAATCAGGATGAAACTCAATAAATGCAGAGTTATCTTTGGTAAGACGATGAACGGAGACTAGATTTTTAGCAGCTTTAGGAACATGAAGGACATTGTTTAGATGTAAGCTACGGGATTGAGTTGGAACAGTAGTATGACCAACGTATTTAATTTCCATACCTGAACCAGAGGCGGTGTGGATCTGATCATTGCCATGATACTTCTCCCTCATCGTCAGTTTGTTTAGTTCACTTGTGACATGATCTGTTGCTCCCGTGTCGGTGTACTAGTTGGTGTCGACATTGTAGGCATTCATGGCGATGGCAGCATTGACGTGGCGCTCTTCTAGGACGTAGTTTTCATCGAACCGATGCCAGCACCGGGACGCCCTGTGGCCTGTCTTGAAGCAGATCTGACAGAGCAGTAGGTCATCAGACCCACTCACTTGTCACACCCGGCTTTAAGGGACAAAGCCAGGTGCATCTCATACATGCGCCAAAGAAGACAACATATATAATAACAGAGTGTATAGAGATAAATGTCACAATATAATCAGAGTACTTATTACATAGCGGAAGTCTTACAAAATAAAAGATAAATATAAAACGAACTAAGGATCGTCGGCGCCAATGTCAACTGAGAAACGCCACCTAGATCAGATCAAACTCCTCGCCTTGTGGCTCCTCCTAAACCACCTGTTCTTCTCCTGTGGGGGGGTGTGAGACAGCAAGGGTGAGCTCACACATGTTCATCGCTCAACAAGTTGTGGGGAACCAGTGGACATGAACTCACAAAGGTGGGAGTTCATGTGATGTGTAAGGCTAATCAAAGACAAGGGTTAAAGTTGAGCATTGCTTTTAAGTAGTTGGTCAAACTTTTATTAGCAGTTACTAAATGTAAGTAAATACCAAACCATAAGTAAAGTAATAGAACAAAATTAATAATAAACCCATGCAAATGCAAATGACAAATTGAGTTTAGGTTCCATAATTTAATCATCAGAGAGTCCTGAGCCGCTCATGACCGTGAGCTCGGCTAGTATACCAGTTTTACACTCTGCAGAGGTTGTACCCTTTACCCACAAGTCGTGTTTCCCATGTCGCCAGGGTTAGCTAGGCCCTTAGACACTACCGAGGTGAATGGCTAGGGATCCACTACGAGGCCTTTACAAAGTTCCACTAGCTTCCGAAAACCTGCTACAGTTTATGGGAAGAGCACTTGCAAGAATCCCCCATCTGACCGCCATCGTAGCAAATCAACCCGAGAACCTCCTTGCATGCAACTCCCCTACTGCCCTTGCCCCTTTCGGGTAAGGTAGTCTTCCACTAGCTTTCCTAATTAGTCAGCCAAGGGGTCCCATTCCTCCCTTGTGGTGGCACGTGTTTCTCAAGTTAAGCTTCATGTTCCAATTAACAATAACATAATGATCTTAACACGAACATAAATAGAATAACAAAATAACTGGAACATGGATATAATAAATGATTATCCCAAAACCATATAAAGCAATAGCAAACTACCCAAGTGATTCAGGGGTAAACAAGGTAATGAGATAAACAATCTAGGGTGACCTATTGGGTCCCATCAAAATTAAACCTATGCATGGTAAATGATTATAAAGAACATTATTGGGTAACAAAAGTGAATCAAGGGCACAACTTGCCTGGCACTTGAGATTCCAGGTACCAACTTGCCTTTCGGATGACACGTCCTCGCGCTAGTCGTAGCAATACAAACAAACATGGTATAGATAAAATTAACATCACACCAAACATAAGAAGAAACTGAATGATAATAATCTACGCGTTGCTACGAGACTAACGGAACTTGAACGGATCAAATCGAAGTTACGGATTGTGAGTTATGAACTTCCGAAGGTTTTATGTGTTTGATATGAAATTATTTGGGAGATCAATTTTATTATTGTTTTCATGTCACAACAGAGACATTAGATGATAAACAAGAATATAATAAAATTATAGAAATTGGAATGGACTGAAAAGGAGTTAAAATGCATTTTCTAGGAATTAATTAAGTTCTGCAATTAATTTTACATTGAAAATCATTTCCTAGATAATTTTCTCTGGTTTTATTCAAGGTATGGACTGCGCGTCAAAAATAGAGAAACTCAGGGTCTACTGCGCAAGAACACCTAAGACTCAGGCACACGGCCGATGGACTGCGGGTTTAATATGAAAGAATCTAGGGTCTCTTTAACAAAATGTAGCCTGCGAAGAGGTATCGATGAATATGGGCCGTTGGATTAGAAACTAGTGGGTGCGATTAGATCTTACCAGCCATGAAGCGGTATGAGATCTGGTCCATTGGATCACCAATCTGGGGTCCCGATTTAATTATCGCGAATCTAACCCACGCCCGCCCGATCACGATCTAACGGTCACGGGATCAATACTACTCAATCCCATCTCCAGCGCCCATCCAAAATCGGACGGTACACGGCGGCTTCACCCTAGATTCAATCCTAGCTGTTCATATTGGATCTAACGGCATCCACGTCATCTTCTTCCCCAATAGGCCCCCCAGAACATGGTGGCGCGCATCCGATGCGGCGGACGCCATGGCCAGGAAATCCCATGCTACCCCATGGTGCATGACTACGCGATAATCCAGGTGCTAAATGAAGCTGAGACATGGGCGGTTCCAGGGGAAATTCTCACCTGCGATTGAATTGATGGCGAGCCTGACCACGAGATTGAGCAGCACACGGCGGAGATGACATGGCAGCGAGCAATTCCCCCGGTTTCCCTGGCTTATGAGCCCGATGAACCGCGCCTACACGATCCTGGCACGATGGCAAGGCCCCCTCGACCTTTATCCGACCACCGACCGCCAGCGAAGGTGGAAGTCGAGTGCGGCGGCCACCATTCTCTCCCCTCTCACGTGCGGTCTCGCAATTTCCTTTTCCCCTTTCTCCTCTTCGCTGCCGCGGGACTGGCGCTGGTGACCTCTGAGCACGGCCTAGGGCAAATAGGATATATAGAGGCGGCATAGAGGTTGACGAGTCGGATCGTAGCGGCGAAATCTCAGAAAGGCGCTAGCAGAGTTTGTTGAGCTCTCGGCCATCGCGGTTTCTGTTGGGAGCATGCCGAGATTGCAGGAATAGCTGACGTGTGGGACCTGTGTGGGCGATGAGATAGGCTGTGGTGACCAAGGATCCCAGGTGCGCGCGAGATCCACGGGGCTGCGGAGGAACACGGCGAAAATCCAGCGTGGTCCGCGACGAACTCGGCTGTGGGACGAAGCTGACCGCCTGGGCCCGCAACACAGTGACCGGGAAAGAGTTCGTGCATGGAAAGGGGTGGCTGACAGCCAGGGCCCGCCCGTCGGTGATTACCGCGCGTAGTATCTGGCTGGCCCGCGCGCCGAGCGGCTGACGCACGGGGCCCAGTTGCCGGCGCCAAGTTGTGGAATGGGTCGCGCGAAGTGAGAGTTTTACTGGGCCGAATTGAAGTCTAGGGTCCAGGTAACTTCCCTTCTCCTTTTCTTTTTCTGTTTTTTTCTCTTTGTTTTTGGGATTCTAGTTTTGAATTTGAATTTGGTTTTGAGATTCATCAGTGATTAGAGTGTGTCAAATTAAAATTTTCAAGTAAAGAAATACATTCTTGTTTATATGTTTTATTATATATATTTATATACCTATTTTCATTTACATAATATTTCCTTCTTCTCTTTTCTAAATTATAGAATTTCTTTTAGATCTTAAATTCCACTTTGGACTTCAATACATTTATTTTTACATATGATTTATTATGTGGTCACAAGATGCACACAAAAATGAAAACCAGCATGATACATATTTTAGTGGCTTTTATGTTATTAATTTTTTTTACATAGGGTGTTCACATGTGATGATGCATAAAGGTCAAACTCACATATAGATGGAGTGAAATTGTGTCTCCTTTTATATTATCTATTACAATTTACAAATTGGGTATTACAAATCCTACCCCCCTTAAAAAGAATCTCGTCCTCGAGATTTAGGAAGGACTAGGGAAAAGATGTGGAAAATTTATGAGAAGCTCTTCTCCTCTTTCCCCGTGTTGCTTCATCTTCGCCATGGTGACTCCATTGCACTTTGCACATCTTTATCACCTTACTTCTTGTAACTCGAGTTAAAGTATCAAGAATCTTGAAAGGGTACTCCGTGTAAGTCAAATCTCCCTGAACACCAAGCTCTTCCATTAGTAGTTGTTCCTCAGGGACACGGAGACACTTCTTAAGTTAAGACACATGAAATTCATTATGCGCATCAGATAGATTATCAGGTAGCTTGAGTTGATAGGCCATCTCTCCAACTCGCCAAAACAACTCTAAAGGGTCCAATAAAGCAAGGGGACAATTTACCCTTGACTTTAAATCTCCTCATTCCACGAAGTGGTGACATCTTGAGGTACACATGATTTCTTTCCTCAAATTCCAGTGGTCTCCTTCTATTATCAGCATAGCTCTTTTGTCTGGTCTGAGCTACCCTCAAATTCTCCTGAATTATACGGACTTGTTCTTCTGCCTCTTGAATAAGTTCAGGTCCAAAGAACTGTCTTTCCCTAGTCTGGTCCAAAAAAATAGAGGAGTTTTGCACTTCCTGTCATACAGAGTCTCGAACGGTGACATCTTCAGACTGGCCTGGTAACTATCATATGAGAACTCAGCATAAGGTAGACTCTTGTCCCAACAACTACCATGCTGAAGGGCACAAGCTCTCAACATGTCCTCCAATACTTGATTAGTCCTTTCAGTTTGTCCATCAGTCTAACGATGGCAGGCCGAACTAAAATTCAACTTCGTATCCATATTCTCTTGAAAACTTTTCCAAAATCTGGAGGTAAACTATGATCCTTTATCCAAAACGATCTTCTTCGGTACACCATGTAGAGACACAATCCGAGCCATATATAACTCTGCTAATTCAGATCACTTATAAGTAGTGTTGGAACTTGCTCTCAGTTGCAAGGGGATCCAACAAGGGTGAACAGTGATGTCAACAGGGCACTCGCGCTAGATGGCAAAAGCTCTGTTGATCTGGCCTCTCACGGGCACTGTGCAGGGGTATTTATAGGTACCTGAGTGCGCAGCACCTCGAGCTAAGGACGCATGTGCCCTCAGCTACCTAGATTATCCCTAGAATATTCCCATAAAGCGGGGTTACAGACCGTAATTACAGGAATGCTTTTACAAATTAGGCCAGTAACGCACGGCAGCCAAGCGGGGCCCGTTACAATGGGCCGGATTGCACGTGGGCCTCCGAGCTGGACGAGGCCGCACCGTGGGATGCCCTTCGCCGCCAGTCTTCGTCTGGTGCGGAAGAAGCGAAGGGTGTCCCTGCCTGTTTTGTTTCTGTTAGTTCAGCTGCTGCAGCGAAGGCTTCGAGCGAAGGGTGGTGCCTTTGCCTTCGCCCCAACATTTGCCCTCCGAGGGACCAGTTCGACAAAGTCACCTGGTGCCGAAGACGTCGTTAGATGGCGGAGACGCTGCCCTCGCTCGAAGTGGTTCCGCGGGGGTTTTTGATATGACCGTTGATTGACGGCGTACTGTTGGATTGCGGGTTTCCCGAAGCGCCGCGCCCTGTTGGATTGCGGGTTTCCCGAAGAGCCGCGCCCTGTCTATAAAAGGGGGCGGGGGTCGGCGCTTTTTGAACTTCACCTTCCGCGCTCCACGAAAACCCTAGCCGCCCTTTCCGCCGTCTTGCTGCTCGTCTGCCCGCCGTGCGCTTGTTCGCCGGAGATCTGGCTCGAGTGAAGCAGACCGCCCGCCGCCGCCGACGGTACGTAGCGATGCCGTCCTCGTCTTCTTCCGCTGCCGCTACACCGCCAGCCGTTCCCTCACCGCCGGCCGCCGCCTCGTCTGAGGAGACGCTGAGTAGTTTAATGGCGGAGGAGTTGCGCGCCGGCGATTCTGTTGATTTTGGCGTATCGCGGATGTCGTCGGCTCGCGTGCAAGATATGCAGCGGTTGGGTTACTTTGGCGGCGGAGTTGGTCGAGTCCCGGGGACGGAGGAAGTCCCCGAGCCAGAGGGCGAGTTGGTCATTTTTGAGGCGTTCTTCGCCGCCGGACTCCGCTTGCCTGCGCACCGATTTGTTGGCGAAGTCCTGCGCAGGTTCAACGTTCAAATACATCAGCTGACACCGAATGCCATAGTGGCTCTGTCGAAGTATGTCTGGGCGACGACTTCGTACGGCGGACAGCCATCGGTGGAAGTTTTTGCGAAGTATTATTATTTGCATTGGCAGAAGAGGATGATTGGAGGCGAAGTTGCTCAGTTTGGATCCTGCACATTCACGCCGAAGACCGGCAAAACCACGATGCAGGTAGTCGAGTTGGTTCCTTGCGCCCGCAACAAGTGGGGCAACTGGAATGAATTGTGGTTTTACGTCGCTGAGGGTGCCGTCGAAGGCCATGAGGGACTCCCCGTGTCCGCGATGTGTTCTCATTTTTACTCAGCGTACCCGCCCTTTGAAGTGGCGGAGGGGGATGAGGACGAAGGGGCTCTTCGGTGCGCCGCCGGCCTGAGCAGTGGGCGCGACTTGGTTGAAGAATTTGTGGCGTACGGGGTGTGGCCATTGGCGTATGGCTGGGCGTTGGGCGAAGTATGCCCTCGCCAGATGCCTTTTCATGGTGGACGGGTGGTGCGGAGTCCCGCCTTCGTCCTGAATCTGCAAAACCGGGATCCGGCCGCCGTTGTGCGTGAGGCGGAGGATGGGGCGGTGCGGCTTGTTGGACGCTACGTGCCGAGGACAGAGGGCCAGCGCAGCTGGGATATCCGCGGGTCGAATGACCGCTTGAACAGGGTTTTTGAATTAAATCAATTGCCATATGACGACTACCCTGGTCAAGACGATGCGGACCGCCGTGGGAAGAAACCGGCGGTGGAGACCGGAGACGACCCTGCGCCGGCGGCCGCCCCATCCTCTAAAAAGAGAAAATTAGGTACTGCTATGGGAGGACTTGGGGTTTCTGATCGTTTTGCTAGAGAGTTGATGAGGACGTGCGCGGCCCCGGGGGAAAGGATGTCTTCGCCCGAGCTCCGGGAGTCTTCGGCTCGGATGCTGAGGGTTACCGGGGGTTGCTGGCCTAGGAATGTTCCTGTCCCCCGCGCGGCTGGCGAGGACTTTTTTACATCTCGCATGGTTCGTGAATGGAGGGTATTTCCTTACGGGCGGAATATTGCTGCTGTTGTGTCAGCAGTGATGGACAAGGATCGCCAGGGAGCTGCACAGAAGCGCCAGGCGGCTGTCAGGCTCGTTGAAGCCAGGCCGAAGAGGCAGCGGGGGGCTGCGAAGGCTGCGGCCCCCGGTGGAGGCCGGCCGCCGCTGGCGGCGAAGTCGGGCGTCCCTGCATCTAGCAAGGCGCCAGAGGCAACGGCAGGCGCCGGAGGCTCGAAGTCGGCGAAGGCGGTGCCGCCGTCCAGCGGAGTGGCGGAGGTCGCGAAGGCGGCCCGAGCGTTGCCGTTGGCGGGCAAACGTGTCGCCGACTTCGTCACCGATATTAGTGTGGACGACTCTCTCGGTGGTAAGTTGTTGGCTTGGCTTTCTTTTTCTTTTTTTTCTTTTTTAATTGGTTCGTTGGTACGTTGCAGGGTTGGGCGAAGGCCAACTTGCTTTGGTTGCGCCTGCCGCGGCGACCACGACGGCTGCCGCAGTGCCGAAGGCGAAGGGCGGGGCTCTTAGCGCCGGAGGCGAGGCGTCGGCCCTCGCGGTTGTCATGGATGAGGCGGGCGCTGCGTCCCGCCGGCTGACGGAGGTGACGGAGGCGCTACGTCAGGTCCGCTGAGTTGGACTTCGTCCTTCCTTTTTATTTCGGCTTGCTGGGGCCGCGGTCTTACGATTGCTCTGCAGGTGGCTGACTTCGCCAGCCGCACTGCGTCGGGGGCCCTCACGGCAGCTGTGGCTGCCGAAGTCGAAAGACTTCGGACACAACATGCTGACGCCGTCCGTGAAAAATCGGCCGCCGACAGCAAGTGTCGCAAGCTGGCGGACAAGGTGGCCACACTGGAGGACGAGAAGGCCGCCCTCCGGCGCCAGCTGGCGGGGGAAAGGAGGGATACCAACGAGGCCCTTGTCAAGGCGCAGGCTGCGCAGGCGGAGGCCAACCTGGCACGGGCGGAGGGCAATCTTGCTAGGGAGCACGCCGAGCAGCTGCAGGAGCGGCTCACCGCCCTGGAGAGCCGCGTGAAGGGGGCCGAGGCCGCGTCACGAGCGGAGGCAGAGCGGACGCGCCAACTGCTTGTAGATACATACCGTGGCCTGGGCGCGGGGACCGGTGAATTCGAAGTGCCGGACCAAGAGCCCGGACTTCGGTGCCTGGAGTGGGTGCAGGAGGAGTTGCAGGCGCTCCCCACTGTCGTGGAGGGGTTTATGGCGTATGCCTCCCTGGTCACCTGCGAGGGGGCGATGAACGCGCTCTCCCGCGAAGGGTGCCGGCACTTCGAGGTCTTCGACCAAGTCGAAGAAGATTTTGAGCAAGATATCTTCAAGGTTGAGGACCCCGTAGTGAAGGAATCCGCCGGAGCTATCTTCGACCGGCTGTGGGGTCCACACGGTCGCGAGGTGGTCAGGGAGCGCGCCGAGACGGCGAGGGCTCAGGTAACGTTTTCGCTTGTTTGGTATTTGTTGGACGTGGGCTGTGTGTGCGTTTGATGAATTTTGTGTGTTTTGGCTTAGGCGGCGCGTGGCGAGAGGGTCGACGACTTCGGGGCGCTGAACAGCATGCTGACTGACCTGGAGTCGACCCCGGCGGAGGCCGTGTGTGTGGTCGCCCTAGAGCCGACCCCAGACGCTGCGGGGGACGCGTCGGGTGCCCCCGCATCCGCTGCGGCCGGCGAAGACCTGCCCCCAGAGGTCGCCGAAGGCGCGCCTGATGCTTCCGCAGCTGCCGCGCCGAGTGCTGAAGATCCCGCAGCGGTAGCGGCGGAGATAACAGCGGAAGCAACGGCGGAGCCAACGGCGGAGGCTCCCGCAACGTCAGGGCCGTCGCACGTGGCGTAGTGGGTGTAGAGGGTTGGGGGAATTTGTACATGTTACTGAATTTTGGTTGCTGCGCAGGTTCAAGATTTTGGGCCTGCGCACACAACCGCTACTACTAAATTTTTGGCGGCTTCGACCGCGGAAGATGGTAATGAATGTGGTGGGTCTGCATCTGAGTTTTTTGATTGTGCTGACTCTGGGAGCTCGATTGAGTGGACTGAGGAGTCGTCGGAGGACTTGGACTACTTCGCGGCCTTGGATGTGGCTGCGGCGGAGGCTTCGCCGCACGCCGCGGACACAGGGGATGTGCCAGGTCCTAGCACCGGGTGACGGCGACGAAGGGCAGTTGCGAAACGTAGAGTTAGTGGGGCGGAGGGGGCTCGGCTTCGTGTGAGTGGGGCTGGCCGGCAGGAACTGTTGTCTTTGCCGGCCGCCGAGAATACAGGTGAAGGGGAACTGCGAAGTCTTTTTGCGGGTGAGGAGCTTAGGATAATGTTATTTAATTATAGGGAGATGGGAATTATTCCTAAGGTTGAGCCGATGTAGAGTGTGGTGCCCTCGCTTGTATATGTAGAGGCTTGTATGATGAAATTGTGTGCCCTCGCTTGCATATGTGTGCGAAGGCGTTGTGTACTTTGTCTGGTTTGTTTTGTTGTGCTGTGTTGGTGTGATTAAAGTTGGTCTTGGCGTGGACGGTTTGATGTTGTCATTTCTGCCTTTGTTGTGCTAGTTCGGTTGCACCCTTAGGTGTCTTCTGCGCGGATAGTCTTCGCGATAGACTTCGATTTTTTCGCACTTGTTGTGCTAATCCGGCTGCACCCTTAGGCGACTTCTGCGCGGATAGTCTTCGCGATAGACTTCGATTTTTTCGCACTTGTTGTGCTAATCCGGCTGCACCCTTAGGCGACTTCTGCGCGGATGGTCTTTGCGATAGACTTCGATTTTTTCGCACTTGTTGTGCTAATCCGGCTGTACCCTTAGGCGACTTTTGCACGGATGGTCTTTGCGATAGACTTCGATTTTTTCGCACTTGTTGTGCTAATCCGGCTGCACCCTTAGGCGACTTCTGCACGGATAGTCTTCGCGATAGACTTTGATTTTTCCGCACTTGTTGTGCTAATCCGGCTGCACCCTTAGGCGACTTCTGCACGGATAGTCTTCGCGATAGACTTCGATTTTTTCCGCACTTGTTGTGCTAATCCGGCTGCACCCTTAGGCGACTTCTGCACGGATAGTCTTCGCGATAGACTTCGATTTTTTCCGCACTTGTTGTGCTAATCCGGTTGCACCCTTAGGCGACTTCTGCACGGATTTGTCGCACGCGAGGGTGGCTAGCGCTTAGCCTCGCGGTGACCTCGTGTTGGTCGAATGTCGAAGACCGTCGTCGCGGTCTTTTTCGACGCATGTTTTTGCGGGGGATTTTTCACACATATATTACATGGCTCCGCCTCGTTAAAAACCTCACCCCCCGGGAGGAAAAGAGTGCGGGCCGGTACAAGATTGTTTTTGCGAATTACAAGGGCGAAGACAGCCCTGAGGAATCAAACAAAAAATTTGCGGAGGTTGTCGATGTTCCAGGAGTGCTCCAGGTCCTCGCCGTTTGGCGTTGTGAGCCTGTAAGCGTTGGGGGAAGCTTTTGTCTTGACTATGAAGGGGCCCTCCCACCTGGGCTCCAGCTTGCCCTTGGATTCTGTCCGAGCTGTTCGAACGAGTACGAGGTCCCCCTCGCTGAACTCCCTCGGGATGACTGAGTGGTCACGCCATGCTTTGGTCTGGGCTTGGTATTTGTTCAGGGCCTGTAGGGCGAAGACTCGGTCTCCGTCGATGAGATCCTTTGAAGTTGGCTCGTCCACATCGGGGACGGCTGACGGAACTGTTCGCGGGGACCCGTGCTTTATTTCTTGCGGGGTCATGGCCTCCGATCCGTATAGAAGGCGGAAGGGAGTAAACCCGGTCGCCCTGCACTCAGTCGTGTTTAGTGCCCAGACTGCCTCAGGTAACAAATCGGTCCATCTGCCCTTTTTTTCATCAAGGAGCATTTTCTTGATAGCTGTGAAGATTTTCCCGTTGGCGCGCTCCACGACCCCGTTGGACTGCGGATGATAGACTGAGGTGAAGGCAAGCTTGGTGCCAATGGAGAAACAAAAATCCTTGAAGTCTTGGTTGTCAAACTGCTTGCCGTTGTCGACTGTTAGTTCGGACGGTACTCCGAAGCGGCAAACGATGTTCTGCCAGAAGAATTTTTGGGCAGTCTTTGATGTTATTGTAGAAACAGCCCGCGCCTCGATCCATTTGGTGAAGTACTCGACCGCGACGAAGGCGAACTTAAGGTTCCCCTGAGCGGTGGGCAGGGGTCCGACAATGTCGAGGCCCCAGCGCTGGAGAGGCCATGTATGGGCGATCAGCTTTGTATACTGCGAGGGGCCGCCTGACCGAGGAGAAAACTTCTGGCAGGCTTCGCAGGACCGTGTGACCTGATTTGCGGCGCAGATCATTGCGGGCCAGTAAAAGCCCTGGCGGATCACCTTAGCAGCTAGGGCCCTCGGCCCTGCGTGTGAGCCGCACGTGCCACTGTGGACTTCACGTAGAATCTGCATGCCTTCGGCTTCGGTGACGCACTTAAGCATTGGCTGACTGACTCCTTTTTTGTAGAGTTGGCCTTCAATCAGTGCGAAGTCTCGGCTTCGATGTCTGAGACGCTTGGCCTCACTGATGTCGGCTGGATGATAATACCCCTGCAGGAACAGGGTTATGGGTGCCCGCCAGTCTTCGGTCATGATAAGGTTGACCGTGCGGTGGCCCTCGCTGTCATTGGTTATTTGGAGCCCTTCAGGGCTCCGGACTGCTGGCGTGCCGATGACATGAAAGAACACGTCGGAGGGCAGAGTTTCGCCCCTGGCGGCGGCCTTGGCCAATGCGTCGGCCTCCTCATTCTTGGCCCGATCCACATGCTACAAGGTGAACCCCTTGAACTGCCTCTCGAGGCTTCGGATGGCCGCGAGGAACTGCATGAGCGCGGGGTCCTTGGCTGCATAGTCTTTCTCGACTTGGCCGGCAACTACCTTGGAGTCTGTTTTGATGATGCAGGTGGTGACTCCGAGGGCCCTTAGCTTGCGGAGGCCGAGGATGACTGCTTCGTATTCTGCTATATTATTTGTGCATATGTCGGATTCCAGATTGAAGCTGAGTCGTGCTGCATATCTGTGCTTGACCCCGACTGGTGAGGTGATGACTGCAGCGACGCCTGCCCCCGCATGGCACCATGCGCCGTCGTAATGGATCGTCCAAGTCTTCTCTGCGGACGGATCTGGCTGTGTTGTTGGCCCAGTCCAGTCGACGATGAAGTCTGCCAGGACTTGAGACTTGATAGCTGTCCTGGGCTCGAAGCAGATGTGGTAGCCGGAGAGTTCGGCCGCCCACTTGGCAATCCTCACCGACGCCTCTGGGTTTCTGAATAATTCGCCGAGCCCCCTGTTTGAGGTGACTCGGACCTTGAATGCTTCGAAGTAATGGCGCAGTTTGCGCGACGACATGACGACTGCGTAGGCAATCTTCTCCAGCTCTGTCATGTTGCACTTGGACGGTGTCAGCACTTCGGAGACATAATACACGGGGCACTGCCGGACCACGCCCTCGACAGTCTGCTCCTGCACTAGTGCCGCGCTGACCGCATGTGGCGAAGCCGCGACGTAGAGCAGCAGGGGGAGCGAGGGGTCGGGGCTGGTAAGGACGGCCAACTCTATTAGGTACTATTTTAATGAGGCTAAGGCCGCCGCCTGCTCTGGTCCCCAGGCGAAGTCTTTTGCACCACGGAGTGTCTTGAGGAAGGGGAGACTTCGCTCGGCGGACCTGGAGATGAATCTGTTGAGAGCGGCCAACCTGCCTGTCAGGCGCTGGACGTCCCTGACGGACTGCGGAGGCATCATGTCCAAGATGGCCTGAATCTTGGTTGGGTTGGCCTCGATGCCGCGGTGTGATACCAGGTAACCCAATATTTTGCCTTGGCGAACGCCAAAGACGCACTTTTCCGGGTTTAGGCGGAGTTGTGCGTCTCGCATGTTCGCGAATGTTTCGGCGAGGTCGGCGAGGTGGTCCTCCTTGCTCTTGCTGGCGACGACAATGTCGTCTACATATGTGAATATGTTTCTGCCAACCTGCCCTTCGAGCACTGTTTTGGTAAGCCTGGAGAAGGTGGACCCGGCGTTCTTGAGTCCCTCCGGCATTCTGATGAAGCAATATGTGCCGAAGGGTGTTATAAAGCTGGTGCTAGCCTTGTCTTCTTCCTTCATGTATATCTGGTGGTAACCGGAGAAGCAATCGAGGAGGGACATGACCTCGCATTCGGCCGCGCTATCGACTATTTTGTCGATCCGCGGCAACGGGAAATTGTCCTTTGGGCAGGCTTTATTGAGACTGGTGAAGTCGATGCACATTCGCCACTTCCCGCTCTTTTTCTGCACCATCACGACATTGGAGAGCCATGTGGGGTAAGCCACCGGCTCGATGAATTTGGCCTCCAGGAGGCGGTGCACCTCTGCCTTGGCGGCCTCCGTCTTTTCGTTGGACATCTTGCGAAGCCGCTGCTTTTTCAGCCGTAACGAAGGGTCGATTCCCAGACTGTGCTCAATTATTGAACGGCTGACCCCGACCAGATCGAGGGCCGACCAGGCGAAGACATCTTTGTTCTTGGACAGGCAGCAGAGGAGCTTTTCTTCTTCATGCGAAGTAAGGTCTTCGCTGATAATGACTGTCTGCCTAGGCGTGGCCTGGTCGAGGGGGACAGTCTTGGTCCCGTCGTGGCTCTGCAGCTGCGCCTTGTCGTGTTGCTTATTGGTTGGGCTGGCAGGCGCGGGGACCTCGCGTTGGGCCGTGAGGCAGTGCACGTTTCTTTGACCGGGCACGAAGTCCCGCTCTATGTTACGCGCAGTTTGTTGATTGCCGAAGACTGTGATGACGCCTAACGGACCTGGTATCTTCATACATAGGTACAGTCCGTGAATGGCTGCTTCGAACTTATTAATGGAGCCCCGACCCATGATGGCATTGTAAGGATATACCATGTCCACAATGTCAAAGGTTATATGCTCGCTTCGGGCATTGGGTGCTACACCGAAGGAGAGAGGCAGCTCTATTTTGCCGACGGGGAAGGTGCCTTTGCCGCCGAAGCCATACAACGGATTGTCCGAAGGCTTAAGCAGGCTGTGGCTTATGCCCATGCGATCGAAGGCGTGGAGGAAGATGATGTCCGCCTAACTGCCGTTGTCGACGAGGACCTTGTGCAGGTCCCAGCCTGCCACGCTGCAATTGATAACCATGGCGTCGTAGTGGGGGGCGCTGCGCAAGTCGACGTCCCGTGCGTCGAAGGTAAGCGGTATGTGGGACCACTTTGTCTGCACGACTGGGCCCATGACGGCGACATGGTTGATGCTGCGGTAGTGGTCCCGCTTCTGCCGCTTGGTGTCGAAGTCGGTGCTGGACCCCCCAGTTATCATGTGGATGACTCCGCGATATGGTTGATCGGCGAAGTCTTCCTGCTTCGGGGCATGGGGGATGTTTTGGTGTTGCTGGTGTGGTGGTGGGGGTGGAGGAGGTACGATTTGTACTTCCTGATGGTGTTGGTAAACGTGGTGCGGTGGATGCGGGGCGGGAGCGTGGATATATGGTGGAGGGGGTTGCTGGTAATTGTGCGCGACAATTCTGGGGTTGTCGGCTGGCTGCGCCCGTGCCATTCTCTCTCTGGTAGCCTTCGTTTCGGGGCAGTCTTTGGTTTGGTGGGCGCAGTCTTCGCCATGGAAGAGGCAGTAGAATCGGCGCGGCGGCTGCGCACGCCCTCGGCCCCTGCCACGAGTGCCGTTTCCGTGGCCCTGGGGGGATATTCCTGGCGACGAGGGGGGTCAGCAGCGGGATGCTGGTTGGCGATGTTGTGCACTTGCTGCTGATTGCGGCCGTCTCGACCGGAGTCTGGCTGCGGAGTCCTTGTCCACGTGCGGCTGGACTGTGGAGCATCTTTTGGCTTCCTTTGGGACTCAATCTTGCGCTGGTGGAGCTCTTCGGATCTGGCGTACTTTTCAAACAGCTGATATAACTCTTGGAGGTTCTTTGGCGGATCTCTGATGCAGTGGCTGTAAAGGACGCCGGCGCGAAGGCCACTGATAGCATAGTGGATGGCAATCTGGTCATCGACTGAGGGCAGCTGTGACTTGAGTGTTAGAAATTTGCGGTAATACTCCCTCAGGGTCTCCTTTTCTAGCTGCTTGCAGAGCGAAAGTTCGGCCAGGGCGTCGGTATCTGGGCGGTACCCTTGGAAGTTGAGCAGGAACTTGTCCCGGAGACTTCTCCAGGAATCAATAGACAGCGGAGGCAACCTGGTGAACCAGGTGAGTGCGGGGCCCTCGAGGGCGATGATGAAAGACTTTGCCATTGTGGCGTCGTCCCCCCCGGACGATGCAACGGCGACCTGATAACTCATTATGTATTGAGCCGGGTCGGTGCTGCCGTTGTACTTGGGATAGGTCCCTGCCCGGAAGTTAGCCGGCCACGGCGTCACTTGCAGGTGTGGCGCTAGGGGACATCGCTCATCGAGATAGTTGACCCCTTGGAATGGCGCGGCGTGCGGGAAGGTGTGGTCGCGTTGGGGGAAACGCGGGTCCTCCGGTTGCGCGCGGTGTTGCATGGGTGGCCCATGGTGCAGGCCGGGGTGGCCTTCGCGCGTGTCTTCGAGTTGTGCGCGCTGCTGGAGGGGTGACTCGTGCTGCAGGCCGAGGTGGCCTTTGCGCTGCATCAGCGCAATCTCCCGCTCGAGTTCCTGGGCCTTGTGCTCTTCGTCGCGTATCATTTGCCGCACTTTGGCTAGTGCAGACACACGCTGGCGCTTGGCCTCCAGTATCTCCTTCTGCCTCTGGAGATTGCGGTTCTTGAGGCGCAGGGCGCGCAGCTGTAGCTATTCTTCTGCTGAGGCGCCGAGGATTTCACCGTCCTCGGCGAGGTCCGCGCCCTCCGGTGGTGCGAAGCCTGAGGGTGGCTGTGGTTGTCCCTCAGGGTTGCAGGTGCGGAGGGTGTCGTCTTCGCATGCGCGAGGGACATCGTCTTCAGTGGCCTCTTGGTGGGTGGATTGGGTGAGGGCGAGGGCCTTGCCCTTTCTTGCGGCGAGCAGTGCTGCCTTCGCAGCCTCGTCAGCCTTCGGGTTAGCTCTCTTGGGTGCCATCGTGGGTGGTTTTCTCGTAGCACGAACGGTGGGCGCCAAATGTTGGAACTTGCTCTCAGTTGCAAGGGGATCCAACAAGGGTGAACAGTGATGTCAACAGGGCACTCGCGCTAGATGGCAAAAGCTCTGTTGATCTGGCCTCTCACGGGCACTGTGCAGGGGTATTTATAGGTACCTGAGTGCGCAGCACCTCGAGCTAAGGACGCATGTGCCCTCAGCTACCTAGATTATCCCTAGAATATTCCCATAAAGCGGGGTTACAGACCGTAATTACAGGAATGCTTTTACAAATTAGGCCAGTAACGCACGGCAGCCAAGCGGGGCCCGTTACAATGGGCCGGATTGCACGTGGGCCTCCGAGCTGGACGAGGCCGCACCGTGGGATGCCCTTCGCCGCCAGTCTTCGTCTGGTGCGGAAGAAGCGAAGGGTGTCCCTGCCTGTTTTGTTTCTGTTAGTTCAGCTGCTGCAGCGAAGGCTTCGAGCGAAGGGTGGCGCCTTTGCCTTCGCCCCAACAAGTAGTCTTGACAGGAATGAAATGGGCTACTTTAGTCAGTCTATCCACAATAACCCATATAGCATCATATCCTTTCGAGGTGCGAGGCTATCCAGTAATAAAATCCATACCAATCTCTTCCCACTTCCACTCGGGTATCTTAAGTGGGTATAATAGTCTAGCTGGCCTCTAGTGTTCAACCTTAACTCCTTGACACACATCGCACATAGCCACATGTGCAGCCACATCTCTCTTCAATCCATACCACCAGAACTTCTACTTCAAATCCTGATACATCTTGGTACTACCAGGATGAATAGAATAATCCGAGTCATGGGCCTCCTTCAATATAGTTTCACGAAGGCTTTCAATATCTGGAACACATATCCTATCCTTGAACCACACAGTGCCTTGTTCATCTTCCGTGAATTCCGGACCTCGACCTTCAGTAATCAGATCCTTAATCTCTTGTATCTTAGAATCACCAATTTGTCCTTTGCGGATTTCTTGCTCCAAAGTAGATTCCACATCAATAGTAACTCCTTCAGTGCGAGCAACTATCCCTAGGTTAAGTCTCCTGAAATCCTCAACAATCTCATCGGGTAGCTGGGCAACAACAGCTAAATGAACATGCTCCTTTCGACACAAGGCATCTGCAACCAAATTTGCCTAGCCCGGGTGATAGTGAATTTCCAAATCATAGTCCTTAATAAGCTCCATCAAACAGTGTTGCCTAAGGTTGAGATCCTTCTGAGTGAATATATACTTCAAACTCTTATGATCCGTGTATACTTGACACATGGTTCCCATAATATAATGTCTCCAAATCTTAAGCGCATGCACAACGACTGCCAGTTCTAAGTCATGCGTGGGGTAGTTCATCTCATGTTTCCGCAACTGACGAGACGCATAGGCAATCACGTGTCCTTCTTGCATAAGCACACATCCCAAGCCTTGGCTACATGCATCACAATAAATGTCAAATCCCTTCTGTAGATCTGGCATAACCAACACTGGTGGTGACATCAATCTTTTCTTTAGTTGGTCAAAGCTATCTTGACATTTCTCATCACACTTAAACTCTCTTTCCTTCTCCAGAAGTGAGATGATAGACTTAGCAATCTTAGCAAATCCTTCAATAAATCTCCAATAGTATCCTGCAAGTCCCAATAAACTCCGAATCTCTGTAACTGTAGTGGGTATGCTCCACACCACTATCTCCTTGACTTTAGCAGGATCCACTGATATTCCTCCATTAGAAATGATATGTCCAAGAAAGGGCACCTCACCAATCCAAAACTCGCATCTGCTATACTTGACATAGAGTTGATTGCCTCGTAGCTTTTATGTCACCAATCTCAGATGTTCCTCATGATCACTATCACTCTTGGAATAAATAAATAAATATCGTCGATGAAAACCACGACGAATCTATCCAGATCATGAACACCTTATTCTTCAGATCCATAAAATAGGCTGGTGCATTGGTTAATCCAAACGACATAACATCGAACTCATATAATCCATATTGGGTCGATAAAGCCGTCTTGGGAATATCCGATGGCATAATCTTCATTTGATGGTAACCCGATCGGAGATCAATCTTCGAGAATACTCTTGCACCTCTCATCTAATCAAATAAATCCTTAATGTAGGGTAATGGACACTTGTTCTTCTCAGTGACGTCGTTAAGGGACCTATAATCAACGCACATCCCTTGTGATCCTTCTTTCTTCTGTACATATAGAACCGGCGCTCCACAAGGTGAAGAATTCGGATGAATGTATCCAGCTTCTTGTAACTCCGTTAACGGTTTCTTAAGTTCTTTTAACTCTTCTACAGACATCCTGTATGATCGTTTGGGAGTAGGAGTAGTCCCAGGTAAGAGATCAATGACAAACTCAACTTCTCTATATGGTGGCATCCCTGGTAATTCTTCTGGGAAGACATCCGAAGAATCCTTAACCACACGGATGTTGTCACCAACAAACTTCCCATCGACTAAGAATGCTGCTAGTCTGGTGGTGGTAGTTACTGCAATTCTATCTTCAAATATTTCTCCTTTGGAACTGGTGAGTTCTATGGTTCCTTTAGCACAGTGTATAAACTGTCTTTGCCTTTCTTAACCATGACATACCAAGGATCACGTCTATAGTGTTCTCTTCTAACACTATAGGGGCAGTCCATCTGGGTTAGAAACACAGGGTAAGGAAGGAAGGGATTGTAGACAAGGCATGTAATTACGAAGCATGTTACTTTGGGGGATTTAATAGCTAAGTAGATTAGTGTGTTATCTACTAAAGCTAATACATTACCTTATGGTGGTACATGCTAAGATGCATGTCTATACTATTTCAATCAATCAAAGAAGCAAATCAGGCATTGATCATCAGAACAATCAACCAACATTTTTAATAGAGAAAATAGTTTTGATTTTGTCTTAGGTCTCCTATCTCTTAAAAAGTTCATAAATGTAGGATTCCAAGGTGTGAAATCCATCTTGTCTTAGAGTAGAAAAGGTAAGAATGATCAGAGTAGAACAGTAGAAGGTGAGACAGGATCAAGATAAGTATAGAAAGAATCAGAGTAAGGTAAGTATAGAATGAATCAGAGCAAGATAAGTAGGTAAGGGTTCATCCATTTCTATCTAGGTTTCGTCCTACAGTCAACATTTCCTCTGATACCACTTCTGTCACACCTGGCTTTAAGGGACAAAGCCAGGTGCATCTCATACATGCGCCAAAGAAGACAACATATATAATAACAGAGTGTATAGAGATAAATGTCACAATATAATCAGAGTACTTATTACATAGCGGAAGTCTTACAAAATAAAAGATAAATATAAAACGAACTAAGGATCGTCGACGCCAATGTCAACTAAGAAACGCCACCTAGATCAGATCAAACTCCTCGCCTTGTGGCTCCTCCTGAACCACCTGTTCTTCTCCTGTGGGGGTGTGAGACAGCAAGGGTGAGCTCACACATGTTCATCGCTCAACAAGTTGTGGGGAACCAGTGGACATGAACTCACAAAGGTGGGAGTTCATGTGATGTGTAAGGCTAATCAAAGACAGGGGTTAAAGCTGAGCATTGCTTTTAAGTAGTTGGTCAAACTTTTATTAGCAGTTACTAAATGTAAGTAAATACCAAACCATAAGTAAAGTAATAGAACAAAATTAATAATAAACCCATGCAAATGCAAATGACAAATTGAGTTTAGGTTCCATAATTTAATCATCGGAGAGTCCTGAGCCGCTCATGACCGTGAGCTCGGCTAGTATACCAGTTTTACACTATGCAGAGGTTGTACCCTTTACCCACAAGTCGTGTTTCCCATATCGCCAGGGTTAGCTAGGCCCTTAGACACTACCGAGGTGAATGGCTAGGGATCCACTACGAGGCCTTTACAAAGTTCCACTAGCTTCCGAAAACCCGCTACAGTTTATGGGAAGAGCACTTGCAAGAATCCCCCATCTGACCGCCATCGCAGCAAATCAACCCGAGAACCTCCTTGCATGCAACTCCCCTACTGCCCTTGCCCCTTTCGGGTAAGGTAGTCTTCCACTAGCTTTCCTAATTAGTCAGCCAAGGGGTCCCATTCCTCCCTTGTGGTGGCACGTGTTTCTCAAGTTAAGCTCCATGTTCCAATTAACAATAACATAATGATCTTAACACGAACATAAATAGAATAACAAAATAACTGGAACATGGATATAATAAATGATTATCCCAAAACCATATAAAGCAATAGCAAACTACCCAAGTGATTCAGGGGTAAACAAGGTAATGAGATAAACAATCTAGGGTGACCTATTGGGTCCCATCAAAATTAAACCTATGCATGGTAAATGATTATAAAGAACATTATTGGGTAACAAAAGTGAATCAAGGGCACAACTTGCCTGGCACTTGAGATTCCAGGTACCAACTTGCCTTTCGGATGACACGTCCTCGCGCTAGTCATAGCAATACAAACAAACATGGTATAGATAAAATTAACATCACACCAAACATAAGAAGAAACTGAATGATAATAATCTACACGTTGCTACGAGACTAACGGAACTTGAACGGATCAAATCGAAGTTACGGATTGTGAGTTATGAACTTCCGAAGGTTTTATGTGTTTCATATGAAATTATTTGGGAGATCAATTTTATTATTGTTTTCATGTCACAACAGAGACATTAGATGATAAACAAGAATATAATAAAATTATAGAAATTGGAATGGACTGAAAAGGAGTTAAAATGCATTTTCTAGGAATTAATTAAGTCCTGCAATTAATTTTACATTGAAAATCATTTCCTAGATAATTTTCTCTGGTTTTATTCAAGGTATGGACTGTGCGTCAAAAATAGAGAAACTCAGGGTCTACTGCGTAAGAACACCTAAGACTCAGGCACACGGCCGATGGACTGCGGGTTTAATATGAAAGAATCCAGGGTCTCTTTAACAAAATATAGCCTGCGAAGAGGTATCGATGAATATGGGCCGTTGGATTAGAAACTAGTGGGTGCGATTAGATCTTACCAGCCATGAAGTGGTATGAGATCTGGTCCGTCGGATCACCAATCTAGGGTCCCGATTTAATTATCGCGAATCTAACCCACGCCCGCCCGATCACGATCTAACGGTCACGGGATCAATACTACTCAATCCCATCTCCAGCGCCCATCCAAAATCGGACGGTACACGGCGGCTTCACCCTAGATTCAATCCTAGCTGTTCATATTGGATCTAACGGCATCCACGTCATCTTCTTCCCCAACAGGCCCCCCAGAACACGGCGGCGCGCATCCGATGCGGCGGACGCCATGGCCAGGAAATCCCATGCTACCCCATGGTGCATGACTACGCGATAATCCAGGTGCTAAATGAAGCTGAGACATGGGCGGTTCCAGGGGAAATTCTCACCTGCGATTGAATTGATGGCGAGCCTGACCACGAGATTGAGCAGCACACGGCGGAGATGACATGGCAGCGAGCAATTCCCCCGGTTTCCCTGGCTTATGAGCCCGATGAACCGCGCCTACACGATCCTGGCACGATGGCAAGGCCCCCTCGACCTTTATCCGACCACCGACCGCCAGCGAAGGTGGAAGTCGAGTGCGGCGGCCACCATTCTCTCCCCTCTCACGTGCGGTCTCGCAATTTCCTTTTCCCCTTTCTCCTCTTCGCTGCCGCGGGACTGGCGCTGGTGACCTCTGAGCACGGCCTAGGGCAAATAGGATATATAGAGGCGGCGTAGAGGTTGACGAGTCCGATCGTAGCGGCGAAATCTCAGAAAGGCGCTAGCAGAGTTTGTTGAGCTCTCGGCCATCGCGGTTTCTGTTGGGAGCATGCCGAGATTGCAGGAATAGCTGACGTGTGGGACCTGCGTGGGCGATGAGATAGGCTATGGTGACCAAGGATCCCAGGTGCGCGCGAGATCCACGGGGCTGCGGAGGAACACGGCGAAAATCCAGCGTGGTCCGCGACGAACTCGGCTGCGGGACGAAGCTGACCGCCTGGGCCCGCAACACAGTGACCGGGAAAGAGTTCGTGCATGGAAAGGGGTGGCTGACTGCCAGGGCCCGCCCGTCGGTGATTACCGCGCGTAGTATCTGGCTGGCCCGCGCGCCGAGCGGCTGACGCACGGGGCCCAGTTGCCGACGCCGAGTTGTGGAATGGGTCGCGCGAAGTGAGAGTTTTACTGGGCCGAATTGAAGTCTAGGGTCCAGGTAACTTCCCTTCTCCTTTTCTTTTTCTGTTTTTTTTTTTCTCTTTGTTTTTGGGATTCTAGTTTTGAATTTGAATTTGGTTTTGAGATTCATCAGTGATTAGAGTGTGTCAAATTAAAATTTTCAAGTAAAGAAATACATTCTTGTTTATATGTTTTATTATATATATTTATATACCTATTTTCATTTACATAATATTTCCTTCTTCTCTTTTCTAAATTATAGAATTTCTTTTAGATCTTAAATTCCACTTTGGACTTCAATACATTTATTTTTACATATGATTTATTATATGGTCACAAGATGCACACAAAAATGAAAACCAGCATGATACATATTTTAGTGGCTTTTATGTTATTAATTTTTTTTACATAGGGTGTTCACATGTGATGATGCATAAAGGTCAAACTCACATATAGATGGAGTGAAATTGTGTCTCCTTTTATATTATCTATTACAATTTACAAATTGGGTATTACATCGCTGCATCAGATCGTGGTGGCCGCCCTCCATTGCGTTGCTTCGGTGGGCCGTTTCCTCGGCCACGCACCTGGACGCGCCCACGCTGACCACGGCCACGGGAATTGCCCGAGCCACGGCTGCCATTGCCACGCCCACGGTTCGCCGTGTGGGCATATGAGCCACCATCTTGCAGCTCCAATCTGGTCTCGAAACTGAGCAATTGTGAATAAAGCTCAGGGATCGAGATGGGATCCAATCTAGCTGTGACCGAGGTCACAACTGGATTGTAATCAGCATCAAGGCCATTGCAGATATGTGCCACCAGTTCTTCATCATCTAGGGCCTTGCCAACAGCAGCCATTTCATCTGCAAAACCTTTCATCTTGGCAACATAATCTGTGATCGACATGGTACCTTTCTTCGTAGTGGCGAGGGCAAGCCTCACATTCATTGTCTTGGCGCGAGTCTGCGCAGAGTACATTTTCTCCACGGACGACCATGCTTGTGCCGCCGTCCGGGCAGCGACGATCTGCACCTGAACTTCCTTCCCAACGTTTGAGAGAATGAGCCCGAGGATCTGTTGATCCCGAGCATACCATGTCTCAAACGCAGGGTTCGGATTGGTGACGGTCGTGCCGTCCGCCGCCTTCTCGACGACCTCAGCATCAGGGGCCTCGGTCTTGCCGTTGATGTGCCCCTCGTAGCGAGCACCACGGATGACGGCGAGGATCTGCGCTTTCCATAGCGCATGATTGGTCTTGGATAACTTTTCGGTCACCTGGAAACCGAAGAAGGGATTGGTGGCGATGCTTGAACCCGTCGCCATGGAACACTAGGCTCTGATTACCATATGAGAATTTCAGAGGTGCTTGGAAGGTGGAAATGCCGGAGATAGGCGTGTTGCGTGTTGATTTTCTGAGTGGCTGGAAAAGCCCCAGCCATGGCTTACATAGAGGATGCCAGAAGATGATTGAGGAGATAAAATAGAAACAAACTACTTCTTTTTTTTACAATTGCTAACTACTATATCTCCTGGCTTTTTCTATCTTTGGTTTACATATTCTAACACAATGCATCCGCATACGCGTTCTCATATGCTTTTGTTGGCTAGATTGGATGATTGAGATCAACCATGCCACTATCAGAGAGATGAATAGGTAAAGCGAGCGTGCGTGCATGGCATGGCCGCATGGGTGTGTGGTCTCTGTTTGGCGCTGGCGCGTTGCAGCTGGGAGCGAGCACATGCAACCAGATGCACGATGCCGCCATTGCGCCATCCAGCCTACAAGGAACGCCAGCTGCAACGGATGCACCGCGTCACTATTAGGCTATCCGCAACCGTTACCCCTAAATTTTTCTCCCTATATCACTTTTTCTTCCTATTTTCTCCCTATATTTTCATCTCCCGCAGCGGTTCTCCCTAAATACTCCCCCTATATCCCACTACAACTATAAAATATCATTTTCTATATCAAATATCAAATTTTTCTCTACTAACAATTACTCGTGGACCCACAGCACAGTGTTTAGGGGGATGAACAGTGACACGCTAGATCTGGGGGAAGAGAGAAGGGGACCGGCGCGTAGGGGGCGCTGTAGGGGGCACCGCTGTGATGGTAGAGTGCCCCCTACAGGCCGCATGCAAGGGGAGGGGACTACATAGGGGCAGTCGTTGCAGTTAGTCTGGTAGAGTGCCCCCTACAGGCCGCATGCAAGGGGAGGGGACTACATAGGGGCAGTCGTTGCAGTTAGTCTAATATATCGGTCGATCCCTTCTGTGTGTGTTGCACGAAGGCGTGCTTGCTTGCTATGAGACTAGCTTCAACGGTTCACATCTCCTCTCCCCCTCCCCTGAAATAACGGCAACAGGAACACCTTTTGACGTTCATCGTTGCCCCCTTGGACTCCCTCTACGAGCTACAGTGGTAGCGGGAAGAGAAGCCAACCGCCACATTTGGGGTTGCAGCAACCGACCCCCTTACACTGTGCTGATTTTGGGTTTTGTGCCGACAACAATAGTTAGTAGAGAAAAAAATTATAATGGATGATAAATTGGTATAGGAAATAATATTTTATGGATGTAGTGGGGTATAGAGGTTTGATATAGGGGGAACCGCTGTAGAGCATGGAGATATAGGAGGAGAGAGAACACTGACGTGGCAAGTGAGTGGGATATAGGGGGAGAAATTTAGAGGTAACGGTTGAAGACAGTCTGAGGTGTCGCTTGCATTGGCTGCGTATAGCTGCCACTGCCATGCCTGCCCTTTTGGCACTATAACACCTGGGATATTCTCGCATCTACAGCTTTCCGTTAGGGAGGCTTGTGAGAGAGTCCTAGCTAATCATTAAGCAGCCCTTGCACATCGTCATTCCAGCTCAATGGGCATATGTGTAAGTGTGTAACGTAGTGCATTTTCAGCTAACTCTCTTCCCTTGACAGAGAGATGCGTGGTTGGTCAGCAGGCGAACTTTTGGCCACACATTATTGGATACATTATCGATGACACGTTCTTGTTAATCATCTGCCAAGTTTTAAATTAAGGGCGCCGACGATTAACTATCTCCCGATCACTCTATTGACTATATACACATTAATAAACAGGGGGTTTGCACTGAACGAAGCTGCGTCCATACACATGACAGATGTCGATGCTGCAACACCTGGTACTGTGGTGGTGTTTATTTCCAGATGCTGTACATCCATCTCTGAAGTTTCACTTAAGCCTTGTTCGTTTGTGTCGGATTGGTAGGTCGAAACGATTTTGAGTCGGATTGCTTCTCTAATTTATATAAACTTTAATTAGCTGGAACGATTCCGGGTGCAATCCGACGTAAACGAACAAGTCCTAACGGATTTGCAGAGCAATTCTTTCCCTTTTACTTATGAACAGAAAAAACGTCAAGCCTACCGCAATATTGGACTGGACTATACGCACTAGTACAAAGATGATTTATTTCCCCTGGTGCTGGCGATTTTTCTACTGCATGGTGTTCGTTTAGAGAAATCACTAGGGTAAATGTGACATTCACGTTGGAGGTTACGTTCACTACAGTAAACGAAGGAATTTCCGACGGCTAAGGCCGTCGGACATAAGATTCAGACCGTCGGAGATAGGTTATGTCCGACGGCATTAACCTATCTCCGACGGTTTTAAGCCGTCGAGAATAACGCGTCGGAAATAGCATTATGTCCGACGGCCGCCGTCGGACATAAGCTATGTTCGACGGCCCCACCGGACCGTCGGAGGTAAGATGTCGTAACCGTTTTACCCGCCGCCTGGGCCCACTGCTGTTATGTCCGACGGCTTTAAGCCGTCGGACATAAGATATAACTTATGTCCGACGGCTTACACTAAGCCGTCGGACATAACATTTTTCAGAAATTGCACAAAATTCTGAAATTTAAAAATCTGACATTTGCAAATACAAAACAGATTTCATACACATATACACATTCACATTCACAAATATACTCACATAAGTATACACATTCACAAATATAATCACATAAGCATTCACATTCACAAATTTAACATAACGACATAGTTCCAAATGGTTGCAACAATTGTTTACATCAACATAGTTGTCCAAAATCCAAAATGAACATTATTCGACGGATAGGCTTTCACATGAAAGGTTGCAACAAGTGTTTTACATCATTATCACTCATATCCATCGCCACCTCCTCCGGCTGGACTCTGCGTGTTGAAAAGATTGTTCACCCACGAATGTGTTGTGTCGTCTTGACCAGACCCATCTCCAGGTGCGGCAACTGAAGCGGGTGGTGTCTGAAATCCCTATAACACAAGCACATGAAATAGTAACCACTCAGTTGTTCATTTAAACATATAAGACATCTATGAACATGTCACACACTGTCGGCGTTCCGAGACCGAGGGGTCCCCGAGCCGACGAGTGAGTGTGCCGCGTGCCCCAGCCCAGATGGGTCGAGCGCGTGGGCGAGCGCGAAGGGGGGAGAGAGAGCGAGAGCGAGGTGGCCGGAGCCGGGTCGTGAGGGAGTCGGAGAATCCCGCGGCCTTCGTGTTCGTCCCGCGCCCAGGTCGGGTGCGCTTGCAGTAGGGGGTTACAAGCGTCCGCGCGGGTGAGGGGAGCGAGCGGCCCCGAGAGAGCGCCTGCCCCTGCCCTCGTTCCCGCGAGGCCAACCTTCTCTAAGAAGGCCCTGGTCCTTCCTTTTATAGGCGTAAGGAGAGGATCCAGGTGTACAAATGGGGGTGTAGCAAGGTGCTACGTGTCTAGCGGGGGAGAGCTAGTACCCTAAGTACATGCCAAGGTGGCAGCCGGAGAGATCTTGGCACCCAGCTAGTGTGGCGTCGTGGCTGTTGGAGAAGCGATGGAGCCAGACGGAGGGACAGCTGTCGGAGTGGTTGGGCCCTTGCTGACGTCCCCCTGCTTTCGTAAGGGAGCTGGGAGCCGCCGTCGTCATGGGTCCAGCGGGGCGCCATCATTGCCTATCTGGCGGAGCTAGCCAGATGGGACGTCGGTCCTGTTCTCTGCGGCCCGAGTCGTCTCGGGGTAGGGTGATGATGGCGCTTCCTGTCGACGTGGCGGACTTGTGCCCTAGGTCGGGCGACGTGGAGGCTCCTCCGAGGCCGAGGTTGAGTCTGTCCTGCATGGCTGAGGCCGAACCTGAGCTCCCGGGTCGGGCGAGGCGGAGGTCGTTCGGCAGAGGTCGGGTAGAGTCCGAGCCCTGGGTCGGGCGAAGCGGAGTTCGTCGTCTTCCGGGGCCTTAGCCCGAGTCCGAGCCCTGGGTCGGGCGGAGCAGAGTTCGCCGTCTTCCGGGGCCTTAGCCCGAGTCCGAGCCCTGGGTCGGGCGGAGCGGAGTTCGCCGTCTTCCGGGGCCTTAGCCCGAGTCTGAGCCCTGGGTCGGGCGGAGCGGAGTTCGCCGTCTTCCGGGGCCTTAGCCCGAGTCCGAGCCCTGGGTCGGGCGGAGCGGAGTTCGCCGTCTTCCGGGGCCTTAGCCCGAGTCCGAGCCCTGGGTCGGGCGGAGCGGAGTTCGCCGTCTTCCGGGGCCTTAGCCCGAGTCCGAGCCCTGGGTCAGGCGGTGCTTCCTCTGGCGCTTTTGGCCAAGCCTGGCTGCCCGTCAGTCTTACCTTTTGCGTTAAAGACCCCAGTGACTTGGTCGGTCGGCGTGGTGATTTAGTCAGGGTTACTTCTTATCGAAGGCAAGGCCTCGGGCGAGCCGGAGATGCGTCTGCCGTGAAAGAGGAGGCCTCGGGCGAGACGGAAACATCTTAGGGTCGGCTGCCCTTGCCCGAGGCTAGGCTCGGGCGTGGCGTGATCGAGTCGCTCGTATGGACTGATCCCTGACTTAATCAAACCCATCAGGCCTCTGCAGCTTTATGCTGATGGGGGTTACCAGCTGAGAATTAGGCGTCTTGAGGGTACCCCTAATTATGGTCCCCGACAGTAGCCCCCGAGCCTCGAAGGGAGTGTTAACACTCGCTTGGAGGCTTTTGTCGCACTTTTTTGCAAGGGGGCCAGCCTTTCTCGGTTGTACTTTGTTCCGGTGGGTGCGCGCGAGCGCACCCGCCGGGTGTAGCCCCCGAGGCCTCGGAGGAGTGGTTTCACTCCTTCGAGGTCTTAATGCCTTGCGTAATGCTTCGGCTGGTCTGGCAGTTCCCTCATGCGAACAGGCCGTAGCCCAGGTGCACTGTCGGGGCCCAAGTTCTCGGGCTGGTATGTTGACGCTGTCAACGGTTCGGCCGGAGCCGGGTTTGCGAGAGCAGCCCCCGAGCCTCCGCACAGAGCGAGAGGACGATCAGGGACAGACTCGGCTTTTTTATATACGCCCCTACGTCGCCTTTCCGCAAGGAGGAGGGGGGGAGAGCGCCATGTTACCCTCGATGGGCACCGAACATGGTGTCTCCGGTGAGCTGCAATCGGGTAATCCGAGTGGACGTCCGTGCCCCGTTCGTTGGGGGTCGGCTAGGGGCCCGGAGGCACGCCCAAAAGTACCTGCAGGTGATCTGTCGGACCCGGTCCCCTGGCGACGGGGTCCGAGGGCTCGTTGCCTCCCTCCGATGGGATTCCGTTACAGAGTCGTTCCCGCTGGTCTCGGAAATGTCCTAGGGTACCTCGAGAGCGCAGCCCGAGCCTTGGTTATGTATCGAACGTACCCCTGGTCATCCCTCGCTCGGCGTCTGAGGCGACTGTGAACCCTTCGGGGGGCCAGCCTTCGAACCCCTGATCAGTAATGGGCGCGGAGCCCGGGTAGCCTGAGGCGGTCGTGGAACCTTTCGGGGGCCGACCTTCGAACCTCTGACCAGTAGTGGGTGTCGGGCCCACGCGATCTGAGGCGGCTGTTGAACCCTTCGGGGGGCCAGCCTTCGAACCCCTGATCAGTAAGGAGGCTCGGAGCCTGGTTCCTTCACGGGGAAGGATCCCTTTGGGGGTATCCCCTTTCCCGGTCCCTGTTGCAAGAGATAGAGAAAGAAGGAAAAGGGAAAAGGGATACGAAATTTGAACGACGTGGCGTACCTTTTTTGGTGTGGCCGTTCTGGCGAAGGCGAAACGTCGCCAGCTGCTTCCGCTAGAAGCGCTGCCCGTCGAGCCACGGAGTTAATGCGCCGGGGCGAGCGGTCGGCGAGGCTGCCGTTGCGTGCGCGAGCCGTTCGAGGAACGACTGTTTTGCTTTGCGTTTTTTGAACCCCGCGTCCGGTTCGGGCGGTGCGTTGGAACCGTCTTCACCTGGGTCTTTATATACCCCGGAGAGGGCCCGGTGACGGTTCTCGACTCCGCTTCTTGTCTCCCTCTTAGGCTTTTTCGCAGTCTGAGAGATCCAGCCAGGAAAAGAAAACCGCCCTCCCCTGTCCTTCGCGCCGCCACCCTTTCTGCTTCGGCGATGGCTGACCGGGTGACCATCATCCCGCCGCGCGACCCGTGGCCCTTCTCCACGGTGACGGCGGGTGATCTGGAGGACCTCGTCGGCGAGGGTTTGCTCCGCCCCCTCACCGACGAGCAGCGGCCGGAATGGATTCCTCCCGCGGGTGGAGTCACTCCATCCCCTCCGTCGGGGTACGTTGTGAGCTTCATCTCCTTCCATGAGCGGGGATTTGGTGTGCCGACGAGCCGCTTTATGCGGGCCATCCTGTTCCATTACGGGGTGGAGTTGCACAACCTCACCCCCAACTCCATCGCGCAGGCCGCTATCTTTGTGGCGGTGTGCGAGGGGTATTTGGGGATCGCCCCCCACTGGGATTTGTGGACCCATCTCTTCTTCGCCGAGCTTTTTGCCTCGCCGACGGGGGAGAGGAAGGTCCGTGCAGCGGTGCGGGCCGGCGGCTGCACCCTTTTGTTGAGGCAGTCGCGGTCGTTGCAGTATATCCCTGCCGTCCTCGCATCCTCAAACAAGGGTTGGCAGCGCCGGTGGTTCTACCTCCAGAACGACGGAGAGTTTCTCCCGCCGTTCTCTCAGCGGGTCGTCACCGCCGCTCCCGACGCCTGGCGTCACGGGACTCCACACGAGAGGCAGAAGAACCTCGAACCTCTTCTCCAGGCCCTGAAGGCGTTGCGGGAGGAAGGACTCACCGCCGCGGGAGTGGTTGCCGCCATCCACCGTCGGAGGGTGCTCCCCCTGGCGGAACGGCGGCTGTCGCTTTGGGAGATGACCCTAGAGGCCGACTGGGAGGGATCACGGATGTCCCCTGATCCTCTTCCCCGTGACGCCCTCCAATGGCGGGTGTCGGCCGCGATGGGGAAGCCAGACCCCCACGCCTTCTCCCAACCTCGAATGCGCCCCGACCAGGGGTGCATCGCTCTGGTAAGTGTTCGCTCCTTCCTTCCTCATATACCGGGTTGCTTCCGGTTCTCATGATTGGGTTTCTTTTTCCCCTCCCCCTCTTTTTAGGAGGTGGGGCGGCACAAACCCTCTTTGCCGCGGGTCCCGGAGGACGCGGTGGGTCGGGCAGCGCGGCGGGTCGCCGCGGAGGAGGAGAAAAAGAAAAAGGACGCGGAGAAGGCCCGGGCCCGCAAGCGGAGGCGGGCTCGGGACGCCCTGGAGAAACGCCGTCGCCAGCAGGAGAGGGAAGGACTCCCCAGGGAGCTGTCGCCGGAGACATCCGACGACGATGACGACGATGATGAGGAGGAGGAGGACGACATGGCCGCCCATCTCGGCCTCAGCCCCAGCTTGGGGTGTGGCCGGGAGCTGTCGAGTCAGCCCCCGAGCGGGCCGATGTCGTCGGTTCCTGGGGCCGAGACGCCGGATCCCCGACCTGAGGGGCGGGGGCAACCCGAGAGGGTACTTGACCCCTCGGCTGGAGGAGCTGACGCGACTCCAGGGAGTCGGGCCGAGGGGTTCGTCCCTCGAGAGCCGTCCCCCGCGCCGGCAGCGCGGGGGAGCGGTCCTCAGGCTGCCATGGCGGCGCTTGGGCAGTCCGCCTCCCGGGCGTCAGGAGCGCCCAAGGCGAGGGCGGCGCCAGGGCTGTTGGCGAGGCGGACCTCGGCAGTGGTTCCAGGGAGCGGGAGCCAAGAGACCTCCCCCCAGGCACAGTGGATCATGGCCCGGAGCGGGTAAGTACCTTGGAATGTCTCCGTCCCGGCGCTTCATTCATACGTCTTGGCCGTGATTTTCCCTTTCTTCTTTTTTCCAGCAAGCGGAGCCATGGCCCTACCGACCTGGCGCCCCGGAAGGCCCTTAAGACGGCGTCGGTCCAGGCGGCTGGCGCCATCCCGGGCCCTGCCGCTCAGCCGACCCTTTCGCAGGGCGCTTCGCCGCATGGGGCTCAAGCGTCGTATGTCCCGGGGGAGCAGGTCCCCGAGGCGGGCTCCTCTGCCGAGGCGGCCATCGTGATCGGGGAGGCGGCCGGCGCCGACGCGGTCCCGAGCCCGCCTGCCGGGTCGGCCATGCCGGCGCCTGCCGCCACCGCAGTTGGCATCGCCCCAGTCGGAGAGCATATGGTTGCTGCCGGCGTCGAGACGGCCGCAGCGTCGGCGCCCGGGGCTTCAGAAGAGGTGGGCATGGACGCGCAGTTCATCCAGGCGGGCAACAGCCTTGTCGCTGTGCGGCGGAACCCCGAGGCTCGGGGCCAGTTGCTCCGATTCCGGACCCACGAGGCCCCGGACCCCATCTTCGTTCTTGACGACGAACAGGAGGACCGGTCCTGGGACGAGCTCCGCAATCGTGCGGAAGCAGCGGTGGGGTCGCTCCGATCGTCGCTGGAAGTTCTCTGCGGGGACGTCCCCAAAATCCTCCAGGTAACGGTTTCAGGCATACCTTCTCCTTTCTGCGAGCGTGGCGTTCGTCGTGACGCCTTGTCTTCCTTTCCAGGATCTGACGGACCGGAGCGCCACCAAGTCGTCGTTCATCCGCCGCGAGGTCAACGTCTGGGGCTCGCTGCGGTCCCTGAGGACTTCGCTTGCCGGGGCTACCTCGCGCCTCTCTCAGCAGGACGCTAAGATAGCGGACCTCCAGTTGCTCTGTGCTGACCTGAAGGCCAAGGCGGCGGCGGCGCGCACAGAGGCGCTACGGCAGCGGTCGGAGCTCGTCCAGGTTGCCGAGGAGCGGGACCAATCTCGGGGCCAGGCTGCCGAGGCCGAAAGCCGGGCCAAGACCCTCGCGGCCGACCTGGCCGCAGCCCAAGTCGCGGCCTCGGAGCAGCGCGTCCGAGCCGGAGGTATGCTTCGACCGTCCTCGGTTCTCGTTCTTGTTCGTTTCTTCCGCTTGTGTTTGAGGTCTTTCTTCTGGTTGTTCGCAGAGCTCGAGTCTGCCCTCGACGAGTCTGCCAAAGCGCTCGCCGAGGCGCTCGCCGGGGCTGCTGAGCAGAGGGAGGCCGATCTCGCGGCCATGTCCGAGGCCGTCTCGGATGTCTATCGGACCCTCGGTCCCGGCGACGTCCCTTCAGGAAGCTCCCCCCAAAGCCGTCTTCATGCCCTAGGTGGTTACGCGCGCGGTAAAGTCCGCGGGGCGCTACACCACGGCGTCAGGCGGGCCTTCGCCGTGCTCGCTTCCCATTACGTCGTGGACCTGGAGCGGGTCAGCGAGGGGTATTGCCTTCCTGACGAAGACGAGGCGGCCCTGGCGGAAGTTCAGCGGCTCGACGCGGTCGCTGCGGGTCCGAGCGTGGCGCTAGCGACCATCTTCGAGGCGGAGATTCTTCCTCCTGTGCCGCCGCCGGAAGCGAAGGTGGACCTTACCGACGGCGGGAGTGGAGCTGAGGGCGCGGCGCCTTCCCAAGGCGACGCCTGACTTTTGTTGGGACAATTTCTGTTGGATGTGCGATTTACCGCGGCCTCCGAGGCCTGGACACTTTACTTCTCTTGCGTGAAGTCATACTCTTTTCTGTTTCAATTTGCGTGCCTGGCCCGACTTGTCAACAACAAGGTGATTTCCCGAGCTGGGTCCTTTTTCGTGGTAGGCGACGAGTGAGGTGTCCCTAGCCCGGAGGCATAGGCGTTCCTCGGCTCAGTCGGTCTCGCCACTTATTTGTACCCAAGTTCGCTCCTCGGGACCCTGCTTCTGACGCATCCGGGAGAACGCAAAAACCCCTTCTTGATCGAAAAAAGAATTTTTTGACGCGGAGAGGCGCATCCAAACTCGACGAGAGGGGTTCCCCCTTTTTAGCCCCCGAGGGAGGGTCGGGCTCCGCCGGGGCGAGGCCGACCCTTCCTTGATGACTGATTCTCGTGTGTGAGTGGGGGAAGGGCGTAGCCCCCGAGCGTCGTCCGTGCAGAGGCCGTTTGACGGGTCGGGCTCCTGCCCGAATATCCGGTGAGTGCTCGGTGACATCCCTCGGTATGCCAGGTCTGTCCGAGGGACCCCACGCAAAAATGTCGGCGTTTGCGCGGGGAAAGTCGACGAGTACTGCTTCCTATTTGGGGCCGAGCCCGGAACTGATCCGGATCTGCTTGGAGGTGTCGCCGCTGGGGTCGAGAGGGACGGCCTTAACCGTCTCCGCTGGCTCGAAGTTGCCGGCACGTCGCTTCACGTCCGGCACCTCTCGGGAGAGGCTTTCCAGGTCGGCAATGAGGGCCTCGGACTCGGCGAGGGCCTCGGCGTACTCCACGCACTCCACATCGCATTCGAATGCGTGTTTGTACGTGGGGCCGACGGTGATGACCCCGTTGGGGCCCGGCATCTTGAGCTTCAGGTAGGTGTAGCTGGGGATGGCCATGAACTTCGCGTAGCATGGCCTTCCCAACACTGCTTGGTAGGTCCCGCGGAACCCGACCACCTCGAATGTCAAAGTCTCCCTTCGGAAGTTAGAGGGTGTTCCGAAGCAGACAGGAAGGTCGAGCTGTCCGAGGGGCTGGACGCGCTTCCCGGGAACGATCCCGTGGAAGGGCGCAGCGCCTGCTCGGACGAATGACAGATCGACGCGCAGGAGCCTGAGGGTCTCGGCGTAGATGATGTTGAGGCAGCTGCCCCCATCCATCAGGACCTTGGTGAGCCTGACGTCGCCGATGACGGGATCGACGACGAGCGGGTACTTCCCTGGGCTCGGCACGTGGTCGGGGTGGTCATCCTGGTCGAAGGTGATGGGCTTGTCGGACCAGTCTAGGTAGACTAGCGCCGCCACCTTCACCGGGCAGACTTTCCGACGCTCCTGCTTACGATGCCGAGCCGAGGCATTCGCCGCATGCCCTCCGTAGATCATGAAGCAGTCGCGGACCTCGGGGAACTCTCCTGCTTGGTGATCTTCCTTTTTGCCGTCGTCGCGGGCCCTGTCACCCTCTGCGGGTGGCCCGGCCCGGTGGAAGTGGCGCCGAAGCATGACGCACTCCTCGAGGGTGTGCTTGTCGGGCCCCTGATGGTAGGGGCACGTCTCCTTGAGTGCCTTGTCGAAGGGGTTGGCGCCTCCGGGGGGCTTCCGAGGGTTCTTGTACTCGGCGGCGGCGACAAGGTCCGTGCCGGCGGCGTCGCGTTTCGCTTGCGACTTCCTCCTGCCTTTCTTCTTGGCGCCGGGCGGAGTAGACGCCTCGGGAGCATCTTCCGACGGGCGGCCCTGGGGCTGCTTGTCCTTTCGGAAGATGGCTTCGACCGCCTCCTGACCAGAGGCGAACTTGGTGGCGATGTCCATCAGCTCGCTTGCCCTGGTGGGGGTCTTGCGACCCAACTTGCTCACCAGGTCACGGCAGGTGGTGCCGGCTAGGAACGCGCCGATGACATCGGAGGCGGTGATGTTGGGCAGCTCGGTGCGCTGCTTCGAGAATCGCCGGATGTAGTCCCGAAGAGACTCTCCCGGCTGTTGCCGGCAGCTTCGGAAGTCCCAGGAATTCCCGGGGCGCACGTACGTGCCCTGGAAGTTGCCGGCGAAAGCCTGGACCAGATCCTCCCAGTTGGAAATCTGCCCCGGAGGCAGGTGCTCCAACCAAGCGCGAGCGGTATCGGAGAGGAACAGGGGGAGGTTGCGGATAATGAGGTTGTCGTCGTCCGTCCCACCCAGTTGACAGGCCAGGCGGTAATCCGCAAGCCACAATTCCGGTCTCGTTTCCCCCGAGTACTTTGTGATAGTAGTCGGGGGTCGGAATCGGGGCGGAAACGGCGCCCGCCGAATGGCCTGGCTGAAGACTTGCGGACCGGGTGGTTCGGGCGAGGGGCTCCGATCCTCCCCGCTGTCGTAGCGTCCCCCACGCCTGGGGTGATAACCTCGGCGCACCCTTTCGTCAAGGCGGGCCCGACGGTCGTGATGAGGGTGCTCGTCGCCAAGGTGGCCCGGGGCCGCAGGCGCGGTGTTGCGCGTGCGCCCGGTGAAGACCGAGGCTTCCCGCGTGAGTCGGGAAGTCGCGGCATGAGGTTCCGAGGGGTACCCCTGCCTTCGGGAGGCAGAGCTCTCGGCCCGCCGGGCCGCAGCGCCTTCCAGGAGATGCTTGAGCTCTCCCTGGATTCGCCGACCCTCGGTGGTTGATGACTCCGGCATCGCGCGGAGGAGCATCGCTGCGGCTGCCAGGTCCTGACCGGTTCCGCCGGATGCGGGAGGCGGTCTGTCCCTGGCATCGTTGGCGATGCGGTGCTGGAGACCTTGGGGCAGGTGACGTATTTCTCCGGCCGGGGGCTGGCTTGCCCATACCTGCCCGACGTTCCGGCGGATTGCCTCGAGCGCTCCTGCTCCCTCATCGAGCCCGGCCTGCGCCCCGCGGACTTGCTCGAGCTGTGGGTCGTGACCCCCCGCCGGAACGGGGACCACAGCTAGCTCCCGCGGGATGTCGGCGCGAGGCGCTGGCCTAGGGGAATCACCATCCTCCGGCATGCCGAGACAGCTGCCTCCGGAGGGATCCCCTAGCTCGACGTGGAAACATTCGTGGCTCGGGCCGCAGTCCTTGTCGTCAAGGCTGCGGCTGCCGTCGGAACAGTCGGAGAGGCAGTAGTTGCATGCGGTCATGAAGTCCCGCATGGCACTGGGGTTGCCAGATCCAGAGAAATCCCAGCAGATGCTGGGGTCGTCATCTTCCTCGGACCCAGAGGGTCCGTAGGTCGAGACACCCGTCAATCGGTCCCAAGGCGACCGCACACGAAACCCCAGAGAGGTTGCACTCGCCTCAACGTGAGCGCCCGGCAAAGCGAGGTCGCCAGGCGGGTTGAGGCCGAGTCGAAATGACAAAGGATGGGAATCAGCCGGTACCTTTTGGTCGACGAGGATCGACGAAGTCGCATCGGGGGCTGATCGTGCTGTTGTCCTGGGTGCGAGGGCAACGTCCTGCAGGCCCTCCGTGAGCGCGCTGGCGTCGTCCACTTGCTCGGGATCGGCGTGTCGCGGGGGGACGGCGCTCGCCTTCGCCTCAAATGCGTGGGTGATGCCCGACGCGTCCTCCGTTGGGGCGCTGGGGATGTCGATTTGCTCGACAGTCGACTGAGCGCAGCCTCCCGCTCGGCCTTGGTTGCCCCGCCTCCTCCTCCGATGGCGAGGGAGAGGATGAGGTGAGCTCGAAAGTTGTCCTTCCCCCACGCGGGAAAGACGTCGTCGATTCCGCCGCCGGCGGGCGGGCTGTCCGCCACCATTGTCGCTGTCGCGCGGCGGTGGAAGGAGAATCATGTCGTAGTTGTCGTCGAAAGACATGAACTTGAGACTCCCGAAACGGAGCACCGTCCCGGGTCGAAGAGGTCGTTGGAGATTGCCCATCTGGAGCTTGACGGAAAACTACTCGTCAACACGCAGCAGGCCCCTACCTGGCGTGCCAACTGTCGGCGTTCCGAGACCGGGGGGTCCCCGAGCCGACGAGTGAGTGTGCCGCGTGCCCCAGCCCAGATGGGTCGAGCGCGTGGGCGAGCGCGAAGGGGGGAGAGAGAGCGAGAGCGAGGTGGCCGGAGCCGGGTCGTGAGGGAGTCGGAGAATCCCGCGGCCTTCGTGTTCGTCCCGCGCCCAGGTCGGGTGCGCTTGCAGTAGGGGGTTACAAGCGTCCGCGCGGGTGAGGGGAGCGAGCGGCCCCGAGAGAGCGCCTGCCCCTGCCCTCGTTCCCGCGAGGCCAACCTTCTCTAAGAAGGCCCTGGTCCTTCCTTTTATAGGCGTAAGGAGAGGATCCAGGTGTATAAATGGGGGTGTAGCAAGGTGCTACGTGTCTAGCGGGGGAGAGCTAGTACCCTAAGTACATGCCAAGGTGGCAGCCGGAGAGATCTTGGCACCCAGCTAGTGTGGCGTCGTGGCTTTTGGAGAAGCGATGGAGCCGGACGGAGGGACAGCTGTCGGAGTGGTTGGGCCCTTGCTGACGTCCCCCTGCTTTCGTAAGGGAGCTGGGAGCCGCCATCGTCATGGGTCCAGCGGGGCGCCATCATTGCCTATCTGGCGGAGCTAGCCAGATGGGACGTCGGTCCTGTTCTCTGCGGCCTGAGTCGTCTCGGGGTAGGGTGATGATGGCGCTTCCTGTCGACGTGGCGGACTTGTGCCCTAGGTCGGGCGACGTGGAGGCTCCTCCGAGGCCGAGGTTGAGTCTGTCCTGCATGGCCGAGGCCGAACCTGAGCTCCCGGGTCGGGCGAGGCGGAGGTCGTTCGGCAGAGGTCGGGGTAGAGTCCGAGCCCTGGGTCGGGCGAAGCGGAGTTCGTCGTCTTCCGGGGCCTTAGCCCGAGTCCGAGCCCTGGGTCGGGCAGAGCAGAGTTCGCCGTCTTCCGGGGCCTTAGCCCGAGTCCGAGCCCTGGGTCGGGCGGAGCGGAGTTCGCCGTCTTCCGGGGCCTTAGCCCGAGTCTGAGCCCTGGGTCGGGCGGAGCGGAGTTCGCCGTCTTCCGGGGCCTTAGCCCGAGTCCGAGCCCTGGGTCGGGCGGTGCTTCCTCTGGCGCTTTTGGCCAAGCCTGGCTGCCCGTCAGTCTTACCTTTTGCGTTAAAGACCCCAGTGACTTGGTCGGTCGGCGTGGTGATTTAGTCAGGGTTACTTCTTATCGAAGGCAAGGCCTCGGGCGAGCCGGAGATGCGTCTGCCGTGAAAGAGGAGGCCTCGGGCGAGACGGAAACATCTTAGGGTCGGCTGCCCTTGCCCGAGGCTAGGCTCGGGCGTGGCGTGATCGAGTCGCTCGTATGGACTGATCCCTGACTTAATCAAACCCATCAGGCCTCTGCAGCTTTATGCTGATGGGGGTTACCAGCTGAGAATTAGGCGTCTTGAGGGTACCCCTAATTATGGTCCCCGACACACACACATATGTGTACATACCATAGGAAATTGTGACGGAGGCGGAGGCGGAGGTGGAGGCGCCAACATTGGCATTGGCAGTGCAAAGTCCGGAGGCGGCATCCCATATGTCGGCATCGGGATGCCCGCTTGTTGGGCTAGTTGCTACAAATTATATACAAGTCATTGTTGAGCTAATAAGATACACATCAAGTGTTTTGCAAAATAAGCTACAAAATGTTACTTCAGCTTACCGAGAGAAGAGATTGATTTTGGGCCTGGAGGTTTGCATAATACTCGTCCCTCTTCTTCTGGTACTCGGCTTGTTGCCTCTGGTACTCAGATTGTTGCCTCTGGTACTCCAATTGTTCCCTCAAGACTGATTGATGGTACTCTGTCTGTTGACGAAACACTGCAAGCTCTATCTCATGGGCGGATGATCGTGAACGGGACGACTGTGAAGACGACGATGTGGACTGTCGTCCACGGCGTCTCAGCTCTCTGGAATCAACCGTAGAATCAAAAATACCCAACCTACAAGAGTGAACCATGCACTTAGTATAGTAACTCATGCCTCAGTTGAATCGCAAGCATATGATGACAATTTTGTAATCCAAATCAAATAATCTCACCGTCCGTGGGCTTGTCCTCCTCCGCTAGCATATGCTGCCTGAGGGTCGATTGGCTGGCTCCTCCAATCGTACTCCTGCCCATGGCGTTGAACCATCTCCTGCCCATACGAAGCCTGGAGGCAAACAATATCAAATATAAGTGCATAACCCCTATGCCCTTGCAAACAATATCAAACACATAATAGAGTATCAAAAACTCACTAGACGGTCGGTGGCCGTCTGAGTGCATAACACATCAGGATTCTGAGGATCAGAACCCCTATGCCCTTGCATATACACCTCCACATCCGTGGGCGTACGGCCGGATTTGACTTCCTGTACATAAAAGTTACAATGACACATTTCTATGTAATTCAAAAGTTACAACAAACTGTGACTTACCATTCGCTTAGCCAAGTGCACATGACCATCACCACCGTAGTTGTGGAACGACTCGGTCCCACGGTTTCCCCTATTCCTTTCGAAAATGGCACGAAACTCAGGGGAAGCCCACCATCTGCACAATGCCCGATAACCCTCTGATCAGGTGGCCATCCACGGCACCGACACCTACATGAAATTTTTTAAATAAAGCAAGCAAATACATGGCTTCGTGCGATATGAGAGGCAAGAACCTGTTTACCTCTAGGTATTGCTCCTCCGTCAAGTAAATTGATGACCACTCGGCCTTGGTATTTGGCATCGGTCGATCATCAGCATTTGCTCTGTACCATGCCTTTATAGCCTGAATTCGTGCATAGTACATTGCATCTGCAACGACATCGTTCGCGTTATACTCAAACACGTAACGAGCGTTCATATCATATGATCCATCGTCTCGCAACTTGTACCGTTTCTGCAAAAAAAATTAGTGTTATCATAAAAGCAAACATGTATGGAATAACTAAAATAGTATAAATAATTCATACCCAGAATGCATCCCAAACTAGTGCCTGTGTGTTGCCAAACGTTCTACAGACACCATAGCGATAATGCTCCCAAGTGGTGGCGGGGACAGACTCGCCAGTAGGCAAAGTCACAACACCAGGCCAGTGCAGACGAACAAGATTACCAAGGACCATGTTCACCTGCCTGTAGTGTCCTGTGCCTGTGAACGAGTCGTCGATCCAAGACCTGCAAATAGTATAAACAATGTGGAAATTAAAACATAACTTTCAATAACATTTAAGCAAAGACATGTCACTCACTTTCCACTAGGCTTTATCAAAACCCGAGATTCGGGTGGAAGCTCTGGAGGTGGTCCAACAGAATGCAGCTTCCTCATTCTCCTAACTCGAGAAGTTCCAGACCCAGCTGCGGAATCTCCACCAGCCCCAGAATCCCCAGCATCGTCTCCAACATCATCTCCCACATTATCTCCACCATCATCTTCAACATCATCTCTTGCATGATCCTCTACCACTGGTTCCTCAATTTCAGCATCCTATGAAACAAATACCTTACATCATACAATATTAAGTAACTCAAATAATGTAATTTAACAACTAACTTACATCTTGTGGAGGCAAATGTTCTGCTAGCGCTCTCCGTCTGCTCATGGTAAAACCTGTGCCCTGAAAAACTGAATCCTCACCCCTCGAGCTGCTCCTCGAGCTACTCCTCGTCCCAAGCAAACTACAAGCAAAAGACTTCATTTTCTTTGACATCCTATTTTAACAACAACAAGTTAATACATAAATCGACAATAAAATATGCAACAAAATCATAAAATATGCAATAAAATAATAAAATATGCAATAAAATCATGTTCCATACTCGTCAATCGTAATTGTAATCAAAATCAGGATCTAGTTGCTTTCGTCGATTTAATGGACGCCAAGTAGCTTTCTTCTTTCTCGTCACTCGTTTTCGTTTTGGAGGAACCTCTACATCATTTTGATCACCTAATAAAGATTCTTCCAACATTTCAGTTTGTACATTAAACGTGCTTGTAAGTTCTTCGTCTTGGAAAATCTCAGCAGCCCCCACTTCGTGCTCGATTTGACTTTCAACATAACCAGCATCACCAGGAGCATATAGTCGTTCACGAGGATTAACTTTGTACACTACCCTCCAATCAACCAAACCCTTTTTCTTAGATGGATATGTCATATAATACACCTGCTCGCATTGGTGGGCAAGGATTATAGTGTCGTGGCCTTTTAATCTATCGTTGTGTTTGACTTCCACCATGCCATATTGATTTTCTCGCGTTGAGTTTGGAGAAAACCAATCACAACCGAAGAACACCACTTTGAGTTGTTTATCTCCAAAAAACTTGTACTCGATTATATCATTAATGACTCCATAATAATTAGTCACCTTCCCTTCATCATCGACAGCTCTAGTTACAACTCCGAAATTTGTCGTGGCTGCTAGAGGATGATCATCTTCGAACCTTGTGGAACGGAATCTAAAACCATTGACATCATACCGACCATAACGTCTGCCAGTTACTGCTCCTAGGGATAATTGTCGAAGGTCCGGGTGTATATTGTCATTTTTATCTACATAATCTCGAAACCAACACAAGAAATTAAGTCCCCCATCTTTTCCCTCTCGACGAATCTGGTCACGTTCACAGCCAGAGATGCAATTTTGAGAATCAAATTCCCTGTTAGTACAAGGAAACAAACCTTTTAGTCTCACAACAAAAATTCTAGCGGCAATGACTAAAATAAAGTTTACACTTACAGGAGAAACTGACTCATCTCTTCCATGTTGTTATACATGTAGAGTAAAGCAGTCTTCCATTCGTCGTTGCCGCTGTTCTCCAATCGCACGCCCGCTATTAGTCTCACAACAAAAATTTCGGCAGCATAACCCCGCTGTTCTTCAATCGCACGCCTAAAAATGGTGCAATTGGAGAACAGAGAGGTTATGCTGCCGAAACTAAGCAGGAGCACATGCTTTTGTCATAAACACGGACTCTGTCGGTCACCCCGAGGCTGTCCAATAAAGGGACAATTCCGGCCCAACATACCTCACATGCGTCGCTTGTAAGGTGTGTTGGGCCGAAACGGGTGACGCCTAGGTTTCGTTTGTTCACACTACGATACACTATGATTAACTATAATCATCGTGCATTATTAAATAATTAAACTAATAAACCACAATACAATATTACATACGAAATAACATTGTTATGGATGACAAATCATATAAAATGACCTTATTTCCGAGGGCATAATAATTACCCTCGGAAATTAAAAATTTAAATTATCTAAAGCACCACTAAATAAACTAAAACAAGCTAATTTAATTACGTAATCAAATTTTGGCCGTCGGACATAACAAACTAAACAATCAAATGCATTCATACATACAATTCTAATCAAATACATTAATACATGCATACAATTCTAATAAACAATATTGTTAAGAATACTCACTTAGCGGGCGTGGGGAGCCGGCCGGCGACGGGCGCACGGGCCGGCGGCGGGCGCACGGGGCGGCCGGAGCACGGGGCGGAGCACGGGGCGGCGACCGGAGCATGGGGCGGCGGCCGGAGCACGGGGCGGCGGCGGCCGGAGCACGGGGCGACGGGACGACCGGCGGCGGGCGGGGCGACGGGACGACCGGCGACGGGGCTGTGGGCGGCGGCGACGCACGGGCAGAGAAACGGACGGCGCGTGAGTGAAAATGAAACGGCGCGCGGGACGGATCCGCGTTAAAACGCCTTATCTCCGACGGCTGTGTACGAGGCCGTCGGAGATAAGCACTATTTCCGAGCGCCCGTTGTGGCCGTCGGACATAACCTTATCTCCGAGGGCCTCGTACACAGCCGTCGGAGATAAGGCGGCCGTCGGATGTTTGTTAGTTTACTGTAGTGGTTGACTTAAGTTCCGTAGAAAAAACACAAATCCTGCTGCTTCATTTCACGATTAGAACTGTTATCCGAGCTACTTTTTTTAATTGGTGACGAACTTGGAGGTCTAAAAATTATAAAATACTTGGAAGGAGACCCTTCCAGAAGGTTAATCAATCCCCCCCCCCTATTTGTTACATGAATTTTTTTTCTATGTGAGACGAAATTAGATCTAGGATTTTCATGGTTGTGTTTTGAGAGGGAGAAAGAATGGTAGGTTTTGGTCTTCGTTCCTTCAATATAAATGAGGTTGCCGTAAGGGGTTATTTAATTCCTCATATCTCTTTTTGCACGAGCCCTTCTTAATTTCTTTCAAAACTGGATCTATAGTTTCGTGGTTTTTTTATGAGAGAGAGAATTGTAGTAATTTTAGTATAGGGTTTCATGATTATATCCAATATTTTAGATTAGTCGGGTTATTATGTTTATTCCCGCCATATATACATGTATCTCATCAACCATTAACTTTACAAATGATGCATACGTTCAAACACATAATAAATAATGGGAAGAAGTGTTATCTAGATTTCAAAAATGAATTAGTTTCTTAGATTAGGTTACTTATTTATTCATACGAGTAATTATTGCTATATGAACAGTGGCGAAGCTACCCAGTACGTAGGGATTATTCTGGTGAGCGAGTACGTGACCCTGACACACAGCTAGTTTTGTCGTGTCTGACGCCAAAGACCCACAGAACGCATCGATATCGGCCTGAAAATGACAAGGAATGTAACGAAACAAAGTAAGTAACAGTGTCCTCCTCTCCGATGTCGACATGCATGGTTTCGCTCGTTTTCCGATCGACGATAAAATACACGTACGCGCGCTGTTTTTTTAAAAAAAACTCAGACAGAAGACAGCAGCCGTCGTCAAGTGCTCGTCCCGGGCATCCGTCCCAGAAACACGTGGTGGATGTGCACCGGGGGGGGACTATACACGTTGACAGGATGCAGGAGCATGCATGGCTTCCAGGCTCTCCAGCCTGCTAATAATAATATAATAACGTGCGTGTCTCGATCGACCGTTCAACTCAATGGCAGCTAGTGCGTGTTTGCATGGTGGATTTGCTCGTTCACATGCACATAACTGGTAAAAATCAATATAGAATGTGAAATATGGTACAGTGTTGATATAGAGGATGAAATTTAGAGGAAATGCTGGAGATAGAGAAAATATAGAAAACAAAATCTTTTAGAGAGTGCTGTAAAGGATAGATAATATTCTTTTAGGGGACGAAATTTAGAAGACGTTGGCGGAGGTAGAGAGGCCGGCGGCGGCCGAGCTATCCATCTATCTATCAATCGACGACAATCGCCAGCGGCAGGCAGGCACCCTCACGCACACCATTGCAAAGTGACAGCGTCGCGTGCGCGCAGTGCAATGCAGGCAACTTTCTCATGTGTAAAGGGAATCTGCTCCTCTTGGTGTGAGTGTGTGTGTGGTGTCTGTCTGTCTCCGGCGAGAACAGAGCGGGCGGGACTCTCATCGTCCAGGCATGCACATACTGGTCCGTTGGTTGCTGGCGCCTGGCGGTGTCGGGCTTGAACACATGTCGCTCGAGTAAAAAAAGTGTGACTGCCGGACTGCGATCTCACCAGCGTGCTAGCGCGCCCAGTTCTGATCCGACGAACGATGAATTCGTCTCTTAGCTTGCTTCCTCCCAGTCCCAGTCCCAGTCCCCGCATCAAAATCCATGCCAGCAGATACGACCACGACAAGGAGCCGTACTCTTTCAGCGCGACGCTGGCCGGGCCCCAACAAAAGCGCGATCCCAATACCGGACCGCGGAGCGCAACGTACACGCATGTGCCGACGCCGTGCAAAGTCGCGCAGGCAGGCGCAGCCCATGGACAGAGCACAGCACTGCCACTGCCTCCGTTCGTGTCGCTCCGATCCGTCCATTGTTGGTGGTCCAGGCAGGAGGGGGCTGCAGGGCAGCAGAGTCCCGCCCCCCGCCCCGCGCGCACACGAGACTCCACTCCACTCCACAGCGGAAGGAACCGGTCGATCCGTCCAACGACGGGCTCACCCGCCTACCCGGCGGTCGGGTCGACAGGCCACATGCATGCGCAGGCTGCTGCTGCTGCTGCAACCGTGGGCTCAGACTGACTGCATCGCGTGCCCCTTCCCCTCCCCTACGCTAACACTGTTCACCGTTTAGGGGCTACAGTCGCCCCCCTCCTCGCGCAGCGGCGAGCGCTACCCCCTCCCCTTCCTCGCGGCACTCTTCTCTCTCACGCCAGATGCAGGGGTTCACTGTAGCCGCCCCCTCGCCTCCTTCGCGCGGAAGAAGTCGCCCGCGCCAGACCCCGGAATCTTCTCGCTCCACCTCGCTCCGTCTGCACCCGTCCGCGGAAGGGCGATTTTCCGAGGCGACGCGGCGGCGGATCTCCCGTCGGCCGGTGGAGTCGGCACCGGCGCCGCTCGGGTGCGCAGAAGACGAAGTGGACGTCGAGAGCACGCAGTGTCGTTCGCGACCGAAGACGAAGAGGGGTCAAATCCGCTTCCGCCGAGGTTCGTCGCGACCTATTCGTTGGCTTCCGTCTCCGACCATCCACGGCTCCATCAGATCCACACGGAGACGCTTCGATTCGCCGTGTTGCGGGCGAAATCTTCCCTTCTTCAGGTACCACCATCGTCTACCGTGTAAAATCAATACAAGTTTCACTAATGTTTTAGAACAGCACTCGTTTTCTTCAATACTCGAAGTTGATTTTGCCGACCCCATACGACTTGAACCAGATCCACACGAACCACAGTTTAGCAGATCCAGACAACAGTTCGAGGTATGAACTTAGCAAGTTTTTCATCCTCTGATTTAGGCGCCTGGTATACCAAAGTTTATGTTGAACGTCATCCAAATACCCGAACAAAAGTAACCCTAACATTAGCCATGGCAGCAATTATATTTACCCAGTGCTGTTGATTGGACTGTTCTTCATGTTTTTAAACTGAAGACAATGTATTTGTGCCATTTATGTGCAATGTTACCCATTCGCACTATATGAGTATGCACCAATATAAGCCAAAACACTTAATCACGGCTTTTTCTGTGCCACGATATGTAATGTTCAAGACTTAAACTTTTATTTCTCTCATGACATTACCTCTAACATTAGTCTCTGCACTCACTAGTTTCCTTTATATTTCTGTGGCACTTATTTTCGTAACCTTCAATTCTCTATACAATGTTGTTGCTTTCGTTCATTTCCATGTACATGGCAACAATTATATAACTCATATGTACAACTTCCAAGTTTGCATCTGTCTGTTTGTTTTATGATTCTAAGTGTACATGTCATATGTCATCTTCACTTTACTTAAAATCCCATTTTGCATTTGGACATGTTCATGTTTTTTATACGGGTAAACATACAATTTGTCTGTTACATTTCATCATCATTATGATATATCTTAGGAAAGGCCTTGTACATATCAGTTATGATTTGTAATCTCTAGTTTGTACTTCCCTTATATTTGGTACAAGTTTGTAATGTTTTTCCTTGTTTTTATGATACCCTGGTAGTGCAAACAAAATATGTATGCAATATTATGTGCCAACTTTTGTCATTACATGAATGCATATGCTTTTAAAAGGGTTTGCACATGTTACTTCATAAATTATATGTTTGCAGCCCATTTGGTAATGGCATCCTCCCAAGATGATAAGATGAAGGCTTTGATGAAAGTCCTTATCGACTGTACAGAGGATGCCACAAAATCCCTGGGGGGTTTAGTTGATCATGCAGTAGACCACATGCATGATGAAGAAATCCTAGCTAGGACATTGTTTGCTATCAAAGATAAACTAGAGTTGCTTCAGCAGGATGCCTTAGAGGCAAAAGTCCAAGCCTTTCCAGAAGTAGCTAAGTACGAGTGGGATGACATCATTGTTGATCCTCCCTCTCCGTCACCCCCTCCAACAGTTACTGAACCTTCTGTTGACGAAGAGGAGTTCTACTGCCCCGACGTGAGTGACGAATGGTATTTCAGTGATTCAGATAGGTCTACCCGTAATAGCTACTGGAATATGTTTTAGGGTAATGTTGGCAGTGAAAGGTACATGACATCCTTTTGAACACCCATATGTCATGTATGTCTATGTCTAAGCAGTACACTGTCCGAAGTACTTAGTTCGATGTAAGGAATAATTGTAGTCTGTGAACTATGATCAGTACCAAGTCTCATGTGTTTGGTTTAGTACTGTAACCGTTACTGCGAACCTTTTATTATATTTGATTTCGAAATCATTCGTTGAAATCTCTAGTTTGCTGAAATGTAACTCTTATTACCATCTGACTTAATCTGTTCCCTGTCCACCATTACTAGAATGGACCCATCAAACAATGCGACTTCTTCTCAGCCCATGTCAAATACTTCTGTTGGCCAGCAGTTTGTTCCTCCACCCCCTATGTGGCCCACGCCTTACATACAGCAGACTGCTATGGATTGTAACCTTGTGGGAAACCTGAATTTTCCAAACCCTGCTCAAGGTCCGACAACAATGTGGGCACCCATGCATACAGGGAATACTTCTTCCCAATCATCCATGATTCCTGCCTCTCAATCAGCTATGTACTGGAATCATTACTTGAATTTTGTCAGGAATCCTCTTGGGCCACCTGAAGTTAACCCATTTGCTGAATGCATTCCTCCATCCAATACCAGTACACCATTGCAGGGTTCCAATACTATACCTTCCATACCTGTGAATTTGGACTCAGATGCAGAACATAGTGTTCACGACATCAATAGTCCTGAAAAGAATGCACCTCCTATACAAAAACCCAAAAAGGCAAAGGAACAAAACTTTACTGGCCCTGAAGATCTTCTACTTTGCACAACCTGGTTGCAAATTAGCAGTGACCCTGTTGTGCACACTGGGCAACGTAGGGAGGGGCTTTGGGCTAGAATTGAAAAAAGATACAACGAACAGAGGGGGAACTTTCCTTGTCGAGTGAACAGAGCGCTTAGCAGCAGATGGGACAAGATAAGAGCAGATGTAAGTAAGTTTGCTGGGTACTATGCAAGAGTTCTTAGAGAGAAACAAAGTGGGTTAACTGATGACGACAAGGTAACCCCAATTATCCCGACTTTAAATCATTTACAAATGAATGTATATACATGTTAACACATTTGTAAAATGAAACCTTAATTTGTACAGACTTCGAAGGCGGCAACATTATTTGCACACGAGGAGAACAAAAATTTCCAGTACATGCATTGCTGGCACCAACTAAAGGGAGAACCGAAATGGGAGAGCATTTGTAGTGGACAATCGTTCCGCGGATTGAGTGCAAATCCAGTTGGGTCCACAGGTACTCCGTCTGGTCCGACAACTGAAAATGATAGTTCATCAGCAGGGTTGACAGGAAAACGGCCGCGAGGTCGTGATTTCAGTAAATCAGAGAGAAACAAACCTGTATCATCTTCATCTCCTGAGTACCTCAGCCGTTTGCAAGAAATAACTGAAAAACAAATTCAGAGGTCCTTAGAGAAGGGTGCAAAAAAAGAGAAGTGCACAGAAGAAGACAGGGAAATGGAGAAAAAGCGGTTAGAATTGGAAGCCGAAAAGGTCATCATACGAAAAAGGGAATTGAAACTTCAAGAACTAGAATCTGCTGAAAAAAGATTACAAAGGCTGGAGGCAACGAAGGAAGAAGATGTCCAACCCCATGTTTGGATTATGATGCAAAAACAAAAACAGAAGTTGCAAGAATTCATATTTGGTTACGAGTGAAAGACATATTCGGTTCCTAGTTACTTGAGCTTGTTTCACCGAACTTGTTTGTTTTGTTTGATTATGTGCGAACGTTACATTTGTTTGGCAGACCATTGTATTATTCGTTCAAACCAAATGTCATGAAGGACAGTCGTGCTGTTGTGTTTGTTCTAAGCTGTTGTAATCGACAATAATTGTTTCCAGTTTTGGTGAACAAGTTTGTTTCAATTTTCTGAAATTTGCCTGCGTGTTGACCTTGGAATCGGTTGTGATGTGTAGAAATCGTTACAACTGTTAATGTTATTGTGTTGCACGAACAAGTACAGGTTTGCAATGACGAACTTCTTTATTTCAGAACGGATACGTACGACTTGCAAAAGGAAATTACACATAGTACTGTCAAGTTTCAATAATCTTTAGCATATGACTGGTGAAGTTTACATGCTTCCACGCCGAGCCCACAAATGCTCCACAAGATCATTTTGGAGGGAGCATGATCTTTCTTGGCGACGAAGATCGAAGTGGTTTATCACCCATTCGGCCCTTCCTTCAGCAATTAGTTGTGGTGCTTGGCTGCTTGAAGTGTTATCTCCAAAATCAGTATTAGCAGCAAACGGCCCTTCGTCTTCGACAATCATGTTGTGCATTATGATGCAAGCTGTTATAATTTCAGTTAAACGATTTCGATCCCAACCATATGCTGGACCTCGTAGCACCGCCCACCTAGCTTGAAGAACTCCAAATGCACGCTCAATATCCTTTCGACAACTTTCCTGCATTTGTGTGAAATACACTTTCTTTTGCTCATATGGGTGCCTTATAGCTTTTACGAATGTTGGCCAGTTGGGGTAAATACCATCAGCAAGGTAATATCCGAAGTTATATGCATTTCCATTTATTGTGTAATGCACAGGTGGCATTCGGCCAGATGTCATGGGGTCAAAAACAGGAGATCGGTGGAGCACGTTGACGTCGTTGTTTGTCCCGGGCATGCCAAAGAAAGCATGCCAAATCCAAAGGTCGTAGGTTGCCACAGCTTCTAGGATCATAGATGCTCGACCATTTCTGCCACAAAACTGACCACGCCATGCGGTAGGACAGTTCCGCCACTCCCAATGCATGCAATCTATAGAACCCAACATCCCTGGGAAACCTCTTGACTCGCTATGGTGCATGATGCGTGTTATGTCAGCTTCGTTAGGAGTTCGTAAATACCACCCACTGAAGTATGCAATGATACCTCGACAGAAATGATGAAGGCATTCCCTAGCTGTCGACTCCCCTATTTGAATGTACTCATCTACAGCATCTGAAGGTAACCCATATGCTAGTACCCGCATTGCCGCACATACTTTTTGTAGTGGACCTAGACCAGGCATACCAGTTGCGTCTATCCGTTGTGTAAAGTACGAATCATGTTGTTGAAGACCTTGCAAGATTCTCAGGAAAAGAGGCCTACTCATGCGGAACCTAAGTTTATAATAAAGAATATTTGTAATGAAATTGCAAATATAAAACCGTATTCGAATAATAAGTAGTGGGTACCTTCTACGAAAGACGTGGGGTGGATACACAGGGTTCTCGGCGAAGTAGTGATGATGGATAAGATTTTCTCCACGAAAATGATCTCTATGAATTACCCGCCGAGGCAAACGGGACCGTCGTTGGAGGTGGCGTCTGGCCTCTATGTTGAGGACAAGAAGATTGACAAGCATAAGTGTTTCGTCCTCACTATCACTCGAGTAAGAGTCGTCATCGCTATGGCTGTGAGACATACTGTGAAATGTTTGAATTGTTGATGTAGTGAAGTTTGTTGTTGCATTTGTGAATAGATGGATTGCATATATATAGGGGAGAGGAATGCGGCTTCAGGTGCAAGCTACTGGCTTGCGACGAAAGCCGCACATGGCTTTCGTTGCAAGACAAGTGTTGCTTGCCGCATAAGACTAGTGCATTTTGGTTTGCACGAAATTTGATTTCGTATACCAGGACGGATCAAACAGCATCACGAAAATATGCAAATTCGAATGTATTGTAAAATAATAGTTGTTATATATTTGTTGTGGAAGTAATTCTAAAGTAAATTTTTTTTATAAATTTGATTTTTGAATACATGCGTCACAAGTCGGACGTGTGCAAAATAATGAAAGAAAATCAAAATTGAAGTTGGTTAAAGTTAGTTATATGGAAATGGTTTTTTAATGAGTAGAGGGATATATAGGGGAAAGTATAGAGGGAACGGTTGCGGGACGAGTGAATATAGGGGATGGAATCTTGCTGACGTGGCTGCATAGTAACATTTAGGGGGAAAAATTTAGGGGGAACGGTTGCGGTCAGTCTCAAGCGCTGCTGGCCTCTGCCTCTGCCTCCCTCGCTCGGCTGGGGCGCGGCTCTGCGGCAGCATGCGGGCATGCACGGCCACCGCCGGGCGGGTACGCCACATGCATGCGCGCGCCAGGGGCAGGCAGGGAAGGGGCCGGTCTGCCGGAGCCGGAGCCGGCGTGCGCGCCCGTACGCCATGTGCCAGGGGCGGTGGATCGATGCGCTCGGTCCACCACCCTATCCCATCCCATCACGCAATGATGCAGATCGCGCGCCCTAGCAGCAGTAGCTCGCGTGCATGTTGCACCCCCATGTCAAGTGTGTCGTGTGATGTACGAAGCCAAGACATAAGCCATGCATCTCGGTCGGTTCCAATTAACAGCTCGATCACGACCACCATTCGCTTTGCCATTTTGGTATGCATGCATGCATGCATGGGCGCATCGCTCTCCGGATCGGATACATGAGGCACGGGCGTGGTGTCCGGTCAGATCGACACTGCTGTGCGTGTGTGTCTGACTCTGAATACAACTAGCTAGCTCTGTGTGGTTGTAACTTGTAACCATGCACATGGAGATGGAGATGGAGACATGCAGACCTCCCCGTGCGCGCGCTTTTATAACCTGCTGTAGACTACTGTAGTAGGATGATTGATGCGCACGGGTAGTGTCATTTCTCGAGTGGTGGTGAGCTAGCTAGGAAACCACGCCGCTGCATGCATCTGACGATGACGCTGATGCAATTCTTGTGACCTGCCGTGCCCTCCCCACCTGGAACACTGGGCAGAGACCCGCATGCAGACGAGACGTGCAGTGGCTTTGACAGTGCCACGGCCCACGGTGGCCAGCTCCATCCAGCTCCTAGCAACCGCGGACTGCCGGCCACTCCAGTCCACTGTCAGGCAGGCCACCCCTCTCCGATTCCGATCAGACGAGCCCACGCCGGCTCCTCTCATTTCTCATGTCTTTCAGGGCACAGTCTGAATGTCTGAGATCCCCATCTCGCGCCCGTCCCCTCGGTCAGCAGCTCCCGCACCGCACATGCATCATGCATGCATGCAGCAGGTTGGAGGAGCTCTCCTTTTCCACGCAAACGCGCGCGCGCATTCCCTTTTTGCGAGTTGAAGGCAGTTTGATGGAGGAGGAAGCTTTCATTGCGTCCGGCCGGCCCCGTAGATGTGTGATATAAATCAGACTGAGCGCAACGGCGCCCCCTAGCCATCCCCCTCCCCTTGCGTAGCGGCTGTAGGGGGCACCCTATGGCCGCAGCGGTGCCCCCTACAGCGCCCCCTACGTGTCGGTCCCCTTCTCTCTCCCCCAGATATAGCGTGTCACTGTTCATCACCCTAAACACTGTGCTGTGGGTCTACGAGTAATTGTTAGTAGATAAAAAATTGATAGTTGGTATAGAAAATGATATTTTATAGTGGTAGTGGGGTATAGGGGGAGTATTTAGGGGGAACCGCTGCGGGAGATGAAAAAATAGGGGGAAAAATAGGAGGAAAAAGTGATATAGAGGGAAAAATTTAGGGGTAACCGTTGCGGATAGCCTCAGGGCCAGTGCAGCGCCCCTCGCGCCGTCTCCTCTACTGCGGTTTCATTGGTGCACTGCTTGCTTCAAACATTCGCCTGTGTCCACCTGTCTCCGTGTGCCGACAAGTGAGATCGACAAGCCCAGCAGGGCACGATGCAAGGATGTGGACGGCACGCTCGAAATAGGCAGCGGTGAATACTGGTGCGCAGACGAAGGCTATGTTTGTTTAGGTTTTTTTTGGGGCTGTCTATACAGCACATGGGCAATTTATACCTAAAAAACACGCGTGTGTTTGTAGTTAAAAAAACACACAGATTTCTTTTAAGGAAAACTGTGTGTTTTAGAAACACAAAACACACACATCTCATATCCACTAGATCAAGATCTAATGGTCATAATAAAAATGTCCTAAAATAGAGAAAAAATAAACCTAATATACAAAAATAATAATACAAGTTGCTGTGTTAATATTTAACATGTTGTCTTGTTTTTCTTGTTGAGAAAGATGGATGTAGAACAGCAAAAATGACCTCTTCCACAAAAAACACACACAAATTTTATGTACTCACATAACAGTAGTTGCCTGCATGAGGCCAAACACTTCTGGAATTTTGCTACTCAGACACAAATCTAGAAAAAAGGATAAATCAACAACTCACAAACAAATCATACATCATGATAGACATTACAATGATGCGAACCAAAATCAAAGGGGCAGAGGGAGTGATACCTAGTACTTCATCATCTCTTCAGCTTGCTCCCTTTCCTCGTCACTTGATTCCTTAAGAACCTAGAAAAACAAACTAAAACAAAATCATACATGGAACAAAAAAGCATAGTAGCATACAATACTAATCATTACAATATAATACATCAAAACAAACATCAAACAAAAAACATGAAAATAAGCAACACCAAAATATCAGCAGCAAAACAAAACAAAAAATACAACAAAGAAAACAAAACAAAAAACATCAACAACATGGAAACATCTAACACTGTAACAGCAGTAGCAAAACATTACAAGTAAGCAACACCATAACAGCAGCAGCAAAACAAAACAAAAATACCTAGTACTTCATCATCTCTTCAGCTTGCTCCCTTTCCTCGTCACTTGATTCCTTAAGAACCTAGAAAAACAAACTAAAACAAAATCATACATGGAACAAAAAAGCATAGTAGCATACAATACTAATCATTACAATATAATACATCAAAACAAACATCAAACAAAAAACATGAAAATAAGCAACACCAAAATATCAGCAGCAAAACAAAACAAAAAATACAACAAAGAAAACAAAACAAAAAACATCAACAACATGGAAACATCTAACACCGTAACAGCAGTAGCAAAACATTACAAGTAAGCAACACCGTAACAGCAGCAGCAAAACAAAACAAAAATACCTAGTACTTCATCATCTCTTCAGATTGCTCCCTTTCCTCGTCACTTGATTCCTTAAGAACCTAGAAAAACAAAACAAAAAACATCTAACACTGTAACAGCAGTAGCAAAACATGGAAACATCTAACACTGTAACAGCAGTAGCAAAACATTACAAGTAAGCAACACCATAACAGCAGCAGCAAAACAAAACAAAAATACCTAGTACTTCATCATCTCTTCAGCTTGCTCCCTTTCCTCGTCACTTGATTCCTTAAGAACCTAGAAAAACAAACTAAAACAAAATCATACATGGAACAAAAAAGCATAGTAGCATACAATACTAATCATTACAATATAATACATCAAAACAAACATCAAACAAAAAACATGAAAATAAGCAACACCAAAACATCAGCAGCAAAACAAAACAAAAAATACAACAAAGAAAACAAAACAAAAAACATCAACAACATGGAAACATCTAACACCGTAACAGCAGTAGCAAAACATTACAAGTAAGCAACACCGTAACAGCAGCAGCAAAACAAAACAAAAATACCTAGTACTTCATCATCTCTTCAGATTGCTCCCTTTCCTCGTCACTTGATTCCTTAAGAACCTAGAAAAACAAAACAAAAAACATCTAACACTGTAACAGCAGTAGCAAAACATGGAAACATCTAACACTGTAACAGCAATAGCAAAACATTACAAGTAAGCAACACCATAACAGCAGCAGCAAAACAAAACAAAAATACCTAGTACTTCATCATCTCTTCAGCTTGCTCCCTTTCCTCGTCACTTGATTTCTTAAGAACCTAGAAAAACAAACTAAAACAAAATCATACATGGAACAAAAAAGCATAGTAGCATACAATACTAAACATTACAATATAATACATCAAAACAAACATCAAACAAAAAACATGAAAGTAAGCAACACCAAAATAACAGCAGCAAAACAAAACAAAAAATACAGCAAAGAAAAAAAAACAACATGGAAACATCTAACACTGTAACAGCAGTAGCAAAACATTACAAGTAAGCAACACCATAACAGCAGCAGCAAAACAAAACAAAATCATACAAGTAAGACCTCTCTAGAGTTTTGAAGCCAAAATAGTCGTAGTCGAAATCCCTATCATAAATTATCTCACTGTCCAAGCGAGCAGCATTCTGAAATGTAACATCATTTGGAGTCATGTGAGGGCCAATTTACAACAAAGGTGTGTTGTGCAGGGCACAACAAATTTACTGTATGAGATAAACAGCCTTGTAAAAAACGAATGGAACAATGGATTCAACTGCCAGAAACAGATCAGCACTGTCTACACAGGTGCCCCTGTCAGAAATGTGTCAGGGGAAAACCAGAATCTCACCTTCATGATGATTTCATAAACATCTTCAGCGACCAGAGGGGCATCAGCCTGGATCTCTTGTTGAAGTGCATGTACATGTCCTTAAACCTGCATCCACAACAGCCACACCCCAACTCACCACCCAATCCAAATGAATGAATGAAATTAGACCAAAGCCAGTCGTTACTTACGTCTCCGAGAATGACTTCTTTGTGTTCTTGTGCAGGTTCGATACAACAATCCTCGCCGCCAGCTTCACGAATCACGACAGAGAACAGGGGCAACAACCCCAAGTCAGCACAGACAGAAAGACAAGCAACCGGTGTGTGTGTGTGTGTGAGAGAGAGAGAGAGTGGCAAGAACAGATGTGTGTGAGAGAGTAGCAAATAACCGGTGAGCAGCCCCCTGCAAAAAATTGAACCTTCGGAATAAAAAACAAAAGCCCAACAAAGAAGATATAAAAAAGGCTCAACAAGAGATACAAAAAAGGGCCCCAAAACATAGTACTAAAAAACAAAAAATAAAAAGGATAAAAAGTGGGCCTAAAAAGTACGTAGCCCACAAAAAACAAAAACCCAATACTCCCCAGCAGAAAAAAGTGGCACAAAAAGTGGTCCAAAAACAAAAGGCCACAAAAAAAACCCTAAAGCCTTTACACAGGAAAAAAAGCACGATCAACTCCCCCTACTCCCCAGCCGCCAGAAACCCCAAAACCAACCCTAGGAGCAAACGCATCCAAAAGATACAAGGAAAAGAAGGGCACAAAAAGTACGAAAAAAGATGGGAGGAGACAGTGGAGACAAAGAAATTGAAAAGGTACTCACATCTGAGCCCCACGCCCTCATTTTACTGTTGTTTCTCTCATTCAATCAGTGCTACCCACGTAAAAATAACCTGCAAACACATGAATCAGACAGAATAGTAAAAATAACTCATATTAGATTTGTCATCCCCTCCTCCAATTAGACTCCAATTAAAAATCCCCCATGATGCCAAAAAAGCAAAATCGCCAAAACACATACATCTTAAATTACACAGGAACTTCAAAAAAAGATAGATATATACATCAACTTTTGGCTAACCCTGAACCTTTGATTGTATTACCTCTGCAATTGGAGAGAAACCTGACACTATCCATTAGCCATCCAATGATGATCTGCCACACAAAAAACAAACCTATTACATGAACTTGCCCCTACGCCTCCGCCTCCAAACTTGCTTGGTCTCCATGATCTTCTCAACCTATGCCTTCTTATTTGATGACTAGAGCACAACAGCTGCCACAACAAAAAAAATGAATTGCATAGCATAATGATAAGAGATAAAAAAGCAGCGGTAACATACCTGCATTTCGTCTAGCTATATGTCCATAAACAAGGTCTGCAAAAACAAATTCAAAAAAAAGTCATAACATGCATAGCCTCTTAAAAAAAGCTCCTCCTGCATCACCCCAAAAAAGTGATCTACTGCCTTTGCTGCAAAAAACATCATATAGAACAAAGCCATGGGCACCTAAATTTATGTGCCAATGCAAAAAAAAACAACTGATCATAATTTTGTTTCCCTTTTGTAGGTTCATGAAGATGACACTACCAAGACTGTCAGAGAAAATAACATATTCTCGCAAGATGAAATCAACAATTTTCAACAGTATATATTGCAAATAATTGGAAGTAGTCAGGTAGCTATATCTCAATTCTAGAAATTACAGTTGAGAAAGATAATCTATTCACATGTTTAAAAACTGACTTTTGTGATTTTTATGAATGCATAAACAAAAATATAGATGGCTGGAACCTCTTTGACTCAGAGTGGAACAACACAATCACCAGGCAGTCAGATGTGCACACAAATGTCGTTCCCATATGTGTCAAACCAGGTAATAAAAAATGCACGAAAACCCCAGCCACCCTACACACACAAAAAATAATATGCACCTATCACAGAAAATATAATATGAATATTTGATTGAGCCTTGATGATTATGCAGGGGGGATACATGGACCTGATGATGGAACAGATACGTAACTCACAAGGAGAATCAGCAAGTGATGAATGCAATGAAATGCATAGTGGCATGGACACACAAAATGAAACCATGAACAACACCACACTAGAAAAGCCATGGGAGTCATACACACAAATGATTCTTGAGAGCGACACCCTGCTTGCAGATGCAAACATGTCCAAGGAAAGGTGTGGAGCTTGGGAAAAAAGCAATAAACATATGCAACATAACTCAGAGGAGAATACATACAAGAATTTTGAAGTGGATGGATGTTCAAGTGCATACACTGAGGTACGAAATCATCCATCTCGAAAACTCCAAATGATCTGATCATGCAGACAAATACACATTTGAGAACAAAACAAAATAAAAAAATAAACTAACAACTAACAAAAATAACGGGTATTTATGTAGGAGACATTTGGGGGATGCATTGAAGCCGGTGCATCTAAATATGGTGAAGCAGTATACCACAGAGATCTCTTTGAAGGAATGAATGTAGAACAACTACCTGATTGTGCACCAAATGTAGATGGAAGGGCAGTTGAAACATCAAGTGCTCGTGAAAACTTTGATGCTGCAGAATTTAAAAAAACAGATGGAAGTGAAGAAGAGTTAACAGAGGATCAGATCGATGCCTTCATTATGAGTGAGCAGATAGCTGCATTAGAAGGAAACAATGCACCAATAGACAGCAAATATACACCTCAAGTTGGGATGGAATTTAAGACCAGGGGAGATGCAGAGCACTTCTTATTCTTCTATGGGTTTTTGGCTGGTTTTAAACCAGCAATCACCCACACTTTCAGAACTTCCAACAAAAAAAGAAACAATGAGGTTACAAAGGTGGAGCTGAAATGTAACAAGCATGGAAAAACAAAAAAAGCTGATCGGCAGGAACAAGATAATTGCATAGAACATCAGGGGTGCGAGAAAGGGCCAAAAAGGAATACAAATGTCCAGGTTAAAACAGACTGCAGAGTAGTCATGGTTATAAAAGAACATCAACAGAAGTGGGTGATCGATAGGTTAGACTTGGAACACAATCATGATCTCAGACCAGCCGACAGCAACAACATGTTTAGCGGACATAAATACATGACTGAAATGGAAAAAGGAGTTATACGAACATTGAACCACAACAACATACCTACTCGAAAGATGATTGCTATATTGTCTTATCTGAGAGGAGGTATGACAGCATTGCCGTACAAAAAAAAGATGTAAGTAACTACATAACTAAATTAAACAAGGAAGTAACAGGAAATGATATGACACAAGCACTGCAGTTTTTCCAGGAAAAACAGAAGGAAGATCCCAATTTCTTCTATAGAATTATCATTGGAGAAGATAAAAAAGTGAAGCACATGTTTTGGGCTGATGGGACATCTTTGAAATACTACGAGATGTATGGAGATTGCATCAGTTTCGACACCACATACATGACTAACAAGTACAACCTACCATTTGCGCCATTTGTGGGAGTTACAGGGCATGCACATACATGCTTGTTCGCATGTGCATTCATTTCTGATGAAACAATAGAAACATTCAAGTGGATATTCAACACATTTCTTGAGGCCATGGGAGGAAAACACCCTTGAACAATAATAAAAGATCAAGATAAAGCAATGAGAACCGCAATCAAAGAGGTTTTCCCTGAAACAGTGCATAGGAATTGCTTCTTCCACATAAAAAGCAAATGCTACCAGAAAAACGGAAATTGCTTTGCAAGAAATTTAGGAATGGCAGAGGTCTTTGAGGACATAGTTAACTATTCACTAACTGTGCATGAATTTGAGAGGGACTGGAAGAAAATGGTTGAAGACTACCACCTAGAAAACAATAAGTATTTCAACAAAATGTGGGAAACAAGAGCTAGGTTCATACCGGTATACTTCAAAAATGACTTCTTCCCATTCTTGCAAAGTACAGGAAGAAGCGAGGGCACAAACTCAAGGTTTAAAGACAATGTGGCTTCAACTTATAGTGTGATTAGCTTCTTGTGTGAGTACCAAAGGATTGTGGAACAAGTGAATGTGTCAGAGGAGTATGAGGATAATGAAAGCAATCTGAAACGTCCAAAGGAACTAATGTTTGGATATACAATAGAGAGGCAAGCACAAGAAGCATACAATAGGAACATATTCAAAAAATTCCAGTCCCAGTTGCAAACAACCCCAAAACTAAGTTACAACAGAACAACTGCCCCGCATACTTTTGAGGTGTATACAAGAACAAACCAGGAACACAAACCACATAAAACAAGGAGGTACCTTGTTATGGCTAACCTAACATATGGAATGGAAGAGTTCACTTGTGTATGCGGCAAGTTTGACAAGGATGGCATTTTATGCTCCCACATACTTAAAGTAATCATTGAAGAAGGGCTCACGAAAATCCCAGAGGAATACATAATGGATAGGTGGAAGAAAAAACAAAACCAAAAAGATGCACCACTGATGCATGCATCAATGGCAACTCACCCAGTACTAAGGCATAACCTATTGAGCCGGAAAGCAGCATTGCTCACATCAGCAGCAGCAAAAACAGAGAAGACTATGCAGTATATATCTGAAGAATTAGACAAACTACAAGAAAAGGTTTGCCAAATGCTATCATCAAAAGAAGTAATAATAGGGGGACCTTGGACAGGAACAGTGGGAGGGAACAATGCTGAAAATCAGAGCAGGCCAATAGTTGAAATTCTGAAGAACCCTGAAGCAGTGAAACAGAAAGGAAGGCCAAAAAAACCTACAAGGCTAAAACCAATAGTAGAGGAAATCCACAGCAAGATGAAGAAGGCAGAGCAGAAAAAAAACAAGAAAACAAACAATGCAGCAGCAAGTACGTCTAACTGAAAACACATCCCGCTTAGTGTTTTTAAACAATTACATTAACTTTAAATCTTTTTCTTCCCATCCCCCCTAAAAATATAAATTGAACAAAATTAGATTGATCCACAAATATGTGTTGTTTTCTGTGATCACAGGCCCACAAGGAAAAGAGAAGAAGAAGATGAAAAGATCAGCAACTTGTAGTGTTACCGCTCCGCTCCCACAGAACCACCACCCACTCATGCTATGAAGTTGCAAGAAAATGGAGAAAAAAGAAGAACGTTTCAATGGGGAAGAAGTGAAGGGATAGACTCTAAAATTTAGAATTAGTACGAACACCAAAAGGCTGAATTTGTTTTATATATTCAGTTAAGGCATGTAACTCGTTTGGGTAAAAAACTGTTGACAAAAAGATCCTGCTGGGACAATAAAAAGTAAAACAAAAACTTTTTGAACGGATAGAAAAAGTGCATGCATACATTTATATTACATATGCCATATAAGTATCAACGTAGAAATGAATGTCACTTAGAACAAGTGATTTTATTTGGAAAAATGATATGGACTAAAACTTGACATTGTTTGATTCAGGAGTCATTGCAAATTGGTGGTACACTTTTTGAGAATGAGAAAAAAATAAAGATGCTTGGTCTCTGCCATTGCTCCTCCGAACATCCAACGACAACGCGATCAGCTAAATTGGAATATTTGTGTTTTGCTAATGAACAATCCGTGGATCAATATTCTGGTTTTAAAAAAAACAAAAAATAAAGCAAATTAGAGGAAAAAAGACGGAGCACAAAAAACTGCACACCGCTAAAAGCACCCCCACACCATGAAACACACACACAAAGCAAAAAAGAATGAGACAAAAATAATTACATCTTACAAAAAAACAATACGGTCAGCTGATTGGGATAGTTTGATTTGATAATAGCAATTTTTTAAGTTCGGCCGTAATTAGTTACAATTTTAGAAAAAAGAATTGTGAAGATATACAATAAGGCAAAAAGATAGTTTATCAGAATGTAATAGGTAATGGCGTTAGCAAAAAAATGGCTTAAACAATGATATGTTTTATATTGAATGCATATTCACAAGAATCATTTTCAGATATAAATATTATAAATTACCGTGTCCTATGGCAACAAACTATGAAAAAAAGAGAAAGCCACCAACTACTAAAAAATTGTTTTGTCATATAAATAGGCATGCTTATAAAGAATTAGTATATAGTTGAGGTCCAAAAATGATGGTTATGAAATGCATATTGAGATGTGACAATAGAGAAAATACCTAAAGTAACCATTTTATCTATATTTTTTATTTTCTTACGCATCTACATTAGTAGTCATTATATTAGCACAAAGGGTCTTTTTGCTTCATATTAGAATAATGGACAACATAGTTCACCAAACTAAAAGCAGTTAGTTCATTTGCAAACTTTCATTCAAAAAGATCATATATCAATTGCAACACCAGTTTTATAGATCATGTGAGCGATTATATATATATTGAAAAAAAATTGGGCATGTAAAATTTTGACTAATGCATGGGGGGTTTCAGAACACCAATCCTAGACTGAATGCTACCAATCCTACCACTCCGACATCAGAAAAAACATACAAGTTATAGGTTGAAGCAAAAAAATCATGAGCTCCAAAATTTAGCTTAACTAACATAAGCAATTCACGCCACATATATTAGTTTGTGTTCAAAAATAGAAAGAAAATTTTAACAACTGAACATAAACAACCTCAACAGAAATCCAACATAAAAATAAACAATCTAGCAAATCCACCCCACCATCACCAAAAAAACCTAACAATGACCCCTACCAAATAAACTCTTCTGTTTTCAAAAACAAAAAAAGAACAAACTACAACAAAATAGATGAATGTACATAAATGAAAACTGACATAGAACAAGAAATTAAATGAAACATTGCAACCCCAGAACCCAAACAAACACTTAATTTAAATCACAAAACCTGAAGAAACATGTTGCAAACAAGAGACTTGTCTTCGGTATTCTTCTCACTAAAATAGAGCTCGTTGGCTAGTGAAATTCGGATTTGAGGGATATTCTCAGCACGGAACTTTAACATCATGTCAACAGATATATCCCAATATTCCATATACTTTAAAGTGAAAATACCACAATCATGCCTAAAAAAGAAAAATTAAAATTACTACAAGAAATAATATATTAACTCTGATTTGAAACCATATAAATTATAAAAACAAAAAACTAAAATAGAAAAATGAAAACTAGGTTCTAATAAAAAAGGATAAAAATGAACGTACGTATTTTCTTGCTTTGGTACCGCAGGATACAAAATTTTGAATGATGACAGATCCATGTTTGATTCAGAATATAATAACCAGAGGACTTTGAACACACGAATCTATACAACACAAAAAAAGTTTGAGAAAATAGAAAACACAAAAAATAGAATTTAAAACAACTTATAGGCTTAGTAAAAAATAAAAATGGAGAACAATATGACTTACAAGCTTATCTCTAACAAAGCACTGGAAAGGATCATCTTCATCAAAATATGAATCAAGGAAAACATAACGCTTATTCTTCAAATCCACAATGAACAAAAACCAATGCTTCGAGTGGCACACCGGAAAGTACAACTGAAAAATAGATTGAGAGAAATTAATGATAAAAATAGAAAAATGCATGAAGATTTTTTTAAAAATATAACAAAAAGAGAGAGCAACAACCTTATTAGAGCGATGTAGCTTCAGAGCAGAATTGGCCCCCAGAAACGATTTTCTCAGATCTTCAACCTCAAATTGACTGTTGTATTCCATCATTGAATGCTGTAATAAATTGAATTTTTAAAAATAAAATAGAATTACATTCAATAAAAACACTGATACAAAAAAATCATGCAAATAAAAAAACCATCATATATTGCATCTGGGAAAAAATGAGTTGAAAAAAATTACCCCAACTTTGGGATAAAAGAAATGTTTCTTTGACAGCCTTGGATGAACATCTTCAAAATGTTTTCGACAGAACCCAGCAATAAAAAAGTTGTCGCAATGTCCATTGGGTTCTATTGACAGTCCAAAAGATTCCCAATTTACAGTGGTGGTTTTTGAAAACCGAACTGCAACAAAACTACACAAAAAATGGGTTTATTATAAAACTTGAAGTATATGAAGAGAAAATATACTAAATAATCAAGCATTGGGATAAGAATACAAGATGCACTTACTCTTTCCATTGGCTACGCCCCATGCCACAAAGGATATAATAATATCGCAATTGCACAATAGAACATGGTAATGAGACATTAGGATGTTGGGCTTGTAACCGATTTTCACCAATATACTGAACATCACTTCTGACTACATTTGCCACTTCTAGTTGATTTCCCAATAAATTTCCCCTAGCTTCTTGATCATTGAATATATTCCTATCATTGTACATTTGGTCAACTATAGCTGTTGATTTAGATCTTCTACTGCCATGTAAACTAGCACCAACCATTTCACCAACAACATTGTGAACCTGGATAAAAAATGGGAGAACATAACATGAGTTTTAGGATATAAAATTAAAAATTAAAAAGAATGGATAAAATAGCAAACATAAAAACAGACCACATAGGACAGTGTAGCTAGAAAAATAAAATATCACCTCCTGAACCGCTCTCACATGATCGTCAATAACAATAACATCTTGATTTTTGCCACTTATCCCTTCAGACTTCCTAGGCCTTTCTGTTGAGTTCAGTGTTGAAAGATTACATGCTAATGTTGGCTCAAAGAATGTGTCATTCACTGGAGGAACTGCCCCATCAGCATGAGACTGACATAGAGGACAAAAAAGGAAATACATATAAGTAAAAAAACAGAAACTCAGCTAACCAAAAAGAACAGTGAAAAAGGCATATAGCAGACCTTTTGAGCATGAGAAACTAGCACAGAAACAACCTTCTCTGGTACATCAATGTTGGCTACTGCTGTTGTATCACTTTCAGGACACAGCTCAATAAGGCTTCTAGAGGAATTTGCATGTGACTTAACTAAAGGTTGTAATACAACATTGGGAGGAGTAGGGTGAACACCATGGTTGCATGTAGGCAAAGCAGAATGACCTAACCCGATTGGAATGACATCTGACCCATGTGGACATATAGCATTATCAGGTGCAGTATTTTTTTTGTGGTCACTTTCATCATCTGAAATGTGGAGGTCAAAAAGACCCATAGGTGAGAAGAGGTTTGTACGTGGAAAGCGACCCAACTTGTCAGTTTTGGAGAAATGGAATCGCTTGTTGAGTGGATGAACACGCTCTACAATAAAAAATTAAGAAAAAATATATATACATCATATTAGGATAGATTTTATATGACGACCAAAAAATAGTGCAATAAAAACCCACCAATAAAAGATACTAAACATGAAACCACAAACATATTAAAAGCACAAAAAACATCTACATGGAATTGAAAATGCTATGAACACAAACATTAAAAAAATCAGCATATAATAGAGATAATCTAGATGCATTAAACAATAAAGTGCATGGAACCAAAAAAAAGACAAATGGAGATTAAAACACTAACCCGCTGGGGGCTTCACAGAAGTTGCAGTATTTGCATCCGACCTGTAAACGATTGGTGTGTTCAGATGTATGGGCACTGTTACCAGTGGATTGCTAGTACCCACACCAAGACCTTTCCTATCAGATGACTCAACAGTGTCCGCAACAACGACTTTCTCATCTGACTTAACAATAGCTGGTTGCACATTGATATCAGTATGGGTGTATTTCTCATTTGACTTAACAGCCATCATTTTCACTAGAGGGTCTATGGAATTCAAAATCTTCTGATGCTTGATAGACATTGCTTCAACCATAATTTTCACAGAATCGACTACAGCTTCAATGCACCTTGTCTTGCAAACCGAACAACAACCCTTGAACTTGTCGCACATAACTTGGCAAATACTGTCAATACGTTGGACATCCACTAATTGGCCAAAATCAACTAATAACTTTTCCTTCAAAAAATTGAAATCGTCCTGAAACTGTTTCTCTGCTTCAATTAGCACCTTCTCTCTATAGGCAGCTCTCTATATAGAAAAATAAAAAATGAATAACAAATATAGAAAAAATTGAGACAACAACCAAATGAAACAAAAAAAAGTGAAGATAAAAATACACAATGGCGAACTAATACAGAAAAAAATGATCAAGAACAAACAACCTGAGCCTTACAAAAACCAGCAAAAGTTTCGATCAACTTAATCATAGGAGAGGAAATAATGGCCTGCAAAAACAAAAAAAATGTGGTCATACATGAACTCCAAGAACTACAATTCAAATGTCTAGACAAATGATTGTTATGGTCACTAAATATGTGAAATCTTAATGATAATGGTATATGGAAATCAGCATTAAGCACGGAAGTTTGGAATCCTTCCATCCTTTTACATCTTGCAATCGACTCTGCAAATTTGCATGTCCATTGCAGTTCTCCCAAATGTTCAAAACAAGATTAAATTAAGAGACACTTTATCATCTATAATTAAAGTGTTGCATGTCCTCAAACTAGTACAACCTGAAAACCACCTCTAGAAAATAGCTTCTTCTAAAACAATCAACAAATTTAAAAATATTTCCACCTATCCTGGCTAAAAAACCTCAAGTTGCCAAATGCAGTTCAGACACAATAAATAATTACACTTCGCTGGAATCTAAACAATAGGAGTAGGGGACATTTCACTTGAATCTGAACATTAAGGAGTAGGGGACAAAATTAGCTACACAATCCAACTAGTTCTCTACACAACTTCATTTGGTCCAACTAACCTAACTGGAAGCAAGGCCACACAACTAAACATAAGTCTACAACGCTTCCACGCCAATGGCCTCAAAGGAAAAAAGCAAGCACACATGTCAAAAAAAACTTATGCACAAGAACAAAAACGAGGAGCAAAAACAAAAAAAACTGATACTCCCTCACCGGATCAACCATGTCAACACACGCTGGAGCCCCATCGCCGTGGGCTGGAGCAGTAGATCCACCCACTTCACCACAGCTCCTCCACTGACAGCAAACATGGATCCCGTCAGAGCCACCTCCCCCTCCACAGCAACTCATCATGGACCAGCGCGAGATCAGGAAATCGCCACCGGGGAGCCGACTCCGCCACTATGCGTCATAGAAATCGCCTTCTCTCATCTCCTACCGGACAGCCCGTCGATCGCCAGCAACACGAACAACACGACCAGCAGAGAAAAAAATCGCCGCCCCTCCCCTGGATAGCCCGACGGCTGCCAGCAACAGAGGAGTAGAAGAAATGGGGAGGGCGGAGACCTTGCCGGCAAACAGCAGCATGAAGCGTCCCCAATCCTCTGGGACTCAAATGTGATACAATTACTAGTCCCAGGAGGCTAGCAAACACATTTATACATCAGATGATACCAAATCTGCTTAAACGAGACAAACCTATAAAGGTGGCGGTCAACTTTAAGAGTTGGTCCACAACTCGAGACATATCATCAGAGTGGGGCTGAAGCAACCCGATATACGCAGCGAAGCACATCAGCGGTCCAACAGCCACAGGCAAGGTTGGGAACAGTCGTAACTCTTACCCGATCTCCTTTTTTTCTGAAAAACAACAAATAAGCAAGGGTGAGTACAAACGTACTCAGCAGCCCACCTTCACCCGCGGAATAGGGAAATCAGATATAATGCATGGAATATATGGAGCTTAGGATACTTTGCAGAAACAGCAATATTTTATGCAGTGTTGTTTTGAAAAACATTTTGTATTTTGCAAAGCGCATCCTCTCCCAAGGGAGCAGGAAGTTTTTCAATATAGAATAAAATCCCCTGGACTAAACCATCCAGGTATCTCAGCAGTTTCCCACTGGTTTTCATTTTCAACAACAGCCACTGGACTTCCCGTCCACCATAGCTCACGGCTCAACCGCCGAACCTTTAAAAACCACTTTTCTCAAACCCATCTCTTTTTTTTTGGAAAACAAAACATTAATTGCCATACCATACCAGACTCGTCCATTCATGTGGACACAGACTATTCGAATAGGTTTTCAAACTCTGCGCAGAGGTGTACACTTTACCCACTAGTCCGGCTCTGCGATCTCATGATCAATGAGATCCGAATCCGAATCTCTTTCTTTCCCCGCACGTCCTAACCTTAACGGTTATCCGGAAGGAGTCAGGCCACCACCATGTCCAAACCGAACAAAACTTTCCCCCTCCTTATCCTCCCGGTGCTCCCCAGCCTTCATAACCCTGGGGTTGGACCGTACGAGTTCAGATTGAGTGACTGCCCACACAGTCTCGAGTGGTTGTACTATTAAAGAGTACAGGTAGTGAAGATGACAAACCGGTCCTTATATGAGGGGACAATCCTTCTGCTCACGCCTAAACCAGCTGAGCCAACACCTTAGGCCCTCCCCTAAACCAGGGAGTCCCTGATTATCCCACTCACAAGGTGATAAGGGTGAAAACCCTTCATCACACACATTTTGAAAAGCATTTTCTTTTGAAAACTCACACCTGTTCTCAAATCATTTGGAACATATATATCAGGGATTGATTGCGGCAAGCGGCTGGGTGGCCATAATAACTTGTCTCAAAATCATATCATGCATAAAATAACAGGCTAAGGGTTGTGGTTGAAAAATCATAGGTAATTTATGCATCAAAGGGATCCAGTGAGCTTGCCGTGCTTATTCGCCGAAGGGGGAAGGAGAGCTCGCGGAACTGGCTTCTGGCTCCACCGCCTGGCGTAGACTTGCAGATCTGGCCTCCACGAGATGGCACGAACGCTCCGATAACTATGCAACATGAACAAGCAAACATACAAACCAGCAAGTATACCAACAAATATTTAGTATAGTGGTCAGAAAAGCGATATATGGATGGGTAGGGTCTTGAGTAGAATCTATGTCATGTGGTGTTGTGATATTACTGGTGGTGGAGCGGAGGTGCTTACCAGGAGGGTGGACTGGAGGCAAAGCGACACTATGCGTGTAGCCGGCAGAGCGGAGTAACTGAGTGGGTGGGGTGTTTGCCTTGGCTGAGGGTGTTGAGTGTGTGTGGAGAGGGAGAGGGTAGCTGGGTGTATTTATAGCTGAGTGTAGGTGGTGTAGCACAGTGAAGTTCACTGTAGGTGAGAATAGTGACGAATGAATCGTCTGACTTAGTATGAACATGAGAGTTATAGGCAGAATATGGGACGAGAGTATTTTGGGAGTCTTCTAGAACATGAACCATGCTTAAGGGATGACATGGTTGGATAGGGAATAATTTGATAAGAATTTAGAAACAAGAATTATTGGAATTGGAGTTGGGAAGCCTGGTTCGAAGGAATCTCAAAGTTAAGCATGCTCAACTTGGAGAAACCTGGGATGGGTGGCCAGATGGGAAGTTCCCTACTAGAAGGAAAATCACAGTCACCGGAGTTCGTATGACTGGAATATGGGTCTGGCTGGTCTTAGGTGGACTGGACAGCATGATGTATGAGTAGTTGAAATTTGGGGTGATCGGCTAATCGATGAATAGTAACGATGAATAGTGGCGATGGAAAAGTAATTATAGATATCATCTATGAATAGTAACGATGATGAATAGTAATGATAAATAGTAATGACGATGAATAGTGTATGTGAATAGTAACGATGAATAGTAACGGTGAATAGTAATGATGAATAGTAACGGTGAATAGTAATGGTGAATAGTGACAGTGAATAGTCGTATGAACGAACGATGAACGATGAATAGGAACTATGAACGAACGGACGAACGATCGAATGATCGGACGAACGAACGATTGGAATTTCGGCAGCATAACGACAGGAAAAGATTATTTGGACGAACGAACGGACGAACGATCGAATGATCAGACGAACGAACGATCGGAATTTCGGCAGCATAACGGCAGGACAAAGATTATCTGGAAGAACGATGAATAGGGACTATGAACGAACGATGAACGATGAATAGGGACTATGAACGAACGATGAACGATCGAATGATCGAACGAACGAACGATCAGAATTTCGGCAGCATAACGGCAGGACAAAGATTATCTGGAAGAACGATGAATAGGGACTATGAACGAACGATGAACGATGAATAGGAACTATGAACGAACGATGAACGATCGAATGATCGAACGAACGAACGATCGGAATTTCGGCAGCATAACGGTAGGAAAAAGATTATTTGGACGAACGAACGGACGAACGATCGAACGATCGGACGAACGAACGGACGAACGAACCATGAACGATCGGACGAACGATCGAACGATCGGACGAACGAACGAACAAACTAAGAACAGGGGACGAACGATCGAAGAACGATCGAACGATCCTTGTGCTAGTGTGTGCTTGTGTGGAACATGGAGTGGGTGTGTGTGTGGGGGGGAGAGAGTTGCCATGAAATGGCTTGGGGTGGGATGGGAGGAGGCCCTTGCCCCTCTATTTATAGCCATGGTGGGGGGATTAGGGGGAGGGATGAGAGGATTAGTGGGAGGGATGAGAGGATTAGTGGGAGGTTAGCATGTATTTGTCTTGTATAAGTGAGATTTGCTTGTAGAGCTCACCGTATGACACTGGAGGCATACGTATACGTATGAGCATGAGGAAAGTTATGAAGAAAATATTTGTGGGGACTTGAAAAATGATTCTGAAGGTATTTCTCAGCAGGAAAATACTTGAAGATATATCGGTGGGATATTTGGACAATATTTCTGGACAGAACTTGAAGGGGATTACTCGGGAAATATCTGGACAGTATTTCTGGAAAGAACTTGAAGGGGATTACTCGGGAAATATCTGGGCAGTATTTCTGGAAAGAATTTGAGGGGATCACTAGGGAAATATCTGGGCAGTATTTCTGGAAAGAATTTGAGGGGGATCACTCAGGAAATATTTGTAGGATATTTGAGGAGGATTTTGGAGAGAATATAGACCACTATATTTTATTTGTTGATATCAACTCACAAACAAACATTTTGAAATGAAATTTGAAATTCATTTTGAATTTAGAGCGAGTTTGAGAAAATTTCAGGATTTGAATTTTTGGGATGCTACACAGCACGTCGTGGGAAGCTTCGTCGGCCCTCGTTCTCACGCATTCCAGAGGGTAGGGCGTTGGGGAAAGTGAACAGACGCTCCGTCGCATTCCAGAGGGCAATGGTTGGGGAAAGTGAACAGCGCGCGGAAAGTGAAAAGACGCCTGAGTAAAAAATCAAACAGTGCAATAGGGACCCTTTGTCAACGACAGTAGACAAAAAAAATATCCAACAGATGAAAAAAAAGCATATGGCAGATCCAATGGTGCACAAACGTGGATGCGTAGTCCAGTGCTTCTTCCGGTTGCTTGTTCTCAGCCTGAAATGCCTGCCGGGTTGGGGTAACAAGCCTCTTTCGCCGTGCCGTCGCCGTGGTTGAAGAGCTGAGACGCGACGAACTTGTCGAGCACTAAAGGCAGGAGGAGGAGGCTTGGGGCTCTCCACCAACCGAGGGCACGCGAGAAGCCTTTGCTCAGGGAAACAAACAGACAGACGCAACTCAGGATCGATAACAGACACTCGATTCCTTGAAGCGATGAAGTGGAGGCGAGCATGAACCTCGCGGGGAGGTAGCAGCGGAGGAATGCGAGCGGAGGCATCTCGTCCCGACCACGGCGGGGACCATGAAAGGGCGGCTCTGGGTGCTAGAGCTAGCCGTGCGCGCCGGCGTGATGGAGAGAGGGAAGCGCGGTCCAGTAGCTAGCGAGTAGTGAGCGGTGGTAGAGCTGCTGGCTTGCCGTGATAGAGCTGCTGGCTTAGCCAGTGGTAGAGCTGCTGGCTTGCCGTGGTAGAGGCGATGGACCCGGCAGGGCGTTGGGAAGATGAACGGGCGCTCAGTCGCATTCCAGAGAGTAAAGATTGGGGAAAGTGAACAGCGGAAAGCGAAAAGACGCAATAGGTACCTTCTGTCAGCGACAGTAAACGGAGAAAAATATCCAACAGATGAAAAAGAGCATCCTCCAGATCCAACGACGTACAAATCGAGTGAAAACAACAAGAGAAACACACGCGTGTCCGTTAGCTTTTTCCTTTTTTTTAGCTTCTGACCATCAAAACTCATACAAAGAAAAGAGTGTAATATGATGGTACAAAAACAGGTCAAATATCATGGAGAATTACTCCCCCTGATCCTTGCAAGCAATTAAGTCTTCTCATACCAATCACCTCAACACATTTCTGAAAACGTTGAGTATGGTGGAGATTTTGTGAATAGATCAGCAAGATTATCACAAGACTTTGTTTGCAAGATGTTAATATTTCCATTTTCCTGTTTCCATCTGAACAACACAAGCTAAATTATCCTTATAGATAATTGTCGGGGATTCAATCGAATCATGGTACGTTGTTCTTCAATGGACCTCTAGCCCAAAGAACAATAATATGTCTATAGCCATCATCTCAAAAACCCCAGTGGGGAAAATAAACGATGAGACATATAACTCAGGCTAATATTTATCCAAGATAGTCTTGCCAAAAAATCTGAGAAATCAACATATCAGCTGAGTCTCCTTAAAACCCAGTGGGAGAAATAAGGAGTAGTCATACTCTATTGTTGATTCATTTGAACTCTAAGGATATAAACTCATATCCTAGTTCAAATACAACAATAACTATGTCATAATGTATCATCCTTGAAAACCTCTACGGGAAAAAATAGATGATACGACATAGGCCTTGTGTTGATGTTGTCTCGTTAAAAACTTCGAATGAGAAACCCAAGCAGGGAAAAACTCATGTGAAGAAAAGAGTACAACATGATATATAAACAAGTTCTTCCGATCAAGAGAAAACTCCCCCTGATCTTTGCAAATCACTAAGTCATCTCATAACTACTCTCAAACATATTAAAAATGTGGAGTAAGGTAGAGACTTGTTCATAACTTGTTTTCATCCAAACAACACAAAGTAATATTATCTCCATAGATAATAAGGTCACTGATATAAAATCATGACCACCACATACCCTCTGTATGTAGTATATCATTCTGTACAATCCCATGAAGTGTACTGTAGAATGATTAGTGTAAGTGACCATTAATCTCTGTTGATCAACATTTATCAAACAGTGGGTCCAACTTACTAGAGGTATGTCATTGATCTTGTACCTGGGGATCATCTATAGATATCCAAGATCAGTATATCCAAACATAAGGAGAGCATGAGTACATCTGGAGATCATAACTCGATCTCATGTGCTGTTAGCTAGCAAATCATTGCAAAGAAATATCCGACCGGATGCTCTTGCAAGATACAATAGTACATCTCATGATCTGAAAGAATCAAATAACAATGATTCTCTCATATTGAATTTCTTCAATATATGTTGGATATAGACAACTTTGTATCTAAGATACTCAAGATAGTTTACTTTGAATTGGAAATCTCTTTCAATTCATATCATCTATCTCGAACTCTGTCGATAAGTAATGTATGTTTAAAATATGCTGCACATATTTACACTGAACATACCATTCTTTGTGTATCCTTTCAGAAGGAAGGATTCACTAGGTCAAATGTACCATATTTGACCAGGATGCTCTAAGTCACAAAGACTTTCCAAGCATTGCAAATTTGTGATTGGTGATTATGTATTTGGAATCCTTCAAGACTCCATAAATAACATAATCCAGTGACCACATATACACATGTTGTCACTACATCTATCAACTGCACAGATAGATGATTTACTGCCCATATTATTGTATCGGAATTTAACTACTCACAGTAGAGGAGAATTTATAGCATTAAAATAATGCTTGGGTTTGCGTATAAACCCAGTTGCTACTAGCCATGCTTTCTCACCACCTCATTGTTTCCAAGTCCATGAAAACAAACATGTATCCACAGTAAGATACCTTGAAGTGGAAATAATTCAACACTTCTTTCCGGTGAGCAAGGCTATCTCTGCAACATTGTATCACTCAACAAGATCCAATTTGAGCATACTCGTGCTCTGCTATGGCCATAGTCTTTTAGATCACTTGGAGTGCATATACAATTGCTGAGATGTATGTGTCGACACTTGTAGCTTTTAAATAACACAATTCTCCAGTTGACATAAAGTCATTTTTATGTACCCTTATGATTCCTCGTGAAATCCCAAAACGAGAATTAAGGGCTTCCGATAACCTAGCCTCATCAGTGTGCACTGAGCTAGGTTATGAATGTCTTCCATTCATAGGATAATCAATATCCTTTAGGTGTCCACCAACACTAGGTTGGTTACCAACGAATAGATGGTCTGCATTTACTATCTCAGAAGGTCTAGCCTTCAGCTGCTTGCAAGCATCTTAATCCCAATTTGTGACCATACTTCTCCCCCTCTTATTTACAACAACGTTGCAATAGGGAGTTGAGTGGTGTTCCATATAACCACTCTTTCTGGCACATCCATGTAGGATTAATTTGAGTGACACCTCATAGTAAATGCACATGGCAGTCAATTTGCAACTTCTTGCAAATCATTCGAACCTAAAGGTTCAATTTTAGAACGTGATCCTGAGCCTGAATGCTTACTGCATTCATTATAATTTCCTGGCATTCATTTTGGTACTCGATATCTCCCCCTAATGCCTGGAAAAGCTCATGATTCAAGCTAGCGTACGGGCCGTAAATAGATTCTCATGAAGAGATTCTAAAACTTAATGATCGACGGAGAATAAATTCTCACATAGATCCCCAACTTTCTGTGTGCCCATACATGTACGCTGCGGTGGTAAGATTGGGAAACATACCCAATATACGCATGGGAAATCTTTCATGGATTCCCACGTACTAAAAACCATAGGGGAACTTGTACATGCAGTACATGCAGTTAATCACAAGTCAGGAGCGTGCAAAAACTTCCTGACTCCAACCATAACTAGTTGGAAGTGACAATTCATTATTGATGGTCATTAACGATCTGAAATTTTCGAATCTATCATAGATTCGTCGTATCCATGATGGATATCATTTTGAATACCAAGACAAACAATCATCATTGTAAGCACATTTGGTAAATTCAATAGTGTGGAGGCTAATGTGCTCAAGCTTGAGACGTTATTACTTAATGGTCATGTGTTGTCCGAAGGACACACTTCAGGTCATCATATAGATGCACCAAAGAACCATATAAAGCCTTCAATGTCCATACCATCTTTGTAATGGACCACACTCGTTCTTTTGAAGCAATTCAAAGAACTTAACCAATTCAGATCAGATTTTAAGATAAGAGGGACTTAAAATCTCATTCCCGATGATACTCATCAAGTATCCATCTTATGGGAAAAAAATGACCAATAGAATTGTTCATAACTTTTCATTTCATCCCAACAATGGGATGACCAATTCAATCTTACCCGCATGGTAAGTAACATCACATGAAAAGTTTAACAAATGCAACACATTGTACGAGAGGATGTATGTAGAATACAATCCATAAGAAATGTTTCCGAGAAACACATGCAATATCCATCACTATCACTTTGTGATTCCACATGATAGAAATTATATGGATATCTCTATAATATGGTAAGATAACAATTAGGTATATCAACACATCCTTGATACTTCCAATACCAAAGGGGATATGATAATAACATATCATGATATCGCGTGAAGCGATTGATAAAATATTCTTTCCTCTTTCCAAAGGAACATGAGAATATTTTGTCTCCCCATATATAGAGTTTGTGGTTCAATTCTCCACATTGCATGTTTCTTCCTCAATTAGAAGAATCCTCGTACAAGTTTGCACAACTCAAATCAATGAGTCTTCAACTCCCTTGATGAGTCAAATCACATAAGTGATCAACTCCAATTGATGAGTTTGTTTAACTCAAATTCATATGAGTTTTTACACTCAAATCACATGAGTGTGTTCAACTCACATCGCATGAGTTGAACTTATCACAACATCAATTATGAGATTATACCAAATCTCATGCATCATTTAAATATTACTCAAAAGCAAATCATCTAACAAAGTGGTCTTCTCTTAGAAAAAGAAGTGTTGTTACATGATTAGTCCAAATCATGAATTACACAACTAACCACTGTTATCATGTCAGATGGAAGATTGAAGTACACTTCATATCTTAGCTTTCATGAGTAGTATGCATCTATTGGGATTTCATATACAAGATTAGATGCCTGGGCATATAACACTATATCATGTATAGTGTAATGACAAAAGAGTTTGTCATACTCATTGCCCTTCCCTTTTTAATGTGCTTATATATTTGCTTTCAAGCAAAATATATGAATACAAAGTGTTAGTCTACAACATAATGTAGACACATACTCATAAGTCCACATGTCTTATGATTTTCTTTGCTATTCATTTTGGGCTTGCACATCGAGCCACAAAAGCACATTAGTTTTTTCCTTAATAACCATAAGAGAATGAGAGCATCACACTTCCTCCAAAGTGAAGAAGTGAATCCCATATTATGCAAAAATGATCTTTATATCCAATTAACATTGAGGATAATTAAGCCCATCAGGCGAGTTCATCAAACTCTATTAAATAATTAGCCTCCAAATGGCTTAACTATTGTCTGATGTTGTAATATGCCGCAAAATATATCATATCTTTATATGTTGGAGAATTCTAGGTATCACATAAAGTGTACCAAAGGATTTTTGAAAATTGGTGTACACAACGTAGATAATCTCCATGTAATGAAACAATAGAGTAGATCTCTTAGTAGTGGGCAAAACTTTTGCTGCCTGAAAGCATGGTCTCTGGGCTGATATATTCAAGGAACATACCGCAACCAATGCTTAGGACTCCACTACCCTGTGCTTGACCAAAAATTCAAAAAATAAAATGGAAATCACCATAAAGGTGAATAACCAACATCACATCTCCAACATATCTACTTGGAATAACACATAGGTAATCATCATAACCATATGATGTAGACCTCTTATTAATGGGCAAATAACATTTTGCTGTCTAAAAGCTTGGTCTCAGGGCAAATAAATTCCAAGAACTTATTGCAGCCAAAGCCTAGATCTCCATCATGTGTTGAATAATCCCAAGTTCAAGATATGTGTCATATTTTGCAAGAATTCATCGTTTAATTAAGTAGAACTTAATTAAAAGAATTCTTTTTAGCAGTCAGCATGACTGCAGCGTCCAGCCTGGCTTCATAGCCCACGACGCATGTGTGGTCCGTGATCTTTTTGGATAGCACGTATAGGTAATCATCTCGAAAGATGTAGACCTCATAGTGATAGGCATTTCAAATGTGGCCTAAAGCACGGTCTCTGGGCTACTAAACTCTATAAAGAATTTAGTGCAGCCAGTGCTTAGGACTCCATCACCCTATGCTTTTCCAAAAAAAATGCAATATCATTTTGCATTAGGACCATTAGTTTCGACTTAATTATATGCTATGTTTTCCATGCAAACATAAAAAAATGCAAAAACAAAAGCAAGTCGAAACTATGTGAATTATAAATATAAATAAAATATAATTCACTAACTAGTCTGTATTTTCATAAAAAAAAATAGAGACATATGTACAATTTATATATATCAGCAGTAGCCTAAATATTCAAATTTAGACGCACTAATACTGATCTAGACATTAATTATGTATAAATACAGAGTTCATTTTGTCTGAAATTGCAGAAAATAAAGGCTAAATGATTAAATTCGTAGGTCCAAATGGCCAATGATGTCCAACCAAACCAAAATGGCCCATGAGGCCCATCTTAGCGAAGCCTTAAGGTTGGCAGTTAGGTTAGAAAAATCTGATCGGCCATCCCGGCCAGGCGGCGGCGGCCAGCCCAGCCTCGTCGGCCAGGGCGTGGTGGGAGCATGGTGGCGAGGCACCAGTGGCCCCGACGGGCGCGAGCAGTGGCGGCCCGGCCCCGGCGGCGCGGGTGCCAGCCAAGGCGCGGCGGCCTCGGGCGCGGCGGCGGCGGCCCGGCCGCAACCTCGGCGCGCGGGCTCGGCCCTGGCCCCAGCCTCGGCGCGCGGGCGCGAAGCGCGGCCGCCCGGCGGCACGTAGCCCCAACGGCGCTCGGGGGCACGAGGCGCGGTGGCCCGGGCTCCGGCGATGGCGCGGCCGGCTGCTGGCGCGTGGGCGCAGCTGTAGCCGCCGGCGCGGCACTTGCGCGGTTCTTGGCGGCGCGGCGGCCCGGCCTTGAGCGCGCGGCCCCAGTCGAGGGCGCGGGCGTAGCCGCCGGTGCGGGCAGGCTAAGGCCTTGGTGCGCGGGCCCCTCCACGGCGCAGGCGCGGCGTCCCTCGGCCCCGGCGGCCCTCGGCGGTTTCGTCGCGGCGCGCGTGCGCGGCCGGCGCGTCCCCGCGGTGATGCCCGAGCGCAATCCCGCGGCGGCGGGCGGGCGTGGCTTCGGCCCTAGCCGTGATGGCTCCGGTCCGGCGCGACTCCCTCGTAGCGCGGCGCCCCCGGCCCCGACGGCGCCAGGCGCGGGTGCGCAGCCCCCTGGGCGGGACCTAGGCGCGAGCACAGGCTCGTGGGCTCGGCCAGGCACGTGTCCGGCCTCCGGCGCGTACGCGCGTCGCGTCTCTGTCGTCGTGCGGCCAGCAGCGGCCTGGGTGTGGCCACCCCGATCCAGGCGAGGGCGCGCGACCCGGCTTGTTGTCGCGGCGGTTGCAGAGGAACACGCAAGGCAACGAAAAAAAAAACAGTTGCAAACTCCACTATGTATGGAAAAATGATGGATTTGCATTTTACCTCCCGTCAGACATGCTGTTAATGTCGGATAGGAATTCACATCTTGGCCAACGCATGTGGCCCGAGCCGTGTCACCTGCTGCTAGATCCCGTTGGCCAGAGAAATTTCGCAGGAAACTACATCTTCCAGTGCCGCTGAACGGTAAACGAACACCACTCCCCGCATGCCTGTGGCCTCCGATTGCCGTGCCGAGCGAGGCAGAGTAGCCTGTCCGGCCAGACTCCCTCGAAACTCTTTCTTCTGTGATCTCGCCATCGTGCTGATAACATGTTGAATTATCCTCAGTGGTAACGAGATCAAGAGAGACAAAATGACAGTTGTAAGTCTTTATTGCAGGGGAACATTGGATTATATACAGACTGCAGGGGTACTCCCCCAAGGGGTGCGACCCTTGGATAGTAACCTATCGGATAGGTTTGATCACATGTGAATGTTTCGCAACAGGCACTACGGCAGTACGAGTATCTAAGGTAGTATGGCCAGCTGCAGTTCCCTTTTTCTTTTCCAGTCTTCCCGAGAGAAACGGGCAACTTTACCTCATCCCGTCATCCTTCCGCGATAAAAAAAAACCCTGGCACTTCGGTGTCCATGCCTCCATGCCATACCCTACCACCAAGTATGACATGTGCTGCATGCCGGCATGTGCATGTGCGCGCGTGGGGGGTGGGGGGTGGGGGGGGGGGGGGGGGGTCATCAGGCCACGCCAATCGATCGCCTTTGTAACCGACCCGCCATTCATCCGATGCAACGGGCAGCCAGCCATGCATCCCGGCCACACATGCATGACGCGCGGCGTCACACCACACGGTCCTCACCCCCCGACGCCGCCCATGGAGAGCCCTTTCTGGCAAGTTGACGCGCGCCAGCGCCGCCACTGATGCACACCCTGATGATATGATCTGCGCGGTGCGCCATATATATATCCCATTCCCCTCCGACTCCGAGGGAGGGGACATGCCGGTCGGCGGCCAGCGCAGGTTGAGTCTCCCTGTTGATTGAAGAAGGGTGGTGACCGAAACTGCACTGAAGTCTGATCCACATGGAATTCATTGCATGCATATTGGATCGCAGGTCGCAATACTGTCACAGTCAGTCACACTAGCAAGCTTTGGCCAAGCATACAGAGACGGCAATGCCCAACTGCTAATATTCTGACACAGAGTCTCAACATAGCCAGGACAGCTCTTAAGAGAAGTTTTTTTTTTGAAGGAATTATTAACATTTGCAAGGAAACCTGTCATTTATAGAATAAAAGACGCATTCGAGAAGAATGCTTAAGCGAGGTACAAGGTTTTCAGAGTTTACATGTGCGCACCAGCGACTAATAAGATCTTTGTCAAGAGCAGAGAAACGGTGCCGCCATATCCATATAGAAAGATCATTAACAACCCTAGCTAGGATCACACGTACACGGGGTTCCTCATTTTTGAAAGATGAAATTGTTTAATTTATATCCTCCCACAGGCTCTAGAGAATAGTGCCGAGGACAACTGTCTGAATCCTGCCCGAGATGCGCGTCATGAGGGAGGGATGATAGGACGGAAGAGGGGATCCTTCGACCGACGCCATTAATCCTAAAGCCCGCCAATCTCCAGAAAGCTGCTGGCCCAGGAACAAGAAACGAAGACGTGCAAGCTGTCTTCCACATTACCGCCACAGCGTGAACACTTCTCATCAGGCAGGATATTCTTCCTGTGCAGGGTCTTCCGGGTGTTAAGCCTGTTCTTGAAAAGAAGCCACAAAAAAAAACTTTGCTTGGGAGTTTTGAAACCCCGATATCCGACAATGACGAGTGATTAGGCGAAGCTCCTCCGCACATGTGCTCATAGAAGTCTTTTGAAGAGAGGAGCCTCCCCGAGTGAAGCATCCTTCTGTCGTCATTGCAGTCCGAAAGGCGAACCTGTGGCAGAAGAGCAAGCTCTGCGAAGGCCACGTTAGTGAAGCGAAGGCGAAGACGCCAATCAAGACTATGGTTGAAAACTCACTCCATATACCAAGAGGTTAGGCTGAGTAGACTGAGAGAAGAGAGAGAGAGAGACATCTCAAATAGGAACACCACCGGTCCAGCCAGAAGGAGGTAAGGAGCCGAGGAGATCGAAGATTAAGTTGAAGATGCTGCCCAAATACATAGGGAAAGTGAGAGTGGGGGCGAGGTCCGGATTTGCGCTTCCAAAGTACCAATCCACCCAAGGAAACAGTTACAAAGAGTTATAGATATAAGTACTATCAGAGAAAGGGTGTACAAAGACATCTTTTAAAATCAATCTCTAGTTATTATTTACTATTATTAACACTTTCTCATGAACATTTAGCTCCATTCATCCATCATGCCTGGTTATACTCCAAGCGCATACGACGCGCCGATAAAATTCGGTTTTCACCTGGCCCTGCCGCGGCCCTAGTTCGGAGCCTAGGGAAGATCCAGTGACTCGGATGAGGACGCGACAGGGACGGAGATCTTTGCGTCCCAGGCCACGTCATGCGCGAGAAAGCGTCGAGCCCCGCAGCCGCCCCCCGCCAAAGATTTTATAGTTGGGCACAGGTGGGCCCCGGCATTATCCGCCCACGTGGTGGGCTAGGCATCTCCTCCTCCTCCTCCTCCGTGGTTTCCATTTCAGTTTGGCCTCTGGCAAAGGGAATGGCAAACAGGCACTTCAAGCAGCGTGGATGCCGACCCCGTCGGAGAGGAAAGGGAGGTTGGGGGGACGCGGGACCACGCTCGTGGTCGTGGCCAGGCATCCCACATGGCTCGTGGCGGGCCGCGGGGAGCAGACAAATAAAGCGGCCGCGCGCGGTTACTCCGTTGGCTGTCCTGAAGCGACGGCAGTCTAATGCGAGCATCGATTGTGGTTGGCCTAGTTCAGGCGTCATTTCGCCCCGTCTTGCCTTAACGCGTACTCTGTCCTTCAGCTTGAGGCTAACGGATGTTTCTAGTGGTTTCAGAAAACGATTTTTTTTTATTTGTTAGGGGAGGAGGAGGCTGTGTTTTCAGGAAGGCAGGCAGTGTACGGAGTTAGGCCTCCAAACAAAGCAAGATATCTGACTGTTCACGAGGTAGCACAGTCCCACTTTGATGTTGGCAGGCAATGCCAGGTATAGAGGGAGAGAGAGCGCGGGCAGAAACATTAAGGGCCTGTTTGGTTTACTACCTAACTTGCCACACTTTTGCCTAACTATTCTGCCTAAGGTTAGTTCTTCAATTCGAACGACTAACCTTAGGCAAAGTGTGGCACAGTTAGCCGTGAACCAAACATGCCCTAAGCATGAAACCAAAAGGCAGGGCTTTCAGAGCGCTGGCATACCAGTATACCACTAATGAACAACAAATTTAGGCTACCAGACAAGACAACAGGTCCTCAGCAGCTCAGGCTGCGCGGCGGCTGCGGCGCCGGCCGGCAATACACCAAAAGCCAACGCTATAATTTGTACGTCCAAAATCAAAACGCTGACGACGGACCGGTGGCGGAAGAAACCACCGTACCATTACCGACCTTCCGGCCGGCCGGTTTCTCTTTCAGACGAGAAAAAGGCAAGGAAACCACTATGCAGGAAATTCGTGACGGGCGTGTGCAGTGGAGCTTTGGATTGGACGGGGCCGGTAAGGTACCAAGCATGCAGGCTAGCTAAACTAAAAGAGGACGGCGGCCTTCAGTTCAGCTAGCTGTTCTCGGGGGCGGGCCGGCCAATGGCGTGGACGGCACAGCATGAGGATATATATATGCTCGTCCTCCTACGCATCGTCACAGGGCCGGGCTTGCAGAGGGAGTAGGCAGGAACATGGCACTGTAGGATATATACAGTAGTACACGGCGCCATTGATCGGTGTTAATGCTACTGCGCTACATGACGCCACGAGTCATGATAGCCGCCTACGGCCTGTCACGTAGCCGCGTGGCGCGCACAGCCTAGCAGTGGCACGCCCTACCTGAACAGATGAGGATGGATGGCGACGCGCCAATCATGCATCGGCCACGTCGCCACCGCCCCGTGCCCTGCCATACGTACGGACCACGTGGAGGCTTCGTCCTCGGCCTCGGTCCCGGCCCGGACGACGCCCCGACGCAGAGGCGCGCTGACGCCTGGGCCACTCCCCGCGCACATCATGGCTTGCGTGAGCCGCCAGCTCGGCCACGTCCGGAAGCCGTTGTCGCGACGGTGTACACAGGCGCGCCATCCTCCAACCCCACAAGACAGCGCCGTACTTTCGCCTTGACGCACCGGAGCCCGAGCGCCGGTGGGCCGGCGAACGCGACGCCGGGTGAAGAAAGGGAAGAAGCGACCGCGGGATCGGAGCACGAGCACTGTGACGGTGGGTCCGCCTCCTCGCCGGCGCTGTCGGCGAGTTGTTTTTACTGCATGGCGAATGCGACGAGATGAGATGCGAGGGGCGTGGCGGGGCCACGGACCACGCTCTGCGTGCTTGCAGTTGCATTGCACGCACGCCCCCGCTGGTTTTCAACCGGCCACCGGGCGTGCTCGATCAGATCGGCCACGTGCCCATTCATCCCCTCACACATCGCATAGCATTTCAAGTTCCTTGTCAGTACGACTGACTATTTCGAAATAAAACAGTCGCGTACCCTCGGATGCTTTTTTTTACCTCTCTTATTTTTTTTACGATGCGGCTGCCAATCCATCTTTTGCTTGCACACGGGTCTGTCGTCTACGGAAGTTTTTTTTTCTTTTTTTGGATTTGTGTCTGTACTTCTTCAGAAATCTTGAATCCAAGAAAATGCATATGCACAATTTAGCGAATGTGATCGGAACCGCGGAAAAGCATGAGAAAATTTGGGTCCAGCAAGTGAGGAGCAAAAAGCGAGCGGTTTCTGTGAAGTACAGATTAGTAAGTACTTGTAACTATGGTTGTGAGATGATACAATAGTACAAGCAAGCCATGGAGAATGCTACAGGATGTTGAGCAAGAAGCACATGAAAGGATGCATCATACACGATGACGTGATCTGAACCAACATTTCAAGCTGCATTCATCGGAGAGCGATCGAAGCAGATGAGAACAAACCAAGCTACAAAAGAATCCTGAGCCGGAGGAAGGGAGGAGAGGATAGAGACAGCAAAACCACTGTGGGCTACGGCTTCTTCTATCACCACATATTACAGCACGGGTTAATCGCTGGGACGCCATCGTCGTCGTCGTCTTCATCATAACACTAACCGCTCACCGAACTGGGAGAAACAAGACGACAAAGGAAACTAGAAAGAGAGAAAGCTAGAGGTTAACTAATCCCGAGGAAAAATTCGGGGCGAGGGAGAAAAGAGACGGAAAAAAAAATTTACAACGAATCCACGAATGTTGAGGCTTCGGTCACGCCGGCGAGGAGGAAGGGGAAGAGCCGACGCCGGAGGATGAGGAGGAGACGGCGGACAGCGCCTCGGCGAGGGCCGTCATGGCGCGGACCTGCATCTGGAGCGCCGCGATGTAGTCCGTGGTCTCGGCGAGGAGCGTCGGGAACGACAGCTTCCGGCATCCGGGCACCAGCCGGCCCAGCACCATGGCCTTCCTCGCCACCGGAGGCAGCGTGGCGGTGCCCTTCGCCGGCGAGGCGACGTGGCGCGGAGGCGGGGACGCGGGGGCGCGAAGGCGCGCGCGGTGCGCGGCCTGGAGGCGGCGGCGGGACGCGAGGATGGCGCGGCTCCAGTGCGTGCGCCCGCGCGCCGCGACCGCGAGCGCGCGGTCGGCCGCCTCGCGCACGGCCCTGCTGCGCGTCGGGGCCGACTCGGCGGCGGCGGCGGAGGGCCCCGCGCGCACGAGGCGGATCGCCTCGAGGAGCCTGGACGAGTAGATCTCGTGCTCGCGCCGCGTCCGCCACTCGGACGGCTGCGTCGGCGCCGCCCCGGCCGCGCGCTTCCGCTTCCGGCCCCTCTCCTCCACCTCCGCCGCTGGCGTCGAGCTGGACGTGGACGCCATTGCGAATGTGCGCGCGCGCCAAGAATTGTCGCTCGCAGAAGGAAACCTGGCGTATCGGACGCGAGGAACAAGGAGCTGCGATCCAACGAGGAGGAGGAAGAAGGAGATGGGCGCTGCGCTGGCTTTGCGCTCGGGGTCGGCCGGGGGGCAGGGTGGTGGGATGGGAAATGGGGGAGGCGAAAGAGGTGGGAGACGGGGGATATAAAGGGGGTGCGGTGCGGCACCGGCAAATGGCGACGCCGATGCCGATGGTGCTCCACTGCTCGGTTCCCTCCTCTCCTCCCTCCTGTGATCCGCTTGGATTTTCTGCCGCAACGGCAACGCCAACTCTTCTGCGCTCATGTGTTAATAATGGTAATAGTATAATATAATATATTTTTTCTTTTTTCACTAAAAAGATCCTTTGGTTTCTTTCCCCTCCTGATCCAGTCTGCATGTGCGACACTAGGAGTGAGCTGGTCATTATGAGGTCCACTGGGCTTGGACTTTGTGGCCCGTTGTCCACTACAGTGGTCACGCTCACAGAGGTGTAGGGATCGCGTCGGCATGATGGCCTTTCCTAGTTTCCTTTGTGTTCAAGAGCGAGTGCAAGCAGTGATCTCTCCTCTAGTCCTCTTCTGTCGCTCTGTTCTGCTAGGATTGGGGCCTGAATCTAATTGGGCAAATCGATGAATGGGGGCACGCTTGTTGTGCGAAGTGCACGGAGGAAGGCGCCGAGCGCTCAAAACCCCGGTGACCCGGCTGTGATATGATCCAGATCAAGCGGCGGTGGCATTATTTCTGGGGCCGTAGCGCGTATAGCTAGGTGCGGTATATGCTAGTATAGAACTAACGTGGGGTGCGATCTCTAGTGCAAGCTAGCTACCAGTTTGTTTAGGCGAAGCCGGCGAGTGATCCGATGCTAGTGCTATACGCTTTAGCCATGATTATGGGCTGTGGACTAGTAGGGGCTGTAGCGCCGGCCGGCGCTAGTGTAGCATAGCATGTGGCGCCATGTTCCTCGTGGGCGCGGCGCCGGGCCGGGCCGGGACTGGTCGTAACGTGCATGGAGCCCCCCGGCGGGGTCACATGCGTGCGAGAGGGGAGTGCGGGTTCTGAACTTTCTGATTAGGAGTCTGCCTGTGGGGCTGTGGAGTGAGTGTTCAGTTGAAACCACATCGTTTTTTCTGACAACCCGTTACTGCCAGTGTTTGACCCATACATATTACATAACGATGAGGCTGGGAAAATAGAGGGAGAAGGGGAGTATCAGCCTCAGACCATGTGCGTTCCATGTTGCACGGTATCAGGAACAGAAAGGATGATTGGCCTTGTGGATGCTCGCCCCCGTTTTATGAGGCGCCTTCCGAGCCTTTAGCCCCAGGTCAAATGCCCGCCTTGGCCGGCGTAAACTAGGTGAAAGCATGGCGCTCCACAAGCTCTGCTCCGCATGCGCCGCTCCAAAGAGCCTACCGATAGGCTGCACGCACGCCTGCTCCCTCGCTTCCTAACAATGGTTTGCATCGTCCTGTTGTGACCTTGAGAGCTGGAAATCAACCTCGGAGCGATCGGATCGGCGATCGACGGGAGAGAAGGCATGTCAGGGAGCAAAATTGAACAAGGCAGGGAGACGCAACGCAAATGCAATGAGACTGCCGATTGCTCTGCCACCAAACAGGGCACGAGCGTTCCAAGTCAAGCACCGTAGGTTCGGAGCTGGCAGAGGTAATCAAACACCACGTGGATGAGCTGCGTTCCATACTTTAAGGACCAACCGGCTAATTAAATATACCATTTGCTCCTTAATGGGGGAGCCACATGCATGGGCGTCACTGCTGCCTCATCGCTACGCTACCGCGATATGCCAGCACGTCTTTCTACGTCACACCGGTCCGAATCTTCTTGCTCAAACCATCGCGGTTTGAGTACTCCAAGCAAGTGCCGGTACTACTTGGTTACCGATGCGATCTCCAATAATGAACCATGAAAGTTAAAGCTTGTCCATCGAAATTAGCTAAGTTACGAATCTATAACAGTTATTCAAGTACCATAAGCTGTTGACGACAAGTCTAAGCCATTTCGAATAACATAACGACCACATAACATTGGTAAATTAAACCACTCTTAACCCGGATCCATCGGATGGATAGCGTTTTCAGCGCTACCTAGAGTGTTGTTCAAGAGTTGGTTGACAAATGAGTTACATTCCTAAGTACCAACATCTCCGGATACTACTAGTCCAAAGGACCTATGCATTATAATTAGTTAAAATGACTAAAGTTTGATAGAGGTCAACTTAATTAACCAACTTTTGGTAGAAACTGAGTAAATTACCTAATTTATGCTAGAGTGACTTCGCTAGACTGTGTTTTCAGAGAGTTCAACTTAATTAACCAAAAAGTGTGTTGGAGTTAGAACAAATTGGGATCACACACTAGCAACGGCTAGCACGTTCACTATTACTGGTAGAAAAAAGCTCTATGTCTACGGTAGGGAAGAAATTGGAAAATAAAATGGTTTGTCCGATTCAAAGAACCGCTAGTGGAAACATGTTTGTCGGGACCATAATTAGGGGTACCCTCAAGACTCCTAAATCTCAGCTGGTAACCCCCATCAGCACAAAGCTGCAAAGGCCTGATAGGTGCGATTAAGTCAAGGATCGATCCATTCGAGGGACGCGATCACGCCTCGCCCGAGCCCAGCCTCGGGCAAGGGCAGCCGACCCCGGAGGATCTACGTCTCGCCCGAGGACCCCCTCCAACAACGGACACACCTTCGGCTCGCCCGAGGCCCAATCTTCACCAAGAAGCAACCTTGGCCAAATCACCACGCCAACCGACCAAATCGCAGGGGCATTTAATGCAAAGGTGGCCTGACACCTTTATCCTGACGCACGCCCTCCAGTCGACAGAGCCGAAGTGACCGCAGTCACTTCGCCGCTCCACTGACCGGTCTGACAAATAGGACAGCGCCGCCTGCGCCGCTCCGACTGCTGAGCCACTCGACAGAGTGAGGCTGACAGCAGCCAAGTCCGGCCTCAGGCGTCATAGGAAACTCCGCTTCGCCCGACCCTAGGGCTCGGACTCGGGCTCGGCCCCGGAAGACGACGAACTCCGCTTCGCCCGACCCCAGGGCTCGGACTCGGGCTCAGCCCCGGAAGACGACGAACTCCGCTCCGCCCGACCCTAGGGCTCGGACTCGGGCTCGGCCCCGGAAGACGACGAACTCCGCTTCGCCCGACCCCAGGGCTCGGACTCGGGCTCAGCCCCGGAAGACGACGAACTCCGCTCCGCCCGACCCCAGGGCTCGGACTCGGGCTCGGCCCCGGAAGACGACGAACTCCGCTTCGCCCGACCCCAGGGCTCGGACTCGGGCTCGGCCCCGAAAGACGACGAACTCCGCTCCGCCCGACCCCAGGGCTCGGACTCGGGCTCAGCCCTGAAGGACGACGAACTCCGCTTCGCCCGACCCCAGGGCTCGGACTCCGCCCTGGCCTCAGCCGACGGTCTCCGCCTTGTTCGACCCGGGGGCTCGGACTCGACCTCGACCTTGGAAGACAGACTCGACCTCGACCTCGGAGGAGCCTCCACCTCGCCCAACCTAGGGCACGGACCGACCATGTCAACAGGAGGCGCCATCATTACCCTACCCCGAGCTGACTCAGGCTACGGGGAACAAGACCGGCGTCCCATCTGGCTCGCTCCACTATACGAGTAATGATGGCGCCCCGCACGCTCCATGACGACGGCGGCTCTCAGCCCCCTTACGGAAGCAAGAGGACGTCAGCAAGGACTCGACAGCCCCGACAGCTGTCCCTCCGCCAGGCTCCAGCGCTCCTCCGACGGCCACGACACCACACGAACTAGGTGCCAAAACCTCTCCGGCTGCCACGATGGCATGTACTTAGGGCGCTAGCTCTCCTCCGCTAGACACGTTAGCACGCTGCTACACCCCCATTGTACACCTGGATCCTCTCCTTACGCCTATAAAAGGGAGGTCCAGGGCCCTCTTACAGAGGGTTGGCCGCGCGGGGAAGGACGGGACGGCGCTCGCGCAAGGCCGCTCGCCCCCTCCCGCGTGGACGCTTGTAACCCCCTACTGCAAGCGCACCCGACCTGGGCGCGGGGCTAACACGAAGGCCGCGGGTTCCACCTCCCATGCCTGTCTCCCTCCGGCTGCTCTTCCCCTCTTCGCGTTCCGCCTCGCGCCGACCCATCTGGGCTGGGGCACGCGGCGACAATTCACTCGTCGGTCTAGGGACCCCCCGGGTTTCGAAACACCGACAGTTGGCGCGCCAGGTAGGGGCCTGCTGCGTGTTGACGAACAACTTCCTGTCAAGCTCCAGATGGGCAGTCTCCAGCAACCTTTCCGGCCCGGGACGGTGCTCCGTTTCGGGAGTTTTGAGTTCATGTCTCTCGACGGCAGCTACGACATGATACTCCTTCCCCCGCCGCGCGACAGCGACAATGGCGGTCGACAATCTGCCCGCCGGTAGGAAATCAACGACGCCTTCCCCACGTGGTGGAAGGACGACATTCGGGCTTGTCCTGTCCCCTCCCCCGTCGATGGAGGAGGAGGCGGGGCAACCAAGGCCAAGCAGGAGGCGGCACCTCGTTGGCTGTCGAGCAAGTCGATGGCGCCGGCGCCCCAACGGAGAGCGCATCGGGCGTCGGCCTCGCGTCTGAGACGAAGACGAGCGCCGTCTCCCCGCAACACACCAACCTCGAGCAAACGGACGACGCCAGCACGCTCGCGAAGGACTTGCTAGGCGTCACCCTCGCACCTGAGACGACGGTGCAGTCAGTCCCTGACGTGACTTCGTCGCCGCCCGTCGACCAAAAGGTACCGACCGATTCCCACCTCGCGCCTTTTGGATTAGGCCTCGACCCGCCAAGCAACTCCGCTTCGGTGGACATTCTCATAGAGGCGAGTCCAAACCCTCCGGGGTATCGTGTGCGGTCACCCTAGGACCGGTTGACGGTCGTCTCGACCTACGGGCCCTCGGGGTCCGAGGAAGAAGGCGAGCCTGACCTCTGTTGGGATTTCTCCGGACTTGGTAACCCCAATGCCATGCGGGACTTCATGACCGCATGCGACTACTGCCTTTCCGACTGTTCCGACGGTAGCTGCAGCCTCGACGACGAGGACTGCGGCCCAAGTCGCGAATGTTTCCACGTCGATCTACGGGGTCCCGGCGAAGGCAACCATCTTGGTATACCGAAGAACGGTGATCCCCCTAGGCCCGTGCCTCGCGTTGACATCCTTCGGGAGCTAGCTGTGGTCCCCGTCCCGGCGGGGGGTCATGACCCATAGCTCGAGCAAATCCGCGAGATGCAGGCCAGGCTCGACGAGGGAGCAGGAACGCTTGAGCCGATCCGCCGGGACATCGGGCAGGAATGGGCGGGCCAACCTCCGGCCGGAGAAGCGCGTCATCTCCCCCAGGGCATCCAGCACCGCATTGCCGACGACGTCAAGGTAAGGCCGCCACCGATTTCCAGTGGAGTCGGCCAAAACCTGGCTGCAGCGGTAATACTTCTCCGCTCGATGCCGGAGCCATCAACCACCGAGGGGCGGCGTATCCAGGGAGAGCTCAAGAATCTCCTGGAGGACGCCGCGGTCCGACGGGTCGAAAGCTCCGCCTCCCGAAGGCAGGGGTACCCCTCGGAACATCGCGCCGCGACTTCCCGATTCATGCGGGAAGCCTCGGTCCACACCGGGCGCACGCGCAACACAGCGCCTGCGGCCCCAGGTTGCCTCGGCAACGAGCACCATCATCACAGCCGTCGGGCCCACCTCGACGAGAGGGTGCGCCGAGGCTACCACCCCAGGCGTGGGGGACGCTACGACAGCAGGGAGGATCGGAGTCCTTCGCCCGAACCACCCGGTCCGCAGGCTTTCAGCCGCGCCATACGACGGGCACCGTTCCCGACCCGGTTCCGAACCCCGACTACTATCACAAAGTACTCGGGGGAGACGAGACCGGAACTGTGGCTCACGGACTATCGGCTGGCCTGCCAACTGGGTGGAACGGACGATGATAATCTCATCATCCGCAACCTCCCCCTGTTCCTCTCCAACACCGCTCGATCCTGGCTGGAGCACTTGCCTCCGGGGCAGATCTCCAACTGGGACGACCTGGTCCAAGCCTTCGCCGGCAATTTCCAAGGCACGTACATGCGCCCTGGAAACTCCTGGGATCTCTGAAGCTGCCGCCAGCAGCCGGGAGAGTCTCTCCGGGACTACATCCGGCGATTCTCGAAGCAGCGCACCGAGCTGCCCAACGTCACCGATTCGGATGTCATCGGCGCGTTCCTCGCCGGCACCACCTGCCGTGACCTGGTGAGCAAGCTAGGTCGCAAGACCCCCACCAGGGCGAGCGAGCTGATGGACATCGCCACCAAGTTCGCCTCTGGCCAGGAGGCGGTTGAGGCCATCTTCCGGAAGGACAAGCAGCCCCAGGGCCGCCCACCGGAAGATGTTCCCGAGGCGTCAACTCAGCGCGGCACCAAGAAGAAGGGCAAGAAGAAGTCGCAAGCGAAACGCGACGCCGCCGGCGTGGACCTTGTCGCCGCCGCCGAGTACAAGAACCCTCGGAAACCTCCCGGAGGTGCCAACCTCTTTGACAAGATGCTCAAGGAGCCGTGCCCCTATCATCAGGGGCCCATCAAGCACACCCTTGAGGAGTGTGCCATGCTTCGACGCCACTTTCACAAGGCCGGGCCACCCGCGGAGGGTGGCAAGGCTCTCGACGACGCTAAGAAGGAAGATCACAAGGCAGGAGAGTTCCCCGAGGTCCGCGACTGCTTCATGATCTACGGTGGGCAAGTGGCAAACGCCTCGGCTCGGCACCGCAAGCAAGAGCGTCGGGAGGTCTACTCGGTAAAGGTGGCGGCGCCAGTCTACCTAGACTGGTCCGACAAGCCCATCACCTTCGACCAGGCCGACCATCCCGACCATTTGCCGAGCCCGGGGAAATACTCGCTCGTTGTCGACCCCATCATCGGCAACGTCAGGCTCACCAAGGTCCTCATGTACGGAGGCAGCAGCCTCAACATCATCTACGCCGAGACCCTCGGGCTCCTGCGGATCGATCTGTCCTCGGTTCGGATGGGGTTGTGCCTTTCCACGGGATCATCCCCGGGAAGCGCGTCCAACCCCTCGGACAACTCGATCTACCCGTCTGCTTTGGGACGCCCTCCAACTTTCGAAGGGAGACCCTCACGTTCGAAGTGGTCGGGTTTCGAGGAACCTACCACACAGTTTTGGGGAGGCCATGCTATGCCAAGTTCATGGCCATCCCCAACTACACCTACCTCAAGCTCAAGATGCCGGGCCCCAACGGGGTCATCACCGTCGGACTCACGTACCGACACGCGTACGAATGCGACGTGGAGTGCGTGGAGTACGCCGAGGCCCTCGCCGAGTCCGAGGCCCTCATCGCCGACCTGGAGAACCTCTCTAGGGAGGCGCCAGACGTGAAGCGCCACACCGGCAACTTCGAGCCAGCGGAGACGGTTAAGTCCGTCCCTCTCGACCCCTGCAACGACGCCTCCAAGCAGATCCGGATCGGCTCCGAGCTCGACCCCAAATAGGAAGCAGTGCTCGTCGACTTTCTCCGCGCAAACGCCGATGTTTTCGCGTGGAGTCCCTCGGACATGCCTGGCATACCGAGGGAAGTTGCCGAGCACTCGCTGGATATCCGAGCTGGAGCCCAACCCGTGAAGTAGCCTCTGCGCCGATTCGACGAAGAAAAGCGCAGAGCCATAGGCGAGGAGATCCACGAGCTAATGGCAACAGGGTTCATCAAAGAGGTATTCCATCCCGAATGGCTTGCCAACCCTGTGCTTTTGAGAAAGAAAGGGGGGAAATGGCGGATGTGTGTAGACTACACTGGTCTAAACAAAGCATGTCCGAAAGTTCCCTACCCTCTGCCTCGCATCGATCAAATCGTGGATTCCACTGCTGGGTGCGAAACCCTGTCTTTCCTCGATGCCTACTCGGGGTATCACCAGATCAGGATGAAAGAGTCCAACCAGCTCGCGACTTCTTTCATCACACCCTTCGGCATGTACTGCTATGTTACCATGCCGTTTGGTTTGAGGAATGCAGGTGCAACGTACCAGCGATGCATGAACCATGTGTTCGGCGAACACATCGGCCGAACGGTCGAGACCTACGTCGATGACATCGTAGTCAAGACGAGGAAAGCCTCCGACCTCCTTTCCGACCTTGAAGTGACATTCCGATGTCTCAAGGCGAAAGGCGTGAAGCTCAATCCCGAAAAGTGTGTCTTCGGGGTCCCCCGAGGCATGCTCTTGGGGTTCATCGTCTCCGAGCGGGGCATCGAGGCCAACCCGGAGAAGATCACGGCCATCACCAGCATGGGGCCCATCAAGGACTTGAAAGGCGTACAGAGGGTCATGGGATGCCTCGCGGCTCTGAGCCGTTTCATCTCGCGCCTCAGCGAAAGAGGCCTGCCTCTGTACCGCCTCTTAAGGAAGGCCGAGTGCTTCGCTTGGACCCCTGAGGCCGAGGAAGCCCTCGGGAACCTGAAGGCGCTCCTCACGAACGCGCCCATCTTGGTGCCCCCCGCTACCGGAGAAGCCCTCTTGATCTACGTCGCCGCGACCACTCAGGTGGTTAGCGCCGCGATCGTGGTTGAGAGACGAGAAGAGGGGCATGCATTGCCCGTCCAGAGGCCAGTCTACTTCATCAGTGAGGTACTGTCCGAGACCAAGATCCGCTCCCCACAAATTCAGAAGCTGTTGTACGCGGTGATCCTGACGCGGCGGAAGTTGCGACACTACTTCGAGTCTTATCCAGTAACTGTGGTGTCATCCTTCCCCCTAGGGGAGATCATCCAGTCCCGAGAGGCCTCGGGTAGAATTGCAAAGTGGGCGGTGGAGATCATGGGCGAGACGATCTCGTTCGCCCCTCGGAAGGCCATCAAGTCCCAGGTCTTGGCGGACTTCGTGGCTGAATGGGTCGACACCCAGCTCCCAACAGCTCCGATCCAACCGGAGCTCTAGACCATGTTTTTCGACGGGTCGCTGATGAAGACGGGGGCCGGCGCGGGCCTGCTCTTCATCTCGCCCCTCGGGAAGCACCTACGCTACGTGCTACGCCTCCACTTCCCGGCGTCTAACAACGTGGCTGAGTATGAGGCTCTGGTCAACGGGTTGCGAATCGCCATCGAGCTAGGGGTTCGACACCTCGATGCTCGCGGTGACTCGCAGCCTGTCATCGACCAAGTCATGAAGAACTCCCACTGCCGTGACCCGAAGATGGAAGCCTACTGCGATGAGGTTCGGCGCCTGGAAGACAAGTTCTACGGGCTTGAGCTCAACCACATCGCCTGACGCTACAACGAGACTGCGGACGAGCTGGCTAAAATAGCCTCGGGGCGAACAACGGTTCCCGCGGACGTATTCTCCCGAGACCTGCATCAACCCTCCGTCAAGATCGACGACACGCCCGAGCCCGAGAAGGCCTCGGCCCAGCCCGAGGCACCCTCGGCTCAGTCCAAGGTACCCTCAGCACAGTCCGAGGTACCCTCGGCTCAGCCTGAGGTACCCTCGGCTCAACCCGAGGCACCCTCGGCTCGGCCCGAGGTACCCTCGGCCCCCGAGGGTGAGGCACTGCGCATCGAGGAGGAGCGGAGCGGGGTCACGCCTAATCAAAACTGGCAGACCCCGTACCTGCAATTTCTCCACCGAGGAGAGCTACCCCTCGACCAAGCCGAAGCTCGGTGGTTGGCGCGGCGCGCCAAGTCGTTCGTCTTGCTGGGAGATGGGAAGGGGCTCTACCACCGCAGCCCCTCGGGCATCCTCCAGCGATGCATTTCCATCGCCGAAGGCTAGGAGCTCTTACAAGAGATACACTCGGGGGCTTGCGGCCATCACGCAGCACCTCGAGCCCTTGTTGGAAACGCCTTCCGACAAGGTTTCTACTGGCCAACGGTGGTGGCCGACGCCACTAGAATTGTCCGCACCTGTGAAGGGTGTCAGTTCTACGCGAGGCAGACCCACCCGCCCGCTCAGGCTCTACAGACCATACCCATCACCTGGTCGTTTGCTGTGTGGGGTCTGGACCTCGTCGGTCCCTTGCAGAAGGCACCCGGGGGCTACACGCACCTGTTGGTCGCCATCGACAAATTCTCCAAGTGGATCGAGGTCCGACCCCTAAACAGCATCAGGTCCGAACAGGCGGTGGCGTTCTTCACCAACATCATCCATCGCTTTGGGGTCCCGAACTCCATCATCACCGACAACGGCACCCAGTTCACCGGCAGAAAGTTCCTGGACTTCTGCGAGGATCACCACATCCGGGTGGACTGGGCCGCCGTGGCTCACCCCATGACGAATGGGCAAGTGGAGCGGGCTAACGGCATGATCCTGCAAGGACTCAAGCCTCGGATCTACAACGACCTCAACAAGTTCGGCAAGCAGTGGATGAAGGAACTCCCCTCGGTGGTCTGGAGTCTGAGGACAACGCCGAGCCGAGCCACAGGCTTCACACCGTTCTTTCTAGTCTATGGGGCCGAGGCCATCTTGCCCACAGACTTAGAATACGGTTCCCCGAGGACGAGGGCCTACGCCGACCAAAGCAATCAAGCTAATCGAGAAGACTCACTGAACCAGCTGGAAGAGGCTTGGGACATGGCCTTACTACACTCGGCGCGGTACCAGCAGTCCCTGCGACGCTACCACGCCCGAGGGGTTCGGCCCCGAGACCTCCAGGTGGGCGACCTGGTGCTTCGGCTGCGACAAGACGCCCAAGGGCGGCACAAACTCACGCCTCCCTGGGAAGGGCCGTTCGTCATCGCCAAGGTTCTGAAGCCCGGAACATACAAGCTGGCCAACAGTCAAGGCGAGGTCTACAACAACGCTTGGAACATCCAACAGCTACGTCGCTTCAACCCTTAAGATGCTTCCAAGTTATTCGTACACCCCGTTCACACACAAAGTCTGGTCGTCAAGGAAGGGTCAGCCTTGCCTCGGCAAAGCCCGACCCTCCCTCGGGGGCTAGAAGGGGGGACCCCCCTCTGCGTCGAAATTTTCCTCGAAAAAAGAAAAAAAAATATTTTCTGCCAGAATGCCTTTCGTGCTTTTCGACTACTTCGAAAGTGGATCCTAAAAACGATGGAGTACACGTAAGCAGCCAAGGCTGACCGAGACGAGGGACTCCTACGCCTCCGGGATACGGATACCTCACTCATCACCTTCTGCGATAAGTAACTCGCGCTCGGATAAGTGATTCCACGGACCGAACAAGTCTTCACGCTCGAAAGCTCCTATGCCGGAACGGTTTTTTCGGGCCTTCTCGACTGCATCGGTGACAGAACCCTATGGACGAGTAAGAGTGCACGTAAGCGGCAAGGCCGACCGAGCCGAGGGATTCCTACGCCTCCGGGATACGGATACCTCACTCATCACCTTCCGTGAAAATCAACTCTCGCCCGCACAAACAATTCTGTTACCGACAAATAAGTCCGGATACTCAAACAAGAGGAAAAGAAACGCAACTTTACAACACGACGATGGTGTGTTTGGGCCTCGGCGGCCGCAGAAAACATACACACACTACAAGACAACCCGATCCTGCAAGCTCGGACGTCGACAGTTGAAGGGGGCAGCAGCACCCTCGGCGTCAACTACACCTTCGGCGGGGTCTGACCTAGCCTCGGACGGCGACGCGGTCGGAGGATCTCCACTCTGAAGGACGACATCAGCACCACACCCTGGCCATCGCTGCCAGGGCCTTCTCCAGGAATCCGGCTCGAGCAGACGGCTCGGCCGGCCACCCCGAGGCCTCGGCCAGCTGTTCCCCGAGGACATCATCCCGGCTTGTGGTCTCGGCAGCTCAACACCGGCGTCGGTCCCGCCAGTGGACGACCCGGCCAGGCTCCGGCCGACCAAATCTTCTTTTCGAGCCAACTCTGCCTCTGTCCGTGCTGACACCGCTACCTCCGGCTTCGGCTCATCGAAGAGCGGCCGAGGGTTCCTTTAACTAAGCAGGAGAAGCCTCGGACAGCAAGGCCGACCGAGCCGAGGGACTCCTACGCCTCCGGGATACGGATACCTCACTCGTCACCTTCGCACGAGGCGACTCACGCTTGGTGAAGCGGTTCAGATAACCAACAGGCGAGTCTTAGTGCTCGAAAATGAGGAAAAAACACGGCTCCGTGCCGAAGATACATACATGTTCAGGCCCCGACAGCCGCAATGAACAAGACACCGGCATTCAAGGTGCCAGTGCAAACGGAACTCCGGTTCTGTCCCCACAGCAGCAGCGATGGCCTCAGGGCGGACGCCGCTGCAACCTTGCCCTCGCCCACGCCGGCGCTCGAGGGGCGAGGACAAGTACAAAGAGCCGAAGGCCCGAAGCGCGGATGGTGGCGGTGATCCCGTCGGCGACGGGGACTTCTCGAGCCACATCCACCTCGGCACCAACGACCGGAGCCGTCAGCCATCGGCAGATCCCCACTCGGATCCTCCCGGATGAGTGGGGCACCGACCTCCGCGCGGAGGTGCCGTACCGGTGCAAAGGCAGGGCAGCCCCAAAACACGAACGCCGCCCTAGCGGCGCGCGACGCCTTGGGCGGTCCACCCGTGCGCACGGCGCGACAACCGCCCTTGCGGCAGGAGGGGTCACCGGGAGCCAGGCCGGCGAGCCCAACGTGCTGAAGCTGGCGACGCCCGCCGTCGACCAGCCCCGCGTTGTCGAAGTCCGCCCCTCTCGCAGGGCCAGTGAGCGCCCTCTCCCTTGAATGCTGAAGGAGAGGGTGACCCACGAACCCGCGCGGGAGGTAGAGCTCCGGCTCAGCCCGGTCTCCGCCCCAGCAAGGATGATGAACATCCTTGAAGCTGAAGGCGGGACCAAGATCGCAGCCCGGCTTGCTTCTCCCCACCCAGGGGCTGGTGGTCACCGTCTTGGGTGACCACCGGCGAGGGGATGCAACCGGGCTGCATGATGAAAATCCTTGAAGCCGAACGATGGCTGAAAGGTACCGACTTCCTCGAAGTTGCGTCCCTCCTACGACAAGGCGGAAGGATTGCGGGTGTTCCCCATCCGGGGGCTCGGGAGGTGGAAAGACATGGTGCATAAGGGAGTGCGAAGACATGGCCGCCTTTCAAGGGGGTCACCCTCCTTTTAAAGGCGACTCTCCCTACTTGCGTCCTCAGCCGTTGCGGGCTGAGTCTTCTCCAACACGCTCCAAGGTCCTCCCCCTACGACACGGGGGCTGGGCCCCACGCGTCATGCAAGCTGGTCCAGGGCAGAAGAAGCCAAACCGCCGCGCGCAGGGCATGCAACCGCCCAGCGGTTACAAGCATTCTCCCACTTTCGCCCAGACCAGCGGGTGAAAGGGTGGACAACCATGCAGTCGGCATGCAACCATGCCAAGTGGGCGCGCCCCTTCGACTCCAACGCGCCCAGCATGGAGGCCCAGGCCCACACGTCATGCAACCGGCGTGCCGGTTGCTACGTACAAGCAACTGCACCGCCCCTCGCGCCACTACCGCGCCTCCTCGACTGCGGAACCAGTACCGTGACTCGATGCAACCCTACGTATGACCCAGCAGTGTCAGCCAGGCGCGACGGTCAATACGGCCAAAAATGGGCCAGCAGTAATGGCGGTGGCAGGCGGGCAGGAGCAGCGGTCACGTCGTCAGCCAAGCTTACGTCCCATCCAGGGGCAGCGAGAGAACCCTCTCTCACGGCATGAAGACGGCGCGCCCGTGATCCGTTCCTCGAACGGCTCGCACACGCGCAACGGCTGCCTCGCGAACCACTCGCCCTGTCGCATTAACTCCGCGGCGGGACAGGCGGCGCCTCAGGCAGGAGAAGCAAGCGACGCTTCGCCTTCGCCATAATGACCGCATCAAAAAAGGTACGCCACGTCATTCGATTTCGTATCCTTTTCCTCTTTCTCTCTCTTGCAACAGGGACCGGGAAAGGGGGATACCCCGAAAAGGATCCTTCTCCGTGAAGGAAACAGGCCCCGAGCCTCCCTACTGATCAGAGGTTCAAAGGCTGGCCCCTCGGAGGGGTTCAACGGTCGCCCCAGAGCACTTGGGTTCTGCGCCCACTACTGGTCAGAGGTTCGATGGCCGACCCCTCGGAAGGGTTCAACGGCCGCCTCAGGCCACTCGGGCTCCGCGCCCACTACTGATCAGGGGTTCGTAGGCTGGCCCTCGAAGGGTTCACAGTCGCCTCAGACACAGAGCGAGGGATGACCCTGGGTACGTTCGATACATAACCAAGGCTCGGGCTACGCTCTCGAGGTACCCTAGGACATTTCCGAGACCACCGGGAACGATCTTGTAACGGAATCCCATCAGAGGGAGGCATCGAGCCCTCGGACCCCGTCAAAAGGGGACCGGGTCCGGCAGATCACCCGCAGGTACTTTTGGAGCGCGCCTCCGGGCCTCTAGCCGACCCCTAACAAATGGGGCATGGGCGTCCAATCGGATTACCCGCCAGCAGCTCACCGGAGACACCATGTTCGGCGCCCTCCGAGGGCAACATGGCGCTTTCCCCCCTCCTCCTTGCGGAAAGGCGACGCAGGGGCGTATGTAAAAAAGTCGAGTCTGTCCTTGACCGTCCTCTCGCCTTGTGCAGAGGCTCGGGGGCTGCTCTCGCAAACCCGGCTCCGACCAAACCGTTGACAGCGTCAACATACCAGCCCGAGAACTTGGGACCCGACCGTGCACCCGGGCTACGGCCAGCTCGCATGAGGGAACAACCAGACCAGCCGAAGTGTTGCGAAACACACTAAGACCTCGAAGGAGTCAAACTACTCCTCCGAGGCCTCGGGGGCTACACCCGGTGGGTGCGCTCTCGCGCACCCACCGGAACAAAATGGAACAAAAAAAGGCTGGTCCCCTTGCAAAAAAGTGCGGCAAAAGCCTCCAAGCGAGTATTAACACTCCCTTCGAGGCTCGGGGGCTACTGTCGGGGACCATAATTAGGGGTACCCTCAAGACTCCTAAATCTCAGCTGGTAACCCCCATCAGCACAAAGCTGCAAAGGCCTGATGGGTGCGATTAAGTCAAGGATCGGTCCATTCGAGGGACGCGATCACGCCTCGCCCGAGCCCAGCCTCGGGCAAGGGCAGCCGACCCCGGAGGATCTACGTCTCGCCCGAGGACCCCCTCCAGCAACGGACACACCTTCGGCTCGCCCGAGGCCCAGTCTTCACCAAGAAGCAACCTTGGTCAAATCACCACGCCAACCGACCAAATCACAGGGGCATTTAATGCAAAGGTGGCCTGACACCTTTATCCTGACGCACGCCCTCCAGTCGACAGAGGCGAAGTGACCGCAGTCACTTCGCCGCTCCACTGATCGGTCTGACAAAGAGGACAGCGCCGCCTGCGCCGCTCCGACTGCTGAGCCACTCGATAGAGTGAGGCTGACAGCAGCCAAGTCTGGCCTCAGGCGTCATAGGAAACTCCGCTTCGCCCGACCCCAGGGCTCGGGCTCGGGCTCGGCCTCGGAAGACGACGAACTCCGCTTCGCCCGACCCTAGGGCTCGGACTCGGGCTCAGCCCCGGAAGACGACGAACTCCGCTCCGCCCGACCCCAGGGCTCGGACTCGGGCTCGGCCCCGGAAGACGACGAACTCCGCTTCGCCCGACCCCAGGGCTCGGACTCGGGCTCAGCCCCGGAAGACGACGAACTCCGCTCTGCCCGACCCCAGGGCTCGGACTCGGGCTCAGCCCCGGAAGACGATGAACTCCGCTTCGCCCGACCCCAAGGCTCGGACTCGGGCTCAGCCCCGGAAGACGACGAACTCCGCTCCGCCCGACCCTAGGGCTCGGACTCGGGCTCAGCCCCAAAGGACGACGAACTCCGCTTCGCCCGACCCCAGGGCTCGGACTCCGCCCTGGCCTTAGCCGATGGTCTCCGCCTTGTCCGACCCGGGGGCTCGGACTCGACCTCGACCTTGGGAGACAGACTCGACCTCGACCTCGGAGGAGCCTCCACCTCGCCCAACCTAGGGCACGGACCAACCACGTCAACAGGAGGCGCCATCATTACCCTACCCCGAGCTGACTCAGGCTACGGGGAACAAGACCGGCGTCCCATCTGGCTCGCTCCACTATACGAGTAATGATGGCGCCCCGCACGCTCCATGACGACGGCGGCTCTCAACCCCCTTACGGAAGCAAGAGGACGTCAGCAAGGACTCGTGTCACACCCGGTTTTAGAAGGTAAACCGAATGTGAACCATGTACATGCCAGGATCAGAAATTCACGTACACAGCGATTACATAAATGACTCATCATAGCACAATGCTTCGAATTACAATAAAGAGTAAGTAATAATATAAAGACTAGAGCCATTTACATAATATAATCAAAGTACACAGAACAGAAACGTAGCCAACGTAAACAACCCACCACAGGTAGCTGACTGGGGGAGGTCGCTAGCCTAATCCTCGAACTCATCAACGTCCTGGAACTCCTGAAGATCCACCTCGACGCCTTATTCTTTACCTGAGCATAGATTGCACCAAAGGCAACCTGGTGTTTTGTGAAAGCAAGGGTGAGTACACATCAACGTACTCAGCAAATGTCCTGTTTGGCTGAGGTGGACTAGCTTTATGTGGGGTTAAGATCAAGCAGTTGCTTTTAGTTGGTCAGGTATTTATTATCAGTGGAAGCCAAGTTTTAGTAATAACCAACCCGTGAACCATTTCCTCATCGAGGAACATCATCATCATAGTCGAACCAAAACCATAAACATAGCCATTGTATCTCAGATCATATGTATCTCAGATCATCTGCATCTCTAATCAAAGAGGATCCCAAGGCCGCTCATAACCGTGAGCACGGCTGATATATCAGTTTCATTACCCTCTGCAGAGGTCGCACACTTTACCCATGAGCCGTGATTCCCGTTTTGCCCGGGGATCATGACTCCCCATTGATCACTTCCTAGGTGGTCCGGCAGGGTATCACTACGTAGCCTTTACAAAGATTCCCTAGAGGTCATAGCCGCCCGTTAGGTTTCTCCAGTTTGATAAACACAGTACCCCTCCCCGCAGGAGGGTGACTAACAAAAGCAAAATGAAAGAACCTCGGCACCCAGCCTCGGCAGAGCAAGCACTGTGCCTGGACCCCATTGACGGCACGACGGCGAAGCAACTACACCTCTAGTTCCTCTAATTAATTAGCTAAGGGCGCCCCATTTCACCCTCATGGTTGCACTGTTATCCCGGGTGGTCTCTCAACGAACAGGTCCTTACGGAGAGGTACTCGAGAAACAGCCCGAGTCCCCTAAATGCCACAAGTATATCATCATATCCAGGATAAAATCATAGTATCATCGTTGTATCTCATCATGTTCATTGATTAAAGTAAAGCGCTAGCATGTAGCTAACCATAGTAACCCAAAAGGTAAATCAAGGACAAGGTAAATAGAAAGCTAGTAAATCCTTAGGTTTCAATTAAGTAGTGCAGGACAGTGAATTATAAATAGATAGGACATAATGGGTCAGAGGACACTTGCCTTCACCAAACAGATGCTCAGGACCTTCAACTTTGTAGAACTCGAAGAGCTTGATCACTTGGTCGCTGAAGCTTGACAGTCGATTCCTCGAAGCTCGGAAATGGACCGCGATCTATTCGCAACGCACAGTGAATACAAATAGGCACAAACAAACAAACACATATACATATACATGAGAACATCACACCATTCAGATAAAAACATAATAAAACATGTAAAATGAAATAGAGAACGTTACTACGGTCACGCGAGGAAAATGAAACATCGAACTCGAAGCTACGGTCGAGAAGATATTGCATTTACGCTAAACAAATATTAACTATAACGTTTAATTCGACCTGATTATATTAATCGATATTTATTTAAAATGAAATTAGAGCTATCTAACCATTTTAATTAGCTGACCACACTAACAATTCTTAGTTAAATAAGTAATTTAAATAACATCAGCGACTTTAAGTGGGACGAATTAGCGGAGCGAGACGAAACTCGCAACGCATGAAACAGCATAACCGCACGCGACCTAGCGCGCGCACCACGCGCGATACGTGCAGACAACGTGACGATGGCGAACACAACACAGCAGCGTGCAAACAACGCGCTGACCCACGCGAAATAGCACGCGACGACACACGAAACAGCACGCTCGACCAGTGCGAACGAGAACGCCACCACGTGCGAAATAGCACGCGCGACAAATGAGAAAACTGAACAGGTGACATATATAAAAATAAGTTAAGCTAAAATTAGCCAGGTTAATGTTTATTATAAAAGAGCGAGATAAACACTACACATTTAATCTAATTAAAATATTAGTCTAATAAATATTAGTCGAGCGAACCTTAAGCTAATTATCCAACATATATGACTTGACGAATTAACGTCGCTAACATGAGTCTTCACAAGCGAAAACAAATTATTATCACGCGTAGACGTCGCGCGACACACGTACACGTCGTGTGTCAACGCGTGCGAATAACACGTGACACACGCGAAACAACCCGCACGAGCCAACGCGACTATGAGCGCGAACCGCGTGATAACCGCTAACAGATAACTCGATGATACTAAACAAGTATTAACTGAAAAGTGTTTAAGTTGGTATTCATTGACTTAATATTTATTTATAAAAACGCGAGTTAAAAACTATAAACTAGTTTTAATTAGAAGGTTATTTTATCTAATAAATGTCGAATGAACAACTAATTAAACTATTAAAATTTGTGACATGGTAAAATACGTTGCTAAAATGAAATCGGCATTGCTACAGAGTCGAAGCGACTGAAACGAATAGAAACGGGTGTACGACACGTTATATATGGAATAACTAACAATTCGTGGCTAACGAATAATTTTATTAAAGCGCACGAATCGCGACTCACGCGAATGATGACACTCGAACAGCACGAACGAACGTCGTGCGGATAGGGCACGTGATATGCGTGGAACGACGGGAGACGAACACGCATGACAACACATTACCAAATATCTACCGACGCATAATTGAAATTATAAACTAGATTCGATTGAACTGTTGTTTTTATACTAAACACTAACTAGATATTCCATACAACATCTAAGTGGTTAAAATCACATTACTACGTATTTACAATCGCCTAACTAAAATCATAATTTTGATCCGACTGAGTATTCAGTTTACTGATCGACAATTAAGTAGGAAATTAATTAGCGCAGAGGAATAGACGAGGTAACCAGGGGGTAGACGGGAGTCATCTAGGGGTAGACGAATGTCGTCTAGAGAGTAGACAGATGTCGTCGGGACCTCGACGACACGCTGCGTGTGCGCGAAGCAACGTGCACAACAGCGCGCGATACGCGCGCGAACAGTATGATGTCACACAAACGACGCTGCACGCGAACAACAGCAAACCAATAATTAATTAAAAATGTTTAAGCTGGTAGTATTCGACGTAATTAACATTTATATTTATAAAAACCCGAGTTAAAACTGTAGACTCGTTCTAATTAAATTACCATTTTAAATAACCGTCAACTAAACAAGAAATGACTAATTGGTGTAAGCGACCGTAACGAAAATATTAAATAACCCATGGACAGCACGAAACAGCGCACGAGAGCGATGGCTACAACGGCGCACAACAATGTGCTCGATCGAGCGGGGGTACGGGTATGGCTAGATGACGAACGGCGAACGACAAACGACAAGGGTTGGATCGAGGGCGCGCAGGTTGCACAACGACCACTCCGAACCGGCTACGTCGAGGCTTATCGCAGGGACGGCTTCACTGGCTGTTCGCCGAAGCCGACCAGGACGCTGGCCGAGGGACGGGGAGGGTAACAACGAGCAGGAGAGCAGGGGCTTGGCGTCTAGCTCCCAGGGACCGTGCCCTGGCAGGCTGAGCCGCGGACTCGCGCGCGAAGGGGAGGGCAGGGACTACTGGCCACCATGCGCGGGGACACGACCTCGGAGCTTCGCCGCTCGCAACAGGCTCGGCCAAGGCTAGGCAGCGGCGCAACCGAAGAAGGGATAAGAGGAGGAAGAGGACGAAATCTCACCCACTTGCGCCGACGATGACTGAAGAGGCTAGCACAACCAGCGACGACACCAGAGGACCACGAGCTCGGCGCAAGGGCGGGGCTACGGGCCGAACGCGCAACCGCGGCTAGAGAGCCGCCATGGGCGCACGCAGCTAGGAAGCCGCAGCCAGGGCTGGACAGCAGTGGGGCTTCGCCGGACAGAGGCCGCGCCAGCAGGGAGCAGGGGTGGGGCTGCTGTTGGTGCTGACCACGATGCCGCAACGGGCCGCTAGGCTTGGCCGCACCATGGCCGGCCGAGCCGCGGAGCTCGCGTGCGCACAGGAGCTGGTCGGGCGAGCGCGCTGGACGGGGGTGCTGGCGCGGCTGGCCATGCCCGCGGCCAAGAGGAAGAGGGAGCGGGCGAGTGGACACAGGAACTGGCCTGGGCAGCTTTTGGCGATGTGGGCAGGGTGGGCGCACGACGTGGGCACCGGTTGGGATGGACGAGCGGTTGAGGAAGAGGAACAGTGGGTGGGGGCACCACTGACAGGTGGGCCCGGTGGCTGGGCAGGGGTGTCATGCGGCGGCTAGGGTTTGGGGTAGGCGTCGGCGCCGGGATGGGCCAGGTGGGCCTCGCGCGCTGGGTAGGCCGCAGGGGGCTGGGCTGCGCTGGCTGGGGGCTAGGTGGGCCACGCGAGAGCTGGTGGGCTGAGGGAGGTTTTCCCTTTTTTTTGTTATTTCTTTCTCTTCTTTTTTATTCTTCTTCAAATCTAAATATAGTTTTTGAATCAAAGATTCAAATATTTAATGAGATTGAATTGATGCCCAAACACAATAATTCGACACAAAAATATGCCTCGGCATGCCATGCAACAATCAAGGACCCTCTTAGGGTTTTATTTTACGAGGATTATGCCGGTATAAAACAAAAATAATTCTCCATTTTTGGGAAAAGATAAGGAAAACAGAGAAATGAGAGAGTAACAACCTGAATTTAGTGAATATTAGAAAAGAAATTTTATACCCCCAAATTCAGGGTGTTACAACTCGACAGCCCCGACAGCTATTTCTCCGCCAGGCTCCAGCGCTCCTCCGACGGCCACGACACCACACGAACTGGGTGCCAAAACCTCTCCGGCTGCCACGATGGCATGTACTTAGGGCGCTAGCTCTCCTCCGCTAGACACGTTAGCACGCTGCTACACCCCCCATTGTACACCTGGATCCTCTCCTTACGCCTATAAAAGGGAGGTCCAGGGCCCTCTTACAGAGGGTTGGCCGCGCGGGGAAGGACGGGACGGCGCTCGCGCAAGGCCGCTCGCCCCCTCCCGCGTGGACGCTTGTAACCCCCTACTGCAAGCACACCCGACCTCGGCGCGGGGCTAACACGAAGGCCGCGGGTTCCACCTCCCACGCCTGTCTCCCTCCGGCTGCTCTTCCCCCCTTCGTGTTCCGCCTCGCGCCGACCCATCTGGGCTGGGGCACGCGGCGACAATTCACTCGTCGGTACAGGGACCCCCCGGGTTTCGAAACACCGACAATGTTTTTAATGGCAGTTTTCTTTATAAAATCGTCAGTAGAAATCATATTTTTATTGGCGGTTTTCTTTATAAAATCGCAAGTAGAAATCATATTTTTCACTAGCGGTTTTGTAAAGAAAACCGATGTGAAAATCAATTTCTATTAGAGGTTTTCTTTAAAACCCGTCAGCAGAAAATAATTTAAAATCGATTTTTAGTTTACAAATGACCTCATTCGAAAAAACCATCAAAATAAAAGTTGTAGATCTTTAAAAGTTATTTCTTTTGTAGTTTTCAACTTTTCCATTTGAAACCGTTTGGGTTATTAAAATTGCATTTGCATTTGATAATTTTTAAAATACAAATTTTGTAGGATAGGAAAAAACCAAAATAAAATCCATAGAACTCTAAAAGTTATGAAACTTAGTTGACAAGTGTTTTTGTTTGAATTCATTTATAGTCTCAAACAACCAATTTATACTCGGTTTGTTCTAATATATGGAAAAAACTACTCTCTCCAGTGTCCTATTAGTTATCGTTTTGGATAAAGTTTGAGTCAAACTTATAAAATTTTGACTATAAATAACTATTTTATTATATAGTTTTGAAACATAATGTTTATATACACCGATTTGTCTAAACAAGTATTTTTTATAAAAGTATAAATGTATTAAGAGTTTATTTATATTTTAAAAAAACATTGATTAAAGTTATATTTTATAGATCGTGTAGCTGTTTTAAACGATAACTAATAGTATACCGGAGGGAGTACTATCTAGATATGTCGGCGTTTCGGACCCGGGGGGCCCTGGACCGACGAGTGAAATCGCTGCGTGCCCCTGCCCAGATGGGTTTGCGCGGGATGGAACACAAGAGGTGGGACAAGCCTTGTATTATCCTGCACCAGGGGTGCCGCTCGTAGTAGGGGTTACAAGCGCGTCGCGTGAGGGAGAGAGTGAGGCAGAGAGCAGGAGCCCGTTCGTCCGCTCCTTCCCCCGCGCGAACCCCCTTCAGGGTGGCCCTGGACCTCCCTTTTATAGACGCAAGGAGAGGGTCCAGACGTACAACGGGGGGTGTAGCTATGCGCTAACGTGTCCGGTAGAGGAGTGCCTAAGCCCTATGTACATGCCAACGTGGCTGTCGGGGGAGAGCTTGAGCCCTGTACACGTGATGGCATGGCCGTCGGAGGAGCGCCTGAGTCCTGTAGGAGCACAGCTGGCAGTGCGGCAAGGATCCTGCTAATGTCTCCTTGCTGCCGTAAGGGGCTGAGAGCCACCGGCGTCATAGTGCACGCGGGGCACCATCATTACCCGTCGCCAGGGTAAGCCAGATGGGACGCCGGTCTTGTTCCTTGTAGCCTGAGCAGGCTAGGAATACGGTAATGATATATCCCCTGTTGGCGTGGTCGGTCCGAGCCCAAGGTCGGGCGAGGCGGAGACTTCTCTTGAGGTCGAGGCCGGGGTCAGGCGAGGACGTGATTCCTCCCGAGACCGGGGTCGAGGCCGAGTCTGGGGGTCGGGCGAGGCGGAGACCTCCTCCCGAGGCCAGAGCCTGAGGTCGGGCGAGGCGGAGACCTCCCCCCGAGGCCGGAGCCTGAGGTCGGGCGAGGCGGAGCTTCCTGTTGCGCCCGAGGCCAAACTCGGTGGTTGATCGTGACTTGTTGTCTGTCGTCGTCTGGGTGGTTGACACGGCAGTCGGAGCGAAGCGAGCGGCGCTATTTTCCTGTCACATCAGACAGTAAAGAAGAGGGGCAAAGTGACTGCGGTCACTTCGGCCTGGCCGACTGAGGCGCGTGTGTCAGGATACGGCGTCAGGCATCCCCTACATTGAATGCGCCTACGAAGCGGTCGGTTGGTGAGGTGGTCTGGCCTGTCACACCCGACTTTAAGGAACAAAGCCAGGTGCATCTCATACATGCGCCAAGAAGACAACATATATAATAACAGAGTGTACAGAGATAAATGTCATAATAATCAGAGTATTTATTACATAGTGGAAGACTTATTACAAAATAAAATAATAAAGATAAAATGAACTAAGGATCGTCGGCGCCAATGTCAACTAAGAAATGCCACCTAGATCAGATCATACTCCTCGCCTTGTGGCTCCTCCTGAACCACCTGTTCTTCTCCTGTGGGGGGGGGGGTGTGAGACAGCAAGGGTGAGCTCACACATGATCATAGCTCAACAAGTTGTGGGGAACCAGTGGACATAAACTCACAAAGGTGTGAGTTCATGTGATGTGTAAGGCTAATCAATGACAGGGGTTAAAGCTGAGCATTGCTTTTAAGTAGTTGGTCAAACTTTTATTAGCAGTTACTAAATGTAAATAAATACCAAACCTTAAATAAAGTAATTGAACAAATTAATAATAAACCCATGCAATGCAAATGACCAAATTGAATTTAAGTTCCATAATTTAAACATCAGAGAGTCCTGAGCTGCTCATGACCGTGAGCTCGGCTAGTATACCAGTTTTACACTCTGCAGAGGTTGTACCCTTTACCCACAAGTCATGTTACCCATATGCCAAGGGGTCGCGACTCCCATACACCTCTACCTAGGAAGCGCGACAGGGCAACACTACGAGGCCTTTACAAAGTTCCACTAGCTTCCGAAAACCCGCTACAGTTTATGGGAAGAGCACTTGCAAGAATCCCCCGTCTGACCGCCATCGCAGCTAAATCAACCCGAGAACCTCCTTGCATGCAACTCCCCTACTGCCCTTGCCCCTTTCGGGTAAGGTAGTCTTCCACTAGCTTTCCTAATTAGTCAGCCAAGGGCGTCCCATTAATCCCTTGTGGTGGCACGTGGTTCTCAAGTTAAGCTTTATGTTCCAATTAACATTAATGAACTTGACATGAACATAAATAGAATAACAAGAATAATTGGAACATAGATATAATAAATGATTATCCCAGAACCATGTAAAGCAATAGCAAACTACCTAGGTGATTCAGGGGTAAACAAGGTAATGAGATAAACAATCTAGGATAACCTATCGGGTCCCATCAAAATTAACCTATGCATGGATAAATGATATTAAAGAACATTATTGGGTAAAAAGTGGTCAAGGGCACAACTTGCCTGACACTTGAGATTCCAGGTACCAACTTGCTTTTCAGATGACACGTGTCCTCGTGCTAGTCGTAGCAATACAAACAAACATGGTATAGATAAAATTAACATCACACCAAACATAAGAATATACTGCATAATAATAATCTACGCATTTCCACAAGACTAACGCAACTTGAACGGATCAAATCGGAGTTAGAACGGAGAAGTTATGAATTTACTAGGGTTTTATGTGTTTGATACAAGATTAATTAGGATATAAATTTTAAAGTGGCTTTCAGTCAAAACAGTGGCACTAATTGATAAACAATATTATTATCAAATTATAGAAATTAGAATGGCTCAAATTGGAGTTCATATGCATTTTCTATGAGTTATACAAATTCTAGCACTTATTTTATATTAAAACTCTATTTTCTAATTCCTTTATTCAATTTAAATCAGCACTGGACTGGGCCTCAAATTTGTAAAAGGGCAGGGACTCTGGCGCAAATAAATCCCAGACACAGGCGACCCTGACATAGGACTGCGGGTTCAATCTAAAATAGCAGGGGGTCTCTTTTGTAAGATTAGCGCCACGAAAGGGTATTATCTCTTATCATCCGTAGGATCTAGATCTTGTGGCTCGGATTAGATTACCCACTCTGTGAACCGGTACGCGATACCCGCCCTCGGATCCGCAATACACGGCCAGGATTTAATTACGCAAATACAACTCGGACCCCTCGATCTCGATCAAACGGTCCAGCACACATTCCACTGTACCAGCGCACAGGATCTAATCTAAGCCGTCAACTCTCCATCAAACGGCTAGCCACGTTCTTCTCCCACACCATGGTCCGCGGCAGCGCCCCAAATTCTCCCACCGGCGAGCACCATCGGCGAACCCCGAATTCCCACCCCCGGTGCTCCAAATCTTGATCTGACTACATCCACGCATTGCAGGGAAGGAAGCAAGTCGTAGGGGAAGAGTAGTACCGACTATATAGGCTCGGAGTTCCCCACGCGCGGTGCTGGTAATGCAGCGGCGGCGGATTAGACGACGGCGAGGAATTGCGTGGTCTCCAGGGGTGTTCCTCGGACGCAAGGGTCGTGGATACCTTCATGGCGTTATGGCGAATCCAATAAGGTGGCTTACCGAGCGCGCGGAATAATGGCGGAAGCAGACCACGGCGGGGTGCGACCGCGAGCACCGGCGAGGAATTCCTGGACTTCCCCGCCCGCGGAGTGACTCGGATGCGGGGCAACAGCTTCCACTGGGCGCAGATATGTTTCCAGAACGATTCCGAAGCTCCGAACGGTGTGGTAAATCGACAGCGAGCAAGGGGTGGCGTGCAGCGCTGCTATCGCTTTCCTTGACGGCGACGGCGATTACGGTTCTAGGCAGGCCTTAGGTGCTGGAATTGTGTGCATCAGGGGGCGCGAGAGCTAGGTATATATACCCCCAGGCCAAAGGACGATGGCCCTGAGGAGTAACGGCGCGGCGGGGTCTGCTGCGGCCGGGCGGAATCTGCGGCGAGGTGGTTCAATACCGCGAGGGGGAAGGGGTGATGCGTGGGGTCCAAGGGTCGGTGGAGCACGCACGGTCTTCAACGCCTGCCGCCGATTCTCCTGCGACGTGCGCGACATTCCCGGGACGCGAATTTGGTCCTAACCTGGTTCGGCGCCGCGGAATTCGTACGCTCGTTGGGGATGAAGACGACGGCGCTGACAACCCGGGGCCACCCGGCGGCGAAATGTGAGGGAGTGCACGGTGAGGGCGAGACGCAGGCGTCTCAGGCCCACACAACAGCGACGAGGGTGCGATGCACGCAACAGTGTGTGAGGCAGGCGAAGGGGGACCCGCCAGGCAGGGACTGTGAGAAGGGAGAGCGCGGCCGAGCATCACGTGTGGCGAGTGGGTCCCGCAGGACAGTGACTCGGTGTGTTTTGTGGGAATTGGGCTATGCGGGAGTGGAAGAGGGAATGGGCCGAATTCCTTATCACAGGCCCGGTAAGCTTTTCCTTCTTCTTTTCTTTTTAATTTCCTTTCTTTTCTTTTTCTCTATTTCTTTTCCTTTTCAGTTTTAAATTCCAAATCCAAGGATTTAATTCCAATTCAAATTTTTTTATAGCACATTTATCTTCACCTTAAATGTTCAGTTTTAACATAGTTTGAATTTTATAAGTTTTTGTTTTGTATTTCAGAATATTTCTCTCTTTCTTATTTTCAAATCCGAAGTTAAATTTAGGGCTAAATCCCAATTTCCAAAATTGTACTTTTGGGATAACTTCAAATTCTAAACTCAATTAGTATACTTCTATATGAAGGTACCTTATTTAGTTTCCTCAAATATTATTATTCCCATGAAATGAGGATTGGATGGCAAAACAAACAAGAGGATCCACTCTTATATTATGTTTTACAATTTTGGGTATTACATGGCCAAGGTTGCTTCACAACGAAGCCTGCCCGAGCCGGGCTTCGGGAGAGCCGAGGGGGCGTCCGCTGCCTGAGGAGGCCCTCGGGCGAGGCGTGAACTCGTCTGGGACTACTGCTCCAGCCCGAGGCTGGGCTCGGGTGAGATCGCGTTCCTTGGATAGACGAAACATTGACTTGAACCGTACCCATCAGTTGGTCTGAGGGTGTTTATGTTGGTGACTTGTTCTCAAATGCTTCGGATTAAGAACAAGGCAACATAAAAAGTGTTAAATGATAAGGTCCTTCGTCCTTCGAAACATTATTTCCCTTCGGGATATAACGTGCTCCGGACGAAGGTCATAAACAACATATCTTCGTAAGCACGATAAGTTACGACGAAGGACTTATGCATAACATAAATAGTAATGTAAACATTTAAATTTTATCACAATGTCATTTCTATTTTATTACTATGTAAAAATAGAAATGACTTCAAATTACAAATGTACCTTCGGACTGCAGGAAGGCAAAAGTACAAGAATGACGCAAAAACAAATGCCAAGTCAGCGTGACCAGTACGGGAGTACTGTTCATCTATTTATAGGCGTGAGACACAGCCCATACAAAATTACATTCATGTCCATTACATTTGCTAATGACTTATGGAAATCTGTCAAGGCCTAAGTAGTCTTTTCATCTTTAAGTCGGTTCCCCTTTCTGCTATCGTGACGAAGCTTTCCTGCGCACAGCTTCGGCTGTGCATCATCCTTCGTAGAGCTTGGTAATCAGCCCGTCCTCCATTTCAATCCCCCTTCGTCTGGTTCAGGCTTCGTCCTGACCGTACTTCATGTTCATAATTCTGAGTCCGAAGGTATCTGTTCATATAATCCACTTGGAAAACATTGTCAAATCATGTTTTTGAGGACCTTCGGAGGACGAAGGCCCCCAACAGTAGCCCCTCGTAATATTAATTTGTTAATGACAAATTCAGATTACGATATGGACGAAGGCCTTAAGCCGAAGGTCCGAAAAAACACCTTCCCTTTGCTAGAATAGCAACATTCACTGACAAGCAGGGTCTTTCAATTTTCAACGCACTGGGCGTATAAATAAGATCGTAACGCAAACTCATTTTGGTACTCTCGCTTGCCATCTGCTTTCGCCCACTAAATTTTTAGCTCTTGCGCACTAAGATTTGCTGATATTTTGGTTTTGAAGCTTCGGCTTTGAAAACAGTTTTTTAGTGTTTCCGAAGATGTCTGAAGATAAGAAGGTCGCTGCTGAGATGAAGCTGAGCCTTGACGAAGAGAAGAACTTGGGGTTCCTTATAGCGATGGCAGAGACCAATACGGAAAAAATTACCAAGGAGATTCTGGAAGGTTTGTCTGAAGATACTGGTGACAGCGACAGTTATGATGTAGAAAGTGGTGGGGAAGAGTCCGAAGATCGACCATGGCGGCCAAGTCACACGGTTTTTGGGAAAACCACTATTAAGCAGAGTCATATTGATAATATGAGGGGGAGGTATTTTCGAGATATATCTATTGTGAGGGCTGATGCTGGAGAAAAGACTTCTCCCACCCCCGAAGAAGATGAAGTCGTAATCTTCCGAAGCTTTCTCAAGGCTGGGCTTCGATTCCCCCTAAGCAGCTTTGTTGTTGAAGTCCTGAAGACATTTCAAGTCTACCTTCATCAAATTACTCCCGAAGCTATCATAAGAATGGGGATGTTTGTCTGGGCTGCGAGAAGCCAAGGTTTAGAGCCAAATGCTAAAAGCTTTTGCAACATTCATGAGTTGTTATATGAGACGAAGCCCTGGGGGAAAGAACAATATCACAACAACTTTGGGTGTTACAGCTTCGGTGCCCGCTCCGGGTCAAGCCGCCCTGTGCCAACCTTTCGGAAGAGGTGGCCCGGAGTCTGGATGATAGAGTGGTTCTATGTAAAGAATGACTTAACAGCGCAAGAAGATGTCAAGAGTATCATTATGCGCCCCATCTGGCAACGCTTCGGACTTCGAAGGCCGAAGGTTGAAATGGATGAAGCAGCCGAGGAATGCCAAAGAGCCTTCGGCGTAATCTGCTCTTTCATTGGGACAAGGGACTTGGTCCAAGAGCATATTGCCTTCAGGGTGTGGCCACTTGCAGGAAAGTGGGAAATGCCGAAGGAGACCATCAAAGAGTCCGACGAAGGCGGACTGGTCAGACTGAAATACACATTCAAATACGGGGATAAGTTTGTTGAACCTGATGACGACTGGTTGAAAAGCATTGAAACATTAAGTGACGAACTGCTTGGGGCATATTCGAAGGCCGAGAACACTGCGTTATCAGCAGCCTTCGGAGGCCGAAAGAAGAAAAGGCTCAACCGGGTATTTGACGCAGTCGGGTTTGTCTACCCTGACTATCACTATCCGGTATTGGGTCGCAAAAGAAAAAATACTTCTCCTGCGACAGAAGCTACCACGAGTGCCACTAGTGAGCCAGCGCCGCAAAGGAAAAAGATGAAGGTGCTCACCCACCGAGCGCGTTTTATTGAGCCGGCCATAGTGCCAGAATTTATTGGTGAAGTCTCTTTGGCCTCTGAAGCTACAGAACCAGCTCCAGTGCCGAAGATAGAAGAGAAAACTGAAGCGCCTTCAGCAGAAAAAGCAGAAAAACCGAAGATTGAAGGGCCAAAAATATCGGAAATCTTAAGTCCTTCAGCAAATGTCGAAACAATAAAAAATCAAAAGGGCCCATTGGTGACCCCAAAAAGAAAAAGAATGGTGAACGTACTAGATGTCTTGGAGACAATTAAGTCTTCAAGCACAACTCCAAAGAAGACTGTTGAACTTGCTGAAGCGTCTACTGAAGCTTCGAAGCAACAAGCTGAAGCTGAAGCTGGGCCTTCAGAGCCCACCAAGGAACAATCTTTGGAAACCGAGAAAATATCAGAACCAGTTTTGGTTGAAGAAATTGACACTGCCGCCCTCGAAGCTCCTTCCAGCATATGCGATTACATCGTGCGACATGCTTCAGGGAAGAAATTATCTGAAGAAGAGACTTATGAAGCCAATCACTATGCTAGAGAGTTAAAGTATCCGAAGGGGGCAGTAGTGTTCAATGGGACAAATGAAGATGACTTCCTATACTGCCTCCCTGATAACAAAGAATTATCTGTCTGCCAGGAGATGGCTAGAAGTATGGGTTTCCCGAAGCTCGAAGCTGGATTATGTGCTATGACGAAGGAGGATCTCGCGGACAGTCTTGCGTACAATAGCCTAAAGGTATGGGAATTAAGCGCTTAAAATTTTTTTAATTCGTAACTCATTCTTTTATTCTTATACCAACTTTTTTACATATAGGGTTTAATCCTAAGCAACGCATTAAGAGCACAAAAGAGTGCCGAAGATGAGAGCTATGAAATTGCGTTCAACAACCTTCGATCAGAAGTTATTAAACTGAGAAACGAAGCTCTGGAAAAGGATAAAATTCTGCTTACATTGGTAGATAAGGTAAAAAAGGACGAAGCTGCTTCAAAGGTCCAGGCCGAAGCCCAAAAACGTGAAATTAAAGATCTTCAGAAACAGCTAGCTAGAGCTAAAGAGGAACGTGTGCTTGAGGAAACAAAACGAGAGCTTAGTGATCAGTTGGTCAATCATTTAGAGTTAAGTGTTAAGGAGCTTCGTGCATCCCAGAGGAAATGCTATGTTAAATCTATAGAATGCGTCAAAAAGATAAAATCCAGCTTCGCCAGCGTTGGCGCCTTTTCTAGTGAAGAGAATTTCTCAAGAGGCAATCCCGAAGGTCCACTGGACTGGATCAATCACGAAGCAGAAGCCTTCAAGGAAATCCTGAGCAGCCACGGTGACATCTGCGCTTTTTCAGGCGCCAGAGGAGTTGCTGCTGTTTTGGAGAAGAAAGGTTGTGAGCATGTAAAATCCTTAGCTCAGTCCGAAGCTGCCCTGTCCTCTGAAGACATCAAAGACCCCTCGACCGAAGCAAGCATGGTTGGCGGTAAATTCTTTACTGATATCTGGGACAACGGCGGCCGAGAAATAGCGCAAGAAATTATTCAAAGGAGTGAAAAAGGCATCCATGATGCTAGGAAAGTGACAGAAGTTGCCGAAAAAAGTACAGAGCCCGAAGGGCAAATAGGTATTAATTAGTCGTTCTTGTTGTGCTGTAATTTTTATTTCAAACTTTGTTCGCGGTTTGTGATAGTAATGTAGACATATTCCCTTCCCTCAGAACCTACTGGATCGTCTGCTGACCCTCACACGAAAGAGGATGACGAAATTAAACAAATGGCCGAAGCTATCATGGATAAAGTTGTTGAACAACTTCTAAATGAGGCTGCCGAAGTAGTACTAAGAGAAGACTAGATGGCATTAGAAAGAACATTTGAAATGTGATCTATGTAATATTTTGTACATTTGAATGTAATATATAAGTTTCTTTTTGAAAGGGAATTAGGCTTACACCTAGTTCCTAAATAATTTTGGTGGTTGAATTGCCCAACACAAATATTGGACTAACTAGTTTGCTCTAGTGCATAAGTTATACAGGTGCAAAAGGTTCACATTTAGCCAATAAAAAGACCAAGTGTTGGATTCAACAAAGGAGCAGCAAGGCAACCGAGGGCACCTCTGGCTGGAGGCACCGGACTGTCCGGTGTGCACCGGACATGTCCGGTGCGGCCAGAGGACTTCAACTCAAACTCTTCGCCCTCGGGAATTCTCGGAAGCCGGCGCGCTAAAATTCACCGGACTGTCCGGTGTGCACCGGACATGTCCGGTGCTCCAAGGAAACGCGGCCTCCGGAACTCGCCAGCCTCGGGTTCGCTCGGCAGCCGCTCCGCTAAAATTCACCGGACTGTCCGGTGTGCACCGGACTGTCCGGTGTACCAGCGGAGCAACGGCTCCCTGCGGCGCCAACGGCTCCCTGCGGTGCATTTAATGCGCGCGCAGCGCGCGCAGACGTCAGGCTCGCCCATGCCGGTGCACCGGACATCAAACAGTACATGTCCGGTGTGCACCGGACACCCAGGAGGGCCCAGAAGTCAGGAGCTCCAACGGTCAGAATCCAATGGCAATGGTGACGTGGCATCCGGTGTGCCATCGAACAGAGGCCTCCAGCCAACGGTCACTTTTGGTGGTTGGGGCTATAAATACCCCAACCACCCCACATTCATTGCTATCCAAGTTTTCCAACTCTCAACCACTTACAAGAGCTAGGCATTCAATTCTAGACACATACAAAGAGATCAAATCCTCTCCAATTCCACTCAAGCCCTTAGTGACTAGCGAGAGAGATTTGCCGTGTTCTTTTGAGCTCTTGCGCTTGGATCGCTTTCTTTCTTTCTCATTTGTTCTTGAGATCATCACTCAATTGTAACCAAGGCAAGAGGCACCAATTGTGTGGTGGCCCTTGCGGGGAAGCTTTGTTCCCGTTTGATTGAGAAGAAGAGAAAGCTCACTCGATCCGTGGGATCGTTTGAGAGAGGGAAGGGTTGAAAGAGACCCGGCCTTTGTGGCCTCCTCAACGGGGAGTAGGTTTGCGAGAACCGAACCTCGGTAAAACAAATCCTTGTGTCACACTCTTATTTGCTTGCGATTTGTTTTGCGCCCTCTCTTGCGGACTCATTTCTTTATTGCTAACGCTAACCCGGCTTGTAGTTGTGATTATTTTTGTAAATTTCAGTTTCGCCCTATTCACCCCCCCTCTAGGCGACTATCAATTGGTATCAGAGCCCGGTACTTCATTAGAGCCTAACCGCTCGAAGTGATGTCGGGAGATCACACCAAGAGGGAGATGGAGACCGGCGATGACAAGCCCACTACAAGTCAAGGGAGCACTTCATCCTCATCGGAAGAGTCCCGCACCAAGAGAAGAGAGAAGAAGAAGAAATCCTCCAAGCGGAAGGAGAAAAGATCTTCCTCTTCTCATCACAAAGAGAAGAAGGAAAAATCTTCTTCTCACAAGCCGCATCGGAGTGGGGACAAGCACAAAAGGATGAGGAAGGTGGTCTACTACGAGACCGACACTTCATCGACATCTACCTCCGGCTCCGACGCGGCGTCCGTCACTTCTAAACGCCAAGAGCGTAAGAAGTATATTAAGATCCCCCTACGCTACCCTCGCATTCCTAAACATACACCTTTACTTTCCGTCCCATTAGGCAAACCACCAACTTTTAATGGTGAAGATTATGCTATGTGGAGTAATTTGATGCAATTTCATCTAACCTCTCTCCACAAAAGATTATGGGATGTTGTTGAGTATGGTGTACAGGTACCATCCGTAGGGGATGAAGACTACGACACGGACGAAGTGGCCCAAATCGAGCACTTCAACTCCCAAGCCGCAACCATCCTTCTTGCCTCTCTAAGCAAGGAGGAATACAACAAAGTACAAGGGTTGAAGAACGCCAAGGAGATTTGGGACCTACTCAAGACGGCGCACGAGGGTGATGAACTCACCAAGATCACCAAGCGGGAAACGATCGAGGGGGAGCTCGGTCGCTTCCGTCTTCGCCAAGGGGAGGAGCCACAAGACATGTACAACCGGCTCAAGACCTTGGTGAACCAAGTGCGCAACCTCGGGAGCGCAAAATGGGATGACCACGAAGTGGTTAAGGTTATTCTAAGAGCCCTTATTTTCCTTAACCCTACTCAAGTACAATTAATTCGTGGCAATCCTAGATATACACAAATGACCCCCGAGGAAGTCATCGGGAATTTTGTTAGTTTTGAATGCATGATTAAGGGCTCCAAGAAGATCAACGAGCTTGATGAGCCTTCCACATCCGAGGCGCAACCCGTGGCCTTCAAGGCAACGGAGGAGAAGAAGGAGGAGTCTACACCAAGTAGACAACCAATTGACGCCTCCAAGCTCGACAACGAGGAGATGGCCCTAATCATCAAAAGCTTCCGGCAAATCCTCAAGCAACGGAAGGGGAAGGACTACAAATCCCGTTCCAAGAAGGTTTGCTACAAGTGTGGTAAGCCCGGTCACTTTATTGCTAAATGTCCATTATCAAGTGATAGTGACAGGGGTGACGACAAGAAGGGCAAGAGGAAGGAAAAGAAGAAGTACTACAAGAAGAAGGGCGGCGATGCCCATGTTTGTCGGGAGTGGGACTCCGACGAAAGCTCAAGCGACTCCTCCGACGACGAGGACGCCGCCAACATCGCCGTCACCAAGGGCCTCCTCTTCCCCAACGTCGGCCACAAGTGCCTCATGGCCAAGGACGGCAAAAAGAAGGTAAAATCAAAGTCCTCCACTAAATATGAAACATCTAGTGATGAGGATGATGATAAAAATGAAGAGGATAATTTGCGTATTCTTTTTGCCAACCTTAACATGGAACAAAAAGAAAAATTAAATGAATTGATTAGTGCTATACATGAGAAGGATGATCTCTTGGATTCTCAAGAGGACTTCCTTATTAAAGAAAATAAAAAGCATGTTAAGGTTAAAAATGCTTATGCTCTAGAAAGAGAAAAATGTGAAAAATTGTCTAGTGAGCTAAGTATTTGCCATGAGACTTTAGACAACCTTAGAAATGAAAATGCCAATTTGTTAGCTAAGGTTGATTCTCCTATTTGCAATATTTCAATTCCTAGAAATGATAATAATGATTTGCTTGCTAGGATTGAAAAATTGAACATTTCTCTTGCTAGCCTTAGAAATGAGAATGAGAAATTAATTGCTAAGGCTAAGGATTTTGATGTTTGCAATACTACTATTTCTGACCTTAGAACTAAGAATGATTTGTTGCATGCTAAGGTTATTGAATTAAAGTCTTGCAAACCCTCTACATCTACTATTGAGCATGTGTCCATTTGCACTAGATGTAGAGATATTAATGTTGATGCTATCCATGATCACCTTGCCTTAATTAAAAAACAAAATGATCACATAGCACAACTTAATGCTAAAATTAGAGAGCATGACTTAGAAAATGAAAAATTTAAATTGGCTAGAAGCATGCTCTATAATGGGAGACGCCCGGGCATTAAGGACGGCATTGGCTTCCAAAGGGGAGACAATGTCAAAATTAATGCCCCTCCTAAGAACTTGTCTAACTTTGTTAAGGGCAAGGCTCCCATGCCTCAGGATAACGAGGGTTACATTTTGTACCCTGCCGGGTATCCTGAGAGTAAAATTAAGAAAATTCATTCTAGGAAGTCTCACTCTGGCCCTAATCATGCTTTTATGTATAAGGGTGAGACATCTAGATCTAGGCAACCAACCCATGCCAAGTTGCCTAGAAAGAAAACTCTTAATGCATCAAATGATCATAGCATTTCATTTAAAACTTTTGATGCATCTTATGTTTTAACTAACAAATCCGGCAAGGTAGTTGCCAAGATTGTTGGGGGCAAACACAAGGGCCCCAAGACTTGTGTTTGGATACCCAAAGTTCTTGTATCTAATGCCAAAGGACCCAAAACCGTTTGGGTACCTAAAACAAAGAACTAAACTTGTTTTGTAGGTTTATGCATCCGGGGGCTCAAGTTGGATACTCGACAGCGGGTGCACAAACCATATGACAGGGGAGAAAAGGATGTTCTCCTCCTATGAGAAAAACCAAGATCCCCAACGAGCTATCACATTCGGGGATGGAAATCAAGGTTTGGTCAAAGGTTTGGGTAAAATTGCTATATCTCCTGACCATTCTATTTCCAATGTTTTTCTTGTAGATTCTTTAGATTACAATTTGCTTTCCGTATCCCAATTATGTCAAATGGGCTACAACTGTCTTTTTACTGATACTGGTGTTACTGTCTTTAGAAGAAGTGATGATTCAGTAGCATTTAAGGGAGTGTTAGAGGGTCAGCTATACTTGGTAGATTTTGATAGAGCTGAACTCAACACTTGCTTAGTTGCTAAGACTAATTTGGGTTGGCTCTGGCACCGCCGACTAGCCCATGTTGGAATGAAGAATCTTCACAAGCTTCTAAAGGGAGAACACATTTTAGGACTAACCGATGTTCATTTTGAGAAAGACAGGATTTGTAGCGCATGCCAAGCCGGGAAGCAAGTTGGTGTCCATCATCCACACAAAAATATCATGACTACCGACAGGCCACTGGAGCTCCTACATATGGATCTGTTCGGCCCGATCGCTTACATAAGCATCGGCGGTAGTAAGTATTGTCTTGTAATTGTGGATGATTATTCTCGCTTCACTTGGGTATTCTTTTTGCAGGAAAAATCACAAACCCAAGAGACCTTAAAGGGATTCTTGAGACGGGCTCAAAATGAGTTCGGCTTAAGGATCAAGAAAATTAGAAGCGACAATGGGACGGAGTTCAAGAACTCTCAAATAGAAGGCTTTCTTGAGGAGGAGGGCATCAAGCATGAGTTCTCTTCTCCCTACACTCCACAACAAAATGGTGTAGTGGAAAGGAAGAATCGAACTCTATTGGACATGGCAAGAACCATGCTTGATGAGTACAAGACACCGGATCGGTTTTGGGCCGAGGCGGTCAACACCGCCTGCTACAACCGATTATATCTTCATCGAATCCTCAAGAAGACATCCTATGAACTCCTAACCGGTAAAAAGCCCAATATTTCATATTTTAGAGTTTTTGGTAGCAAATGTTTTATACTTGTTAAAAGAGGTAGAAAATCTAAATTTGCTCCTAAAACTGTAGAAGGCTTTTTACTAGGATATGACTCAAACACAAGGGCATATAGAGTCTTTAACAAGTCCTCAGGACTTGTTGAAGTTTCTCGTGACGTTGTGTTTGATGAGACTAACGGCTCTCAAGTAGAGCAAGTTGATCTTGATGATGTAGGTGAAGAACAGGCTCCATGCATAGCGCTAAGGAACATGTCCATCGGGGATGTGTGTCCTAAGGAATCCGAAGAGCCTCCAAATGCACAAGATCAACCATCCTCCTCCATGCAAGCATCTCCACCAACTCAAGTTGAGGATGAGGCTCAAGATGTTGAACAAGAAAATCAAGAAGATGAGCCACCTCAAAATGACGGCAACGATCAAGGGGGAGATTCAAATGATGAAGACAAGGAGGATGAACAACCAAGGCCGCCACACCCAAGAGTCCACCAAGCAATCCAACGAGATCACCCCGTCGACACCATCCTCGGCGACATTCATAAGGGGGTAACTACTCGATCTCGTGTTGCTCATTTTTGTGAACATTACTCGTTTGTTTCCTCTATTGAGCCACACAGGGTAGAGGAAGCACTTCAAGATTCGGATTGGGTGATGGCAATGCAAGAGGAGCTCAACAATTTCACAAGGAACGAGGTATGGCACTTAGTTCCACGTCCTAATCAAAATGTTGTAGGAACCAAGTGGGTCTTCCGCAACAAGCAAGACGAGCATGGTGTGGTGACTAGGAACAAAGCTCGACTCGTGGCCAAGGGGTATTCACAAGTCGAAGGTTTGGATTTTGGTGAAACCTATGCACCCGTAGCTAGGCTTGAGTCAATTCGTATATTATTAGCCTATGCTACTTACCATGGCTTCAAGCTCTACCAAATGGACGTGAAGAGTGCCTTCCTCAATGGACCAATCAAGGAGGAGGTCTATGTTGAGCAACCTCCCGGCTTTGAAGACAGTGAGTATCCTAACCATGTTTATAGGCTCTCTAAGGCGCTTTATGGGCTCAAGCAAGCCCCGAGAGCATGGTATGAATGCCTTAGAGATTTCCTTATTGCAAATGGTTTCAAAGTCGGCAAGGCCGATCCTACTTTATTCACTAAGACTCTTGATAATGATTTGTTTGTATGCCAAATTTATGTTGATGATATTATATTTGGGTCTACTAACAAATCTACATGTGAAGAATTTAGTAGGATCATGACACAGAAATTCGAGATGTCGATGATGGGGGAGTTGAAATATTTCTTAGGATTTCAAGTCAAGCAACTCCAAGAGGGCACCTTCATTAGCCAAACGAAGTATACTCAAGACATTCTAAGCAAATTTGGAATGAAGGATGCCAAGCCCATCAAGACACCCATGGGAACTAATGGACATCTCGACCTCGACACGGGAGGTAAGTCCGTGGATCAAAAGGTATACCGGTCGATGATTGGATCATTGCTTTATTTATGTGCATCTCGACCGGACATTATGCTTTCCGTTTGCATGTGTGCAAGATTTCAAGCCGACCCTAAGGAATCACACCTTACGGCCGTAAAACGAATCTTGAGATATTTGGCTTTTACTCCTAAGTTTGGGCTTTGGTACCCTCGGGGATCCACATTTGATTTGATTGGTTATTCGGATGCCGATTGGGCGGGGTGTAGGATTAATAGGAAGAGCACATCGGGGACTTGCCAGTTCTTGGGAAGATCCTTGGTGTCATGGGCTTCAAAGAAGCAAAATTCGGTCGCTCTTTCTACCGCCGAAGCCGAGTACATTGCCGCCGGTCATTGTTGCGCGCAATTGCTTTGGATGAGGCAAACCCTGCGGGACTACGGTTACAAATTAACCAAAGTCCCTTTGCTATGTGACAATGAGAGTGCAATCAAAATGGCCGACAATCCCGTCGAGCACAGCCGCACTAAGCACATAGCCATTCGGTATCATTTTCTTCGGGATCACCAACAAAAAGGGGATATCGAGATTTCTTATATTAATACTAAAGATCAATTAGCCGATATCTTTACCAAACCACTTGATGAACAATCTTTTACCCGACTTAGGCATGAGCTTAATATTCTTGATTCTAGGAATTTCTTTTGCTAGTCTTGCACGCATAGCACATGAATATACCTTTGATCATGTCTCTTTTATATATGCTATGACTAATGTGTTTTCAAGTGTATTTCAACCAAGTCATAGGTGTATTGAAAGGGAATTGGAGTCTTCGGCGAAGACAAAGGCTTCCACTCCGTTCTACTACTCATCCTTCGCCGTCGCTCCGCATCATCTCTCCAACGTTGGTATAACCTTCACTCATTTATTTCATGACCAAAGGGGGAGAATGTACTTCATTGGGCTCTAATGATTCCGTTTTTGGCGATTCATGCCAAAGGGGGAGAAAATATGAGCCCAAAGCAAAAGGACCGCACCACCACCTAATTTTTTAAATTTGATGATTTTCATTGGTAAATTTCAAAATTGGTATCTCTTTATGTTCTAAAGGGGGAGGAAATAGTATTTCAAAATGATAAATCAAAAACCCTCTTGAACACTAAGAGGAGGATCTCATTTAGGGGGAGTTTTGTTTAGTCAAAGGAAAAGCATTTTGGAACAAAGGAAGAAACTTTCAAATCTTGAAAATGCTTTGCAAAATCTTATTCATTTACCTTTGTCTATCTTGCAAAATGACTTTGAAAAGGATTTACAAAAGAGTTTGCAAAAACAAAACTTATGGTGCAAATGTGGTCCAATATGTCAAAAAAAAAACAAAGAAACTATCCATGCGCATCACATAAGTATTTATATTGGCTCAATTCCAAGCAACCTTTGCACTTACATTATGGGAACTAGTTCAATTATGCACTTCTATATTTGCTTTGGTTTGTGTTGGCATCAATCACCAAAAAGGGGGAGATTGAAAGGGAATTAGGCTTACACCTAGTTCCTAAATAATTTTGGTGGTTGAATTGCCCAACACAAATATTGGACTAACTAGTTTGCTCTAGTGCATAAGTTATACAGGTGCAAAAAGTTCACATTTAGCCAATAAAAAGACCAAGTGTTGGATTCAACAAAGGAGCAGCAAGGCAACCGAGGGCACCTCTGGCTGGAGGCATCGGACTGTCCGGTGTGCACCGGACATGTCCGGTGCGGCCAGAGGACTTCAACTCAAACTCTTCGCCCTCGGGAATTCTCGGAAGCCGGCGCGCTAAAATTCACCGGACTGTCCGGTGTGCACCGGACATGTCCGGTGCTCCAAGGAAACGCGGCCTCCGGAACTCGCCAGCCTCGGGTTCGCTCGGCAGCCGCTCCGCTAAAATTCACCGGACTGTCCGGTGTGCACCGGACTGTCCGGTGTACCAGCGGAGCAACGGCTCCCTGCGGCGCCAACGGCTCCCTGCGGTGCATTTAATGCGCGCGCAGCGCGCGCAGACGTCAGGCTCGCCCATGCCGGTGCACCGGACATCAAACAGTACATGTCCGGTGTGCACCGGACACCCAGGAGGGCCCAGAAGTCAGGAGCTCCAACGGTCAGAATCCAACGGCAATGGTGACGTGGCAGGGGCACCGGACTGTCCGGTGTGCACCGGACTGTCCGGTGTGCCATCGAACAGAGGCCTCCAGCCAACGGTCACTTTTGGTGGTTGGGGCTATAAATACCCCAACCACCCCACATTCATTGCTATCCAAGTTTTCCAACTCTCAACCACTTACAAGAGCTAGGCATTCAATTCTAGACACATACAAAGAGATCAAATCCTCTCCAATTCCACTCAAGCCCTTAGTGACTAGCGAGAGAGATTTGCCGTGTTCTTTTGAGCTCTTGCGCTTGGATCGCTTTCTTTCTTTCTCATTTGTTCTTGAGATCATCACTCAATTGTAACCAAGGCAAGAGGCACCAATTGTGTGGTGGCCCTTGCGGGGAAGCTTTGTTCCCGTTTGATTGAGAAGAAGAGAAAGCTCACTCGATCCGTGGGATCGTTTGAGAGAGGGAAGGGTTGAAAGAGACCCGGCCTTTGTGGCCTCCTCAACGGGGAATAGGTTTGCGAGAACCGAACCTCGGTAAAACAAATCCTTGTGTCACACTCTTATTTGCTTGCGATTTGTTTTGCGCCCTCTCTTGCGGACTCATTTCTTTATTGCTAACGCTAACCCGGCTTGTAGTTGTGATTATTTTTGTAAATTTCAGTTTCGCCCTATTCACCCCCCCTCTAGGCGACTATCACTTTTCATTATTCAATTCTTTACGATGCATGAAACTTTACATACGTACCGTTTTTAAGCCTTCGGCGAAAAAAACACCTTCCCTTCTTTTCATGCTTCGTGAAGATAGAAAAACTTTTATGCATCACAAAACCCGTAGCGCTCTGATGAAAAATATCCAAACTTCGTGAGAACATTTTCCGAAGCTATATTCCGAAGATTTTTACTTTCTCAAAGCACTCTTCCGAAGGTTGATACTGTCCTCCCTTCTTTTGCCATATGCAATATGATGTATGATGCTTATGCTATGCAAAATGATGTGATGATGTTATGTTATGTAGATGAATTTGATTCCGAAGATACACACATATCCCCGTGAAACACACAATCTTTTACTGTAAGCTCTGCATTCCCTTAGGAACGTCTTTGGAGCTTCTTCGCCTTTTACTTAGGCGGTATCAGCGTTGACTTTTCGCTGTAAGCTCTGCATTCCCTTAGGAACGTCTTTTGAGCTTCTTCGCCTTTTACTTAGGCGGTATCAGCGTTGACTTTTCGCTGTAAGCTCTGCATTCCCTTTGGAACGACTTTTGAGCAGAAAACTTACACTGCGCTCCCTTTGGAACGGCTTTTTGTGACTTCATCAACTTACTCTGTGTTCCTTAGAACGACTTTCTGTTGCTTCGAAGGATTTTTAATAATTCGAAGGTCCTCCTTGTTAACGCAAATTTTTTAAGCTTCAGCAACTTAAGCCTGTGGAGAAAATAGGTTTTCCTCGTGGGAAACAACGAAATTATTACATGAAAACTAACAATGTTCTTTGTTACACAGAAAATAGAACTGAATAGAAAAGACTGCTATCAAAGGTAGGATATGTGTCAATAAATGTGCTTCGACTCTGGCACAGTGCTGTTGACTGTGCGAGCTTCGGATTGTTCTCTGAAGTCCCTTTGGTGTGGGGCATATTGACTCCCTTCTGGCTGTTGACCTTGTTGCAGTGGAGGTGGAGGCGGAGGCTGTTGCCAGGAAGCTTGAGGTTGACTTGCCGAAGCTACAGAAGCTGTAGGGTGGTTGTCTATGTATTGTGGGATGTAAGGCGGATGATACGAAGCAGTATGCATGACCTGCTTCGGCTGAGCTTGTTGCGCTGCAGCTTCGGCTATTTCCTTTTGCTTCTGGATTGTAACATGGCACGTCCTGGTGGTATGGCCCTTGTTTTCTCCACAGAACAAGCAAAACAGTTTCCTTGGTTGATCTCCAAATCTTCCGCCGAAGCCCCTGGCGCCTCTGCCTCTTGGAGCTGGTGGCCGGAAGAAACTTTGCTGTTGCCCCGAAGCCTGTGAGGAGCACTGCGGCCTGTTCTGCTGACTCCCCTTATCATCATTTTGAGTAGAGTTGTGGATGGACCTGACATGCCTCGGATAGAATCTTCCTCCGAAGCCCCTGGTCATTTCAGAAAATCTGAAAGCCTCCTCCCTTCTTTGGCGAAAATCATTATCGGCACGAATGTACTCATCCATCTTCTGGAGCAGCTTCTCCAAAGTCTGAGGAGGCTTCCTGGCGAAGTATTGAGCTGAAGGTCCAGGTCGGAGCCCCTTGATCATGGCTTCGATGACAATTTCATTGGGCACCGTTGGTGCCTGCGCCCTCAAACGTAAGAACCTTCTGACATACGCCTGAAGGTATTCTTCATGATCCTGAGTACACTGAAATAAGGCTTGAGCAGTAACCGGCTTCGTCTGAAACCCTTGAAAGCTAGTTAGCAACATATCCTTCAGCTTTTGCCATGAAGTAATCGTTCCTGATCGAAGGGAGGAATACCAGGTCTGAGCAACACTCCTGACAGCCATAACAAAAGACTTTGCCATGACTGCAGCATTGCCACCATACGAAGACACTGTTGCTTCGTAGCTCATCAAAAACTGCTTCGGGTCTGAATGGCCATCGAACATGGGAAGCTGGGGTGGCTTGTAGGATGGAAGGCAAGGTGTAGCCTGCAGCTCAGCGGACAGGGGAGAAGCATCATCGAAAACAAAATTTCCATGATGGAAATTGTCATACCAGTCATCTTCGTTGAAGAAGCCCTCCTGATGAAGGTCTTTTTGTTGAGGCCTTCTGTTCTGCTCATCGTGAGTAAGATGGCGAACTTCTTCAGAAGCTTCGTCAATCTGCCTCTGCAGCTCAGCTAGCCTGGCCATCTTTTCCTTCTTCCTCTGCACCTGTTGATGAAGCATCTCTATATCCCTGATCTCTTGGTCTAGTTCATCCTCCTGAAGCGTCGGGCTGACGGCCTTCCTCTTCTGGCTTCGGGCCTCCCGAAGAGAGACGGTCTCCTGGTTGGGGTCCAGCGGTTGCAGTGCTGCAGCTCCAGTCGCTGAAGCTTTCTTCGGCGCCATAGCGAGGGTCTATGGCTTCCGAAGGTGTTCAAAAAACTCAAAGTGGAGGTGAGTTCACCGGAGGTGGGCGCCAATGTTGGTGACTTGTTCTCAAATGCTTCGGATTAAGAACAAGGCAACATAAAAAGTGTTAAATGATAAGGTCCTTCGTCCTTCGAAACATTATTTCCCTTCGGGATATAACGTGCTCCGGACGAAGGTCATAAACAACATATCTTCGTAAGCACGATAAGTTACGACGAAGGACTTATGCATAACATAAATAGTAATGTAAACATTTAAATTTTATCACAATGTCATTTCTATTTTATTACTATGTAAAAATAGAAATGACTTCAAATTACAAATGTACCTTCGGACTGCAGGAAGGCAAAAGTACAAGAATGACGCAAAAACAAATGCCAAGTCAGCGTGACCAGTACGGGAGTACTGTTCATCTATTTATAGGCGTGAGACACAGCCCATACAAAATTACATTCATGTCCATTACATTTGCTAATGACTTATGGAAATCTGTCAAGGCCTAAGTAGTCTTTTCATCTTTAAGTCGGTTCCCCTTTCTGCTATCGTGACGAAGCTTTCCTGCGCACAGCTTCGGCTGTGCATCATCCTTCGTAGAGCTTGGTAATCAGCCCGTCCTCCATTTCAATCCCCCTTCGTCTGGTTCAGGCTTCGTCCTGACCGTACTTCATGTTCATAATTCTGAGTCCGAAGGTATCTGTTCATATAATCCACTTGGAAAACATTGTCAAATCATGTTTTTGAGGACCTTCGGAGGACGAAGGCCCCCAACAGTTTACCAGCTATGATTAAGAGCGTTGGGGGTACCCCTAATTATGATACCCGACAAGATAAAATCTAAGTCATGGTCAATTTGGTAGAGAAGACTACATGTAAGGGTGAGGTGAGAGGTTTGAGTTCCCGTAGTCACGTACCGCGAGAACTCATTTTAAAAAACTCATTTGATATTTTTTAGCAGAGGTAACGCTCTTCTCCCTTGTTCAAATTCTCTCTCTTATATACACACTCTCGCCTTCTGCCACCAAGGGAGCACTACAGTCTACACGAACAGCGTGGCTTGCACGCCTTCCACATGTTAGAAAACGACCGAGCATCTAGAAACCACAGTAAAACGTCAATGCACGTACTCGATTGGTTGGGTCAGGTCTGGTGTCTGGACGACAGGAGAGCGAGCAAAGCCTCAACGGTGCCATGATAGCGTCGAGCAACAAGTAGTACGCGGCAACGGTCGTCCATTGCCAATGTAGCATGCAGTGCAGAAACACATATCACATATGGATGAGATGAGGTGATCCAGACGCCAAGTCCGTCGCTTCTCTCCCAGCTGCGCGCCATTGGAGTGAGTGAGAGACAGAAAAGACCCGACACTTTTTTCGTGACCTGCGGTTGGCAGGGGCGGGGGCCTTGGGCGGGCCTTGGCGACGCGCATCATACCGGTATTTACGCCCGTGGCATCATCATACCTTTGTTTTTTTGGGTGTTTGAGCGTACACAACCACACGTGACCACTGCCGATCTACCTCATAAATAAAATAGGGAGTACATATTCAGCGTGTACGCAGTACCGGCAGTCTTCGCGTATCATCGTGCACCAGCGTGTCTCCTACGCAGTCAAGAACGACCGACGAGCACAGACCGAATGGTCCTGTTGCATCTGAATATATAACCTCACCTCGACTGCTCAACACTCACCAACCTGTCTGTCCCTGACGAGTGACGACTGACGTTCAAATAATGCGCCCACCCTGTCTGTCATCACCACACCACACGTCCACGTAGGTTCTGGGCAACGCAATTATCCCGCTTGGTCGACCGATCAGCCAGCCGGCTGGAAGAGAAAGAGAACCGTGGACCGCGGCAAACGGCGTTCGCGCGACGAGACCGTCCGGCCGGCCGTCCCGGCGCGCTGCGGTCCTGGCGCGCCGTGCTGGGGCCTGGGTGCGTGTACTGTGCCGAGTGTCGCGTCCACGGAAAGGAAAACAATAGAAAGACGTGCCGCCCCTCTCCCACCTTTTCTCTTGTTGGCTGGCTCTCTGCCTCTGCATGCGACATGTGGTGGCGGCACTCTCTCGCGTGGCATGGCAGTCAGTGCCGCCCCCCAGCTCCCCTCTGCTCCAGTCCTGCACGTACGTAAGCTGTCCTCCGGTCGTTTGAGAAGCGATTCAATTCAAGCAATGGAGGAGGACAGCGTCAGGGATCAACTTGTCAGGACCTGGCCTTAAAGCCTGTTCGCGTTGAGAGAGAGGCCTGTGACTGTGAAGCTGCTGCTGCTTGCGCCAAGCCACCCCCAATGCACCACACCTGCTCGACGGAACCTGTTGGAGGCTAAAATGAGACTTGCGGATGGTCCGGCCCTGAGGCCGGACGGTCCGCGGTCCGGACGGTCCGCGGTGGCGGCGCGGACGGTCCGCGCGCGCAGAGTCAGTTAGGGTTCCTAGTTTCTCGCGGGATTTGTTACCTAAAACCGCGGGATTAACTCGGGAAACAGTTGGAAACGGATCCAGACCTCCCCCTTTATATAGATGAAGGGTTACGGCCGATTAAACCCCCAACAATCGATCAAATCAAGTCTATTACTCGTTTTTACCTTATGCATTAGGAGTAGTTCTAGTCTAGTTCTAGTTTAGCCCTAGTTTAGCCTTCCAATCCCCAAATTCTCCGTCTCTCTTCGGCTCTACGTCGATTAGAGGAGTCTAGGTCGGCCTGCCCGAGCCTAGACAACTCCTAGGATCTCTCCTCCCCGACGGGGTCCCTCCCGGGAGCGAGATCCAGGCGCCGTCGGCGATCCTCCGCCGCCCGTGCGCACGCGCGGACCGTCCGGCCCCAGGGCGCGGACCGTCCGGCCGTCAGGCAGGGAACCCGTGCTCCTGCACCAGGTCGCGGACCGTCCGGCCCCTGGCCGCGGACCGTCCGCGCCTGACCAGAGAGCACCACCACCGGTTCTTGTTGAGTGTTTGACGCTCCAAAAAGGCGTCAGCATACTTTTTGGCGACTCCGCTGGGGACAGGTGTTTAGATCTACTAAAAATCAGGCCCTCAAATGGCCGGTTCTAAAGATCACACCGATATCTCCCCAGATAATATCCTGAAGACGGCTGTCGAAAATCTAACAGCCGATGAGCAACAGCAATACGAGGACTACATGCGCCAAGCGAAGGAGAAATTCTTGTCGCAATACACGGTGGATCGCCACCAGAAGGTTATCAAACATGGAGAGACTGACGTTGCATCTCTTCTGTCTTCGCTTCAAGTCCCCAACGTAAGTAAACCCGACGATATCCAATCTATTAAATATTATGTAGATCAGCAGCAGGATCAAATGAAACAACAGATTGTAGGGTTAGAAGAGTCAATTAGAAAATTAACGCGTACGTTGGAGAAGTCTGTTGCTCCTAGTTTTCCATCATATGAGACTAGTAACAGGATAACTATGTCTAATACATCGGCAACAAATGGGGATTTGCAGCCCCAGCCATTATATGGTATGCCGATGAACTCCTATACAGGACAGGTACCACCACCGCCATCCCTGCTTGGTAGATCGGCACCCATGAACACAGTCGGACCGTCCGAGCTTCTGCCCGGACCGTCCGGCCCATATGCAGACCGTCCGGCTTGCTCTACCGGACAGTCTGGGGCCGCCCTAGGACCACCGCTGTCCCTGCTTGGCAGATCGGTGACCCTGGACGCGGTCGGACCATCCGAGCTTCTGCCCGGACCGTCCCGCCCTTACGCGGACCGTCCGGCTTTTCTTGCCGGACAGTCCGGGCCCGCACCAGGACTACCACATGGCGTCCCGATAATGGCGAACGCAACCGGTCAATTCGGATTTACCACCGGACAAGCTGGATACGCATACGCAGAACCTGTTGTTGCACATCATGCACCAAATTATTACACACCACAGCAGCAGTATGTTTCGCCCTCTACATATTTAAACCATAACGTACCATACAACCACAGACCGATCAACACTATCGATCGGTCACGGCAAGAAGGTCGGTATACTAATACCCGACCAAATGAGCCCCACAGCCCAGAATCCGGTGGTCTGCCACCGGGTGCAATGGAAAAAATTAGGGAAGAGATGACTGAACTATTTCGAGATAAGTTCAGAGTTAGTGTAGCCAGAGTAGGGCAATCATACCAAAAGCCGTATAATCACCGGTTTGACACTGTCCCATATCCGCAAGGGGCAAGGATACCAGAATTTTCTAAGTTTTCTGGTGAGAATGGGAGGAGCACACACGAACACATAGGCCAGTTCCTAGCACACCTAGGTGAATTGGCCGATGGAGAAGCATTTCGTGTTCGGTTATTTTCTCTATCCCTTACTGGTACCGCTTTTGCATGGTACGCCGCCCTGCCTCCTAATTCCATTAATTCCTGGAATGAGTTAGAAAGTAAATTTCATGAACATTTCTTTGCCGGGGAATATAAATTAGGACTAGCTGACTTAGCTTCAGTTCGACAAGGATGCGAAGAATCGGTTAATGATTATATCCGGAGGTTCCGGGACACTAGAAACCGATGCTTTCGGATCCATGTCGCAGACAAAGAGCTAGCAGGGTTAGCTTTTAATGGGTTGCGATCCTACTTAAGAGACAAATTAGATGGGACCCAGTTCTTTTCGATAGCCCAGCTACATCAGCGGGCTTTAGCCTGTGAAAGCCGATTTAAAGAGACATCAAAATCGGTCGGCCGTACTATACATCTAATAGAGCGTGATAGTTCAGATGATGAATCCGTAGATGTATATACCGCTGAGTTTATTTGGCCAACAAAGGCCAAATCTTCAGCATGTTCTTCCTTACAGCCGGTTCAAAAAAATCGGCAAGAAGAGATTAAATTTACCTTTAATGTTGCCAAATGCGATAAGATATTTGATGAGCTACTTAAAAATGGCAACATTAAATTAACTCATACTATCCCTCCTATAGATGAATTAAAGAGACGTGCTTATTGTAAGTGGCATAATTCTTTTTCTCATGCTACCAATGACTGTAATGTTTTTCGTCGACAGGTACAATCGGCCATAAATGAGGGCCGATTGGCTTTTCAGGAAATGCAAGTGGACACACAACCATTTCCTGTTAATACAATAGATATCACATGCAAAAAAATCTTAGTTCGACCCGAAATGGCCGATAAAGGCAAAAGCAAAGACATCATCATTGGTAGTCCTCGCACGTCGAATATATCACAAAAGGAGATTGTTCGAAAGGCTCCGGACGATAAGGCTAAAAAGTCCGGAGGCACCGGGGGGCAGGCACAATTAATGAGTCAAGCACGACAGCCTGTCCTGAGCATCACGGACGATCTGGCACCTACGTGCGGACGGTCCGGTGTTCAGATAGACGGTTCGGCTAACTCTGCCGGACAGTCCGCCTATGCCCAAAGGTGTCAGCCTCCACACAAAACCTTAAAAGGGAAGGAGACACAACGGCGAAGCACAAATGGTCGGCTGATCAAAGCTGACTCTACTGTTGATCAGTTGCTCTTCAAGAATACTAGCGAGAAGACCGTTCTACGTGATCGGTCAACGAAGAAACCTCGGTCACCTACTAAAACGAAACGGGTAAACAAAACAGCCCGAAAGGTGACACAACAAGCATCGCCTATTCATCCTATGAGACCAGGGTACTTTCCACCCGTTTACTCATCGTCAGTATATTATCCTGTTCAAACATGGAATGGTACGATGATAAATCCATGGTACATGTATAGTCCCTTTGTCTATCCATACTGGGGGGCACCTCCATTTTATTCATTTTGATCCATTAATCAAATGGTCATGGCCGAGAAAGATACAATCCAAAACGGCCTTTATACATTGGTGCTTTATTGAATGATCTCTATTTTGAAAAGCCGATGACTTACATCAGGTTTAGTTCATATGCTTTTGGTTCGTCAACCTTCACCAAAAGGCAGGGGGGCATATGTTGGAGGCTAAAATGAGCCTTGCGGACGGTCCGGCCCTGAGGCCGGACGGTCCGCGGTCCGGACGGTCCGCGGTGGCGGCGCGGACGGTCCGCGCGTGCAGAGTCAGTTAGGGTTCCTAGTTTCTCGCGGGATTTGTTACCTAAAACCGCGGGATTAACTCGGGAAACAGTTGGAAACGGATCCAGACCTCCCCCTTTATATAGATGAAGGGTTACGGCCGATTGAACCCCCAACAATCGATCAAATCAAGTCTATTACTCGTTTTTATCTTATGCATTAGGAGTAGTTCTAGTCTAGTTCTAGTTTAGCCCTAGTTTAGCCTTCCAATCCCCAAATTCTCCGTCTCTCTTCGGCTCTACGTCGATTAGAGGAGTCTAGGTCGGCCTGCCCGAGCCTAGACAACTCCTAGGATCTCTCCTCCCCGACGGGGTCCCTCCCGGGAGCGAGATCCAGGCGCCGCCGGCGATCCTCCGCCGCCCCTGCGCACGCGCGGACCGTCCGGCCCCAGGGCGCGGACCGTCCGGCCGTCAGGCAGGGAACCCGTGCTCCTGCACCAGGTCGCAGACCGTCCGGCCCCTGGCCGCGGATCGTCCACGCCTGACCAGAGAGCACCGCCACCGGTTCTTGTTGAGTGTTTGACGCTCCAAAAAGGCGTCAACAGAACCTCTCAAAGGAGGCACATTTACCGGCTCCCGGAAGGGGCGAGGCGAAGGTATTCATGCCAAACCAGGCACCAAACACACCAAAACCAAGCCACCAGGTCCTCCGATGATGGCTGACATATGACGGGCACCTCATCGCCCTTTTTCCATTCTTCCTCATGTGCGTACGACGTGCGTGCTTCACAGGCCGGTGCAGAGAGGCAGCAGGCTGCGTCGAGCGACTTATCGGCACCAATCCCCCCATGGATGATGAATCTGGTTCTAATCGATCCAGTCCACACGAATTGGTGGTGCCTGGATCTTGCGCCGCGATACCTCATTATTTGGGCGCCAGTTTGCATCACCGTGCCTTTTCCCCGGCAAAATGCTATGGGTGGCAGCATCCTCTGGGCTCCATCTGGCCGCCTGCCCACGTACGTACGTGCCTCCCACAAGGCTCAGCTGCTTCAAGGGCAGGGCACGCACAACACTGCCTGCTTGCTTTCAAGGTTCAAGCCCTCTCTCGACTCCGCGAGGCAACGCCTGTCAGATCAGATGCCACATCGAGCCATGTTGATGAACAGTGAGGTTGGTGCACCAACGTACATGGATGGACCGAGCATGCTCAATGAGTCGAAGAGAGAGGGTTAGGCGGTCATACAAAAGATCGCATGTCAGCTGATTACCAATGCAAGCAGTCCAAGCTACACCTTCATCGTAGAACAGAGAGGTTGGTAGGGTTACCAACAACCAGCTAATATAATGGAAAAAGGCATGGTCCAGAAACAGCCTATGTATAAAACTGCACCCTTCTACGGTTGAAACACAGAGCGTTATTCGGTTCCAACAGTTATATGCTGCTCCGTTTATATATATATATATATATATATATATATATATATATATATATATATATATATATATATATATATATATATATATATATATTCCGACAGCAAAAAAAAAAATGCTGTTGCTCATACAGAAACATGATGACCTGGAACAGGAACTGCTTTGCACATGGGGATGGGGAAGTGAGGCCCATGCCACCGCTCAGAACACATGGCAGCTAGCTATGGCCTAATCCATGGGTTCTAAAGACGAAATAGCATAAATAATCTGACCTAGTCATGCATGACTCGAGAGTCTCACTGGAAATGTCAGACTAATGGTGTATTTGGTTTCTAGACACTAATTTTAGTACCTCCATTTTATTCTACTTTAGTCTCTAAATTACAAAATACGAAAGCTAAGTTATGTTTTCCGTATTTAACAATTTATAGACTAAAATGTAATAAAATGGAGGAACTAAAAATTAGTCCATATAAACCAAACACACTCTGAATCACCGAACTCCAACCCAGACCAAACCTGTCACCTTGGACCTGCTTGCAACGCAATAATTTCACAGAACTTTATATAATTTTTTCATAAAAAATAAAAATTAGGAAAAAACATAGAAATGGAAAAAGTCCTTTGTTAACCATTTGAAAGATGGCGGGAGCATATTTTAGAAAACACAGGTGCGTACGATACGGTACAACATTAGACATAACAGGTCAAAGAAACGTGACAGGAGTCGCAAAAGAACTGGGGAGCCAGCTCAGCAGCGGCCACCACCAAATGCGAGTCACCCAAACGAAAATCATGGATCCCCCGTGCTTTCCACCTGTCCCAAAACGCGATGCTGCGGCCACGGACCATGATGGATCGATAATTGCATAGCACAGTCAAAACATTCATGTATCAGCAACAGAAACCATCACCGCGATCCAGGGAGGAGCTACCACTAGTGTTGGTTGTAAAAAGGACGCCAGCTAATCTTGCTCTTATGTCTGTCTCCGAACAAACAAAACAAAACCGACAGGCCTGCCGCAATGCAATCTGATAAACCGTGTCAACATTCTATTGAGACCAGCACAACATTTCCCTGCGCCATTCACAGATGTTCGAAGATCACAGTAGGGCACGGATACCATGGCCAGAACTGAGTTCTTCATGGCACATGCCTGCACTCATCAATCATCTTGTTTTATTCTTTGAACGAGGAGCATGTGCAACCATGGTTTGGATAAAAAAAAGGCTTCCACTGTCAGAGAATTTGAGCTGCAGGCAGCGTTTCGTATCACATGCAAGGCACCAGAACCCTTTGCTTGGAATAAAAATATAAAATTGTTCGATTCAAGCTAACACTCATCAATGATTAGGGTTAACAGGGTTCCAACAAATGGACTCCATACGGTGTTCCAAGCAACCAATGGACTGGCAATAAACTACTACAATAATACCTGTTGTGCAGTGAGGGGACATGATGAAAGCTGGGTTACAAGCGGCATGTCATGTCAGCCATACAGCATTCATGGGAAGTCAATCTTGAACTTCAACCAAAAAAAAAAAAAACACACTTACTAAAGGATGAGGACGCTTCAGCCTTCCCTAGGATTATTTCCTTCTTTGGCTTTGTCTGATACTCTGATAACTTGGAAGTGGTGGATCATGTTAAGGAACGACAAATTCTGGCTGGAAGAATTTATGCAAGGCTCAAAATCGTATGGAGTTGTATCCAGCTGCACATCGTACTGAACGCAGCTTTTCCGTAGGAGAAAATGGTTCTGTTAAAGCTTCAACCTTACTCTCAAATCTTGGTGGTCAACCGGCACTGCCACAAATTGGCTTACAGGTTTTTTTTTGGTCCCTATAAAAGTGCTGGAGAAGATAGGTGTTGTTGCTTACAAACTAGAGCTACCGAGTTGAAGTAATTTTCATCCGGTTTTTCCGTGTTTCACCGTTTCATGAACGCCTGATCACTGGTCTTCAGTGATTTGCCTGACAGTACCGGATTGAAAATATCTATCAAGATTCACGAACGCCGTTTAACCTGGTTAAACGAGGCAACGCAGGCACGCAGCAACCGTTCAAGCTCGTGTACGGTGTACCTTTGGACAGGACTTCCTGATGCAACTACAAATTGGGAAGATTATGCATGGGGCACGATGCATCTTCAGCCGGGGGCAGGAGTAGAGATGGCAATGGGTACCCGTGACCCGATACACGTTAGGTATTTACTCTATTAGGGTATGTATGTAGACTAAATATTCTATCTGTGGGTCTGTTATTAGACAAAAATTTTTATCCAATAGGTAAACGGTTATTAGAATGTTCCGCCTTCACCCATACCTACTCATGGGTATAAAATACCCAATATAAACTTAGCCCAAACATGAAGTTGGACTAGTCATTCATCTTTGTTTACTATTTAACAACCTTTTAGGCTATAATGTCATAGAAGGTTTAACGGCAATTTAATGACCATGTAATGGAACATGTAATGTGCTATGTAGTACTATTCTAGTGTTACTACTTTATCCAATTATCTTTGGTGTGTTGAATGAATGGTTAAATGATGTTAGAAATTTTGTAATGTTATTTAGATGGATATACTTGATATTTGTATAATATAATATTTTGATAGATGTTTAGTTTTTGTGGGTACGGGTGACCCATACCCATGTGGATATGGGTATGGGGGTAAATACATATCCACTAGTGTATATGAGTGTTCTGATGAAGTTATTTTTATGTCGTGGGAATGAATATAAAACAATAATACTCGATATGTGTTTACCCATTGCCATCTCTGGGGTAGGAGTGCCCTGCCGCCGTACCGGACGTGACACAGTGCAAGACGGCGGGAACGATTGAAGGAGGCCCGGTTGAGATGAGCGGGAAGGAGTAGGGTATACGGCCCATCGGCCCAGCTCTACGACGGGAAGTACAGAGTATATTTAAGCCGGTTTGGGAAGGAAGTTGAGCACGTCGTTAATTGTTTCACCTGTTCTACCTCCCTCTCACGAACTCTATTCCGCTCTCTTCTCCTCCCCTGCTTACTTTACCTTAGCTGTAACTTGCTACGTTCATCTGAATATTGGTGAAAAAAAGTGGAGACAAACCGTTCCATGCCACATATCTTTCTGTTTTCCTCTGATTTGGTTTGGGTTCGGCATTTATCTCGTTGCGATCGCTTGCTGTTCGGTTCGGATACTACACATATATATCCAAACAGTATTGAAGTCAGCTCATCAATAGTTTATTCTCTTCATAAAATTCAAGTGCTACACTAATCACTTCATTCAGATCCTGAAAAGAGCATGAATAAATATATTTTGCTGACATGAACTATCAACATGACAACATACAAACAATAACTATTACTCTCTCTCTCTCTGCCAATTTATAATTTGTTGTACTTTTCTGTACACGGGCTTGTATTTTTCAAACCTTTTTGCAAAAAAATGAAAAAAAAATATTAAAGCCATACTTAAAGTATATTAAATACTAAACGATATCACAGTAAAAATTAATAATAATTATATTTTTTTAAATAAGACGAGTCAATCAAACTTAATATAAAAAAATTAAACGAATTATAAATTAGAACTGAGCGAGTATGAAATAAGGCTAGATGAGTTACTCAAGTATTCTTTTTTTCTAGTCGAGGGGGCAGGAGCACCATTATATTAAGTAGAGAAAATAGCTTATGTACAAGTCTTGGGAATGATTTTATGGGACATGGCAAATATGAAGTTTTTCTCAACTACAGTAACGAAATTTTCATTTCTGTGCTCTAGCGAATAATGCTTATGCAATGCACGTGGATTGGACGAGATTGAGTTAGTCAAAATCTCTCCTAATTTTTTCCAATCTCGTTCAAATTGAACAAGACCTTACTGGGAACTACATTTTCAGAAAACTCATCCCCTTAAGTTTTGCAATTTGCATATTATACTGCTGAAATTACCAAGTGAAAGTTGCAGGGTGGTTGAAATATATCAATTACTAAGCTTAAGCATGGCACAACTCCATTAAATATTACACATCTTTACCGACACATCAAAAGGTGCAGTATTTAAGCTGGTGTTATCCAGAGCCACATATTGGACAAGATTCTGAGGCTCTGTCTAGTGGCTGCATGTGTCTAGATGTTACAAAGCATTACATAACAGCACAAATCAATATCAAAGAACCTATCTCATATAGTAACTTAACAACATGCTATTATTTGGTGCTGTCCAGACATCACATAACAGCACAAAGCACAATCGAAGAACCACTCGCTACTATTGCACAACAGGCTCACAAACTCAATCACTCACTACCTAACTACGCATCACATTCCAGCAGCTGTCTGGCAGGGATCAGAACCCGACTCCAGTTGCGTTCAGTGGCAGATGGCGGTCCTTCCAGAAGCAAGCATCGGGTGCCAACCGCGCTGATGATCGCATCGGCTCTGACTTGCACCTTTTCAGAACGAACGGGGCGTAGGCTGCCGCATTGGTGACCGGCGGCAACTCCAGCTTCGGCGTCTGTTCTGTTGTTGCTGGTTTGAGTGCCAGTGTATTCTGGACAACTGGACATGGCATGGGCACAGCTGAGTTCACCGTCGATGGATCTTTGCTCTTTTGTACATCTTTCACAACGGTGCTGCCATCAGCATTCTCCTCTTTTAAACTCTCCACTGTTCCAGTAGCAAAAGCCTTCTGTTGCCTGTGGTTGTAGTTATTCTTGCCCTGGTAAGACTTCCAATGAACGAAGTCAGTGCTGCAGACCCATGTCTCCTTGGAGACCTCCATGGAGAGCTTTGGCTCATACATCATCAACATGAGGCAATCTGGTAACTCGCCACTCTTCTTCCTCCTCTGTATCACTGGTCCGGCCCCACCTTCACACTCTTCTGCTCTAGTTTCTACTTTCTCTACTTCCTGGTTGATTTCCGCATAATGTGTTTTTCCTTCTTCCTCTGCATTCTCGGTAGTTTCTTCTTCCTTTCCATCATCACAGGATTCTTGTCCTTCCTCTACACTGTTTGGAGCAACAACATCACAATCTTTCTCTGACTCTGACTCAGAAGAAGTCTTCTTCCCCTTTCTGGATGCCATCAGCACCTTAGGCTCCGCAACGAGATGCTCCTGTTCAATCGAGAAGCTCCACCTCCGGCCATCTCTATCAATGGTGAAACTAGCTCTCCTTGAATCCTTCAAGCTCGAGAAGCTAGAACGCCGTGCCTCTGTCTCGGCCGAGAAGCTGTGCCGCCTGCCAACCCTATCACTGGATGATGAGGCCCTGCTGCTAGTGTTACCACGCCTCCTGCTATTCCATCGTCGCAATTTGGTGCGGTCCTCCTTCAGAGCTGCTGAGGGAGAATAACTGCTGATTGACCTCCTCCCCTTCATCTTATCTTCAACTTCCTCTTGTGCTGGAACTTCTTCCTCACTGACCACCATGTCCAGCCCTTGGTTTTCCCTCTCTGTAACTTCACCCAAAGGAACCTCCAACCCAGCATTTTTCCGAACAATTTGTGCTTCCTCTACTCCTACTAGATCTATGCAGGATGCATCCTCCTTTTCTTCCATTAGATCTCCACATTTAGAACTCTCTTCAGCTTCTGTTTTTGCTTGATCTATCTCCCGTGTTTCAGCGCCACCATTTTCATCACAGCCACACTCTTCATATTTCAAGTCTGTGACAGAAACAACTGAACCGTGAGCTTCGTCTTTGCACTCCACTGGCTCAGCCTCAGCCCCAGCTTCCTCTTTCCCCTCTTCCTCATTGTCGTTGAGGCACCCAGACACCTCATTATCCACCTGCTCCAGGGTAGCTGCAGCTGGAGACCCGCAGAAGCGGGTGGCAAGAGCAGCCATGCGAACTGGGTCTGACCGGCAGCGCATTAGCAGCAGTGCATTCCTCGGGGGGATGCAGACGCTCACCCTCCCCTCTTCTTCCTTCCCCACCACCAAGATCTCATCTTTCTTCTCCACCTCCACCTCCCCTACCATCACAGTCTTCTCCTCCTCGACATCCCACCCGTCCGATGCCCTCATCTCTTCTGCCGGCACAACGGCGGCTCCCTTGCCGACCTCGTCGTCGTCGTCCTCCTCCTGGATCGCCAGGAGGCACCTCGCCACAGCAGCACCGCACAGCCAGCTACCCCCAGCAGGAGCGCGCTGCCCCCGCTTCTTACCACGGTGTGCGTCGGTGGACAGCGCACCCCACTCGCCGGCTTCGCCAGGCCGAGACGATGAGCAGAGAGAGCGGCCCCCGCAGGAGCCAAATGTCTTGAGTGCCTCGCAGATGTTGACCGGGATCTGGTGCACCCAGCCCTGGTTCTTGCCCTGGGGTCCTTCCCGGTCGTCGCCAGCGCGGCGGAAGCTGGCCTCTGCGCTCCCGCCTCCGCCGCGCCTGGAGCGGGAGCGCAGCGCGGCGGCGGAGGCGTGCTTGGGCTTGCGCTTACCGCCCTTGACGCGGACCTGGCCGATGCAGGTGACCTTGGGAGACGAGGGTTCGGCAGGTTCGAATCCGCCCCGGCCGCGGCGGCCGCCGCCGGTGGACCCGGAGGGGAACATTGGGGACTGGCCGCCCTTGAGGCTGCCGCTGTTGCGGAGGCGGCGGCTAAGTGAGGGGTGCAGAGGCGGGGCCGGCACTGCCTCAGCTCCGCTTGCGCTGGCACTGCCGCGGCCGGGGCTGAGGAGCTTGGAGGAGCTGGAGGGGCGGAGGGAAGAGTGCGCGCTGACGCCGGCGACGGAAGTGGCTGAGGCAGCGGAGGAACGCGAGGTGAAGCAAATGAAGAGCTCCGTGCCACCTCCGCCGCCGCCCCCAACCCGGTCCAAGTGCTTCTTGCGGCGCATGAGGGGGGTAAGGGAGGCCGGAGGCTCGTGAGCTCACTCACTCACTCTCTCTCTCTCTCTCTCTCTCTCTCTCTCGCTTTGCTGCAACCTGCAATGCCGCTGCTGGGCGCCTGCTGCTTGGGCTGCGTTGGTCCGCTAGATGCGGTCGCTGGTGGAGAGGGGAATGATTAGGGTTTGTTGGTAGTGGTGCGCTGTCAGTTCGTTGATGACTGTGACAGAGAGAGTGTGAGCTGTGGATAGGGGAGCTTGCAGGGTGAATTGTGTAGCATGGCCCACGGGGCTGTGGTGGAGGCCACACTGTCGCTCCGATATACGAGTATGATTATCATTTGATTGATCCTTCGAAGGGAGAAAAGAAAATTTGTTTTCTCTGCAATATTCTCGGGAAAGATAGAATTTCAGAAAGTCTTTGTTTTGTGAAAAGGTTTGAACATTTCATGTACACTCAAAAGCTATTCGTTCAAGCAATGTTTGTTTGAGCGGTAGCTCTAGTTTTTCTGAAAAACTGTTGCTGAGTTTTTTTTATCATGAGAAGGTAATAATATTTTTTAATTAGTTTGCTAAACTCAAAAAGCTATAGAAAGCCCATACAATTAGGTTTTTCAGTTTCTAATATAAACTTAATTTTTCTCAGCTTCTACCTTTTGATAACTATACCATTGTTTGTTTCAACTTCGACTGAAGACCTTAATATAGAGGACCTAGACGCCATCTACGACCCTTATTCCTAGTTCCTAGTGAGGATTTCATTGTAAGTTTTATCTTAATTAAATAGTTCGTCACAGTAAGGATGATAACATGGCAAAACATTTTAATAAGGAGAAATATAGAGATATTTTCATAGAAAGTGAGAGAGTTTCGTCTGCATAAAACTCATGATACACTATTTTATAGAAAAAAATCGATGTGATATTTTTGAAAATAGTGCAATGAAACTATCCACCAGGAATAGTCTTATAGCCTTGTTCGATTACTCCATATTCCATGGGATTGGAGAAGATTGGAAGAAATTTTAACTCTCTAGAAATTTAAACTCCCTTAATCATTTCCAATTATCTTAGGCCTCGTCTAGATCCTTTGAATTGAATTCCATTTTAATAATCGTAATTTAGGTGCAGATCAATTAAGCTAATTTGATTTTATGCAAAATATATTTATATTTTATTATTGGTAATATAAGAAAGATATTTATGTGTTACATTTATACTATACGAGAGCTTCTACTATATGTCGGTGTTTCGAACCCGGGGATCCTCAACCGGACCAACTAGTGAATTTGTTGCTGCGTGTCCCTGCCCAGATGAGTTGATGCAAGATGAAACACAAGAGAGAAATAAGGCTTATGTTATCTTGCACCGGGGTGCTCGTAGTAGGGGTTACAAGCGTTGCGGGAGAGCGAGAACGAGAGAGAGAGAGAGAGAGAGAGAGAGAGAGAGAGAGAGAGAGAGAGAGAGAGAGAGAGAGAGAGAAAGAGAGGGTTCAGCCTTGAGGCGAGCTGTATGAGGCTGCCTCTACCGCGTCTCTCCTACTCTGCCTGCCTCCGCTCGTCTGTGTCATGCGTCTGTGTGTTCGTATGTCGTCGTTCGTCTCTCTCCTCTCCCCCCTTTTTCTCTTCGTGTTATGTCTCCGCTGTTGCGTGTGTGTTGTCTTGTCCCCGTGCCTTAGGAAGGCCCTGGACATCCCCTATTATAGATATAAGGAGATGGCCCAGTTGTACAATGGGGTGTAGCTATGTGCTAACGTGGCTGGCGGAGAATTGCCTTGAGCCCTAACGTGGCTGTCGGAGAAGTGTCTTGAGCCCTGTAGAAGCACAGCTGGCGGTGCGGCATGGATCCTGCTGACGTTTCCTTTCTTCCGTAGGGGGTTGAGAGCAAATGACGTCATGGGCGCACGCGGGGAACCATCATTACCTGTTACCGGAGTAACTTAGATGGGACACTGGTCTTGTTCCCTCGTAGCCTGAGGTGGCTAGCTAGGGATAGGGTCATGATGTATCCCCTGTATCGTAGTTTATTCCGAGGCCTGAGGTCGGGCGAGGCGGAGACTTCTTCTGAGGCCGAGGCCGAGGTCGGGCGAGGATGTGACTCCTCCCGAGGCCGAGGCTGGGGTCGGGCAAGGATGTGACTCCTCCCGAGGCCGAGGCTGGGGCCAAGGCCCAGGGTCGGGCGAGGCGGAGACCTTCTCCCGAGGTCGAGGCCGAGGCTGAGGCCTGAGGTCGGGCGAGGCAGAGCTCCTTGTTGCGCCCGAGGCTGAACTCGGGGGAGGCCACGACTTACTGTTGCTAGTCTTGCCCTGGTGGTTGGCACAGTTGCCGGAGCGGGATGAACAGTGTTGTTTTCCTGTCAGAACGGTCAGTAAAGGGGTGAAGTGACCGCGGTCACTTCGACCTTACCGACTGAGGCGCGCGTGTCAGGATAAGGTGTCAGGCGATCCCCGCATTAAATGCGCATGCAATACGGTCAGTTGGTAAGGTGATTTGGGCGAGGTCGCTGCACAACAAAGTTTGCCTATGCTGGGCTTCGGGCGAGCCGAGGGTGCGTCTGCTGACTGAGGGGACCCTCGGTCGAGGCGTGAATCCGTCCGGGACTACCGCCCTTGCCCGAAGCTGGGTTTGGATGAGGTCGCATCCCTTGGTAGACGAGGCCTGCGCTTTATCAGTCGTTTATGGATTGTTCTGAAGATGTTTTCCAGCCGGATTAAGGAGCATTGGGGGTACCCCTAATTACGGTCCCGGCAGTAGCCCCCGAGCCTCGAAGGGAGTGTAGGTACTCGCTTAGAGGTTCTGCCGGATTTTTTGCAAGGGGGCCGGCCCTTCTCGGTTATATTTTGTTCTGACGGGTGCGCGCGAGCGCACCTGTCGGGTGTAGCCTCCGAGGCCTCGGAGGAGTGGTTTGACTCCTCTGAGGTCTTAATCCTTTTTGCGATGCCTCGGTTAGCCTTGTTGTTCCCTCATGCGGCCTGGCTGCAGCCCGGGTGCACGGTCAGGCTCCGAGTTTTCAAGCTGGTTTGTTGACGTGGTCAACGGTTTGGCCGTAGCCTGGTGCGAGAGCAGCCCCCGAGCCTCTGCACGGAGCGAGAGGACGATCAAGGACCGTCTCGACTTTTATTGTACGCTCCTTCGTCGCCTTTCTGCAAGGAGGAAGGGGGGAAAGCGCCGTGTTACCCTCGGAGGGCAGCGAACACGGTGTTTCAAGTGAGTTGCTAGCGGGTGATCCGAGTGGACGCCCGAGCCCCGTTTGATAAGGGTCGGCTAGTGGCCCAGAGGCGCGCTCCAAAAGTACCTGCAGGTGATTTGCCAGACCCGGACCCATTCGATAGGGTCCGAGGGCTCGATGCCTCCCTCCGGTGGGATTCCGTTACAAATCGTTCCCACTGGTCTTGGAAATGTCCTAGGGTACCTCGGGAGCGTAGCCCGAGCCTCGGCCATGTAACGGACGTACCCAGGGTCATCCCTGACTCTGCGTGCTCTGGGGCGGCTGTCGAACCCTTCCGAGGGGCCAACCTTCGAACCCCTGATCAGTAAAGGGCTCGGAGCCTGAGTGCTTTAGGGCGGTTGTCGAACCCCGGAGGGCGCAACCTTCGAACCCCTGATCAGTAGGAGGGCTCGGGGCCCGTTTCCTTCGCTGGTAAGGATCCTTTTCGCAATATCCCCTTTCCCGGTCCCTGTGGCAAGAGAGAGAGAGAGAGAGAAAAAGGAAAAGGATCTAAATTTAAGTAATGTGGCACACCTTTTATGACGCGATCATCATGACGGAGACGAAACGGTGCCCGCTTCGCCTGCCGGAGGTGTCGCTTGTCCTTCGAGTTTGAATTCCGTGGCGGGTTCGGGCGAAGCCTTCGGTGGATCTCGCCTGGGTCTTTATATACCCGGAAGAGGGGTCGGTGGTGGTTCTTTACCCTGCCATTTGTTCTTGCCTTCTGCTTTGGTTTCCGCAACCTAAGAGAGCAGCCAGAGAAAAGGAAACCACACACCTCATCCCTTCCGCCTCCACCACCTCCATTTGGCGATGGCTGACAAGGTGACCGTCATTCCGCCGCGCGACCCGTGGCCTTTCTCCACCGTCGCTGTGGAGGATCTAGAGGCCCTCATTGCTGATGGTCTGCTCCGTCCCCTCTCCGATGGGCCGCAGCCGGAGTGGATAGCCCCCGCGAGCGAGGCTGACCCGACTCTGCCGTCGGGGTATGTGGTCAGTTTCATCCCCTTCCATGTGCGGGGGTTTGGAGTGCCAGCGAGCCGCTTCATGCGGGCGCTCCTGCACCACTATGGGGTGGAGCTGCATAACTTCAACCCCAACTCTATCGCGCAAGCGGCCATCTTCGCGGTGGTTTGCGAGGGTTTTTTGGGGATTGACCCTCACTGGGACCTGTGGACCCATCTCTTCTCTGCGGAGCTCTTCACCGCGACAACGAAGGCAAAGAAAGTCCGTATGGCGGTGTGGGCCGGTGGCTGCACCCTCCAGCTGAGGCTAGGGCGTGCGCAACAGTACATCCCTGCCTCCCTTGCATCTTCGAACAAGGGGTGGTAGAACTGGTGGTTTTATCTTTGGAACAACGCGGGATGCTTCCGCCGTTCTCTCAACGAGTGGTGACCGCCTCTGGCACTAACTGGCGCTGGGGGGCCACGCGCGAGAACCAGGAGAAGCTCCAGCCTATTCTGCAGGACTTGCAGAAGTTACGAGATGCGGGCCTTACCACTGCGGGGGTCATCGCCGCTATCCATCGTCGGAGGGTGCTCCCTCTGGCCGAGCGGCGGTTGCGGCTCGCGAAGATGAAGCCGGGGGTCAATTCGGAGGGCTCGCGGATGTCCTCGACCTCCCTCTCCGCCGACGACCTCCTTAAGCGGGTAACAAGTACGATAGGGAGGCCGGATGCCGGCGCCCTTAGCCAGCCCGTGATGCGTCCCGACCGTGGGTATGTGTCCCTGGTAAGTGTCCGATCCTCCTTCTGTTTTGTGCCGAGTTCTCTGCGCCTTTGATTCTTACTGTTGGGATTTTTGTTCGTCCCTAGGGGTTGAGGATTTATAAACCCGTCCGGCCACCGATCCCGGAGGATGCGGCAGACCGAGCCGCACGGAGGCTTGCCGTGGAGAAGGAGAAGGAGAAGAAGGACGTGGAAAAGGCCCGAGCTCGCGAGAGGATGCTAGCTCGGGAAGCCTTGGAGAAGCGTCGTCGGAGGCAGGCGAGGGATGGGCTCCCGAGGGAGTCGTTGCCGGAGACGCCTGACGACGACGATGATGACGATGATGATGACGACGAAGATGACAACATGGTGGCCCGACTTGGCCTTAGTCCGGACCCGAGTGTAACGCCCCGAATTTTGCAGTTGAATTTTTTCTTTTCTTTACTCGCCAAAATTCGGGCGTTACCTTTTCTTTTTCTTTTTCCCTCGCTAAACCTTGACCTTTTCCAAAGTTTTAGCGGGATTCGGTTTGGATTTCCCGTGTAAGAAAAACTCTAAAATACTTTGTGTTGTTTGATGCACCATGCCGAACCTTGCATTTCTTGATTGTTTGAAGGTGCAAACGCATTCATCTAAAAGATCGGATTTCGAGAATAAGCGGAAAATCTTTTCTCTTTCTTTCTCTCTCTTTCTCTCTCCTCTTTCTCTCTCTCCCGCGCCCTGGGCTGACCCCGGCCGGCCCAAGCCCCTGCGCCCCCCCCCTCTTGGGCCCAAAGAGGCCCAGCCGCCCCCCCCACCTCCTCTTTTTCCCCCAATCCTCTCCCTCTCCCTCATTCTCTCCCTCTCTCTCTCTCCCCACCGCCGCCCTACTCCCTGCCCTAGGCCGCCGCCGCCCTTGGCCGCCCCTCGCCGTCGGCCACCCCCGCCGGTGAGCCCCCTCCCCCTCCTCCCTCTCTCCCTCTCCCCCCTCCCCTCCTCTCTCCTCGGCTGCCCGCGCCCGGCTGCGCCGTGGCCGCTGGCCCCTGGCCGCGCCCGGCCGCCTGGCCGCGCCGCCCGGCCGCCCGGCCGCGCCCAGCCGCGCCCCGGCCGCCCCCTGCTCGGCCCCCGGCCGGCCGCTGCCGCCCCCAGCCCGGCCGCTGCCGCCCCCCAGCCCGCGCCCGGCCGCCCGCCTGGCCCCCTGGCCGCGCCCCCCGCGCGGGGCCGGTTCAGCCGCCTGGTCGCCGGTTCAACCGGCCGGCTCAGCCGCCCCGGCCCCAGCTCGGCCGCCCTCCCCCCGCGCGCCCGCCCCAGCTCGGCCGCCCAGCCCAGGGCCGGTTCAACCGCCCCTAGGGCCGGTTCAACCGCCCCCCCTCTGTTTTTTTTATTTATTTTTTATTTTATTTTATTTACTTTCTGTGATCATAATTACTTTATTTTAGGTAGACTGATCATTGTTTATGCTATGGAAAATAGGAAGGTTAATTTAAAATTCCGTTATGCTATTGATTCACGTAGTTAATTGTTTAACCAGCGCAATGTTGATCAACTAAAAATGATTAGGTTTCCATTAGTATATGTATAACAGAATTCTTTTGTTAAGAATCAATTGTAGCTAATCATTAGTGCATAAGATTTAACCCCCCCTGCGAGACCCTTTCCCATTTCTTTCTAACCATAACAAATGCGATGTCGAATGTCATACTTGATGCATATTCACTTTATTTGTTCCCTTGTATGGTGTACTGTTCTTTTGTATTAAACATGTGGATGGATGTATGTATGTTTGCGCTCGCATAGAGAACGATCCGGTCGAAGAGCCCGAGGAATTCGCAGGAGAAGCCCCTGAGCAGTAGTCGGTTGGTGGAGGCAAGTGTCCTTTGACCTATCTTTGTCCTATTCATTCTTTAATTCACCTCCCGCATTACACATTTATACCTAAGGATTGACTAGCTTTTGTTATCCATGTCCTTGTTTACCTATTTGGGTTGGATTATTACTGCTTAGTCTGATGCTATTGCTCAACTCTAATCAATGAACATGATGTGATTATCTATGATACGCTGTTTTCCCCTTCTTATTTATGATCATACTTGTGGCATTTAAGGGGACTCGAGCGGTTTCTCGAGTGCCTCTCCGTAAGGACCTGTTCAATGGATGACCGCCCGGGAAAACAGTGCAACCATGAGGGTGGAATGGGACGCCCTTAGCTGAATAATTGGAGGAACCGGGGTGTAGTCCGCTTAGCCGTTGTGCCGTCAATGGGGCTCGGTGTATGCGGCTCGCTCTGCCAAGGTTGATTTGTCCCTTGGGGAGGAGTGCGGTACATTTAGGAAACCTAACGGGCGGCTACAGCCTCGGGGAATCTTTGTAAAGGCTACGTAGTGATGCCCTGCTGGACCACCTAGGTAGTGGTCAATGGGGAGTCGCTCTCTCCGGGCAGAAAGGGAATCACGGCTTGTGGGTAAAGTGCACAACCTCTGCAGAGTGTTATGAAACTGATATATCAGCCGTGCTCACGGTTATGAGCGGCCAAGGGAGCTCCAGAGATTAGTGATACTTGATCAGAGATACTTTGGTACAGGTGGCAATGAGATTGATGGTTCTGATTATGATTATGGTAATGGTACGTGGTATTCTTTCCGTTTGGAAAGGATACATTGGGCTAATAACTTGGGTTAATGTTAAAACCTGGCTCTCTACTAGTAAGTAATAACCTGACCAACTAAAAGTAACTGCTTGACTTATCCCCACATAAAGCTAGTCCACTACAGCCAAACAGGATACTTGCTGAGTATGTTGATGTGTACTCACCCTTGCTCTACACACCAAACCCCCCCCAGGTTGTCAGCATTGCAACCACTGCTCAGGAGAAGATGAAGCTGTGGAAGGACACTTCCAGGAGTTCCAAGACTACGACGAGTTCTAGGTGTGGGTTAGCGGCAACCCCCAGTCGGCTGCCTGTGAAGGCCGCGTTATCTACGTTTCTTTTCCGCACTTTGATTTATTGTAAGAACTATATGGACGTCTCAGACGTATGATGTAATCGACTATTATTTCCCCTTTTTAATACTATTTGAGCACTGTGTGATGATGTCCATGTTATGTAACTGCTGTGTACGTGAATAACTGATCCTGGCACGTACATGGTTCGCATTCGGTTTACCTTCTAAAACCGGGTGTGACATAAGTGGTATCAAAGCCGTCCTGACTGTAGGACCGCTAACCTAGAGTAGAATGGTCGTTTTAAGGACTATAGACCTCTGTCCCTGCCTTGACTTTGGTACCCCTTCAAAAGTTGGTCCTACTGACCAAACCTATGTTCTACTATATACTATACCTTGCTGAAAATTTTATTTTATTCTGATCCTTCATTTATTTATGATTCATTATTATTCTGATCCTTCATTTATTTATGGTTCATTATTTGCTGGTCATATTAATTCTGTTCTCACCCTTTTGCTTGCGATGTCTTTTGTAGATGGCTCGACTTAGACACACTGCACGAAAGTCCGTCATCCCCTTCTTACCCTCCCGCCTTGCTGAGCGTCCGCTTCGCCGTCCCGTGGCCGGACAGTCCAGCCACTTGGAGAGACTGCACCACCGCCTGCATGAGGAGCAGGAACGTCGACGACAGGAGCAGCAGGGCTCTTCTTTCTCGCTCCAGCAGGAGATAGAGTCTGTGAAGAGCTGCTCCCCTGTGCTTCCCCTGGAGGCGCCCCCTGCACCACCACTGGGCGTCCCAGCTTCTGGAGTAGCTGCTGGAGGAGACCCAGACGACGGAGGTGGCGACGACAGCCTGAGCCACGACATCGACTTCTCTGCTGACCATGAGCCGGAAGGATGGGTTGCTCGACCCATCACTCGCGACGCTGCTCGCGGGTGTCACTTCCACGACGCGCTCGACACCCTGCTACGTCGGGCACTTGACCGGCGTACTTGGTCCATCGAGTATCGCTGTGTGGTCTACCAGCATAGTCGCGGGGTCTACCCGGACCGCTGGGAGGCGACCTGCTTGGTGCGCCGTCCGGAGAACAGTCTCCAGGGCGCGGAGGCTTGCTCAGAGCACTATTCTATCTCTGAGCGGGACTCAGCTGAGGCAGCCATGCAGGATGCTGCACGGCGTGCGCTTTCGCACTACTGCTCGGTTCTCGGTGGGGTAGCTGACGGCCTCGACCTGAAGTATTACCCCCGCCGTCCATCTGGCAGCACAGGAGGCGTGATTGTTTCACCTGCTGGTGAGGACAATCCTAGGTTGAGCAGCACAGTCAACCTAGCCGCCGTGCTAAACACGGAGCTGGACCATGCATTAGACGAGCTGAGTAGGGCTCGTGCTGAGATCGCCCTGCTGCGGGCTGAGCGCGCGGAGCGTCGTCACTTAGATGATGGTTCCCCCGCCCCCGTCGGGACTCAGCACCCGTACCGCTCGCCTCGGCGTGGACTCCAGTCTTATGGCAATCCCGACTGCAAGACCAAGATAAATCTAGAACCATAGATCGTTAGAGTTGGATCTTGTAATTAATACAAAATATATATACATAGAAGCTTCGGTCTTAGCGTTAGTCCCGGTCTTAGTTAGTCTTAGTTAGACAGGGTAGTTTGCTATATCCTGTGCATTTATGTTTGTCATGATGAACTATGTTTGGTTTGGATCTTTGTAATGACTGTCACCAGAGTGTGGGTATCCCCTGCATTTTGGTTTACATATTATGTTAATGGAGTTAGTTATATAGTTGGGAAACCCTTTATTCTACTTTCCTCTTTATCTGAGAAGATGTGTGGTCTGTGTTGGAGATCAGTGAAGATGCTCATCTGTTCAGTGCTGTTGGAGGATTCTATACTCTTTTCTTATGCTGCAAGATTTGCCAGATCAGTTCTGATGTGTGGTTGCGTTCTGCAGATGTCAGAGAACAGGCGCAGAGGAGGAAGGCGTGCTCAGCAGGAGCAAGCCGCTCCGCAGGATGAGGTGCCTCAGCAGCAGCACCTGCCGCCCCCGCCCCCGATGTCGATCGAGCAGATGTTTCTGATGCAGACTCAGGCAGTTCAGGCCATCGGTCAGACTCTGGCCGCCATTCAGCAGCAGCAGCAGCAGCAGCAGCAAGCACCACCCCAGCCTCAGATGCCTCAGATGCCTAGAGACAAGCGTGCTGAGTTCATGAGAGGTCATCCCCCAACGTTCGCTCACTCTTCTGACCCCATGGATGCTGAAGATTGGCTGCGCACTGTGGAGCGGGAGTTGCATACCGCTCAGTGTGATGACAGGGAGAAAGTCTTGTATGGTCCCCGTCTGTTGAGAGGAGCAGCCCAATCATGGTGGGAGTCTTACCTCGCCACCCATGCCAACCCCGATGCCATCACCTGGGAAGAGTTCAGAGGTAGCTTTCGTCAGTACCATGTGCCTGCAGGTCTGATGACAGTGAAGAAGGAGGAGTTCCTGGCCCTTAAGCAAGGGTCATCATCTGTCAGTGAGTATCGAGACAGGTTTCTGCAGTTGTCTCGCTATGCTCCTGAAGATGTCAACACCGACGCCAAGCGACAATACCGTTTCTTGAGAGGCTTGGTTGACCCTCTGTAGTACCAACTGATGAACCATACCTTCCCGACATTCCAGCACCTGATTGACAGAGCAATCATGACAGAAAGGAAGCGTAAGGAGATGGAGGATCGTAAGCGCAAGATCAGTGGACCCCAGCCTGGAAGCAGCAGCCGTCCCCGTTTTTCAGGCAATCAACCTCAGCAGTTCAGGCAGAACCAGCGTCCACCTCAGCAGCATCAGCAGCGTCAGCAGTATCAGCAGTTCCAAAGGCAGTATCCTCAGCATCAGTACCAGAACCGTCAGAGCAATCAATCAGGAGGTCAGTTTCAGAGGCAGAATCAGCAGACACCTCGTCTTCCTGCCCCAGCAAGCCAGCAGAACAATCAGGCAGCACCAGCTCAGGTTGGAAACAGAGCATGTTTCCACTGTGGAGAGCAAGGCCATTGGGTGATGCAATGTCCGAAGAAGGCAGCCCAGCAGCAGTCAGGCCCCAATGCCCCAGCAAAGCAGAATGTGTCCCAGCCTGGATCAGGCAACCGCCCTCAGCAGCGTTACAATCATGGGAGATTGAACCACTTGGAGGCTGAAGCAGTTCAGGAGACCCCCGGCATGACAGTAGGTATGTTCCCAGTCGATTCCCATATTGCAGAAGTGTTATTTGATACTGGAGCAACGCATTCTTTTATTACTGCATCATGGGTAGAAGCACATAATCTTCCAATTACTACTATGTCAACCCCCATTCAAATTGACTCAGCTGGTGGTAGAATTCGAGCTGATAGCATATGTTTGGGTGTAAGTGTGGAAATAAGGGGGATAGCGTTTCCCGCTAACCTTATAGTAATGGGTACTCAGGGAATAGATGTCATCCTAGGGATGAATTGGCTAGATAAGTATCAGGCAGTTATCAGTTGTGATAAAAGGACAATCAAGTTGGTGTCCCCACTAGGAGAGGAAGTGGTGACCGAGTTAGTCCCGCCTGAGCCAAAGAAAGGAAGTTGTTATCAGATGGCCGTCGATAGCAGTGAAGCAGACCCAATTGAGAGTATCAAGGTTGTGTCTGAATTCCCAGATGTGTTTCCAAAGGACTTACCGGGTATGCCACCAGAGCGGAAAGTTGAGTTTGCTATAGAGCTTCTTCCTGGAACCGCCCCTATCTTTAAGAGAGCTTACAGAATATCTGGACCAGAATTGGTTGAGCTTAAGAAGCAGATTGATGAGCTGTCAGAGAAAGGTTACATCCGGCCAAGCACCTCGCCTTGGGCCGCCCCTGTCCTGTTTGTGGAGAAGAAAGATGGCACAAAGAGGATGTGTATCGATTATCGAGCCTTGAATGAAGTCACGATCAAGAACAAGTATCCCTTGCCCAGAATAGAAGATCTGTTTGACCAGTTGAGAGGAGCCAGTGTGTTCTCCAAGATCGATCTGAGGTCAGGTTACCATCAGCTCAGGATCCGACCTTCAGACATTCCGAAGACAGCGTTCATTACCAAGTATGGGTTGTATGAGTTCACAGTGATGTCTTTCGGTTTGACCAATGCACCAGCGTTCTTTATGAACTTGATGAACAGTGTATTCATGGATTATCTCGATAAGTTTGTGGTGGTATTCATTGATGACATTCTGGTTTATTCTCAAAGCGAAGAAGAGCATGCAGATCATTTGAGGATGGTATTGCAGAGATTGCGAGAGCACCAGTTGTATGCAAAGTTGAGCAAGTGTGAGTTCTGGATCAGTGAAGTCCTGTTCTTGGGTCACATAATCAACAAGGAAGGATTGGCTGTGGATCCGAAGAAAGTGGCAGACATTCTGAACTGGAAAGCGCCAACGGATGCTCGAGGAATCAAGAGCTTCATTGGAATGGCCGGATATTATCGGCGATTCATTGAAGGGTTTTCGAAGATTGCGAAACCAATGACAGCGTTGCTAGGCAACAAGGTTGAGTTCAAGTGGACCCAGAAATGTCAAGAGGCATTCGAAGCGCTGAAAGAGAAGTTGACAACAGCGCCTGTCCTAGTCTTGCCTGATGTGCACAAGCCCTTCTCTGTGTACTGTGATGCTTGTTACACAGGTTTGGGATGCGTGTTGATGCAAGAGGGAAGAGTTGTGGCTTACTCGTCCCGACAGCTGAAGGTTCATGAGAAGAACTACCCAATCCATGATCTAGAGTTGGCAGCAGTGGTTCACGCACTGAAGACGTGGAGGCACTATCTGTATGGACAGAAATGCGATGTTTACACAGACCACAAGAGTCTGAAGTACATATTCACTCAGACAGAGCTGAATATGAGGCAAAGAAGATGGTTAGAATTGATCAAAGACTATGAGTTGGAGATTCATTACCATCCAGGCAAAGCAAATGTAGTGGCAGATGCTTTGAGCAGAAAGAGTCAAGTCAATCTGATGGTCGCTCGTCCGATGCCTTATGAGTTGGCCAAGGAGTTTGACAGGTTGAGCCTCGGATTTCTGAACAATTCGCGAGGAGTCACAGTTGAATTGGAACCTACCTTGGAGCGAGAAATCAAAGAAGCGCAGAAGAATGATGAAAAGATCAGTGAGATTCGGCGACTGATTCTAGATGGCAGAGGCAAAGATTTTCGAGAAGATGCAGAAGGCGTGGTATGGTTCAAAGACCGCTTGTGTGTTCCCAATGTCCAGTCCATTCGGGAGTTGATTCTCAAGGAAGCTCATGAGACAGCTTATTCGATTCACCCTGGCAGTGAGAAGATGTATCAAGATCTGAAGAAGAAATTCTGGTGGTACGGAATGAAGAGGGAAATCGCAGAGCATGTGGCTATGTGCGATAGTTGTCGAAGAATTAAGGCAGAGCACCAGAGACCTGCTGGATTGTTGCAACCGTTGCAGATCCCTCAGTGGAAATGGGATGAAATCAGTATGGATTTCATAGTCGGATTGCCTCGCACTCGAGCCGGCTACGATTCCATTTGGGTAGTGGTGGACCGTTTAACCAAGTCAGCCCACTTCATACCTGTCAAGACCACCTACAGCAGTGCAGTATTGGCAGAGTTGTATATGTCTCGGATCGTTTGTCTTCATGGTGTGCCAAAGAAGATAGTGTCAGACAGAGGAACGCAGTTCACCTCTCATTTCTGGCAGCAGTTGCATGAAGCCTTGGGCACACATCTGAATTTCAGTTCAGCTTATCATCCGCAGACAGATGGCCAGACCGAAAGAACCAATCAAATTCTTGAAGATATGTTGAGAGCCTGTGCGTTGCAAGATCAGTCCGGATGGGACAAGCGATTGCCTTATGCAGAGTTTTCCTATAACAACAGTTATCAGGCCAGTTTGAAGATGTCACCATTTCAAGCGCTTTATGGAAGGAGTTGCAGAACTCCGTTGCAATGGGATCAGCCTGGAGAGAAGCAAGTGTTTGGGCCAGACATTTTGCTTGAAGCCGAAGAGAACATCAAGATGGTCCGAGAGAATCTGAAGATAGCGCAATCAAGGCAGCGAAGCTATGCAGACACAAGAAGAAGAGAGCTGAGTTTTGAAGTCGGAGACTTTGTCTATCTGAAAGTGTCACCGATCAGAGGAGTCAGAAGGTTCGGAATCAAAGGCAAGCTAGCACCCCGCTACATTGGTCCGTATCAAATTCTCTCAAAGCGTGGAGAAGTGGCCTATCAGCTCAGTTTGCCAGAGAATTTGTCAGCTGTGCATGATGTCTTTCATGTGTCTCAGTTGAAGAAGTGCTTGCGTGTGCCAGAAGAGCAGTTGCCAGTGGAAGGTCTGGAAGTCCAGGAGGACTTGACCTATGTTGAGAAGCCAGCTCAGATCCTTGAGGTTGCAGATAGAGTCACCCGAAGGAAGACCATCAGAATGTGCAAAGTCAGATGGAATCACCACTCTGAGGAAGAAGCAACCTGGGAGCGTGAAGATGATCTAATGGCTAAGTACCCAGAGCTCTTTGCTAGCCAGCCCTGAATCTCGAGGGCGAGATTCTTTTAAGGGGGATAGGTTTGTAACGCCCCGAATTTTGCAGTTGAATTTTTTCTTTTCTTTACTCGCCAAAATTCGGGCGTTACCTTTTCTTTTTCTTTTTCCCTCGCTAAACCTTGACCTTTTCCAAAGTTTTAGCGGGATTCGGTTTGGATTTCCCGTGTAAGAAAAACTCTAAAATACTTTGTGTTGTTTGATGCACCATGCCGAACCTTGCATTTCTTGATTGTTTGAAGGTGCAAACGCATTCATCTAAAAGATCGGATTTCGAGAATAAGCGGAAAATCTTTTCTCTTTCTTTCTCTCTCTTTCTCTCTCCTCTTTCTCTCTCTCCCGCGCCCTGGGCCGACCCCGGCCGGCCCAAGCCCCTGCGCGCCCCCCCCCTCTTGGGCCCAAAGAGGCCCAGCCGCCCCCCCACCTCCTCTTTTTCCCCCAATCCTCTCCCTCTCCCTCATTCTCTCCCTCTCTCTCTCTCCCCACCCGCCGCCCTACTCCCTGCCCTAGGCCGCCGCCGCCCTTGGCCGCCCCTCGCCGTCGGCCACCCCCGCCGGTGAGCCCCCTCCCCCTCCTCCCTCTCTCCCTCTCCCCCCTCCCCTCCTCTCTCCTCGGCTGCCCGCGCCCGGCTGCGCCGTGGCCGCTGGCCGCCCTGGCCGCGCCCGGCCACGCCGTGGCCGCTGGCCCCTGGCCGCGCCCGGCCGCCTGGCCGCGCCGCCCGGCCGCCCGGCCGCGCCCAGCCGCGCCCCGGCCGCCCCCTGCTCGGCCCCGGCCGGCCGCTGCCGCCCCCAGCCCGGCCGCTGCCGCCCCCAGCCCGGCCGCTGCCGCCCCCCAGCCCGCGCCCGGCCGCCCGCCTGGCCCCCTGGCCGCGCCCCCCGCGCGGGGCCGGTTCAGCCGCCTGGCCGCCGGTTCAACCGGCCGGCTCAGCCGCCCCGGCCCCAGCTCGGCCGCCCTCCCCCCGCGCGCCCGCCCCAGCTCGGCCGCCCAGCCCAGGGCCGGTTCAACCGCCCCTAGGGCCGGTTCAACCGCCCCCCCTCTGTTTTTTTATTTATTTTTTATTTTATTTTATTTACTTTCTGTGATCATAATTACTTTATTTTAGGTAGACTGATCATTGTTTATGCTATGGAAAATAGGAAGGTTAATTTAAAATTCCGTTATGCTATTGATTCACGTAGTTAATTGTTTAACCAGCGCAATGTTGATCAACTAAAAATGATTAGGTTTCCATTAGTATATGTATAACAGAATTCTTTTGTTAAGAATCAATTGTAGCTAATCATTAGTGCATAAGATTTAACCCCCCCTGCGAGACCCTTTCCCATTTCTTTCTAACCATAACAAATGCGATGTCGAATGTCATACTTGATGCATATTCACTTTATTTGTTCCCTTGTATGGTGTACTGTTCTTTTGTATTAAACATGTGGATGGATGTATGTATGTTTGCGCTCGCATAGAGAACGATCCGGTCGAAGAGCCCGAGGAATTCGCAGGAGAAGCCCCTGAGCAGCAGTCGGTTGGTGGAGGCAAGTGTCCTTTGACCTATCTTTGTCCTATTCATTCTTTAATTCACCTCCCGCATTACACATTTATACCTAAGGATTGACTAGCTTTTGTTATCCATGTCCTTGTTTACCTATTTGGGTTGGATTATTACTGCTTAGTCTGATGCTATTGCTCAACTCTAATCAATGAACATGATGTGATTATCTATGATACGCTGTTTTCCCCTTCTTATTTATGATCATACTTGTGGCATTTAAGGGGACTCGAGCGGTTTCTCGAGTGCCTCTCCGTAAGGACCTGTTCAATGGATGACCGCCCGGGAAAACAGTGCAACCATGAGGGTGGAATGGGACGCCCTTAGCTGAATAATTGGAGGAACCGGGGTGTAGTCCGCTTAGCCGTTGTGCCGTCAATGGGGCTCGGTGTATGCGGCTCGCTCTGCCAAGGTTGATTTGTCCCTTGGGGAGGAGTGCGGTACATTTAGGAAACCTAACGGGCGGCTACAGCCTCGGGGAATCTTTGTAAAGGCTACGTAGTGATGCCCTGCTGGACCACCTAGGTAGTGGTCAATGGGGAGTCGCTCTCTCCGGGCAGAAAGGGAATCACGGCTTGTGGGTAAAGTGCACAACCTCTGCAGAGTGTTATGAAACTGATATATCAGCCGTGCTCACGGTTATGAGCGGCCAAGGGAGCTCCAGAGATTAGTGATACTTGATCAGAGATACTTTGGTACAGGTGGCAATGAGATTGATGGTTCTGATTATGATTATGGTAATGGTACGTGGTATTCTTTCCGTTTGGAAAGGATACATTGGGCTAATAACTTGGGTTAATGTTAAAACCTGGCTCTCTACTAGTAAGTAATAACCTGACCAACTAAAAGTAACTGCTTGACTTATCCCCACATAAAGCTAGTCCACTACAGCCAAACAGGATACTTGCTGAGTATGTTGATGTGTACTCACCCTTGCTCTACACACCAACCCCCCCCAGGTTGTCAGCATTGCAACCACTGCTCAGGAGAAGATGAAGCTGTGGAAGGACACTTCCAGGAGTTCCAAGACTACGACGAGTTCTAGGTGTGGGTTAGCGGCAACCCCCAGTCGGCTGCCTGTGAAGGCCGCGTTATCTACGTTTCTTTTCCGCACTTTGATTTATTGTAAGAACTATATGGACGTCTCAGACGTATGATGTAATCGACTATTATTTCCCCTTTTTAATACTATTTGAGCACTGTGTGATGATGTCCATGTTATGTAACTGCTGTGTACGTGAATAACTGATCCTGGCACGTACATGGTTCGCATTCGGTTTACCTTCTAAAACCGGGTGTGACACCGAGGCTGGGCCAGGGGTCGCCGAGCCAGCCTCCAAGTGGGCTAGCACCATCAGTGCCTGGGGCCGGGACACCAAGGTCCCAATCCGAGGAGCGGGGGCAGGCCGAGGGGGTACTTGACCCCTTGGCCGAGACAGTTGTTGTGACTTTGGGGGGTCAGGCCGATCCGCCTGTCCCCCAAGAGCAGGTGCCCGTGCTGGCTGCACAGGAGGTAGGTCCCTCGACCGTCGTGACGACGCCTGGGCCGGCCGCTCCCTCGGTGCCTTGGGCGTCCGAGGCGGAAATGGTGCCGAAGCCGGCGGCGGGGCAACCTTCGGCAGCGCCTGCAGGGATAGGGGTCCGAGGGGCCTCCCCACAAGCACGATTGGCCTTGCCCCAGAGAGGGTAAGTATTTGAGGATACCTCTGTTTTGGTTCTTTCATTATGTGTCTTGAACTTGTCGTCTCTCTCTCTTTCAGCAAGCGAAGGCAGGGCTTGGCTGGTCTAGCCCCCACGAAGGCCCTTAAGACGAAGCCGGCCTCAGCGGCCGGTGCTGCGGCGCGCCATGCCGGTTGGTTGGCCTCCGCACAAGGCGCCCTCCACCGAGGGGCCCAGGCGGCGCGATTTACCATGGGGCAAGCCTCTCAGGATGACCCCCCCCGTTGGAGCGGTCATCATGCCGGGGGAGGCTGCTGACGCGGCCCCGAGCCCTCCTGACTTGTCGTCGGCTCCAGCATCGACTCCTGCTGGGGTCGTCGCTGATTCGCTCGCGGAGCCGCCTGTCGCCGCCGACATCGGGATGGTTGAGGCGCCGCCGCCCGTGGTCATCCCCGACCTCCCCGTTCTCGGCCGTGAGGAGGTGGCGGCCGTCGTTGCCGAGGTTGGTGATCGGAGGCTTGCCACCTTAGCCGAGGAGAGGCCTAGCACGTCGACGGCGGTGGTACCCGATGCGTTGGCTGCAGGGGGACCCGACGCCTTGGTGGAGGGGCGTGCAGAATCGTGGCCTGTCCTGGGGAGCAGCGGCCTTACTGAGAGCACCTAGAGGGGGGGTGAATAGGTGATCCTGTAAAAACTTAAAACTCAAGGCCACAAACTTGATTAAGTGTTAGAACAATAAAGCTAAGTGGCTAGAGAGAAGTTCTTGCTAAACACGATAACCAAAAAGAAATCAACACAGAGAGGCACAGTGGTTTATCCCGTGGTTCGGCCAAGTCCAACACTTGCCTACTCCACGTTGTGGCGTCCCAACGGACGAGGGTTGCACTCAACCCCTTTCAAGCGGTCCAAAGACCCACTTGAATACCACGGTGTTTTGCTTTGTTTCACTATATCCCGCTTGCGAGGAATCTCCATAACTTGGAGCCTCTCGCCCTTACAATTTGATGATCACAAAAAGCACGGAAGTAAGGATGAGATGAGCAACACACACAAGACACAAAATCAAAGCAACAACACGCACACTACAGGAATTCACTTAATTCTCGTCGGCAAGAAACCGACGGGAATAAGCCTAAACCGACGGGAATTACTTATTCCCGTCGGTTTAGGGCTTATTCCAGTCGGTTTTTAGCCGCCAGGCGTCCCTTGTTGGGGATAAGTTTATCCCCGTCGGCGGCTGACGGGAATTATTAATTCCCGTCGGCTAGTTAGTGGCCGACGGGAATTAAGGCTAACTCCAGTCGGTTCCCCAGGCCGACGGGAGTTATTAATTAATTTCCGTCGGTTCCCCAGGCCGACGGGAGTTATTAATTAATTCCCGTCGGTTCCCCAGGCCGACGGGAGTTATTAATTAATTCCCGTCGGTCCTACGTGGCCGACGGGAATTAATTGGGCCGACGTGCGTTATTAGTTAATTTCCGTCGGTTCGACCATAGCCGACGGGAATTAACTGGGCCGACGAGAATTACCCTATACTGCTACAAAAATAGCACTAAATTAGGTGACTATTTTTGCACACATAACATATATCACACATAACATAAATCACAGATAACAGCCACATTACAAACACATGCATTCATAATAAAATCACACATTACAAACATAACATCCACCAACATTTCAAATATAAGTTCAACCACCACATCGAGTCAACGAGTACGACATAGTATTGAAATATAAGTACGACCAAGAGTCAACGAGTTAAGAAACATGTTCAAGTGTTTAGAGATAACCACCACTTGGGTGGTTAGAGCTTTGACCGCTGCCGCCACCACCATCAGGAGGAGGGAACGCGAAAAGCGAGTCAACAAATCTAGTCCCTGCTGCGGGATCAGACCCACTACCACCCGTTTCGGGCGTAACCTATGCAAGTTAGCAAATATCATCACGTTAAATGCAAATATCAAAAAAGTATACAAGTATATAAATTAATGGAGAGTTATCAAACGTACCCTATCTCCAGGTGCAGGTATATGTGTCGGAGGGGTGGTGAACTGTGGTGGTGGAACTGGTGTGTTTGCAAATTGACTCCATTGTGGTGGCGGTGGAAAATTTGATGTCATGCCCTGTTGCTGCATTAACTGTTAAACACATATGTGTTACTACCGAAGATGTTGTATTGAAATATAATAATTTAGAGTTTGGATTATGTGTACTCACTTGATACATCGCTTGGTTATGTGCATTGCAAGCCTCCATAAATTCGCGTTGTTGTCTCATCTCTTCACGCATCCTCATAATCTCCAACTCCTGCTCATTCGGTCGACGAGAGCATGAGCTACGAGAAGATGAACCCGTCCTCTGAGATCTCATCGACGACGAGTCAATGAATCCGTCGAAGAGTGCGTATCTATAAGTTATTCAAAAAATGTGATTACTGTATAATCAATTTAGTGTCAACCATATAATTTCATAAGTTAGAGCTTACCGTCCATGCGCTTTGCCACCACCACTTGCGTACACCACCGAGGGATCCACCGGTTCATGGCGCCAGTCGAAGTCAGGGCCATGGCGACGAACCATCTCCTCCCCATATGCCGCCTATACATCATTCACAACCTTACAAATGCAGGAATTTATATACTTTGAACGTTTGAACTTTTGAGCCAAAACTCACCAAGCGATCCGTGGCTGTCTGGCTGCAGAGCTGGTCAGGGTTGTTTGGGTCTGGTCCTTTGTGGCCCTCCTGGTAGACCTCGATGTCACTAGGCTTCCTGTATAAACAAAAAACATTCATAAGCAATCGTATTATTTGCTGATCGACATAGAAAGATCAAACTTACCATTCTTTTAGCTTTTCGTATCATGTCGTCACCGCCAAACTTGTGGTTAGGATTGGTTCCTCGACATTGTCTGTGATGCGCTGACGCTTTCTGGAAGCCTTCGGAAGCCCAATATCGACACCAAGCATAGTACGCATCAGGCACGGGCGCCATCATGGAACCATCACCTGCACACACACAATGTTACATATTATATCAATCACAACAATAAATATAAAGGGTAAAACAAATTGAATACTAACCTCACGATATTGATCCTCAGTCAAATATATCTTTGAGGACCCTTCCTTTTTATTCAAGGGGCCTGCTTCTTCTGGATGCTTTTGAAAATACAGGTTTGTAGCCTGAATTCTCGCATAGTATATGGCATCCTTCACCAGCTTCTTTGCATTGTTTTGGAAGACACGTTCAGCGTGCCCCATGTAATCCTCTCCTCAGGCAACCGATATCGAAGCTACAACATAAAGAATACAAATACAGTGGTATAAGTCATAGATTTACAATATTAAGAAACATAACAAAATAATAAAGAATTCATACCAAAAGTCATTACGCACAAGTCCCTATCTGTCGGTGTGGTTTCGTTCCTTTTTAAACTTGTACTCGTCCCAGGTATTGACGAGCACCTCATCCTCGGTATCACTGTTTGACACCTTCACTATACCAGGGTAGTGAAGGCGGCAAAGAGAACCCAACGTAAGGTTAACCTGAGTGTGGTGGCCCTTGCCGTCAAAGGACAGGTCCTCCCAATTCCTGCATTACACAAAAACATTAACAATACACATAATAGTTATATTAGATAAGTTAATATATTACACTCACTGATCTCCATGTGGCATGATTAAATTCCTATCAGCCTCTCGCTCTATCGCGTGACGAGGTTTTACTGAGTGGCTTTTTCTTGAGCGACGTGTGCGTGTCGCTGAAGAGCCTCCCGAGCCATCATCCATCGGGTTGTCAGCCAGTTCGCCCTGTTGGCCCCACTGGTCCCACGCCTGTTGCTGCTCTCTCTGGTGGTCCCACTGGTCCCATGGCTAGTGATGCTGTGCGGCCTGGTCCCATGTCACGTGCTCCACCTCCTCATTGTGCTGCTCAGCCTCATTGTGCTCCTCCTCCTCAATGTGCTGCTCATCCTGGTACATACAACTCAAGATTATTTGTAAATATGTAAACAAATTTATTTGTACAAGATATGTTACCTCATCTCCATGTACCGCGCTCAACAGCTCTCGACGTCTACTGCTGCTCGAAGAACTGCCCTGAAAAAGGCCCAGGCCTTGAACAACCCCTTCACTGACTTCTTTGATTTGGCGGCATCCTGCATAAAAAATAAGAAATTATTCATTAAGTCGTTAACGTCTAAAACTAGTGAATCTAATGCCGGTGCAGGATCAATATGAAAACTAGTTGCAACTCTTCTTCTTGAAACACCTCATCAACCTGCTCAAGGTGACCAATTTGATATTCGTCCTCACCAGGAGTGTATAGGCGTTCGCGGGGATTTACATTGTACACAACCCTCCATTTAGACAACTTTTTGCATGGATATGTCGAGAAATAAACTTGGTCTGCTTGATGGGCAAGGATATACGTGTCGTGTCCTTGAAGCAATTTTTCAGGTTGGATCTGTGTCATCCCAAATTCGATCCTATAATACTTCAGGTCATACCATTTACACTCAAAGAAAACTAGCGCTAAAGGCTTATTTCCAGCAAATGTAATCTCGATTATATTTTTGATTTTCCCGTAATAGCAGGCTTTGTGTCCTTCCATGTCGGTTGCCCTAGTAACGACTCCACTATTTTGAGTGGCGGCCATAGGATGACTTGATTCGAAAATGCTTGAACGAAAGCGATATCCATTGACGTCGTAACGTCCATAGCTTTTGGCAGTTACGCTTCCAATAGATAACTGACGTAAGTCATCATTCAAATTCATTTCCTCCCCAAACTGTCAATCATGCCACAAAGCATTAGCAAATTCTGTAATATTAGTTAAATGAAATTAGCTCTCGGAGCCACATAATTATGACTTACACGGTCCCGAAGCCACATAATGAAATTAGGTCGCCCATGCATACCATCGCGTCGCAATTTGTCTATGTCTCTCGCTGTTGGCCTACCGAGACACCTCATGTTTTGTTCATCAAACTCGCTGTCAAATATTATTGTATGACATGAGATATTTGATAACATAAACTAATTCACATATGAACAGTTTAAGAAAATAAGTCTTACACAAAGTATTTCTCCACCTCAGGCATATTCGTGAACATGTACAGTAAAGCAGACTTCCGTTCTTCCATACTGAGGTGATATGCCTTGGGTGGACCAATGGCTTTGCCGTTTGTCTGAAAAATCGAAAGATCACTACACGGAGGCATCTCTCGTTCATCATCATGGTACCTTTTCTTTCGAGCAAATACATTATGTTCTTCTGCAAAGTAACAACTTGTGAAGTGTGCTACCTCCTTTAGTTTAAATTGTTCTGCAATACATCCTTCAACTCTTGCCTTATTGCCCACCATTGCTCTAAGCTTCTTTAATGTTGTTTCTATATGAAACATCCACCTATACTGAACAGGACCACCGACCTTAGCCTCATATGGAAGATGTATAAAGAGATGCTACATAGGATTGAAGAAACCCGGTGGAAATATTTTTTCCAATTTGCACAAAAGCACCGGTGCCTCTTTCTCCAGCTGTTCCATCATCTCTTCTGATTTCTTTAGCACACAACTGTCTGTAGAAATTGCTAACTTCAACTTACGTTTTCCACACAGCTTCGGAAATGTACCCACGAAACATTATAGGCATGAGCCTCTCCATAATTATGTGGAAGTCATGGCTCTTCAGTCCATTCATCTTCATTGTCTTCAAGTTCATAGATCTTCTAAAACCAGCGGCATAACCATCGGGGAATTTAATATCCTTCATCCACTTCATCACTTCTTTCCGTTGCTTAGATTTCAGACAATAGTCAGCTTTTGGTTTGCCTCCGTTTTCTCTAAGCACTTGGGTTGGACGATCACATATCACTGCTAAGTACATGCGTGCCTTGTCATTGTCTTTCGTTTTATCAGGGAAATCCATGCATGTATTTATGAGGGCTTGGCAAAAGTTACTCTCTTGATGCATGACGTCGATGTTGTGCATCAAAATCAATGACTTAGCATAAGGAAGCTCCCACAAGCCACATATGTGAGTCCAGTTATGCTCCTCACCAAAACCTTGATACCTTTTCCCACTCTCGTCTAGGACAAGTTTCATATGCTCTTCTGTAATTTCTATCCCACTACGTTGCTTGGGCAGTCCCTTCATGACAATGGTGCCCTTCCTAAATTCTTTCTCTGCCTTCTGAAGGGGTGATTGAAGGGTAGAAAACATCTATGGCAATCAAAGTAACATATCTTGCCACCAGCACTAAGACGAAAACAATCTGTATCTTTAGCACAATAAGGACACGTCAATCTACCATGCACGCTCCATCCAGAGAAAATACCATACGCCATAAAATCATGAACCGAGAACAGATATGCAACACGAAGATTGAATTTCTGCTTCTTGAAGCAGTCATAGGCTTCCACACCTTGCCATAACTTCTTTAACTCTTCAATCAGTGGTTAAAGCATCCCATTGAGGCGTACGCCAGGATGCTTAGGCCCAGGTATAACAAGACATAGGAACATAAACTCATATTTCATGCAAAGCAGGTGGAAGGTTGTACGGTATGGCAATGACAGGCCAACATGAATACGACGCAGCGGTCATATTGAACGGCGTGAAACCATCAGTTGCCAAGCCGATACGAACGTTTCTTGCATCGCTGGCAAAATCTGGATCAAATTTGTCAAGAGCCTTCCATGCATCACCATCTGACGGGTGCACCATTAACCCATCTTGTCTGTCCGTACAATCTTTATGCCACCTCATGTGCATAGCGGTCTTCCTCGAGAGAAACAAACGTTTCACTCTAGGAGTAAGAGACATGTACCGAAGCTGTTTATGTGCAACCTTTGTCACCACCTTCTCCCCATCTTCATTTACAAGCTCCACGTACCTTGACTTCCCACATTTTAAGCATTTCTGTTCTCTGCCATGTTCCTTCCAAAAAAGCATACAGTTCTCTTGGCAAACATCAGTCTTCTCATACTCCATACCAAGACCTTCAAGCAATTTCTTGGACTGGTACATGTCTTTAGGCATCTTGTGACCCGTAGGAAGAACCTCGCTAATCAAATCCACAAGCTCCTTGTAACAATTAATTGAGAATGCAAACTTGGACTTGATTGACATCAGCCGGGTCACGAATTCCAGTACGGTCACGTCAGTGTGCCTGTGAAGAGGCTCTTCTGATGCTTTGAGTAGGTCGAAGAACTTCTGCACCTCCGGTGTAGGTGAATCATGATGATCTGGTGCCAGTTCAGGCTGCAGATCCTCAAGCATCTGGTCCATCCTATCAACATCATCTTCACCGTCATCAACTTCTACTTCTGCTGCTCGTTCAACATCTTCACCATGGAGATACCAGACCTTATAGCCTGGCACGAAACCATGCGAACACAGGTGTAGTGTGACCTGCCTCTTGGTGTGGCTCGTCATATTTCTACATTTATTGCATGGACACCTAATATTATCTATTTGTGACAAAGCAGCTGCATGGTCCAGAAACATCTGCCCTTCTTGAAACCTTCATACTTGGCAAACCATTCACTTGTGTGACACCCACCCTTCTTGAAACCTTCATACATCCAATCACGTCTATCACACATTATTGCGGCTGTGTGTACGAGTAAAGAGTGCGTGTGAGACATTCATGTTTCTACACGTCACACATACATCTATAGGTAAGTAGTAAAACTATATATATATACACATAACATCACCTTCATCACATTAACATGATAATAATTAATTAACAATATTGCAACATCCAATTTTAAGTCAAATCATACTAACAAATAACATGTGATATTAAAACCGACGAAAATTAACATGTGATATTAAACTAACAAATTGTAATCGTATTACAGTTAACTCCCGTCGGCCATAAAACCGACGAAAATAAACAATAATCACACTCTAATCAAGCCACATAAACTAACTCTAATCACACTCTAATCACATGTTATATTAAACTAACTCTAATCACATTAAAGCTAACTCCCGTCGGCCATAAAAAACCGACGAAAATAATCACATGTATTTACATATAGGTAGGATTATACCTCGACGGGGGCTAGAGGCGGCGTTCGGGCGGACGGCGGCGCTCCGGGACGAGCAGAGGGCGTTGGCGGCCTCGGGGCGGCGTTTCGGCCTCGGGTGGCGGGCCTCGGATGGTGGCGGCGCGGAGGCGCGGCGGTGCTGCGGCGCGGTGGCACGGCTGCGCAGTGGCGCCGGGGCGCGGCGGCGCGGTGGCGGGGCGGCGCGGTGGCGTGGGGGCGCGGCGGCCCGGCGGCGCGGGAGCTCGGCCGCGCGGCTGCTCGGGCGGGCGGCGGCGTTGGCGGCTCGGGCGGGCGGCGGCGGCGGCGGCTCGTCGGTTTCAGACTAGAGAGAGAGAGGAGGAGGAAGAATGAGTCCGCGCGTGGCCGGACGTGGCTCTAAATCCATTAATCCCCGTCGGCCTATGACGTGGCCGACGGGAATTAAATAACCCTCGTCGGCTTAGGGACAAAGCCGACGGGAATTACTTAACCCCGTCAGCTAGGTGACGTGGCCGACAGGAATTAAATTAATTCCTGTCAGCTAGTTGACGGCCGACGGGAGTTATTTAATTCCCGTCGGCTTTTACACTGGCCGACGGGAATTAATCTGGCCGACGGGAGTCAACGAAATTCCTGTTGTGGCACACAAGTCACAACTTGAGCTCGCAACACAACTCAAAGAGTTCTCTACTCAAATGGAGCTCTAGTTGTTATCACAAAGATCAAAAGCGCGGAAATGGAGTCTTGGTGCTTATGGATGCTCAAATAATGCTTGGGTACTCCTCCATGCGCCTAGGGTCCCTTTTATAGCCCCAAGGCAGCTAGGAGCCGTTGGAAACAATCCAGGAAGGCAGATCTTGCCTTCTGTCGGGTGGCGCACCGGATAGTCCGGTGCACCACCGGACACTGTCCGGTGCGGATTGCTTTCCTTATCTGGCGCAGCCGACCGTTGAAGATTTGGAGCCGTTGGCGCACCAGACACTGTCCGGTGCACACCGGATAGTCCGGTGCCCCCATCTGACCGTTGGCTCGGCCACGCATCACGCGCGGATTGCGCGGCCGACCGTTGGCGCGCCCGACCGTTGGCTCACCGGACAGTCCGGTGAATTATAGTCGTACGCTGTTGACTTGGTTCTCGAGAGCAGCGACTTCGCCGCAGACGACTCACCGGACAGTCTGGTGCACCACCGGACAGTCCGGTGATTTATAGCCGTATGCCGCCGTCGAGACCCGAGAGCAGGCAGTTCACCGGGACTGGTCCTGGCACACTGGACACTTTCTGGTGCACCACCGGACACTGTCCGGTGCACCACCGGACAGTCCGGTGCACCCAGACCGAATAGCCCTTTGGCTGAGCATAGCCAACTAATCTCCAAAGTGATTTCTCCTGTTTCTAGCACTTAGACACAGCACATTAGTCTTCAAAACAATGGACTAAGACTAGAAACATACCTTTAATCTTGATGTTCACTTCTTGAATCTTTGGCACAAATATAACTCAAAGCATTTTTGTGTGAGGCCCTAAATCACCAAAATCTTATAGAAATGGCCCAAGGGCACATTTCCCTTTCACTTACTCCTGCGCAGCTCAATCCCAATGAGTGGTGTGGGCAGCCGCTCCGGTTCTGGGGCCACGGCACCTCGGAGCCCCTCCTCTTCCTCAACGATGAGTTGGAGGAGAAGGCTCAGGATAGTTTCTGTAACACCCTGAATTTGGGGGTATAAAATTTCTTTGCTCATATTCACAAATTCAGGTGTTACTTCCCTTTTCTCATCCTTCCCCAATCTTCTCTTTCTCATTTCTATAGGAGAAAAGTGGTTATTTTATTTGTAACTATAGTCTATTAGCTCAAACTCCAAGGGAGTATGAATTGTTGCATCATGTTGAACCCTAGATTTCACTTTTGTTTGGTGCATAATTCTTAAAAAGTCTAATTTGAATTTGTGGCTTATTTGAATTTGAATCAAATAGAGAAAATAAAAAGAAAGAGAAAACAAATACCAGAATAAAAGAAAAAGGGAAAGAAGCCCAACCCTGCCGCCCCCTCGGCCTTTCGGCCCAGCCGGCCCAACCCCGCGCGCGCCTCTTCCCCCCCCGCTCTCTCTGCCCTGGCGGCCCGCCCGTCAGCGCGGCCGCCGTCTCCGCGCCCGCCTCCCTCTCTCTCTGCTCGCGGGCCCGGCCTGTCAGCCCCGTCTTCCCCGCGTAACCGCCGCCCGAGCTGCGCGTTGCCGCGGTCTCCGCGCCCACGTCGCGCGTGGAGCTCGCAACCGCCTCGCCCCCGGCCACTTGAGCCCAGAACCCCACTCGCCCTCTCCCCTCCCTCATTTGCGCACCTGCAGGCCTCTCTCTCTCACCTCCCCCTCGCTGCGCGCACGCCAGAGCGCCGTCGCCACGAACCGCCGCCGTCCCGAGCTCGTTTCCCCGTCGCCGTTGGAGCTCCGCCGTGCCCTCAGCCACGGTGAGCTCCGCCCCGACGTCCGCAACCCGGGACGCGCTCCAATTTCCCCTTCCCCTCCCTATTTCCCTCTGCCCGCGCTCACCCGCCGTCCTCCGTGCAGCCGCGGAGGTCCGCCACTGCCGACCCGGGCCGTTGTCGCGCCATTGCCGCCACCGAGGAGTCCCCGGAGTCCGTCTTGAGGTAAGGGACCTCCCCTGCCCTCTCCCTTCCTCTCTATTGCTCTCTACTGCGCTTAATTGCTCGCCGGAGTCCCATAGCGCCGCCGCCGAGCCGCTTCGCCGTGGACCGCCCCCTCCGGTGCCCCTGCCCCGACCTAGCCCCCACCAGAAGACTCCCCGCGCCCTCCCTAACCTCCCCGGCCGTCTAGGTCGCCCCAAAGACCCGCAGGGCCCCCGCGCCCCTCGTCTCCGGCGAGTTCTCCGCCGCGGGGACGAGCGCCGCCGCCTCTGCTAGCCGTAGGAGAGGCCAAGGCCGGCCACCCGACCCCCGCCGTTCATCCCAGATCGGCGGCCCTGATTCAATTAGCCTGGGCCCAATCCTGGCCGTCCACCGGAGATCCAACGGCCCAGGGCCGCTTCCCTCACACCCCGCGCCCGCTCTGCCGCCTGGCCCCGCCTGTCAGCCCGCCCGCGCCGCTCTGCCGCCTGGCCCCGCCTGTCAGCCCGCCCGCGCCCGCTCTGCCGCCCGGTCCCGCCTGTCAGCCGCTCAGGCCGTCGCGCGCTCGCGCGCCCCCCGCGGATCTAATCTCGGGCGTTGATCCAAGATCCAACGGCTATAAAAGCCCGATACCCCTTCGCCCGCGCGTTTTCTTAAAGAGACCCCCGGCTTCCTGAAAATTAACCCGCCGTCCCTGGATTCTCGCAGTTAGGTCCTCGGACCTTTTATTTAATTCAAAATAAGTATTTAGGGTATATTTTTAATCCCTAAACTTGTAAAATTCATAACTTTGTCATATGAACTCCAAATTAGGTGCTTCAAATTGCAAAATGCTCATAGTATTTTTGTCTACCTATTTAACCAATGTTTCCCTGCTGTTTTTATGTCCCAATTAATAGTTGATCATTAGGATAAGATTAAGGTTATTGGAACCCCTATAGATAAATAAAAGATAGAAGACTTTAATAAAAGTGGGAGCACCTAAGTTTATGGACTTAAAATCAGGTAATGATTTAACCCCACCACTAACTTAGACCTGATTAGTGGATAATGAATCATTTTGTATAGTCCTCTACCCTAGACCTAGGGAACACCAGAGTGCCTATCCTTTTCTATTATGAACTTGTGATCCCTCTGCTGCATATGTTTGGTATATGGCTTTTGTTTGTTATTTCCCAAGTGCATAGTGTGAATGATTACTTTACGTAGACAACGAGCAGTCTGTGTTTCCCGAGGAAGTTGCAGAGGAAGTTCCTGATCAACAGTTTGGTGAAGGCAAGTGTCCTCTGACCCATTATATCCTATTCACTTATAACTTACTATCCCGCATTACTTACTTGAAACCTAAGGATTGACTAGCTTTACACTTTACTTTATCCTTGATGACCTTATGGGCTGTTATGGTTAGCATTCTGCTATTGCCTTAACTTAATCAATGAACATGATGTGACTATTTATGATACTGTTACCCTGATGATGTTGATGATCTTGTGATACTCTAGGGGGCTCAGGCTGTTTCCTGAGTACCTCTCCGTAAGGACCTGTTCGTTGAGAGACCACCCGGGATAACAGTGCAACCATGAGAATGGGATGCCCTTAGCTAATTAATTAGAGGAACTAGAGGTGTAGTTGCTTAGCCGTCGTGCCGTCAATGGGGTCCAGGCACAGTGCTTGCTCTGCCGAGGCTGAGTGCCAAGGTTCTTTCGTTTTGCTTTTTGTTAGTCACTCTCCTGCGGGGAGGGGTACTGTGTTTATCAAACTGGAGAAACCTAACGGGCAGCTATGATCTCTAGGGAATCTTTGTAACAGCTACGTAGTGATACCCTGCCGGACCACCTAGGAAGTGATCAATGGGGATTAGCTCTCCCTGGGCAAAACGGTAATCACGGCTCATGGGTAAAGTGTGCGACCTCTGCAGAGGGTAGTGAAACTGATATATCAGCCGTGCTCACGGTTAAGAGCAGCCTTGGGATCCTCTTTGATTAGAGATACAGATGGTTCGAGATACAAGGATTATGTTATGGTTTTGGTTCGAATATGATGATGTTGTTCCTCGATGAGGAAATGGTTCATGGGTTGGTTAATGCTAAAATCTGGCTTCTACTAATGATAAATACCTGACCAACTAAAAGCAACTGCTTGAGCCTAACCCCACATAAAGCTAGTCCACTTCAGCCAAACGGGACATTTGCTGAGTACGTTGATGTGTACTCATCCTTGCTTTACCCCAAAACACCAGGTTGTCCGCATTGTAACCACTGCTCAGGAGAAGGTGAAGCCGTGGGAGGAGACTTCCAGGAGTTCCAAGACTACGACGAATTCTAGGTGTGGGTTGGCGGCAACCCCCAGTCAGCTGGCTGTGAAGGCCTTATCTTTACTGTGTTTCGCTAGCACTTTGATTTACCTGTTAAGACGATGACTATGTGGATGTCTATGACTCTGTGATGTAATAAGTTAATACTCTTTAAGTTATTATTCGAGCAATGTGCATTGATGTTCATTTATGTAATCGCTGTGTACGTGAGTTCTGATCCTGGCACGTACATAGTTCGCACTTGGTTTGCCTTCCAAAACCGGGTGTGACATAAGTGGTATCAAAGCCGTGCTGACTGTACGACCGCTGACCTAGAGTACTGGTCGTACTAAGGACTATTGACCTTCCCCTCACCGTGACCTCTGATGTTACTTCAAAAGTCGGTCACCTCGACCAACCCTATGTTTTACTACATATATACTATATTATACCTTGTTAAAATTTTTATCTTATTCTGTCTATGGTTTATTCACTTGTCATATTAGTTCTGCTCTTACTCTTATGCTTACGGTGTCTTTTGTAGATGGCTCGTCTTAGACACACTGCACGTAAGTTGGTGATTCCTTTCCTGCCGTCTCGACTTGCGGAGCGTCCTCTGCACCGCACCGTGTCCGGTCAGTCGAGTCACCTGGAGAGACTGCACCACCGCCTGCGTGAGGAGAGGAACGCCGGCGCCAGCACAGAGAGCAGCAGGGCTCTTCCTCCCCACCCCAGCAGGAGGTGGAGTCCGTGAGGCCCCGTTCCTCTGTTGCCCAGCTGGAGGCGCCCCCTGCACCACCGCGGGACGCCTCGGCTGTTGGAGGAGCTACCGGAGGAAGTCCTGGAGGAGAACCCGACGACGACTCAGACCACAGCATGGAGTCTTCTGAGCCGCAGGAGGCGGAAGGATGGGTCGCCCGACCCATCACCCGTGACGCCGCTCGCGGTTGTCACTTCCACGACGCACTCGACACCTTGCTGCGCCAGGCTTTTGACCGGCATACCTGGTCGATCGAGTATCGTTGTGTAGTCTACCAGCACAGTCGCGGGAGGTACCCGGACCGCTGGGAGGCTACCTGCCTAGTTCGCCGTCCGAAGGACGACCTCCGGGTGCGAAGGCCGTTTCGGAGCACTATTCCATCTCCGAGAGGGACACTGCAGAGGCGGCTATGCAGGACGCAGCACGACGTGCACTCTCCCAGTTCTGTTCTTTGTTCGGTGGGGTGGCCGACGGTCTTAACCTTCGGTACTACCCCCGCCGCCCTACTGGCAGCACAGAGAGTGTGGTTGTCTCACCTGTTGGTGAGGCTAACCCTAGGTTGAGCAGCACAGTCAACCTAGTCGCAGTGCTTAACACTGAGCTGGATCACTCTCTGGACGAGCTGAGCAGGGCTCGAACGGAGATTGCGGAGTTGCGTGCTGAGCTGGCAGAGCGCCATCACCAGGAGGGTGGTTCTCCCGCTCTTGTTGGGACTCAGCACCCTTACCGCTCGCCGCCATGTGGTCACCACACTTATGGTTCCCCTGCCTATAAGACCAGGATAGATCTGGATCCTTAGATCGTTAGCGTCGAAGTTTGTAATAATTCTTAAGTCAGATGTCTCAGTCTTAAATAGTTAGTTTAGTTTGCTTATCAGTTGCTTCCAATTAGCTTAGTTTGCTTATCAGTTGCTTGCATGCTTGTTATGATGAACTTGTGCTGGATTTGAATCTTTGTAATGACTGTTGCCAACCTGTGGGTTTCTCCTGCAGTTTGGCCTAGCTATAATGTTAATAAAGACAGTTATTTAGTTGGGAAGCCATTTACTTCTACTTTCCTTCTTATCTGAGAAGCTGTGATGAATCGTAATGAGGATCAGTGAAGCTCTTTGTTCACTCAGTGTCATGAAGAATTCTGTATTCTCTTTTCTTATGCTGGAGGGTTGTAAGATCAATGCTGATGTATGAATGTCTTCCACAGATGTCTGACAACAGGCGCCGATGCAACAGGCGTGCTCAGCAAGAGCAGCATGACCAGCAGGAGGAACAACAGAGGCAGCCACCCCCGATGTCAGTGGAGCAGATGTTCTGATGCAGACTCAGGCAGTGCAGGCCATTGGGCAGACTCTGGCAGCCATGCAGCAGGCTCAACAGCAACCCCAACCCCAATTGCAAGTGCAGATGCCCCAGATGCCACGGGATAAGCGTGGTGAGTTCATGAGAGGGCACCCTCCTACCTTCGCCCATTCTGCCGACCCCATGGATGCAGAAGACTGGCTGCGCGCAGTGGAAAGAGAACTGCGCACCGCTCAATGTAACGACAGGGAGAAGGTTTTGTATGGTCCCCGTCAGCTAAGGGGAGCAGCCCAGTCCTGGTGGGAGTCCTACCTCGCCACACATGCTGACCCCGAAGCCATCACCTGGGAAGAATTCAGCGAGAGTTTCCGCAGGTACCATGTGCCGGAGGGACTGATGATCGTGAAGAAGGAGGAGTTTCTGGCTCTGAAGCAGGGACCCCTGTCTGTTAGTGAATACAGAGACAAGTTTCTGCAGCTATCTCGGTATGCACCTGAGGATGTCAACACTGATGCTAAAAGGCAGTACAGGTTCATGAGGGGTTTGGTGGATCCCCTGCATTACCAGCTGATGAATCACACCTTCCCCACCTTCCAGCACCTGATCGATAGGGCAGTTATGACTGAGAAGAAGCGTAAGGATATGGAAGATCGGAAGCGCAAGATGAGTGGACCCCAGACCGGAGGCATCAGCCGTCCACGTTTCTCAGGCAGTTCATCTCAGCAAGGCAGGCCTGGTCACCCACAGGGATATCAAAATCAGAATCAGCGTCCGCATCAGCAGCAGTTCCAGAGGCAGTACCCACAACAGCAGCAGTATCGTCAGAACAGCCAACAGGGAGGTAATCAGTATCAAAAGCAGAACAACCAGGCACCTCGCCTTCCTGCCCCAGCAACAAACCAGAGCAACCAAGCAGCCCCAGCATAAGGAGGAGGCAGAGGATGTTTCCACTGTGGAGAACAAGGCCACTGGGCGATGCAGTGCCCGAAGAAGGCGGCGCAGCAGCAGACCAACCCCAATGCTCCAACAAGGCAAGGTGTACTGCAGCCGACAGCAGGCAATCGTAACCAAGCGTACAACCGTGGAAAGGTGAACCACTTGGAGGCCGAAGCGATCCAGGATGCACCAGATGTGGCAGTAGGTATGTTCTCAGTCGAATCTCATCCCACGAAAGTGCTATTTGATACTGGTGCAACTCATTCATTTGTCACTGCAACCTGGGTAGAATTGCATAACATCTCAGTAGAGGCAATGATGCCGCCCATGAGGATTAATTCAGTTGGTGGCAAGGTGCAAACGGATAAAATATGTTCAAATATAAGGGTGGAAATAAGGGGATAGGATTCCCCAGTGACTTAATAGTAATAGACACCCCTGGGATAGATGTCATCCTAGGGATGAATTGGTTAATGAAGTATGCAGCGAATGTTAGCTGTGACAAGAGGACCGTAACATTGAAATCCCCGTCAGGAGAAGAGGTAGTGGCTGAGTTAAGGATGCCTAAATCAGCGGAGGGAGATTGTCACCAGATTTCAGTTGATAGTAAGGAGGCCAACCCGCTCGAGGCTATCAAGGTTGTGTCGGACTTTCCGGACGTATTTCCCGAGGAGCTAACGGGCATGCCACCCGAGAGAAAAGTCGAATTTGCCATAGAGCTTATCCCTGGTACCGCCCCCATTTCCAAAAGAGCCTACCGAGTGTCTGGACCAGAATTGGTGGAACTCAAGAAGCAGATAGATGAGATGTTAGAGAAGGGTTACATCAGACCAAAGTACCTCGCCTTGGGCCGCTCCGGTGTTGTTTGTAGAGAAGAAAGATGGTACCAAAAGGATGTGCATAGACTACAGAGCCTTGAATGAAGTCACTGTCAAAAACAAGTACCCCCTGCCAAGGATAGAAGATTTGTTCGACCAGCTCAGAGGTGCCAGCGTATTCTCGAAGATAGATCTGAGATCAGGTTACCATCAACTCAGAATCCGACCCTTGGACATACCGAAGACGACATTCATCACCAAGTACGGTTATATGAATTCACAGTTATGTCCTTTGGTTTGACAAATGCGCCAGCCTTCTTTATGTACCTGATGAACAGTGTGTTCATGGATTATCTGGACAAGTTTGTGGTAGTGTTTGTCGATGATATTCTTATATACTCTCAAAGTGAGGAAGATCATGTAGAGCATTTGAAGATGGTATTGCAAAGACTTCGAGAGCATCAGTTGTATGCTAAGCTGGGCAAATGCGAGTTCTGGATTCATGAAGTCCTGTTTCTGGGTCACATCATAAATCAAGATGGGTTGGCAGTGGATCCAAAGAAAGTGGCATATATCCTGAACTGGAAAGCACCAAAGGATGTTCGTGGGATCAAGAGCTTCATTGGAATGGCTGGGTATTACAGGCGTTTCATCGAAGGCTTCTCAAAGATTGCTAGACCAATGACAGCGTTACTAGCGAAGAAAGTTGAGTTCAAGTGGACCCAAAAGTGTCAGGAAGCATTTGAAGAACTGAAAAATAGATTGACTATAGCTCCGGTGTTAGTCCTGCCTGATGTTCACAAGCCATTCTCAGTGTATTGCGATGCTTCTTACACCGGATTGGGATGTGTGCTAATGCAAGAAGGAAGAGTTGTAGCATATTCATCTCGACAGCTGAAGATCCATGAGAAAAATTATCCCACACATGACCTGGAGTTGGCAGCAGTAGTTCATGCTTTGAAGACCTGGAGACATTACCTGTATGGGCAGAAGTGCGACATCTACACAGATCATAAAAGTCTGAAATACATATTCACCCAGTCAGAGTTAAACATGAGACAGCGAAGATGGTTGGAATTGATCAAGGACTATGAGTTGGAGATACATTACCATCCAGGCAAAGCCAATGTGGTTGCAGATGCTCTGAGCAGGAAGAGTCAAGTCAATATGTTGGCCACATACCCGATGCCGTATGAGTTAGCCAAGGAGTTCGACAGGCTGAGCCTCGGTTTCCTGAACAATACGCAAGGAGTAACAGTGGAATTAGAGCCCACTCTAGAGCGGGAGATCAAAGAAGGGCAGAAGGATGATGAAAACATCAACAAGATCCGGCAGCTGATCTTAGAAGGAAGAGGCAAAGACTTTCGAGAGGATGAAGAGGGAGTAATATGGTTCAAGGACCGATTGTGTGTCCCCGACCTCAAACCTATTCGGGAACTGATCCTCAAGGAAGCTCATGAGACAGCCTACTCCATACACCCTGGGAGCGAGAAGATGTATCAGGATTTAAAAAGGAGGTTTTGGTGGTATGGCATGAAAAGAGAGATCGCAGAATATGTCGCCATCTGTGATAGCTGTCAGAGAACCAAAGCAGAGCATCAGAGGCCTGCCGGATTGTTGCAGCCATTGCGGATTCCTCAGTGGAAGTGGGATGAGATCGGGATGGATTTTATAGTTGGCCTACCTCGTACCCGTGCCGGCTATGATTCCATCTGGGTGGTTGTGGACCGCTTAACAAAGGTGGCCCATTTCATACCTGTGAAGACCACATACACCGGAGCAACGTTAGCTGAGTTATACATGTCACGGATAGTCTGCCTTCATGGTGTGCCGAAGAAGATAGTGTCAGATCGAGGAACGCAGTTCACCTCTCATTTTTGGCAGCAGCTACAAGAAGCTTTGGGCACCCATTTGAACTTCAGCTCGGCTTATCACCCGTAGACAGACGGTCAGACTGAAAGAACTAATCAGATCCTAGAAGATATGCTAAGAGCCTGTGCGTTGCAAGACAAGTCAGGGTGGGACAAAAGGTTACCTTATGCAGAATTCTCCTATAACAATAGTTACCAGGCCAGCTTGAAGATGTCGCCGTTTCAGGCACTCTATGGGCGGAGTTGTAGGACTCCGCTGCATTGGGACCAGCCTGGAGAGAGACAGGTGTTTGGCCCCGACATCCTGCTTGAAGCCGAAGAGAATATCAAAATGGTTCGGGAGAACCTGAAGATAGCCCAGTCAAGACAGCGAAGCTATGCGGACCGAAGGAGAAGAGAACTGAGTTTCGAAGTGGGGATTTCGTCTATCTGAAGGTGTCACCTATCAGGGGAGTCAGAAGGTTCGGAGTTAAAGGCAAGTTAGCACCCCGGTACGTTGGACCATATCTGTGACGGAACCTCCCAAGTAATCAGGCCCACCTACAGTTGTCCTTGTCCAACAGACATCAGACACCCTGTAGATGTTCCTAAGTTACTTGACAAGCTCGGTATCTTTCCTTACCTTACCAGGAACGTTTCACCCGTCTTGCAGACATTACAGATCATCGGATGAAGATATGCGGAAGCGATTACATAATCTTACATTTATTTCCAAAGTAAGCTCAAGTTAAGTTATTACAGACCAGTTCTAAAAACGAGTGCATAAAAGTATTAATTATACAAACCGGGGAGACACCACTTCTCCCGAAGGACTATAAACAAAAGATCTAAGATGGAGGACCGAGTCCTCCCGCACTTCATTCCTGTTTCTCTTCGTTGGGAACCACCTTAGCACAGAAGCAGCAGAAGTCTGCTACTTCCCCACCTAAAAACAACAAAGGGATAAACCCTGAGTATGGAATTACTCAGCAAGTCTTACCCGACTAAGGAAAAGACTCTCAAGGGTATGCTGGATATATGGGAGTCAAGGTAAGGCTTCTCAATAGTCAAAGACTCTGTTTGCAGAAATGCTTACTAAAGTGGATCCTTAAAAATCCAATTTTATTTGTCAAGTTAGGTAAATTACCTGCACTAGAGTTCCTTCTACCCTAGTTCAATCACTGGTCCTGCACTAGCCAATTTCTTAACCAAAAACCCATCATCTTTAGTGGAATGCTACGTGTAGGGCAGTGACCAAGTCTTCATAACCGCGAAGGTACGGCGATCCGAATCGATTATACTCAGCTGAGGATCTCCAATCACACGACATATGTAGCACTTAACCCTTGCATATGTCAACCCGCCACCGGGGTTCTTAAGACCGGATCAGGTTCACGCAAACCGAGAGCACAGATACACCACCGTCCAGCCTCTTGCCACGGAGGGTACACGCTACTCTCGCCACCGCTCCACTCCCATTTCGTGTTATCTTATTCCGGCCTTAGTCTGCCCGAGGCAAGGCTTACCCATGACGAGGCATGTGACCAGTTAAAGGGTCCTCGATCATCAAGCCTACATCGAGACGGTCCTTAATTGACTCAGACGGAGACACTACACCGAGACTCTCTTCTCGTGCAAGTCACCCGCCCGGTCTCAGCTTAATCTCTTTAACCCAAAAACTTGGTACCTGACAGAGGTACATCTTTTCCGATGTTGGACCCATCATGGCCATGATGGATCCACCATCAAGTTTTATTTTCGAAAACATCCCTCCACTTAGCCAAACATCTTTTGTAAAACAAATCCTTTTGTTTTTCTAAAGCAATACTAAGCAAAGTAAAACCTTTTTGTAAAAACAGGATTTCAAGGAGGGTAATCAAAATCAAGGAAAGTAATGCAGGAATTGTTTAATCAATCAACTCCTATCACCTAATGCAGCAAGTAAGTGAGAAAGATTTTAAAAACATCAAGGTAAGTGGCAAATGCACCGGGGCTTGCCTTTGTTATCAGATGGGTCTGGCTCGGATCCACAGATATCAAAATAGAAGCGGCTGTCTGCCTGAGGATCAGAGGTGGGTGGTATCCCCTCTTCGGAAACTTCTTCTTCCTCCTCGTGCTCTAAGATAACCATATACATGCATAAAGATGGATGTCATGGAATGCTCATGAGGATGCAAAAGTAGCATAAACTTATTAGTTATATCTTGAATACAACTTTCCTTCACAGAGGTCCGGGAACATAGGGTTTCCGGAGTCAGTAAAGGAGTTCATGGAGCAGGGGGGGTGGTTTTGGGTTTAGTGATCAAACAAGGCCCAAATCAAACCAAACTCTACCCATGGCTTCTAAATAATGTGATAAGCTCACATAAAAAGTTTGGGAAATTTTGGACTTATTATTTATTCTCTAAAAATCCAGAATCAATAGTTTAGGCTATTTTAAATACCCTAAAATTCCCTATTTGATCTAAAAATCATGAAACTATTTTTAATAAATTCTATGGAAAATAACAAACCTAGGAAAATTGGTCTCATAATTTTAGCATTTTTCTACATTTTTCTACACATTTCTAAAGCTCTGCTATAAAAGAAAAAGAAAAGCTTTTAAACAGAACTGGGCTGCTTCTGGCCCAACAAGCCCAGGCCCAGGGAGAAACCGCGCCCGCGCCCGCGCGCAGTCGCGCCCTGGTGATTTTGCGGAAAGGCCCACGACTTACTGATTAATCCGAAATGAGTTTGATTACTATTTCACTGAGTCACTGGTGCTTTGCAGAAAAACCCTTCGCGTTCTATTCATTCACCACACCGAGTCCTCGACGGTGCTCAGCACGGCCGCGCTCCGGCGAGCGGCAGACCGGCCGATTGGGGCCAAGGCTGAGCTCTCCGAGCGCATACACGAAATTCAACCCCTAAGGATCTTTTCCCCTAACCTAATTGCACCGTTGGTGGCTCATAGAGCTCCGGCCACGGTGACCGAGAGCACGGCGGCCTGGGGATCGTGGTCTCGGCGATCCCAGGCGGTTTGGTTCAATTAAACTGGTCGGGGAGCATCACCAACATATAAGGATGCTAGAACAGTGATGAGAAGAGGATGAGCGGACCTGGAGAAGGCTGGCCGCGGTGAGCTCGTTTTACAGCGGCGGAGAACCGATTTGGGGCAATTAGAAATTCGAGCGCTCGGGTGGATGATCGGGGCCGATTGACGGTGGCTGGATGCGTAAAGATATGGCGAAGCTCACGGGGGGGCAATTTATAGAACCCCGAAGCGGTGGCGCTTAATTTGATCACGAAGCGTTGGCGGCCGGAGACGGGGAAGACGTGCTAGCTTTGCGGGTACGTGGCCGCGACGTGGCGGTAAGTCCGGTGAGCCACGGAGGGGTTAGAGAAGGTCACTGCGACACGGTGAAAAGCTTGGACACGCGGCATAAGGCCGGGAAGCGGCGGTCGACGGCGAGGTAATCCGCCAGCCGCAAAGTTGAAGGGAGACAGGGGGGGTGAAGTCGTCGGAGTGGTGGCCAGCTCACCGGTGACGAGGCCTTTACCGCGGCAAGCTTATCCGGTGACCGTTGAGCGCGAATCTTGGCGAACGTCGATCGACGGCGGCAGCAACCGGCGGTGAGGACGAAACCTGATCTTCTTCAGTTATACGGTTACTGTACCATCAGAACACTGGTTCAGAGCGACTGACCGAGCAAGTTTAGGGCTATTTATCTCCAAATTTCATGTGATGACAGGTCTCAGTCTCTATACCAAAGTTGTAGTGCTACATGCCAGCTACAACTCCATTATAGGATTTGATCACATTGGAGTACTGGATCTTGCTTGAATCTGAGCTAGAAGTTGGTGTCAGTTCACTGCTAAACTGAATGTCAGATCAAACAGCCTGACAACCAAACTTTGATGGGGTTTTTCTCCAAATTTCTCATAACAACTATGCTTGCACCCTTTAGCAAAGTTGTTCTCCTATTATTGGTCTTCATCTTTTATGTGGTGACCTAGGGCAAAAACCCTATGCTTTGAGAGTTACAAAGCCCCAAAGTTGGGCCAATATCACTGAAATCCACACTTAGAGTAAAACTCAATAGGGTCCATTTTGCATTTAGGTCCAAAACTTAGGGTTTTGCTTTCAAGTCCACATTTTTGTGATCCAATAGACTTGAAACACTTGTTTGACTTGGTTTTTGCACTTTAGCCCAAAAGTGGACTAATTTTGCACTTAGGTCCCTAGGGTTTGGTTTTAGGGTTTCCCAGGGTTTTGATTAGGGTTTCTAATACCCCAGGGGTATAAATATGATTCAACCTTATTGTTGGGGTTACTTTATGACTTTTACCCCAAAGCCTTTAGGTTTCCTCAACTGTTGTTAAGTTTTACCCCTTTAACCACTACTTAGGGTTAAGTCCTTAAACCAGGGTCCTATTTGTAAAACTTTGTAACAATACAACTTGTTTGAAATTTTGCCTAGTGAATGCACTCTAGGTGTATCAAACATATGCAATGCCCATGCTTATGATGCCATGCTCAAGTTTTAGTTATAGTAACACCAGGGGTGTTACATCCTTCCCCCATAAAAGAATCTCGTCCCGAGATTTAAAGTCCTAGGGTGAGTAATGGAAAAGGAAATGTGTCATGTTTTATTTCCTTATTTCTGGTACAAGACAGGGGTGGTGTGGGGGTTCATTCCTTTATTACACAGCTATACAAACTTTACAATTTACAAGAGGCTAGAAAGCCTGGGAAATTCTTATCTAAGAAATCTTGGGTTTCCCATGTAGCCTCATCTTCCGAATGCTGGTTCCACTGTATTTTATAAAACTTGAGGGTCTTTCTCCGGGTAACCCTGTCCTTTTGATCCAGAACTCGAATGGGATGTTCCGAGTATGTCAAATCTGGTTCCAGGACAACATCAGTCACTTCGATGGTTCGATCGGGAACCCGAAGACACTTCTTCAATTGTGACACGTGGAACACATTATGCACGGCAGACAATGTTTCGGGGAGCTGAAGTCGGTATGCCACTGGTCCACATTGCTCAAGTACCAGGAATGGACCAATGTACCTGGGTGCAAGTTTTCCTTTAATCCCAAAACGTGATATGCCTTTCATTGGTGAAACCTTTAAGTAGACGTAGTCTCCCTCCAAAAAGTATAAGGGCATTCGCCGCTTGTCTGCATAACTTTTCTGACGAACCTGTGCCTTCTTCATATTATGAACTATTTTCTGAACCTTTTCTTCGGTTTCTTTTACCATATCAGGTCTAAAGAAATACCTTTCTCCAGGTTCTGACCAATTTAACGGAGTTCGACACCGTCGCCCATACAAAGCTTCAAAGGTGCCATCTTGATGCTTTCCTAGTAACTGTTATTATATGAAAACTCCGCTAAGGGCAAACATTCATCCCATTTTTGCGAGAAATCCAGGACACATGCCCGCAACATATCTTCAAGTATTTGGTTCACTCTCTCAGTCTGTCCACTGGTTTGGGGATGGTAGGCCGAACTGTGGAGCAACTTAGTTCCCAGGGATTTATGAAGTTCTTCCCAAAATTTGGATACGAACTGAGGTCCACGATCCGACACTATGGTCTTTGGAACACCATGCAAACTGAGAATACAGGCAATGTATAACTCCGCATAGGTAAGTACGGGTAATATGTCTTGACCGGCAGAAAATGAGCAACCTTTGTAAGTCGATCAACAATCACCCAGATAGAGTCGTACCCTTTTGCGGTCCTGGGCAATCCCACAATAAAGTCCATGCTGATGTCTTCCCATTTCCATGTTGGGATTGGCAAAGATTGCAATGGACCAGCAGTTTTCAGGTGTATGGCTTTGACACGTCTACAAGTGTCGCACTTAGCCACATAGCGTGCAATCTCAATCTTCATCTTTGTCCACCAGTAATGTTGTTTCAGATCATGATACATCTTAGTGCTTCCCGGATGAATGGAGTAGCGACTAAGATGCGCTTCGTCTAAGATTTGCTGGCGGAGTTCTTCATTCTTCGGCACTACTATGCGGTTGTTGAACCATAACACACCTTGATTATCTTCCTTGAAACATTGGGCTGTTCCAGCCCTGATCTTCTCTCGGATATGCTTCATACCCTGATTATCCCTTTGAGCATCAATTATCCTTTGCAAAATGGTTGACTCAAGCTTTAGTTGATTCAGAGTCCCTTGCTGGATTATCCCCAGGTTTAACTTTTCCATTTCTTGACACAAAGTGTTTTCGAAGGTCTTTACCATAAGACAGTGGCAGGAAGTCTTGCGACTCAAGGCATCTGCCACCACATTGGCCTTGCCTGGGTGATAATGGATTTCCAGTTCATAATCTTTAATAAGCTCAAGCCATCGCCTTTGCCTCATGTTCAACTCTGACTGGGTAAATATATACTTCAAACTCTTATGATCTGTATATATGTGGCAGATATTTCCCAGTAAATAGTGACGCCATATTTTCAGGGCATGAACCACAGCAGCTAGCTCTAAATCATGTGTTGGATAATGCTCTTCGTGACGGGCGTAACTGCCTTGAAGCATACGCAATTACTCGGCCTTCTTGCATTAGCACACAGCCGAGTCCACTGCCTGACGCATCACAGTATACATCAAAAGGCTTGGTGATGTCCGGTTGAGCCAATACCGGAGCAGTGGTCAATAGTGTCTTCAATTCCTCAAAAGCTTCATTACATTTAGAAGTCCAATTGGACTTAGTATCATTCTTCAATAAACTTGTGATTGGCTTCACAAGCTTAGAAAAATCAGGTATGAATCTGCGATAATATCCCGCGAGTCCAAGAAAACTCCGGACTTGGTGAACAGTCGTTGGAGGTTTCCATTCCAGAATATCCTTGACCTTGCTAGGATCTACCGCAATTCCCTTGGAGGATAATACGTGCCCCAGAAATTGAATTTCTTCCAGCCAGAACGCGCACTTGCTGAACTTGGCATACAGCTGATGTTCCCTCAGGCGCGTCAATACAATCCGTAAGTGCTGAGCATGTTCCTCTTCATTTTTAGAATATATCAAAATATCAATGAAGACCACCACGAACTTGTCTAACTCGGGCATGAACACCGAGTTCATCAAATAGGTGAAGTGGGCAGGAGCATTGGTGAGCCCGAAAGACATTACTAGATATTCGAACAATCCATACCGCGTAGTGAAAGCGGTCTTCGGTATATCCTCGGGCCGAATACGGATTTGATGATAGCCCGACCTGAGATCAATTTTGGAAAACACCCTCGCCCCAGTCAGTTGATCAAATAAGATGTCGATCCTAGGAAGAGGGTACTTATTCTTAATGGTGACCTCATTTAGGGGCCGATAGTCCACACACATTCGCAAGGTTTGATCCTTCTTCTTCACAAAGATGGCGGGACAACCCCAAGGAGACGAGCTTGGCCGGATAAATCCTTTATTCAGCAGATCTTGCAATTGGATCTTCAATTCTGCTAATTCATTAGGGGGCATACGGTACGATCTTCGGGAAACGGGAGCCGTACCGGGTTTTAGCTCAATTACAAATTCTACATCTCGTTCTGGGGGCAGTCCAGGCAAATCTTCCGGAAACACATCTGGAAACTCACATACTACCAGAATGTTCTTGATCTCCGGTACAATGGCTTCAAATTTTACCAGAAGCTTTGGCTGGATTGGTCTTGGGGAGAGATAAGAGAATTTCTTCTTGATTATAACTCAACCTGACGGTTCTGAGTTCAGTGTTGAGTACTGCCTTGTGTTGGGTTAACCAATTCATCCCCAAAATTACATCTATATCCTGGCCCCTTAGAACAATCATGTTAGCAGGAAAGTTCCGTTCGGCCATAGTTACTGGCACTCCATAGGCCACTTCTTTAGTAAAAATGTATCCCCCAGGTGAATGAATTTTAAAACCCTCTTTTGATTCATGACATGTAATGTGATGCTGCTCCACAAATGACTTGCTAATGAAGGTATGCGAAGCACCAGAATCAAAAAGAATTACTGCAGGGTGACTGGCTACAGGGAACGTACCCATCATCACCGGCTCTCCCTCCGGTGTCGTAGCCACTTGCGTATAATACACTCGCCCCGTTTTCTTGGTATTCTTGCCCGAAGTATTTCCCTTGCCTGGAGCTGAATTTCCCGATCCTTGCTGATTATTAGCCTGATTTTGCCGAGGATAGGGACAGTCTTTAATGAAGTGCCCAGATTTGCCACAGTTAAAGCATCCAGTTGAAGAACTTGGCAGTGCAGGGAATCGAGTGCCTGGGGCACCCGGCTGACTTGAGGCAGTAGGGGCTTTGTTGGGACGAATAATTATAGGCTGCTTGAAAGGGAAAGGTGGTGTACTTGAACGGTTCTGGTTAGAGGGCCGGAGAATGAACCGTTGCCTCTTAACAGGGCCCTGATTAGGCCGATCACCACTAAATCCCTTACTTTTGCCAGAATTTGCATATTTGGCCTCCACAGATAAGGCTGTGCTGACAGCCTTTCCATAAGTAAGATCAATACATGCAGCCATTTTCCGCTGCATCCGGTCGTTCAGACCTCTCATAAAACAATTCTTCTTTTTCAAATCTGTATTCACCTGATCAATTGCATATTGGGACAGGTGATTGAACTTGTTAAGGTACTGGTTCACAGTATCTCCCCCTTGTTTCAATTTCATAAACTCTTCTTGCTTCATGTGCAGCACTCCCTCAGGAATATAATGCTCGCGGAATGCTGCTTTGAACTCATTCCATATAATTTGATGATTATCCGGTTGGATGGCCACGAAATTTCCCCACCAAGTGCTGGCAGGGCCTCGAAGTTGTTGTGCCGCAAATAGTGGCTTCTGGGTTTCTGAGCAGCGAAGAAGGCCAAATTTCTGTTCTATGACCCTTATCCATTCGTCAGCTTCGAGCGGATCTTCAGCTTTGACGAAGAGAGGCGGACGAGTCTCTGAGAAATCCAAATAAGTGGTCTCACGGGGACCCTGTTGAAATCCTCTCCCTGCTTGTTGCTGAAGCTGTTGCTGACCCGCCATCTCCCTCAGGAAGCGGGTATTGTCGGCTGTAGCGTTTACCAAGGCAGCGATTGCCTCGGCAAGCGTGGGTGGAACGGGAGGTGGATTCGGGGTAGCATCCCCACCCCCGGATGTTCCAGCTGCATCCTGTCCTCGAGTACGGGTCGGCATCTGAGGCAAAAACATTTGAATAAACATAATGCGCCAAAGAAACCTTCCGTTTTACATTACTATAAAAAGTAATGGTACAGACTCGACAGTACACAACTGGATACATTACCCATTTTACAAAAACTTAACTATTATACAACCGTACACCCTACAATACACTACACTACTCTAATATAACACTACTCCCTACAATACCCCACTCTACTCTTATTACACCACTAGTCCTGTTTTCCATCGCTTTTGGCGGCTTCCTCATCGGGTGTGGGAGTCCAGACGTCCACCAACCTCAAAGAAGGAGGAGGTTCATACAGGTCTAATTCCCCACCCAACGCGCGTCCCGCGGCGTGAGAAGGTCCGGCTTCCGCCTCAGCAGGTGGTGTAGGCTCATTAGGGTGTAGTTGCGAGTAGAGCACATGGACTTCTTCATGCAGTGTATTGCAGTACACCTGCAGGTTGTCGACAGCTGAGCTTAACTCTCTAATTCAGGCCTGAGCCCTTGCTTCCTTAGCACACACCAACATGTGTGACTGGACTGCCCAGTCAAGTGCTAGGTCCCGGTCAGCTAGTTGATCCCGCAGGTGACGGAGGTCCCTTCTTAAATCATTAATTCTGTCTCCGTCGGCAATCCACGCATTGGTCCTGTGCCGTAGCACTGCTTGAAGTCGACTTACTTCGGCTTCCAAGTCTCCGATGGGATCGTTACTCCCACTGCTACTACTTTCTTGGCGAGGGGCCAGTTGGTGCCGGGGTACTCCCCTCGGTCCCGTTGATTTTCGTGCCGTTAGCCTCGTGCGTGGCGGCATCTTCTAAAGGGGGAAAATGTTATTAGTATAATTCTTAGCATGATGCATGAATAAATACAGAATCAACCTTGGTTGATTCAACCTCCTATACGTTGCACTCTTCCTAACTGGTCTTTAATATAAACTCTTCAGACTACTTAGGTAAGAAGAGAAAAGAATCTTTAGGTAAGATTTTGAAAATCTTTTGAAGATGCCCTGGAATATCTGCAAAGAAGGGCTACGCTCCGATACCAGCTGTGACGGAACCTCCCAAGTAATCAGGCCCACCTACAGTTGTCCTTGTCCAACAGACATCAGACACCCTGTAGATGTTCCTAAGTTACTTGACAAGCTCGGTATCTTTCCTTACCTTACCAGGAACGTTTCACCCGTCTTGCAGACATTACAGATCATGCGACATACTTATTACATTTCCCAAAGTAAGCTCAAGTTAAGTTATTACAGACCAGTTCTAAAAACGAGTGCATAAAAGTATTAATTATACAAACCGGGGAGACACCACTTCTCCCGAAGGACTATAAACAAAAGATCTAAGATGGAGGACCGAGTCCTCCCGCACTTCATTCCTGTTTCTCTTCGTTGGGAACCACCTTAGCACAGAAGCAGCAGAAGTCTGCTACTTCCCCACCTAAAAAACACAAAGGGATAAACCCTGAGTATGGAATTACTCAGCAAGTCTTACCCGACTAAGGAAAAGACTCTCAAGGGTATGCTGGATATATGGGAGTCAAGGTAAGGCTTCTCAATAGTCAAAGACTCTGTTTGCAGAAATGCTTACTAAAGTGGATCCTTAAAAATCCAATTTTATTTGTCAAGTTAGGTAAAATTACCTGCACTAGAGTTCCTTCTACCCTAGTTCAATCACTGGTCCTGCACTAGCCAATTTCTTAACCAAAAACCCATCATCTTTAGTGGAATGCTACGTGTAGGGCAGTGACCAAGTCTTCATAACCGCGAAGGTACGGCGATCCGAATCGATTATACTCAGCTGAGGATCTCCAATCACACGACATATGTAGCACTTAACCCTTGCATATGTCAACCCGCCACCGGGGTTCTTAAGACCGGATCAGGTTCACGCAAACCGAGAGCACAGATACACCACCGTCCAGCCTCTTGCCACGGAGGGTACACGCTACTCTCGCCACCGCTCCACTCCCATTTCGTGTTATCTTATTCCGGCCTTAGTCTGCCCGAGGCAAGGCTTACCCATGACGAGGCATGTGACCAGTTAAAGGGTCCTCGATCATCAAGCCTACATCGAGACGGTCCTTAATTGACTCAGACGGAGACACTACACCGAGACTCTCTTCTCGTGCAAGTCACCCGCCCGGTCTCAGCTTAATCTCTTTAACCCAAAAACTTGGTACCTGACAGAGGTACATCTTTTCCGATGTTGGACCCATCATGGCCATGATGGATCCACCATCAAGTTTTATTTTCGAAAACATCCCTCCCACTTAGCCAAACATCTTTGTAAAACAAATCCTTTTGTTTTTCTAAAGCAATACTAAGCAAAGTAAAACCTTTTTGTAAAAACAGGATTTCAAGGAGGGTAATCAAATCAAGGAAAGTAATGCAGGAATTGTTTAATCAATCAACTCCTATCACCTAATGCAGCAAGTAAGTGAGAAAGATTTTAAAAACATCAAGGTAAGTGGCA